>OV170228.1:3762786-5043794 GCA_921882275.1 Brenthis ino | reverse complement strand
GTCTCTACCGAAATCAAAAACCCATTATCGACGTACAAACAAATCAACACAAACATGCATAAAGTGTAGTGTACGCTCGCACTTTGTGCCTTGGCGATTTCTCAGAACTCTACGATTACAGTGTCAATGTGTACATACTTCTTGGTGGAATATAAATATATTCACCTATGGAAGGGAATTCCGTTGAGATGAAAACGAAAATTGAAATTAAACAATATATAACATGCTTAGTGCTTACCTGTACAGCACTGTTTAGAAAGCAATTATTCTGTCCTGGTGCATTCCAAAGGCCTTTCGTAGTGTGGAATATTCCAGAATCTCTTGAGTTTTCCCTGGAGTGCTGAGGCCTGAGCTCATTGCCATGCAAGTAAAGACTGTGCGCGGGAGTCGCCATCGTGGCAACCATGTTAATTACCACTACGCCAATTTGATGATACATGAACGGCACATTTTATGAGATCGTGACATCTTGAAAGCGTATCTGAAATGATAAAATATTGTTAGAATTTATCATGCTCGGAATATCAACTTAGAAATTAGTAATCCAACTCAGCTAATCAAAAAACATATTTAACATTACAGTGAAACTACTTAAACTACGTTAAATGCACTGTACTCAATATAAATTTTATTTACACTGATAATGAAATAAGCCCGTTTGATACTTTTACATTAGAAAGCTATTAAACATTTATTTAATAAAAAATACAATTATTTTATCCAAATAATTTGCTTAGGTGGTAAAGAATAAAAATCGGATATGTTTGAAAAAGTTGCAAAAGTGCAATAATATTCAAAATGATATGAACATGAATCTCATATGCTAATATACACAATGTATGTAATACAGTACTTTGACTGCACGTTACACGTGTTTCCACTTCATTGTGCCCTTAAAATTAAAATAGCTAAGCAGAGTTAAAATAATTCTCTATTTCTGTTTATAGATAACTAGCAGAACCCGCGGCTTCGCTCGCGCTAAAACTATAAAAAACCTCTAAAAAAGTAGGTTTCATACAATCTTTCATCCCCTATTTTGCGATGAATTTTGAAAAATGCTAAAACACGTATTTATTTAACAATAACATGAAGAGCATTAATACCAAATTTCAAGTGTTTCTGATCATAAATAATTTTGGGTTGTATTATAGCGTGATTTCCCGTGGAAATGAAATTATCTGCCGCAGTAAAAGGTATCCTATGTCACTCTCCTTCCTCCAACTATCTCCACACAAAAAATCACGTCAATCCGTCACTGCGCTTGGACGTGAAAAAAGGACAAACAAACAAACACACTTTCACATTTATAATATTAAAATTAGCAAATTAGTATGGATGTGTAATTTGAAAAAAGTGTGACATGAAATATATGACTATCCAGCGATTGCTAAATCAATATAAATAATACGTGCATAACATGTATTATATTCTATTTATTACTCAATAGCATTGCCCGCGGCTCCACCCGCGTTCAGATGACCAAAAACTACATTTTTAGGTTTTACATATTAGTATACTCTTACATTGCAGTTTTTGTATTTTTTTCTCAGAAGTGAGATATTGTCCCGCGGTAAAAAGTATCCTATATGTTGACCCGGATAACCAGCTATCACTATACCAAACTTCATCAAAATCCCTCCAGTGGTTTTTCTGTGATGCGGTAACAGACAGACAGACAAAAATTCAAAAAACTATAGATTCGGCCTCTGTATCGATAATAATGTTTATTTCATAAAGATTTTCCAAAAAATATTTAATGTACAGATTCGGCTTAGTTACAATTTTATTATATGTAGGTATAGATTATTAATTTTACAAATTTATCTGTGTAAAAGCAATAATAAACTATATTATGAATTATTTGTTATCACAAAGGAGCCAAAACAACTTGAGGCATCGCAATTAAGCTTTTATAACAGAATGCACACGGAAGGTACAAGGTAGGGCACTCATTAGTTTCCAGTGTCCCTCACTACCGTCGCCACCTAATGACGAGCCATCATCTACTCTAACCGCATTCCTGGCGTGGATTCTGCTTTATTACTCGAGTAATCATTACTTTATGATATTATTTTACATCATCATCTATTGTTTTGATTATTTAAGTACATTTCATTTGCAACGTGAAATTATTCAATTAATTGATCCCTTAGGTTACTGTGATTGAGTTTAGCTTCTATCAATTTCAATATCAATTTCAATCTTTGATATGAACATGCATAACATACATTACATAATATAATATGTTATCGTTGTTATAATGCTTTATAGTTTATGGTGATGAAATAAAAACTTTTTAACAAAAGATAAAAACCGACTTCCAAGCAATAAAATGTAAAAAATAACTAAATGGAGGTTTTCATTTAGAATAGATACCTACCTACCTAATCAGATATTTTCGAAGTCGGTGCCAGCCGATGCAAAGCAAATCTAATAAACCTATTTCGATACGTAAAATACATAATATTTACAAATTAGATATTCATACCTTAAAATATTGTAGGCTCTCTAGATAATCGCTTGACCGATTTCGATAAAATTTATATGGGACCACCTGGGAAGTATACCCTTTGTAACATACATAAAAAAAAAGAAAAAAAAGATTCCGACGAATTGATAACCTCCTCCTTTTTGGAAGTCGGTTAATAAATGAATGATGAATAATCACTATACAAAAATCTGTATGTCAAAGAAAGATAAGGTAAAAAATATACTTTTGCATTTATAATATAGGCAAGGAAGTGTGATTACTAAAATCTTGATCATCATCTATATTTATCTGTACTTATACAATACATATATATTGCTATTATATTATATAGAGATGAAGAGCGGGAAAACTTAACGCGCTTATCTTTGGTTACCATAGGTACCAGTTGGATTTGATATTTTTGGTGCATTTTAAAACCTAAGTATTTATTGCTACCTATATATTACATAAAATTACTGGGTGGAGTCTCGAGTAAACGTGATACGGAACGTGATGAATTGTCTTTTTCACACAATAATAGAGTTTCTTGAAAGAAAACATTGTATATGCGATTTTAAATACATATTTGCTACGCGTTTCTATTGAGACTTGCGAGTGCTATAGAGAGGTGGCGCCAACAGACTACATTTTTGTAAATTTACTATGTAATATGAAAATGAAGTGAAAGTGATATAGTAAATACTAAGTACTTTTACCTACTTAGGTATATTATTTATTTCTCATGCTTTACAAAGAGAGCTTTTAGTTGTCTTCTTATTTGTAATGCAACATACCTAGTTGTCTAAGACTAAGACTACTACTTCATGGCTAAAAATATACCTTATTTTTAACCATGAAGTTAGCATATATATATATATATATATAAATAAAAATCGGTAAAGCCGTTTCGGAGGAGTACGGTAACTATTATTGTGACATGGAAATTTTATATATTAGATTTATATACATATATATCTTAGATTAATGGTCATTACACATAGGTGGACTCGATATGTAAGAATTTATGATATAAAAAATCGGCTGACATAAAAAATGAGCGCTAATTGTATTTGCGTATTAGTTTTACTTATGAGTAAGTATTATTTAACAACAATAATCATATATTGGTATGTACTATATATAGTATGTACTGTATATGTAGTATAATACTTTATAGGTAATGTTGCTTTATAAGTACATAGGTAATAATTAAAGCATGTATAATCACATAATGTAAGCATTATAATCACACCATAATATTTAACGTGCCTATCATTTTATAATAAACCAAAAACAAAAAGATTAAATGTATAATCCATAGATCTCCTTATACATATAAGCCATATATATATATATTATATATATATATTTTCTTTTATTATTTGTTAGACTATCCTACATAAATGTTATTAAACAATTTATCCGCTACCTGTTACGGATTCAAAAAAACAGCCCTTCAAAGTAACTATAAGCTTCAAAGTTAGTACGAAATTCCATGAATTTAAGACCAAGAAGATTAAAGTCATTCATACTTTACTGAAATAAGCAAAGTTATGTTTATATACTTTAAACCTGCCAGATTAGGCACTGTAAGCAATTTAAATTTTATATTTGGAATATTTCTTTCAATTCAGTATGTATTGCTTAAGGTCTGCTTACATTAACAGTATTTCTAAATACAAAGCAAACAGATTTATTCTCGGCCAGAAGCCCGGTCACTTCCGATCTATCGAAATCGATAATTTAACAAAAATCGGGGTTAACTCCTCGATATCACTTGCGCAAACACACGCTTCTGCTTGAAATTTATTTAAAGATGCTGCGGAAGCTTATGTTTATACGTGTCAAGAAATAACATAAATGTGCAACATGAAGTAAACAAATACCTAATACACGAGAAATATAATAAGATTAAAAACGCAGCAGTAACTTCTATAAGTCATTCTCCATATAGTATATGTAAGTACAAACTTTCAACTGTTAATATACCACACGAAATTTTTGGTACTAATCTCAAATTTTGTTGATATATATTAAATAATATTATACAAATAAGTAATTATATATTAAAGAATATTCACATTATTTTACCATCTTATGTTCAACTAAAATTTCATGTTAACATGTTATTACTGTAATTAAAAGTAACCTCTACAATCTACATATAGGCTACCTCTGAGGCCAAATCATCGCAATCGGTTCTGAAGTTTAGCCGTATAAAGTTAACAAACAGATAGAGATTAGAGGTCGACATTTAAATGTTACATATTAAAACTTCCTAGCTTTAACACCTTTTTATTTACATTATTTATATCAAACTATGTGATTACATACATTAACTCTAATATGTACATATTTTACTCGTTTCGTTATATTACTACAGGCAGATGTTACGGCATATTTAGGCTTATTATGGACTTATCAGTACTTACTTACTCTACAGAGTAATTTATCTCTTTTAAACGCATTATCTTTACATATAATAAAATTCTAACTAAACCGAATCTGTACATTAAATGTTTCTTAGAGATTCTTTTTGAAAAAGACATTATTATCGATACAGAGGCCGAATCTATAGTTTTTAGAATTTTTGTCTGTCTGTCTGTCTGTCTGTCTGTCTCATCTGAGAAATCTATACAAACTTAAAAACGTAATCCCAGTTAAAAATAAGTTACTTTGTTATTCACATTTTAAAATGACTTTAAAATGCTTATCATGTAATAATTCAATAAAGGGCATACTTAAGAGAAACTACAAAAAATGTGATGAATGAAATGAATGTGGTTCCTTATTTCGTGGGATATACCTACGAGTACCTATCGGTTATCAGCAACTTACCTTCACTTCGTTCGGGCACGTACGTAGGTGCCAGACTATCTATATATTAGGTATTACGGCCTGTCCGCACTGCGATATTTCACCGCACGTTTTTATTCCCGCAATTCTGTAACACATTGAATGTTATAGGAGTATCCGCACTGGCGGTTAAAAATTAGCGCGGGAAAAAAAATCTGTGATTTGATGCAAATTGAACGCGATGCGGCGCGGATTATTTCCGCGCGAATGTTTTGTACAGTATATAATATGTATGGCTATGGCCGCACTGCGAAATAAAATTCGCGCGTTTCGCTCAGTCGTGCACCGACGCTATTGGTTTATCAAATGATTTTGTAGTCATTCTGTAATATTCGAAAAACTTTTTACTGTATTTTCGCAGCTCTTGATATTTAATGTAGAAAAACATCATTTTAGATTACTAAAATGTCTCAGTAGATATAGTAGATTTATCATTTTAGACGTTTGTCTCAGTCGGGAACTGCATCAAACTGACAAAAATCGTACGAAATTTTATTCGCAGTGCGTAATAAGTACAATTTCGATCACGGAATATAATACGCGAGAATAAAAATCGCGCGGTGAAATATCGCAGTGCGGACAGGCCCTTACAGTAGTTACTGACTAATTAGTCACGTAGATACGTCAATACACGCGTGAAGGAGTAACAAACATACACTCATACATACTATATTTCTTATTTGTAACAGTAATTCAATTTTATTAAGGCTGGCACTAAAGAAAAATCTTAATTAAGTTTAACGTGAGTTAACATAAGTTATTTAGTTCTTCACATCTTAAATAATAATATGTGTAGAGGGCCTACTTAAGTGCGACAGTTAAAAATGTAATAAATGCAACAGCAAAAAATGCAGAACATTCCGAAAAAGTTTCCATATTTTTTGGGAACAAAAATGAAGTGTTGGAACAGTTCGATCAAAAGGGCTGTTTCAAGTGTTCCATTAGTAATAAATAATATTTAGACACTACTTTAAAAGCTTTCTTGTACAGTTTCAAGTGGAGACGTAACTTTGTGATATATATGTACATAATGTTATGTACATATATATCACAAAGTTACGTATGGTAGTGCTCTTAATTTGTTTCACCAAGGAGTAGAGATCAGTTTCAAATAAAAAATGTGATAAATTTTAAGTAACTCAATTTTTTTCTATACGCACGAATATATTAATCCCTGCAAAAGTAGATTTCCGTTCTTTAATAGTCTATTACGTTACTTTACGTTACGTTAATAATGATAGATAATAAACATAATATGAAAGTGCAAACAGGGGATTTCGCCGATATTTCAATTTATGCTGTTTAGGAATCGAACCCGCGACCATTGTACTAGACCTTAATCAAACACACCGATCCGGCCGATCAGTGTTCATATAGTTTTGAGATGACGAAAATAATAATTTTACAAAGTTTAAAATTACTGAGCAGAATATATGTAAGTCTTGCCATTGGTAGAGTCACGTACGTGGCTCGTTTTTTTTTTATTTTATAATACGTGTTAATATCACTACCGTGCCACTTTCAAATATTCACGTACATGTCTGCTGCGAGAAATAATGATTGCGAGAAATAGTGTCAAATATTTTTACTATGTACCTATTTGATTTTATTTGTACGTGGAATTTTGGATAATTCCTTATTTTATGTCAAAACTAACAACATTCACATATTATTGACTTCTGCTATATGCTTTACATAGATTGAATACGATTATACGATAAGTCCTTATTGATTTATGTATGATATTATTCAATTTGATTACTACAAACATCTGCTACGTAAAAACCAAAGTAAAATCTATAAGCACACAAAACCAAACAAGGGACTCTTAAAACGCACGTGTGCTTTAGAAGTATACACACAGGCGCAGGTACATACATAAATATGAGCTTTAAAATGCGTGAGGCAAAAAGGAGCAAAACCGGAGGCTGTGCGTGCGCCGACCCGCGAGACGGCACGAGTCAAATGGCCGTGGCACGGCGCATTATATTGGTCGCTATTATTATTATAACTTTTGTTCGAATATAGAGGCTCTGACATCACCTACATGCTTACTAAAAGAAAAGTAAATAGGTATCTTTTCATTTTCATTACACGATTATTCTAACTTGACATATTTTTTTAATATCTACATAGGTACAATGTACAAACATCTACCTATTTGTAATGTTTGTAATGTTAAAATAACAGCTTTTTACTCAATAGATACATATGAAAGTATGTATTTAGTATTTACGGTAGGTACTTATAAGAAAAAACAAGTTTTAAAATTTTTGTCTGTCTGTCTGTATGTTTGTTCCAGCTAATCTCCAAAACGGCTTGACCGATTTTGACGGGACTTTGACCGGAAGATACCTCATTTTATACATATAACATGTATGTGTTTAAAGTTATATACATATGTGTAGTGTATCAACTATCTGGTATCCAAAACACAAGCCTCGTAGCTTACCATGGAACTAGATGGTGCTGTGTGTTAATGTCCCAACATATTTATCTATAAGGAATAACTTAGGCAACTTTTATTTAATAAAAAGGTTTGTGAGTTTGGACGTAAGAAGTACTTAGTATTAACTTTCGTAATTACTAATATTATATTATCTGAAGAATTTAAAACTTCTCCAATGACGATCTTATATTAAACGTATGTTTTCAATGAGAAAACATCCCAACATTAGGTACATATATACCCAACATTATTATATCATCATATATTTAACCTTTTATGCCCATTATTAAAAAGGTTTCTAGTAGCGTTTCTATTAGCATAAAATATATTTTGGTCCTAATTAATAAGTTTTATAATAAATATAAAAATGTGTCTACCGGATTATTCTTTGGTGCTTCTCAGCTCAACATACGTTTTTATCTACACACTGTTTATGGAGAGTGAGATATGCTATAGGATATTAGTAAGTAGATAAATTATTGCAAAGTGGCTTATATTTATAATAATCCTGACTTAATAACATAAATTTGTGTTTTAAAACATAAGCGTAAAATATTAAGTAAAATATGGTTCGTTTATTGTAAGATGTTCAATTATTTCAAATTAAACAGCCAATAAAAGAAAATGACATTGTAGTTTATCAACGTAAGCTACATCTGGATGCAAGAAGTAATAAAAAGTGGAACTTCCACCTGACCATGGCACGTGCTTGATTCACCTGTTCTAAATATGTAGTTTTAATAAGCACTACCAAAAGAAGACTTGTGTTATTTTTTATTCACAATAAGAAATTACCGTACTACAAAACTAACTACTGCCATAAATTACAATATTTAGAATAATAGTAAGCTATTTTTATGACAAGTACTTTTGAAATTATATGAGCGTGAGCGATAAGGTGAAGAAAGCTCCGTAGTTTTACAGTTGGGAATTGGATGTGAGAAATTTTTTGATGTTCATATATAATTTTAAATATTATAATGAAATGTGTGTAGGATTTATGTTTTGTGAATTTATAATTTTATATAATAAAATTATTTTGTAGGGTTTACCTGTGCGCTTTTCTCAGAAAAAGGGGATGTCGTTCACATTATTTTACTCTAATCTTTAGACTTTCTTTTTGATATCATGTGTTAAATGAAATTTGTATATTAAATATTACTTTGAAAAAATAAATTCTCTTGTTCTAAGTCTATTTTAAGTATGTAATAGGTAGGTGAATAATCGTCAACGTGATTAAAAATCGATTAGTTTCCAATAAATATTTAACAAAAAGATAAAATTTCCATTTTTCACTTTAATATTGTAGAAAATAATAAAATTAATTATGTTATAGAGTTTTAATAAATGAATTTTATATCCAAAAAATAAAAAAGCAAAGAGTATAGGTACATATATACAATACGTGAACTGATCGTGGTATGTTTAAAATTTTTATTTTTATTTAAATATTTTTAGGTAAAAAATTACCTAATTTGAGATAAGGTGTTCATTCTTAATCAAAAAATAAAGTAAACCAATACGTGCATTCAAAATTAGGTTTACCTTAATTTTTGTGAATAAATAGATATTATGGAATATTGCCAAATTCTGGCTTCCATAACTCTTCAAAAAAGAAATTATCTTTATATATATAATTCTTCTGTGAGTGTGTATGTCACTGAACTTCTCTCAAACGACTGGACCGATTTTGATGAAATTTTTTGTGTGTGTTCAAGGGTATCTGGGAATGGTTTAGATTCACAATTTGAATAATAATTTTCATCAAAAAAATTATTAAAAAAAGTTTGAAATTTTCAAATTAAAGACGTGTAGACAGGACAACGTCTGTCGGGTCAGCTAGTATCATATATATTTATACTTGATGACAAAAATATTTGTAAACAATAGTTATAATAAATTTTAGTAAGTAACAATATTCATTGAATATTACAGAAAGTTATATGCAACACTAGAAACTTACCTAAATTATCTTCAGTAATTAGTTCTCACAATATAATTGGATACTAGTCACAAAAAGACTGTTATATTCCCAACAGTTCACACTTAGTTTACTTCACACCTATTGTTTAAAAACGTTACACTTTTACATAACCAAGTCAATCACGACATGTAAGTTGGTTTAGTTCTATTCAATAATGTTAAAATAATATTAATTCAAAATATTCACTGAAAACATCGATCAGCAACTCCTATAATATAAAAATATACTAACACTTAGATTAAATGTCTATATTTTGATTATTATTATTTAATATCAAATGCCTCTTAACACTAGTTCAGATAATAATATCTTTTTAAAATATTAATTTAAATAAAGAATTATTTTCCCGCCTCTATTTTTTTGTTTACGCGAGGCAAAGGCATCGCTACGTCCAACCGCTGACGAAGCCGGTTTAACGCTGTTGATATATTCTATTTTGAAGTTTGAACCCCGCGCGTCACATACAGTCGAACAAGCCTTTGAATATTTTACAACGGACACTGAAGTAAGCTCTTCGGAGATGTACAAGTTTAAAAAAATAAATAACAGCCTAAAATAAAAAAAAATAAAAAAATTAGAAGAGCGATTACATTCTTGTTGAAAAAACGTCCAAGTGCGAGTCCGAATTACGCATTTTATTAAAAGTTCTTGCATCAAACGTTTACCTATCTTGTTATGTATTTATTATTTTTAATTATTCATAAGCCAATAATTAAATAATATTTCAGTCCTTTCTAACGTCCCATGAATGGGCCGGGCCTCGGTCTATGCAGAAGGGGCAATGCGGAAATCCTCCACTTTGGGAAACTGGAAACAAACTCGCTGCACTTGATTTATTAAACGAACACCTTTACCTACAACATTAGACTACGACCACTTCATTGGAACATTTCACATAAAAGTAAAAAATAAACCAGGCAAGTGCAAGTCTGACTCGCAGACGAAGGGTTCCGTACCATAATCGTTTTTTTTAATTTGCATTGCGGCCATTTCGAAATTAGAACATCTTAGTTTTTTATTATTTGTTGTTATAGCGGCAATAGAAATACACATTCTGTGAAAATTACGGTTCATGAAATACAGGCCGCTGACAGACGGACGGATAGTGAAGGCTTAGTAAAAGGATGGGGGGACCCGTTGGCACCCTTTGGGCATGGAACTCTAAAAAGAAATAAGAATATATAAATTCCTAGATACCAATAAGTATTTTGTCTATTAAATTAGATTGCATATAAATAAATAGCATAATTTTCTTGTTTCAACTATCAAGTCCGTTCTCACTAATAGATAAAATATTATCAACGCCATTAAAAATTATTTAGTTTCTAATAATCTATACATACCTATAATAAAACAGTAACTTAGCGAAATCTGTACATGAAATATGTTTAAAAACAATGACTGTAACGTATGCGTAGGTGTCCAGAATATAGAGCCCAAAACAATAGTTAATAAAAAAAATGTTTAAAAACGTTACACTTTTATGTCTGTTTAGAATTTAGATGTTCGCCTTTCACACAAAAGTAAATTTTGTATAGTGATAACTTATTACTCGGGTCAACATTTAGGATATCTTTTACTACACTTGCCACGGAAAAACACAATATCTGGTTCTATCGAGTCGTCCTTAGAAATTAAATCTCTATTAGCCATATAAATTTCTGAAATTTGAGAGGGCCAAGTCCTTGAAAGGGTAGAAGTGCTCAATCTGTAAAATAACGGGGAAACCCACGAGCACCTACGACGGTGAAACCGGTGCACACTTCTCTATAACCTTAGCTGACCACACTGATGTTGTGCCTGAGGCGCTATGCTACTAGTGGGAGGCGAGTCACCGTCTGCCAAATATTGAATCTGAGATTGTTGAGAAGGCATTCGGTAGTCTCATCCAACAGTCCAGTTTTGTAGCCCATCCAAACTCCATTCCATACACTCTTTTAGTTTTCCATATTTTCCATAGTCCCTACGCATTGTCCGGAGCATATTTAAACAATTCCTTATGGGTTACTTAGAGATGGATGCCGGCATATGCGTCATATTAAACATTTAAATCTCTTAAGGGGTCTCTACGTGTTGGACCTGTGTCCCCACACTAGCCTTCCAAACAACACTGAGATCCTTCGAGCTCGTGAATTCTAAAGAGCAGTGCCGCCCTATTATCGCAACTTTGCATAAAATGAATACTTTCGATAAATTTTATTTTTTTTGAAAAATGCAAAAATAATAATTTATAACTGATATTAATTGTTCGAAAAATGTATCTACTAGTCAATCTTTTTTAATTATTCATTTTTTTCCCACCATTCGAATTTTGCCGCCCTGAGCACTACTAGCCCGGAGTGCCCCCTACCGTGAATCTAGCGCTGCTAAAAATATACAAATGATGTCCACTATCTCTGAAAAATTATTCAAAATGAGCTAATAGAATTAATGGCAAGTTACGCAAAACCTGAAAATGTTGACAAAATAATTTTGTCTTCTTTGTGCTTGTTAACTTTTCTAAATTTCCAATATAAAATTTTAAAACTCTAAATTTATTTATTTATAACTTTAACATTTCTCATCAAGCATCATCATTAAAAATATTTTCAATTCACATAAATTCCATAAAAGACAAGCGCCTCGCAAAGATCTCCTGCCCGGGGCCTCGCAATGGCTAAGGCCGCCCCTGAATATTACTTGTAATTTACTATACTATATCAAAAAATCTGTGCATATAAAAAGTACCTATGTAATACTATATTCGTCTTACAAATAAAATAAACTTCGTCTTAACTGCACAGAAATTTTAGATATTTATAATATATTGGATAGCGGCATATCTACCTAATGGTGTTACATCTGTTCTCTTTCTCCATATTTGAAGGGGTATTTAAAAAATTGTGGATACCGCTGTTATTAGATACCTATAGCTCTTCTTACGTATATAACTCTATCCTACGTATATTATGTGTCCTAAGTACGTCGATACAATAAAAAAAATATTTAGACCTACAGATTACATAACGCTCAGATGCCATATCGTACATACAAATTGGACAACCAAAATTCGCAATATTATTCGGGGCTATTGTTAAAATGCAGTTTCGTTAAATTTATATTTATATGTATTACATTTTTAGTAACTGTTGTAGATAACTTATAAAATGTCAACAGCGCCACTTTTACTACCCGACTGGGTATTTATAAGTATGTATGATACGACTTATAAGCAATACCTAATACTTAATAGTAAAACCTAATGTCTTTTGAAAACTTGTTTTCCTTCGCCGTAAAACATGTGGTAATCATTTTGTAAATAATTTACATATGAACGTATCAGAGGTGCGAGACCCGGGAATTGAATCTGCTTCACTTGGTTTCTCAAGCGAGCGCGTTACCACTGGGCTACCACTACCTCTGTTGGGCATATAATATGATAGACATTAAACTATTTTTTCTTTGTTCCTGATGAGAGCCCATGATTTAAGTATACTCATTTTATAAATTTATATACATACTTATGAATAATAGATCCTAATTGCTGTCAAATTGGGCTGTGTAGGTCAGGTTTAGAATGTCCCAGATACTTGAAAGAAGTTCTGTCAACTAATACCTTCTATTATTATTTATTTCTACATATTTGCTCCGGTTAGAAGCGTTCTCCACCAAAATGAGCTGAGTTGTTTAATATATATTTACATGATATAAAATCCTTAAATATTGGATATTATTTATGTAAAATTACCTTCAAAAATAATAAATATTAATTATTTTTCAGAACAGATTGGTTTAATTACTACTTCCTGTACTCATCCAACATCCGTCTAGCATAACACATGCACATCCACACATTTATAATAGTAGTGTCATTCTGTATTCAGATATATAATAAGAATCCTCTTTTAATATTTAAAAAAACTTTATTATAAATTTAGATTTTGGCTCAGTTGCAACTTCAAATTACTGTTGATCCTAAATATATAATTCTTATTTTAAAATCACTTCCACTTATCATATCTATCATATATCATATTTCATCACACACCTTTTTCTTCCTCTTGAATTTCACTTTCAATTTTTTCCACATCTTCTACACTTATGCTTTCTGAAAATTCATCAGCCTTATTTACAATTTTATCTACATTGTCTTTTTTTAAAAATGGCTCATGAAGGGCTTTGTAAAGTTTCTTAGCCTTGGTATCACCAAAACCTGGACATTCTGCAAGTTTATTTTGACTAGCTTTTATTATATTTTCCAAACTTCCAAATTTAGTGATAAGTGTCATTGCATCAGTCTTGTTCACTGGCTTAATAGATGATAAAGCATTGATTATCTAAAAAAATATTTAATTATTATTTTTGACTAAGGAAAACACGTAATAAGAAAATATAACTTAATCAGGATTTGTATTGGACATGTCAACAAGCCAATTGATAAGTGAACCTAAGTTCAAGTTGTTTATTTAATAAAATTAATTGGAAATGAATATAGGATCAACAAATTATCTGATTTCCATTTAATAAATATAATACAAACCTTTTGATGAGGATCATTTTCAACTTTTTCCATAATCTTGTCAGGTGGTTTATTCTCAAATATTTTATAGTTTTCTATAATCTTTGCAGATTCCTCAGGGCTCCATGCCAACATAAGAGTCATATCAGTTAAAAGACATATTCTTGTTAAGTTTTTCAGGGCTGCATGTGGATCTTTTAAGTCAATCTACAATTTTATTAGAAATAATAATGCTAATTTCGCCCAACTACATTATAATAAATATGTACTACTTTTTAACAATTTCAAAACAAGGTATTATTTATTTTATATTTATAATTATTTTTAATGAGCATACAGGTAAATTACCTGAAGCAGGAGAACTCTTAATTCATATTTTTTTCCTAATTCTTTCAATCTGTTATTTAAATATTCTGGATTTAAGTTATGATATCTAATTGATAAGAATAAAATTGATATTGTTTTTCCTATTTCATAATCTGGTATAATATCATCATACTCCCAAGGAACACTTTTTATAAATTTCAGCAAAGGATTTCCACGCTGAAACATTAAAATTAAATTATTGTAAAACTTTACTATACACAACTACTTATTACATAGTAAAACTGTAGTCCTTAAACATTTTATGATTAAACTAATAACAAATTATTGAAATATGTTTTCAAGCACCTGTTTTTGATTAACTAAAACACAATGTGTCTTAGATACAGCAGGTTTTGAACTTCCTGGAAAAAAGAAAACATAAAAGTATTAAACAAAATTTGACATATATTATAATGTTGATATTTTATTTATACAAAACAAATGTTTATTGTCAACAATATGTTGTATTATAATGTAGTAGAGATTTTTCTGAATATGTTGAATTAAAAACTAATTTTATAGTTCTATTTTAAAAAAAGCATCTGAAATTATAAAATAAACAACACCTGGTTGAGCTGAAGTCTCATCCTCAGTTTTCAATTTTTTCGGTGATGTCGGTTCATTAATATTCGCTAATAAATCGTCTAAACCGTCTTCTAATTCCATAATTAGTTACTATTAACTCAAATAAATAGGTACCTATAAATGTAAATTCAGTTTTTATGACTGAAATTCACACAAAGTAAGGAAAATGTAAGTATTACAGCGAAAATTTTCAAAATTAATGAAAATAATTAAATGAAGCTAAAATCTTGAAATTGTTGTAAACTTTTAATCACAGACCAGGAACAACAAGAGTTTTAAATTTTAATTATTATTCAGGATTTCAAATTTCTCATTTAATGCGCCAACGCCAAGGACTTAATGTCAATTTTAATTTTTAATTCTTATTTGTCATCCATGACAATAAATAATAATACTCAATTGACAATTCTCAAGTCAAAAGTCAAAACCATAGTTGGAATAAGAATTTGACGATACGTTCGGCTCAGTTTGTAGTGACCCTACTTGCTGCGCCCGCGGTCGAGGGTTCGAGTCCCGCTGGGGGCGTTCATTTGTGTGATGAGCACGAATGTTTGTACTCCAGTCATGGGTGTTTACATTTATGATATTATGTAAGTAAGTATTTAAAGTTATATATGTGTAGTGTGTCAAGTATCTGGTATCCATAACACAAGCCTCGTAGCTTACTATGGAACTAGATAGTGTTGTGTGTTAATGTCCCAACATATTTATCAAGTAACCCTAATTATTTTTCATTTGTTGTCTAGGTCATAAATAAAATAGACAAGGAGTTCAATCTATCTATACTCTTTGGTTCAATCTCTGTATTTAAGAGCTGTCCCAAAAATTCGAAAAAATAATAGTGGATGCGCAGAGAGCACTGCGGTCGCTATGTCCCAAGAGGTAGGGGAAAATTTCCGATATATTTAAATGTATATTATGAAATGAAAAAAAAAACAGTCATTAGAACTGCCGACAAAAGTGAAAACTTAAAACTATAAACAAACAGTTTATAGTTTTAAGTTAAACAAAAGAATAGAATAGTAAGATCATTTTGTTAACAATAGGTACTGATGTGAAATTATTAAAAAATTAAATACAATAAAGCCTTAATTGTGGTGGGAATATGTATTGTACAAAAAAAAGAATGTTTACTATTCGTTAAATGTATGTTTATCTTTTGTAATCACATAGCCAGGTAAAGAAATGTATGGAAATGTATTAGATATGTTGTAACTTTAACTCTCAATAACTTTTTACTCTAACGTAAAAATATTTTTTATATATTTTGACTCTCTGTCACCTCCCCTATCCAAAAATACCACCCACTCTGCCAGTTGGTAACGAAATGTATGGAAATGTATAGAAATGTTGTAACTTTAAGTCTCAATAAATTTTTACTCCTACGTTTCCTTAAAATAATTTTTATATATTTGGGCTCCCTGTCACCTACCCTATCCAAAAATACTACCCACTCCCACGTCACGTCCCATATACTAAACTTGTGCCAAGTTTTCACTTCAAAAATGTCACAATTTTTCAATATAATCAATATATTTTTTAATAACTTATTTCTTTTTAATAGCACCAAGAAAGGTTGATTAAATTCACACTGATTTGTTTATTAGTAACTTCACGCTACTACATATAGCTAAATCCATCTGGTAACTACGTAAATCAGCACGTACGACTTGTAGCAGTTTTTGCGTATGGTTTTCTCATATGAAACTATGGAGATTGAACTCCTTGGCTATATTCTTCATGGTCTAAGCCATGCATGACTAATAAAAATGATCTAACCCACACAAACTTTATAGAAATAGTTTAAACTAATAACATAGACAATAGTGAACAATGCGTTCAAAGGCGTTCAAAATGCTTGAAAGTTGAAACATTCCTTCATCCACATGATGACCATAGATGAATATGATGCCTACGGTCCTTGAGGTCATTGCGAAAACATTATCAATTATGTTATTACATTAGATCATACCACGTACACAACGACCCTGTATATAAAGAAATAAATTAAATTAACGTTGAGTAATGTGGTCCTATTTTTAAAGTTAGAATATGGCGACAAAAAAATACAAGACGTGTGTAGTTCATACGCGATAAAAGTGAAACTTCAAAAAAGCAAATGTCAAGATAATGAGATGAATATACAATATTACATATCAAGAGAGTGAAAGAATCTCATATTACGATTACATAACGAGATGTACGAGTATGTGTTTGTCTTTTTTAATGTCGCTTTTTCGTTTCATCGAGTTTCAAATCACAACCAGGGCTAAAGAAGTTTTCACTTAAAAATACTGAACGATAACTTATAGATGAATTAGTGAACTAGTATTTTTACAATTTACTAATAAAACACATTTATTTATTTTCAATATAAATTATTTATATAAATAATACAACATATAAATTACCTTCAAGCTATCTAACAGAAAAAAAACCAACATGCAGTTACTTACACATTCAATTTTTATCGGTTTGTGAATGACTATTGTATCTTGAAAATCTATCAAAAATCACAAAAGATAAAAAAACTTTCGAACGTGTTGATAATGATATGGAGGATAGAGGTAAAAAGAAATCTCTGTAACAAAAGATTTACGTCGAAAAGCGTTAAATTAAGGTGGCGCCACGGTAGCAAGGGGGTACATTTTGAGGAAAGCGCCAAAAGTATTATTGAAAGTTCACACAAAATAAATAACTTTCTACGCTTATATCACCACAATTTTTTCTGTTGTATTTACTAAATTATTTTGGACTACGTAAATAGTTTCAATAACTATACAAGTCCAGGGCTCGAAAGTCGAAAACCTGTTCAATTTTTAAACCGGCTTTGGTCATTGACCCGAAACCGAAAGGTTTTTCGGTTTAAGGTTTCTCTTTTCAGTTACGTTCTTTAACCGTTTACAACCCGGATGACGGTTTTTGACCAATTTAGGTTCCATGGTGTAAATTATGCAGTTAAAATGAGTTTTTGTGATTTGACTAATGATCAATGGTGAAGTAGAAGGATACGTGAACGTTTCTTACTTATGAATAAATTAACCGGCTTACTTTGGTATTAAAACATTTCTCTATGAATAACCGTTAATGGTTAATTAAACTGGTGGGGTTTTGAACTGATGTTTCTATCTTAGAGTTTTTTTTTTCTATCTTTTCCATTTTGTCTACCATATAAGATAGTTCTCCTTACTTTTACTCTCCATAGGTGCTAAAAATAATAATGCTTTGTGCAGGTCTTTCAACCACTGTACAATATTGCTTATTTGACACTATTTGTCATCCATGTTTGACACTATTCAAACATGTTAACAATTGAATTGACATTTAATGCTAATTGCCAATTGTGAATTGTCAATGTCATAGTTCATTGATTAGTTATTTCGCTCAATTTTCAATAAACACAAATATTTCTCTCAAACTTTTACTAGTATAAACACTAAATAGTGTGACAATTTACTTTACAGCAATTGTAAAAATGTCCCATTATACAAAAATGAATACTTGACATTTCTTTATTATAAATAACGAGCTCCCTCTTTAATTATTAAGTATATTGAGTTTCTGGTGGTCCAGTATTAACTATAATATAATGGTATTGTTGTCATGGAACATACTATACAGAAAATTGGTGACTATTCAGATAATGAAGTGTTTGATGATTCAATATTGGCGGCAAATTTCGAAAATTCAATTTTTAAAGACGATAATCTAAATAAAAGTGATATAGATAACGTTTTAAGTTTGAGGTATTTTATTAAGCAACTTAATATTTATTGAAACAAACTTAATATTTATTGAAACAATAATTATTGTATACTTCTCATCAGTAAAGGTTATACTTATATTTTGTTTTTAATTTCAGTGCTCTAAGTAGTGACAGAGAAACAATTGGATATGATAAAGTAACTGGCAAAACATGGATTTATCCAACAAACTACCCAGTAAGGGATTATCAATTCAATATAATAAAAGCTGCAATTTTGAAAAACACACTTGTAAGTTTTAAAATAATATATCTGTTAATTAAAAACAATATCTTGCAAAGTTTGACTGAAAATCTTAATTTTTCAGGTAAGTCTGCCAACTGGTTTGGGCAAGACCTTTATAGCAGCAGTTATAATGTATAATTTCTATCGTTGGTATCCAATGGGTAAAATAATTTTTACAGCACCTACTAAACCATTGGTAGCACAGCAAATTAATGCCTGTTATAATATTGTAGCCATTCCCCCTGCGGATACAGTGGAAATGACAGGTAGAGTGTAATTGAGTATGAGTAATCTATTTAACCATTCAAAATCATATTTCAATGGCTCAGTTTTAAATATTTAGTTGAACAATAGATCAAGTCTATATTTGATTTCTAGGTCATATGCAGGTCAATACAAGAAAAAATCAATGGGAAACAAAGAGAGTGTTTTTTGCTACGCCACAAGTAATAGATAATGACATAAAATCAGGGATATGTCCTGGGGATAAAATTCGTTGCTTGGTTATAGATGAAGCACATAAAGCAAGAGGAAACTATGCATATTGTCATATTATTTCATCACTTGCGAACATTGGGCACACATGGTTCAGGGTTCTTGCTTTGTCTGCAACACCAGGAAATAAAGTTGAAGATGTTATCACAGTATGTGTATTTATATAAAATTATTTAAAATATGAAAATTAATAAGTAGCATGTTGCAACAGTACCCTTTTTATTTATATAGGTATGGATGGATAGAAAGAATACATCCTAAACCAGTTGTTATAGAGACTCAAGTACAATCTAATCCTTTCACTTTTATAATCTAGTGTTAATAACAAAGCAAAATTAAGCAAAACAGATGATATTAAATGCTTAGGGGAGTGTAACATCTCTAACTTCTTGAATCTAGGTTGCTATTGAGAATGTATTGATAGAAAAGGCAATAACTATTCTTGGTCTGCGATGCAAACCCAAGACTGAAAGATCTATAATCTACATATTTTGTACATGCTAATCAGTATATCAATATGTGTAGAAGACTGATATAAATGTGATGTTTTGTATGAATAACAATTTTTTGTGTTTTTTTTTGTTTTAGATTATAAAAAATCTTAACATAGCTCATTTAGAGATACGAACAGAGACTAGTAAAGATGTTGAACCATATTGCCATTCCCGTAAAATAAATACAGTCATTATAGAACTTGGTCCTGAACTCACTTATTTAAGACAGCAGTATGTTGAGGTAAATTACTTTTTGATATAATTAAAAAAATATATATGTAAAAGATGCATGTGTCCAAAGTATGTTGAAGTATGTTGATGAATCTCCTGTGACGATCCCCCCCAACGTGCGTTCACCTTGTCGTGGTGGGGGGGCTCAGTAGTGCCCGGCAATCCAACCGGGCGCGAAGCTAAGAAACGCACAGGGAGGTTGCCCACTTCGGTGGGCGGTGGGAGGCGGCCCTCTTCGGGGGGTGGTGTACCTTGCGGGTTGCTCCTGGTACTTCTCTGATAGCAGAGTGGACCTTGAAGCAACCCCATGGTTGTGGTCTGCTTCGGCAGACCTGCCGTCGGGGCGTCGTAGTTGAATGCGTAAGCGATCCTGCGACGCCCCATTAAGACGGGGGAAGGTTTTTGTTGGGTTTTAGTGGGTAGTACTGGCTGTATTACGCCGGTGAGTCCCACACGTCGTGCGTAAATGCATTTCCCAACGTTAAAAAAAAAAAATCTCCTGTGACGATGTGGACATTATAATGCAGTGTTAAGGAATTTTGATTTGCTTAAAACATTTTTGTACTGAAATATAAATTGCAATGCAATAATAGATTCAACTCTATTAATTATTAAACTCACCCTGACCAATACAAAGTTTACTTTTAGAAATGAACTATTTTAATGACATTTTTATTTTTTATGTTAAGTTGCTGGCTTCTAAACATTACTATATTATATTGTCATATTACAGATTTTGGATGTGTATGCAAGGAGACTTAAGCAACTCAACATTTTACCCCAAAATGTTGGAAATCTATCTAAGGGACGGATAGTGATGATGTACAAAGAATTCCAAAGCAGGGAACGTGGAGCCAGGTGAATATTTAAATGTTAAAGATTTTAAAAATTAAGACGACACATAATGAATGGCGACGTTGAGAACAGTCGCCTAAACATGGCTCGACGAAAGTAAAATGTAGTAAAACTTATATCTATTCATTTGAAAATACCTTATACTTTAATAGAAGCGTACATTCCTCTCATTTTGAACTGAATAACAATATGCAATTTGAATGAAACTATCTTTTCTGATTTTTTCGCGGGTTTATTTTGATTGTTGGTTCCCGAAGTTTCGAACATCCAGTCTCTCCGATGACATGATTGCTGTGAAGCATTCGAAATGTCGGGAAAAATCCGAAAAGATAATTTTATTTAAAATATCAAATATTCGCATAAATCTAAGAAAGTATTAATATCCAATTTGAAAATCCACAGGCATCCAAAACATAGCTACATAATGAAAGACTTCACATTCTTAATTGCCCTCTACCACGGCCTCGAGCTGCTAGTGAAGCACGGCTCGCGAGTGTTCTTGAATTTTTTCGATGAACATCCAGAAAAATCCTGGATACAATCAGACCAAAAACTCATGGCGTTTCTGGACAAATTGAGGAATGATCTCGGAATCAACCCCCTATCTTTAGACAGAAGTATTTTACCCGATGGGACAATACCCGAAGTGAGTTATTTGCTTATAATTTTGTTTATTATTGACATTCAACTCTTGGGATAAATTTCCCATAAAAAATGAAATATGTCGGTTTAAAATCGGGAATATCTATTATTCTTTTGAAAATATTTTAATATTCCATAAAAAATATACAGTGGAATTTAGAATTTCTACTTTCTAAGTTTAATGTACATAATGTTATTTGCATTATACATATTTTTTATTTTGTTTTAGATGCCAAAAAATTTAACATTCGGTCACCCAAAGTTTGACAAATTGAAAGAAATCATGTTGCAACATTTCAACGAGGCGAAACAAAAAGGCGAGGAAACTAAAGCCATAGGTAATGCGTTTTTGATTATTAAAACAGTAATACAGGAAAAATAACAAAGAATAATAAAGATTTTATTTCAATTTCGGTCACGACGGCCAATCTTACTAGCCAACTGTGGTGGAAATTAGTTACAGTGGAGTGCGTGTGCGCAAACATTATCAATCATGTAGAATTATTGTAATTTAAATTTTAGTTTCGCTGAATTTCTTTTGTCAATTCTACTCAAGTCCGAGGCTTCTTCTTTCCGAACTGGTGGTAGACTCATGATGTTCAGTAAAAAATTGTAATAATTTAATACAAAAAAAGATATTTAATTTTTAAATTTGAACTATTCTTTAACTCTTTAAAGTCTGGTGGGATGACAATACCACATGACCAATGAGTGATCAAGAGGAAGATTGAAGATCTGATGAGAATGATCTGAAAGGTCTTATATTCCGAGTAGGGTCAATAATAGTAATTTGGATTTATCTAAAAATAATTAGGAAGTGAGAACTTAATACATATTTATTTATCGTATTCAATAACTTATTTGTAATTGTATCTTTAACATAACAAACTCAACAGCCATTTAATTTATTTTTTTAGTGTTTTGCGAATACCGTGAGAGTGTGAACCTCGTGCACTGCTTGCTGCTGCAGTGTCGGCCTCTCATCGTACCGCAGATGTTTGTTGGTCAAGGTGCCTCTGGTTAGTGGTGATGAAAAATGTGCAAAATTAATATAACATAATTAGGCATCATCGGCTGATGCAATAGCCTGCAACTTCAGAGGTCATCATATACCAGCTCTGGCTTACTAATATGTCTGCAGCAATGTGTATCTACACTAATATTATAAATAGGCAGAGTTTATTTGTTTGTTTGATTGAACGCTAATCTCAGAAACTACTAATCTGATTTAAAAAATTCTTTTTGTATTAAATAGCCCGTTTATTGAGTAAGGTTTTAGTCTATATATCATCATGCTACTACTCAAGCGAGTACCCAGTAATCACAAATGACAACAAATCAGGTAGACTTTCATACGTTATTGTAAAATAGAAGTTTATATCGTTAGTTTAAATGCGGGCGAAGTCGCGGTGTTGGAGATTGGTAAATGATAGAGAGTGGAATGTATAAAATAACTGTATTAATTTGAAAATTTAAATATAACGAACTAGCGACTCACTCTCGCTTCGCTCGGGTTCGTCCCTACTTCTGTTTTAACGTTTTGTATAGATTTCTCAAAGATGAAATGTTTTCCCGCAGTAAAGATAATAAAGTATCCTATATGTTGACTCGGATAACCAGATGTCACCATACCAGATTTCATTAAAATCTATCCTGTACTTTTTTGTGATGCGGTAACAGACAGACAGACAAACATACGTTTTAAAAACTATAGATTTAGCCTCTGTATCTTATAATAATGACTATTTCAATAAGATTTTTCAAAAAATATTTAATGTACAGATTCGGCTTAGTTAGAATTTTATTATATGTATAGATAAGTTAACGCGAGACGCGAGTGATCATTACGCGAGTGAGTATAAGTGTGTCGCATTGGCGCAGGCAAGGAGCGGGCGGGCGCGTCGCAGCGGCAGCAGGCGCGCGCGCTGCGCGGCTTCCGCGCCGGCGCCAGCAACGCGCTGGTGTGCACGTGCGTGGCGGAGGAGGGGCTGGACGTGGGCGCCGTCGACCTCATCCTGTGCTTCGACGTGTCCACGCGCTCGCCCGTGCGCCTCGTGCAGCGGTACGTCACGCCACACGTACACGCGCGTAGCAATGCAAGTGTCGCGCGCACGCTTTTTTTAATTTTTATAGTATGTTATTATAAGATTTATTTGTCTGTGAGTCTATCTGTGATTTCATAAAATATTTTATTTTGTTTTTTTTTTTGTTATTTTCATGTAAACTATAGATTTTATAAAATTGAATTTTGTTTCTTTTTTCGTAAATTAAATAGAAGTTGTAACTTCATATTTTCTTGTCGACTAGAACTCAGTCAAACTTATTCTTGCTTTGCTTAGTTTAACTGATAGGTGTCGAGCAATCTGACAGAGTGTGGGCATGCATTGCAGGTGCGGACGCACGGGGCGCTCGCGCGGCGGCCACGTGTACATACTCGTCACAGAGGGGCGCGAACACCAGGTTAGTATGGTCACAATATATATTATAGTATTCATAGAAAACGTATTCATATGTGTACTAGCACAACCGGCGGCTTCGCTCGTGCTTTAGCTTTTACAGTTTTAACTGTAAAAAAAATCTCTAAAAAGTTAGTTTTATACAAACTTTTATCCTCAATTTTACCCCCTAATAGGATGGATTTCGTAAAATGCTAAAACACGTATTTATTTAATTTTATTAAAAAGCATTAATATCAAGTTTCAAATAATTCTGATCATATTTTTTTTTGAATTGTATTATGACGTGTTTCTCTGTGGGAATTAAATAATCTCCCACGGTAAAGAACAGCCTATGTCACTCTCCAGCCATATCTCCATACAAAAAATCATACCAATCCGTCACTCCGTTTCGACGTGAAAGAAGGACAAACAAACACACTTACACATTTATAATATTAGTATGGAAACATACATAGTAGTAAAAGTACAAACAAGTAAAAGTATAGAAATATGTATGCAGATGCACTTGAAAAATGCTTAAAAATATACAACTAAAATTACAAAACAGTCTCTAGCTTTTTATTGTTTCTCTTAAAACTTCATTATTTTAAATAAAGTTTTATTTCTCTTTTATTTTAAGCCTCTCCCCTCGCGTCTACACACACACGCGACACACCACAGTCACGCGAGCTAGTCACTCTTCCGTGACCATGATTGTTGTAAAGCATTCGAAACGTGAACAAAAAATCAAAATTAATCTCCGAAAAAAATCCGAAAAGATAATTTTATTTATAATATCAAATATTCGCGTAATATAAGAAAGTAATAAAATTTCATTTATTAGTAATCGAAATATTTAGAAATTCAGAATTAAAAAGAAAAAAAACAGCAGTATTTGGGTATAATATCGCCGAATAAAACGTAAAATATCATTTATTAAATACATAGAATATTGTGGATATATTATGATTATATTGTCGTAAGTTATCTATACAGATAAATAAAATTGAAGTGTCTGTAATATCGAAATGAGAGCTTTTTACTTAATGCATATGAAAGCATATACTTTATGGTACTTAAAAGAAAAAATCACTTTTTAATTTTTTTTGTCCGTGTTTGTTCCGGCTAATCTCCGAAACGACAATCGATTTTGACGGGACTCACTGGCAGATAGTTGACGTTATAAGAAGTAATATAGGCTACTTTTATTTTAGAAAAAGAATCAGAGTTACGCGCAAAAAAATTAAAACCCATGAAATTGTGAACAAAATCGTTCCTAGGAACGCAGCCGAGCGAAGCGTGGGTAAATCGCTAGTTAATTATATAAATATTAAATCATATATTTTCATCGTCAGGTGTTACTCGACAGTATGCGACAACGCGACGGACTCAACTACAGTGTGCTGAGGTCTAAGGAAGTACAAGACAACTTGTACAAACACAACCCGCGCATGCTGCCTCCGGGCGTCTTCCCCGACTGCCACAAGACATTCATAAAAATAAACAAAAAGGACACCACCGAAAAATCAACAACTAAATCTAAAAAGGTATTTTATTTACACTTCACGAATGAAGATATTTGTGACACACTCCAACGTGATCTTTCAACTAATCGACCAACAATGTCATAATAACTATAGTTCGGAAGAATATGTAGATGAACGGGTGGAACAAAATCCACATTAAATTCAAATACTTGTGTAATTTGTACTTTAGAATAAGTATATACAATTTTTAATCTGGACCCGACATGTAAACCGCGCGTGGAAAAAAAGATGAATGGAAATTAGTAGCAGACGAAACGGCGTTAACAACTAGTGTTATGTAGAAATGATCACGCTAGATTCGTTATAGAACTTTTTGTATGGACAGTGTTTCATATAAACTTATAATAAATAGGTACATGCTGGTGAATGGAATAGTACACATTTTTCAAATGACAAAGTTTTCTAACCTTACTATTTTTATGAATTGTTGGTTTGTGTGTTTGTCTGTATAATGCTAAGCTGTAACAATGAATTAATGAATATATTAATAATGTTGAAGCTCATTTCTTTATGGTTAACTATGGTAACCTAAGAACGGATTTTAATGAAATTTAGCACACAATATATCTGGGGATGGCACATCTGCATCCTACTTAAGTTTAGTTTAGACTTTTAAGTTTAGACCGAAATTTTTTTTTCCAATAAATGAGACTGATAGTGACTAATTTAAGATAATTTACAGACCAAGTGACCAAGGCCACTTATTATATAGTATATAAAATCCCGTAGGTCATAGAAAATTCTTACTAAAGAACGTACATTTTTAAAATTAGGACCTGAACAAAGCAAGTACAATCCGCTGTCACCATATATTTTATTTATTTAATATTTTTATTAACAAAAAATAATTATTTTATACGTTTAGTAAATAAGTGAATACATTATTTTTAGGGTCAAAAGGATTTAAGGGCTATGTTACTAGACAAAGGGTCGGTTACATCGAAGAGTGACCACAAAGATTTGTTAACGAAAGATGAATTTGAGGAACTCTACCCGTCCGGCTGTCGCCTCGCTCGCTACTTCCCTCCGGCCCGCGAATACTGGGCTATGAGCAGCGGTCAGTTGTGATTTTATCTATACTAATATTATAAAGAGGTAAAGTTTATGAGTTTGTGACGTTGTAGGGGGTAATCTCTGGATCTACTGAACCGATTTAGATGAAATTTGGTAAGAAGATAGTTTGAGACCCTGGGAATGACATAGAATACTTTTTATCCCGGAAATCATCCCTTAAGGGGGTAAAATGTAGTTGAAAGTTTATATTGGGAAGCAAGCTAGGGACGAATAACTCTCTAGTAATGATAATAATGTCCTCCTGACTGACTTCGGACCACTGAGGTAGTAATTTTATAATGTATACTATATTATATAACATTAGTTTATGGCTTACGAATTTCGGACTGCGACACTAGTATATATTCATATTTACTTCATAATGATTCAATGAAAATGCTCAATAACTTTTAAGCAAAAAATATAGTGTTTAAAAAAGTGCCAAGAATACAAAGTTTAATACTTTCTTAGATTTACGTGAATATTTGACATCTTATATGAATATAATTTTCGGATTACTTCGCGGATTTATTTTGATTTTTGGTTCCCAACGTTTCGAATACTTTACGGCAATTATGGTCACGGGAGAGACTAAATAAATCCGAAAAAAAATCTGAAAAGGTAGTTTTATTTAAAATACAAAGCTTTACTATTTTAGCTCATATTAAATTTACATAAAATTATTGGTCCTATAAATTAAATGTCGCTACTAATTCAGTGGTAATATGCAATGTATAGTGTACACTATATTCTTAGATTTATTTTTCAATTTTAAATGTTAGACTCGTTGAAGTTTGAGTGGCCCTATAATGGCTTTTAATATTTTAGTGTGGACAGAAACCAACATCAAACTATTATACTTTAGTAATCTGGTAACGAAGTTATTTTTATTATTTAATAATATTTATTACAGAAAAACTGCTCACAATAAGAAGTGATTCTAAATTAAATTTATCAACTTGGTTGGACAATCAAAGGATCTTACAGACAACTGCTCTCGTCGGCCATTCAGCTGATACTGAAATATTAGTGAAGTTACTGAATTACAACAGTACCAAGGAAGATGTGCCGCTGGCTGAGACTCAAGGTTGGTCAATTTGCAAATTTCGTTTTATCTATCGCTGTTCATTTTAGACTTCGGCTTAGTATCAAACAAACGTGACCCTTGCTTCTAATGACATAATATAGAATATAGAGCTCAAGATCTACTAGTTAAGTAATTGATTTTGCGATTGTAGATTTAAGCTAAGGCACCTTTAGTAAAACTTATTTTTTTATAGAAGTATAACAAACTACCTACAAATGTTCTGCTATTATAATAAAGAGAAAATCATGTTTTTTTTTTCAGGCTCTTACCCAGCATCACTAACCCCGAATGTGTTCTTATCGCCCGTCAAAACTAAAGTTAAGAAAAAACAAAAAAATCCCTTGCTAAAATCTCCTTTTAAAAAAGATGGCGATATTAGAGCTATATTCAGCACCGCCACCAAATCTACTAAGAGTTACACAAAACTTATAAACGAATTGGGAATTCACAATGACGAGAGAATACCCACGAAGTTAATAAATATATTCGTAGATTTGAGTGTGGAAAATAAAAATATGACCAAACTTTGCTGGACTTGTCATAACATTTGTGATTGTAAAATTATACAACAAATGAGAAATGAAAGAAATGTGCCTTTGTTTTTGCCAATACATAGTGAGCCGTACTTACCCAATATCTCGTTAATAGACGATTTTGATAGAGATTTCCTAATAGAATACGGCAAGACTTCATCAAATAATGTTTCATCAGACTGTGATATTAACAAGTTTGATGATATAAATAATGAAGTAATAGAAAAGAATTTAGACTCAAAATTATGTGTATTAGAATCGGAGGGAAAAAATATTAATAATAATACGAAACCTGATAAAAATATCGTAATTAATTTCGATATCGGCGATGTAGAAGATATATTCGCAGATAGCAGTTCTGAAGACACTGATTTTACTGAACAAATTAATATCGCACCTCAAGCAAAAGACACGACCAAAACTGATGATAAAGATATAGAATTTTTCCATTTAAACAGTATCGAGGATTTGTTTGAAGATTCAGATTCTGATTCGAATATTCAAAAAGATAAAGAATTTAAATCACTTAATGCAAAAACTTCAGATCATATAATGTTTGATATTAAACCTGTAGAAGTCGACTGTGATGTACAGTGTATAGAGGACAAAGATAATAAACCAAATGTATACCTAAAAAGCCCATCAATACTCTCCGGTGTAGCTGTAAAGAACTCTGCTCCAACATCACCCATACTCTGTTCACAAACAAATAAATATAAATTGAGTATAACAAAAAATATACAGAGCTCTACCCCGAAGAGTTCGAAAAAACGATTGGATATGAGCAAACCGCAAGGTACAATAATAGCTTCACCAAAAGAAATATCTGAATCTTGCGAACAATCAAAGGACATTAGTTCCAAAAGCATGTTAACAATAACACAGATTATAGATTTCATAAATAGAACTAAAAATAATAGCACAATTGGTTCGAGTAGTTCTCATAAAGCTTTGAATGAAAGTAAAGGAGTGTATGAGAATGAAAGGAGTTCTTCCCCCATACTGTTGACTCTACGCGACCGACGGAAAAACTCCCATACGATAGATTCCAGTGCATTAAAAGGTTCTCAAGTCAAACAAACAAGTTTAGTCATCCTCGATAGTGATAGCGACAGTGACTTCGAATTCGACACTCAAGAACTTAAACAAATAGAAATGCAGGAAAAAAGTAAGACTGAAGGAATAACAGACAACAAATCTTCTTCGATTGCGCAAAAGTCTAAACAAAATGATGAAGATTCGCCATATTTTAATAAGAAACTTAAATTAACAAACGATCGCAATGAGGCCACGACTTTACAAAAGAAGATTCTGGCCGCGCTCACTTCTAGTAAGTTTAATACCGATCCGCTCGGGGATAAAGACTCGCATGTGAACTTTATGGTCAGATCTCCTCTTCTGAAATTTGGGAAGGAAAATAAACATAACTTAGAGAGCCCCAAAGAGGAAAAAGATAACTATGAAACAAAAAGTAATGTAACAAAGCTACAAAATATGTGTGGACATGACAGTAATTTTATAGACAGCCCATTAGAAAAGAAATGTAATACTGGAATAAAGAGTAATATTGCAAAGCTGCAAATGTATCGGCGTGATAGTAGCGTGAATGGGAAACATTTGGTTGGGAACTCCACGAACACGTCGACGCCAGTGAATGGCATGAAAAGGAAACTCACGTTCAGCGACAGTGACGACGACTTCGAGAGCTCCGGGCCGCGGAAGAAACGCGTTGCCAGCGAGGTGCGACTCCCTTATCATAAGATGAGAAAAGTAAGTGTCTTCATCATAGTAATATAATTGTATTGTATATTAGACTCGTTTTCCGCACTTAGACTCGCATTTGGTCCGTTGTACGTTAAAGTAATATAATGCCCACTATATTCTAATTATTATAAAAAAAATCCCGAAGTAAAGCAAAATAATGCTTTCTTAAATTAAAATTCCTTGTATAACTGATAATAGGAAAATAAAAAAAAATCAGATCAACACCATTTTTCATACATTTATATAGAAAATAGCCGACTTAGATTTATCAAATTTCTTTGTATGGGAAGGCTGATGAGTAATGGGGTATCGGTACTTGTATCATCTTTGGTTATTTTAAGCCATGTAAAAATTGCAACTCGCAACCGTTATTCATAATGAGGTCTAAACAAAATTTTCATATTAGATTATGATAAACATTTTTTTAATAATTTATTAACGTGTTATATTCTGGTCTTAATATTGACAGATTCCTTGACCTTGACACGCTGGGTTACTGTGGAACCACATTACGAACTGACGATTTCTTTAATAATTATATTATATAATTTTTATAGTGTTTCAAGAATAAGAAGAAAAATGATAAAAACAACGAGTTCCTGGAATTGGAAGCTGAGTTGTCGGGCGACGGGTCGAGCTCGGGCGACGAGCTGTCCGACGACAGTGTGGGCTCCATCCTCGACTTTATATGTGACGACAGCGCCACGCTACAGGAGGATGACGACATGCACGCTCATTATTTGAAGTCGGTGAAGTAAGTATTTCATCAAACCTCATTTCTGTACTGTTTTTATTATCAACTAGCGACTCACCCTAGCTTTGCTCGGATTTATCCCAAGGTACACTTTAATTTTTTTGAGCGGAACCCCAATTCTTTTTCTAAAATAAAAGTAGCCTATGTTACTCCCTATAACATCAGCTATCTTCCAGTGAAAGTCCCGTCAAAATCAGTCCAGACGTTTCAGAGATTATCTGGAACAAACATGATACAGACAACAATTTTAAAAATGGTGTTTTTCTTATAAGTACCGTATATAATTTCATATGCATTTAGTAAAACACTGTTATTTTGACATTACAAACAGACACTTCAATTTTATTTATCTGTATAGATAATAATGATGGTGATGTCCTTCTTATTGATTTCGGCCACGGTGTCCAATCTTACAAAGACTAATCAACTGCGCAAGAGCTATTAGGATCGAGTGCAGCGCGCGTGAGTGTGCGCGCACACACAGCGTGCACTCTCTATTCCTGTCACTCTCATACTCCGGTGGGACGACCACTCGACACGACCAGTGAGAGTTAAGGCGCAGGACCGACGCGACACGTGCTCTCCGAGACACGCCAACTTACAACTATTGATCTAAATACGGGCAATTATTGTGACTATCTTAACTCAACTAAATTTGTCCCGACTCGATCCTCGAATCCAGAACCGCGGGATCTATAGCCGTACATGCTAGCCATTAGACCACCGAGACAGTTATCTATATTAGTATAGGTACTACATTGTTTTAATTTAGATTTGCTTTCACCATTACACCACATGGATGTTAGGACTAACACATTTTTAAGGCTATAAATAATAAATATTACCCTGTTCATTTCAGAAGCCCAGTCAAAGGTGTTTTCAAAATACCGCAGCTGCCAGATAAATTTAATAAAAGAGAGATACTTTCTCAAACCTGGGTTGAGAATGATACATATGAGATGGTAAGTGAATCCTATCTTACATTTTTATTTTTCATATAATTAATAGGGACGAATTCCGAACATTAAAGTTGGGCCTTTCAAATCTGGCTGATAGCTGTTCCAGGGATTAACTCTTTTAAACGAATAAACTCTTTAGTTTCATTATATTATATATTTTGCATTATTACATTTAATCTTTCGTTAATAAAAAAAATGCTTACTCTGTTGTTGTTGTTGTTATAGGATAGTTTTTGCGTAGACGACTCGAATGTTGGTTTAACTCAAGCGAATGAGTTATCTGAACTCGAGGTAGCGGAAATGATTTTGGAGGAGAGAAGAAGAAAACGAAGACCCTCGAAACATTTGAGTCAATCTCAAGCAAATGGTGAAAGTCCTATTTTTAAAAGAAAATTAAAAACAGTGAGAATGCACATAGAAAGCGATTCAGATGATAGTAGCTAGCATTACTCAAGTGTTCAATTTACACGACGAATTAAACTAGAGGTTTAGCATAAAGTACATGTTATGTAATGAGTCCATTCATGTATCTATATGAAATCTAACAACTCGCATTCATGTATAATGAGATCTCAAAAAAAACATATAAAAATTATGATAAATATTTTTGTAATAATTTATTAACGCGTGATAATTTGTCGCTTAGCCTTTGTCTCTTTTAGTCCATCTTAGTTGTTACTTTTCATTATACTGTAGTGTAGGGATTGTATAGTTCAGTTACTAACGGATGCTGTGTTGGCTGTGATATCATGATTAAATCATATTATTTATATAGTCGTTCGATGTATGTAAATATAAACGCGGTCGTACATTACATGAGCTTATCTACAAAAATGTAACAATTTGAAAGAATTGAATTGTAATTATATATATATTTATATATATAATTCTTCTGTGAGTGTGTATGTCACTGAACTTCTCTCAAACGACTGGACCGATTTTGATGAAATTTTTTGTGTGTATTCAAGGGGATCTGGGAATGGTTTAGATTCACAATTTGAATAATAATTTTCATCAAAAAAATTATTAAAAAAAGTTTGAAATTTTCAAATTAAAGACGTGTAGACAGGACAACGTCTGTCGGGTCCGCTAGTATATATATATATATATATATATATATATATATATATATATATATATATATATATATTTATATTGTGTAAATAGGTTTAAAATAATGAATGGTTGAAACAATGTTTTATTTATGAAAAGTTAATATTATTAGACAGAACGATATATATGTATGTACTCAAATTCATATTATAACTTTAGCACAAGTAGCTATATTATAAATTTGTTTTTGATTGTATATTGTTTTAGTGTTATTATGATTTTATCACATTCATATTCATTGTAATCCAACTGAATATTTCCAAAATTTCTGAAATGTTATTGATGTTGTGTTCATTTTACAATCATGGAGGCAAAAGTTATTTAAATAAATGAAACGAAACTCTTCTAACTTATTATTTATTCCATTCTTATAATTATTATTGTTGAAAAGCATGTCAGAATATGGTTAATCTATCTAAATATAGTATTTAACTTGAATCAATTATAAGTTATGTGTCAGTTTCAACAGGTTTAGGTGGAGCCGCGTCCTTGGCCTGCCTGCCTTTGTGCAAGTCCTCGAGCTCTGCTTGCAATTCCGCGTATCGCTTTTGTAACACCTTTTCACGCTCCGTTTGACGATTGACATCGTCTGTTAACGACTGAAACAAATATTATTTTTTACTTTTCATCATAAATACAATCACGGATTTAAATAACTGAATTAAATTAAAAACTTAAAAAACCCCCGACATGTAATTCGCTATTTTGTGGTGGCGGCCATCTTGGATTCGAAATTTATCATACTGTATAATATTCTACTAGTCAAGTCCTTTCATTTGATACCTATATCGACAGAGTTATGAAAAAATATGTAATCCGCCATTTTGTGGCGGCGGCCATCTTGGACCGATTTTCATCAAACATAGCTGAGAAGACTCCCGACTAGTTCACCTTTCAAGCAGAAAAAAAAACAAAATCAAACTCGGTTCATCCTTCCGGGAGCTACGATGCCACACACAGACACGTCAAACTTATAACACCCCATCGTTTTTGCTTCGGGGGTTAAAAAGATTATATTCGAAATAATTTAATGTAATTGAATTATAATATGAATAAAATGATAAGTAATCACCTCTACTCTTCTTGGAATGGCAGCCTTTTCCTGTTCAGCTAAAAATTTGAAAGTTGATAACTCTAAATTCGCTTGCTCTATTTGATCTTGTAACTCTTGGAATTGTTTTACAAGGGACGCCGTCCTGCTTTGGTAACCGCCTGTTAAAAATTAAAATTAGTCATTTAAAATTGTAGGTACATTTCCTATAATTACAATCAGTAAATTATATTTAAGATTAATGAGAATTTATATTTTTTAAACACATAAAACCTCATATAAAAGTTAAAGAATTCTAAACTTTGGCCAATTTACACTAATTAAAACTCACTGCTTCTTCACGTAATAATATATTTCACTTTATATAAAATTATTACCTGTAAGCACTCGTAACTTCTTTTCCATTTTGGAACACTTTTTGGCTTCCTTCGCCATGTGACTTCTGTTTTGTTCTAGTTTCTTTTCAGCGGATTCGAGTCTGTCTTTCTTGCTGGCGAGATTGGCACGTGTGTATCTGTTCTGACCGGGCAGGAAGAGCACCTGAAGCAATAATAAAATCATAAATATTAACAACATTATCTATACTAATAATATTATAAAGAGGCAGAGTTTGTTTATTTGTTTGAACGCACTAATCCCAGGAACTACTAATCTAATTTATATAATTTGAAATATTCTTTTTGTATTAGATAGCCCGTCTTTTGTGTAAGGCTTATAGGCTATATATCATTATGCCACTAGCCATGGTAGTGGAGCAGTTATCATAAATGTTAAGAAATCGTGCAGACATTATTACTAATAGGGAAAGCCAGAGTTTTTTTTTGCACTTTTAGCGCGAGCGAGGCCGCGGTTTCTGCTAGTTAATGTATATACATATAAATTATTCTCTTTCATATAATAACACAAAATTAATTGCAATAATTTTACTTCAATCAATAGTTCCAAAAAGTAAATTTAATCACCTTTATACCCATCTTGAAGTGTTAGTGTGCGTGTGTGTGCAAGCGATCCTGCAATGCACCTACTCCATTGTACTATAGCGATTGTGTTTTGCTATGGGATTTAGTGAGTAATAGTAAGAGTCGTCTGTCTATTGACAGCTGGCATCAGATAGAAAAACCCTAAGGCTCTACTTGGCCATACCAATAAAATTTAAAAAACAATAGGCATACATCCGGCTGCGCCAAACACGAATGTTGTACACTTGTTAACAACAGTCATTATGGCAACCTAATGACAAACGGAATAATGAAATTTACTCTCATGCGCGCAAAGAAGTTTCACATCAAAAAGGCATACACCCACCTGTGTGTCATGTCTAGGAAAAAATATTACAAAAAAATATTAAACAGTGCATGTATGAATGTGTACACGCGCAAGAAGTATAACTTCTGTAGGTTATCGGTACTCTTTATGAAATTCAATTTATGTTTTAAATAATTAGGGTAGGTGAGATACTTAAAATAACGCATATTGGATATATTACAATCATATATTTATAGAATATCATTTAAGGACAGAATATCATATCATATATCATTTGTCAGACAATAACAACGGTTATCATGGCAACAAACGTACATACATATTTTCGTAACGCATTCATCAGCTTACTCCAGTGTGCGTAAAGAAGTTTAACTTCAAAAACAATAAAGGCTATGAGCCACCCACCTGCGCGAGACACTCCTCCCAGACCTGCGTGTAGGCGTCGAGGCCGAGGTCGCCGTGCGCCATGCCGGCGCGCACCACGTCCGCCTCGCGCGCCAGCGCCGCGCGCGCCGCGCCCAGCTCCTCCGCCGTGAACTGCTCGTACGGGTGTGCCTCCAGGTGCGCCAGGTGGGACGCCTGCAGCTGTACTAGACGCTTTTTGTCTACACCTAGATAATTATATGAATATGGTTATGTATAAATGTAATCTCTCTTATCCTGATATGCTTAATATATTATTACTATATCACATAATATTATGTATGATAATGTATTAATATAATCGCTAATACAATATGATTAAAAAAATTACATTTTTGCAATTCTTATTATTAATGTAATTTCATTTGTTTTTTATGTACCATAAAAATATATACATATGTTTAACAAAATAAAGGTAACAAAATAATACATGTGAACAAAGGCTCTAATCTTTTTGAGAAAATTTATGTAAATATAATTTAAAAAATCGATTAAATGCGAGTCGAATTCGCGGACGAAGGGTTGTTCTGTACCATCGTACTTTTTATTAATATGACTTTTACTCTATGTATGTAGTGTATTAACTCCGATGATCGATTACGAACGTTAAAATAATGTTCCTTGAATTTTTATTTATTATTTGTTGTTATAGTGGCAATAAAAATACACACTCACACCGTTCACCGTTCATGAGACACATCCCTCTGACAGATAAATGCAAATAAATAAAAACTATGACATATAGTTATTCACCGAGCGCACGTACCTGGCGGCGGGTCGTGCAGCGCGTCGTAGTGCAGCATGGTGAGCATCTCCGCCTTGAGCAGCTCCTCGGCGCGCTGCAGCGGCGTGAGCGGGCCCGCGCGCGCGCCGCCCGCGCCCACCTCCGCCGGCCGCGCCAGCCCGCGCGCCACCGCGCTGCTGCGGAGCGCCAGCGCTGCCAACCCTACCGACCAACAATACATTATATACTATAGTCTGTTTTTTAATCTCAGACAAAACTGACTTACGTGGGTTGCCAGTTTTTTGCAATTCTTAAATAGTGATGTGCCACTATCGAAATTTAACGTTAGTAAAATCAAGTATCGTTTTTTTATAATAAGTTCTTTTTTTATAATAAATTATCCCGAAATAATGTGTAGGTTCTTATTTAAAACGTAATAATACTAAATTAATAAAAAATAATAATTTTTATTATGTATTATTTTTTTTATTAACGTGTTATTTTTTTAATAATCCTTGCAGTTGACGGAGTTTCCATGGAGATTAAAGGTGATCAGTCACATATATGTAGTATGGATATTTATTGTATGTATGATATTGCTTCTTTTAGGAACAAACATTCTAAATAAAACCAAAAGAGTAGTTCTACAGTTACGTTCAAAATAAGAATATGAGAGCATTCCCTTTGAATAAATAAGTAAATAAATAGAAAAAAAAAAAACAAAAATTATTTTCATTCACACTTTTTTAAAAAAGAACACACAAGCATTTTCTCATAAGAAAAAAAATAAACAAAAGCACGCTTCTCCTCCAGTACCCTCGCGGTCAAATTTTAAAAAAAAGGACACGCAAGCATCTACCGCTGCCGTATGCGCAAGAGAAGGGGAAGCCAGACTGGCGCCGTAACGCGTTACGTAACGAAGCGGTTTACCCCGAGTTTAAGTTTAAGAAGTTATCATTTCAAAAAAATAAATATAAGCAAAGCTACACACGCTTCTCCTCCAGTTCCCTGGCGGCGCGCGCGTCCGCGTCGGCCTGGTCCTCGACGGTGGGCGCGGGCGCCGCCTCCGCGCCGCCCTGCTCCTGCTCCGGCACCACTATCTCGTAGTCGTTGCGCGGCGTCGGCAGCGCCGCCAGCGCGCTGCGGACTGACGCCTTCAGCTGGAATTTATTGTATTTATATGTATTAGACATGTGAAGTCCGCCAATCCGCACTTGGCCAGCGTGGTGGACTATGACCTGACCCCCCTCGTATTGAAGGTAGGCCCGTGCCCATTTTGGGGGTAGAATATGTAGCTTTCGAAAAAAAATAATAAAATAAAAAAAAATTGAGGTGGCCACTGATTTTTAAAGTAAATAATTTTAAATTTTTTCTTTGAATAATTTGTTTTTGTTTCGCGTGATCATCTTTGAAAACATTCAAGCTAAGAAAAAAAAACATTTAATTTTTCGCTCCACCCTAATATGTATTATGCATATTATACGACTGACATTTCTGACAGTAAAGACATTTTTATCGGAATTAAATATAGCCTATAGCACTCGATGGTTATATAGCTTCCTACTAGTGAAAGAATTTTTGAAATCGGGTGGGTGCTTTCGAAGATTATTTTATACATACAAACTTACAAACTTTACCTCTTATATTAGCGTAGATTATAACAGTATCTACTTAATGTCATTGAAGACACAGAGGAGTTAATACAGTATTTTTCAATTCTTTTACATCAATATAACTTATCTCATACCTGATTGCTTTGCTGTGGTGTTTCACCAGTGCTTAATCTGTCTTCAGTATTAATGCTCAGCTTGTCGCGTAGACCTGGAGTCTAAGAGAGATAAAAAAAATTAAATTATAATCAAATTATATCTACAACATTTTCATATATTAATTAATTTTTAAAATAAATTATTAAATGATTCCCAGTTTATTAAAAACCCATATTTTGTAAGTGGTTCTACTAAACCACTCAATAATATCATCAATTCTAGGCATTCATAATTATAAAGTATATTAACAATTAATAACTGTTCGTTTCTAAATAAGTACACCCAGTCACAAGTCACATAACAAAAAACACACAAGTCTTTAAAGGGGAAAGTATATTCTAAATAGATCACTTTCTTTATATTGGGGATTATACTTTATATTTTGTTCTTTATACTATTAATATACATATATATAAATGACTAGCGACTTACCCTAGCTTTGCTCAGACGCATCCCTAGGTACGTTTTAATTTTTTTCAGTGGAACCCTAAATATTTTTTTAAAATAAATGTACCTTAAGTTAGTCCTTGTAACATCACCTATCTGCCAGTGAAAGTCCCATCATAATCAGTTCAGCCGTTTCGAAGATTAGCCGGAAGAAACAGACATACAGATAAAAATTTTAATAATTTGGTTTTTCATTTATAATTGTACCCTATATAATTTCATATGCATTTATTAAAAAGGCGTTATTTTGAAATTACAAATAGACACTTTTATTTATATGTATAGAGTTTATAGACAGATAAGTAATCACCGTAAGCGCAGGCTGGCCGGGCGTGTGTCCCGGAGTGGCGAAGCTGCCCGGCGTGGATACTTCGGTACGCGTCGATCTGTTTGTTTATTAAATTATAAAAAAATAAAGATAACATTTCAAACCAACATCAAAAAAGGATTTGGAATGGATCAATTCTTTTTGTCTTTTTATGGACATTTTTTAATTGATTTAAATTAAATATATTTTCTTGAAGAGTGAAAGATTTATATTTTTAGAGAAAAATTTAAGGTTAGATAAATTCCATTTAGTCATATTTGAATTATTCATTATATGATTTGAAATATGAGAAAATTTAGTTTTTGAGTTAAGTTGTATCATTTTTTTATTTATGATTTTTTTAAACCAACCAACTTTCTCTTTTCATGTATGTTACATTATTGTTTAATATATATACACACACACACACAACTGATATAATATAATAACAACAATTTATATACTACATCCTGGCATCACAAAAATTAAAAGAATAACAATGAAAATTAATCTTATTTTTACCTAAAAGGTGCAGCCAATACAGTATTAGGAGTAGCTACTACTTGACTCTGAGGCAGAGCTCCAGAGAAGTCTGATTCATGCAGAGGGGTGTTGAGTCCGCCTTTGAGTGGGGTGTCCACGTGTGTCAACGCCATTACGTTTTGAGCTTCCATCAATATCCTGTAAATGATTTGATAATAATAATAGATTTAAAATAATTAACGTAAATAACTAAATTGCTGTATATCCCATACTAATTCGATTTAGTGTATTTTAAAATAATAAAGTTTCAGGACCTTAGTAAGTAAGGAAGGATTTTAGTATCTATCCTAATTATTTAAAACATAAATTGAATTTCATAAAGAGTACTGAAGCGATAACCTACAGAAGTTTTACTTCTTGCGCGTGTACACATTCATACACGCACTCTTTAATTTTTTTGTATAACTGTCACCTGTCCTGGTGCGGGTGCGCGGCGGGCGTGCGCAGCGCGGTGGCGGGCGCGGGCGCCAGCGCGTAGTGCGCCAGCAACGCGTCCGTGGCCGCGCCCGCCTCGCCCGCGCTCTCGCGCGCCGCCTCCGACGCGCGCCCCAGCTTCACCACTTGCTGGAGCTCCTGCCATCGTTCATTCATTCATTCAATCAATTATACATAATTAATAAATAAAAATACACTTTAATTCACTGATACATAAAAACAGTTAGCTTATAACTAAATACATACAATAAATAAACGAATAAATATGTTGGGACATTAACACACAACACAACCAAGTTCCATGGTAAGCTACGAGACTTATGTTATGGATATTTTACTTTAAATGGGGTGTTTATAATTTGTATTTATAATATGTATGTAACATATTATAAATACAAATTATAAACACCCCATACTGGAGTACAAACATTCGTGCTCATCACTCAAATGAATGCCTCAGCGGGACTCGAATCCACGACCGCTGGCACAGCAAGTAGGATCACTAAAAACTGAGCCACACATGTGTCGTCAAGTCATAATATTTACAAGATAAGCCTAATTTAATCTCACATATTTCTAAACTTATTAATTATGCCAATATGTATAAGTTATAAAATGTTACACATAACATAATACACATGACTAACCTGATCAGACACTTGTGGCTCTGGCAATACAAGCTTGCTGCGTTTTCTTGCTGGTTGATCACCTTGCAACATAGCTTGAGGAACATCATTCTCCTTACGCTGCTTCAATTTTTGCTTGTCTTTCCTGCGTTCTCTCTAAAACCAACATAATAACTATATGAATAAGCAATTTAATTTTTGGTTTGATTTAGTTTTATCATAGAAACATTATTTGTTTAAAGGTTTAATATTATATCACTATATAACATGTTTATAACATGTTTATATCATGTTTATGACTTACAAGCAGGGCTCAGAACCGGTTTGAAAACAATGGTTTATTTTGATGATTCATCACTCGTTCTTAAACTGGTTAATGGTTATTCTTAGAGAAAGGTTAGATTTCGGTTTTGATACTGAAATAAGCCGGATAATTCAGTCATAAGTAAGAAGCTTACATGTATCCTTCTACTAAGCCATTCACCATTAGCAATAACGCGCCAAAAGTGAACGCACAAAAACTAATTTTAACTGGTTAATTCATGGAATCCAAATTCATCAAAACCATTTTACCGGATTTAATCGGTTAAAGAACGTAACCGAAACCTTAAACCGAAAAGCCTTTAAGGGGGGTCAATGACTAAAACCGGTTTAAAAAATTGAACGGATTTCCGAGCCCTGCTTACAAGTTGCAATACATAAGCATTTATTTATTGATATAATATTTTTATGTGCAGAGAAATCATTTTTACATACCTCTTCTTTCTCAGAATGTAATTCCCCATCCAGGTGTTGTTGACGAAGCCTAGAGAAATCTGGTGCCATAGGATCCACAACCTCAGTTGAAGTGTCATAGAAACCAGCAGCTGGTCTCTTTTCGAATGGAATTTCAGAGTTGTAATCCACTCCACGCTTACGCTTCCTTCTGTAAAATTTATTTAAAGTACAGTAGAATCCGCTTATAATGACATCGAAGGGAAGTGACATACAGGTCATACTAAGCGGAAGTCATACAAAACATCAAGTCTTAGAAAATAAATAATTTTGTTAGGTATTTAGTTTAATAAAGAGAATAACTACAAATTATATGTATGCATATCTATTTCATAAAAAAAGAAAAAGAAACATGAACTGACACAAAACAAATATACATGTATGTATGAAAAACGATAAAAATTGTACATAATACAATATGTATGTATACATTACATATTTTTTACATAAGAAATCAATAATTTTTTAGATTGTAGGTAATAACATTCCCGAAAAGTTTTGTGTAAAGAAGACATTGCCCTGGTAAAATTTTCGTTTTGTTAGGAATTGTGTTGGTCACTATAACCGAACATAATTTCTTAGAAATAGGTCATAATATGCAACATGTCACTATAAGCGAAGTCATTATATCCAACTTTGTTTTAAAGAATTTTAAATGAACACCAAACTTCGCACATAATTACGTCATATTAAACGGTTGGTCAATATAATCGGATATAATAAACGGATTCCACTGTAGTTTACTTAAATAGTATAATTATCTATAAAGATAAACAGAATTGACATGTCTGTTTGTAATGTCAAAATGACAGCTTTTTACTAAATGTATATGAAATTATATACAGTACTTATAAGAGAAAAACATTTTTTTAATTTTGGTCCGTTTGTTCAATTGTTCCAGCAAATCCCTGAAACGGCTGGACTAATTTTACCAGGACTTTCACTGGTAGATAGCTGATGTTGTAAGGAGTAACTAAGTCTACTTTTATTTAAAAAAAGGATTAGGGTTCCTCTCAAAAAAACATAGTTAGGGACGCACCACGTAAGTCTACAAGCAAAGCTTTGGGCAATATTATTATTATTTTAGTGTTTTACCTTAGTGGTACTGAGATTCCAGCAGCACTGAGTTCCCTCCTTTTCTGTAAAGCTGCAAGCCTACGAGCTTCTTCTAATTGTTTCTCTCTGGCTTTTCTTTTTGCTTTTTTACCTTGTGTGTTTGCTAAACGAGCTCTAGCTTCAGACAGCATTTCCAGCTCTATTGAGACATAAATATACTTTTGTTTAAAATAAAATAATAGAAAAACAATTTTTAAATGGAATGGAATAAAATACTTTTTATAATAAATGTATATTTTATTTCTATTGATACATAAATCATTTCAATCAATCAATTCTGTGAATGTAACCATTGCTAAAAAAAATATCAATTTTTTTATTAATAATTACTAATCCCTTCTTACCATCTTCATCCATATCTTTAGGGTCAGGTCTGGCCGGTTTTGTCTCAGGATTTGGGTCAATTTCCCCAGGCTTAAGCTTACGGGGATCATCTCCCATATCTTCACCCTCCTCCTTCTTTTGAGCTTGATCCCTTGAAAATTTTTCCACAAAAAAACCATTACTTCCAATGAAATAAAATTATAAAAAAAAGTAATTTGACAAACTTTAAATATATAAACTTACAGTAGATATTCATATCGCTCTAAGCACTGAGCAGCAGTACGACCAATGATAGGAGCAATAGTACGCCATTGAGTTGGCATCAACTTGGCGAGGTGCAATAGCTTTTCGTCCTCCTCTCGTGACCATTCAGTCTTCTTAATACTCGGGTCCAACCACTCATACCATCTAGCTTTACACTGTTTTGCAGATTTTCTGTGCAGCAGGGAAGCAATACGAGACCACTGATTTTTCCCATATTTCATAACCGCCGCTTTAAGAATTTCATCCTGAATTGATAAAAACAAACGGTAATTTTTATTCAATAATACTTTTTATTAAAAAAACTATCTTATGAATTAATAAATATCCTAACAAACCTCGGTATTGCGCCAAACGCCTCCTTTTATCATAATACGCGGCATGGTGAGTGTTTTAGTATACTAACGGATGCAACTGGTGTAAAAACGTTTTATTCGATAATTATCTAATAAAGTCATTAAATTTTAAAGAAATTATATATTAATATGCACTAAAAATGATATTTAGCACTTGGAAATGCACAATTTGTTCCCAAATTGATTTCTGACATTTTAAGATTTCATTTTATGCCAAATGCCAATTGCCACAGATTATAGTAAAATAAATATAACCATAGATGTATAAAAAGAAATAATCTAAAATTATACAGATAAAAATAAAAAACTGCCACAGATAAGATACTTACCTATACTCCTAAGAATGGAGAAGAATGATGATGACTTTTTCCCCCCAGATGTCGCGATCACTATGGGCCTTAGTATATTGTAAAATGTAAATCGTTATAGTGTGGATGATTTTTTTTCATTTTTTTTAAGATTTAATGGAAATGACAAACCACAAAATAGTGTCAGAATGTAGTGAAATTGGATATTATTTGTTCCCCAAAAACACAAACTGTAGAAATTGTGGGCTAAATCAATAAGACGACCAAAATCGACGAAATCACAATCTTTATCTATCAATAGCATAAGAATATCAATAATAATATCTTAAATAATATCTATAGAAGCAAAAACAAGGTATACATATAAAAGAGATATCACAATAAACTGCTGACTGATTGTAAATAGGCCATACGTGTGGCGCCTTCCTTTCGAAAATTCTTCCTCATAAAATACAGTTACGAATTATATCTAGTAGTTGGCAGCATTGACTTGGTTGTCATTGCCAAATAAATGAAGGGGCCAGGGGGTCGCCGAACGCGTTTCTCGATAAGACACTCCCTTTTTGATAAAATAACATCATTTTAGTCAGAAAAAAACAGATTTATAGAAGAAACATTAGTTATGGAATCCCCCGAAAGCGAAAAATGAGAAATTATATCTACCTATAAGTTCTTGAAGTGTAACGAGAACGTAATTTAATCAGGTAAATATCAAATAATGCATTAAACTAATAATAACATTATTAATTAATCTGTCGATCTATCTTGATGTAATATGTCATAAATTATTTTTACTTTACCACGACTATTTCATCCTAAGGAAATTATTAATTTAGGAAATGAGTTCTTGTTCTGTGTTTGGCCGATACGGTTAGTGCCGCAATGATTGATTTCCGCTTTTTGTATTACAGGTCTTTTCTATTTCTTAATAATAAATATTTATGATTTATACAATTTGTTTCTTACAGAATGTCTACTATTTCAAGGACAGTTCATATCAGCCAGCAAAAGCTGGCTGAAAAGCTAATAATTTTAAATGATAGAGGAATTGGAATGTTGACCAGAATTTACAATATCAAGAAAGCATGTGGCGATGCTAAATCCAAACCTGCCTTTTTATCAGATAAAACTTTGGAATCTTCAATTAAACATATTGTCAGGAGGTTTCCTAGTATTGATGTAAAAGGCTTGCAAGCAATTACAAACATAAAGAATGAAGTAATTAAATCACTCTCTTTATATTACTATACCTTTGTGGATCTACTAGATTTTAAGGATAATGTTTGTGAACTTTTAAATATAATGGATGCATGTCAAGTAACTTTAGATTTGACCCTTAATTACGAATTGACTAAAAATTATCTTGATCTAGTTACAACATATGTGTCATTAATGATTTTACTGTCTCGAGTAGAAGACAGAAAAGCAGTGCTTGGCTTGTTCAATGCAGCACATGAATTGGTAAACAATCAAATTGATTCAAGTTTTCCTCGTCTAGGCCAAATGATAGTTGATTATGATGCTCCATTGAAGAAATTATCAGAGGAATTTGTACCTCATCAAAAAGTTTTATCTAGTGCTCTTAACTCTCTTTGGCATGTGTACCCAGCTAGAAATCTTACTGCAGAGATTTGGAGATCAGAACAAAAACTAAGCCTTGTCAGTAATCCTGCCTTACTCCTTAAACCTTCAGAAACCAATACAATGTCATGTGAATATGTTTCTTTGGAATCACTCGAAAGATGGGTGATCTTTGGTTTTGCCCTATGTCACCAAATGCTGCAACAAGATCATGCTAACAAAATGTGGGTCAGTGCATTAGAATCTGGATGGGTAGTAGCATTATTCCGAGATGAAGTTATTTATATACATACATATATTCAAAGTTTCTTTGATGGAATTAAAGGTTATGGAAAAAGAGGTTCAGAAGTCAAGGATTGTTATCATCATGCAGTACAAAAAGCTGGATATAAACATAGGGAAAGAAGAAAATTTTTAAGAACAGCCTTAAAAGAGCTAGGTCTTATCTTGACTGATCAACCAGGGTTATTAGGGCCCAAAGCACTATTGATTTTTATTGGTCTTTGTTATGCAAGGGATGAAGTTTTTTGGCTATTAAGACATAATGACAATCCTCCACAAAAAGTAAAAGGAAAAGCCACCGAAGATTTGGTTGATCGTCAACTGCCAGAACTTCTGTTTCATATGGAAGAGCTAAGAGCTCTTGTGCGCAAGTACAGTCAAGTTATGCAAAGATATTATGTCCAGTATTTGTCAGGTTTTGATGCAGTTGCCCTAAATCTAATGATACAAAATTTACAAGTGTGTCCAGAAGACGAGAGTGTCATACTTTCTTCACTCTGCAACACAGCTGCTAATTTAAGTGTCAAACAAGTGGAAAGCAATGAACTCTTTGATTTTCGAGCATTCCGTTTGGATTGGTTTAGACTACAAGCTTATACTTCTGTTGGTAAAACACAATTAAACTTGGTTGATCAGAGGGAGTTGGCACAATTTATTGATAAAATGGTATTCCACACAAAAATGGTAGATAACCTTGATGAAATAATGGTAGAAACATCAGACTTATCTCTGTTTTGCTTTTATAGCAAAATATTTGAAAGCCAGTTCCACATGTGCCTAGAGTTTCCAGCCCAAAATCGTTATATAATTGCATTTCCTCTTATTTGCAGTCACTTCCAAAATTGCACACATGAGCTTTGTCCAGAAGAAAGACACCATATCAGAGAAAGGAGTCTTTCTGTAGTTAATATTTTCTTGGATGAAATGGCAAAAGAAGCGAAAAATATAATAACAACTATTTGTGATGAACAATGTACCATGAGTGATAAATTGCTGCCAAAACATTGTGCTCAAACAATAGCACATCTTGCTAACAGGAAGAAAAAGGATAAAAATAAGAAAAATCCAATAGAAATTGTTAAACCTGGGGCTGAAAGTTATAGAAAAACCAGGGAAGAATTGACTACAATGGACAAACTCCATATGGCCTTGACAGAACTGTGCTTTGCTATTAATTATTGTTCAACTGTAAATGTTTGGGAATACACATTTGCACCTCGTGAATATTTACACCAGCACTTGGAAACTAGATTCTCTAAAGCATTAGTGGGTATGGTCATGTTCAATCAGGATACTAGTGAAATTGCTAAGCCATCTGAGCTATTGGTTAGTGTCAGAGCATATATGAATGTTCTGCAAACAGTCGAAAATTACGTTCATATCGATATTACAAGGGTATTCAATAATTGTTTATTGCAACAAACACAAAATATGGATAGTCATGGTGAGAAAACTATTGCTTCGCTATATACACAATGGTACTCGGAAATCCTACTTAGACGTGTTAGCGCCGGGAGTATTTGCTTTTCAATGAATCAAAAAGCTTTCGTAAGTCTTTCCGCAGAGGGTGCTATTCCGTTTAACGCTGAAGAGTATTCTGATATTAATGAATTGAGAGCTCTGGCTGAATTAATTGGGCCGTATGGAATGAAATTACTGAGTGAAACGTTAATGTGGCATATCGCCAGTCAAGTGCAGGAACTTAAAAAATTGGTAGTACAAAATAAAGAAGTTCTGCAGATGCTACGAACTAATTTTGATAAGCCTGAAATAATGAGAGAACAATTCAAACGGCTCCAACACGTTGACAATGTATTACAAAGAATGACTATAATTGGTGTAATATTGAGTTTTCGTCAAATAGCTCAAGAATCATTGCTTGACGTTTTAGAGCGTCGTATTCCATTTTTGATAAGTTCTATAAAAGATTTCCAACAGCAGTTGCCTAGCGGTGACACAACACGCGTTATTTCGGAAATGTGCTCGGCTGCAGGTCTGTCCTGTAAAGTAGATCCAACACTCGCATCAGCTCTTCGACAGCATAAAGCTGAACTAGAAGAGGAAGAGCACCTCATCGTTTGCTTACTCATGGTGTTTGTTGCAGTTTCTCTCCCGAGATTAGCGCGCAGCGAAGGCTCATTTTATAGGCCGTCTCTGGAAGGCCACGCCAATAACATACATTGCATGGCACCTGCTATTAATCATATTTTTGGAGCCTTATTTACGATTTGCGGTCAGGGCGACATCGAAGATAGAATGAAAGAATTTTTAGCATTAGCTTCGTCGTCTCTACTGCGACTAGGACAAGAGACAGACAAAGAAGCAATAAAGAACCGCGAATCCGTTTATTTACTTCTCGATCTTATAGTTCAGGAGTCGCCCTTCCTTACGATGGACTTACTGGAGTCGTGTTTTCCTTATGTGCTAATACGTAATGCCTACCATGAAGTGTACAAACAAGAACAGATGCTGTTACACTCTTAATTCCGTTTGTTTGAAAGACACTGAATAGTTTTAATTATAACGAAGTCATTATTATCGATGACAAATTCCATTGCATTATTATACTAATTGTAATTACTTATTATTAGTGTAGTATTGAGATATTATCTTTATTTGTTTTTAATTATTACGATGTAAACGTCAACATAATAGAAAGAAAACTCCAAAAAAATATATTTGAGCTTTAATGAGACTGTCTTAGTTATTCCTTTTCAATAAGTTTTGTGTAAAACATCCTGATTTTGACTATTTCATATATTTCCTTTTAGATAATATAACATTAGAGTGGATCTAAGTATATAATTGTATGAAGTATAATTGATAATTTTTATACCTGCGCTAAAATAGTTTTTACTTAGTACGTAAGCGATAGTTAAATTTAGTTATTACATAATTTATTTAATATTTTTATGAAATATAACAATAATCTCACATTTCATCAGCATAATCAACACCAAATAGAGCTGTAATACGTAATTAATTTTGCAATTATAAAATTTTAGCTTAAATTCAATACTACGATGCTTAGACATTTTTGTACTTTATTACTTACTTTATCTTTCCACATTATACCTACATATAAAAATAGAATAATGTTTGCCTTTATCTAATATATAGTTTATATTTGCATTGCACAAGTCGACATTGTGAATAATTATGTTCTAAATTATAATGAAAAGGAAGTTTAAGTTTTTATATTTTAATAGTTAAGAGTACATTTTACATCATAAATGTGTTTTCTCCTTTTTTTATTATGATTTTTGCATTATTTTTACCGACTTCCATTTTTTGATATTTTGAAGAATAGATTTACTTTCATATATTACCTATGTATTCGTGTTTTTAAGAATTAACACTACGATCTGTTTTATATGGCATTTATATTTATATTCCACCGATTTATTAAAACAAATTTACAAAATTGTTTTCAATTATATGATTATGATTAATATTTATTCCAAGTTGATATCTCTTTTGTTTAACGGATGGGCACTGTAGGTCCAGCTTGATGTTAAACTAATAGTCGGCGTAACGGCATGACTCATGAGTAATAGTGATGTCACGAACTTATAATAAAGCTAATGAAGTTATCTATTGATCTTATGAATAACAGTAAATATAGTTTTAGCATCAAGAAAATCTCCGACCATCGTAATGCTAACAAATCTCAGTAATCTTTCTGTACCTTGTGTTGTGTAGTGTGAGGTATCGGAAAAAGAAAAAAATGTTGAAACATGACCCCTTTAAAATATGTATGCAGAAAGAATAAACAGGAAATTGAGCAACTGATTTATTTCCTTCATCGCGGCCTGGCTCAAGTAACTTGGGGGAGTGGATTTCATAAGAAACCCAGTTTGAAAACCCTTAAATAACTTGCCAATGAACTAATCTGAGAAGATGGCGAAAACGATATACGTTGTTACAATTTTCTAATGTATAGTTATATTAGTTGTACGGCGATACTATTGCAATTACGTGAATGAAGTTTATTATTATTACTATATTACACAATTTGTAACTTGTATATACGAATAATATGCACTCCAACATTACAATATGAGTATTATTTGTAATCCTGTTCCATAAAATATACCTACATAGAGAGAATATAAATTTAAAGAATATTAATAATTAAAACTTTTTATTGTTGTGTGAATGGAGTTCGACTTAAAAATCATTTTATAAATATTAATTCATCATCATTATTGGAGATTTTCTTTAAATTTATATCATATGGGATATTCCTTAAAAAGAATTGTGAAAATCGGTTCACGATAGGCAAAGAAAACTATAATTTCTTCGTTTTTGAAGTCGGTTAATGAAGTAAATGTTAATAAACTTGTTTATTTTTCATTCATTAAAAAAAATCGACTGTTCATCTAATTCTAAATGTTAAAGTACGAGAAATTACGAAAGTTGGTAAGAAACAGCTAATTTAAAATATTAAATAGTACTAGCATTGTCCGCGGCTCCGCCCGCGTTCAGTTGACCAAAAATCAAATTCTTAGGTTATACATTATGTACTAACTAATATTAGTATACTCCTACTCCTCAGAAATGAGATATTTTCCCACGGTAAAAAGTTCCTATATGTTGACTCGGATAACCAGCTATCATCATACCAAATTTCATCAAAATCTGTCAAGTGGTTTTCTCGTGATGCGGTAACAGACAGACAGACAAAAATTCTAAAAACTGTAGATTTTCCAAAAAATATTTAATGTACAGATTCGGCTTAGTTACAATTTTATTATATGTATAGACTAGCGGCTCACCCTCGCTTCGCTCGAGTTCTCCTCTAGATAAGCACAAACAGATCTATCCCACGGGAACCGTTCATTTTCCCGGGATGAAAAGTAACCTGTTGTTTGACCGGCAATATAAGGTATCAGCATGCCAAATTTTACTAAATTAGGTGCGTAAGTTTTTTAACTATCCCACAGAAAGTCTTCAATTTTCCGGGATCAAAAGTAGCTCATTTGTTTTTGTCATGTATGAACTATATTATTGTAAAGTTTTATTAAAATCCAATCAGTAGTTTTTGTGTAATAAGCTGTATAAGTTGTTATAGTTTTTTAACTATCCCACGGGAACTCTTTAATTTTCCGGGATTAAAAGTATCGAAGAGGTTGCCCGGGGATATAAGGTACCACCATGCAAAATTTCATTTAAATCGGTCCAATAGATTCGGAGATTAGCCCGTACAAACAGAAAAACAGACAAACAGCTCGCTCGGGTTCGTCCATACCTACGAATATGTTGTATTATCTCTTTAACCATTAGTCCAAATTATATGCAGTAAAAGGGAAAAGTCTTTTGTTTTAAGCATTTTAGACGATAAAATTACTTATTTTGATAAGAATTCATAATTGTTGATAATATGACCAATAAACATGACCTACCGATTTAAATTATTCTTTTAATATAAAGAACTACTTTTTGTGACTTAAATATAAAAGTTAGACATATGCTGTCGCTGACTTTTTTGTAGGCATTATTAAGCTCTACAACTTTTCTCTAGAACATAATCATATATCTCTCATCGTTAAGGCAGCGTTCGTAAGAAACGTTTTCGTTCGACCGTTTTTTCTCCGACTTACTTTGCATATCCGACTTCCACGAAAAAGCCTTTTCATTTTTCGGGTTAATATATAGCCTATGACACTCAGAAAGAACGTGGCTTTCTATTGCTAAAAGAATTTTGAAAATCGGTTCAGTAGATCCAGAGATTACCCCCTACAACGTCACAAACTCACAAACCCACAAACTCACAAGATCACAAACTTTACCTCTTTATAATATTAGTATAGATTATAGAATGAATGTATTATTTTGTTGTACTTTTTGTAACTAGATGTAGATCACATCTTTAAAATGCAACTAAAACGGTATCGCAATTATTAAATCAGTAGATATAAATATTACCAATAAAAGTGTTATATGTATGTTAATAACTTAATACCTTAAATTAATCACAAAGTTATATTTTAAAAATTATTTAAAGATATTCAAAGATTCAGTTTATTAAAGAAACAAGGCTTAATTTACTAAAAACAAGACAATTGGAAAATGAAAAGAATAAAGGCTCATATTCATGTAAAATTTATTGTATTTTCTGTTATTTTGAAATCACATGTTTTAACATTCATGTTGTTAATTAAAAATATTCACATTGTCATTTAAATATTCTATCGTAGGTAAACTAACTTATACTTATAAGACATAATGCCGTTGATAACTACACGATGGAAACAAATAGCCATCAATTACACGATTGGTCGAGTCACTCTATATCGGAAACAACTTGGGTTTACATACAAATATACAATATTTATATACTAGCACGTGCCCGCGGCCGCGTTCGCGAGTGGATCCCACATACATAGCAGTGAGTCACATCCTGTCTAGTAGCAATGTTATCAATTAATAATATACATATAAACAAGTTAACGAAATGCACTTTTGGAATTAATATTTATTTAAAAATATAATGATTAGTAAATCAATGTACAGAAACTGACCCCACGACGATTAATACATACAAGTGGCCATTTGAGATAGATCGGTTTGAAGACATCTTTATGCTCTGCCCCTACAGACGTTTAGCAAAATTATCACATATACGAGTCACAGTCATTGTGCTAATTTTTGTATTTAAAAAAAATTATATAATAATAGAACGATTTTGAGAATTTTCGTCGTCGTCATTATTTTCTCTAAACTAATCTATCTCAAGTGGCCATCAATATATAAGTTACAAAGAGCTTGCATACTGTTTCGATATTCGATATTATCTAATAAAATGGCATTTATATGGAATACTTATAAAGACTGACTCTTAATATTAATGTATAGAAATCATAAAATACATCATGCTCTTTGGCTTGCACGACGAATGTTACACTACGAAATACAATCGAAAATGAGAAAAAAAAACATTAATTAGAGATCAACTGAACTATACAACAGTTTTGATATCCAATACCCATGATTGAGTGTAATTTGTGATATGCTAATTGGTACAATTTAACAAACAATACAATTAATAAAGTACATTTGAGCCAAATAGCGCACAGCAGTGCGGAATAAATTAGATGAACGCAAAATTTATAATATTAATTTGAGAATTTTTTCAGTCTAGTAACATTTGATCATTTGGCAATACTGTTCAATTTTCATATTATATCTACAAATTAAAAATAATTACATGTTGTCGAAGGAAGACTAATAATTATAAATTTAAGTTGTTTCTTTTTGAGAAGTACTTATATTATTTTCGTATCGTAAATATTCCGTACGAAAAACGACCTACTCAATTTACTTACATAATATTACATTGTTTCAAATAACATATAAAATAGGACATTATAAAAAAGTTCATACATGAAGGAAACATAATATTTCGAGTCCACACAACAGCTTCACAATTTCAACGCTTGCTCAGTGACAAAACTATAAAACGTTATAATGTAAGAAAGACGTAACAAAAGTTGGATTACAAGTCGGTATAATGGCACCTCAACGTTCCGCTTACGTTATATTAAATTTAAAAATAATATCGTCTATAAAGTACAAGTTACGGAGATTCATAAAATAACGTAATCGCTTATATTAATCTAACGATTATAGTAAGTATTTGCATGATATTTTTACATTGTAGCCTTTATATAGTCATCATTTATATACAAAAATATACATAAATGTCCGGTCGGAGCGGTTCCTTCGAGGGTCACTGGGTGGAACATCGCGCCCTATTCTATTCATCTCGTATAAAAATAATGGCTAATTTGATAGAACACCTTGCGGTTAGGTTGAGCTCGCGGAACATCCATTGAGCAATGGGCCCTCACCGATACTTCGCCTCACCTCACACCTAACAACCAACACGTACTGACAATCTCACTATAAAACAACGACACTAGATACTTCAAATGTTGGGTATAAACAGTTTTTCATTGTTCAGAGTGGAAGTATTTATGAATACGGTGGCAGTGGTACAGACGTGAGTGAAGTCGCGAGGCCCGTTCCGTCTCGTCGGTTACGGGAGCAGTCGCCAACTCCAATGTCTGTCATATACGGGACGAGTGTTCGCTAAATGCACATACGGAATGTCAATCTATATACATTTGGTAATAAAATATAGTATAACTTGGCAGATGAAGAATGAGACTCGCCTATATACATAAATCGCAAAAATGGGATTATTGCATTAAAAAAAACATAATGCAATTCAATAATATTATACCTTTAATCATAAAACGTTCCCAAATAACAACCAAAAGTAGCACTTATTCTTCTTATAAAATAATCTGTAACAGTAACGTTATATTTTAATATATACCTACTATTAGAACGCTACAAGAAACAAATTTTTAATTCGATAGAAATAAATCGCTGTCAGACTGCATTATGCTAATAGTACAGTGATTGAGCCGCCATATCTGATCTCATTCTTTAAATGCACGAGTAATAATGTTGGTAGTATTGGAGTTAGCAACTTAATTTTTCTAGGCGTCTGTTTTGTCCGGGTGGTGATGCGTGACTGCGAGCGTGTCGGGTGAGTGCAGCGTGATGGTGGTCTGCGAGGCGACAGTCGAGCGGGTGGAGGGGGCCCCGGTGGGTGCGGGGGGGCCGAGAGGCGCGAGGGACCCGAGGGGCCCGGGGGGCGCGGGGGTCGAGGTGTTGGGGGGCGGCCGGCACACGTAGCCCAGCAGCAGGGGCACGCCGGGCGCCAGCGCGACCAGCTCGAGCTGGCCGGGGCCGCAGGCGTCGTACTGTCAGACCTTTTGCGCGGGCCGCATCTCGTAGGACTGCGGGTACGCGTTGGCGTAGGGCTCCGCGCGCCGGCCGCTGGGTCCTGCTGGAGCTGTCGCTATGGGATGGAACATTTACATCATTTCTATTTATCGAGCACTAAATTACTTAATTATATTTTGAAATTACTAAGTTTCGTTATTAAAAACGGTAGGAGTAAATTGGAGGAAGTTTTTATTCAAAGGTGGTCCTTATTATTAGTACTAATAAATAATGTCTTCCTGACCGATTCCGGCCACGGCGGCTAGTCTCACTGACGCTAGCCAACCGTGCATGTCCCGAACCCAGGAACTGCGGATTTGCAGCCATACGTACTTAGCCACTAGAGCGCGAACTCACCCAGGTCCCTGGCGGCGTAGGCGAGGGGCGGCGCATACCCCTTGTGCGCGCGCGTGCGGCGGTGGCCGGGGCGCGGCGGGCGCGGCTCCCGCGCGCCGCGCCGCGCCTCGCCGCCGCGCATGCGCCGCAGCGTGTTCATCGGACGCCGCAGCGTCTCAGACAGCCGTCTATGGAAACAAACAGTAATTTAAATATTGGACTACACTCACTACTATATAAATTACTAAAGTCTATATGTGTGTGCGTGTAGTTCGTTAATCCTCTCCACTGAAACGGCTCGGAAGGATTTATATGAAATTAAATACACAGATCAGGACTGCCAGATAACAGTCGTTGATTTACCCGACCAAACATTAAAATACCCGGTTTATCCCGCAGGCGCCAACCATGAGCAGAATACCCGAAAATAGTTTTTTTTTAAGTAATTTATTCATATTTTATATAGAGTAAAAGAAAGTACTAATGTCAGAAAAAGAAGTCATTGTAATCAGTTCTTTGCTTTAAATTATTAAACCAAACTTATAAAAAGACTTAAACATCAAATTAATCAGCTAAACAAAAATTCCTGCTTTGACCCCGCTCAATGCAAATACCCGTCAAAATTACCCGCCATCAAAAATCGCCTAATTACCCGTTTTTCGGGCAATTTACCCGCCAATTGGTAGGGCTGACACAGATAGATATTTTACCTTTAGTAAGAGGGTATGTCGCGGGTAATGTTTATAGTAAGTATTAATAAATAACTCGGGAGTTATTATAAAAAAAATATAGAAAAAAAAAACGAAAATCGCCTCTTGTCCATTTTGATGAAATGATAATTTTAATTCATTTTCATTTTTTTTCATTTCATTCATTTTAAGTTATTACGTATTTTTTTGATTTTTTTTAATGATTACAAACTATTTCTCAACAGTTTTGTTAATTCGTATAATAAAATTTGATTTGGTATAATTTGAGTGACCCAGCGGTATAAGATAAGTTGTCTCCACTGGCAGCCCTGCGCATGATTGTTGTGTGGAATGAAGTGTGTGAGTTACCTGGCCGGCGGGCGCTTGGGGTTGGAGGAGGGCGTGTGCACGGCGCAGCACTTGACGAAGGCGCCCATGCAGACCACGAGCGCGACGCCGCCCAGCAGCACGGCCCACCACTGCTCCGTGACCCACGCCTGCAGCGTCTGCAGCGTGGCGCGGTTCAGCAGCAGGTTCTTGAGCCTCACCAGCGGGCCCTCCGCGTCCACTGCGCGGCATTTGAGGAACACGTCGCAGTAGCCCTTGGGTTGTATGGAAATTTTATTATTATATACGGTATTTTCTATACATATTATGTATAATAAAATTCTAACTGAGTCGAATCTATACATTAAATATGTATCAAATTATGGTAGGAACAAGTAGCAATAGAATTTTTCATCAATATTTTAATCAATATGATTATGTATGGAAATTGGTTTTGAGATTTACAGTTCAAAGAAGACAGTGAAGAAATCTATTATATTATGTGCAGTATCTTAGCTTTATTAATCTATACAAATAATAAAATTCTAACTGAGTCGAATCTGTACATTAAATATTTTTTGTAAAACCTTATTCAAATATGTAATCATTATTATCGATACACAGACTGAATCTATAGTTTCTAGTACGACGACACGTTTGGCTCGGTTTGTAGTTACCCTACCTGCTGTGCCAGCGGTCGCGGGTTCGAGTCCCGCCGGAGGCATTCATTTGTGCGATGAACATGAAGGTTTGTACTCCAGTCATGGATGTTTATATTTATAATATGTATGTATTTAAAGTTATATATATGTAGTGTATCAACTATCTGGTGTCCATAACACAAGCTTCGTAGCTTAACATGGAACTAGATGGTGATGTGTGTTAATGTCCCAACATATTTATTATTATTTAGTAGTTTTTGTCTGTCTGTCTGAGAACGCATCACTGAAAAGATATTGATGAAATTTAGCATGATGATAGCTGGTTATCCTGGTCAACATAAAAGATATTTTTTACGGGAAAATATCTCATCTTTGAGAAATCTACGTGACTACTTACGTTTTAACATTTAATACTTATGTACTAAACGTTAAAGCGTAACTAGAGACAAACTCGAGCGCAGTGAGGGCGCGTCGCTAGTCACCGTATAAAAATAACGGTAAGTAAATGGTTAGACATGTTGATTTTAACGAATATTCTGCAAAATGCAAATATTGTCAAAAATTATCAATTTTTATGGCGTACAGTCTCGAAGTTAAATTGCACTGAAGTATCATTTTATCTTAATATTCAGTAACAAGTTTTTTAACCGTGCCAATGACGCTTGGCTTGGTAATATACCTGTGTCATTTTATAGACCTGTCTTTCTGTCTATATAGTAGATAGCTAAATTAAATGCCTTTTCGTCTCTTTAGAAGAGATTAAGAATAATGCATCTATAAAGTGAATTTAATATGAAGCTTTTATCGCAGTACATGCACTTTTTTAGTAATAAAATTCGTTATATAGTTAAATATTTTTGTTAATCTGAGTTACATGTTATTTGTTTTGTGTTACATGTTTTGTTATGCGATAGATTAATTATAAGGTAATATTATCATTGGATTAAATGGATCTATATCTATACTAATATTATAAAGAGGAAAGATTTGTTTTTTTGTTTGTTTGTTAGTACTGAATAGGGTTCGAAACTACTGGACCGATTTAGATGAAATTTGGTAAGAAGATAGTTTGACATCCTGTGAAGAACATAGGATAGTTTTTAATCCCGGAAATAAAGGGGACGAAATTTTGTATGGGGAATAAACTTCAACTCAAATCGCTAGTTAATCATAAGCTATTTATAAATCAGCACAAGGTACCAGGACATAATAAGTTACCTGAAAGTTGTCGCAAGGCGAGCCGGGCCTGAGGCTGATTCCGCCGTGCGGCAGTCCGACTTTGTCCGCGAAGTCCGCGGTACTCCGACACGTGTCCGGGTCGTTGCCGGTCTGGCACGCCAGCTGGCACAGCGCGCGCCGGTCCACGACCGCAGTCACGCCGTCACCGATCTTCGTCGGCGACGATGAGAGGAAACACTCTTTCATATTCCACGCGAGACATATTGAACCGCTGCACTCGCCGTTGATGCACAGCTGTGTGCCTGTTGATTGTTCAAAAATTAATTACATCAGTAGGTGTACTTAAAATATGAATTAATTAGAAAATACGATTATGTATATCATGATATCGAGAGTTAGTACTTTTATTTCGCTGAAGTATCTTTAATTATAAAGTTTCACCATCGAGCAGGCCACGCTGGGCCTTAAATAGATTTCAATGGCTGTTTTAATCGTAAAGGTGATAAGTCTAAATAATAAAAAAATAATAATTTCATCAGTCGAGCATAAAAATAAATCTTAAGCTCTGTATCCTGTGCATTTTTATATAAAGAGGTAGAAATAAATGACAGTGGTAACTTCGTCAGTTGTTTTATTTAACGTGATGTCAAATAATGGCAACTCATCTTCTGACAATATATGACCAAGTAACGTATTACGACTCAAATTCTTATGTAAATATTATGTCGTTTATACACATTTTCTTTGTTGAACCGTCGACATATTTTCACCGCGATTTTGCTGTGCGCGTCCATTAAAATAAAATAAAAAATTACAATCAAAAAAGTTCTTGTATTATAATCATTGGTTTTCAATCTCATTTGTGTCTTCCCCACAAAACGTGACACTGGTAGAATAAATTGCGTCTGTTACCGCAGCTATAAGCCATAAAGAAAAAAATCATTGGTTTTTAACTGAAAATATCTTCAACATCGTTTTGATGCTAACACCTTTACGGGTAGGAATTTAAAAAAAACATATCAACACTGACCATTGTTACACTTAGTGTGGTTGGCCATGGCGCGAGGGCCGGGGCACTCGGCGGAGCGGCCGGAGCAGAAGGAGGCGTGGCTGCACTCGGTGGCCTCGCGGCACGTCTGGTTGTAGGCGGCCGCCACGAACTGGCACGTCTCGCCGTGGCAGCACGGCCCCTGCGACGGACTGGCGGAGAGAGAGCGACATGGTTGTTTATGTTCGACGGAGAAAAGGATGTATGGATGTTTATTTATTTATTTGGAAGACAAACAGTATTTAGTTACATATAAACAAAAATAATAAAAACTTTACATACACCAATTTACAAATTGTTAAGGTTATAATGCATGTTAGCTTAAATATTAATATAACGTTAAATTTATTGTTATAGATTATATAGTTTATCTGTTGGTCCGTTTCTTCAAAGCCTTTTATATTTTTTATATTATATTATGTTCTAATAAATCAATATACTTATGAACATAACGAGTTTTTTTTATTACATATAAGAAGTTTGCGTGCATGCATGTATGTAGCATTTAATTATTTAAAATAGAAAAATAAATATCAGTACAAATGCTAGCAATAAAAGTTAGTAAATAGATGAAAAAAGCGGAAATCCTTAAGATAAATTAGAAATAGGGACAACGTAAATTCCTATCAGACAGCTTGTAGCTTTCTCAAAGTCAGTATTATCAGTCAATATTGACGTTTAATTGTAAAAAATCTATTTTAAATAAACCATATTGTGTTTTGATTTTCTCTGTTACTTAAAATTTTTTAATTATTTCAATTTTTGCGTACAAAAGTACATATTTGAATTATGATTCATAATTTATTATTTCCATTAACTGAAGTATTAACACTGACCTGCATTGAGTGTTGGCTCGTCTGTGGCAGCCCTTGGCGGAGTTGTTTCTCTCGAGGTCGAAGGGGCTGAGCTGCCGCGGGTAGCAACAGCGATCGTTACACTCGTTTTCGTTGTAACCTAAACAATTATATTTATTTATCTTATTTTTAGACGGCTAACAAGTAAACGAAATTTATGACAAGTGTTTAATAAATGGACAATAACATTTAAATATAAATGAACGACCTACAAATCCAACGAGATTGGATAGCTAGATAAGAAGTACGATTAAAAGGAGTTTGAAAGACATAAACATAGATGTAGTGTTAAGCACTCAGAAAATATGTATGTAGAAATTATAAAATATAGACTATAAACATATATCTACAGACCGAATTGGTTGTGTTCACTGAGAAGACAAAGACGACAATTCGTGGATTGGTGCACCATCTATTATGTCATTCAGTACGATGCGATACGATGCTTCGATGCTACCGTTAAAAAACCATGGCCATACCATTTCATACTTTCTTGGCATAGAACAGAGACCCACGACTCGAAAACAAAGTCCTCATGTTTTCCAGAAGCAGAATATATCCACTGACCAGATTAAGGAGACTATATGCTATAAAATATAATTTCTCACCGCAGTCGCACTCCTCGCCGACCTCCACAATCTTGTTCCCGCAGAAGGCGCCGGCGTTCTCCTTGAAGCAGTCCTTCTTGCGTCCGTCGCGCACAGCGTCCAGCACCGCACTGATGTTGCCCACGGAGCAGGCGGAGAAGCGGCTGTTGTTGGGCCGGTCGCCGGACGTGGCCGACGCGAACATTATGTAGTTGCCTTGCTGCCCGCCCGGCCGGCATTCGGATGGATAGTCGTGCTGGAATTTTCACATATAAATTGTATTCAGCCCTTTTTAAAGTTCCACTGCTGGGCACGGGCCTCCCTTCAGTGCGAGGGGGATCAGCCCATAGTCCACCACGCTGGCAAAGTGCGGGTTGGTGGACTACACATGTCTTTCGAAAACTTGCTAGGTTCTCTAAGACATGCAGGTTTCCTCACAATGTTTTGCTTCACCGTAAGGCAAGTGGTAATCATGTTAGAAATTATTTGCACATGAAAATATCAGAGGTGCGAGACCCCGAATTTGAACCCGCTTCACTCGGTTTCCCAAGCGAGCACGTTACCACTGGGTTACCACTGCCTGTGGCCTCACATATAAATTATAATGCCTCGTAAATACATTATTATTACTAAATTATGGCAATAGACACCACCAATCAATCAAAATTTAACATGTAATACAGCATTAAATTATAAGTATTTTTTTACTGAACTTTACGAGTTGATGATACGAGTGGTGACTAACAAATTTCTTTTATCTTCTTTTGTAAGTAAAATTGTAAACTACAATTTCAACAAATTCTACAAGATTGACTTAGTCTGGAGGCGATTATATCATTCCAAGGTGTGTTATCTTCTATAAAATATTTTTGCTGTATGATGACCACAAACGTTCTTTAATTTTTTTTAGAATCTAGGAATTTGAATGGTACTTTTCATGAGCCATTTAAACGCCATTCTAACATAGATTTTGTGTGGCAATAGCGAACTGTGCGTAATTCATTTCCCAACTCAATTGACTAACAATATATTGATTACAAAGCAAATAGAAATATAATTTGACAGTTAATTGAAAATTAATTGGAGTTTTCAAGGTTAAAATAAAGAGGTTTTCACACTAATATTGTGAAAATAAATGTGTTTATCTTTCATTAAATTCATAATAGGCTAACTAATAAACGCAATGTTTTTAGGGTTTTTTTTCATAAAAATGTACCTACCTAAAGGACGCAAGCAAACATTTAGACAACAACTACTTTACTTCTTATTTTTATCAGTTATCTATACATATAATAAAATAATAGTAAACAAGCCGAATCTACACATTACATATTTTTCGGAAAATCTTGTTGAAATAAACATTATTATCGATACAGAGGCCGAATCTATGGTTTTTAGAATTTTTGTCTGTCTGTCTGTTACTGCATCACAGAAAAACCACGGTAGGGATTTTGATGAAATTTGGTATGGTGATACGTGGTTATCCGGGTCAACATATAGGATACTTTTTACCGCGGGAAAATATCTCATTTTTGAGAAACAATACAAAAACTGCACTGTAAGAGTATATTATTATGTAAAACCTAAGAATTTGGTTTTTGGTAATGCTAGTAAATAATAAATGCTAGTAAATAATAAATTCCTATTTAATTATGATAACCATGAGTTACACAGCTATGTTATGCTAAGCATCTCAGTAATCTACACTACTATTATAAAGAGGAAAGATTTTTATTTTTGTTTGTTTGTAACGAATAAACTCAAAAACTGGACCGATTTAGATGAAATTTGGTAAAAAGATAGTTTTCGACCCCGGGGAAGGAGATAGGATATTTTTAGTCCGGAAATCAACCCTTAAGGGGGTGAAAATGGGGACGAAAGTTTGTATGAAGAATCAACCTAGGAATGAGTCGCTAGTCCATTATAAGAAAATAAAAACTTACCGGTGATCCAAAATTATGTCCGATTTCATGCGCGAGAGTGAGTTGACTGACTTTGGGCGGCACTCTGCTGTTATAGTTCACGAATGTAATGATACCAGTATTCAAGGAGCGTTTGGTGCTTTGGTACATTCCACCGGTAGTCTCTGTGTATGTTTTATACTTTTCACATATACCTCCTGACGCTCCACTGGCACTGGCCACCCATGCTAAGCCTGGTGAAAAGAAAAAAGAAATTAGTCAATAATTAAATGAAAAGGTTTTATTGATGACATAAATATATTGCGAATGTTTCACGTATTTACATTAATTATCCATGGTTGTTACCTAGAGTGCCTCCAGTGAAATCCCTGTATGTGAACACGTATGCCAGGCAGAAGTCTTCGTGGTTTCCAAGAGAATGGAGATTCAGGAAGTTGGAAACATCAATGTTCTCCAAGCAAAACTGGTTGGTTTCCGACGCGAATGGATGCGTGAAGCATGATGAATCGTCGTCGATCTATTGAAGAATAAATTACATGTTAAATATATATGCTAAGGGATCTCATATGATTTATGGGTTTAAGGGCCTGTAAGTGTACGTGTACATATTGTAAGAAAATAAAACACCTCATATATCATTTTTAGATGCATTTCCAACTTAAAAGTTTGTAGTGTGTGAAGTTGAAAGCAATATTAATAATCATAACAATACCTACAGCAAATGCCAAAGACTTGAGAAATTGTATAACAATTTGGACATTTTACGACCCCGCTGTACAAACAACTTGATTAACATTCACTTAACATAAAGTACATTCCCCACTCGACTACAGACGCATACCTTGATCCTTTGAACTTCAAACTGTATATTCCTGTGTTCCTTCCGACCGTCGAATTTCGTGTCCCTGTATATGTAGTTCACGGCGGTCACGTGGTGCGATATTAGTGATAGGATCTCTTCACGTGTTTTCATGTCCACTTCGTTCTTTTTATTTGGGTCTTTGTGCTGCAATAATAAATAGTAAAATAAATAATTTTACTTAAAGCTATTTGGCTGTATAAAGTCAGAATTTTTATTATGAAATTTTTATTCCTTTCGTTTTATACAAGTAATGGGTACTCCCATTTGCTTTGTAATTTATACCATATTTAATTTTCTGGTTACAGCACTGTTGTTCGTCAATTGATTGGTTGTTTAGCTGACTTTAAATTGATTTCATCAATTTCATTTTTATTTCAAATTTATTATTTAGATAAGAAAAAATAACTTTGCAAATATGAATAATAGTGTTAATAATTATTATATATAGACCATTCGAAATGGTGAAAAAAATATCCGAACTACTAAGTTATGTAAAGTACACTTACGTCTGGAAAGCCTTCTCTAACATGCCGCCATATGAGCGGATCTGTTTGTATGTAAAGGGAGCACATATTCCTTATTTTGTCATCAGGCGCCGCTCGCCGCGATCGTGAGTGTTCGCCGGTGTTCGCGCCACGTGAATACTTGTTGTAATGGTGGAAATCCCAATGTCTGAGGAAATGTTAAAATTGTTGAAATAAAAATAATTTTATTAGTCATGGTATCCTGAATATAAATAGAAATAAATAACTAAATGAGTACAGTACGAACTAATTGCGCATATTGTTTTTTTTTAAATATTAAGCTTAAAAGCCATAGATTTTAAATACACGTTGTTATTAATATACCTGGATGAATCATCCCTTAAACTATTTGGGTGAGGCTGGTTTGGCGCTGGTGAATGATAAGTGTGTGAAGGAGTAGCAGAAACTGGAGGATCATCGTCCACTCCCGAATTTTGTATACGTTCCATCCATTGAATAACCTCATCTGTTACTCCACAGCCTCCCACATGGCCTGTAAAGAAAAATATTTTTATTGTATAAACAGAATAATAAGGTAAGCACGCAAGGCCTTTGCGAAATTATTTACCGTTTGGCGTATAAACATTAAAATCTACTTTGTTTGACTAATATAGGATAAACCGCAAATAGAGTCTGCAACCACATTTTGCAAGAACATTTTAGGTTTAGTCCTGACTGGTCTCGAGAATTCCAATGTCCTTTCATTCTTAAATAAAGGAATATTTACGAGCGGGAAGAGATAACAACTGTAATATATCGTAGTTACAAGATTCCTTAATCGGTACTATATATTTTCGAAATGTTAGCCATTCCGCATTGCCAAATTTATTTGAACGTACTTTTTAAAACTATTACTTTGTCTAGACAGCATAAGGTATGGATACCTACAATGCATCTTACGTTTTGCTGAAAAACTATAACGAATTTTAAATAGAGCATATGTAGGTAGTGTAACACGAGAAACGTGTAGTTTTCGCCATTTATAAAGTATTCATTTTATTTGAGTAAGTCCTACCATTTTACCTATTTCAAATACCATTGTTATTTTTTTTTCTATGTTTTGTCTACGGTTTCGTGCATGTATTTAAATCTATGCTGCAACCAACTAACATGATCCTCATGATAGGTAGATTTACATTCTAACTATAATCTTTAAGCTTTAAAAAACAAAACATCCCCTCATCTATACCATTGTGTAAGTACCATAAACAATGATAAAAATATCGACAAACTATATATTTTTAATTTATGTAAATAAGATTTAAATATTTCATCACAAATATTACATATTATAATTTTTTACTATAAACTTGTCAATTTAGAATTTTGAAACCTGTTTAGTATTAAAACTAACAGAAGTGACTCATTTCAAACATAAAAATATAGCAGTAATTGAGAATAGAGTAATAATTAGTGCATGTAATACATAACAACAAATTGATGTCACAATATACCTATAGATACTGGTTAAAATTTCCATTGGAATTTAGAATTAGCTATTGTTACATATGCAAACAGTGGTTCCCAAACCAAAATCAATACGTCCATCCGTATTTCTCAGTAATAGATCTGGCAGGTTGTAATATTTCGCATAATGCAAGAGAATGTTTTAAATTATTCATGACAAAATCCAACTTTGCGGTTCGAGTTAGCGTGGCGAGAAAGGAAAAATAAAATGAAGACCGCCGCCGCCGCCGTCGCGACGGTATCGCCCATAGGCTATGAATGGAGACGCATTTAAATCATTTTCTTATAGAATTCGAACTTTCATAAACTTTCCATTGCTTCCTTTTCGATTCGTTAAGGTACAGTTCAATGCATTTTCTTTTAGGTTTTCGTACATCAGAAAAACACTTTGAGTTTGTAAATTCTTCACACGATGTGTACCTATAAGTTTAACCAATAAATAGTCTATGTACCGTTTCTGCTAAAAACTTATAATTTTCTGGAATAAAAGATAAGGCTTATGAAACTAAACTACACGAAAACTGGACACCCTTAATTTTTTTAAAGATTATTAGGGGGATATGCTAAAAAATACTAGGTATACTTTTTATAGTAAACATAAGTAATAGGAGTTAGTTACACCATTCACAACTGATCTTATCTTTGATTTGCTGGATTTATCTATAATAAATAGAATAACTATTAAAACATCGGAAAAATCGACAAAAAATATTGAAAAAAAAATGTATTTCATATTAAGCGTTAGAACGTACCTACGGACGAACCTGAGAGAAGCTAGGACGAGTCGCTAGTATGTTATAGATATATAGATGTTTTATATGAAAAAAAATCGAAAATGCTTAGTCTAATAATTAAAATAATACCTTCATAGATATACTTAAGATTTACTTTAGGGTGATAACGGATAGCAGTGATGTAATTAATAATAATTATATTAAAAGCAAGCGGAGGCCAAATTAAATGAAAGATAGGCAGGTATGCGGAGGGTAGATAAATAATCTTGAATGTGGTACAGCTGTGTCCGAGGTTATGAGCGCCGGTAATAAAAGCTCCGTTAGGTTTTACTTACCTACTATATATAGCAGTTACAAGTAGATACTACAATTAGAAATTGAACGGTATCTTTACGATTAGAATGCTTTAATTTATGTATTAATTAATCTAAAATAAAGTTAAATAATAATGTTTTTAATAAAACTAATTTTCTCTTAGTTTCAGGTTAAACCACCACATTTACTTTAAATAGGTAAGGACAGAAAATTTTTTAGGATTTTTTTTAGGTTTTTTAATGACTTAGATTTTTCCATTACAACACATTCGCGGGATGTATTTTATGGATATACACAAACAATGAAACGTACCTATATCAAATCAGTTGTTAGATTTAGTTTAGTGGAAGTAAATATTTTATCTGATTAAGCATACCCATAAATATGTTTCCAAATTCAACAACAAATGAATTGACGAGATGGGCTTATCTTCTTCTTCCTATATTATAAAGAGGTAAAGTTTGTAAATTTGTGAGTTTGTATGTAGGAAGTAATCTCTGGAACTACTGAACTGATTTAGATGAAATTTTGTAAGAAGATAGTTTGAGACCCTGAGAATGACATAGGATAGTTTTTATCTCAGAAATCATCCCTTAAGGGGTGAAAATGAAAATGAAAATTTGTATGGGGAATCAACCTAGGGAGGAAGCCATGCGAAGCGAGGGCGAGTCGTTTATAATAAATTATATATGCCTAATTATATGGTTATATGTATGTTATTTAATCCTAACCCCGATATATCTTGCAAATAGTATAAGAATACATTTTTTGTTCATAAAATGTTAAAAAGTTTAATTTAGACACCAGATATAGGACATTGTAAAAAATTGTAGACATGTTTTAAAATTCTTCCCATACAATATAGGTATGCATGTTAATAGCATCATCTTGTTTTTTGACAAAAAGTTACGTTGCTGGTATAGAGCAAGTACAAAAAGTTGATTCCACAGTTCAAGTCTTGTATAAAGTTTATATCGTTTCCAAATAAGCATAACAGACGAAACCAAATTACGAATGAAATGTGAGCAATAGTTTTTAACGAGCTCTAATGATCACAATAAAAAAAATGTGTAAGAGAGCAAGCAATTACAGCAACAAAACAAAAACAAATGCCCCGGGCCGTGGCAGTGCAAATGAGGGAAGTTGTTAAAGTACGCCCAGTTTATAAAATATATCAAACGCATACGTTACGAACTTTTGACGGACTGAACAGAAAATCTATGATATGTACACGAAAGCAATGTTAATTTTAGTTTCATCCCTGGGTTAATTGCTATTTATCTACTGTTTTATATTACATAGTCTAAGTGCTCATTTGTCATAATTTTATGAATTACTTTTAATGTTTTATCTAAACATGTAATAAAATTGTAACTAAGCCGAATCTGTACATTAAATATTTTTTGGAAAATCTTATTGAAATAGCCATTATTACAAATACAGAGACCGAATCTATAGTTTTTAGAATTTTCGCCTGTCTGTCTGTTACCGCATCACAGAAAACCCACTGGAGATATTTTGATAAAATTTGGTATGGTGATAACTGGTTATCAGGGTCAACATATAGGATACTTGTTACCGCGGGAAAATATTTCATTTCTGAGAAAAAATACAAAAACTGCAATGTAAGAGTATACTAATATGTAAAACCTAAGAATTTGGTTTTCGGTCATCTGAACGCGGGCGGAGCCGCGAGCAATGCTAGTAATATTATAAAACTAAAACCCAATATAAATATTATAAATTTGATAACAAAACTAAATTTAATAATTACATTTAATCTACTATATACTTATCGAACCTTATTTTATCATCTTAAAAATAAATTAGACAATAAATCGAAAGTTTTCACTAATATATGTCAAGTAGATAATAATAAAATTTGCGTATTATCAAAGTGTTAGCGTCGGAGGGGTGGCTGAGAAAGTCTATTGTAAATTAAAAATCGTATGAGAACACTAATGATGCTCTCATGCCCGTAAATATGGCATTTGAATGGGCCAGGCAGTAGGCAGGCTAGGCGTTAACGTGGCGAGATGTACGCCTGCAGCCAGTAATTTCCGTTATCTGGCGGCCGCGTATAGGAGCTTCGTTAAAATGCAGCGTGCCGAATACGGAGCGCCAATGTGCGCTAACACGACACCATAGGTTTAAAAAATACCAGTTCTTTTCAGCGGTTTTTAATTTTAAATCTCCCTTGGGCTCGCTTTGTTCTTACTCGTTTCAACTGCAGTGTTATGATAGTGAAATATCATTTATGTTACATATATAAATCGACAGTGGTCGATCATTAGACACTATGTATACACTATATGCTTCTTATGAATCTATATACATTTTATTTATATGAGTCGTTTTCGCTTCGCTAAGACTTTAAATACAATACGCGCTTCTGTTGGTGATTTTTTGCAAACAGCCGTGAAACTCAATTACATTATCCTTATACCTTCCTTATCGTTAGTAGTGGAAGCTATTTTCAGAAATGGATCAAAGGATTGTAAGTTTTCCTCCTACATCAAAACTTATCAAGTTTACCTCTTTATAGTACGACGAGTATATATGGTGTGAACTTATAAAAAAGCTCGAGTAATATGTTTATTGTACAATAATCTGAATTTATAGCATTTAAGAAATTATTCAGTATTCAATGTTATGCGAAATATTTAGATTTCATGTATGTATTAGCGTTTGATTATGCCTATTAATCTAGTTTTCAACGCAAACTAAATTGTAAACAAAAAACGTTGTATCACTTGTAAAACATATTACATAACTTTAAATTACGCGACAGGACAGATGGACGAATAATATGTGCCACCTCATTTGCCAATTTGTCGGATCTATAAAAACGTACAATTTTTAACCGTAGGTATAGCATAGAAATTAGAATATTTAATTAAATGTTAGCCTTTCGAACTCTCCAACCAGTTAAAGAATCGCTCGATTGCGCTGACCATACATTTGAAGAAACGAATGAAACTGGGCTCGAATTAGCTTAATTATGGCTACCGGAGGTGATTAGAGTTGTAATATCATCATCGATTTCATTATACCTAAATAAACGACATAGTTTACATACATTTACTATTATATATATTTGTGAAACATATTAATCATAACTATATAGTCCAGTCATTATAGTAAGTTCACCTCGGAATTCGAGATACCCAGCTGTAAGTCTGTAAATACTTATATATTGACACCCTAAAAGTTGTCTCAAAACCTACATATGGTGGGTTGCGTACACCCTACCATATGTAGGTTTTGAGACAACTTTTAGGGTGTCAATATACAAGTATTTACAGACTTACAGCTGGGTATCTCGAATTCCGAGATTCTTACCTAATTTAAGCTTAAATGACTGGACTAATAAGTTATACATATTTTTCTTTAACTACTAGCGACACACCCTCGCTTCGCTCGGGTTCGTCCCTAGGTACGTTTTAACGGTTGTTATTGAATAGATAGACAATATATTATCATATGATATATAGCCTTAAGCATTCCTCAATAAACGGTCTATCTAATGCAAAAAGAAATTTTTCAAATCGGATAAGTAGTACCTGAGATTAGTGAATTCAAACAAACTCGACATCTTTATTATATTAGCATAGATATCGTTGATTAAGGCAGTGCTCTCGCTCGATAAACCCAGTGAGTGACACGGGTTCAAATCCCGGGTCTCGAATCTCTGATATTTTTTATGTGCGAATCATTTTCAACATAATTTCCACTTGTCTTATGGTGAAGAAAAACATCATAAGTAACCTGCATACCTAAGAGATCCTTGCAAGTGTCGAAAGAAATGTCTAGTCCGTCAATTCGTACTTGGCCCGAATGGTGCACTGTGGCCTGATCGCCCTCGTATTGAAGGGAGGCCCGTACCCAGCAGTGGGTCGTTAAAAAGGGCTGTATACATACATACATATGTACTGTTTATTGTTGATCGAAACTGATTTATGGAAGGAAATATGTAGACAATATTGGCTTACTCATTTAATTTGATTAAATTATTATTTATTATTCTTTTTCCTAAAACACCGAAGATAACGTTAAGATTTGATGTGCTTGATTGGAAATGTCTCTTCCTACGAATGTAAATATGTAATGAACTAACAAAACTAAACACAAAAACACTTCCCCTCTTTACCTAAATTGTATGCTTAATCTATGCATATAATAAAATTGTAACAAAGCCGAATCTGTACATTAAATATTTTTTGGAAAATCTAATTGAAATAGACATTATTATCGATACAGATGCCGGATTTATAGTTTTTAGAATTTTTGTCTGTCTGTCTGTCTGTCTGTTACCGCATCACAGAAAAACCACTAAAGGGATTTTGATGAAATTTTATATGGTGATAGCCGGTTATCCGGGTTAACATATAGGATACTTTTTACCGCGGAAAAATGTCTCTTTCAAAAAATACAAAAACTGCAATGTAAGAGTATACTAATATGTAAAACCTAAGAATTTGGTTTTCGGTCATCTGAACGCGGGCGGAGCCGCGGGCAATGCTAGTATGCTAATAAAACTAAACGAAAGCTTTTCGGTTTTAAATTCAGCTAACGCCCGTACAATTTACCTAAATAAAATAAATTATATTCAAAGTATTGTATTTTATTATAACTATATCTTTCTCAAGCATATTCCAAGAGTCTTTCTTATCCAACAATTTAACAATGTCACTTTAGTTCCTTTTACCACTGAAAATCTTATGTGTGCACCATTTTTCAAAGCATTAGTTGGTACTTGAGACTTGTTATCCTGAAATACATATACAGAATGTACTCGAGAAAGAAGATATTCAGGTAAGTTACGATGTTCTTATGGTTTCTCTGAAATACAATTATAATAAGTACTTTTTAAGTATAAATGTAGGTAGATTATACGGTTATGTCAAATACATTTGTTAGCTAGTTTACTTTTAAGAAGCTTATGAAAGCTATGAAGTTAATGGTGCACTCGAATCTGATAGATCTATTACAGAAAATAAAAGCGCAATAATATCAAGACAGAGGACCCAACTCCCAAAGAAACACATAAAAGACCTGTTGTAAAACCCACAGCAAACCCAATACAAAGGCTAGTGTCTTAGGTAAACCTTCGTTTCGCTCCAAAAGGATATCGGGTAAAAACCCGATATCATAGAAATTTTGAATGTTATGATTTATGATATGTTCCAAATATGTTGAGTAATGGAATTTGTATGTAAATTCTAAATAAGTGCAATTACATCAGGTCCTATGTATATATGATGTTCTCCTGACTGATTCCGGCCACGGCGGCCAATCTCATTGAGATTAGCCAACTGCGCAGGAGATATTATAGTGCACAAGTGTACGCGCAGACACAAGTGCACTCTCTATTCCCGTCACTCTCATACTCCGGTGGGACGACTGCTCGACGCGACCAGTGAGAGTTAAGGCGCAGGGACCGACGGCTTTACGTGCTCTCCGAGGCACGGGGGTGAAACACCGCCAACTTCCCAATTCCGGGCTGTTACTGAGACTTACTATACAGAAAGACTCAATAACTAAACTTGGCCCGACCCGGAACTCGAGCCCAGGACCTCCAAGTGTGCAGCCATACATGCTAGCCACTACACCACCGAGGCAAGAGGAATGGACTTAAAGAAGAAACCTGTACAAAATCTTATACCGAGGTTAAAAGAGGACGGCATATTTATTTCGGTTTATAATTTAAGTTTTCCGCTCATAAGTCGCTTGGTGGCTTGCACCACTGAAAATATGAATATAAACTACCTTTATGTATATTTGGACAAAAATAAAGAAGCCGCGCCGCTTTAAAAAAACTGCAACTAGACAAAATCCATATTGAATTAAAAAAACGTGCGAAGAGTTAACAACGATTGTAGAAACCCAATAGATAGATAGAAAGAACTATTAATAATAACATTTGCTTGTGTTACCTTTAAGAATACGGAGTCAGACGTTTCAGATGAGGTTTATTGCAATGTATGTAAAGCTTGTAACGGTTAGACTCATAAAGACTTGTCCGGTACTGGTCATGACCGTGTCCGAAGAGTTAGATAATTTCTTGTGAAGTAAATTTTCGGGTTTGTATTGTATATAGTATAAGGGTTTGTCCGGAAAACCGTAATAATTAGAGGTTTAATACTTTTGTTATTTTGTTCTTAATTTTGTAACTTTCGTAATCTAGTAATTTGATTTAGGTTCTTATGAAACCGACTAATTATAAATATATATAAATGTAAATTTAATACCCTTGCGTTTTTAAGTAAATTAAAGAATATGTGTTAACCTTTAATCTTTAGCTATACGTTTATACCCCGGTCTCACCTACTTACAAATATATTGCTTCACTGCATGTACTATTCAGTGAAGCTAGTCTTTCATATTCAAATAGAAACGCAGTAACGAACGAATAAAAAGGGACCACCCCAATACAAATGTCCAATAAGACATAATGAAAACAAATACAACTAAACACGACCCTTCCTGTTCACTCAATAGCATCTATTAAAGTAAATATTCTTATTTAATGTTGCTAGATAAGTTGTTGCTCTTGAAATATGGACGTACAGATAGTTTTGTGACTGACAAAAGATATATTGTAAAAAAAATAATAGTCTAGCAATCTACAGGAGAATTTATCGCTATTGATTCTTTAATCTAAGTAGGTAGACAAAAATGCAAACTCAACGTCGCGTCGCCCAGCATTGTTGCTGTCATGAATTACCATTTCAGCCTACGGACCGATGAATATGTATTATGTAACACGGAATTGGACTGGTTTGATGACAATAACGTACAGCGAATCGAAATATATTTTAGTGTTTCAATCCGTGGAACGCGAGCAAATGGTGAATATCAATTGTTGTCTCCGAGCCGAGTCGTGCAAAATGTAGCCTACCTTGGAACAAAGTTACTCTAAAACTTTAAGATAAGGGTGACAAATCTATTGTACAATAATAGAACTTAATTTCTTATACCGTCAATATTATTCTAACTTTAGAGTTACTTTATTAGTTACTAGCGACTTATTCTCGCTATGCTCAGGTTCGTCCCTAGCTTGCTTCCCCATACAAACTTTCATCCCCATTCTCACCCGCTTAAATAATGATTTCCGGGATAAACATTATTCTATGTCCTTCCCAGGGTCTCAAACTAACTTCTTACCAAATTTCATCTAAATCGATTTAGTAGATCCAGAGATTACCCCCTACAACCTCACAAACTTTACCTCTTTATAATATTAAGTATAGATTACCTACATGAAATGATAATTTTAAGTAAAAATGAACTATAAACGTTGTACTTAAACGATATATAAATACTGGTAAAAAGCAATATGAACAAAATCGAAAAATCATTAGGCTGAATCTTATTAATACGAAAACAGATCTCGAAGTACGTAATAAAAATATTATAATAATTATATTAGTTTTAGATTATAAATAACTGTTAGATAATTATTTTATCTGATATAAATATCTATAAACAGGTGTTGGCAACAGCTTGATTGAGGCACATTCAACAAATTAGAGCTAAGACGTGTCGAATAAATTTATGAATCGCAAGCAATAAAGCGTTCAAATGCCTCGCATTAAATTATCGCGAATTTTCTAATTCAAACTGTATGGCAATCAGACGACAAGCGCACGTAGCACGAGTACGAGCACAGAGTAAATGAGATTAAACTTTGTTAAACGACCTTGCGTTGCAATTCATTTGGTGTGCGACACACTGTGGCTAAAACTTGTACGGCTGTCTTTAGGAGTCGTCTACAAACTACACTTTAAAAAGCATTAATCTTATTGCGTATTCTACATGCTAACTAAAACATATCTGTATTTTAATTATAATCTAACTTAAACATATCAAAAATTGTATTTTTTTAAAAGTTATAAGTTAAACTGTCAAAAAAATCATTCTTATACGAAATATAAAGTAAACTCAATAGGTATATGTAATTAATATAAAAAAAATATTCGATAAATATTAAGACAATCTACACCGATCGTTAAAGTTATACTCGATGAGGCCATGAAATAGTTTTTAGATTATTAAAAAATACCTGTAATTAAAATGCACATTGTTTTCATCTATACTATTATTATAAAGAGGTAAAGTTTGTGAGTTTGTGACGTTAAAGGTAATAATCTCTGGATCTACTGAGCCGATTTAGATGAAATTTGGTAAAAAGTAGTTTTAGACATAGGATACTTTTTATCCCGGAAATCATTCCTTAAGGGGATGAAAATGGGGATGAAAGATTGTATTGGAAAGCAAGCTAGGAACGAACCCGAGCGAAGTGAGGGTGAGTCGCTAGTAATCTATAAATAAAGCAATTATCTCCGCAAATGAGCATTTTGCAAATAGGACTCTTGTCTAAATATTGCCGTGTCGTCTACTCTCAGCGTGTACTGAGTTCATATTTAATGTTCTATCATTTATGCTGCTGGAAGTCTTTGATTTCCTGGGATACGTAATTCTGTTGGCGAATGGCGAGAGTTCTAAGTTATAGCATTAAAATCCGTGTTATAGTTTTTACGCCATGTTAGGTCTTATTATGCAGATTACCATTTCCCTTACCTCTAGATATATCGTATGCCTTTATAATCGACTACAAAAAAGCAGGAACGTATTCGATTCGAGTGTACTTACTGTTTGTTACTCGATATATTCGCCAATTGTGAATGAACCTTTATGATTATTTTTTATCGAATAGGTTATATTACTTATATAGAATGTTAAGACCAAGCTGCAAAAATAAAATTTACCCCTAAAAATGGAATTCCTTTTAAAGTGATTATGAAATCAGTGTACCTTTTTAGATAATAAAGTAATTTTCACCCATCATTATTTTACACAAAGGTGAGAAATAGACAAACCCATTTTCACATTTATCTACTTATAATAAAAAGACAAATTACCTATGTTTACATAGCCATAAACCGTTGCTATGGTAACACTAACGTAAGAATTATAATATTTAGCACTTACCGTGTCTTCTATGCGCGTAGGGATCGACGACATCGCCCTCGCGATATATAACTGAGTGGACCCGTGTGCGTGTGCCGTTGGGTGGGAAGTAGCGCCGTGCGTGCTCCACATAGTACGAGCCGTCGTTCAGCACGATCTTCCCCTCGAACACACCGTCCGTCACCGAACCAAAAACAGTCGACTGTGGTTCATCTGCCAAATTAATAACTAGTGAATAAATGAAGTTACACTTTCAATTACGTTAGTTTATATCTTCACGCGCACTTTTGCAGGACCGAGAAAGAGAGCGACTCCTCATATATGTATATCACACTTTATACATGTAGAGACAGAATGTTAGTATGTAATACTCAATGATATTTGCTCATAAACGAATGAGAGGGATTTAATGTTATGGCAATTTAAAGAAAGTAAAAACTTTCGTTTAGGTTTCCATTGTTTTTAGTAATTACTAGCGACTCACTCTCGTTTCGCTCGGGTTCGTCCCTAGGTACGTTTTAATTTTTTCGAGCGGAACCCTAATTCTTTTTCTAAAATAAAAGTAGCCTATGTTACTCCCTATAACATCAGCTATCTTCCGGTGAAAGTCACGTCAAAATCAGTCCACCCTTTTCAGAGATTATCCGGAACAAACAGACAGACAATGTTTTCTTACAAGTACTGTCTATAATTTCATATGCATTTAGTAAAACGCTGTTATTTTGACATTACAAACAGACACTTCTATTTTATTCATTTGTATAGATTATTGAAGCTCAATATTGCAATTTTATTTAAATACTAAGCTTAGCAGTTTTGGAGATGGCTAGAGAGCCCAATTTTTTATTTAACGGTATTGTTTTATTGCATTTCTAATATAATCGTAATATAACTCTCTTCATAACTGAGAAGAATTTACAAATTAATCTTTGTAACAAAGTGACTAATGACAATGACCGCTATTCATCAAGCAGCGTTCTACCTATTGTCTCCAGTTAAACAACGAATAAAAAGCGGTCAAGTGCGGTCTGAACGCAAATTTAAGTAGCTCGTTATGCAGCTGCGCTTTAGTTCATTCGACCTATCCAGTTTAAAAAATATGTATTTGCGAATTCCTCATATTTATATTTTTATATAAATGCATCTGATAGCCACTGAATATTTTTGATTTATTTATTTTCGAAATACCATTTGGTATTTTATTTATTTGGCTTAAAAACTTTAAAGTGAGTCTCGGGATCTATTCACTATACACGCACAAATCGTTCATGTTTACTAAAAGTGGACGGTGTTGAATTTTTATTGGAATGAATGATATAATATGTATATCAGCACTCTTTTAAGCTCTATCATATGGTTGACGAACTCTATTTAAATGTAACACTCCTACATGCTCCTCCGGCTTCAGTATAGGAGGATATTCTTCCTTTGTAGCATGTCATGCGTACACATGAATGGTAAAGCCTTTGACATAGAACTCAGTTACAACTTACTATTTTTAATGAATAAATTTAAAAAATATATTATGAAGTACACTAAATTGTGAACTCCTGACCAAACTTCATTCATGGCTATTAATCTCTCTGGGACTAGAGCACAAGTGTTTCAGCATGCATACATAGATACAATCAGAGATGACTGACGGGGGCGGATGTCTACCGTGGGACTTGGGTTTAACATTACCAATTTTCCAAATTAAGTCTTCTATTGAGAATTTCTCAAGTTGCAGTCGTGTAAGCTATCTAATAGTGACAAAAACACCGAGGTAGTTAGCAATAAATACTACCTACTAGTTTTTATATATAGACAAGATTTTCCTTTTTCAAAAAATAAAATTCAAACATGAAATTAAACTGCTATTTGATCTACATAAATATTATAAGAAAGTTTAATATTTAAAAATTTCAATAAACTTGAATTAGCAATACACACATCATTATTTTAACTATGAACAGGCAAGACAAAATATTATAAAGTAAAATATTAATTATTGGGTATCAAATTATTATTAATCTGTCGAGGGTAACCTTTATAGGTAATAAGATATTTCTTATGTTTTACGTAGAATTGCGATTAATATTGAAACCTTGTGGGAGTGCGATAAGACTGAATGACATGACTGAAGTATTGCATAACATGTAGGTATTAATATTTATTACCAACACCATTATTTCATTGCTCTTTACTCCGTGTTCGTTTAATGTTCGATTTACGAGAATTCATATTTTAGCAATTACAAAAAAAGAATGAAAATTTTGTAAATTGGTATTATTTAATATTATATCAAAATTCAAATTATGTATTCATCATACAAATTATCTTAACTTTATGTAACGTAGATCACAACTTACAGCCTTATTATAAAACAGAAATATCTACTTAAGCATATAATTTCCTCTGCCGCAAGTTTAATATGGGTTGCTTCGCCAGTTATCTGAGTAATCGACCATAGTAATTTGTACAAACTATTACTTTAGAGTTTAAAGTAAAACCCTCGTCTGGTCTTGTTGTGGTATAGTTAAATACAGTTTCGGTCTTGCAACTAAGGAAGAATTTTGGGTTCGACATAAATTGCCTACAAAGCAGTGTGCAGCCAACCCTTCTCGTCAGATATACCTAGTAAATATATTTCTATAAACACGTTAAATTTGAATATTTTATACTAAATGTTAAATGTATAGTAGTCTCACGGCGGTTTCGTACACAATATATCAAGATTTCTTGTAAGGGGAGTGTGGTTTACAAAGGGAGACGATGCTTTTTGCTACCCACATATATATAGCTCTCCATGAGTTATAGATTTAGGTCACAAAGTTGCTGCACGAGTGCCTGTCATTGCGTGCGTTGGCCTAAATCGATGACATATGTATGTATGAGTATTATTTTGAGAAAAATAAATTTAATACTAATATTATAAAAATAAATGAGATTACTTATAAAAAAACATATGCTAGGACAAAAAACATGTGCATCTTATTTCGTAATATATTACATAATAATAATAACCTATACATAATAATAATAAAATTGTAACTAATTCGAATCTGTACATTAAATATTTTTTGGAAAATCTAATCGAAATAGACATTATTATCGATACAGAGGCCGAATCTATAGTTTTTAGAATTTTTGTCTGTCTGTCTGTTACCGCATCACGGAAAAACCACTGGAGGGATTTTGATGAAATTTGGTATGATGGTAGCTGGTTATCCGGGTCAACATATAGGATACTTTTTACTGCGGGAAAATATCTCATTTCTGAGAAAAAATACAAAAACTGCAATGTAAGAGTACACTAATATATAAAACTTAAGAATTTGGTTTATGGTCATCTGAACGCGGGCGGAGCCGCGGGCAATGCTAGTTTAATAACTAAAGTGAAAATACAATCTCAACAAATAATTAGGTAGGCAGGTACATTTATATAGAAAATTGTTTGGACGTTCCGTAGGCAACTTTTCTTGCTGAAATTGTATTAGGACCCAAATTGATTATATCAGAATAGTGACGGTGACTCATTTCATTTGGGGACAGGTGACAGTGGGGAGATAACAATTTATTCAAAGGGGATACCCGTTTATTTGCTATCAAGATAGATACTATACATATAAATATAAAATAATATATAATGTATAAAATATGCAAAATACAGATACTACTTTATAGTTACATGAGTTCTATTACAAGTTAAAAATCGTGTTTTTCTTTCTCTAATTATACCTAACGTAAAATTCCCTTATTAGTAGTAGTAGGCACATAATTCGTATTTAGCTAACTGGTTTTAAATTTATATTTTATGCCGCATAGTATACCTACATGACAAATAAGTCTATCTAGTAGCTACCTACGTATAGTACCTACTTTTATCTCTCAAATTTTATCTGTGTAAGTAACGGCATATAGATTAAACTATTTAAAACTGTGTTCTACAGTCCTCCAACATAGAGTTGGAAATTGAAATAATAAATTTTATTCGGAAAAACCCAGCCAGACCGCGACATTATGAAATTACACAAGTTAAGGAGCGTAAATATGAGAGATGTGATGTTTTGTATAAACCGCGGGGCTCCGAAAATGTCTTCAGTAAAAATTTAAAAGAGCCCGTTGGAAAATACTCGCTCATTTTCATAAGTTACGGAAGTTGTTGCTACCTGTTTATTTTTATCACTCTCGTTAATGTTTTGACTACCGACCTGTAATACGAATTAATTTTATTAATGATTTTCTGTTCTTACAATTTGTTATTTATTATAATAATAAAAAGGGCAATATTAGTACCTACATATATGTATTTTCATGTGAAAGATCGCTTCAGTATGAAGTACTTATTAACATTTCACTCGCCTTATCGGTGACACAGTAAGCCCCCGCATGAATGGAAATTTCTTAAAAATATGCAGCTTAGGGTTTTCAGTATACCTATAACTCGGTTTGCAACTTGGTGGCTAAGTGCATCGGAACAGCGGTAAGTAGGGCGACGAACTGCGATCGATGCCGCTCCGCCCTCGCAACTTTACCCATTTACACTGTACCAAACTTTCACAATTATTACACGAGGACTTGTATATATTTACTCATTGCTAAACCACTTCAAAGCGCTTGAGCCTCGAATAATATTACACCACTTAGCTATGCAACAGAGTATGATACCGACCGGCAGAAAGGGATTCAACGCAAGATTTCATTGTTTTCCTTTGAAAAAGGATCCTGTTGTGAATAACTTGCAAAAATATTTAGATACGGAATGCCTATGGAATTTCCAGCCAAATAATAATTTAAACAGATAACATTCGCAGCGTAGGCGAGCGTCAGTCAGTATTCGGCGTACGCCTCAACATTAAAAGTCAAGTGGACGCCGAAAGCTTCCAATTAGCCGAGACTTTGACGCCGTAATTGCAGAAAGAAATATGTTTTATAGCTCTCCTGAATTATTAATAGGGGATGAGTTTATCTTATAACGCAGGGGTTGATGCTACGATATGAGTTCTCGTCTCCTTTTTGATTAGACAGGCAGAAACACAATCGCGTTGGGCGGGAGGACATAATTTCGGTCGGACAAGGGTAGACAATACTGATCTCTCTAAAGCGCAGATAACGTCGTTTACAGTCTCACTGTACAATAAAAGCGGTGTTAGGCATGTCACCTGCAAACTCTGCTTTCTGACCTCTGATCTACAATCAGCTGAGGCAGTACTACTAAGTAGTTTTCTATTTGGATATTATTACACTACCTATATAATATTGTAATTTTTTTCATTAAGCTTTAGTGTCCAAGCGTTTATAACTGGCACAAAATATTAACAGACAATAACTTACCTATATATTTCATTCATTTAAAACAGTTAAGTGTTATTTAATGTAAACAAAAAAAATACTCACCAACGAGCTCCCCCTTGTATATGTGTGATGTATCGACGTCGTGTAATTGCCCTTGAGATCCCTCCACCTATAACACAATTTAGAGCATAAAATAAATAATAACCACAATAAGGTAAACCTTGCAATATGTGAAATTACACTGAAACGTAGAAAAATGGCTTCAATAGATGTCAATTTTTTATGTTGAATAAATATGCTTTACTGCTTTTAGGTTGAATAAAAATCATTTCTTAGCAATTTACATTGTTTAGCTTTGTAGATATTATTATTTTATGTTAAAAATATGAATCTGTCTATCACATTACAAAAACTTTTATACAGTTCATTAAATTTCATTATCTGGGTAGCCGACGGCAAATTGTGGTCTTTATGTTTCCAATTTACTAGCCTTCCCATCGCTTGCATTTAAATTTTAAATATCACTCTAGAGAGCATATCCGATTTTCGGATAGCTTTATGGTTTGCATTTGACTAGCTACCCCTACACAGTAGCTACCAATGAAAGTAGTACTCGCCGAATGCAGTTCCATTCCGTGCTTTAGGGTTTCACGGAGCTTGAATTTCGCATTATAAGTGGGCAATTTACGTGTGCCACTGCTAGAGAATAGTTCAGTAACTGAATTTTTAAGGTAAAAAGCCAATTCAACGTCCCTATTTGAATATTTACTGTTGAGAATTCTTTTATTGTTCAAATTATGACTAAAACACAACGAATTATATAATTTAAAATTACACCTTGCTTACTTTAACCATAATTGCTTCATTATCTATACGAATAGAGATAACAATACATAGAATATATTTGTTTAAAAAATTAAAATATTATTATTAAAAAAACAAAAATACAACTTTAATTATTGTATGTATTTTAACTTTAGTTTGATCATATGTACATATAAGTGGCTATTTGTGTACATATAATACAATGAGTTCAGTAAATACTAGTAGATTTATCGCTATATTCTTACTATCGCTATATTATAAATTATTGGTACATTCGTGTGGTAATTTATCAAAAAAGTTCGATAAAAAAAAGTATCGTTCGTTCCATGAAGTATCGATCGGTTGGAAAAAAAAAATTACCTTCCAAGCGTATATATGTGGTACCTATTACGGCCCAATCATGTAAAAACTAAACGACGACAGGACTAGGGCGATTTCACTTATCGAACTGATCGAGATAGATCGAGATCGAACGATAACTTTGATGATTTGCTAAGATTTGATAGTGGAGCATGCGGAGCTCCACCCATCGCCGTACACGGCCATAGAAGAAGTTTTTTGAATTTACACCCAGGTATTGGGATATTGGGAAGTTCAATAATGTAAATGCGTATAATATCTAATGAAATAAAAATAAAAGTAAAAAAAAACTTTGTATATTTTCTTTGATTTAATTGATTTGCTCGCTCATCATCTAAATATTAATAGGTACTTTTAAGGTTAAGAGAGAAATTTTATTTTTGTACTTTTTACAGGTTTTTTTGTGTCGGGGTTTACTTAACATTTTTAATTTTATTTATATTGTTTAGTTGTTATAGCCGGAGTAAATACAAATGACTATATATACAGCTCAAAAATATTTAACTTACTTTGAAATCTTCACTGAAGGCTGACAGATCGCGTCGTAAACGAATATTGAAGTGTATGCCATGTGCATGAAAGTTGAGTCGTAGGTCGGGAGCGTCCGTCGACCGGCGTGTGCGTTTATGTTGCTCGTGCACCAAGTCTGCATCATACTCCAGGGGCTCATAATGCTCTACGTATTCGCTGAGCCGCCGAGATGCTGCACAAAAGAAATTACTTGGTTAACAATCTATCAATGATTAAGACCTATAATATGGTTGTAAAAAATTTTGACGTATAAATGCGAGTTTACAAACACGAATAACGCGGAACAACAAGCAATTAGCCTGACAAAAATATCATCAATCTCGAATTCAGGCAACGTGTTTTTACCTACAATATAAAATACCAAGCCAATAAACTTAGAAACAATGTTATTAGTCTGGTTTCAAAATTACTTAGTTTCATTTTATTCGATTAAGTAGATCATAAAACAAAGCTTGAACACTTCAATGTACTGGGATCATGAATATTTGAGTCATTCCACCTTGCTTTTCTTTTCTGTAAATTTTAAAAATAAACTTAGTACGAAGTAGAGAGATACACTGGTGCTTTGTCTTTATTTGATACCGAGTTTACGTTACCGCGTAAACAAATAACATCATAAAGTACGATATTAGTATGATGGATAATATACTTTTGATAAAGTTTGATGTTTTTTCGCAGTAATTGTATATTAACTAGTTTCGAACTAATTGGAAAAACTCATGCGTGCGAAGCCACAATATAACCTAGTAATTCAAATATATTTTCTACCTTATATTGTGCTTTAAGAAATTAATAATATAACAAACGTACATTTTGACACAGTTTAAATGTCACGACATTTGACACTGCGGTGAAAACTTTCAAAGAAATACTCAGACCGAGAAATACGAGTCGGTTGTCATTAACTCAAGGCTTTGATTAAACGACAGGGCAAACGATTCGATTTTCTGAAGACAAATTTTTCCTGACATTAATTATAAACTTTCTGGGAGCTTCAAGTTAAGTACAATGGACGTAACTTCGAACACGAATTCACGGCTACTGAATTTAAGACTTACTACTTGCACCTTCTTAGTGGGAATTTCAAAGTTAAAAGGTAAGATTGTAAAATATAAGTGTTATTTCTTCTATATTTTTATAATTTTTACATTTTATTTTAGAGTACGTGAAATTTTTTATTTAAGGATAATAAAAAGCAAACTCTTTGTTTCTCTGCTGTAAGACACTTAGCTCACACCATAAGAGGGTTGTATTTTTATTATGATAAATTATAATTACATTGTACCTACTTATCTCTCAATTATATTATTGTTTTATTGCCTCACGATGCTATATTGTTGTTTAAGCAATAAATATTAGTAAACAAAATTAGTTGTCATAAATAATACTTATAATGTATAGTTATTTTAGTCTAAGAAGAGTCCCATAGGTCGTTACGGGACAATAATGCACATCTGTGATGCACATGTTGACAGTTCAAACACTATTAAAAATAGGAATGCACGTAGTATGTATAGTTTATGTTATATGGCAACATATAATTTTGTGATTATAAAAATAATATAGTGAAGCGTGACAATGCTATACATTTTCAAAAAGAGCTACCTAGTATATGTGCGTTTTAAGAAAGCTCTAAATCAGTTCCGAGATATTAAATAAACGAACTATAACTTCACAATCGAACCATTAAAGCTTGCAGGGGAGGCACCAATTGAATTATGGGGGAAAATTTCGTTCTGCAAAAATGAAAATAAAATTTCCTTTATGTCCAAATAGTTTACTTACAATAAATACTTAATAAAACAAACACGCGTTTAAGCTTTATTAACGTGGATATCTTTCATGTTGGAGAATATATTGTACAGGTAAGGTTAGAAAGCAGCCGAGAAGTAATATGATAGCTCTCCCGGCACGTTCCACAAGCTCCACCAAATAAACAGCCCATATATTCTTGTTGACCTTTCTATTTACTGCTAAGCAATAAGTACCTTTTGTAGTTTACATAGACAATTTACCATGAAGAATAGTTGCTGAAAGTATATCAGCTTATGTGTGTTGATGCTGCTTGAGCATCATTAAAACAATTTGTACGTATTTTTTATGAAAAATTCTGTTTATCTACATACAAGTCCTCTTCTGCTAGAGAGTTTAGAGTAATGCCGCCATTATTCAGAGCTGATATATAAAAAGCAAACTCTTTGTTTCTCTGCTGTAAGACACTTAGCCCACACCATAAGAGGGTTGTATTTTTATTATGATAAATTATAATCGCATTTTAAGTATAATATTCATTTGATGATATCGTTATGATACCGCACGTCAAGTGTGTAGGTACATGACAGAAAATTAATGTTATTAATAAGTGGATATACTTATGCTAGTATTTTAAATGAATTTAAATTAAATGTTATTGAATAGATGTTTGATAATATTACTATATTCACTACTGTTTACTTAATTAGAAAAGATGGAAATCTTATATCAGAAATCACTCTTTCACTTTCATTCACACAAAATTATTAGAATACAAGACCTCAATAGGAAATCAAAATTTAAACAATCATGAGATCGACTTAGTCTTATCGAAACTTGTTTCAGAAATGGTTTTCCTTATTCAACACTAAAATTTATTATCTTTAACATTCATATAGTCATACAAAAAATACCAAAAGAAACCTATAAAGAATTTTATGAAAAATTATAAAATAATCTATACATAAAATACAATTCTGAGTCGAATCTGTAGGACATTAAATATTTAATGGAAAATCTTATTGAAATAGTCATTAGGTGTTATCCATACGGAGATCGAATCTATAGTTTTTAGAATTTTTGTGTCTGACAGATTTTAATGAAATTTGGTATGATGCTAGCTGGTTATCCGGGACAACATATAGGATACTTTTTACAACGGTGAAATATCTCATCTCTGAGAAATCTATACTAACTGTTAAAACATACCTAGGGACGAACCCGAACGAAACGAGGGTGATTCGCTAGTGTTAAGATAAACACTTTTACCGCCAACTGATTTATTAAAGCTGTTTCGATATTTACATCCATTTATTTGTTCAGATGTTCAAAGTTTTTCGCCCACCCGTGTCACTGGGTTAGTAGGGCGACTCGCCTGGATACGAGCACAAACGCTAAGCTAGCACCGCGTCTCATTTAACACTCATTGTGTTTACTACATGAACAAAGAAACTGGATGTAGATCGCTAAATGTTGGGGTGACTAACCTTTCAAACTGATTCATTTTCAAATTTACTTTAATTTATAAGTGACCGTACAGTAATGCAAATAGATCATTATACTTATGGAAGAAAAATCGATTAAAAGATCAAAATCCAACAGAATACACTTAATTTGAAGAAGAGAAGTGAAGAGCAAACCATCTTTTTAGGCAGATCTTTTTTTCGGTTACATTCGGGTGCATGAAAGAAAAACTTAATTAAGTATGAATTATAGATGGTATTTCCATCCATTCCATTTTATTTTGTGATAAATCTTTTTTGTTAGTTTCTACTTTCATAATTGAAAGGTATAATAATTGTTAAATTTCTAATATACATCAAAATATAGTCTTAGGGCCATTCAAGTATTCTACTTGTCAGCAAACGTCCTAATTATCCACTCATATGCCTCCTATACATTACCACTTAATTATTTCGGGGAATCCCTGAACATGCTTTTCACTTTTGAGCATAGACAAGTAGAATTGTCATGTGTATTCTGTACGCAATGATTTGACGAATCAAAATCTACAAATTTTGAATTATTTTAGTAAATAAATATTGCTGACGTAATCACCATCCAGACCCCCCCCCCCTCCCCGTCCCCTATGTCATCAAAAGTAAGCAAAGCAAAGATCCCCCACCCCCCTTTGGTGCTTACGTAATACTTACTTGAATGGCCCCCTTGTAATAATAGGTACCAAAATTATACCACCAATGCGATATGATGATATCGATAGATTCGTATTGCATCCGTAAAGTACCTATCTACATTCTACAAGAATAGCATCGTCACAATATGATTTTTATAATGTAGATTGGGTATTGTATGGTAAATCGCACGTGATTTTTCATTCTATTGTAGCTCTTTCAGGGTTAGATTTTATTTATAAACTTACGTGTAAGATTTAACTCTTTTACTTTATAGTTTTCCGGTTTACTACGAAATGGTAAAAAATATGCTCATTTATTAACAGATTTACAATTTATTATATAGATTATATATTTATGTACCGATTGAAGTAAAACAAATATTCAATCTTAACTGAAGCTTACCACAATACATTAGTGAAAACCGCACCCAAATCGGTTAAGCCGTTTCTGAGATCAGTGCGCACAAAGATAAAAAATCTAAAATCATTGATTTGGGTTCCATTGCATTAATAAAAAAACCTGCAATAACATTTCTTTTTCTCAAAAATCTTCCAAGTACAGACAGCGATCAGTTACACTTTTATTACATGTATAGATTAACAGATCGAATACCACAGCTTTATTCAATTTAATTTAAGCTATATATACATGATCTGGCTGACACTGTGCCAGATCATTATTATTTTTGTATTTAAATAATATTCGCGTACAAATAACTACATACTATTATAGACACGTACACATACTTAGACAAAGATCACTCTAAAAGTAAAACTTTAATTTAAAATGAACAGTAGATAATGATAGACTTCAAATATGCCTAAAGCGAAACTTAAGCCGGCTCTTAATGATGAGCCATTATATATTGCGCTCAAAGGCAAAGACGTCGTATGCTGGCCAAGATCAGTAAATTACTTTGTGTAGAGGAGAGAATGGCCAACGTGTCGACTTTGTGACACACATAAAAGATAAATAGGAAGCAATAAAGCATGTACCAAAGTGCGAATATTTTGTTATAAAACTAAAGTAGGCATATGTTGTAACGTTATTATCTATACATACACGTATAATAAAATTCTAACTGAGCCGAATCTGTACATTAAATATTTTTTGGAAAATCTTATTGAAACAAACATTATTATCGATAGAGGCCGAATCTATAGTTTTTAGAATTTTCGTCTGTCTGTCAGCCTGTTACCGCATCACAGAAAAACCACTGGAGGGATTTTGATGAAATTTGGTATGGTGATAGCTGGTTATCCGGGTCAATACTTTTTACCGCGGGAAAATATCTTATTTCTGAGAAAAAATACAAAAACTGCAATGTAAAAATATACTTATATGTAAAACCTAAGAATTTGCTTTTTGGTCAACTGAATGGGGCGGAGCCGCGGGCAATGCTAGTATTAAATAAGTGTATTTTTATTTCATAAAAGTTTAACACACACAGAACCATAAAGTTTATTACTTATATAATATTGGATATTAGTGAGTCCAAGTGCTAAGAAGATTATTAAACTGATTATACTAGCTAAGGTTAAGCGTATTGTTACCTAATGCTTAAAACTGTGAATAATAATAATTAATCTAAATAAATGTTTGCTTACTGTTAGTTTTAGGTAGCCAATTACATACAAAAGAAACAAAAACTTGTAAGCATGCACAAATAAACCTCCTTCTCCTTGCTCTTATTTTCAAAACTTCAAGATGAAAATACTTGAAAAAATTCCAGGTAATATGAGACAAAGAAAGTTTTTTTTTTATTGTAAAACGGAGGTATAGTTTCAGCAGTTTTTTAAATATTTAAAATTTTTTATTCATTACATTATCTTAGCAAACTACGTAAACAATACATACCTACTCGTATTTAATATGTGCTGGTACGAAACCCTTGCGTAAGAGTGTTATTAGCGTTTATTATATTTAAATCACACAATAAAATCAAGATATTAGCCGACTACGTAAAAAGAGGTAGTAAGATCGACCCACATACTTTTCTTTTATGTACGAGTATGTTTACGGATTTCTCAGTCAGCTTCACCGATCTAGCTAATTAAAATTGTATCATATTAACGTAGATCCCGAAGGAGTCCGCAGTGCCGGATTCAACCTTAGCGCCGCCCCTGGACACCATAAAAAATTCCGCCTTTTTATCGATATTTTGCATAAAATGGATAAAGTTTCGATATAAAGTTTAATTTTTTTAATTATTAAAAATTTCAAAAAATACACTAAGTAGTATTTTTTTTAATTAAGTAATATTTTTTCATATCCATTCAGCCGTTCTGGCGTGAAATAGTAACAAACATCCGTCCATCCACCCATCCTCACAAACTAAATCGTTTAATTAAATGTGAAATTTTTAATATTAGTATGTATTCTATAATCTCACAGAATCCGGAAAAGTAAGATTTTTCTACCATATCCATTTCATACAGGCTACCTTCCTGAGCCATTTAAATTTTTGCATTTGTAATATTCATAAAATAACAGAGTATAACTTGTATTAGACGTTTTTAGTTAATTACATTACTGATCTAGAATACCAGGTCGTCGAACTTCCTGTACATACTGATTTACAGCGATTTTTTAAGCGGATGCTGCGCGTTGACGGCAAGTGAGGAAATTGCCTCTCAAAGGGAGACTTGTTTTAATAAATAGTGTTCGAATTAAACAAACCTAGGCTGCAACGTGAGTTGATAAGTTACGGTTATAATTACATGCGGCATTGTAATTTGTCATGCTGATAGTGATAATTTACTCGTGCAAGCAATTATAGCCATTAAAAATAGCTATCAAGAAAAAAAAAAGAGGAAATAAATGTTTACGTAATGATATTATAATTATAATAAATAGTAGAAATATTTACTGAACCTTATTAATCTATCTTTTAGACTTTACCTTTTAGTTTAATAATTTTTGACTATAGAGCTTGGGCTTTAGATTTTCTAAATTACATAAAAGTAGTTTATAACAACCGCAATGGTAATATGATTATTTTGAAAATGCATCTTCGTGGTTCATCAACAGATGTGTGCGTGTGTGTGCTTATTGTTTAGGTATACATTGTAACGCGTTCGCAGATATTTTGTAGCATTAAGTTATTTAAGATATATATATACACAGCGTCATGCTTATAAAAAAGACAAAAGACACATAGGGGAACACATAGAATATATTAAATTCTGTCCTGAAAACAAAATCTAAAACCCTCAAGTTCTTTGTAACTGGTATAAAATTTACGCTTGTTATATCAATGTATCCCGTTTTACTATCTATACATATAATAAAATTTAAATTTAATGAAATATACATTATTATCGATACAGAGGCCGAATCATCACAGAAAAACCACTGGAGGGATTTTGATGAAATTTGGTATGGTGATAGCTGGTTATCCGGGTCAACATGTAGGATACTTTTTACCACGGGAAAATATCTCATTTCTGAGAAAAAATACAAAAATTGCAATGTAAGAGTATACTAATATGTAAAACCTAAGAATTTGGTTTTTGGTAATCTGAACGCGGGCAATGCTAGTCTTCTATAATGACAATATGCTATCACAGCTAACTCAGCGTCGTCGATGTTCTATAATAAATTAAAACTTGCGTAACGCAGCCAGTCTTAGTGAAATTCTAGGCTCTATACGAACCGTCTGCGAATCGCTAGTTCTTTAACATACATGTTTGTGTATATTAATAAAAACCCAATTCTTATTTCGTGAATGGTTGGAAATAAATTCAATAGTTAGAAATTACTTTTAATAATTTAAAGTTTAATAACAATATCAAGTATATACAACGGCTCTCCAATTTTTACAAAAAATACTGTTTGCTCATATTTTTTCAGCAACTGGATAGGTACATCTGCTCTACATCTAGAGGCAACGTCCAATTATGCGCACTGAATCATGCAAAAACTTTCATAAATATTATTTTACCAAGTTTGAATTTTTTAATTAAGCACATTCTCTACAAGTGCTATTTTATGAACTTTTCTATCTGATAAAGAAAATTTATTCCACTGCGTCATTTCAATGAAAGTTTAAAAATACAATTTCAAAATTTAGTTATTATGTTGAATGCTGCATTAATAAAATTGTACATAAATAATTTATAATATACAAATGGTGTAATGTTTACCATATATATTACTAACTAGCGACTCTCTAGGTTGTCCCTAGGTTGCTTCCCCATAAAACTTTCATCCCTATTTTCTCCCCCTAAAGAGATGATTTCCAGGATAAAAACTATCCTATATCCTTCGCAGGGTCTCAAACTATCTTCTTACCAGATTTCATCTAAATCGGTCCAGTAGTTTCGGAACCTACTCAATACAAACAAACAAACAAAAAAACCTCTTATAAAAAATTTTCCTCTTAATAATATTAGTATAGATAGAGGAAAGATACCAACCTTACCTTGTCAGCGTCCATAAAAAGCTATTTTATTATAACTAGTTGTCAAGATTCAACCATAATCATTATTGAAAATAGATGAAAAGATGTTAAGTATAAGAATAAAATTTATCTATCTATATAAAAAATAAACTAATTGTAAAAAAAATAATAATAACACTAGTCTTATGAGCTTTAACTCGTAATAGCTAAACAAAAAAAATGGTTGATAAACAGAGGACAAATGTACTGAACTGTTTAGTTTTTGCCTATTTATATACCTACCTACAGATATATTCTATTTAAAATTCTGTATTCCTAAGAAATTAAACGTAATGAATATAAATAAAATTGTGTTAAATATCATATTAATCACGAAAGAAATTTACAAATACTGCTTGTATTGTATTCCCCGAATTCAATTTCATTGGTATAATTTACGTATTTATCGTTTGAATTCACCACTTGCTCGAATTTCTCCCTATAGATACAGGGAGGTGGGTGTATGTGGTGGAAATCGTCGAATAGAATAGGCAATATAGGCAATAAAAACTCAAAGTGAAACGCCGTAGAATCGCTTGCGCATACTAGTTTAGCTTGCCGCCATGGCATGACCCTGGTTACGGTAAACTAAAAACCCTTAATCCCAATGACACAGTTGTCCATAGAGTGGAAACACGAGGCCGACGTCGACGTAAATTTAAGATAAAGCAAACTCCCTTAGTCTCTCACTTTTTCTTTCTTATTATTCTCTCTCTGTCTCTATCTCTCTCAACGATCTTCTTCAAAGAGACAACGGTCTCCAAATATGACGGAGACGGAGGCCAAACTAACACCTTATTCTAAGCATGGCCTTCCCTACGCTTGACAACGAGATTTCTCCACTCACTACCGTCATCTAGGCTTGACATCAATTACGTTTTTATCATATTAAGAAAATTAACCACAAAACTAGACAAATCATTCTCAAATTCAAGATTTAAAATTGTCCTAAATTTTTTATGAGGAATGTGAGATTAGAAGCTTATAGTCATTTGAAAATTAATATGACTTATATATGTTAAAAAAAGTTTAATTGAGGTGAGTACAAAAAAAAGTTTTAAAATTCCTCGCTTTTTTAACATTTAAATTTTAAAATATTTAAAAAATTTATTACTTTAAATATATATATATATATATATATATATATATATATATATAAAATATATACGTAAAATATTTTTTGAAAATACTCAATATAAAAATTAATATACATATTTATACAATTTTCATTATGCATACAGAGTTTCCATAAATGTTATTAGTTTCTAAATAATTCTATCTTTTATGGTCTCGTAAATTATAATTAGAGCTATTAAACAATAACTGCTTTAGAAGTTAGGGAAACTAGGTAACGTAATAACAATGTAGAATATATGTAGTTTTACGAATATTCCAATATATTAACTGATAGATACGCTCGGACTTGAACAATATATATTAACTGATAGATACGCTCGGACTTGAATTTAAGATAATGAGACTTAAAATTAAATAATTTTGTTTTTCACCAATATTTAAATATAATTTTTGAAGCATTCAGTACTTTTCGAATGATATTTATTTCGTAGTTGTTTTTTGCCAATTGCAATTTTCAATTTTCACGTAGTACCTAAATATATTGTAACGTTGGTACTAATGACCTCCTGAGCGATTTCGGTCACAGTAGCCATTTTTACCGAGATCAGCAGCCAGTCATGCATAGCCACGTGCGTAGCAGGAGATGTTACAGTGCATAATTATAGGCGTAAAGACTAGAGCACTCGCTATTCCTTTCACTCTCAAAGTCCGATGGGAAGATACTTCGACATGACCGGTGAGATCAAGCACATAACATACGGTTGTATGCTGTCTCTGAGGCAAAACGGCTGTAATACCGATAACTTCCCTACTGGCTGCTACTTAGAATTTTTTACTCCGACTTTATCTACGACTCGAACCTGGGACCTCCACAACCCTGGATGCTAATCACTAGACCAACGAGATAGTCAAGTATTTCAGTCATAGTAGGTACCTATTTACTCTTATAAGATAATTCGTACGATTGTAGATTATATTTGTGATTGTATTGATGGTAATTCGTACGATTATAGAGATACAAAAATAAATTTATTTTAATTGGCTGGTTTCAGAGTATTTAATTAGAACCAAACATAAAAAAATGATGACCTTCTTTCATTTACTACATAATTTCATTTTATGGAATAAAACATAAACTTTACTTAACTAGCTATTGTATTAATGCATTAGGTAATAATATATTCACAATTAAAACCGAAAACACTCGCGCCGAAAAAGTCGTTATATCATTAACAAAATATTTCATCACACTTCGTAGATATTTCTTAATATTTTAAGAATAAAGTTATCTATACTAATATTATAAAGAGGTAAAGTTTGTGAGTTTGTGACGTAGTAGGGGGTAATCTCTGGATTTACTGAACCGATTTAGATGAAATTTGGTAAGATATTTTGAGACGCTGGGAAGGACATAGGATACTTTTTATCCCGAAAATCAACCCTTAAGAGGGTGAAAATGGGGATGAAAGTTTGTATAGGGAATCAACCTAGGGAAGAACCCGAGCGAAGCGAGAGTGAGTCGCAAGTCATATAATAAAAATATGTAACATGATTACACTATTATTAATTATACCTAAACTAGCGACTTACCCTCGCTTTGCATGTATCTGTCCCTAGTATGTTTTAATTTTTTTGAACGAAACCCTAATTCTTTTTCTAAAATAAAAGTAGTCTAAGTTACTCCATATAACATCAGGTATCTGCCATTAAAAGTCCCGTCAAAATCAGTCTAGCCGTTTTGGGGATTAGGCGGAACAAACAGACAGACGAAAATTTTAAAATTGAGTTTTTCTTTTAAGTATCGTATATAATTCATTTACAAACAGACACTTCAATTTCATTTATCTAAATAGATTACAACAGTTCATTCAATGATTGTAGAACGATTTCTTTAAAACTTAGGACACAATAACATAGATAATATCTTAATCTAGCTGAATAGTAAATTAGAAACAAGGCAAACAAAAATTTGTTAGGGCCGACCTACGAATACGCGTATGTCCCTTAATAAGATTTAAATCATAGATTTTGGGATCACGAGAAATATGTTATTTTTCACTGTTTTATTAATAACTAGCATTGTCCGCGGCTCCGCCCGCGTTCAGATGACCAAAAACCAAATTCTTAGGTTTTACATATTAGTACCTATACTCTTACAATGCACTTTTTCTAGTTTTTCTCAGAAATGAGATATTTTCCCACGGTAAAAAGTATCCTATATGTTGACCCGGATAACCAGCTATCATAATACCAAATTTCAACAAAATCCCTTCAGTGGTTTTTCTGTGATGCGGTAACAGACAGACAGAAAAAAATTCTAAAAACTATAGATTCAGCCTCTGTATCGATAATAATGTCTATATCAATAATATTTTTCAAAAAATATTTAATGTACAGATTCGGCTTAGTTACAATTTTATTATATGTATAGATTTATTGCGTAGCCAACAAGACCTATAAAGATTTGAGAAAAATATGTATATTTAATATCAAAAAGTATTTTATGTAACTTAAAATAATTTTAATGACAACATTAATGTAATTGGGGCGTAATTTTGTTAAAATTTCTCTTAAATGGACTAGCAAATACAAACGTCTGCATCAGTTAACTGGCCCATTTAATGTTAAAATTCTTTATTTTTACATTAGATCCTTTGTTTTTACACTTGTAAGCCTGACCCAGCCTAAAATGGGAGGCTCCCGGAAGATTACGGATTACTCGATTGTCCCCCGAGTTTTAAAACTTTACTCCATGCAAGAGATTACCGTCCCTTGTTATCCTGGAAACATTTACATCTACTTAAGACTTCGTACGAAATGTTTTAGTTTTGTTTCAATATGTTCAGATATAGCCTACTTTCCTAATTAACAAGTAAAGCCATTTTATAGAACGAACAATTATTATCAAAGTGGTTCTTGCGGTGAAGTTATCTAACGGTAAATGCCGATTAAAAACAGAAATTGATTAAACGAATGACACAAAACGAACGTTTATAATAATTAGGTAACTATAACATTTTAATAAGACCAATCGACGTGATTAGTTAATATAATATTATATATATATGTAGAGTTTAATATAAAATTAAAAATCAAGCTTGGGCCATTAATTTTCCTCTAAAATAAAAAAATATGCACAATTATCTCATCCCACATTTGTAGCTATTATACATACTTAGGTGTTGCGTAATATATCTCATATATCATGCATCATGCCTAAAGTACAGCTTGCAGGAATCGATTGAGAACCAAGTTCACAGTTTTTAAAATTTATTGTATAGGACTACCCTTGAGATATGACTTATTGATTAAAAATAATCTAGAGAATGAGTTCATGTCTAGAAAATATATCAACTAATATATTATTTATTGGAAGCCGATCAAAGAAGCATATTTATACATTATATATAGGTAAGAAAGTACAAACTAGCTGTATTTTATTGTATCTTTTCAAAGTTAAACAGACCATTGTAATACAATCAGCGCTTCAACTGAGTTGAATTACTCAACAATCGAGCAATATAAATACGAGCGGGTACCAACTACCGATACGACCTAATTGACAAACTGTGTACGGGACGTAGCGAATTTGAACTAGTGCTCCAATTATACTGACTCAAAACAATCGTTCAACCTCCACTCCATGGTCTAGTACTTCGTTTCAGCCTTGCAGACAATATAATCTGTATGGAGCAACGTAATCAAGTTAATAACATAGTTACGCATCGTAACGCACTGTAATTTTATAATTTCCGTAACAGAAAATACTGTAATACACTACTCCTACTTAACAGTTAACACATATTTTAATAATCGTGCTTATTTCATAGTTATTGTGCATTTTAATATCCTGAAAGCACCGTATAATATACCATAGTTACCAATTATAGTTGCAACGTAACCCACGCAGCGGGGCCGGTTATGCAGTGCCAATCTGGAACCGCTCTTGAAATCAACGTATTACCTTTGGTGTCTATCTATGTATGTATAGCCCTGTTTCTTAACGTAAATGAATCGCTTGGTCTCATAATATTTATACGGCACAAAGATAAACTTTATCTATACATATAATAAAATCGTAAATAAGCCGAATGTGTAAATTTATTTTAAATCCTATTGAAATAGACATTATTATCGATACAGAGGCCGAATCTATAGTTTTTAGAATTTTTGTCTGTCTGTCTGTTACCGCATCACAGAAAAACCACTGCAGGGATTTTGATGAAATTTGGTATGGTGATAGCTGGTTATCCGGGTCAACATATAGGATACTTTTTACCGCGGGAAAATGTCTCATTTTTGAGAAAAAATACAAAAACTGCAATGTAACAATATACTAATATGTAAAACCTAAGAATTTGGTTTTTGGTCATCTGAACGCGGGCGGAGCCGCGGGCAATGCTAGTTGTAAAATATAATGAACATCTTACTATTTACTTAAACAATAAATAATTAATATACATGTTTGATAGAAAATCTTTACTAATTGTAACTACATGTATATATGGAAATTTATTTGGTATTTAATAAAATAGTATTGGTTGAAAAGTGCGGGAATTCTGATTACATGAAAGTGGTGCGATAAAAGAAAGTATTATTATCATAATAAAACCTAAGGCAAAAATGTCATGACTGTATGTGTATGTGTGGCCCTTAAAATATATGTATGTTACATATCTATATTATATATTAGAACAAAGTCGGGTTTGTTACAACACATATAACTCGAGAACTGCTGGACCGATCTTCATGGTTTTTGATTTGTTGGATTTGTCTCCGCCCAAGTATAGCAGAATAACTGTTAAAACGTCAGAAAAAAATCAAGAAAAAAACATAAAAATTTATATGCCTAACGCTGGCTAATAACTATTTTATATCTATTTAAAATGTACCTAGCGACGAACGCGAACGAAGCGAGGGTGAGCCGCTAGTATAAAATATATAAGTATATTTATACAAAAATACTAAACATAAAAAAATGTTTTTTTCTTTATTTAGGTGTAGGATGTAACCTCCGCAGTTTCCCGCGACATGAGTCCTTGTGCCGAGTTCTAGTGACCTAATTATTTTCGCACGCAAACGTTTTTTTTTTATTTATGTAGAAAATTGTACCTACGTGGTGATACTATACTTTTCGAAAATAATTGAAAATAAAGTCTATTCCAAAATAATTAAAATAATTGATGGTGTTCAGACATAAAAAATAATAATGCTCATTTTCTACGTCAGTGGATTTTCTTGCGTTCTTAATAGTACGTAGGGACATTTAGTATAAAAGCCATACAAGTATCGGCAGAGGTGCAAATAGAAATCGTAATAATATACACATACGATCGATAGCCTGCGATCTAGTTAGAGAGTAAACTCAATTATGATTATTAACGAGAAATTGAATCAAGATGTCAAGCATCAAACTTGAGTCTGTGATGTCACTATACAATATACATATATCTTTATCCTTAACTGATTTGGCAATTGGCAAACTTGGACATGCTACTGAACTGGTTGGCTTTACGTAGGTAGGTATATCTTACAATTCATAGAATTAATGGTCTTAATATATACAAAACGGGGAAAATATTCCAAAATAACCGCAAGTTCTTAAAACAAACAAATATGTATCCAATGTACCAGATCCCTTCGCGTCTAATTTATTTAAATTGACTAGCGACTCACCCTCGCTTCGCTCGGGTTCGTCCCTAGGTACATTTTCGTTTTTTTGAGCGGAACCCTAATCCTTTAACTGAAATGAAAGTAGCCTAAGTTCCTCCTTATAACATCAACTACCTGCCAGTGAAAGTACCCTCCAAATCGGCCCAACCGTTTCGGAGATTAGCCGGAACAAACAGACAGACAGACACAAATTTGAAAAATTGTGTTTTTCTTATAAATACCGTATATAATTCCATCTATATGCATTTAGTAAAAAGCTGTCATTTTGACATTACAAACAGACACTTCAATTTTATTTATCTGTATTAGATGGTGGATACAATTAATAATTTATTCTTCCTTTAGAATTTAATTTCAAGTAAGTTATTTATATAATATTTAGATATATATATATATCAACCCCGCGCGGTTACTCAGGTCAACGACCGCGACCGTGTATTCCCCACCAGGATTTCTTCTAATACAGATGTAGGTATTTCTTTATGAATGATTCGTTATTGTTTTAGTGAACTAAGTTAAAAATGAGTCACATCTTATATTGTGTGACAAATAATAATTTTTGTGTCCACAAATAAATAAAAAAAACACATCTAGCATAATATGAAGAGCATTATTATAAATAAGCTGCGAGAGATATAAAGGTACCAGTTCTATCGAAATATTTCTTTTAATGGCCTATGAATCATGACCCTTGCCGTATCATTGCGATGAAAAACACGATAATAGGAAATATTATGTAGGAACTCGGTTAAAAATACATCTCTCCGAACTATGTTAGTATCAGGGCACACTAATATCGCTGTGACTTTTATAAGATTGATCATTCCGTTGAATTTAGGCAAACTTTTCCTAAAATGACAATTTGCCAATCGACCCCTGCAATTTTTTTAAAAAATTACGCTCAAAACTCATCCGTGGTGGTGCTTGGCTGTGAATCAGTTCTTGAGGAAATTTTATATAATATACAGACTGCGTTTGTGAAAACAGCTTCGCTTGGCTACACAAGCGACCATTATTCAAGTAACGTCTTGGCAGCACTATAAAGTAATTAAGCCCTTGATATCACCGAACCATGAGTCAATGTTATTATCATAAGTCGGTAACCGCATCGTCTGGCGTCGCATCTCTGTCCATTCAGTGTGCTTATTTATTCTAAGAGGACATCCGCAGCGACAATTTAAAGTTCTCTGTAGATTTGTTATATTTTTAAACCAAATCTCTGATATTTGTTAATTGTTCTCTTGAGAATCATTGAGTCATTAAGATTACATTGTACATATATTACACTAGCATTGCCCGCGGCTCCGCCCACGTTCAGATGACCAACAACCAAATTCTTAGATTTTACATGTTAGTATACTCTTAAAATGCAGTTTTTGTATTTTTTCTCAGAAATGAGAATTTTTTTGTCCAGTGGTTTTATCGTGATGCGGTAACAGATAGACAGACAAAAATTCTAAAAACTATAGATTCGGACTCTGCATCGATAATAATGTCTATTTCAATTAGATTTTTCAAAAAATATTTAATATACAGATTCGACTTAGTTACAATTTTATTATATGTATAGATGTATTTCAAATATATTAGGTATATAATTATTATAATTTCTAATTTTTTAGTTGTCAATTTAATGTATTTTATGTCAAAATTTAAAATATCTAGAAAGAAAAAATACAAGTTAATTTTAAGATGTGGATAGAATAAGATTAAACCTAAGCATGTGATGAGTCATGCTCAGCCAAGCGTAGCCTTTCAAGGTTTTACAACCTTTACTTGTGATTGAGCTCGCAACATAATATTGCATCTACAATTCATTATAATATCTTTTCTTTACCTGTATTTTAATCGGTTTTACAATAATAAAAGTTAAAAGTTATTTGCCTGCCAGCAAAATATTTTAAGGTTACGAACTTGCAGACGTGCCCTAAATAATATTTAAAATTTTGTTATAATTGAATAAAGTGTGTAAATCTAGGTCAAGGCAAATTTGCAGTTTATGTACATGCTTTTTAAGAATAATGTGGGTTATCTCAATTACATGAAATCATGTTTTATTTTATTTTTTTGCCACAACATGTAATGTAATGTAAATAGAATCATTGAAGTACGACTAAATAATAAACAATTAGGACGTTATAATATAAGATGGGACCAATAAAGTACTGTTATTGTATTTATATAGTCATATACATATAATATCGATTACGTATATAATAAATATTCCTAAAGTTAAAATCTTTACGATCTAAAGCTTTATTTATCCATGACTACCATCCCTTTAAATAAATTATAAAATCTGCTTGCTTGTTATTTTCCGACACTTGAAAGTCTTATTACAATTTAGGTAAAGTTTCATAAAGCCTAAAAGGGGGTGAAAACGCCACAGTTCCCCTCAACTGATACTTTTCAAGGATTACCTGCATGTAGCTCAGTGGGGCGTCGCGTCGCTTTGCTTCCGTAACGTAAGCCATTAAGGGGACTTCGGGCCACTTAAGTCGGGAAACTATCATGGGTGGAGTTGATGATAGCATCCCAAGTTTTGCGATACATTTAAATGAATAAATATATCAAATGGTTTTTAATTCTTATTTAACGATTCGGAGAATTTTCTGTGGTCATAATAAATTTTATAGGTACATTTATTATTCTATATATTATTTAATATACCCATTTAATAAATTAACAAAAACATTTTTAATATTAATAATTGATTATATTATTATTTATTACTGTTTTATTATATACATATATATATATATATATAGATGAATATATGCACGGTAGATTTAAATATTCATAGCATCTTTTACATACTTATGTAAATATTATGTTAAATTATTATATTAGTTTTTACATAATTTGTTATTACAAAGATCAATTTATATAACTTTATTTAGCATTGTCCTAATAAATGGCATCGTGTGTAATATCATACATACATTATTCATTAAATTATGTCATACAGCTTGAACTTCCATAAAAAGGTATAAAAACCTAAGCAATGAAATATGTAAAAAACTTTTATGAGTAGTTATAATAATTAAGTAGGTAATCGCTGAAGTGTATAATAAGTCAGAAATTATGGATCAAGTTATCAGTGAAAGTGATTATATATACGTATATATAACCGATATATTAATACATTTTAAAAATATAATTATCAATTAATTTGAATATATTTCATAATTCCTAGTTAGCCCTACGTTCATCCTCAATATCTGTATGTATAATGTACATATATTCAGATTTCAGAAAATATAATAAAAAAATATAGGTATTCCAGTGAAATACGCCTAAATTCGTTATCGACATCCTCGGACCGGATTTGGTGTCATCCGTTTATGAATAGGCAGTGATTAGATAAAGTTATATTGGTATTGTAAATTGTAATCATCATGCATTGGATCACACGTGAGCGTGCAAAAGACACGGTTGACGCATCGAACAGTGCGCGCGGGCTGTGACGGTGACGGGTGCGTTCGTTGAACCGGCGAGGTCACGACCATCGTGACGTGTGCTGCCTTTAAACACTTCCCGCAATAAGTCCGACTGCCAGCCAGACGGCAGAGCGCTGCCAAACTTCCAATATTTACCATTAACAAACACTAGCCTCAGTTTGCAGCTTTGTTTAAGTGAACAGACTGCGTGATTAAGATTTAAATATCTCAATTTCCTGTAGTCACTCGCATCGTAATCGTATAGATGTTAGTCTTTTCGATAAATGTTGCTATTTGCTAATGTATTGTTTACACCTAAATCTTCAAAATTTGAGCCCATCATACTTATTATGTATTTATATTACATATGATTAACGAAAATTAATAACTTATTTTTAAATTCACAGATTTAAGTTATTAAATATTAACATTTTTTTAAGTTGTACATACATACATACACAGTAGATCATTAAATATTTTTAATAAATATCAAAGAGATACAATAAGCAGTAATCTAATATATAAAAATTTCGTGTCACGGTGTTTGTGGTCGCACTCCTCCTAGACCGATTTTAATTTAATAATTTTTTTCTTATATTTCTTAACAATAACAAATTTTATGTATGGGTTCATCCTACTTTATACTCGTATATACATTGTAATAATTTCGATTAAACGAGGAAATCCGTCAATAAGTACCCGCCAAAAGCAGGCATGAAAAATCAGACCAATCGCTATAAGAACGCATTGTCCAGCCTATCGTGGAGAAGTATGTACTTCTGACGCTCACTCTACTTACATCACAAGCTATAAAGAGAAATGAGATGGCACTTTTATCATAAATAGGAACCTGCAGTATACAGTATAAAAGCATTTTATAAAATATCATATCCGATATAATGCTAAGGTGAAGTTAAAACTAACTGCACCTAAATTAAGACGCTTTGATGTAACTGTAAAAATGTATTGTTTTTGAAATAATAATGTTATATTCCTTTATATTGTGAACATGAATATCATATGTTAGTTATAAATTTACCATTTAGTCCATACAAGTTTGATTTGGTTTGATAGGTTGTGGGCGCTTGCTTGGCAACTAATTTAAGCGGGTCCTAATGGTATATCCCGCTCGCACCTTTAATATTTTCATGTGCGAATCTATTTAAACATGGTTATCACTTGTCTAACGGTGATGGAAAATATCGTGAGCATACCTGAGTGTCTGAGAGAACCTAGCAAGTTTTTGAAAGGCATGTAAAGTGTGCAATCCCACATTTGGCCAGCGGTGTGGACTAATGTGGCCTGATCCCACTCTAATTGAACGAAGGCCCGTCTCAGCCATAAAAGACCCGTTTTGTTGTTGACAATGCACATCATCTCATTTTGTTTGCTCAAAATTCAATTTGAAATCAGTAGAAAAGTTGTAAAACATAAAATTATCTACAAATTAGGTCCCTAACAATTTTTCATACGACCAACCGCTCTTGAAATAAAAAGCGTAAGAAATGGGAAGCGCTTAGCCATATGTAATGTTAGATCAACTGTGCGTAATACCTTTCATTCCGAGGTTAAATCCCTATTTGACTGGACGATTACTTACCTAAGGTATTATTTTATTTCATTATTTTCCTACCATAAGCGCGGATCCAAGATAATTTTGGTGAAATAATATTTGTCGATAATAACCAAATTGAGTTAAAATTAATTAATTATTTAATTCCTAGTTGATCACTTAATTAAATTAATTATGTATTCCTTAATTTTATGTTAATAAAAGCAATACACATTTTGTATATCTACATTAGTCGCGGCAGCGTATTTTTAGTTTATCGAAAAGTTATAAAAAAATCCGGCATTTGACATGTCTGGCAAGCACTGTATATTTTGCCAAGAATAGCAGCAAAGTTTGGTCAGATTTAGTCACATTGTTCTGAGTCTGGGTTCCAGGACCCAAACATAAGATTTATCTTTCCCTAATTAAATAAAAAAGAGACACCATAACTTGGTATTGTAATATAATATATATTCATATATTTTAAACTGCTTATTGAAATAATCCAGAGGTGCTCAAGGAATAATTTTCTAATAATTTTAAGTAGTTGCGTCTGTTCTGTGTGTGTACTATAATCATTATTTGATTTTAGAACAAAATATTATTATTATATTATAATACCCCAAAATCTAACAGCAATAATTTCGAGCTCGATTATTACTCGAAGTACCTACATACATTCATTTACATATATGTATATGTATAGGTTCTTTAATTAAAATCTATAATATATGCGACATAAGGTGTGAGCCAACTTATGTAAAAATTTATAAAACTTATAGTACAATAAGTACATACAATCACCAAAAGTCTAAACAAAGAAACTGAACAATCATAACTCGCGATTGACAATTTATATCGTTACCTTGTGTAATTAGTCATGGACGAGTGGATTTAAGAAAGAATTATGTATTTCACCGAGCGAAACTACTGGCATCGCTTTGTGGTTGTAGTTGTACGACCTCGCATTTTACCAATACCTGCTTAATTAAACAATACCACCGTTCTCGATTTCAGACTCTTTTCATAGGTTTTAATTAATCATCTTTTGTGATTCAGGATCAATATAAAAATTGCAGTTAAAATTAAATTGCAAAAACATGATTCATAATTTTCAGTGAATATTTGATTAACAAAATATTTCAATCTACACTTAATATTATAAAGAGGAAAGATTTGATTTTTTGCTCGTTTGTTTGTACTGAATAGGCTCCAAAATTACTGAACCGATTTAGATGAAATTTGGTAAGAAGATAGTTTGAGACCCTGGGAAGGATATAGGATATTTTTTATCCCGGGTATCATTACTTAAGGGGGTGAAAATGGGGATGAAAATTTGTATGGGGAATCAACCTAGGGACGGACCCGAGCGAAGCGAGGGTGAGTCGCTAGTACTATAATAATGACGATAATATAATATATTAATTAAGATCGATATGGCTAGTTGTGAAACCATACAACCATATTATGGTTGACAAAGCGATTTTATGAACATACTAGCGACTCACCCTCGTCCTCGACCGGAACCCTAATTTTCTTTAAAATAAAAATAGCCTATGTTACTCCCTATAACATCAGCTAACTTCCAGTGAAAGTCCCGTCAAAATCAGTCCAGCCGTTTCAGAGATTATCCGGAACAAACAGACAGACAGAAATTTAAAAATTGTGTTTTTCTTATAAATGCCGTATATAATTTCATATGCATACTATAGTTTAGTAAAACTGTTATTTTGACATTACAAAAAGACACTTTCATTTTATTTATCTGTATAGATTAATTAAAATTTTAGAAATTCGCGTATATATTTTCGAATCAGTTGTATTAATTCACGACAATGATGTTACTGTGCAGGACAAATCATGAGCCCCTCGTTGATGGATGGAAGCGCAATCTGAAGGATGCAAATAGATATTCTAAGTGGATACTTCCTTTTGTTTGTTGTCTCTTCACAATATTTATATTACAAGCGTTTTTTTAATAACCGAATTATTCTATTAATAAACTTGACCCATTACTTTCGTCAGGGTTGGATACGTTTAAACAGGTTAAAGGTAAATAAAAATATAATAGATGAATATGTTCCTTAAACCCTTTAGCAAATTAAAATATAATAGTAGATAAAAGATAGCATCATGTATAGAATAGTAAAACAAGAAGATGTCCTAAGAAGATTTTTATTTTTTACCCATACGATAACATATTGTGAATCACGATTAATTTTATCGTCAATTAAACATTAACATATTCGGAACACGTAAGCTATTGTTTAGAACTTAAGATAATATGTAATATGTATTAAATCCTCTAAGGTTAATTTCGTAGCGTGCAAAATGCTAAACTTACCATATAGGCACAAATAAGGCAATTAGATGGGTAGGTGTGCCGTTAAGCTATGAATCGGATATATTCGAAACTGGTTTTGCGAGCCGTCAGATAGCACATTTCATTGAACATTGACAGAACTGTGGTAAGGGTGAAAGTAGCACAATATGAATTATTATATGTGTACTTAGACAACATACATATATTGTTACATGTTAAGAACAATAAAATATCATTAATTAAATTAGCTGGTGAAAGCTTTTTGTTATGATTATTATTATAAAATATAAAATAGTAGAACATGCGGGTTCATCCACGTTCAATCTATAAAATAACTCTTTGGCTTCATGTTAACAGCATATGTATTAATCATATAGTATTACAATAATTTATGAAAGTCTACCTGATTTGTTGACATTTGATTACTACTCCGTTCTCTTGGATAGTAGCTTGATGATATGAAGCCTTACTCGATAAATGAACTATCTAACATAAAAAGAATTTTTCATATCAGATTAGTAGTTTGAGAGACTAGCACATTCAAACAAACAAACTCTGCCTTTTTATAATATTAGTATAGATTGCATACCTGAATGGTATTTAATTAAACAATAATACTTTAAAAGAAGTCAAAATATATCAATGCGAATGTAAATTCTGAAGATTGCAGGCTAAGCTTACTGAATATCACTATTAGTCTAAGTTTTAAATTAAATAATTGTGGCAAAAATAAAGAAACATATTTTAATATTTACAGAAATTAAAAAATAATAAAAGATTTTATAAATAAAGGTGACATTTAATACATAAATTCAGTGTTATATATTATATAAACTGTATAGGAATAAAACCATGGCAGGTGTAAATATGATGTCTAAATATCAATTTTGAAGGGCCACAATTTTAAACTATGACAATTTTTGTTAGTTACTTTGAGTTATTTATTATAATTTCATATTTAATGTTATTTATGAATAATAATATAATATGAAAATAAGAATACCTAGTTAAAAATGAAAACTGATTTATATATAAAGTAAGTATTGTAAGATATCATACATTTTTTTAATTTTTAAGACAATATTACTTGTGGACTTTGGCACATAACTAACCACAGCTGAATGTAGTTTTGATGGAAATAAATTAATAATATGGAAAAAATGGCTTTAACAAAATTGGAATAATAGGAAAAAAGAATCATATTATAAATAAGACAGTTAACAATATTATAAATGTAAAATATTGTCAATGTTTGTTATTTTTTCAATTCATAATGTCTTATAGCTTTTGAGGGAAGTTCAGAATGGGATAGCTTTTATCCTTTATTAACAACATGATTACCTTTTATTGATGCATGTAGATAATAAGTGAAGCTTTAAAGACAAATTAACAGCAATATAATTTTAAAAACAAAAGTAAATAGAGAATAAAGGAGCAATTAATGATTGAACAAAATATATAAGTAGTATACAGTTCTTAATAAAAAAAAGTAAAAAGAATGCCTTCCTTTTAAAAGTTTTAACACTAAAAATAGAACAAAATTTTATGACTGATGAGATTTTATACAAAACTTTGATGATGAATCAATCACAGAAGAAATATAATGACTGCAATAAAATCAAAGTAATAACCAATGCAGAAACAACAGTTGAATTGAAATAATGAAACATAACTTATATGAAGAAAAAGGATGAGAAATACCCTAACAAATTTTTATATTATATAACAAAATAACAAAACTAAACTACACTATAAAATGTAAGCAAAACCCTATTGTGTTATATATATAATAATTCATAATATATTTACTATTTACTTATAAATCATAACCAACAATTTATTGATATTTTTTATGCTGTTACTATTGTCAATTAATTTCTAAAGATAATCATAACATTATTGCATAAATTAATTTAGATTTTTCAATTTAAACCATTAGTCATGTCAATGACTAAGGTCAGTAAGCTCTAACACAATGTTAATTGAGAAACAGTAAGTGCTACTTATTTTGGTATTATTCATCAAACTCAATATATATATGGCAAACCGTAAAATTAAATCAAATGAGCTAGAAGAATTTTTAACATTTTATTAGTAAAGTGTAAAATTTATTATGGAAAATAAATTCATTCATAGTTTATTGTATTTATATTATTAAAATATTTTAAATGTATGTGATATCATAATTTAGTATTATACATTTCCTTATACTACACCAAAACGGTGACTAATGCAATAGTTTTGTTATCCTAAATAGTCACTTCGTCTAAGATACGTGTAGCTGCAAATGATTTGTTAATTATCCAACGAGTAGAGTAAATATATACCACTTACCGCTTTCAATATATGGGAAGGCGAGCAGAAGAAAAATTATGTATCCAATTTCACTAAACATTGTCGCTTATAAACACACACTTTTGGTATCACTAAGTCATCGCACACACAGCTGATTTTCGAGCCACACAAAACCTTTGTCTGTTTTCGATAAAAACGCATGCGCGTGCAAACAATATTTTTTATTTACATTACAACAAATCTTAACAGTAATAGAAGATAAACTAAACAAACATTCATAACAACACGACCATTTTTATTAACGTCGAAATCACCGTTTGGCTCAGTTGAAACAATAAATAACAACAAATTATATTTTGCCTAAACTTGGTCAACTTAGAAAACGTATATTACTTTGATTTATTAAAAAATATAAATGAAAACAATTCCACTTCTGCATTATTGTCCCATATTTCACTAATATTCACAGAACTAACACATATTTTATATACAAATTATTATAAAAGCAAAATCTGTACTTCCCTATTACTTGACTGACATATTGGAATTGTGTATAATGTTGCTATTCGTATGGAAAGTTTAACTGCTGTACCAATAGGGGGCTCTGAAATCATAGTGCTGCCATAATAAATTGTTTTAATTAAGCTTTAATTCAAAAAATCGGTAAGTGCATCCAGTAGTAGTATTATAGTGATTGAATATTGTGAAATATGAATATTATTTTTAACAGATATTTGATATCACAAGAACTTACTGTTATCTAGTGTTAACGAATACCTGTGATTTGTATCTGTTACGATAAATACGCCTCACTCCTAAACCTAATATTATCAACTCGCACATATGTACTATAAATTATATATATTTTATATACAGATTTTACGTTTAATATAGGTTAATATTCCTTCTTGGTTATATATTTTGTATACAACTTTTACGTATATAGGTTAGTATTCCAAAAAAAGGGTTACATACTCTATGAGTAATTAACCCTTTTTTTGGAGTTGAGTACTTATAAAATTTTCATCATTAACTTTCACAATCTCGCACAAATATATTATGAAAATAAAAATATATAACTTCATATGATAAATAATTGTAAATTAAATAAAAATTATGACCAATCATAAATTCATACACTTACGAATTTTTCACATAATCCCTATTCTGTAGAAACTCTTTATTGTGCTGGAAATTGGAATGTTATATTGCTGGTTATGCAAGCTGTGGGGAATCTCAAGTCGATTGGTGATTTATTGTGGACTAGCACTGCACGCGGCTCCGCCCGTGTTCAGATGACCAAATACTAAATTCTTAGGTTTTACATATTAGTATAATTTTACATTGCAAGTATTGTATTATTTCTCAGAAATGAGACATTTTCTCGCGGTAAAAAGTATCCTATATTGTTGACCCGGATAACCAGCTATCATCATACCAAATTTCATCAAAATCCTTCCAGTGGTTTTTCTGTGATGCGGAAACAGACAGACAGACAGACAAAAATTCTAAAAACTATACATTCGGCCTCTGTATCGATAATAATGTCTATTTCAATAAGATTTTCTAAAAAATCTTTAATGTACAGATTCGGCTAAGTTACAATTTTATTATATGTATAGATTGTAGTATTTTTAATGGCAATAAGAGAAGGGATTAAAAAAACATTAAAAAAAACTCACTTTTTGGCTGTCGTGTGCGCGCGCATCGTAAAAATTTAAAATTTTGCTTTCATAATTTTTTCCAAACATGCCAAAAAAAGTATAACTTTAAAAACTGAGCGACAGTATCAACTTTAAACCATTGGGCATTGAGCTTGCTAGCTTGTTACAAAAATACAGAAAATGTGTGAAAAAAAAACACTAATCAATTTTTCCATCGCTCCAAAATAAGTATAACTTCAAATAATGTAAGATAATAATAATATTATTTAAATAGTTGAAACTTCTTTTATTTCCTAAAATAATTTCCAAAGGAATTTGTGGGGAACCAGTATAGGTTTGTCAGAGAATTTGAAAAGTGTTTTAGCAACGCTTTAAACAGGGGATCATGTGGAGATGCACTAGCTAAAAAACAGTACTACTCACTAAAACCTAAAAGATTACCCGCAATTGACGCGTTGTCCGCGTCGGGGGTCGCTAATACTTTATCATTTTCAATCTTCTTTTTATTTGTATTCTGATTTTTATTTACTTAGCGGTTCTTCGACGCGGTGACGCTCATCATCAATAGGTACTACTAATTATTACCCAAGTATTATATATAAAAATCAGCTTTTATACTATAAAGTAAGTAGAATTATGATTTCATGAAAAGGGTGTCTGGCAAGGGTTTGCCAGGATGTTAAGTGTCTGGCATTGAATGACGTGATTTTTAATAATATTCTGAAGGTAATACCAAAAAATCACACTTTATTATTTGACGAATTTAGATCGGTATTTTACACACCTTTAGTACCGTGTACCTGCCAAAGCCACCATAGCCTGAACTTCATAATGGTCCATCGTTCTGACCTGTGTTGGGAGCATGCGCTGACAAACTTTCAGCCTTTATAAAATGACGAAGGTCTGGCGTTCACGGGCTCTTGCTCTATTAATAGCGTTTGACTTTAAAAGGCATGTAGAGAGGGACCACTTTTTATTCTGGACCATTTAGTGGTTCCTGCATGTGTGAATTGGTTGTTTGAAAGTATAGTTACTTAGAATGAGTTCTAAATGTTGTAACAAAATATTTTATTACCAAAAATAAATATATATAGAGGACTAGCATTGCCCGCGGCTCCGCCCTCGTTTAGATGATCACAAAACAAATTCTTAGGTTTTACATATTAGTATACACTAGTTTCCCGCGGTAAAAAGTATCCTATATGTTGACCCAGATAACCAGCTATTACCTTACCAAATTTTATCAAAATCCCTCCAGTGGTTTTTTGTGATGCGGTAACAGACAGACAAAAATTCTTAAAACTATAGATTCGGCCTCTGTATCGACAATAATCGTTATTTCAATAAGATTTTCCAAAAAATATTTAATGTACAGATTCAACTCAGTTAGAATTTGATTATATGTATAGATTATTTTCATTTTATGTATCTACAAATACAGGCATTAACAACTAAGAGGTTTAGATATCAAAAATAACATTTATTTAAATAACTTGTAACAAGTGTTATCGTAAAAAGCGTTATTATATAACTAATTTAACAATGAGCAGCTTATTCATTTAAAAGGCTTTCTTACTTTATAGTATACAATTAAGTAAGTCAAATTTCATATAAACATTTGGTTTTTACTTTTTAATAATAGGCATTCATGAACTTCAATAATATGATATTCATATTTTGGGCTATACCAATAGGCAATCATATTTCAATACAAGTTAAACAAAAATAAGAATCTATTCGATTCTCACCTTTTATCTAATATCAATACTTTGCTTAGATTTTGTTATAATCAAATGTTTAAATACAAACTTTTCTTAAGAAAAATTAAGAATTTGAAAAACAATAATTAACATAACATTCAGTTAACTTTGTTTGTCTCACAAGAAAGTATCATCGATGATTTTGTAAGTTCCCGGAAATTATTGATTTTTATAAATTAATATTTATGTTTTAATTGTTATATAAATATAACGTTAAGCAAATACTATTTTACAACTAGTACAAACGAATGTAGTGCAATACAAATCCATCTTTATTATCCTTCAATACCATTTGATATTTTATTTATTGGTGTTTGGGCATTAGCATTATGCAACAGTAATTATATGAAAAATATGACTTGCCTTAAAAGGCAGACAGATATATATGTATAGTCTGATTTTTAATTCCTTGGAATTCTGACATTTCAGAAGTGTTGTCAGCTTTAAAACATTGTCACTAAAAACGGAAAGCATTTTAGCAAAATAAAAAAATAAACCTTTTTTAAATAAAACTATCTTTTCGGATTATTTCGCGGATTTATTTTGATTTTTGGTTCCCGACGTTTCGAATGCTTTACAGCATCCATGGTCACGGGAGAGACTGAGGTGTTACATGTCTTGAAGGTATAGTTGTTACAGACAGCCTACCCACAATTAACAAAATGAAAATTGCACCTATTACTTTACAATATTTTTTAACCTTAAACATTTTTATAATTTTAATTATAATTAATAATATAGCTAATTAAAATTATATAAAAATGTTTAAAGTTAAAATATTGTAAGGTACTTTAGTGCCATTTTTCAATTTTTTGAATTCATTTTGTTATTTGTGGGTAGGCTGTCTGTAACAACTATATAATACATTAGAGACATCTAACACCTCAGTCTCTCCCGTGACTATGATTGCTGTAAAGCATTCGAAACGTCGGGAACCAAAAATCAAAATAGGTTCGCGAAAAAATCCGAAAAGATAGTTTTATTTAAAATAGCTAGGTTCTCTCAGCCATGCAGGTTTCCTTACGATGTTTTCCTTCACCGCGAGTAGTTATTATGTTGAAAATGATTCACACATGAAAATATGAGAGATGCGAGACCGGGGATTTGAATCGGCTTCACCGCCGTAAATAAAATTGAAGAACATCTTTGTTGCTGTAGATTTATAAACAGAATATTCGTTGAAAATTTAAGACATAATAATGTAATGTCAATAAGTAAAATTTAAATTTGAATTTAAGTTAGTATAAAGGAATGTAATATTTGTAATAATATACAATTAATTTTATAACTGTTTGACATAACATTGTTTTGACGCAACTTGTTAATGGTATAATTATGTTTCAACCAGCGCTGGATTTACACTAGAGACACTCGGGGCTAGTGCCCAGGGCGTCTTTTCAGGGGCGGCAAAATTCGAAAGATAAATAAAAAAAATTGTTCGCGTTATCAAAAATGTTTTTTTTTATTTTCCAATAAATTAATAATTTAAAAAAAATACTATTTTTTGCATTTATCAAAAATAAAAAAATTAAACTTTATCGAAACTATCAATTTTATGGAAAATTTCGATAATGGGTGGCATTTCTTACAGTGCCCAGGGGCGGCGCTAAGGTTCAATCCGGCAATGGTTTCAACTATGCTATTACATTGTAAACAACATGAAACGTTAACAAAACTCATTTTAGACACACTATAAATTCATTTATAAGGAATAGTCCTGGAAAAGCCTATGTAAATTTTTATTATAATGACTATGTATGATAATTACATTCCAATTTCGTGTACAAATTACTGATATTAAATAAAAGCATATACAATGAATAAATGTTTGAATAAAAATATTAGGAACTCAATAGAGTAAGATATAAAGGAAATGTTTAAGAAACTGCTTCTTTCAATTTGTCGGGATCGAATACACCTTTCTCTGTTATAATACCAGTAATTAACGATGCTGGTGTTACATCAAAGGATGGATTCCAACAATTAATACCTGAGAAAAATAAAAAATAATTATTAATTTATAAGTATATAACATGATATCTGTTTTGCATCTTTGCATTTGCTTGACTTATTAAAATGAAACTTTTAATTCCTTTGCACTACTTCACATTGTAATCAGTACAAAGTACAAACCCCTTGCAAATGAACAGTACCTACATACAGATATTTTTTGAACTGACTCGAAAGAGGGTATATAATTTCCATGATTTTTTTATGATATCTAATATATAAAATTTCCATGTCACAATGTTAGTTACCGTACTCCTCCGAAACGGCTTTACCGATTTTTACCAAATTTTATATGCGTATTCAGTAGGTCTGAGAATCGGCTACTATCTATTTTCCATACCCCTAAGTGATAAGGGTGGCCCACGTTAGGGACGAACCCGAGCGGAGCGAGATTGAGTCGCTAGTATATATATACACTACAGCCAAGGCTGGTGCCATTTGATTAAGAAAATATTCGACACCTAAAGGTAGAATAATTACTTTAAAATTGATTTATAGGTAGAGGAAGATTGTAATTATAGTGTGGGATAAACTACCATTATTATTTTTGTATACAGCATATTTTATTATACAACAAAACAAAGGATTAAAATATTCAATAATTAAGTACATAGAAATTTTTTTATATCAAAATTGATTATTTTAAACTAACCAGGTGCAGCTATCCTGTGTTCTCCAATGTGTGTCATTTCCCTGTCGGGCCGCTCCTCGATCTTGATCCGGTCTCCGGACTTGAGCGACATGTCTATAGACGTGAGTGGCGCGGCCACGTAAAAAGGCACGTTGTGGTATTTAGCTACAATAGCTATTTGATATGTTCCTATTTTATTAGCTGTGTCTCCATTTGCGGCCACCTAGAATGAAATTTATTTATATATAAATAAATGGCGCGATTTGGAACGTGGTTTATATTAATTTGGGTTGTTGGTTTTTACTATATATCACGTTTCATAAACTCGCGGACGACGCGCGTATCATGAACGTGTCGTAAGTCGTTTCCGCATATTCTATGCTGATTTAAAAAATATAGAGAAAATTGCGTTCGTATCGATTCAAACGCAGGCAGGTCGAGTGCGCGTTAAACGAGCGTCGAAACGTGTTAAAAAGTCGTCGTGTGCATAGGTCCTAATATTAAACAAACACTTGTTACCTTTTCACGCTTAAACTATTAAACAGATTTTGATGAGGCAAGGACATGAAATGTATCATGAACATGCATTTTATCATCTTATGTATCATGCGAGCACAGCCGCTGACAGAAACTAGTTTTTTAAGAAAATTAATCGTGGCGTTATCTATTCATTTTTTTTAATAATAAAAACTTACATTTTATCTGATATTGTTTTTTTTTTGAACTTTTAGATTACCTTGCTATCAAGTGTCGAAGTAGGTGTTTTGTTAATTGACTTTTAAAGGTTATGTAAATTTCAACTTTAAAGGTATGAAATACAATACTATGATACCATGGAGACATTACTGACGGGATCAGGAGATCGAGTCCTTCAATGACAAGTAAAAAACATTCGAGTATGGGCTCATTTTATTAGATTGTTGTGATGACTTATCATGTGTAACCTTTTTTTTATAATAAAAAGAAAAATATAAAACCACTTACCCTATCCGCTCCAACAACCACAGCAGTAATGTTCCTGGCGTGCATTAGCGCAGACACCATGCTATCGACTATGAGGGTGGCGGGTATCTTCTCGTGGACCAGCTCGTACGCAGTAAGCCTTGCTCCCTGGTTGTATGGACGGGTTTCTGTGCAGTACACGTGCTCTGTAAAAGTGAACTATTAGTAAATAATTTTCTTGATTATAGCTCTTTTATATACCACAAGTGGCTCGCCCTGGTTTCGTTCAGGTGTAGAGTAGCATGAGAGTTGCTTATAGTAACAATATCCTCCTGATTGACCATGGTGGCTAATTTCACTGAGACAAGGTGCAGGAGATATTATAGTGCACAAGTTCTCACACAGTCACAATTAGTGCACTCTCTATATTTTTTACTTTCAAATTCCGATGTGACTATAATCTTGCTCCTGATAATAAACTCTCGACCGACTTCGGCTACGGCGGCTTGTCTCATTGAGACTAGCTTCCCAACTGCGGGCTGTTACTGAGACTTACTAAATAGAAAGACTCAATAACTAAACTTTGCCCGACCCGGGACTCGAACCCAGGATCTCTCGATGTACAACCGTACTTTCTAGCCACTACACCACCTAGGCAGTTAAGCTCCTGTTACAGTTCCTATGAACTAAGAGTCCACTCTGTTCTCAGATAAATGTCAAGAGCAACCTACCACCTCACAGTAAATCTCTTAGATCTTATAATATACTAACCTAAACGTTTGGAAGCATGTAAAGATCTAATAACTCCTAATGCAGTGCCATAACCAGCAGTAGCTAAGGAGCCAGTGTTGCAGTGTGTTAATACTCGCACATGACTGTCTTCTTCCAGCCTTTTCAATATTGTGTCACATCCAAATCTTCCAATAGCCTTATTATCTTCTATATCTTTTATTAACATACTCTCGATGCTTTGAATAAACCTAAGAAAATATTTTTTAATATAAAATTATGTCTGTATGAAATTTCGAAATGACTGTTTAAGTTCATACATAGTTTATCTAAAACAAAATAATTAAAAATTAAACCTACAAAATTTATTGGCTTTAAAAAACTTACCAACTAAATATCTTATCATATAATATATGACTTATTTCCATAAATTGATAATAATGATAACTAGTGTGTAAATATATTTAAAGTATTTTATCATTATTATTTACTCTTGCAGTTGTAAATAGAAGATACTTTAAACAATATATTATATTGTTGAAAGATAAATTTTGAAAGATTAGTCTAAAATGTTTTTACAGATATTTATGTAAAGGTAAATACTATACTTTTGTAAAAATTGTATACTAGTCTTTAGTACAACATTTGAAAGGTAAACAATACAAATTAATTTAGACAGTATAAAGCCATTAGATTTTTTCTATAAATCTCCAAGCAGCATACTACGATTTTCAAACATATTTTGCGCTAAGGACCAAGCAATGAATGAAATTCAATTGTAAAATTATAAGTTCTAATCTATTATTTTACTATACTATCACTAAGGTGCTTACTGCTTAGAGAGGGCAAATTGCTTATCTTTCTCTAACAAATACAAAAACATGTTATAATGATATACCAAGTGATGTTTGTATTTTAAATAAAACTACCTTTTCGGATTTTTTCGCGAATTAATTTTGATTTTTGATTCCCGACGTTTCGAATGCTTTACAGCAATCATGGTCACGGGAGAGACTGAGGTGTTAGATGTCTCTAAGGTATTATATAGTTGTTACAGACAGCGTACCCACAAAATATATTTTTCACTTTTTTTCACTTTTTCAATGTAAATGTATGTAGTAATGTGTTGCTTAATAATTTGTTTTCAAAAAATAGCAAATTTTAATTAAAATTATTATTTTTAATTGATCTTAACTTTTTCAAATTACACATAGATCAATTATGAGGCTTAAATAATTAATATATTATGATTTTTTCTTTATGGTTATAAATATAATAAAGGCAACACTAAAAATGTAAATTACTAATTAATATTTTTAAAATTGTAAAAATTATAATAATAACAGCTCAAATTAAATAAACAATATTCCATATTCAATTATAAAGCTAATTAAAATTATATAAAAATGTTTAAAGTTCAAAGTTAAAATATTGTAAGGTACTTTGGTGCCATTTTGCAATTTTTTAATTCATTTTGTTATTTGTGGATAGGCTGTCTGTAACAACTATATAATACATTAGAGACATCTAACACCTCAATGTCTCCCGTGACCATGATTGCTATAAAGCATTCGTAACGTCGGGAACCAACGAAAAAATCAAAAACGATAGTTTTATTTAAAATGTCAAGTATTCGCATAAATCTAAGAAAGTATGATGTTTGTATTACTAACAAAAAAAAAACTATTTTCTTTTAAGTATATTTATTGAATTTATAGTGTCTTTTTTGTTTTTATTTATGTAATTATAATAATATATTATGTATATGTTATAATATAAAATACAACATGGTTTTGTAAATTGAATGCTGGATACTAAAACTTCATTTAATGTGCAACATACCTCTCTCTAAATTCACCAGCTGTAACATTTTCATCTGCACTTAAAGTATTTGCCAAATTAATAAGATCATCTGCGGCTAATTTTATGTTCACAGCTGTTGGCCGCGCAGATACCAGATAATTTAATTTGCCTTCAATCTGAGATTAATAGAAATCTATTTTAGTACTGTTACACCATATTACGACCTCATACTCATACATAAAATTAATTAATACAATAGAAAATGGCAGTAATTTGTTGAGAAGTTATTGACTGAAGTAATAAATATTAATAATTAATCCATCATCCAATCTATTCAACTATTTATTGAGTATAATTTTTTTTTTACTTTCGTGATGACCGCGGACACGCCGACGTTACAGTTAGTAATATATTTCTTAGTATTTAATTAATTTCTTAAATATTAAATATAAAAATATTTGGAGGTGTTATAACATGGATTGATTATTGTATTTTCTTATTTAGTACTAGCTGTGCTCCACAGTTTTACATACATTAAATTTGTTTGATTATAAACATCAGTTTTACAATAATACAATAATGTATAGAAATCTGTGGGATTTGTTGATATTTATGATTACTGCTCCGCTCACTTGGATAGCATGATGATTTATAACCTACAGCCTGTCTCAATAAACAGGCTATCTAATGAAAAAAAATTTTTTCAAATCAGATTAGTAGTTCTTGAGATTAGAGCATTCAAATAAACAAACAAACAAACTCGACCTCTTGATACTATTAGAATTGATTAATATTATTTATGCATTACATTGATTAATATAATTTTAAAATACTTGAATTGTATTCTATATATGTAAAATCTAATTCTTATTTTTAGATAAATTATAAATAATACTGAAATTTAAATAACAACACAAATAAGTATAAGTAATAAATAATCATTACTATGTGTGTTATCAAACTGACCTCTTGTCTCATAATTTTTTTATCTAAGCAATCATCTTTTAGAATTTCTATGGCCAATGATAAGCAACCAACTATAGCTATAGCTGGGGCTCCTCGTACCTAAAATATAAATAATAATTAAATATGTCATAAAGTTGGAATATAGTATATGAAAATTAATTACATAATTAAGTTATGGCAAATTCATTTAAAAATAATTATTTATACTTATATATTATTAAAATATTATTTGTACCTGCATTTTATTAATAACTTTCCAACCATCTTCAACACCTTGGACTTTAATATACCGAGTTTGTAACGGTAGAAGTAGCTGGTCCAAAATTTCTAACTTACCTCGTTCATATCTAATTGATTCTAAGCTCATTTTTCCTAAAATACATTGTGCGTATTATATTTTGAAACATCGGCACAGAATTTTTAATTAATTTAATTTCTAAGATATTAGGTAAATTAAGTATATTGTTTCGCGCACTAATTTGGTTAACAGGTATACGTAACATGTTTGTTTAATTTGCTTTAGATACTTTACCTTGTACAACTACTAGTCAAGTGAAAAGTAACAGTTAATAAGTATTAAAATTATGCTTGATTTAATTAAAATATTATTTTTAGTAAAATTGATATAAAATCATAACTACAAATAGCAATAGCAAATATGAAATAAACGTTAGCCTATTTGTAATGTTAGTTACTGTCAACTGTTAAGTGTCAACTGTCAAACCACTTGTTGTTCCTCATTCCTGGTCTATGTTGTCCACTATGACAAAAAAACTACTTTTTTACCTTTTTAAAAGTCCCTATTATTCTTTTTGCAATTTAATATTATGTGTTTAAATAATATTTGTCATATATTTTATAAAAAATATATAAAAATAAAATATTTAATAAAATAGAATGTACTTAAAAAAAAACAAAGCCGTCGCAAAACGCCTAGCACTGCTGGAAACTGCTAGAAAGTATGCATGACTACCATGACAGGATGATTTTTGAAGGCAGTAATTATGTAGAAGTAGTAGAGAAGAATACAATTACTCAATCGTGGTCATGTCGTTTCCCGTCAAGGCATACGAGTCGGTTTTACTGCCAAGGCACACCAACAGATGTTTCAAAAAAAAACACAAAAGTAATTAGTAAAACTATAATGGATATTATTGGAGATTAATACATTATATAATCCTTATTGTATGCTATAATTTATGATTTCATGAAACTGTAGTGTTTTTAATATTTCGTACAATTTATCGTGAAGGTTTTAATTTATATATTAAATTTTGGACGAAACAACGGAAATAGCATTATAATCATAGTCTATGGTTCTTTTAATTTCCGCCCGGCATCGACGAGAGACGCATCGTCATTCTGCCGTGCTTCTTTATACATAAGTTGGTGGATCGAAAGTGCAACAAGAATGGCTCTTCCACGAGTTTTTATGGATCTCGCCTCTGATGGCTCACCATTGGGAAGAATTGTGATTGAGGTAATTATTGATTATTAATTATTTTAAATTGCTAAGTATGACCCCGGCCGGCGTGTTAATATGACCGACCACGCTTGAAATTTCACTCATTAAAATCTTGTTAATTTTTAACATGTAGATTAGGAAACTATTATGTTAAACAATGATGTTTATTTTTCTAGTCTTGTTGAAATTTAAACTAATAGTTAAATTATAGTTTCTGTTGGAGATTTCTTTATGAAGGTCATTTCCTTGAAGACCTTGTTATAAACTTGTTAGCGATTAAAGAAAATTCCATGATGGGAGTTGCGATTTTTCTAGATTTCAATTAATCCACTTCCGACGGCGACGCTTTATGCTATGCATGCGGTGTCAGCCATCGCAACTTATATGTACATTGAAAAGTGATTTTAAGAAATTAATGGCGGTATAGGCGCTGTCCCAATCTATGAATCATACTTATTTTAAAAAGTTATTTTTTTTTACATTTTGCATAGGTGTTTCGAAATTCTACAAAGTACCTACTATTATAAAAAATATAAAACGTTACAAAACCGTTTTCCTTATATTACAGCTGAAAGCTGATGTAACTCCAAAGACTTGTGAAAACTTCCGCGCCCTCTGTACTGGTGAGAAAGGCTTCGGTTACAAAGGATCTACCTTTCATCGTGTCATCCCTAACTTCATGTTGCAAGGGGGTGACTTCACAAACCACAATGGCACTGGTGGCAAGTCCATCTTTGGTGAAAAGTTTGCTGATGAGAACTTCGTCCTGAAGCACACTGGCCCCGGAGTACTCTCCATGGCAAATGCTGGTCCCAATACCAACGGCTCCCAGTTCTTCATCACCACTGTAAAGACAGCTTGGTTGGATGGAAGACATGTTGTTTTCGGCAATGTTATTGAAGGCATGGATGTTGTAAAACAAGTGGAATCATTTGGTTCCCAATCTGGAAAACCATCGAAAAAGATTGTTATTACAGACTGTGGACAGCTTTCTTAAGATAATATTTTAATATGTATAAAATGCGATATTTTAAGTTTTAACATAATGTCCTCCCAAGTAATACCTTCCCAGTCATAAGATTTAACAATATACATATTTGAAGTTTACTGAGGGTCATTCCAACTATGTTATATAAATTTATAACTATGCTCTAGGTTGCAAATTCGAGTTGCATTTATGTCTGCATTGTTTATTCATAATAAATTAACTTATATAACAATGTTTTGTTTGTTCAATGTTTTTTTTCCTTATTCATTATTATATTTTTAAATCTGACTTGATTTATTATTATTTCCTGTATTTATTTTATTACACTTATATTTCATTCATATGCCAGAAATGTGGAACTGGTAATATTTTTTTTGGACTAATTAAAAGAAGGCGCCAAAGATCATTAACCGACGTTAAACGGCTGACTTTCAAAGTGGTTTAGTCAAGGACATACTGTGAATATACTTGTTTATTATATAATCACGTCACTATTGACTATACCATGTATGTATTTACTAGTGTTCTGTTAAAATGAGCCTACTGGTTATTCATTTAGTCCCTCCACGACCGTGGACACGCCGGCGTGTCAGTTAACAATAGATTTCTTAGAAATTTAACTGGAGATGTTAAAGTTCAATTTGGTTAATAGTTTTCCTTAAAATTATCCGATAAAGGTACCCTTTTTTATTCCTAGAAAGATTGGATAGGGGATGTAAGTCGCCTAATACTAGAACATTCTGAATGTATCATTGTGTCGGGCGGAAAGCAGTATAGATGTGACGTAAATTTCTATTTATGATCTAATAATAATAGGGTTATTTCAGGTCATGTGTATTAATAAAAACCGTAGAATGTTGGGTTTATCCTGTAAAATCGATTATACTTAGGAATTGCTAAAATAACAAATTGAAATTTCTCGGAGGATTTCGAATCTACAAGTTTACTTATATAAATAAGCTAAGTTATAACAAAATAATTATTACAACTTATATAGTACTAGCGACTTACCTTCGCTCCGCTCGGGTCGTCCCTGGGGTGGGGTCTGGGAGGACCACCCTTATCCTTATCACTTAGGGGTATGGAAAATAGATAGTAGCCAATTCTCGGACCTACTGAATACGCATATAAAATTTGGTAAAAATCGGTAAAGCCGTTTCGGAGGAGTACGGTAACTAACATTGTGACATGGAAATTTTATATATTAGATTATTCCACTTGTAGGGAAAACAGAACTAGTGTACTAGCGTTGTTTTGATTGATTATTTTGTGGATAGGTGTTAAAAAATATACAATTATTAATGTTTATTATCATGAGGTTGCAGCTTTAAGTGGAAATATGTGAGTCATTGAAGGTCATTTTAGTGTCAGTTCAGTTATAAGGCTGCATAATTATCAACATGCTATCACAGTATACAAACGACGTACCTAACTAAACTACGAGTTACGATGTTGCATTGTGTAAGCACATCGATTATTATTATCATTATCATGTTTGTGGTAAAATAGTACCATTTTAGGTTTTAGAAACATTAGGTAAAATTGGAAAATATAGTAAAAACTTAAGATACTCAGCGCTAAGCGGTCAAATTTGTTAAGAATTCAGGAAACATAATTCCGGACAAGTGCGAGTCGTACTCTTCCACCGAAGGTTCCGTACAAATTTGTAGGAAATCTGTTCAACTTTAATTTTCAACTTTTTTTTATTTTTCGGAACTTTTCCTTTATTTGTGCTGTAATAAGACCTTGCTTTTTGCCAAATTTCGTGATTCTACGTCAACTGGAACTACCATATAGGTTTTCGACCCAAAACCTAGATAGGCTACTTCCGGTTGACCTAGAATTGTCAATTTTGGTTAAAAGCAAGGTTTTACAACAGCACAAGTAAAGGGAAAATTCCGAAAAATAAAAAAAGTAGAAAATCAAGGTAAATTTTGGTACAGTTTTCGCAAAAATCTAAAACCCATATCTTTTTATCGCGTTGGCTCAGGACCTTAGTTTTTATATACTTAATAGAGACTATAGAGCCTTGTATCTGGTATAAATTTCAACTTGCTAGGTCCACCCGTTCCTGGAAAAATCGGTGGTGACACATGGACAGACGGACAAGATAGTGATCTTACACGGGTTCCTTTTGTACCTTTTGAGGTATGGAATCCTAAAAATATGAAAAATTCACGTCATAGGAATTGTTTATCAATATATTTTTATTTATTATACGATTACGAATACAAGAAGAAACCTATTCTACCGATTTATTAGTCTCTGATGCTGTTTCGGGGAAGTGTTCATGTCGAAAACTACTTTTAATGTCAAATAGAATTAAATATTTAAAGAACGAAATAGAAACAAACATAGCTTTTTGAAGCATGTGTGAATAAAGTATGGTTAATTATCTAATTATGTATGTACCTAGTAATATGTAAATAATGACAACGTTGACCCAAGACACTATTGCTCATAATTCATATCAGCCTTGCGATTATACCTATTTGTTTTCAAATAACATACACATATAACGATAACCTGAGGAGATTGCTTATATGATATACCAACTTCCGACCAATTACATATTTATAAAGTACTTTTATTTAATCGGACTACCTTCAAAGGAGTTATGTTAAAAACGTTTTTTTGTTTTTTTTTGTTTTACTTTTTTATCCGACTGCGGCGAATTCACTTCATTCCTACGAAAATAGAATCGTTAGGTAGGTAAATTAAGCGTAGTGTTTCGTAAATAAAAACTTTTTAACAAAAAAATAAAAACCGACTTCAAACAAAAGCACTAAAAAGTGAAAAATAACTGATTGGTAGTTTTCATTTACTATACATACCTAATCAAATATTTTCGAAGTCGGTGTGCTTTGCTTTGTATGGGCTGGCACCGATTTCGAAAATATTTGATTAGGTATGTATTTAATAGGTAGGCTTTAATTACTTAGCCAAAGCACACCGACTTCGAAAATATTTGATTAGGTATGTATAGTAAATGAAAACTACCAATCAGTTATTTTTCACTTTTTAGTGCTTTTGTTTGAAGTCGGTTTTTATTTTTTTGTTAAAAAGTTTTTATTTTTCCCTTTTTAGTGTAGACAGTAGTAGCAAAGTAAGGATTCTAACGTGTTAGGCTTGTCAAATCAAACAAAATAAGCCCAAACTCAAAGTATCTACTATTAGCCGTTGAAGAGTTCCACCTATCCACCTTCTGGCCTTGCCATCAGATCAGGTCAACAACACCGAACCACTGTACTATCAACGAAAATAGAAATACTTGCAAAGTTTCAAGTCAATATGACAATTAGAAGTAGGTTAAATTCATTATTAGTTGTTTTTCCACCCTTAGGGGTGGTATTTTTTTTTGAAATTTAAATGGGACCAATCTGGAAGTATACCCTTTCAAACGACACAAAAATTGTCCAAATCGGTTAATAAATGACGGAGTTCTGAGGTAACAAACATAAAAAAAAAAAAAAAAAAACATACAGTCGAATTGAGAACCTCCTCCTTTTTGAAGTCGGTTGAAAAAGAAAAATGATGGCCGATGGGTATTGAAAACATCATTATTACATTTTATAAACCCAAACAAAATATAGTAACATTTGTAAAGAACATTAAGTAAAGCACGCTTTTTTTTCAATTTATTCCAGAACCATATAACAATGAGACGTCGATTTGAAGGTAGGTATGTCAGAGCATTAAGATAGTTTTATTTAAAACTAGCGGCTCACCCTCGCTTCGCTCGGGTTCGCCTCTAGACAAACACTAATAAAAATCTATTAGTTCCCACGGGAACCGTTCATTTTTCCCGGATGAAAAGTAACCGGTTGTTTGACCGGCAATATAAGGTATCAGAATGTTAAATTTTACTAAATTAGGTGCATAAGTTGTATAAGTTATAATAGTTTTTTAACTATCCCACGGGAACCATTATATTTTCCGGGATAAAAAATACACAACACAACGTCTTAGACGTTGTCCGGGGATATAAGGTACCACCATGCAAAATTTCATTTAAATCGGTCCAATAGATTCGGAGATTAGCCCGTACAAACAGACAAACAGACAAACAATATCACACGGGAACGCAGTCAAACGGGATAAAAAGTATCCTATGTCCGTCTCTGGGTTCTAAGCTACCTCCCCGCCAATTTTCAGCCAAATCGGTTCAGCCGTTCTGGAGTTATAAATAGTGTAACTAACACGACTTTTTTTTATATATATAGATGTCGAAAAATATTCGCGTAAATCTAAGAAAGCATTAAATAGTAATGAAAGGTTTACTAAAAACAACGACTGTTATGTACTGTATACAGAATATTATAGACCTCAAAACAACAGTTGTTAAAAATTTTGTTTGTCGTGCATTTCACGCCAAAACTACTGAACGGATTTTAACTAAATTTTGTTTAGTCATAACTTATTGCTCAGGTCATTATTTGTGGTTTCTCTTATTACAAGAAAATCTCATTCCCACGGGGAAACAATAACTGGTTCGGTAGTTCTTCATACAAAAATTTCAATAATTTATTACACAAATACTTGGTAGCAGAGTTAGAAATTAATATATTTAGAATTCGGTCCGTTAAAATCTACCATTTCTGTGGAAAAATGCAAAATGTAATTCGAGCGCAAGTCGATATTTCTCTCTTTAAGCCACACAACGGATTTTAATACGGTTTTCACTAATAGATAAGAGTGAAATCGAAAAAGGTTTGTTAATATAATTTGTAAATATTTTGTACAAAATGGCTGAACTAAGATATTTCAGTGTTTTGACAAAACACTCAAAAAATAAACTTATACGTTTACATGGCTAACGCTAGCTAAACCTTAAGATATAATATGTACATAAACACAATGTAGGTACTACATAGAACATTGTAGGCCTTAAAAAAGGACTTCAGAAAGTTTGCGATAGCGTGAGTCTATCTCCTAAAGTACACTCACTATAACTATTTTTATCTATTTGAGTCGTACCTAGCACCAAGACCGAGGGGGAGTAGGGACGCATCCGAGCGAAGCGAGGGTATATCGCTATTAAGTTGTAAGGGTTCATATTTTTTCTTTACAGTTATTTATCAAAACACTAGAGCAAATGCCACAGGTGAACACTATATTTTGATAAATTGCTTCCATGGATGTGGCAACCACAAACATGTATTTAGGGAGTAAATATATACCTATAATTGATACAGTATAGGTATGTACAATGTATCGTAAACATTAGTCATTTACAAGTTTTGTCTACCATATAATTTTATGAGGACAGAAAAATCATAAAAATTATATAGCTGTAATTATGTAGCGAATGTACATATCTACGTAGAGGGAATGCACAAGGGGATGATACAAGTAAAACCCTCATAATTTATTTATTTCATTTTAATTCTATGTGATACCTAATGTAGGTTTTTAACCAAATAAGCACCTTATAACAGAGAGGTATATAGTGCTTCATATAATCTAGTGATAATACACTACAGCTACGTCTGTACATACAGACGTAGCTGTTCTAATGATAGTTTGATCAAAAATATTAAAGTGAGAGTCTACCTAATTTTTTTAGTTATATATAATTAAAGCTAGCAAGAACATCGATGCGAATATAATAAGATGAAAGGTTTGTTTTTCAGCTCCAGAGCCGTAATTGCATAGAGATGTAGTGCAGCAGGATGTGCAAGCGTAGAGTTTTGTTCTTTCTCCTATGACAATGCAGCCTGGCTCGCAGTGCTTCGTACAAGTCCTTTCTAAAGCCCACATTTTAAGTGCGGTGGTAGAGTTTTCAGTGGAAGTCGTATAGGCGAAGCGTTTCACCTAAAATAAGAAGTAATGAAGTTTTAAGGATAATGCTTCAATGTTAAATATAATTTTTAATATTTAAAATAACAAGTATTATGATATTCGTACTATCTACTATACATCTATAAAAAATATAGATACAGATGCATGAAGTACTTAATTAAAAGACTATTTTATGATTAGTACCTACTTTAAAACTTGAAAGCTAAAATTACAGGTTGAAAAAATTAAAGAATGAAAATGTCATATAATGGCTAAAATAATTATTATTGAAGTAATAAAAGCCAGCTTTCACCATGCACATCCTCCGTTCGTTATGACATTTGTGGATGAGGGTGGAGTTGTTGTGTCGCAGGTCGGCGCAGCGGTCGTCCGCTTCCTCGGCCCTGCATTTGTAACACCAGAGATCATTGTTAGGTCTTGCCGCTGCTGATGTCACGTGGACACTGTCTCGTAGCAAGTCACAATATCCTGAAAAAATAAAATGCACCAAATTCTAGTTTTCAAATCAAAACCTTATATTATACATCAATTAACGTACTTGAGTACTACATCACACTAATAAACCGCAATGCTTGTTAAAAATAATTAAAGTTGTCTACCTATTTTAAAATAAATTATTTAAAACTTGTTTTATTTCATTTTATTACGTTTTAACAACTATTAATTTTATTTCATTATCGCACGTAATAAACTTTTATCTACATATATGTCACAAAAATGTTAATTTAGTTTTTGGTCTGCGTTTTAAGAATGCTTATTTGAATATACACATGTAATGATATGATACATTGATATTAGTACCTAGTCGTTTATACCATAGACAAGAACTGACATTTTAGCAGGACGCATTTTCGGATAATGGTTTATACTCTAAGCGAATAAGAAGCTTAAAACTTAGCATATCATTAGTACGCACAAAACATCAAAGTAGACAAAAATGTAGATGGATATGAGTATTGAAAGGTTTGTTTTGACGTACCTGCTGATAGGAATGACAGCGTGAGGACGACCGCCAGATGCATGGTTTTTGCGATTGTTACGGCGCATGATCGAACTACAGCCTCCATATCGATCTCATCTCCCGACCTGTTGCTGCTGCCGACTGTCTCCGCCCCAACCCCCTCCTCCGACCTGCAAGGCCTTCCAGCCACTTTGATCGTCGAAAACAATCTCAACTTTCCGAATTCTTAAGAAAATTAAAACTTTTAGCCTTGTCGCTGCTGTGTACCCGCTACAAAAAGTGTGCTTTATTAAATAACGCTGGAACTCATTATTCGCCCAAATTTACATTTTCGTGTAAAGCGAAATAACATGATGTTTATATACATAAGTAATTACTAATAAACATGAATTTCATGTTAATGAAATTGTCTTTCAATTGAATATATAATTTTGTCGTCACGTCAATTACGATGATACTTTGTAACAATGAGTTACTTGGCGAACACACATGTGTGTACATTGGTACTCTTTACTAGGTCTAGGGTTACAGGTTTGATTTTTGCTAAGAATATACTATGCCTGTATAAGTAGTACAAGCCCGATACGCTGGGTACCGGATATTGTCTAACGTACATTCATTAGTCATCATTCATCGTCGGAAAAAACGGGAAACGAAGAAACAGGAATAATTAGTGACACATAATCTTGCCAAGTGTGTCCGCGATCGTAATTTAAGATTAGTTGTATCTAATTTATGTCAAATTAATTATTGACAACATCTATATTTACAGTATTTGTGTAACAACAAAACAAGTTAGAGGTAAATCTTATAAATCGGATTTCAATTTTTTATTTAATTTTTGTCTCTTTAAATATATAAAAAAATCGAGCGGGTTAAACGAATGCAGTATAACAATCATGCTGTTGTTCTGCATAAAACAACATGCTTCTTATGACAAATGTGTAAAAATCTATTGCCGTGATTGTGTTAGTCAGTTTAGAAATTTTGTTCTTTACATTATTCGCGCTCGCCAATTTTATATGAAATTCATTCATATTTCAATCAATAAAAGTCTTGAAAAGGCGTACAGAAAAATCTGCAATAGTATATGTGTATCTCCTAAGGTACACTCGCAATAACTATTTTTATCTATACATATAATAAAACAGTAACTTAATGAAATTCATGTGCGCGATTCACGCAAAAAGCAATGAACCGATTTTAACTAAATTTTGTGTAGTTATAACTTATTACTCTAATCAACATTTCGGAAACCTTTTACTACCTACAGGAAAAACTTTTATTCCCACAGGAAAACACAATAACTGGGTCTATCGAGTCGTGCTTAGAAATTTATATGGCTAACGTTGGCTAAACCTTAGAGATATATCAAAACAATATACTATAAAAGTGTTAGTCTTAAAAAGGCCTACAGAAAAGTCCGCAATAGTAGGTATATGTGTCTATCTCCTAAGGTACACTCGCAATAACTATTTTTATTATGTATTGTAGGCAATGTGATGCAATGACAAGAGATGCAAGATGACAAGTGGTGCATGTGATGCAAGATGCACTGACTGACTCATCAACGTTCAGCACAAACCGATGATGATAGACCAGCACCACAAAAAAAAACAATAAATAAAAATATTAAATGCGAAAGTAACTCTGTCTGTCTATCACCTTTTCACCTGGGAAGGAAATAGGAAATAGGATAGTTTTTATCCTGGAAAACATCTCTTAAACGTGTGAAAAGGGGCATCAGTCATTTCTCACGTAAGGGATATATTTTTTATAAGATGCTACTTAGCAAAGCCAGAAAGTACGTATATTATTTGATAGTTAAAATTTTTAATCAAAAACTTTGTACTTACATATTCTCATATTACATATCAGTAATTTTTCAGGTATATTGTGGTTCTTAACATATTTCCTGTAAAGCACAGCTTCGTGCAAGGACGATAAAATTGCCGATTTTTTGATAAATTCACCATGAACTGGCACTTGGACGATAGTTGGCACTCTTTTTTATATAGATATGGAGGTAAATATATCTTGATTATTAAAATGTGAATAATGTCCAAACAGATGCAAAAACCGTAATGAAAGGAGACGTATTATTTGCCGTCAAGCCGAAGACAAATAAAGACAGAATTGAGAGGAACCAAATCAAATATTGTTTCAGGGAACTATTACCATAAGCGCCGCATCATTGGCCATCATGTTCCACTAACTGAAATCCCTACAAACATATTTTCGCCGCTGTGTGTGTTGTTAACATCCTGAACGTACATTCATAAGTATCTATAACGTATATTAAATACGTGGTAATATATCTATTACTTATAAGCTCCACTTTCCCACTGTGTGACGATTACCAAAATAATAATAAACTACTTTTCATGGAGAATATTAAATGTATATACGTATAATCTACGGCGTAAATAAAACAGATATAACTTTAAATACATACATATTATAAATATAAACACCCATGACTGGAGTACAAACAATTGTGCTCATCACACAAATGAAAGCGCCCCAGCGGGGCTCGAACCCGAAAACAGGGTCACTACAAACTGAGCCAAATGTATTGTCAAACTCTAATTGATTTATTTCCTAAAGTAATTAAGATTTCTACCTACAATTTTTATGATAAAATGTATATATATTAAACTTACTTTTGTAATAAAAAAATGAAAATTAAAATGGTCGAAGTTATTAAAAAAAAAATTCTTCCGGTTTAAAACTAGAAGAATAATTCAAATTTGGAATCTGATTAAAAAATCAAAAGATCCGTGTAGCATTTATATGCTCATATATAATATGATATTTCCCCAGGATATTCTATCAGAATATCTATCTTCGATAATTTAGAGAAATGTTAATAAAACTTTGAATAAACTATGCTTACCTGAAGGCTAATTTTACCCAGGTTTAAAAATTAAATTCTCATCTACATCGTAAAGTCAACATGTCAAGGCCTGAAAATTTAGGTCAAAGTTGTACCGAGGTTGAGAATCGTTAATTTTCCATCCACATTCGACACAGTAATCGACACACTTGCCTTCATTAGGTATACCTAATAGTACATACTGGTACTCCAATTTGATTAAATTTTCGTAATTAATATTATTATTAGTTTCTATCGGAGCCACAACTACATAAATGTCGAGCACACTTTAGTAGCTCATGGTATTTGAAATATAAAATATTCAGAGGAATCATCGTACGGCGATGTACATGAAAAACCAAGAGTTGTGCGATGTACCAGAAATTGTAGGTAATGCGGTATAATAAAAAGCAAAGTTGGTGTGAGTGATATGGGTAAGTATGACAAAGAGTAAACATTCATGTGCATAATTTTTTTGGCGATTGGTAGTTGATGCGCTACTGCGTCATCAATGGACAATTCGTAGCCATGAACGAATTTGGTTAATTCGTTCATGTTCGTAGCAAATTAGATAGCACAAAAACTTTTTCCATATAAAATATATCAAGGAGAACTTTTGTGAGATTTTGCGAAAACGTACATGTTGTATACTTTTATTCGTATTAATCTCTTTTAGTAAGTATCTAATGAAAGTAACTTAAAACTGTGTATTATATTAATGACCTTAAAATTTATAACATACAAAATATGTTAGGTATTACAGTTAACGGCTAAATATAAAACTTCTATTATAAATCAAAATTGATACTATACTTACTTATTAGCTACGTTCTGCTAGGAGTAGGTACTTTTACTTCATTGTTTGAAGTACGCGTTAACTGTTGACAGTCGCCAAAGGATCATCCTCTTTGCAGCACTTATTGATTCACGTAACTATTCACTTGGTTTGATACGAGCTTAACGCTCAATAGTTAACTATAGTATATTAATTACTTACAGTACATATTAGCGACCGTCCTCGCTTCAGGCATACATATCTATCTGTTACAAATTGAACATATTTTTCTGTTACATTATAAATATTTTTTAACCTAAAACCATAGAGCTTTGCCGTCTTTTTTCTGTATTGTGAAATGTCCTTAAAAATTTAGAAACGTAATGTTAATTTTATATTATAGATTACAACCTAGGCATATATTATAAATGTTTAATGTGTTAAATTAAGTAAGCTAGTGGATCGACATGAAAATAAAGCTTTTAAATTTAATTTGTTTTTTTTTTGTATTATTTAGAGTTTAGCTATTTATTATCTGTGACATGATTTACATAGTAGCTTCTTTCTTTCTTTAACTTTTCGTACATTAAAGGACGAGTATCAAAAGTTAAAATCATGGGACTTTTAATAGAAAAAAATATGCTAAAAATAAATTTCTAATTTGTCAACTTTTGATCAGTGAACCTACCCACGGGTTTGTTTTACTCTTTGCCATTTTTATAGGCATTTTGATACTAACAGAACTTTTATTAAAATTTAAAGTTTATCGATATCGTTTTTGGCTCGGAAACATAATAAAGATTAATGCTATCGCTACAAATATTAATAATTTTAAATAATCTTGTGTAGAGGGAATTGGAGCCTGGTTCTACTTAGAGGTGGACAAAGAGGGGTAATGAGTTGACGAGGAATTCTAGCTGGAACTCTCACACTGAAAAACCACAACAAGCATGGAGAGTTGATATGATAATTTATAATCTTATAATAAACAAATATTAAATCAGTTACGGTTTTACGCATTGATAGGGAGACTTTAACTCGTTTATATCGTTGCCCACGGACTATAATAAATGCCAGATAAAAGTTTCTATATGCGTTCAATACGTACTGTGTGTGTGTAGCATAGTGAGTACGTCAAACCACTCTACAGTATTCTAAAATACTTCGAATTAAAGTGTTGTAGTGTAGAGTAATATTTCTGTTTCTTTGTGTTGAAACGATTTGCAGTTCCTTAAAACGAATTCTAGCATTCTAGAAGCTCTTTGTATGGTATATATGATTACAAAGACTTAATTTCTGATCATACAGAAAGCCAAGATCAGGCATAGTAGTAGTTTTTTCATTTTTAATGTAATATTCATATACAATATTATTAAACGTCCCACTAAATTTCATGTGCAGACACTTTTTAGGGTTTAGGTGCATTTATCATGCCCTGATTACGGACTGATTAGTCAATGTTCAGATCAAGTCACTCGAACGCACGTGCTGACTTTCATGACATGGGTTTAACCATTAAAAAAGGATTTGTGAAATAGTCCTTTAACATAAAGGTGTGAAATAAGGATTGCTATATTTTTATAGATGGAAATAATTTTTAGGTAAAAACTTTTTTTTCAGTAAATGAATACTTTTCAGCAAATAAAAAATACTTTTTTGACGTTTCTCAAAATTAGCGAAAATACTTGTTACAATTACTTGTGTTTCAAATTAAAATAGGATCTAACAAAGCCGGAGTAGGTCATTAGTCGATCATGCCGAGTGAAACGATAGAAGAACAAGTAATTTTATGTTGTTAAGATCAATTAGATAGAAAAGTTGAGTTTGACTCGAATTTCATTAGAGCCCTATTCTCGCAAGTGGTCGACCACATCAAATTACTTGAGAACAGCGTTTCGGCATTTTCCTATTTTTATAGAATCAATAGTCGTGTTTGACTAAAAAAAATTTGTTTCACCTGCTCAGCTGTTAGTAGAAAAGTAGGTACTAACTGTATTTTCCTGAAGTTTTCGAATTTAAAACCTTTCAACAAATCTTAATAATTAGGTACTGTGACCATATTTCTTTTATGTAATTAAATCAAATTTATAAAGTCTATAAACACGAACAATAGAAACTATCGTTTGTATTATAGTTGCGGGTCTGATATCATTTTACCAAACTCATCTTTATGCAAATTATCAAAATAGTGAAACCATTATCAAATAAGAATAGAATTTGCTGTGTTGAGAATGGATGGAGCAGCTTCTACAAAAAAATCTTAATAGTTTTTTACTAAATAAGATGTAAGAGTAAAAATATTATACAATAAACATTTTTGATAAGTGAAAGTGCCCTATTGCGGTAGTGGATACAATTGTGAATTTATTGTTTTAACACTGAAATATTATCTACCTCGTGTACTTGTAATGTTCGTGGCAGCAATAAAAACATGTACCATATATACGAGTACTGCAAATGACCGGCTTTAATTTTCGATCTCCAAATGGTCCTTTAAAGCGTGGTGCAATTTTGTTTTTAATCATCTTGAAAAGAAAGCTTAGATATCAATTATAAGTATGTATGTAACATTATTATGTATGTACGTATGTTAACATTAATGGAATTGCAAAATAGTCAAATATGAAAGTCACAGAGTGTAATGAAAGAAGAATGGATGCCACCGAACCCCATAAAAATTGTATGTGTGTAATATAAATAATACATATACATATCTACGCTAGTTGGTGCCTACTATTGATAGGGATTTTAGGTTGTTTTTGTACATATCATAAAATATATTATTCTGTTCTTTTAAATGAAATTTTGAAGTTGGTATAATTCATTTTTCATATATTTTTTTCTAAAATATAATTATAATTTTAGAACTATTTTTTAATTTTTTGGATAGTGAGTCCCAACATTCAAACATGTAGTAGTTAGTAGGTTAATAAAATTAGTTTACGTGACACACATGACATATTGATTTCTTACATCATTTTCCGCTTTTCGTCTGAGATTGCGTAGAGATTTAGGATAGCGGTAAGTATTTTACTTTAGTTTTAGTGCGGTTTATACATTGGAGGAAGTAAATTAGTGTCTCTTGGCGAAGAACGTAGTGTTAATTTCTCGCGAAGACTATTACGCCAGTACCTGAAGTATTAATGTTTCATGAACATTATATATACAATCACAAATTGGCTGAATAAGGCCTGTCGTGTAATGGACATTTACTCGTAGTCTCATCAACATTAGATTTCCTTCGTTCCATTTAATTTCATGCCAACATTAATAAATAATCAATTTTGTATTTAACAAATACGCATGTTTTTAGCGTCTCATTGTTTTTTAAAAATCATAATTTTTTAAAAATTATTTAACAAAAGTAAATTTGTTTAGAAGAGTCATATATTCTTGAGAGATTTTTTTTTATTTTATAAATATTTACGTAGAGTTGTTTCGGCATAACGGAGCAAATGTGTAATTACTACACCAAAATAAAACTTTATTTGATTCGGGCGCAATGGCGATTATATAGGATTATACAGTGGTCTTTATAATTTATATTTGATTCTAAAATTATCTAATTTTAATATTATATTATAATTGATTCAAATCAATAGAAAACTCGAACGAGGCCGATCTGCGGGCGATGCGGCTTTTAAGGTAAGCGCACGTAACAAGATTTCATTTAGTCCCTCACAATCACGTCATTACATTCGCTCTGGGGGTTTCAATTCAATCCGCACTGTATCTTTATATTTCCTTTTCCGCTTTGATGAACTCTTTTCGCTTTATTGTCGGGATGTGATTTATGAACGGGCTCTTAGCCAATTGCCTGCAATAGTGAACGTGCGAATCTCAATCTGTTTTAGTGATATAGAAACTTATAATTTGTAAATTATCTGAATAATTATTACAAAAGTTCTGAACCTTATATTTATTTATATGTTTATGAACTAGTATTTTCTATTTTAACACCTCCAAGTAAATTTCTAAGAAATTGATTAAAATTCAAAGATATCTATTGTTAACTAATTGCCGGCGTGTCCGCGGTCGTGGAGGGATTAATAAGATTATATTTAGTATATCAGTATTATTAGCTCAATAATCAATATTCGTACAAAAGTGAAGTATTTTTTTATTAAAAACAAATGATACAAAATGACTACAAATCAAAATATACCAATAAATTAAAATGTACGAATTAATATTTCCGTTATACGAAATATTAAAAAAAAATCATATCTTTGGCTTCGCCCTATGTTCCTACACAATCTCTAATGGTACGCTGAAGCTTATTAACGTCTAGAATCTGCTTTGATCAGAATTTTTGAATTTTTAACTAGTAACTTTTACAAAGGCCGTTGTACCAACATTATCATTTTAATATTTTCTTATTTTAATATTCATTCTTTAAAATAATTTAAATATCTATACATATAATAAAATTCTGAGTCGTATCTATTATACATTAAATGTTTTTTGGAAAATCTTATTGAAATAGTCGTTATTATATACAGAGATTTTAATTTTTAGAATTTTTGTCTGTCTGTTTGTGACCGCATCACGAGAAAACCACTGGACAGGTTTTGATGAAATTTGGTGGAAAGATGACGATAGCTGGTTATCCGAGTCAACGTGTAGGGTATTTTTTACTGCGGGAAAATATCTCATCTCTTAGAAATCTATACTAAACGATAAAATGGTAGGAACGAGAGATTAGTGAATCTAGAATAAGTTTAAAACCTGAAATTATACATAATTGTTTGACGTTTGTTAAACACGTTTATGAAATTGAGATAAAATTGTGAATTATGTGCAAGTGGTCTTAAATTTCCTAATATAAAATTATGTTGTCCTTTTATAATTAAATTGATGAGTACATTTTTAAATAATTATCACTTGTCGATAAAGCACTTTAGCCTTCAATTCAATATAAAATTTACATGGAATTACGTAATTTATAGAACACTTATGAGTAGATGATTATATTTTCCTATCCCTTCATTCCCTTTCCCTTCATACCTTCACTCTTTAACTAGAAAATAAATTAAAATGAGTATAAACATACATATAACTAACAACGTTTTAAAAGTAAAGTTCAGTTCTTTTTTCTCCTCTGTTTGTCAACCGATTTTCTTTTTTTTGTTTAGTAGTTATTATGGTCAAATTTCGACCACTAGTCACTCACTAGTAATATAAAATAGTATTGATTGTTTCCAGCTTTCACTACAACATACTGCATATTACATAGTTCGTAGAATATCGTAAAATGTCAGCATGGGGCCTTAAGGTTTTATTAATACTAGAGTTCTCCGAGTGGTCGAACTTCGACTATGATTATTATCGATTTTTCTATAAAATAAAAAATGATACAAAGCTTTGCTTCACGTATTAATACTCGTACATAATTCTCAATTTGACCACAGACTTTAACAATAAACAAAAGAGTTTGACACACACTTGCACATATGTGCAAGTGTGTGTCAAATACATGGTTGTGTGAGTAATATTTTTTTTATTGATTTAATGTATTTTTTATGCATAATTAAAAAAAATTATTAGCATTCTGCACTTCTTATCTATAGAAATTATAAGTGTGGGAAATTTTATACTCCTCCGTCCGCGCAATTTTCGTAAAAAGGGGTACAAAGTTTTAGCCTCACGTATTAATATATAGATTAGATACTCATATGAAACTGTGACGTTGGTAGAATCAATTAATTATTTCTAGTTTACTCGTAATTAAATAGAAAAAACAATATATTACATATAGAGAACGAAGAATAAATGTTTAAATATATATATTTATACTAACGACTCACCCTCGTTTCGCCCAGATTCGTCCCTAGGTATGTACGTTTTGACGCTTAGTATGGAATAGTTTTTTTTTTCAATTTTTTTTTTGGATTTTTGCAATGTTTTAATAGTTATTCTGCTATTCAGGTTGAAGACAAATCCAACAAAACAATAATCATAAAAATCGGTCCAGCAGTTCTCGAGTTATAAGTGTTGTAACAAACAAATGTATGTATGTAGATCACAAGAATTTATATTTCTACTAAGAAGTACTTCACGAACTATATATAAGCTTACCACCATCACCAGCTTACCACAGAACAGGGAGCTCAAATTGTATTTCTGGATCTATATTATATGTATATACTACTACCCTACTTGATAAAGTGCTATTATTACTTGAGTAAGAATAAGAATTAGGTAGACATGATATTATACATTTAGGGCTTCTTTAGCGTTTAATACGTTATATGTGTTTAATACATACTTATTAATATATTTGACGGAAGAGGATTTAGTTATCTTTTTCTGCTAGAAAGCTTGGAGATACGTGACTCAGTAACGTTGGTTCATAATGATGGATCATAGAGTTATTTCTTTAATTTGTTAAGTCTTGATTATTATAGTTGGAAGTCGATGTTCGACGTCCGAGAACACGCTGCTCAATTAAATGATTATATATGGAAGATAGATGTTTTTATTATAAGAGCGCTGATAACGCCAACAAGAATAGAAACCACTAAAGATGATGTTCATAGAATATGGATAACACGATATATTATTGTCGCTTAGTAGAGAGTGTGTAAATTCATTATATATAAATTATAAAGGCACGTCTGAAGCCTGCTTTATACATCCTAAAACAGTTGTCAACACATGACAATTAACAGACAAGAACAGTGTGTAAGAGAGGAACAAAACATTTTCCAGAAAGGAATTTAAATTACTATAGTTTCAAATTTTCTAATACAAGAATGTTCTTTGTATGAACCGTGTGTGAGAGTATACGTTTAAATATAATGTGCATATACCACGAGTGTTCTTGAATCTCTATAGGTTACTCTTGTTTAACCAAGAGCAATAAAACATCTGCAGTGCAAAAGACGGGCTTTAATTTCCGATTCCCGAATTCATAGAACGCAACATTACTATAATTGTACCACAAACATTTCCTAAATAAGTTTTGAATAAAAAGTATATATTGATAGGTAGATAAATATGTTTTGTTGCAAATAATATATAAACTAAAAATAGTTTTAAACATTTGCTCTATTATCGCCCAAAGCATAATACAGACAAGACATAGATCGTCTGAAACTGGCTAACTTTGTGATTGTATTTTATAGCTTTTAACATCCCGTTTAAAAACTTTGAGATCTTATAAAATTTGAACTTAAGGCAGTACATCTTTGTTATTATGAGAATAATATGAAACTTTTCCTATATAAAATCCTATAACCATTTGTGCCGGAGAGTATTGTTTTAAAACAAGATATTACTGTACGAGTATAAAGTATTTAGACTTTCTTTTTAAATTTCGAATTTAAAAAGAAAGTCTAAATACTTTATACTCGTACAGTACAGAATTCCTATTTATCTAATGAGTTAATTCATTTCCTTGTATCATCGGATTTGCTCGTTGGTGGCAAAATAATTATGTCATGTAAAAGATATCAAAGGTTGATCCGACAATAACAAGTAGGTACGTTTCGACTTGCTGAGTTCATATACTAAAGATAAATAACTAAAAATTTCTTTCATAGATATTTATATTGTTCCCTTAAGTCCCTTGAGGTGGGCCACCAATTCATTACTAAAAGATTTATGATAATCGATTCACAATGGCGAAAATATCGAGGAACATATGTAGGAATTCCTCCTTCTTGAAGTTCATTTCGCCTTCTTATTTTAGTCGGAACAAAAACCAACATTTATTATTATATTTATATTTTTCTTTTACACAATAGCTTTTTTTTTAATATATATTATTGATATCATTTTTTTAAGTTAAATTATTTTTTTTACAGTTAGGTATACATGACTTAAAACTATCTTTCATATTTAATAAAAGAAATTTTATGATTTATCTTTTAGAGCATTTTAAATAACTTTTAACTTATTTCATTTACTTAAACAACTACGGTACAGTAGAAGTAAATTCGCAATTTATTTCTATTATACTTTGTTTAATTTTACTTCTTTGAAATTTACTATGAAAAAGTGAAGTTTTAAAATAAAACAGTAGTAAAACGTTGAGCGTTCTGGTTTCGATTAATCGTGCTTGGTTTGTTTAATTTTTTTGTTTTACTTTTAATTCTAAGTAACTCGTGTTTGTTTAACGAATTGGAAAAGCTGTATCTTTTACATAGGTATATCACATAGGTGGGACTTGCAAGTTCCAGTATTGTACGACGGAACTATTTGTCCATGAAGATTGAAGATTATGTATTCTATAACATTTAGACTTTAAACAATGGAAAGAAGAACAAAAACTCTCAATAGTATTCCTCCATAATTAATTTTGCTCCTTTATCAATACGTTAGGGGTTGTACAAGCTTAAGCTTATTAAAGATAATATGTTATCCTATATCTTTAAACGAGCAATTCTTGTATATATATATATAATCTGATAATCTGAATCTCAGAAACGGCTCCAACGATTTTCAAGAAATTTAATATTCTGTTAGCAAGAGCAGGGTGCAAGATCAACAATCACAGGTGTCCAGGTTCGAATCTCGGTCGCATACAAAGTTTTACTTTTTTTTAAATATTTATTCAAGTTTAAAAAAAAAAAAGAAAATGGTACTTTAGGCCAAAAACTCCGAGCGTAGCTCGGTAGCCCAGGTAATTTCATATAAATTGAGAGCTAAGCCGGCGCGCCACGGCGGCGTGGTCATTTCCTTTTCACAAAAGATGAATAAAGAGCATTTGGGTCACACTTTAATAAATGTGTCCGATATATTTAATTATTAATTATTTTTAGAAACTTGGAACTTGGACTATGGACGTAAGCTACCGGTATATATTTTTATGCATGTTGCGCCAGTTTCCGGGCTACATATTTTAATCATGTTTTCGTCCACCTTTACGCTTTATATTATAATACGAATTTTGTACAATTTAAACTCGGGGAGCATTTGGCTTGATGACGAATAAGAGAAGACAATAATTTTAAATATTTAAAATGTTTTCCTTAAATATCTTATGACATGCATTATTAGTACTTTATATATGTCTGTACTACAATATAGTTGGAATAAGGTATCGCACCTTACTCCAACTATATGTTGATTGCTCTTGTCCCATGCTCTCATAGATATGATTATCTGAACTACCGACAATCACGTAAGCTAAACAAAGCAAGTAAGGAATAATAAAGTGAGACTGACATTGTTTGAATCACTGTAGGTATCCTATATTATCTTATGAACATATGTACGTAGAATACGAACGTTAACTTTGTTTTAAAACGTAATAAATTTAATTCATTGAGGAAAGAGGTGTTTTGTCATAAGAATATGATTAGGAACACTATATTTCATTTATACTTCTAAACAAAGTTCGCTAAATGGATAATTATTTTGACTGGTAATAATTAATTTTTACATTCGATATTCTTTACAAAAATAACAAACTGACTATTGAGTATAATCTCTATTAAACTTCAACAATAAGGTTAATATATAAGGTTAATAAAAATAAATATTAGTGCGTAAGCCGAGAAGAGCTGGCGAAAAAGTCAACAGTTGCTCTTTTTAAATAATATATGTTTTATAAACTTTGTATTTAAAAAAATGTTTTCTAGGTAATCATAGGCATCATGCTAGTATGCATGTATTCATCGTAGGCATCATGCTTTGTAATAGAAGCTGCAAATACAGATTTCTGCTAAAGGGTCAGTAGTACGCTGAAAATAACATGTTAAATGCTTACACATTAAACACATCTTCCTTTTATCACACAAAGACCAGCACACTCTAGGTACATCCATATTCATGCTAGAGAATAATTGCGTATTAATGGACGATCTGTGAAGCGTTCAAACCCTATCGACATGAGACTTTGATCCGTTATTCTATACCTCACTGACCACAATCTTTTATTTTCTATTTCACCGAAGAATATTTATGTTACCATAAAAGTCTGTATATGGAATGATAATCTTAGAATTAAGTTATGAATTTTTGGATTTGCCAACAGGTATAAGTTGATAAATTTAAGGTTTTAGGGATTTTCGGAAAAAAGAGATTTTCGGGCTTTTACTAAATAATTACTTAAATATTTAAAAAAAAAAAAATTCGGTTTTTATTCGCGGTTTTATTTTGTTTTATGGTTCTCGGCGTTTCAAATACTCATACAGGCTTGGTCTTTACTGGCAAATATTAAAAAAACAGATTTTAAAAACTTTAATTACCTTCTCTTAATTTTTCTATTTGTGAACCGATAAACGATGTGAAATTTATTTAAAACAAATACTAATTGTTAAGTGAAGCTTATACATTAGTGAAAACTGATCCAATAATAGTTTTTCTCAAAAAACTTCCATGTACAGAGCAAGGTCGACCAGTTACACTTTTATTATATGCATAGACATATATATAAAAATCTCGTGTCACGGTGTTTGTGGTCACACTCCTCCGAAACGGATCGACCGATTTTAATGATTTCTTTTTGTATATTTGGTAGGGTTGAGAATAGGTCGTAAAGAATTTTCCACATTCCTACCCCACCCCCCACTTTTTAAATAACTAGGGGCGAACTCGAGCGGAGAGAGGATGAGTCGCTTGTAACAATATATTAACAAAGTAAAAGCTTAATATAGATACACGTGTATGAGAATCAAATTATGATAAAAAAATGTTTAAGAAAGAATTTTACTTTGATATCGGGGAATGTACCCTTTAATTAAACAACAATATTTTATAATACTGATACTAAAAGTTGCTTATATTTTTTAAAGAAATGATGGATAGACTAGTCACTACTTACTGTCTTTAGACTTTAATGTAAAAAATTGTAGTGTCTTCATATCTTAAATTGCCTTTCATTTTTTCATTTTAAAATGTGATCTACGGCCTTTTCATGGCCTGTTGATAGGTTGTCCTTCGACCATTTCGACAAAGGACAAAAGGTTATTAGCGTGTTAAATGTTATATTTTCAGCCTTAAAAGTAAAAATAAAGAAAAATATTTAAGCGATAAATGATGAATATTGAAATATATAACAAGTTTATGTAGTATTCGGCGAAGCGGGTTGTACGCCGAGACGCCTCAGGCCTATAACTCAATCACGTGGCCGCTCGTCTGCGATAAATCAATTAATATATTACGTCACAGAGCTTGTATGTCTACAGGTTAATAAACAAACTAGTGACCATAGACGTTGTACTTTCTTCAACTTAACTTTCATAATCTTCTATACACATAAATAAAATTGAAATGTCTGTTTGTAATGTCAAAATAACAGCGTTTTACTAAATGCATATGAAATTATATACGGTACATATAAGAAACACATTTTTTTAAACATTTTGTCTGTCTGTTTGCTCCGGATAATCTCTGAAACAGCTGGACTGATTATAACGGGACTTTCACTGAAAGATAGCTGATATTATAGGAAGTAATGATGATGATGATGAAATTTAATATCATTATACCAGTAGCTTATTTTTCACAATTTCACAAGCTGTTTACAAATTACAACCGATAACATTCATAGATAATCCCTCTTTCTATTGGCGAAAACCATATGAATATCAATCCGTACTGGCGTACAGTGGTTTCTGAGATTAGTCCGAACAAAAACAATGTTAGCCGAGAACAATATACTTCAGCCTTCAGATGTTTAACATTCAATAAAAACCAAATTTACAATTTTTAGATTATTTGCCCGTCTGTTTAATTCGAAAACAGTTCAACGCATTTCAAAGAGACTTTTGTTATTGCTCAAATAATATTTTGAATTAAATAACATAGCCAAGTCTTAATTTACTAGAAGAAATCCCAAGAACATCAGATCTACGTCCTGTGTGCTTCTATGTAAAGGTCCCAACACGCTGCGATTATAATACTTATTTTTTTTACAAAATTTGGGTACTAAATACTACTTTATTTCAAAGTTGGCCATATAGAATGCACATGTAACAATATAATATGTTTAAATAAAGCCAAGAGAGGTTTGACTAGGCAAGCTTAGCCGAGGCAGCACATCGCCACCGGCCCTTAACTCGATCACGTAGTCGCTCATCTGTGGTGAATTAATTAATATGTTTATCTGTTGTTAGTTAAACATAGTATAAGTCTTATTTAATCTTGGGGAAGAATTACGGACATGGGCATTTTTTATGAACTGTGGCCAATATCTAATAGCGATAAGATCAAAGTGATTGTTGAACATAAATCTAAAATTACATACATTCTTTCTATCATAAAATGCAAAAAGATTTTTTATAATAAACCCGACTCCATTATATTTTTAGATAATATTAAACAGCTATATCCAAATTTAAAATAATGTTTTTACTAACATTATTTTTAAATTACAAGAAGCAAAAATAGTATTTCTTTGTTAAATAAACACGATCAATATCAATTAGCGTTCTAACCTATTTTAATTCACTGTAGTAAGAAATAACGCATTCCTGAGCTTGTGAACCAGACGATGTAGAGTTTTCAACATAGCTGTTTCAGTGCATTTTCTCTGTTTATTTAATAACTAGCGACTCACCCTTGCTTCGCTCAGGTTCGTCCCTAGCTGGATTCCCTTTCATCCCTATTTTTAAACCCTTAAGGGATGATTTCTAGTATAAAAAGTATCCTATATCCTTCCCAGGGTCTTAAACTACCTTCTTACCAAATTTAATCTAAATCGGTTCAGTAGATATAGAGATTACCCCCTATAACGTCACAAACTCACAAACTCACAATCTCACAAACTTTACCTCTTTATAATATTAGTATAGATTATTGTATATACAGTTAAATATTATTCACCTGCAAATTGTTACCAATTATAGTAATATAATTAATGGAGACTAAACAAATATTATGCTCCTGATAATTTATAGTAATTAAACTTACATTAATTGAAATAATTTGTGAGCTCAGTGCATTTGAGGTATTAGTAGTAATGCTAAAATACCTTTCATTAATTTTTATACTATACGAAAGATCTAATACATCTAGTTACTTATACGACTTTATATATATATATATATATATATATATATATGTCGTGTTTTCCATATACTACGAACATCATCTTTGGTGGTTACTCATCTTGTGGGCGTTATCAGGGCTCAAATAATAAAGTATTCAGTGCTCAATACACAATTTAATCAGGGAAGTCACAATGTTATAAACTTGAAACGGTAATTCTAATGATTTAGAGCTAGCGGGTTCACAGTCACCAATCATCGACTTCCAACTACAATATCAAATATAACTCTTTATGATCAACCAACGTTACTAAGCCACGTATCTCCAAAGAATGTCGCGATGGCGTCTCGACCCCGCTCGAGACTAAATCTCTGCTCTAAATTCAAAATAAGCAATAAAAAGTAAATTAAAGAACATAGTGACTTTAAACAATAATAAGGTTTCATAACAGAAAAAGGTAACTAAATATATATATATATATATATATATATATATATATATATATATATATATATATATATATATAAATATATATATAAATAAATCTGTCTATAATATCAAAATAACTGCATTTTACTAAATGCAAAGTATACATATACGATACTTATAAGAAAAAAAGGGTGTGTACTTTTTCAGAAGACTCAAATAGCTATCACTTATCGATCTGACATGGTTATTTCATGGTAAGGAAGCTCAAACAAAAAAATACATTCTATTTTATGTATGTAGATACGGCAGCTAATCTACGGAACTACGAAACTATTTTCATTCTAAATTTCACTAGTAAAAAAAGGATTTAGGCGAAAAGGATATAAGGCTCTATATAGGGCAAGTGTTTTCGTGGGTAAGGTGATAGAAGTTTTATGCGTTTTTGGCTTGGAGTGTATTGAGGGTTGAAAGAAAGCGAGTGCGGGTCGCTAGAGATAAATCAACTAAACGTCTAGATCAATAAGGCACAGAAATCTTGAAATTGGTGTTAATGAACTTGGAAATTTCAATTATTTTAGCTCTAAAAGTTTAATTCGTAGTGTTTATGTAAGGTCAAATTCATATTATTTGATATCTTCAATATTCTTTTGCGGGGCAAAAAAATATCTTTGTTTTATATTATTGAGGGTATGTCAGGGAAGGATAAAACCTTCCGACTTATTTGAGAACAACCCGATGTAGCTCAGGAACATGAGGTGTTGGAGGTGTCTGTGTAAGTAATATATAATTTAAGTTACCGACAAAGTTTTGTTGAGCCTGTAAATCAAGGGACTTAGAACAGCGCTTTCAGTTCGTGCTCATTATGCTAATGCTAGGATCTCAATTATAATGGAATGAAATACAATGAATTAAACATTGAAACAATTATTCTTACACTTAGAAGGGTTACAGAGAATATCCCAGTCATACGGCTTAATGATTCAGTGGTTTGGGTTATATACATTTTGAATATTTAGGGCATATATAACGCAGACACACACGCACTCACACACTCATATACTTAGAGGCTTGTGTTATGGATACCAGATAGTTCATACACTACACATATATAAACTTTAAATACATACATACTATACATACATATTACATATTATTGGTATTATATACATACATATTATAAATATAAACACCCATGACTGGAGTACAAACATTCGTGCTCATCACACAATGAATGCCCCCAGCGGGACTCAAACCCGCGACCGCTGGCACAGCAAGTAGGGTCACTACACACTGAGCCAAATGTGTCGTCAATATAAGCCAATAATAGCAACATAAAAATCTATTATTTATCTAAATTTAGTGAAATTTTTATTTTATGAAGAGTGCTTTTGATTTCATCTATACTATAATAAAAGAGTAGAGGTCGAATGTCTGTACATATCAAAAAAATGCTAAAAACCGAGTCAGGGCGATGTAAGAAGACAAATAGAATAAATCCAGATTTTTTGCAATTTTTTTGTTTCTCTGTCTGTTTGTCTGTTTGTACGGGCTAATATCCGAATCTATTGGACCGATTTGAATGAAATTTTGCATGGTAGTACCTTATATCCCTGGGCAACATTTTAGATACTTTTTATCTCTGCCTCCGTTTTTAGATTTTTTTTCTAATGTACATATATTCGACATCTATAGCTTTATTATATGTATAGATAGCATATCATATATAACATATCATATATAACAGAAAGGACATGTTTTAAATTTAAAAAAGTAAATTTTTCGACATATTTTTCATATAATTACAAAGCTGGTCTATTGTAATTACCTAACTACATTCCAAATTGTTACCATAAAACAGCAGACGAGTGACACTATCTCTTGAAAGCGAGGCTGATTGCGGAACTTGGGTCGTAAAAGTTTTACCAATTGGTTTCTGTTCTCCGACGCTCTTAAATCTCTAGCCTTTTAGTAAATGATTTCAGGATTTTCGACATAATTTAAAATTACTGAAAATAATAATTTAAGTCAGTAAGCTATTTTAATATCTCAGACTAAATAATCAAATTGAACGAGTTAGCCAAAAATATGTGAAAGTCAAAAATAGTAGCATGTTTTTGCTGTTTATGATGCTATTCTCGATTTTGTCATACATACTTTTCTCAAATTGTTTCATATATGTTAACTTTCTTCAAAGAATAAGGGTTTTTTAATCTAAGGTATTAGTCGCAGTATTTACAATTGTTGTGTTCAGATAAAACTATGAATAATAATGAATAATAGTATACTCTTTTATGTATTTTTATAGCATTAGTTCTCTTTCCATTGAAGAGAGATAGCATAATATTAGTTTATTTTGTTCTTTCTTTATTATAATAAAGTCCGTTAGCTATTTTTATTCCTGAAAATTTACTTAGGTACTGATAACAGTAATGAGCATTCTGTTAATATTTGTATATTATTTTAGAGCATTAGCTATATTTTTTTTAAGCCATTATTGTTTGGATTCATGCTTACAATTATTTCTGACACTTTGACTTCAATAAACTTTGTATAAGTTTAATTAAATAAATCATAATAATTACATTCACACTCTGTCTCTTACTATTGTTGGCACTAACTTCTGGGTCGGTGATTTTTCAATAAAACACGTTACTTGCACTTAGTGAATTTACTCTCACGTTCCAACACTTACACAATCACTTTTCTTATTCCTTATTTTTCAAAAGTTGATTAAGAACTGAACTATATTAGGACAGTGTCACATTTTTATTAACTACCCGAGACAATCAATTGACTTAAAATAGTTCAATAACAGAATCAACAAAATCACTTTATTTAATTAAATCAGTTTAATATTTTTTTAAATAAGTTTATAATTATTATCTATACCAAATAATATTTATTATACATTCATGGAGTGATTTATGATATTACATATATTTTATGATATTACATTATTATAGGCCAACATTCGGCCATCCGACCAAATCTACGCGTCCTCGTGTAGGCTATATTATGTATTTATACTGATTAATGTAGCTCATGTAACTTACATAGTTTGACAATATTTAACTTAATCGTTTCCAATTATACATTGTTCAACAATATATTATGTAAAACAATAAATATCCAATTAATAAAAATCACCAATTTGATAAAATCAAACTTGATGACGACTAGTCATAAAAAATCTCAAGGGCCGCTTCTGCCAATAAAACTTTTATCATAACAATATAGAATACAATACATTTGTAAATATAAAAACCGTATTGATAACATTTATACATCATTTCATGATTAAATACATCAAAAAAAAATTGACAATCGCAGCAACAACACATCAAAATCGTTAGGGCCGCTTCTACCCATTCAAATGTATCGTAACAGGCCGCTTCTGCACTGAATACGACACACGAACAGTGACATGCCGCTTCTGCACTGAACACTGACATTCATCAGGGTTGCTTCTACCCTGTACAACTAATCTCTTTCATCAATTTTAAAAATACAGCAACAGGCCGCTTCTGCACTGAATACTGTTCGACTGTTAGGGTCCATACTGCCCAATTTAAATAATTAACAACAGATGTATGCTTCATAGTCTTTAATAATTAACACAGAACTATCGATTTGTTATTCTAAAGATATTCATTTACAATTCTTTAAAAATATTAACTTAGCTCCTTAGAATACTAATAGCAACAGTAAATTAAAACCATTTATTATAACAGTCATAAACGAAATTTGATTTAGGGTTAACAATCAGAATTAGAATCTTCAATATTATCTTCGTTACTAGATTCAATTTCATCAGGTCTGTTATAACTTAGCCACGTTTTTAATTTATCGACCGCGACTACAGAAGTAAATTTACGATTGCCCTTACGTGTAAGAGGTGTATCTACAATCTCATATCTATCGTTCCCTAATACTGAGGCTATACGATATGGGCCCTGAAATTTTGGAACTAACTTACGGCTTTGTCCTGACGATTGTATTTCTCTCGCAACGCTAACCAAATCTCCAATTTTAAAAATTTTAGGTTGTACAGAATTCTTATTATATAGTTCTTTGCTTTTGCTTTGGTATGTGGAAATATATTCATTAATCTTATCACGAATGTCACTTACTTTATTAGAGTCTATTTCGTTATTGTCACCCAAGAGGGACTTCACCCTATTCTCAGTAAAACCGACCAATGTGGTACCAAAGAGAGCTTTCGCGGGAGTCGTTCCTATACCCTTATTATGAGTATTGTTAAGGCCCCACTGTACACCTGGAACATATACATCCCATTTTTTTTCATCTTGGCCGTTACACATAGCAGTCAACGCATCTAGCAACGTACGATTGTATCTTTCTACTTGCCCGTTTGCTCTAGGTGTTGAAACTGCGTTTAATATCTGTTTTATACCTAATCCGTGCAAGAAATCTTTGAATTTGTTACTTGTGAATGAAGACCCACGATCTGATATAATTCTATTCGGCATACCAAAAATACTAAAATATTCCTTTAATTTATCAATAACTATAGAAACTTTAGTACTTCTTACTGCTTTGATAATTATAAATTTAGTATACGCGTCAATGATTACTAATAAATGAGTGTTCCCCTTTGAACTCTTTACGAACGGCCCTACATGATCTATATGCAAAGTGGCAAATGGAGAATCTACCTTTGGGATCGGATTTAATGGTGGTTTTTCTGTTGGAAGAGGCTTTTACGTAAGCACATTCTAAGCATGACTCGACATATTTTTTGACAAAACGGCGCATTTTACTGAACCAATAAGTTTCTTTAACTTTTGCTAAAGTTTTATCAAACGCGAAATGCCCAATATCGTCGTGACACTGTTTAAGGATTTGCCAGCGTACGCCCTTTGGTACTACCCATTTATTACCCTGATCAGTCACACGAAATAACCTATTATTACGTAATACATAATTTTTCGTTATATCGGCAATATGAATCGACCCTGGGTCTTTTAAAATCGAAACTATCCGCTGTATTTCTGAATCAGATTCCTGTACAGTACTTAACCAATCAGATTCCTCAACTACCATAACTGTTTCACTATTTTCCTTATTCATAAGTGGCGGATTTCTACTAAGAGCATCAATATAACTCATCGTTTTACCTGGCCGATATTCTATAGAAAAATCAAACTCTTGCATAGTTATCCACCATCTGGCCACTCGTGGTATTAAATCTTTTTTTAAAAATGTCGCTCGAAGGGAATTACAGTCTGTAACAACTTTAAAACTAACACCGATTAAGTAAACGCGAAATCTTTGTAATGATGCGACCAGAGCTAAAGTTTCAAGTTCGTATGCTGTCATGTGCTGTTCATAAATGGTAGTTTGTCGACTGTAATACGCAACGGGTCTGAGTAGGTTATCTCTCCCGCGCTGCATAAGGATCCCAGCAATACCCAATTTACTGGCATCCGTATGCAACTCGGTATCGTCACTAGGATCGTACAATTTTAAAACTGGCTTTTGCAGTAAAATTTCTTTAAGAGTGTTAAATGCTGTTTTCTGCTCAGAACCCCATTCCCACTTAGAATCTTTTTTTAAAAGACTTGTCAATGGCTTAGCAATATTCGAAAAATTTTTGATAAACCGCCTAAAGAAACTACATAACCCAATGAATTGTCTAACAGTATGCAAATTACAAGGCTCTGGAAATTCTTTGACAGACTGAATTTTTCTTGATCCTGGCCTAATGCCTTCCTTACTGAGCTCAAAACCTAAATAATCTACAGATTTACTAAAGAAATAGCATTTAGATAATTTTAATGTTAATCCTGCGTTCGACAATAACTGCAAAACCTTTTCTAACTTATTTAATCCTTCTTCTATTGAATTTGAGGGTATAATTATATCGTCCATATAAGCCGATGCTATATCCCTAGCACTAGACAGAACTAAATTGATCATACGCATAAAATTTGCCGGTGCGTTAGCTAACCCGAAGGGCATCCTATTAAATTCAAACTGCCCATCTGGCGTGACAAACGAAGTTTTGTAACGATCTTCTTCGTTTATACTTATTTGGTAATAACCAGAAGCTAAATCAAGGACAGTGTAATATTGATATCCTGCTAATGAATCTAATTGATCGTCAATCCGGGGTAAAGGAAAATTTTCTTTGTAAGTTTTTCTGTTTAGGGCCCTATAATCGACACATAGGCGTACCTCACCAGTTTTCTTTTTAACAACGACTATGGGACTAGCATAAGGTGACGTCGAAGGTCGCACTATTTTGCAGTCGACTAATTCGTTAACTAACTCCCGCACTTTATTCCTTTCGCAAACAGGTAACCTATAAGGTCTGTACACTACTGGCTCATCGTCTTTCAATTTAATGGACATATTTACTAAATCAGTTTTCCCAAGTTCCTGTAGACTAAAAGCAAAACACTGTCTGTAATTATTAAGCAAGCGTATTAATGAATTAATTGTTTTAGTACTTAGCGTTCCATCGGACATTATTTCATTACTGCTAATACTACGCGGAGATGTAGGTACGTCTATTCGGAGAACGTCAGGCTTATTATTATTACTTAGTGGCTCAGCTCGATACACCTTGCTATTACTGTACCACGTTTAATAATAAATGTTCGCGAACTAATCCCTTTTACCAATGCTATACCTAGACCATTGACAATGGAAAACAATCCTTGTACCACATAGTGTTCTTCCCCATTTTTGAACCTATTGCTGCCCTCAATATAAACATCGCCCGTAAATGAAGGGTCTGTGCTAAATTCTACTAATGTCAGTCCGTCAATTATCGTATCTTTGGAGCAATTAAGGTTATACTTAATACGTGTTGGTGCTATTTCATTTGAGAATATTTTCAACATTACATTATCCTTTTCAACCATTATGTGAGGTTGTTCAGTAAATGATCTACCAATTAGCAACGGCTCTTTCAGTACTTCATCCGGTACGATAACCAGTTCTACCAAAGCACTAGCATGATCAATTTTAACTGTGGCCAAAAATTTACCTATTGGTTTAACCATTGAGTTGCCAAATCCTATCAGAGGTGGTATCGAATTATCAGGAACCCATTTGACATCTAAACTTTCTACATCTGACATTCTAATAAGACTTACTGCGCTACCAAAATCAATAAAGCATGTTTTTAAAATACCATTTACAACAGCCTCTTTATAATACTTATGACAGTTCGCGTTAATACCAGCTACAAGCATGACGGAATTAGATGTAAGTTTACTATTGGTATTTACTAAAGTTTTGCTACCATTCTCGCATTTATCCGAAGTATGTCCGAAACGTAAACATTTAGTACATTTTATAATTGGGCTAGGGCATTGAGATTTATAATGACCCCTTTGTGAGCAATTAAAGCATATTATTACGCGATCCCGTCGGATATCATCCCTACTTACACTTGAATCAGTATTTCGAACACGTTTTCTATCATTAACATTACTAGTACCCCTAGTACTTATAAGAAACGGAAGCAATTGTTCCGGTGTTTCAAATCGAGCCGATTCTGCTCCTAACCTTACAGTACGATCGTCAATTCCAAATACAATGCAATCTACCGCTTTCTTTCCTTCAATGCCACAACGATTCAATAAAACTACTTTGTCATAGAAGTAATCCTCGAGAGATTCGTTAAACCTAGCACGTTTGGCTAACATTGTCGAGAGTAATCGCCCATAGTTATCATCGTTAGGAAAAGCCAGGCGCAGTTTATCTTGCCATTCCTTCCACGTAAACATTACAGTATTGAGACCTTCATACCACTTTTGAGCAGTACCCTTCAATTTTGGAAGTGCATAGTGAGTTGTCTGTTTGTCAGTCCAGCCATAAATAACTGCACACTCATTTACTTTGTGCAACCACATATCAATGGTCTGTTCTTTACGGGAGGGATCAAAGTCTGGAAGCGTATTTTGTGTCTGTAATCTATCATTACTATTATTTTTCCCTATAGTTTGTAATGCTTGTATTAACTGTGTAAGAGTAACATTTCCACTATTTGACAAGGTTTCTGGCACTAACCTGTCTGGTGTTAAAACTTGGCGGGGAGACCTTTGCTGTTGTTGCCGTTGCATCTGGCTGGTTTCAGTATGGCCACGCTGCACGGCCCTGCTGTGTCCAGGTCGGCTGCGTGAACGGTGACTGGTATGACTTAGCGATCGGTGGCTGCTGCGGCTGCGCGTCCGGTAGTTGGCACGACTGTGCCTGCGACGATCAGCGCGACTGCGTGACTGCACACACATACGGCTGCGCGACCGTCGGCTGGGCGAGCGACCACTGCGGGTCTGGTGATGGTGGTTCGCATGGCTTCGCACACTGCGACTGCTATCACCACGATGCCGACTTCTAGTGGACTTCAATCTACTCCGCGATCGCCGATCCACTGACGCCTTGGGGCTCTCATCGTTTCCCATTTCACTGTTGAAATATTTTCGACACATCATTTGTACAACGACAATTTAAAGTAAAAGTTTAGACTGACAAAGGTTATACACATTATACACCGTATCACATATTAAGAACGTTATTTTACCCAACAAAACAACAGAAAAACGAAAAGTAATAAAGACAAAAATTTTATGTATATTTCATAAAACACAATTGATACTTTCACTGGAATACTATATAATATTTTTAAATTCATATAATGTAACTTTCTAATTTTATATTATGTACAAATATTTGTAGGCTTGGCAGGTAAGCAAAAGAAAGAAAAAAAAAATTCTGTTACTCACCTTATCCCACTTCTGAAATGTTGGCACTAACTTCTGGGTCGGTGATTTTTCAATAAAACACGTTACTTGCACTTAGTGAATTTACTCTCACGTTCCAACACTTACACAATCACTTTTCTTATTCCTTATTTTTCAAAAGTTGATTAAGAACTGAACTATATTAGGACAGTGTCACATTTTTATTAACTACCCGAGACAATCAATTGACTTAAAATAGTTCAATAACAGAATCAACAAAATCACTTTATTTAATTAAATCAGTTTAATATTTTTTTAAATAAGTTTATAATTATTATCTATACCAAATAATATTTATTATACATTCATGGAGTGATTTATGATATTACATATATTTTATGATATTACATTATTATAGGCCAACACTATTATATTATATTTTACTATAATAATATTAATAATATTACTCTTTTGCCTGACTTTAATTTATATTTTCAATAAAAAATACTATATTATAAATAGCATATAAATTGCTTTGTATATTATGTAAAATAATATTTCATATTTTTATATAAATTACATCTAAAACATGAGTAAATAAGAAATGATAGTATGATGAATAAAACACCAAAAACATCGATAAAAATTTTATTGGTAATGACGGTTGCAAGTCATATTCGTCTATTAAGCGTACGTTTCTCCCGACGCGACGTCTTCAATTTAATTATCTGCTATACAATGACAAAGTTAAATTGTAATGGTTAACATTTGATTACAAGACAAAGACTGTCGACAATGAGACGGGGCGGGGACCGAGCGTGCGGTGGGAGGCCGCTTGAGTACGGTGTGGAAAGTGCACGCTCGTTTAATACAAATACTTACAATTTTCTAACTAACGATAATTCTATTAATTTTGATTACTAATATTAAAAATTTTACAATGAAAATAGAATTTACTCTAAAAATAATTTAACGCAGAGCAGGCGTCGGTCGTGAGTCGACTCAGGACGACCGGCGCCGGCGTCCAGCGCGCAGTCTATCACATTGAAAGATTCATAAAGTAAGGTACATCGAGCGCACACGACGGTGAGATATCTTCACAAGTCTCACTCGCCGCGTCAGAAATAATCCAGTACTCGACAACTATGTACTTAATATGTACTTATAAGAATTTTAAATGTTATTTTTGAGTTTATACGAAGAGGTCTTTTAGGGACGAGCAAAGAGTAGCATCGCAGCCCTCTGCTGTTTCTTCTTCTTCAGATCTATTTATAAACCAGCGTTCACCCTCACCGCGTACTCCCGCTCGACTGGTGCTTGGTGTCGGCCGAGGTTCCGAATCTTGTTTAGATGGGACTTCTTTGGAAATGGATGTACCTGAAGTTGAAGGTCCAGGATTTACGCTATTGCCGCTACGAAGAAACACTTCTATTGCACTACCGAGTGCACTTGCATCCACGACTGATCCTGAAGGTTTATCCCACACCACGGCTGCAGCATCACCTGGAGGTGCCTTTGCGTCAGGTGCAAACGTTACTTTAGGTTTTATTACTTCGTTTTCTTTCTTTTTTGTCGCTAAGGTTTGATGTCGTCGTGTGAACCACGTGGTTCCTGATTCTGATAGTTTTTCTCGCAATGATGACGCATCAAAGCTGCTGGAACGCATATCTGCCAGTCGTCGGTTTCGATCAGGTTTACCACAACGATCGATTTCTGTAGCCGACGACGTAAGAGCATTTAACATGAGTTTAAGATCTGTATCTGTACATACGACGCCTGCTCCGCTGCGAGGCGGAATGGGAGGTGGTGGAGGCATTTCAGACGCTCTACGACGAGCAGGTATTGGTGGTAGAGGTGCTCCAACAAAGTCTGAGTGCCTACGTCCTCGATTTGTATATCTTACTGAACCGCCTATTGGAGATTTTTCGTCAAGCGGCTGTACCTCACAAACTTTTTCACTCGAAGTATTCCAGAGACGCATTCGCACTTTGCGAGCTTGGACAATGTCGTCCATTATGTCCAGCTGTAGATTATGAGTACTTCCCAATGTATCAGTAGCTGGTGGGCCTGTAATTATCATGTGGATTATAAAATGCAAAATTTTCTACATATATCTATACTAATATTATAAAGAGGAAAGATTTAGTTTTTTGTTTGTTTGTTTGTTTATTTGTTTGTTTGCTTGTACTGAATAGGCTCTGAAACTACTAAGCCAATTTAGATGAAATTTGGTAAAAAGATAGTTTAAGACAATTTAAGGACGGAAAGTTTAAGGACATAGGATAGTTTTTATCCCGGAAATCATCCCTGAAGGCGGGACAAAAGTTTGTATGGGGAATCAACCTAGGGACAAACCCGAGCGAAGCGAAGTTGAGTCGCTAGAATAATATACAAAAAAAGTGCTTATAATTTTGTTATTATCAGCGTTCGGGCAATTAAAAAAAGATTTTTACATTTTTTAGCACCTGAATCCCGACGACGTGCAAGAGCAGGAAAAGCCGCAATTGATTCACGGCGTCCTCGTCCAAATAGTGCTTGAGGAACTCTTGATATTGTTACTACAGAATGTCTGTAAATTATATATTTTTTTAAAACAGATAAGTTAAGAAATACCCTTATTTCTAAAAAGTGTTTAATTTGCGATTTTACCTTCGGCCACCAGGTTGCGGTGGAGCTTGACTTAAGGTTGCCAAAAAAGCAGCTTCACGTGCTTCTCGCGCTACGCCCTCACCACGTTCCGATAAACGTCGTACCTGTTGTATAGTACTTCTTATTAAAACTGGGTTTTTAAATGGGATTAGGAAAAACAATAACAAATATTAAACAATAATAAATATAATTTGGTTATCCAAATTAGTAAAATTGATAAAAGTACCTGACTAGCAGTAGGTCCAGAAGTACATGATGGGGTCGGAAGCGAATGTTTTCTGGTTTCCCGCCACGGAGACAAGTGGTACGGATCTGGTGGGGACTCTTGGTCCTCTGAATAGCCTCGAATGGGGACGGGCGACCGGTATGAAGTTTCAGTATCTTCAGCCCCAGTTTCCTCCACTACTATCAACGGCTCGCCGCCGCCAACGATCGCCATCGAACCACGCCGCATCATGGCTAACAAAATGTTTATATTTTAGTTTTTGTAGATTTTTTTATATGATACATAGCTATATAAGACATTATAAAAATATGTATTAAGTTTTACCATTACTTTATGATGAATAAATAATTATTTTAAAAAGCTTTAAGCTTAAGAACCTATCTTCATTTTAATTTTGAAGAGCAAATTTAGTGTGAGTATATAAACTAAAAGCTAAAGTTGAGGTGAATTCAGCCAGACACTTGCTTTCATTTTAATTAAGAAGCACTCAGCAGGTGGTTTTGAATTGTGAATAACTTTATAATCTATACCTCTAAAATATTTTATGTAATGTACTCGTCGTTGTAGATTTGTCTTAATTAAACTTATGGAGGCATGGACTTCAGATATACTCGTACGTAATTTGATTGAACTACATGTTTAGTCACTTAATATTACTTACTAATTTTTTTTAATTCTTACTACACTTGGATACACAGTAACTGTATAATAGAATTAATTTTATAGTCAATAATGACAATTTCAATTAGATTTTCCAAAAAATATTTAATGTACAGATTCGGCTTAGTTACAATTTTATTATATGTATAGATACCGGCGATCTTGGTAACGGCTTTAACGATTTCGTTGAAATTTGGCATGTGGGGGTTTTTGTTGGCGAAAAATCGATCTAGATTAGTCTATGTCTGGGAAAAGGCATGTCTTCGAGTTTTCATGCGGTTTTCTTTTGCATTATTCTACGCAAAATATTTATAATATAATTTCGTACACTCGGGCATAAACATCGTAGTCAAGCGACTAAAGGCGCCATATTGACAATCCCAGGTGCCGGGTTCGAATTCCGGTCGTCTACAAAGTTTTACTTTTGTCTTTTTTTGTCTTTTTTGTGAATCTATTCAAGTTTTTAGTTTAAAAAAAATTGAACTCTTGACCAAAAACTCCGAGCGAAGCTCGGGCGCCCAAGTACTTACATGATAATTTCACGAATTTCATGATTAATGCGGTCTAACAAAATAAGTCCCAATTCCTTTCAAAATTAGTTGTACCTGTATTTTTTATGTCTTCATATAAATTCTAATGTTAATTATTAAAATTTCGTGTAAAGCTTTTGTATAGATATAATAATAAAATTGATACAATTAAAAGGGATAAGTATAATAAAAATATAATTAGCTTATTGTGCATAAAAGTTAAATGCTGTTATTATAATAGCAATCTAAAGTTTTGTTCAAGCAGCGTAAAGTAATGGAACGTAATCACACAAAATCACAATCAATATACGAGTATCAACAGGTCCGTCGAGGCTGCGCGGCGAGGGTTGCCAATTAAGCTTTTAACATATAAATAATATATTTTATAACTACAACACTCAAAACTTTGTTTATAAAGTGATTTAAGGCCTTTTACTTTGAAATAAAGATAAAAAATAGTTTCGGGCAGACATTTTTCAACAATGTGTTGCTTATTGATATTATATGTATAATATAAAATACCTACATATATGGTGATTTATTTTCAATGTGCTCAGAATTAATTGTAATTTATTATATAATTTAAAAGCAACATAACGCTTCTAGCCACTTTACATTAAAAAACTAAAATAGCATATTGTAATCCGTATAAATATCTATGGAAAATAAAGTTAGATTTTTGAGACGGATGTTTAAAAACTAAACTCATAGCAAATATCTAAATACATTATAAATTTATACCTACGTTACAATAGATCTCATGCCTAAATTCTTAATTTTATGTAAAAATTAAAAAAGAATAAATTAATAATAATAATAAATGTTGGGACATTAACACACAGCACTATCTAGTTCCATGGTAAGCTACGAGGCTTGTGTTATGGATACCAGATAGTTGATACACTGCACATATATAACTTTAAATACCTACATACATATTATAAATATAAACACCCATGACTGAAGTACAAACATTCGTGCTCATCACACAAATGAATGCCCCCAGCGGGACTCGAACCCGCGACCGCTGGCACAACAAGTAGGGTTACTACAAACTGAGCCAAACGTGTCGTCAAAAAAAATAGCAGTGCATTGCGATGGTATACAGAATATTATTTTCTAGAATTTCTGTAAATTACGTAAGTCGTCATCCCTATCTGTGACCTGGTTAAGTGACCTAGACCAGGCGCTGCAGCTAGGAAATAACCGTCTCTGTTACTTTGACAACTCCGCATAAAATGGAGCTTTCGCTTGGATACCTTTTCGATATTATCAACACGTCATATTTGCCTTATCTTTGTTAGTTGTCTCTACTTCGAAATGCTTTCTATTTATGGGATCAACTTATTGTTAGTTGATTATAGTTAGTCCCTATCACAAGATTCAGTTAAATGACGTATGCCTAGAAACCATGTATAACTATTTTTTTTGAAATCTATACTTGTAAAATAAATATAAGTGACTATTTGTTATTTAATATTCTCATTCTATTCACTATGTTCGAATGGTTATATCCATAGTGTCTCGCTGTTCGTACCTGCTAATTTATGGACGGCATTCGTAAGCTTCTCGCGGGATAAAGGGTAGAAAAAGAGCAATTTGATGAATATTAACGAGATCTTCAACTGTTTTTTCCTTACTGATGACGAAAAGAAGGTAAATGTTACTCAGTACGAAGCGAATCCACGGCGTAGCTATATATTTGTATTATAATAATAACTAGCGTTGCCCGCGGCTACGCCCGCGTTCAGATGATCAAAAACCAAATTCTTAGGCTTTACATATTAGTATACTCTTACATTGCACTTTTTGTGTTTTTTCTCAGAAATGAGACATTTTCCCAGGGTAAAAAGTATCCTATATGTTGACCCAGATAACCAGCTATCACCATACCAAATTTCATCAAAATCCCTCCAGTGGTTTTTCTGTGATGCGGTAACAGACAGACAGACAAAAATTCTAAAAACTACAAATTCGGCCTCCGTATCGATAATAATGTTTATTTCAATAAGATTTTCCAAAAAATATTTAATGTACAGATTCGACTCAGTTAGAATTTTATTATATGTATAGATATATAATATGTTCATCAATATTTTTAAAATAAAAAAAATTTATTTATTACTAATGGAGGTAATTGGTAGATAACATATTGTAGTGCTTAAATCTATAGCAATTCTCTTGATATACCAATTGTGTCTTGGACACTTCTTGAGCTTTGATCCGTTGAATTAATTACTAATTAATGTTGCTTAGAATAAAACTATGTCAGACAGCCTGTACACAGTCGGCATTGCCAGTGTAATAAAAAGTAGGTTTACGGTGCATTTGACAGCAGGAGTATTGCTTTGCGATGATGGCGACGACGTTATTGCACAATGAATTATTACCCAAGACTGAGGCGAGATATTAAACGTGCAAGTTAGAGTCAAGAGTGTATTGCTAAAATACGTTTAAATACAACTACATTCCAGGAAGTTTTGCGAAGGCATAATACAGCAATAGCATACTTAATATGATTTATTAACTGCCTCGGTGGTGTAGTGGCTAGCATGTACGGCTGCATACTCGGAGGTCCTGGGTTCGTGTCCCGGGTCGGGTCAAGTTTATTTATTGAGTCTTTCTGTATAGTAAGTCTTAGTAACAGCCCGGAGTTGGGAAGTTGGCGGTGTTTCACCCCCGTGCCTCGGAGAGCACGTAAAGCCGTGCTCCTGCGCCTTAACTCTCACTGGTCGTGTCGAGTGGTCGTCCCACCGGAGTATGAGAGTGACAGGAATAGAGAGTGCACTTGTGTCTGCGCGTACACTTGAGCACTATAATATCTCCTGCGCAGTTAGCTAGTCTCAATGAGATTGGCCGCCGTAGCCGGAATCGGCCAGGAGAACACCACCACCACCACCAATATTATTATAGTAAACCAATAAAATATGTCTATGTACTTTTACTCCAGAAAAATGTACACATATTAATAGAAAGCTTCAATAAGATTTTTCAGATTAAGTAAGTCGGATCGACTGTCAGTTAGAAATAGGGGTTATAAGAAATTCTTTTATCCATGTCGTTATGGATTATAAGAACCTATTGGAAACAGATTACATTCTTACAAGAAAATCTACTCAGAAATATCGTAAGGTGAATCGTAAAAGGGAAACGAGGCTTCTCTTAATAAAATATAAATTGTCGTTAAAAATGCACTCTAAATTATTAATGACAAAATTATTATTATATTAGTATCATAACAGTAGAGCTATAATATTATAATATTATATTAATAATTACTTATTTCAAAGTATTTTCTGTTATTTGTTCGATAGTTTTAGAATAATTTAAACTAGGAATATTTGCAGATAAACTAATTTATAAGATTGAACTTACGTGTTTCACGCAAACGAAGTTAGTTTGCTAACGGCATGTAATAAACACGTATCTCAAAGCCAATAACTAGTAACTAATCTCGATAATTTACCTACTCCCACTGCGAATAGTTTGATTTGATTTCATCTATACATATCATAAAATTTTAACTGAGCCGAATCTGTACATAAAATATTTTTTTGGAAAATCTTATTGAAATAGACATTATTATCGATACAGAGGCCGAATCTATTGTTTTTAGATTTTTTGTCTGTCTGTCTGTCTGTTACCGCATCACAGAAAAACCACTGTAGGCATTTTGATGAAATTTGGTATGGTTATAGCTGGTTATCCAGGTCAACATATAGGATACTATTTCCTGCAGGAAAATGGCTCATTTCTGAGAAAAAATACAAAAACTGCAATGTAAGAGTATACTAATATGTAAAACCTAAGAATTCGGTTTTTGGTCATCTGAACGCGGGCGTAGCCGCGGGCAATGCTACTATTTTATATATAACTGGTGATTTACTCTCGCTTCTTCGCGTGTGGATGGTTAGGAACGCATAAAAGATAAACGTTCGAAGAAAAAAAATATTTTTTGCGCCAAGAACCTTCGCAAGCATATACAGAATAAACCATTAGTGTTTCATCATAATTGGACCAATGGTTTAGGAACGCATAGAGGGCAAACATACGAACATTCATTTTTATTTATATATATTTATATAGAGTAGTGACTTACTTAAGTGCCAAACAGTAGTCTTTATGTTACTACACAGGTCATATGTAACAGTTACAGGTATCATATGCAATCTGTATACAAAATTTGATCCAAAGCCGTTTAGCCGTTTTACACACATACAAATTTTCGCAGTTTTAATATTAGTTCGATTTATATGGTAAATTATATTTTATGATCAAATAACTAGAATGATGCAATTATATTAAGCGTCATTTTAAAAAAAGTTATCAAAAATTAAACAAAAAAATATTTTATCAAAAATATATATTTTGTTTCATTTTCTTTCACTGACTGTTCAGATACACGTGTTACTTGTTTATTCTGTGGAAGGCAGGTACGTACTCAAAGGTTAAAAGGTTTGTTATTGATCAAAAGCTGGATAAAGTTTGGTCTCTCGAGAGGGAAGTCCATTTCACGGTAATATATCACAATTATTAAATTCGGACCGTCCTTTGGTCCTGATTTACCAAATATAAAAGAAAGTAAAGAATTTAATTTCACGATTGACGTTAATGTGACACATTATCAATAAATATTATAATTTTATTTTATTGTAGGTAAATTGCTAAAATTCGAACATTTGTGTCCATAACGATTCAAGTTATTTTTCACAATTCATTTGTAACATATTTTCTATAGATATATAATAGATTTGAATAAAAACTTTAATAAAAGTGTCTGTTTGTAAAATTAACAGCTTTTTTACTATAAATATGAAAGTATATACGGTATAAGAATAAAAAAAATGTTTTTCACTCTTTATCTGTCTGTCTGTCTGCTTATTCCAGCTAATCTCCGAAACGGCTGAACCAATTTTGAGGGGACTTTCACTGGCAGATAGCTGATGTTATAAAAGTAACTTAATCTACTTTTATTTTAGATAAAGAATTAGGGTGTGTAAATATGAAATTGTGAACAAAATTGTACCTAGGAACGCACCCGAGCGGAGTAAGGGTGAGCAATTCGCTAGTTTATTATATAATATAAGCAAACTGTGCGTAAATTTTTAGTATAATTCATATTGGTCGAAGATGTCATTTAACATGTGTATACAAAAAAAGCAGTCATGAGGGCTGCCGACAGAAGTGAAAACTTAAAACTATAAACAAACTATTTTTGGATATTTAAATTAATTGTTTGATCTTAAATTCAAATTTGTAAACTAAAACTTTTTACATTTATCTGGTTTTGACATCTATCGGCACTCTAGGTGTTAGCGTTAACACGTGACCAATTAATGATCCAAACCTGCCTATAGAAGTTTTCAAAAATAAAATCCTGAATTGATTCTTATACGTATATGAAAGCGCAACTTCACCTTTTTTGTAAATAGAGTAACATTTTAATTTATTGAATTACATTATTAAAGCATATATGAATTTCTATTTATTTATTTAATATGAATATTCTAATTGGAATATCATTTACAAATTTCTGAGGTCATTAACAAAGCAATAATCATTTCAAAAAAAATATAATGAGGTATAAAACAGATAAACGTCAGGAGAAAAATTAAGAACCAAAAAATAACCGTCTGAAAAGAAATTTCAAATGAGAATGAAGTGTGAAAGATAAGGTATAAAATAAGCCAATAAAACGTAGCAAGTAAAAAGCCTCGTAATAAAGGAAGAATGGCATCGAGCTCTTAAATATCCTTGGGCGGGGAGTGCTCGGCTTCGGTTTTAATTACGCCGTTAGGCAACCGCTTGGGTCCTGCTTTACTTGTTTTTCACATATTACTTTACAGTTTAAGGAAAATTATAATAATGTGCAAACAAATTGCCTAAGTTTTAGACAATTAATATTCTTGCTTAATGTAATTTTCTTGCTTCCCTTCTTGAAAAATATTGGAGTAGGAATTAAGAACTGGCTGTAGCCGCGACTTTGTTGCATGGATTGATAATAGCAAAGAAAAAAATATAAAGGTATTTGTGATTATCCCAAAATCTTTATTTAGTGGACTCCTAGCTTTAGTAGAGTTTCGGTGGTCGATGCAATAAGCAAATTCGCTTACAAACCTTTATATTTTGCCTTATCGGTATTTTATATTGATATATTAATATTACCTGTAGGCAACGCCTGTTAATTACCGTTGCATCGTGGATATACGTCTGACTGGCACAATTTAATTGGAAGCAAAAATTAAAAAAAAAACCTAATAAGTAATAAAATTGTCCAACTTGTCTTGTATAGTATATGTAGTATAGTGTACTTGTCCAAGCAATTTTAATTTAAAGAGCGTCAGTGTAGTTAGTCTCTAAGAAAGCTACTATATTATACTATATATATATATGTATATATATAATATCATTACTAAGTTAAGTTATATCATTAGTTTGTGAGAGTTGTAAGAGAATTTTATAATAGTATAATTAATTAATTCTTCTATTTCTTATTCTTTGAATGTTTTAAATCCTGAAAGAAAATATTCCTAACGAAAGTGATTTCTACGTACGTATTTATAGTAAAGTGTGTACATGATGTGATCAGAATAATATAGACAGAAAGGCAAGGCGTGGTTACTTCATCGTGTGGAAGGGTCCATATTAATGCCTACATTACTGACGCTGTATACGCGTGAAAAGTGCGTAAGAAATTCGCGAACCCGCGGGCCACAGTCAATTTAGAATAATTTTCATGAGGTCGGCTCAAAGAGCAATCATTATATTAAAAACCATTTTCGTGTAGGTACATTGCGTTATACTACGTAATAGGCATACAATATACTCATAATCATTACGAGTACTATATATAAATATAAATTTTTAAAATATACGTCTCATACACATGTGGTGTAAAACAGTTTGTTACGTATTAGTTTTCAATTAAAATAATTTGAATTTTATATTAATTAAAGTTTTTACGTTTTGAGTAATTCATATAGACTGTCTGACTATGAACTTAAGCACTAAGAGAACTTAGTTACCTACCTATCTTAAATATATTTTCATATTTTTCATAGATTTTTTTTGTTTACATTCATGGTTTGGATATTTTCCGCTCTTATGTTATTGTTTAAAGGTATTACTTTAGATAAAGAGAGTGGAAATTTGATGTTTGGAAAGCGGTTGGATTATAAATTAGGAATAGAACTCTGGTTTCCGATAAATTAATTTACTTTAAAAAAATATTTAAAGGCAAGTAATTACTAATGACTGAAAAGACTTAAAGATTAATTAATAATTACAAAGAAAAATGAAAATATCAACCTATTTACATACATTGTAAAACGAAAACTACATACATATGTACATATTCACAAAATCATAATTATCAATTTAAACAAACATTATTCAATAGAGCGATCAAAGGTAATCGGTATTGTAGATTTTACATAGATGTAGGTACTTGTATTTCGTCGTCAGATGGGCTTTGAAAGGTAACGCTTTTGTCGGAGAATGTTAGTTGTAGAATTGACACGAGACAGGAGATCGGTAGAGGAGTAACGTTGTCGTATAAAAATAAACTAAAAGAGAATAACTACTAAATAACTATTACTAACAACGAAGATGATTTTTAAAATAGTAAGTTTCTTTAAGCAAAAACATTGGCTCAAGTGTAACTTGTGCGTTGAGGGTTTCATATGTGCATTGTGCATGTGCATATATGTGCATTGTGTGCCATGTATTTACTTATTATATCCTTATAACGTATCTCGTTGTAGATTTGTTAATCAAGAACGTAAGCTATTTTCGCTCTGAATTTCATTCAAAGCTGTTACACTTTTAAGAAGTAACAGACAGTCAGAAGATAGAATAACAAACATTCACATCGTTTTACTCACGAACAGATAGATACGATGAAATTATAAGGATTCGGTTTTTATTGTCTACGAAAATCAAGATTATTTTTTGCAATATCTAAACATAAAATAGCATAGATTGAAGGTTTAATTTTAAAATGTGGTTTCCTACATACATACGGACGAGTTATCCTGTAGCTTTACAACTAGTGTAGTTATTTTCCAATAAATCCATACTACAACGTTAGAAATTGAAACTAAATTTAATTTTACAGCTTTATAGCTTCAAGCTTTAGAAATTTATAGAGCTTTGAAAATCACAATTGTTAAAAATAAAATGTGGCCGTAGAAATAAAAGATGCAAATTGTTAAAGTAAATTTTATGTTTCGCTTAGCTATGCAAATACAACGAAAATATAGAGTATAGATTCGTTAAAACTGTAATAATTTTCAGGATGAGCTCTTAAATGTTGCTAGCTCTATATAGTGATATTTCCAAACTAATTTTCAGTAATTACGGAATACCTTACTAAGACTAGCTATCTGAAACATTTCTCATATTACGTACGATGCTATTGTATGGAAATCTGACACTCAGTGGCGTGGCTACAATGCCTTGTGTAGTATAAGCCATTGTACGCTCGCGGGGCTACAATCGATAGTGTGACCCCTATAAAACGTCACAACTCTCCTTTATCAGAACTTGAATGATTTTATGTAATTTGGTGTGATTCCCTAAATACGTAGCACTAACACAATGACAAGTTTTCACAGATGTCACTCTCCAACAGATAATACCCGCAAATAAAAAAAGGAGGACTGACATGACCAATGAGAGGTCAGGGTGTTATATCGAGGACTTCACATGCTCTTCAAAGCACGAGGATGTAATACTGTCAATATCTCAACTTTTACAAAATAAGAGTTTTAAAACTATTTAAAATGAACAAAGTTTTGAACGTCAGTTCCTATATCTTTTCTTAAATTTAAAGTAGTTATAGCTGACTTAAAATAATTAACTCTATAGGAGAAATGTAGGTATATCTCATAAATGTGAGTCGTAAAATCGTAAATTAATTTTAATTTAAAAACATTATGAGGGAGCGCCGCACAGTACATATTAAATTTTTAACGCTGTTATATTAATATGGGCAAATCCTTTATTTTTCATTTTCACATAGCAAAGAAAAAATGCTAAGAATTTTCATAAATCATATATTGTCCTTTTCGATAAACAAGAAAAATGTGCTCGTGCATTTGAAAATAAATCTTTTAACAACCATATATATATATATATATATATATATATATATATATATTATCTTATTAAAATAAGATTTAGATAGTGTTTAATAAAAGAGAACAAAATTACACACTAAGGCCCGCTCTTACTACCATTTTTTTCATAGCGATTTCTATCTATGTCAACTACTGTAGCTTAGGGCGTGTCCACTGCAAGTGTTGCCAGTCAAAAAAATGCTCTTTGTTAACATAGACTTCGAGAGATTATTATATTAACACATAAATATTTAGTATGTAATTTGTGACGTAAAAACTAAATCTTTATATATATAATTCTTCTGTGAGTGTGTATGTCACTGAACTTCTCTCAAACGACTGGACCGATTTTGATGAAATTTTTTGTGTGTGTTCAAGGGAATCTGGGAATGGTTTAGATTCACAATTTGAATAATACTTTTCATCAAAAAAAATATTAAAAAAGGTTTGAAATTTTCAAATTAAAGACGTGTAGACAGGACAACGTCTGTTGGGTCCGCTAGTATTTAATAAAGTAACCAAAAAAAATTTATTAAGTTTCTATTTCATTTATCTATTTCTATGGACATGTGATTAACGTACTTAGTTACATTCTACAGCCCCAGTACGGTACTTAGGTGGTGACTAGTGGTGTAAGTAGATAACTGTTATTGGCACAACCTGAGATTCGAACGTATACCCTTAGGAGCTGCTGCTATATCGCTAGCCACAAGGCAATATTTTAATTATCACTAGAGCACATTTAATACCCTGGCCTTGAAAACTAAAAAATACTTCATACCCAAGGATAGAACAAAGAGTGACATAGAAAACGCTTTTTAGTTTAATACTAAGGGGCTACTCGGAACGACAATATGACAAATATTCATATGACAAACAAACGCATTAACGTCATATAAATTTATTTATTTTATTTCCATATTCCATAGTACTAGTACTTTAAGGCTATCTATTAGGGAGAATGGAAATATTTCAAAATAGCATCAGCAAGCAGACATACACCAACGAACTTTACAATTTTCCAGCTGAGGTAACGTGTTTTTATTTCGCATATGCAAATTTCCTCAAAAGCTCGACGCTGCAAAGCGACTAGCCTAAGTAATATTTGAAATAAATATCCTTCATTTCTAAGCATAAGCTCTTTACTTTCTGCTTAGCGAATATAAGTGTTATATCTTATATGTTTAAACGGGCAATTCTTGTATATATATATATATATATATATATATATATACACAAATACGAAAATAGACAATTAAAGAAAGAAAATCGCATGAAAATTCAAAAACACGCGTTTTCCCAGACATAAGACTAATCTAGATCGATTTATCGCCCCCGAAACCTCTTATTTACTAAATTTCATGAAAATAATTGGAGCCGTTTCCGAGATTCAGATTATTTATATATATAGACCATGGAAGCTTCTATTACATAAAGTAGTTTTATATTTTTTTAATAAGTTTAGTCAATATCCAACTTAATAAAATATTAATTTAAAATGACTTATAATCATAGACATTTATTTAAAGGAGTTAATCATAAGTTAGATATTTTAATAATAACTACATGTAAATGTAAATAAAATTAAAAATATCGTAATGTAGAGTTCAGTAAAAACGGTTTCATATTATTTAATGTTTGAGTCGTATTACTTATCCACTACTGCAATACGATGGTTATTAAAGCTTTTTAAATATACATTGACTATTCATTTGAATTTTTAAGCTAAATACAAAGAATTTCATGAAATATACATTCGCCAATAAGATATTATAAGTTGCTTTGAATAATCTGTACATAAAACTTTCTGTGTAAACTTATAAACTGTAATTGGGAAAGTTGATAGAAGTCGATAGGTACGCATATAAACTATAAATAAGTAGGATTCGTTTATTTTTTGTATGTATCTCGCTCGTTTATAGCGCAAACGACTTGTTTATATACTGTGCTTGTAGAATCTATGCTAAAAGAAAGTTATATTATTGCCTATTGCTGAAATACTAAAAGTAATTTTTTGACCGACTTCATAAAAGAAGGAGCAATTCAACCCTGTTGTTTGTTTTATTGTGTAGCTCATGCTATCCATACTATCCATATCATACTTCCATATAATATATAATAATATTATAAATACAAGAGTGTGTTTGTTTGTTTGTCTATTCATTCGTTTGTCCTTCTTTCAAGTCGAAACGGAGTGACGTATTGGCGTGATTTTTTGTGTGGAGACAGTTGGAGGACTGGAGAGTGACATAGGCTAATTCTTACCGCAGGAGATTATCTTATTCCCACGGAAAATCACTTTATAATACAGTCAAAAACAATTGGTATTAATGCTCTTGAATATAATAAATAAATATATAATAATTACAAAAAACACGACTGCATAACAGCTAACTAAAAAGATGAAAACAAGTTCAAGAAGGAATATAGTATTATGACTTATTTTATTCCCGGCTGGCCACAGCAGTGACAACTATAACAGATAAGAGAGAAAGATCTTAGCAAGAGTGTATCCTGATGTTTCTAATATACAAACGAAATCTTGACACGTCAAATGACGTGTTACACTGATCCTTAAAAACAACATTGCTACTACTTTAGTTAGAAATAGAATATAAACTTGTCGATACACTGATGTAAATAGATGAAACAGTTCACTATCCTGTGGAGTTCCTTAACAATGCTAACCCACCAGGCCAGGCTGGTGGGTTAGACCAGGCCTCCTTTCTCATAAACTCCTCCTGAAGGCACACTTATGATGAATTAGCCATTCGAGCTACGTACGTAACGAGACTAGACAGCAAGTAATCTATAAAACATAGTGGCCACTGTTTTTGCTGGAGGTGCTTGAGGGGAATCAGGATTCATAGCTCGAATATGAAATGAAACTTGATTGTTCAAATAGATTTATTATAAGCACTTTTTTACCACTGATAATCTCTGATTACGCCTTTGAGTTTAATCTAATGCAATTCCTACTTCCTCCCTTTATTAAATTATTATTTACAACATCACATTTTAACAAAATTAAAATTTATCTTAACACCATCTGTACTATGTGAATAATAAAATATTATTTTTATTTTTAAATCGAATTTTCTTTAGTATGTCTCTTTTAATTATCTTTATAATATAAAAATGAATCGCTGAATGTGTTGCTAAGCGCAAATCTCGAGAGCAGCTGAACCGATTTCGCCAATTCTTTTTTTAGAATATTCTTTGAAGTACGAGGATGGTTCTTACGGAGAGAAAAATTTAAAAAAATTGCCAGAAAAAGTCTAAAAACAACACTTTTCTATACTCCCATACAAAAGATTCGTAATAATACTTAAAAGTCAATTTGAACTTTAATACCATACCATAAAGTTTAAGTGTTCGTGGAGAGGTTCCGGCAAAACAATGAAGTGACGTTACTATCGTATAAATATTAATGTCAATATCTGTCAATATTATTAACAAAAAAAATTATATGGCTAACGCTGGCTAAAAACTATTTATACCTATTTAAAACATAAATTGAATTTCATAAAAGGACCGATAAACCAGTATATTATATACCGATAACCAACAGTAAGAAGTTTCACTTTTTGCGCGTGTACACATTGATACTCGCACTCTTTAGCTTTTTTTTTATTAATTTACTTTGAGTTTCAAAATACTAGAACAGATTTTATACATATTTGTTAGCAAACTAACTAAGAATATAAATACAATATAAATATGCCAAGGTATCAATAAAGGGATTTGAAGTAAAAGTTTCCTTTTCTATAGTAAGCTAACTTTTATATTTTACTAGTATTGCTCGCAGCTCTGCCCGCGTTCAGATGACCAAAAACCAAATTCTTAGGTTTTACAATTATATATTCTTACATTGCAATTTTTGTATTTTTTCTCAGAAAGGAGATATTTTCCCGCGGTAAAAAGTATCCTATATGTTGACCCGGATAACCAGCTATCACCATACCAAATTTCATCAAAATCCCTGCAGTGGTTTTTCTGTGATGTGGTAACAGACAGATAAAAATTCTAAAAACTATAGATTCGGCCTCTGTATCGATAATAAAGTTTATTTCAATAAGATTTCATCAAAAAAAAATCTGATGTACAGATTCGGCTAAGTACAATTTTATTATATGTATAGATTTTGGATAATATAATTCGTTTACGTTCTCACTTTTAGTACCATTAAATTTTACTCTAAAGGCATGTCAACGTCGAATTAGGATGAGGGTCCACCAATTACTGTCACTCTGAAGTTTTGTAGTGTTTGTGCGCCATTTAACGAGAAAGTGTTATTTGTGTATCAATTAAGCTATTTAACTACCTTTATTAATAGTAATCTTTGATCGCGTAATAAATTAGTTTTACGAGATAGTCGTTTACAACTATTTTCAAGGTTTTGAGTTTTTAGTATTGTTTAAGTTTAAATGGCTTTTAGCTTTATCTTTCTTTATTTTTTTTATTTAGTATATCCAGATAATCAGGAGCTACAGACGAAACTTTTAAATCAGTAATAAAATGAACGTATTACATATTTTTAATAATCTAACTAAATAAATAAAATACTTTTTAATAATCTAAAAATTAACATAAGCTTCTTAATGAATGGATGGATATTTGTTACTCTGTCACGCAAAAACTTTACAGTATGTTCCATATTTAAAATTATTAGAATACATAAATTCAAATAAAGAACTATTATTGCCAGTTGCTTTCCTTAGAATTTTCCTTAAAACTAAAAATTTATAAGTTCTTTTTTTTTCTTTTATAAATTGACTATTTGGGACAATGAAAGAAAATTTTATACGACATGTACCTACGAAGGAAGAAAATAAGGAAAATATTTTATGTATACGAGGAAATGAATTATGTCCTCGAGGGAATATAATGTCCAATGTAAATTAAATATATATTCTATATAATAATCTGAGTTGACCTAACGGAAGGAACGAAGGCTTCATTTATAATTTATATTATAAGCTAGCGATTTACTCTCGCTTCGCTTTTCTCTTAATTTTTTGAGTAGAATCCTAATTCTTTTCCTAAAAGTGCCACTGAAAGTGTCCTCAAAATCGGTCCAGCCGTTTCGGAGATTAGCTGGAACAAACAGATAGAGGGACAGACAGACTTAATTTTTAGAAATTGTGTTTTTCTTATAATAATTTTAGAAATTGTGTTTTTCTTTATTACCGTATATAATTTCATTTGCATTTAGTAAAAAGCTGTTATTTTGATATTACAAACAGACACTTTAATTTTATTTATATAGATAGATAATATAAAACTCAAAAGCTTATAACATATGAAAATAATAATATTTTAATTTCAAAATAATATTTTTTTATTTTTGTACCAAACGATTAATACACGTGTCTAAGGAATGTACCAATTAAAAAAGTATAAAGGAATCAATGAGAAAGTGATTTTTCTTGCAGAGTTGAAAATAAGGAAAAGTTTTCTGCTTCCCACTGAAATATAGTGCTCAGCGATTGGAATAAACCGTTACTGTGTATTTACCGTTAGAGTACGTGATCTGCCGTAAGTTACTTTCATGTACGTAATAGCAATAAGATCTATGTATATGTATAATATTACAAGTGACCAAGTTTTATTTCTAATCCTAGAAATCAAACTTGTAACAAAATAAAATTATAATACACTACCATTGCCCGCGGCTCCGCCCGCGTTCAGGTGACCAAAAACCAAATTCTTAGGTTTTACATATTAGTATACTCTTACAATTCAGTTTTTGTATTCTTTCTCAGAAATGAGATATTTTCCCGCGGTAAAAGGTATCCTATATGTTAACCCGGATAACCAGCTATCATCATACCAAATTTCATCAAAATCTGTCCAGTGGTTTTCTCGTGATGCGGTAACAGACAGACAGACAGACAGAAAGATAGACAGACAAAAATTCTAAAAACTATAGATTCGGACTCTGAATCGATAATAATGTCTACTTCAATTAGATTTTCCAAAAAATATTTAATGTACAGATTCGACTTAGTTACAATTTTATTATAATGTATAGATGTAAAATTATTCCCATATATTGTGTCCATTGTTTAGATTCGTCCACAGTGACCGGTCTGATGAAATCGATTCATACCGTGATTTATATTCCCGATAGGCTTACATACGAGTAACTTGAATTATTATCCCTGGGGACAGAATTACGTTGTGAGTTCTACAGAAATTGGCATAAATTAATATATTGTTTGGCGTACTTCTACAGTTAGTTTAGTTCTTGACGGAATAATTAAGATACGTTTATGTATTTTACATAGATATTGTCTAATGGAAACTTAGTGATTGAACCTACGCTGTCCGTCCGTCTGTCTGTCCTTTTGGTTAAGCAAAAAGTATAAAATTACACAGGAAACGTGCTATTTAATATTCTTTTTTGCCGTACCTACCGTTAAAACAGTTTAATATGTACAAAGGTCAAACTCGCTGCGATTATATTTAGAAAAACCCTAAAGTAGAACAGCAATTAATAATAAAAACCGGTAAAACTGGACCTGCGCTAGGGGTTCCAACTGCATTTCCCAACGTTAAAAAAAAAAGGGGTTCCAACTGCAATTTCATTTATATACTAAAAACGTAACACTAATGTATCTAATGTATCTAGTTATGTGATTGTATTTCCGTGCCCCGACCGGTGCGCGAAATTGACTTAAAAGATTTTTTCCGTTAGGATATCGGAAGGACGTCATAAACCTCATATCCATCAGGCCTTTTTTAGGTTTCCGTATCCGAAGGGTGCCAACGGAACCCTGTTACTATGCCTCAGCCTTTCGTCAGAGGGCTGTATCTCATGAACCATAATAGGTAGAGAGTTGAAATTTTCACAGAGTATGTACATATTTTTATTACCGTTATAAGCACAAATAATAAAAAAATATAAAAATACAACAAACATTTTTTATTGTTCGTAATCTATCATCGAAGTTAATATACTACATACATAGAGTTAAAGGTCATACAAATAAAAAAGTACATGTACGATAGTACGGAACCCTTCTTGTGCGAATTCGAATCGCACTTGACCGATTTTTATTTCTAATTTATGTAGTGCAAAGTTACATATTAAGGAAAATCAATAAATAAAGTATTAAGGAAGATGATTATTTTATGGCCATTTAACTTTTAAAGCTTAAATAATTTTCGGTTATTTCAGTGTGTTCTAAGCCTAACGGAAATAGAAGGTGAAGTTTCATTTCCTTCCTTTAAAGCGCTGTATCTTTTTAACCGTTGTAAGTTGTAACATGTAGATAGCTGAACGAAATAATTGATACAGAGTATGTGCAAGTACAGTAGAACAAAAAATAAAAAAGCAAGTAATAATAAAAGTAAAAAAATATGTGTGTACCAAACAAATTTTTTAAATTTCATTTTGATGTTGCTCTTCCGTAAAAATGGTAATTTGTACAAATGTCAATCTCGCCGTCATTATAGGAAAACCTAAAGTAGAATAACAAACAATAAAATTGGAAGCATCGGACTTGTATTAAGGATACCGCTATTCGATATAATAATACAAATTCAATATATTGTATAGTATATGTACTGAAACCCACTTAATAAGATAAAAGTTTTAGGAACATGATTATTTTATTAACTATTAAAGCTAGTTGAATTGTCGATTATTTCAGTTTGTTCTGAGCCTAGCGGAAATAGTAGGTGAAGGTTCATTTCCTCGTCGAAATAGAAAGGTTTTGTCGCTTACAAGGAATTATTATAAATGGACCATAATTCATTTTATTACCTAGGTGTCAAATTCGAAGAACTTCGAAACTCAAACCTTAAGTGTTGTTCGCCACAATCAATTAAGCTTATGTTTTTATTTATTGTTTTCAAATCTCCTCTTTTAGAGAACACATAGGGCTACAATACATACACATACATACATATTATATAAAATGTACATAAATTTTGGCAAAATTACTCGGAACTTACTTTTTAATTCAATTCAACTTATGTCAGCTAAAATGACCGGTAACTACACAATTTAAATATAAATAGTTATTTATTACTAGTCAAGAATAATTTTACATTAATAATTGCACTTTATTCTACACCCAAAGTCCAAAGAGTAGAAAGTATAGATAAAGTACAAAGAGATAGCAAGTGCAGAAGGCGGCTTTATCGTTAAAACTATGATTTCTTTTAGGATTTTTATTTGAAATTTAAGAAATAGCCATTTGTGAGATGGAAAAGTTATCAATATTTAACAAAACTAATCAATTCTAACATTATAAAGAGAAAAAAAATGTTTTTCTGTATGTTTGTTTGTAATGGATAAACTATAAATTCGCTGAACCGAATTAAATGCAATTTGGTATGAAGATAGTTTGAGATCTTGGGAAGGAAATAGGATAGTCTTCATCCCGGAAGCCATCTATTAAGAAGGTGAAAAGGGGCATGAAACTTTGCATGGGGAATTAATCTACGAGTATCTATTCCATACTAACTGTTAAATAAAAAGAACAACTATCAAGTTTCTAGCCTTGAATTCTCAACAACTGCATTTATATATATATATATATATATATATATATATATATATATATATATATATATATATATACTTTACACACATTATTATAAATAATATAATTCTTATTTATTGAGTACATTTAATATTTTGTCGCCTACTGGTCTATTAGTTGCGACATAAGAAATAAGGATTATTGATAAGATGAAGTAACAATTATTATAATTCAAGAATTCATTTATTAAAAACATTTTTTTAAAATGACAATTATAATTACTTATTGAAGACTAAAGAAGCTCCCACAAGTTTTTTTACTTTCTAAAGTCACTAATTACGTATAGTTTAAGCTTTACTCTTCAAATGAGTTATTAAAATTTTCAAAAATATATTGTAATGTTTCAGTGCTTTCATATCATATGTTTTCCGCTGTACAAAAAGAAAGTTTAATTTTGGCTACATTCATAAAATATTAGTAGTTGTGTAAAGAAAGAAAATAAAACCGCTAGCTCATAGTAATAGCGCTCTTCATTGTGGATATTTTCATTGCTTAGATGAAGGTACACTTAATAGCTTAAAAATATATACATATTCATTCAATTGAATTTATAAGCTCTGAAATATTAATTGAATTCTAGAAAACGATAAAAAACAGTCAATTATGATTTTTTTATCTATACATACTCGTATAATAAAATTGTAACTAAGCCGAATCTGTACATTAAATATTTTTTTGAAAATCTTATTGAAATAGACATTGTTATCGATATAGAGCCCGAATCTATAGTTTTTAGAATTTTTGTCTGTCTGTCTGTCTGTTACCGCATCACGAGAAAACCATTGGACAGATTTTGATGAAATTTGGTATGATGATAGCTGGTTATCCGGGTCAACATATAGGATACTTTTTACCGCGGGAAAATATCCCATTTCTGAGAAAAAGTACAAAACTTCATTGTGAGAGTATACTAATAAGTAAAGCCTAAGAATTTGGTTTTTGGTCATCTGGACGCGGGCTAAGCCGCGGACAATGCTAGTTTTATATATAACGTGTCTTCTCTATTCTACGCGACATTGGCGAAGTAAATGGTTCCCAAACGGCACTCTTAGAAGCCATTAAACATAAGATTTGAATTGAATTACGCATATGGCTATTATAATCCTAAGACTACATATTAAAAAAAAATCAAAGTAATTAACCAGTGTAATGGAAAATGAACAGTCAGTGGACAGACAATGTAGTGAACAAACATTTTGTGGATAAATTAGCGTGAAATATTATAATTCATAGTACCATAAAAAAGTCTTTATAGTGGACCCACCACTTAGCATGCAATCATTTCACTAATAACCACTATCAAATCACTGATTACTAAATACAGATAAGCTTAAAGATATGAAAGAGATATTAACACTTGTATTGATTGTGTACAAACTAAGTTTATATACCTACTAGGTATATAAACTTAGTTTGTACACATTAATAAAGCGCGCAGAACGGCGACAGTTCCTAGAAATCCTAGTGTCTTGGCATCATTTATCAGGCACAAAAAATAAATAAAATCTAGACGATAAAAAATGTGCTTTCAGCTTTTTATAATAATATTAGCAGAGCTTAGTTATTTTTTTTTAATTAGAAGTGTCAAATAGTACTTCATCATATTCCTTTTTATTCGTAGAAAAAATATATAAATATTGAAGATCTCACGACTTTTCTCAAAGTAAAATACCTTATTTAATTTTGCTAAAATTTATAACGAAGCAAAAAATAAAATTGCTAGAGGAACAATATTAAAATAAGTCAAATAAAACGAACAGAGAAGTGATCGTACCAAATTAAAACTGGTGTAGTTGACATTCATCTCAATCATTATAGAGTTATTAAGGAAAATTCAAACGTCGTCCTTTCAATTATAAAATGTTGATTGCTTTTGATTTATATAAGGAATATAGATAACGCTGCAAAAATTATTTTTATGTAAATATTGAAAATATTTTAAATTTAAATTATTATAGGCTAAAAAAATTCTAAAGATTTATATAAGTAAATTAAAATAATATGTACCTACGTAGGTACCCTAATGGTTCTATTGAATATAATTAGAAATTAAAACATAAACTGCGTATATAAATACAACAATTGCAAATCTACAAAGCATTGATATGGTTACATTACGTAAAGTTAAAATGAAGTATGCTTTGAATAATTTTGTATCTCTTGCAGGTAATAAATTTAATTTAAAATATTCTGACTTAAAATATTTTTCACCTTAAATACCTATATAATAGTTCCAAAAAATATTGGCTAATTTATAATTGATAGTGTCGTTATAGGTTGTATGTATAATATTACTTTTAACCGCATAAGTATCTACCTAATGTTTAATTATAAATACCATTCGTTATTATTATTATATGTTTTTTTTAATTTAATACGACATATTGTAGTAGCAAGCTTTTACTATGTATATTTTAAAATGTAATTATTTATTGAACTGTATGTTTCCCTTGAGAAGCAAATAAATAATTAAAAAAAAATACAAGGACTGATTGCCAATTTTTACGATGAACTAAGCGTCAAAACGATAGCATAAACGGAATTAGGTCTTAACAATTGCTCTTGTATGAGCGTTTTCCATCAGTTTTACGACTAGTTGATTTACAGTTGTGTGAACAGTTATTTCGGTTGCGTACATCAAAGGTTTTTGGTAAGTGGTTTACGAGGCGCGTTGGCGATGACGGAACTCTGTTTCAGATCGATAAAGTTATAAAGATTTACATTATTGCAATGATCGCACGTGAATCTGGTTCATTCATGGATTAGACGTCAGATAAAACAACCGATATTTTCAAGTACAAGCCATTCTTTTGCTCATTTTAAAAAGCATTAGAAAATTGGCGAATGTAGACTTTATACATATTTTGTTTTTGGGCGATATTTTAGGTTTCTTAGGTTGACTCAGTTTGTTTTGATTGTGTTCTATAACATTATGTACCTATATTAAGAATTACACATATATATTGTAAATTTTCTTAAAAATGCTCTATATGTCCTTTAATGCGCTGCGCTTACACAGAAAATGACATGGTCAAAGAAGGATCTCTAAAAGAGATCTTCAAGTTATGACACATTAACACCTCCAGGTAAATTTATAAGAAATGAATTAAATTTCTAAGAAATCTATTGTTAACTATAACGTCGGTGTGTTCGCGGTCGTGGAGGGATTATAGTATTAAATATTCTTAAGTATCAAAAATGAATAAAAATTTTAGTAAGAAATAATAACGAAAACATATGTTTTAAATAAACTGTGAAATTATTTTACTTGACAGTAATTTCAGTGATTAATTTGCGATATTAACGATCAAATTGGGATTAACTGATTTATATTCAAATTGAGAAGCATTCGCTTATTATGCAAATGCTACCGTATTTCAGAGTTGGAAATTGTATTTATATGTATGTATGTTTGTTTGTTTATTAAACGTTAAATGATGTATCTATTGCTAGCTTTGAAAGCTTACGCGGTTGTTTTGACACATTTACTTTGGCTCGAAGGCAGGGAAAATAGCATAGCGTTTAAACAACATTTTGTTTGTAGACGTTTTTAGTTTGGGTATATTATGAATCGTTGATTAGAGATAATTATATAGTAGATAAGATAAATACATGTGCAACAATTTTATGATTGAGAGCTCAGATTAGCTGAAAATTTTGGTGTGAGTGATAAAAAAATTTAATTTACTTGAAATAAATTGGAAAATTGAAAAAACTCTTAAAATGAGTGCCGCGTGAATTGAGTGAAGCACACTAACAAACACGCATCGAGTGCTGCGTTACATTATTCAACCGTCACAACAACGAGGAGATTTTGAGTCGTACCGTTTACTTGTGATGAAAAATGGATCTTGTGCGATAATCGGAAACGCTCATCACTAAGAATTATGATTGAAACCCAGGAGAACCGACCAAATCTTGCTCCAAGCGTAAGTTCAATCAGAAAAAAAGTACTGGCACGTGTCTGGTGGACCAGTGCTGGTGTTATCAACTACAACTTCCTAAGATCTGGCCAGACGATTACGGCAGATCTGTATTATCAACAATCGCAAACCATGATGGAAAAGCTGGCCGTTAATTAACCGAGAATGGTCAATTGCTTTAGCTCACTTTTGCTTCAGTTTCCTATAAAATGGCGAAAGTGCATAGATAACAATGGATACATACTTTGTAAATTAAATATATAATTTCAAAAAAAATATTTCGTTTTGCTTTTTCCATATAAAACAATAATTTCATATGTAAGGAATAGATGAATACCAATTTCTCAAACATTTAATTTAAATCATCATTTATAAGTATATGAGCTAGTATAAGAGAACTTTTTTAATAATACTTCGAAAATTAAAGCTAACAAAAAGTAATTAAAATGATGTAATAATTCCAGGAAGTCACGTAAGAAATTTCATTATTTGACTTTTTTCAGTATATGTACTGAAAAAAAATGTGCTAATATAACTAACCTGAGCTCACCCATTTAAGTTATTCTAAACACACGTAACTTACACACAATTGTACTCATTTAATCTGTATAATTAAAAGAGAATAAAGTAAATTTTGGAAAATTTAGAAATAAAATAGAAGTCGGTTTAAAATCTATTTAAAAATTACCTCACAATTTATAATTCTAGTTTTAATTATACCTACTCAATAATTTTCCATTAAAATATATTATAGAAGCAATGATAATGTTCATAATACATATTTGCCGAAGATGTTTAAACGTTCCGTCGGTAGTCAAAAATACTAAGAATAATGACGTATCGTTAATTGGTATTTCTCAAGATTGAGAACGAAGAGATGAACTGAGATTATAAATGCAAAACTTATATGCTACACGTATTTTATTTTAGCTGTATAATTTTAGTACGATTTATTATGTTTATTTGATAAACTTTTTTAATATTCAATATATAACGCCTTAAAATATTCAAAATATTTGAGTTATAAACACACAAGAACAAGATTTATAAACAAAGGCCATTAAAAACTTAATAAATTAGCAAATCCGTTATGTAAACGATTTAAAAAATACGACCGATCAAGAATAAATATTACTAAGAAAATTCAGAGCTTTTCTGAAGGATGCGAATTCCTTAGCTGATTACTCTTTGATTAATTTGGGGATCAAAGTACATTGTTTGTCTGACCGAATCGGAAAGCGGGTGAAAAGTCCCCGCGGAATTTCAACGAGAAACTTCTTATTGGCTCTATTCAATCTAAAAATCTGCACGATACACCGATATCTAATACAAACATTTGCGATATGTACTTGATTATTTGGGAGTTTCGATTATTTTTAAACGAATTTTAATTAGTTGAATATTATAAAATATGTTAAAAAAATATTATAAGATATTTTAATTTTTGGAATTTTTTGTTTATTAATTTAATGCTCCTCCAAAATTATTGATACTCAAACTTTTTCACAGGTGGTCTTTGTTTAAAACAAATAAACAACCCTTAAAATTAAAACAAACTACGACGTACAACAATTGGAAGGAAGCGCATGCAATACATCTGCCGAATAATAATTGCGCGTGTCCATTTTTTACGAAATTGTGAAGATTTGTGTTGCGCGCAATTAGTATCCATGGGGTGGGTCAGGGTGGGGGGTGAGTGTGGGGGTAGGGGGTGTTGGGGGTTACGTGCGTACCGACGGGTGCGTGGTGCGTGCGCGGCGCGGCGTGCACTCGGAACGGCGGTCGGAGATCCACTGCGCGGGACACAGCCTTGCCCGGACCGCCCGAGCCGCCCCAGCCCTACAACCGCCCGCCCACTCCCGCACACATATAACCCGTTTACACTTCCCTATACATTGCCTTTCTATCTTTACCAACAATATTTTTTTATCTCATTATACTTGCAATGGATTTCATAGTTAGCGAAATTGTCGTTTCTATAAGTACTATCATTGAACTTTTCTGATGCACCTCTCCATTATGTTACGTTGTAACTCTCATTGTCTCAGCAGCTCACTTGTACTCTCAAGAGTAAAGCAGAAAATATTTTGTATTGATTTGTCATCACAAACTAAAATGGAAGCTATTAATTACATAATTATTATATTATTAGTTATAGTATAGCTATTATTGATACGATATATTATTAAAAATTTTTTGAAGATTTTTACTATTGTTATACGAATTACACTATCTTATTATTCAAAACAAATACAGAAGCAATCTTTCTAAAACAAAACTAAATTAAATACTTTAATGTTAAATTATTGTAGAAGTAACTAATTAAATTAAAACGAAAATAATACATATAATAATTTAAGAAAATCAACAAAATGGTAAAGAGGTAAAAATGTGTACTTTTATAATAATAGTCAATTAGAAAGTTTAATGTGAGGTACTAGTACGCTAGACGGCTGTCACGTACGGTGCTACGAGTATAAGCTTTGTGGCAATTTTTCTTTTGTGAATTTCTGCCTAGAAATACCTAGAAATATATATATATATATATATATATATATATATATATACCTATCATAAAAAAAAACTGTATATGTACTTAAGTACGCACGCAAGTTATACATCTTTGGCGTAACAGAACAAAAATAGCTAAAGATTTCATCCCGTATGTCACAACTCTCTGTTTGTAAAAGGAATGCAGCTAACTTCATCATGTTGCTTTTTCGCTGTCGGTGTGCGCGCGCATCGTAAAAATTTTACTCTCATATTTTTTTCCAAACGTGCCAAAAGAAGTATAACTGTTTTCGCAGTTTTTTTGTCCGATTGATATATTTATAATTCGAAAAATTGAAATTTTTGAAACCATTAACAAGAAAAGAGAATTGAATTGAAATTGTTCCTTGGTTCTTCTTAAAAGACCGTATTAATCGAAAAGTTTGCAAACTTTATAAGATATCAACTATCATGTGTCATTATTATAACAAAAGCCTACGTGACAAAGTTTCTAAAAGCCCTCTCGTGACCGAAACCACCCTTACATCGACCAATTATTTATATGTTGGTCGCATAAGCGTGATGGTCGCGTAGGGTGATTTAAGTCTTAATATTAGTAATTGCAAAGTTGAGTGCTCAAGGCTTTATAAATACTTGATGAAACAAGGCTACTTTATACTTGCTAGCGATAAAAAGGTATAATACGTTTATTAAAAATATTTACTATATATGACTATATAGTGTCCCAACATATTTATAAACATAAATATTTAAAACTAGCATTGCCCGCGGCTCCGCCCGCGTTCAGATGATCAAAAACCAAATTCTTAGGTTTTACATAGGTATTAGTATACTCTTTCTTACAATGCGGTTTTTGTATTTTTTCTCAGAAATGATATATTTATAAGATATTTTCCCGTAGTAAAAAAGTATCCTATATGTTGACCCGGATAATCAGCTATCATCATACGAAATTTCATCAAAATCCCTCCAGTGGTTTTTCCGTGATGCGGTAACAGACAGACAGACAAAAATTCTAAAAACTATAGATTCGGACTCTGTATCGATAATAATGTCTATTTCAATCAGATTTTCCAAAAAATATTTAATGTACAGATTCGACTTAGTTACAATTTTATTATAGGTATGTATAGATTAAAGCAATGCCTACATGGCATTAAACCAAACTTGGCGTTAGAGAATTAAGAAGACGACGACGGCGGGATTCGTCCATAGCGTATTTATTGAAAAATAAGTACTAGTGCCATATTAAAAATGAAAACTATTTACAACTAATTTGTATTAAGAGTAGAGAATATAGTGTAGGTATATCAAAATAAAATTATTTTAATAATAAATAAATAAAATTATAACAATATAATTCAAAATTAAAAAATGAATTCTCTTTTAATAACTTAAACTAATAAATTATTTAAAACGCAATAAGTATTTTACATCGTAGCGCTTGTACGAGAACAATGTTCATTTTACCAAGTCGATAAAAATTCAGCATATGTATTTTATTCCAATTTGAGATTCGTATTATTTGAGCTATTGTTGATAGTTCACGTCGATGTGCTTTGTGATGTCTATTTCTTATAAGCTACGGGAAAAAACTATCAGATTTAAGGGAATATCTGTACTAGTTTTTTCCCGTAACTTCTCCCGAGAAAAAAAAAATCAATAAAAGTAGCCATCCAATAGTTTAATAATCCAATGGGCTTAATACAAAAAGACAAGAAGAAATTCTAAAATGGTATAAGTCCAGAAATCTGAAATACATTTAAATGATACGTTATGATGCTAAGCCTAACATGCTTAAAGTTTCTATTCCTTAGCGATCGTAGAATCTTGTCTAAAGCCCTCTAGATATATTTAGTTATCCCTTCACCGATAGTAGCGGTATTGAAGATTTGTTCTAGCTAAATACGTGCTACGGATGTTCACTGGACTTGTTAAGTGAACCAAATGCACTTTAATTGACGACATGTTTGGCCAGTTTGTAGTAGTACTTGCTGTGCCAGCGATCGCGGGTTCGAGCCCTGTTGGGAGTATTCATTTGTGTAATGAGCACGAATTTGTACTCCTGTCATGGGCGCTTATATTTATAATATGTATGTATTTAAAGTTTGCCTTGGGGTACGACGTGTAAATGTTTTATGTACAATGTAAACGCCACTTCTTATTCCGCTAAAGTATGTTACAACGCCGTTTGAACCTAGTCATAGGTTGAACGATGTGGTCTGGGCGATGATAAATAAAACAGGACAATTATCTTTCTATTATAAATAAATGTACGGATTCTATGTTTTTCGAATAAATTTATGTAAACAGAATAAATTTTAGTAACTTTACAGAAAATACTTATATTTTAATGTTTATGTGGCCGTGTTTGAATATACTATTATAACGCTTATTTGTATATTTCAATGTGAAATTTAATGCTAAGCTACACAATGTTTGTGTACTGTTTAAGTTGATACACAAAATATTTAATTTTGTGTCGTCTGAAAATTCTCTATATGCAAAATTTGAAACTGCCACTGTTCCTGTAATTTGCTTTTGGTACCAACTTAATAAACTTACGAGTTTTGCAAACACGTAAGAACACTTTATCTTTCGTACTTGTCCTATATCTTCCTTTGTCCTTTAAAAATTATATTATACTAAAGCATGAATGGAAAATTTTGTCTCCATAAAGCTTTTCTATTCAGAAAACAAATATAATAATGTAGGATGTATAATATTTTTATAAAAGGAAAAGTTGAGCATTAACTTATTGTGTTTTTGGAGATTGTTATATCACTTGAGACTTTAAACCAATATTTACATTTTGCAACTTACACATTATGTTTACTAATATTATAAAGATGGAAAGATTGCTTGTTTAAATGAGCTTACCTGAAACTACCAGCTCGATTTGAATTTTTTTCTATATAAGCGATCCGAGCCCCATGTCAGGTCTCTGATACAGATATAAAACACATATATAGGTTATTATAGGCTAATTACTTGTATAGCCAACATATATGTACATATATTTGTTTCAAACGGGTCACGAACTTCTGACCGACGACGCGACGTAAAGACAGAAACTCTGATTGGGTAACTCACTACACAAGTCGATTTTCTTTTATTTATCGATTTTTTTTTATAATATGTGCATTTTTTTTGGATATATTAAGAGCAGTATGACGTTTATAATGTTAGATGTTTTTATAGGCTTTCGAGTTTTTCGAGATTGGGCGTTCCTTATTTCTTTAAATAGTATAGTCATTAATTAGTATATAGTGTTATTTGGCTAGTCTCAATGAGATTGGCCGCCGTGGCCGGAATCGGTCAGGAGAACATCAGTGTTATTTACGCTCGTTGTTGTATATTTGGTGTACATTAATTTTGTATTATTAACAAGTCAAGTTATTTTCATTAAGGCTGATGATGATGGTCATTTTATGTCAGACACAAGAAAATTACATTTGTTTTGCAAATTTAACTAACTCTTATTTCTTATGTGCTCCAATTTTTAAATGAAACAGGAAATTAATATTCGACTAAAAGATTTGCTTTTTAAAACTAAAACCAAAAGATTTTTTTCAGAAGAGGAACAAAAGAAGAAGATGTACGAATTAAGTAAAATTGAATTATATATATTTTCCATAAACTACATATTATTTCACTATTAACTTGTAAAGAGTATTTCAAAATAAGAAAGCAGCAGCTGTTACAAATTGAATGATTTGCGTCATTTGCTCCATTATTCGTTAAACAGCGGTCGTCCAATCGGTCTACTAGATTGACCAAGTTAAGGACCATCGGGGACTTCAGCCTTCTCTCTGTTTTCTTAATAGAATATGTGATAAATATTCTTAAAAGGAAGTTACTATTAAAAGATAAGAATTGTGATATCAATGAAAATTATAAAATTAGAAGGAATAATTCGATTTTTTTCTAAAGTAATTCAGGCACGTTCCCTTTATATGTAATTTTAAAACTTGTATACATAAATAATATATTTATAGAATGAGCCGGTTTTGGATAGCGAAATTGGTACTTCAAACACAGGCAATTTTGTTCGTGGAATATACGTTTTTGAATGTATTCGAGCGGTCGCAAGCTCTAACGGCGTCAAACAACCTGTTGCTGAGTAAAAAAACGTCAGTCAGCTTTACAGGTTTATATCAAAGTAAACTCTTTTATAAACGGTTTCATACTTCTGTTTTCTTAATCAAGAATATAAAGTGTATCCTTAAAAAGGTAAAAAGTACTTTATTTTTAATTTTGGCTCTATGGTTAAGACAAATGTAAACTACAATTTATTTATAGAGTGTATTTTTTTAGTTTGGTATACATTACTAATACTATAAACATATTTTGCTTGTTGGTTGGTTTCTGCTTCTTACACGTAGCAACTAAAAGTATTTTTTTTGCATAGAGATAATTTATGGATTAGAGTGGATTAGTGTGACATAGACTGGACCTTGTGGTATTACGGATACTTGCGTGGACTCAATAGTAAAAGATAATTTTAACTGAACCTGGAATTATGGCATAATATTAATTTTTAGGTAGTTTAAATTCATTTTTGTGTGAAATTAGTGAACTTATTTTTGTGATTTCGATATTTTTTAAATAAAAACAATTTTTTCTGTAAACCATCCAAAAATAAAACTCCAAAAGGATTTCTATAATCTTTGATTTATTATAAGCTAACTGATTAGCTTGAGTAATTAAGAAATTGATCTCAGAAAAATTGGGCACTATAAAATTTAGTCGTGGTTGTGGAAGTGGAAATTGAAGTTACACACAAGAGTTACTTATAATAATTTCTGTATACACTCGTAGTACACGAAAAATGTCGGTTTAATTCAGGCACTGAACACTATTTTTGACCTCTAGTTTCACTATCACTTTAGCTTCAGTTAAAATAAAATGAACTATTCAAAAGTGCTTGTAAAAGTGTAATAATAAAATAAAGATAAAATTTATTTAATTAGTCACATCTTATGATTTCTTCTCAACCTTCACTTTCTGTTCTAATCACTCTACACTCTACATCTTTATCTACTTACATAAAACAAAGAATATTACAGTAAAGTAGAAATACATCACAGAAAATTATAAAATGTTCTCGTAAGATCAATATGTTTATGGAATATTCTTACGAGAAATGATCTGTCTCTCTCCGACTCACGGCAATTTGCCAATTACTGTCAGATCTTGACAGGTCAAGTAGGTACTGTAACATATATAAAAAAGTCCAATTACAATCGGGAATATGCGTGTGATTTCAATAATTGTGAAATATTTTTTTTTTATAATAGTTATTGGTTTTGAATTAAGCCTATAATATTATTTTTAATGTGATTTCTTTTTGATAAGAAAAAAATATATGTAGGTGGTAAATTGAAACTAGTTGAAACGCACGCCATTGGTCAGACCGAATATGACGTCAAAGTATTGACATAACAGAGCGCTTAGCGACTTTGTCGCTCAAACTAGAGTTATCATTTGTCAATGTATAATACTTTGACGTCACGTCAAGCGCGAGAAATTTATTTTTTTTTTAGTTTTTGGAGCAGGATATATTTTTTTTACAATTATATAACGATGTTAGCTATTGTATAAAAAAAACGCATATTCCATATTATTTTAGCTCTTCTCGAATGATGCGACATACAGCATACTATATAAATTTACTGTTCACTAAATGAAAACTTTCATTTTTCTTTATATCGTTACAATTTCGTTGATTTTGGCTATAGTACGTTACTATCATAATATAAGATAAATGTTATTATAATATACGTTTTTCCTATCGAATTACATTAGTAGAGGTAATCGGTGAAATCGATTCGGTCGGAAATAGGACGAGCAAAGCGCCTTTGTGAGCTTTTTTCTGCCTGTCCTTACAGTGATTCACTAACCGTGGACAGTTATTATTAGTTTTCTACTTCATGTTGCATAGTGGGTATATCTTATAAAACTATATAACAAACGTAATATAAAACAAAGTCGCTGTCAGTGTCTGTCTGTTTCTCCGCTTCCGTTTTTTAAGCCACGCTACAGATTTTGGTTCAGTTTTGACAAATAGAAAGAGGAAGGATGGTATATATATTGTGTATATAATTTGTAAATACTTTGTACAAAATGGCTGAGCGTAGACGGTGTTTTTTCATACAAACTGTTTTCATATGATTACATGGCTAACGTTGGCTGAACCTTTAGAGATACATGAAACCAGTATACTAAAAATTTATAGGTCTTAAAAAGGCCTACAGAAAAGCCTGTAATAAATAGCATGTGCCTCTCTTCTAAGGTAGATAGATATGCTTACAATAACTATTTTTATCTACAAAAACGTACCCAGTGACGCATCCGTGCAAAGCGAGGGTAAGTTGCTAGTTGGGCTTATTACTAATTGTAAGAATATTTTAGCTATTATCAATAGGAAACTGTTAAAATATTATGCAGTAATTAAATAGGTAAAAAAATGCCTATTCATAGACACTGTAAAACTGTCTGTTCAATTTTTATGAGGCTGATATAAAGATATTAGTGTAAAATATAATCCCATCAAAAACATAAATGTGAAAATGGGAGCCAAGTTCAATATTAAGAATATACGTGTTTGTCAACTTCACCGACAAAAGAATTGAGATCTAAATGGGTGCCAAGTTCTGTAGATAATCCTGATTTCTTTTCATAAGAACATACAACATTCTAAAATAAATTGAAAACACAATTTCTTCTTTCTTTCTACTACAAAAGTGTTTGCTATTTAAAAATAGATCTTCTTAAATTAGAACAGTAGAATTATTTACACAGAGTAGATAATATAGGATAAATTGAAGTTCAAAATATGATTTGGCTAGTTTTTACCAGTAAAGCAAGTTTTTAGAAGAGTGAGACATGTTGAAAAATAAACGGATTTTGTTAGGGTAAATGCTTTTAAAGATACCAAATGATAAGATTAATAATATTATTAGATATATTGTGAATCAATTAATTTTATTTATTAAAAAATGAATAAAATTGGTGTTATTTAGTAGTCAACGCTTTAAAATAGTAATAGTATATGTCGTGTTATCCATAGGTATACTGCGAAAATCATCTTTAGTGGTTACTAATCTTATGGGCGTTATCGGCGTTATCAGGGCTCAAATAATAATATATTCAATGCTCAATACACGATTTAATTAGAGAAATTACAATGTTACAAACTTGAAACGGTAATTCTAATAATTTAGAGCCAGCGGGTTCACAGATACAGATCACACTTCCATATTCAATATCCACCACTCTATGATCCACCAAGATCAAACAACTTAACTAAACCACGTTCCTCCAATGAATGTCATGATGGCGTCTCGACCCCGCTAAAGACGTAGTCTCTGCTCTAAATTAAAAAAAAAAACTTTTAAAGCAATAAAAAGTACACTGAATAACATAGTGACTTTAAACAATGAGGTTTCACATTTTAGCAGAAAAAGGTTATTAAATCCCCCTCCGGTATTTTTTTATTCGAAATAAAAAAACATTCAATACCAGTTTCATTCATACTCCGTTAGATTTCTGTAACCTATGACACATGGTTCGTGACTTTCAACCGACGACGCCAATTTATTACAAATCCGATTTAGGTTGTTCGATGGAGATGTCATAAAAATGCATACTAGCAACTCTTGAACTAGGTACTTACTATTTGTAAAAGAGTTTTAATTATTTTGAAGTTTTAAACTCAATATAAAATACGTACCTATGTATCAGTGGCGAAGCGTCCATACAAGACGTATGATTACAATTACTTTGCTATAATTTTACATACATTTAATCTTTAAATGTATAAATGTTCTTTTGGAAATAATTATACATAATAATAGCTTTATTTCTTTCTGCATTAATATGTATATAAAAAATATATATTTTTGGAACAGCGTACCTCTGCTAAAAGTTCACCCTTCGCCACTGGTATGTACATATTTTTTTCACTGAAATATCTGATTGAATTATATTAAATATGTACTATGACTGTTTGCTATATTACGTTTTAAATAATATGAAAATAAACTGTTTACTGTAACTTTTTACAAATTTATGAGTGTAAATGTGTAAGCGTATCTATAAAATTTCTACAAAAATATCATTGGCGCTATTTATATAAAAAAATCTACTACAAATTATTTACGATCTAAAACTAGACTGAACAAATATGAGGATTGGAGAACATTTGAAACTAGGTGTTTTCATATTGGAATAGTCATAATAGTATATAATAAGCCAGTTCTCTTATCTCATAAAGTTTCATATTGTAACATTTTGCGAGTTCACAACATCTTTAAATCAAAATGTCACGCCATGTAAACCATGCTTAATGTATAATTTACCATAATAGTTGTTAATCCTAAACGAGAGCAGGTAATGGGAGATGGCCGTGTGTGAGAAAAAGACACAGCGCTTTCCAAAAGGAAATCTTTATTACATGAACAATGGTTTTGGATTACATAGTTAGTGAACGTGATTATGGCTGTGGAATAAGTGGTATGTGCTCAGTGATTAAAATAATACCTTACTGTGCACATGTGAGCGTTTTGTATATGTATGTAGCTATAAAACATTTATGTATATTGCAACAGAATGAATTTCTGATCCCAAAACTCAAGTTCTTACTCGTACAATACTTGAATCAAATCAACCATTTTATTGCGAACTTGGGTTAGTACATACATTTAGATTTTGATAATAATATATTTAATGTTCAGCCAAATTCAGCCTTACAGGATGCAATATTTTAATAATTAAAATATGCATAAAATTACAAATGTTAACATATATTACATAATAACATATTATTCAGTATTATGCTTGACTTCCTGTGTAATGTATTTTATATCATTCTTTTTAGCTAGTTAATTACAATACCTATATACCTGCTTAAAATTATATATTACACCTTATCCAACATATAGTCTTTAACTGAATAATACGTCTTTTCTAATAGAAATTTCTTCAATTCATTTTTAAATACATTAATTTAATTGAAAGCTAAAAAATAGAAAATCCTTAAACAATTTCAAAAAGAGAGGCAGTTTCAATAAAAATACATACTTTATTTGAATATAAAATTCATTTAATTGAACAGATCAGACGGATATTACAATGTCTAAAAATCTTATTTACAGTTAACTTTAATTTCCGTAGAATTTTGCCATTCACGTTCCCATACTTTAGAGTGACATACAAGCAATATACATATGGAACCTGGTGTTACGCATTTTGACTCCAGTGCATCAAAATCTAATTCAGTTAAGAGACCTTCCACGACCTGTGTTGTTACTTTCTGCACCTTGTAAACGTGGAAGTCCGCAGCGGGATTATTGTTCGCGATATATTCATCTAGTGACTTCTGTGCTAATTCCCTGTATTTTGGTTCATTGGGATCCTGATCTACTTTTCCCCCGAGAACATCGCTTTCACCTTTTACTTAACCTAGGTAACATTAATTGAATATTAATTTATCATGCTAAAAACGAAGTATATGTACTCGTAATAGAAAAAGTGTTCAGATCTAAGGAGAAAAACAATCAATGTCAAGTGGTTTCTTTTCCTTTATTTAGTTTCATCTCCTCCGGGTCTGTGTAATGGAATCTTGCAAGTTAAATTTGACACACTTTCCAGTATCTATATATGATAGAGTTGAAATTTAGCACATTTTTTTATTTATTATTTATTTTTGGGTGTGGTGCCGAGGTCGGCCCTAGCTACGTCGACCTGTTATGGTCCATTGTAGCTCCCTTTTAGCACATTAGTTTTGTTCCCGATACAATGTACGATTACCTACTAAATGCCGTCATTTTTAATTCAATACGGCGGAAGTTACAAAATGGCGATTTATCATTTCCGTAGTGATTCATCCAAAAAATATAAGGGATCAATAAGCGAAATACAATAACTAACGTCATTGTAAATTCAATATGGCGGCTGCCGCAAATGGCGATTTATCATTACAAACTTTTATTTAGTTTCACCTGTCCCCATGTCTGTCTGTCTGTCTGTAATCAAATCTTGCAAGTTATATTTGACTTATCGTTATTCTAAAACCTAACTTAATTCTCTACTACTTGGACTTTCAAACATGTTTTTTTATTTTCATAAATAATAATCATTATGAAATTACTAGCGGCTCACCCTCGCTTCGCTTGGGTTCGTCTTTAGCTTGCTTCCCCATACAAATTTTCATCCCCTTAAGGGAGGATTCCGGGATAAAATATATAAATATTCGGATAAAAATATAAAAATATCTAATATATACATTTCCGGGATAAATATATCCTTTGTCCTTCCTAGGGTCTCAAACTATCTTTTTACTAAATTTCATATAAATCTCGTAGTAGATCCAGAGATTACCCCCTACAACATCACAAACTCACAATATCACAAACTTTACCTCTTTATAATATTAGTATAGATTAATAATAATAGATTATTTTATAAATAGTAATATTTAAAAAATTATTAACAATATGTAATTATTTTTATAAATATTTTTTCTTTATAAAACTCTTCTTCTTATGCCTGGCATTTATAAATCCCGGCTATTGCCAGAGTTTGCCTTCATACTTAGCCTCCTCCACTTTGAACGGTCTTTAGTATCATTCTGTGTAAGTTCATTGACTCTCATGTCCCGCTTCACGACATCCAGCCATCGCTTTTTTGAGCGACCGGGTCGGAGGTCTTGTTCCAGGGACAGATATATCAAGGCACTTTCTTCCGACATAGTCCTCAGACCGATGCGCGATATGGTGATACCACCTCAGACGACGCTCTTGAAGCTTATGCGGTACATCACGGACCCTGAGACTACCCTACTATATTTATCTTTTAAAGTATGGAATTGTGGTGTATTGTATATTTTGTATTTTTTTTCGGAATATATTTAATTTCTTTGCGGGTTGTGTGGTGGTGCTCTATTGGTGTATATTTTCTTTTGTGTCTTTTTAAGGTAAAATGGAATCCTTATAATTTCGTCACATCTGTTTGTCCGTGTGTACCATGCGGGTTGCTCCTGGTACTTCTCTGATAGCAGAGTTGATCTTGGAGCAAACCCATGGTTGTTGTGGTTTGGATAGTACTACCTTTTCCGGTGAGTCCCAAACCACGTGCGTAAATGCATTTTCCAACGTTAAAAAACAAAAACAAAGATGTCTAAATAAAAGACATGCATGTTAAATAGCATCATGTTTCATGCTCGGTGAGCGCGTCAGACTTGAAATATTGTATGTAGTATAGCGTTTCTAATTATTCCCCAGAATTAAAATTAATTTATGCAAGCGTACTGTTTATTTAAACGTATACGTTCATCATTGGGTTATCTTATGTAAATTGCGCATACTTAATTTCAACATTTTCGTCTAGTAGATTCGGAGAACATTGGGTGCGACAACGACGAACAGATAAACACAAGAGATTTAAAAGGGTTCTGTTTTCCTTTTCAGGCACGGAACCCACTTAGGATCACTCATGTGTCTATCTGCAACATTTATTTCGTAGTATCAAAATAAAAAGACTGAGAGATATTATTACCACATTTATGCCGGAGTTATAATATTATTTCTAATAATTCCTGTTTAACCAAAATTGATTATAATAATTCTAGTTTTTACTTACTCCAACCAAAAGTGCAGCTATGAGGAGACAGTGAACGAGTACAAGCCGACTTTCCATTATGTTTTTATTCGACTCTGCACAATTACTTCTTACGACCGGTTGGTTCAAAATGTGTAATATTAGCTGTGAAATGACTCTATTTTATATAAAATTTGTTCACATTATTATTTTTAACATAGCATTTTTAATGATATCGATATCGACCATGAAAAATTTAGTTATATATATATATATATATATATATATATATATATATATATATATATATATATATATATATATATATATATATATATAATGCACATAAACGAGTCTAATTAATGGAACTTATAACAATAAACATAATTAACTTTTTCACAGTTGTTTTTAATTGACTTTGTTCAAATGTGTGATTTTTTTAGTAGATATGAGTGTTTCTCTTCGGCCTATTTCTTTGTTTTGCAAAGCATTGCTTTGTTGGTGCGTGAAAGAAAATTAAACTAACAAAGGCCAGAAAGCCAATTTAAAAATTAAAAAAAAAACTGCGCTATGAATTAGATTAAAAAAAAATAATGTCCGGAAAGAGGAACCCGAAATCGATCAACATCTAACTTGCCAACTTGACAGCCAAAAAGCGACATGATTGTTGTATTAGTTTATTTTATAATTTATAACACATACTAGCATTGCCCGCGGTTCCGCCTGCGGTTCCGCCCGTGTTCAGGTGACCAAAAATTTCCAAAAATGCTTAGGTTTTACATATTAGTTTACTCTTACATTGCAGTTTTTGTATTTTTTCTCAGAAATGAGATATTTTCCCGCGGTAAAATGTATCCTATATGTTGACCCGGATAATCAGCTATCAACATACCAAATTTCATCAAAATCCCTCCAGAGGTTTTTCTGTGATGCGGTAACAGACAGACAGACAAAAATTCTAAAAACTATAGATTCGGCCTCTGTATCGATAACAATGTTTATTTCAATAAGATTTTCCAAAAAATATTTAATGTACATCTGTTCAGTTTAGTTAAAATTTTATTATATGTATAGATATTATTATATGTATGTGTTTACAGTATTTAATATAAAGAATTATAAAATATATTTTGATAGAAACGAATGAGAAATGGTCAGATGAATAGGTCGGCTGTCCGAATTCCTACAGAAATGTGCTGGATGAGGTCAATGGCAGAAAACTGGAAGTTATGTAAACAAAAATATGAAATATTTATTGTAGCGTCTGGTAATCTAGAGAAAGATTCTGCAACTAATATAGCGCTACTTCTTAACGTGATTGGTAGCCGTTTGTATTTGATAAACCTGATGACAAGAATAATTTTAATAAAGTTATAGCAAAATTTGAAGAACATTTTAATCCAGAAAAAAATGTAACTTATGAAAAATACAAATTATTTTCTAGGACTCAAAAGTAAGGAGAATAGTATGAAGATTTTTTAATTGAGTTAAGTGCTTGACTTGAGTGACTTGAGTGCTTCGTGTGAGTTTGGAGTTCTTACAGAAAGTCTCATCGTCTATATAAGAAATAGAATGCGTCAAATATTAGAAGATTTAGAAGGTGTAAAATAATATATCGATGATATAGTTATTTGGGGTAAGACAAAAGAAGAACATGATATTAGATTATCATGTAATTTAATTTTAATTAATATAATATTAATTTAATATAATAATGATGAAGTTAGCTGATAACTAAATATGCCTAATATGCCATATTTAACTATTTTATTAATTTATCATTACTTTTACAAACAGAGATTTGTGACATACGGGATGAAATCTTTAGAAATTTTAGTTCTGTTACGCCAAAGAACTATAACTTCTTACGTGCGTACATAAGTACACACACACGTTTTTTTATATTCAGTATGACTGATATTTCACCGCCATCATTTACAGTTAGCTACCTTAGTAATTTTTTTCTTTGAGAGAGTACAAGAGATCTGAAGACATACCTGGACGGAAGATAAGCTCTTAAGCAGTTTTTTTAAAGAAGAGATATTTTAAGATAAAAAAAATCTTTATTGGAACATTATACGTTTAATAAAGAAATTCTAACAACGATTACACTTCGTCTAGAGATAATGTGTACATTTAACTTTAATTTCCTTAGCATTCAACCACTTACGTTCCCATACTCTTGAGTGGCATTGAAGTAAATTGCAGTTGCTACCTGTTGAGAAACAATCTGTCGATACTGCATCAAAATCTAATTCAGTCAAAATACCAGCTACAATTTGTGATGTTACTCCGTTCATCCGGACAACGTTATACGCCGTAGGGGCTTGGCTGTCAATGACATATTTGATTAGAGACTCCTGTGCTAAAATCCAGTACTCTGGTTGATTTGGATCCTTAGCTCCTTTTTGACCCACGAGTTGGCATTTAACCTAGGTAATATTAATTGATTAATTATTAATATGATATGTTAAGTTCCGTAATTGAAAACTAAGTTAATGCAATATTTGTTTAAATTACAAAATTCAAAAGACTTAGTTTATTGTAAATAATATTTTTGACAAATTTTATAAACATGGCCAAGTATCAGGGTTAAAATCCTTGTTTTTAGCTCACGTTTGTTATTTAATCTTCATATGTTATAAATGTTAACATTTCCAGTAGATTCGGTGCACCTAGGATGCAACAATAACGGATAAAAATGGCACGGTTGATATAAATTAAAAATTTTGAGACTTTATGAAATTAGTTATGCCGGATTTTATAAAAAATCCAGTTTTCACTTACTTCAACCAAAAGTAAAGCTATGAGGAGACAGTGAACCAGCACAAGCCGACTTTCCATTATGTTCTACTACTAGTAGACTGCAAAAGTACTTCTTACAGCAGTCTAGTTCAAAATATTTAATTATATTTGAAGTAGCTCTATTTTATATTCATTTCATATCAATGACATTGATTGATAAAGACCATAACTAATTGCGATTATGTATGTACAAATATAATTGATATTATTACATTTTTAATGAGGTAAAAATCATCCTGGCACTTGTAGACCTATCTCTATATTGCCATCTATGAGTAAAATTTTTGAATAACTTATTCTAAACCAACTGTAAATTCATTTTAATATTCTGTTAACTGTTAGTTCAGCCAATACGGGAGTTGCTCTTCTTAAACACATTCATAACGCTTGGGAAAAATCACAAAATGCAAACGGTGTTTTTTGTGATTTATCTAAGCCCTTTGATTACGTAGAACATGAAACCCTCCTGCTTAAACTAAGTCATTTTGGTATTCGTGGCATTGCTCTTGATCCCATTGCTTCATATCTTAGTGGTAGGGTTCAGAAAGCCGCTGTAAATATCGTTAATTCTTCCGATTCCTCTTTGAGAATGGGTTTTCCGCAGGGATCTATTTTGGGTCCATTTTTGTTTCTAGTTTAAATAAATGATCTTCCTTTCTATGCTAATAAATTTTATGTAATATTGTACTGTTTGCAGATGATACCTCTTTAAATTTTAAAGAAGATAGAAATACGACTGATTATAACAAAGTAAACAGTGCGTTATCTCAAATACTTAAGTGGTTTAATATGAATAATTTAGCACTGAACACCAAGAAAACTAACTGTATTCAATTTACCTACCTAATGTAAGGAGACAGGGTTTCAGTTCGTTTTTAAATAATGAAATTTTTTATACTGTAGATTCCACAGTATTCTTGGGTATAATATTAGACTCACGTCTTCAGTGGAGCCCCCGTCTGTCATCTCTCGCGAGTAGACTGAGCTCCGCTATGTTCGTTGTTAGGTAAGTCGGCAGCTTACAGATGTTGATACTGCTAGACCTTTTTATTTCAGGTACTTTCACAGCATCTTGTCTTACACATGAAATAAATACTAGAAATAAGGATAAACTGGTGACGCCTCGCTTTCGCCTTCAAAAGGTGAATAGATGGGGCAAGACATTAAACATCAGTAAAATGAATTTTATATCAAATACTATAGCTCAACCCTCGTGACGTCCATCGGCTAAGAGGTGCTAAAAACTGATGGACGTAGTCTACGCTCTAAACAAGATATGGTGTGCTCCAAGCTCGCTCGTTGAATAAGACGATGTTCACGGGTCAACATATTCCAGCGGACTCCCCAAAAACCCATGTACATAGTACACACACAGGTTGAATAAGAACACCTAATAACGCCAGGGTACGGGAAGGGAAAAAATCTAGAAAGCCCAGCGATCAACATACGAGACTGTAGTGATCATCCAGACCAAAAAAAGTAAGAAGATTAATATCCACGACTACCTCTACGCGGTAGTCGCGATCTGTAGACAAATAGATCTTCGTAGTATCTTTTACAGTCAGATGTATCACCGAAGAAGAACTATTATTTTAAGAGAAAAGGAAGATTTATCCGACGGACAAACGAAATTTGTACTAGGGCTTATAATCTAATACAACCTAAAGATGGCAATGTCCCAAAGATATAATAATGCTCCATAAATAAACAAATCAAAAAAAGGCGCGGAAAGCGTCCCTGGTGTTTAGTATACTAATATGGAAAAAGTAATATATGGTATATTGTTTTATCTTTATTTTGAGATTTGGTAGTTACAATTAAAAATCATACATACATGCATCGTAATTTATTAAAAAATTGTTAGTTTACTTGCAGAATCACATAACTGTCTAGAATACAATCCTTATTTTTACGGTTCAGTAACATCGCCACATGAAAATTTACACAGAATAATAAAAAAAAAAAATCTTTTAATTATAATTTTTATTTGCCGATACGCTCCATGCCAAATCAGCGAAACTGTGAGAATACGGTTACACGTGCTTTCCTGGACAATTTTCTAATAGCCGTCGTATAGGTGTAATTGTCTCAACAAAAATATTTACTCGCTCTTCCTGTTGCCTGTGTTTCTTCCGGCTGCCTGACGCGAGAACACAGGTGAACTTACAACAACCGAGAGAACGAGAACCATACGGAAAGGGAGCATCACCTGCGGATGATACGCGGTTCACTAAAACCATTATGCATTGACACCCCTGTTCAGTAACTTTTTTTACTTTTTAGTATTTTTCGAAGTCAGTAAAAAAATTTTTAAATTACTTTTTAATTTCGTAATTTTTAGATTTTTAGTTTAGTAGTAGTAGTAGTATATATATATATATATATATATGATGATGATGATGTTCTCCTAGCCGATTCCGGCCATGGCGGCCAATCTCAATGAGATTAGCCAACTGCGCAGGAGATATTATAGTGCTCAAGTGTACGCGCAGACACAAGGCACTCTCTATTCCTATCACTCTCATACTCCGGTGGGACGACCACTCGACATATATATATATATATATATATATATATATATAATATATATTATATATATATATATATATATATATATATCATATCAATCGACTCAATGGAACTTTTTTTTGTAAATTTAATACTAAAAACGATCCATTCATTCATGATGGAGAACCTCTTAGAATTGGAATTTCGAACTCCGCTTTTATCAGGACCTTTGTTGGGACATTTTCTGAGATATTTTAGGGTGAGAGCGAAGAAAAAAAATATCGTCATTTTTTGACATACCCTAATATATATATATATATATATATATATATATATATATATATATATATGTATTATATATATAATGTATATTTTTTAAACCGTAGCTTTGTCTAATTGGAAGTACATAAAATCAATTTTACAGCATGACTATAGCGAATTTGAGTACTTATTATAATTATGAATAATATCATTTTTAAACTGGAAATAATCAATTGAGCAACTGTTAGCACGGGTTAACTTATTGGCATGGTGACCGCGCACTTGGAAGATTACCTACCCTTGAGGCATACTAGAGAACATTGTGAAAGCATTCAGAAAACCCCGCTGTATCATGAGCTCTCACTGTAGGCCAGCCGTCGGGGCGTCGTCGTTGAGTATGGGAGACCGTATTCTGTGGTGCCTCATTAAGACGGTGGAGGTTTCGTGGTGTTTTAGTATGTAGTGCTGGCTTTTCTAGCCGCTATGAAAAGGTTATCTTAATATAAGCTATTAAGGGAGCTGAAGTGCTATTTTTTAATTTTAACACATTTTGGTACCGTCGATTAGTTAGAATTTTATCAAAAAACTATTGACAAATAATAATGTAAGCAAAATTATAATTATGAACTATACGCTAAATAAAATACAAAGTTCAAACGTTATTTTATTTTGTTAAACGAAATATCTTAAGAAAAATCTAGTAGTAAAGATAAATTACTTCTAAGAATGTTTAGACATTATTCATATATTAAAATTATATCATAATCTTGCTTACAAAGATACTTTTTCAATAGCCCTGTATAAAGCCTTAGGCTATAAGATTCCGAGCACGCGCATTTTGGCCGTCCGTGTTATTAATATTCAACGAACGCACTATATATTTGCTTTATTAAAAAGGAAGATTTTAGGATCTACGCTGAACTATTTGATCTATATTTTATGGTATTTGTTTTCAATGTTATAATATGAGAATTAGGCAGTGATAGCCGCATAGTGATAATCGTAACGCGCTCGCTTGGGAAACCGAGTGAAGCGGGTCTCGCATCTCTGATATTTTCATGTCCGAATCATTTCTAACATAATTACCACTTTCCTTACGGTGGAGAAAAACATCGTGAGGAAACCTGCATGCCTGAGAGAACCTACCAAGTTTTCGAAAGGTATATGACATCCGCCAACCCGCACTTGGCCAGCGTGGTGACTGGTGAAGTATAGCCTGATCTCCCTCGTATTGAAGGGAGGCCCGTGTCCAGCAGTGGGACGTTAAAAAGTGGTGAATACAATACGGGAATTCAAATTAAATTATCTTGTAATATGAACTTTGTAATTTATCATATACCTACTCTGTAAAGTGATTGAGGCAATTCAATAGATTCTGTTACATATTATCTCAAGTTTACAACATTATCTACAAACGGAAATTATTAACCAACAATTCGAAGATATTGGAAACTTTTTTGTCAACCCTATATTTTTCAAAGAAACCCCGATTATAATTTAACAATTAACTGTAAAATTAGATGTTTAATTGTTTTGAAATCAATAATATATTAAGTCTGTGCTTGATAGGTAATAGTCATTATAATAAGGTGCATGCTGGTGTTAATCCTCCTATCATTAATTCATGAAAATAAGAATCAAAATAAATTGTAAGTATAGTAGTAGTAGAAGTAGTAATTATTTAATTCTCTACCGTATAGATTTTTTTTAATCTTCATGTTCAACTTTAAATTGAATTGGCGTTGACATAGTTACTCGTATTTCTATCAGCCTATATGCTCAACGAAGGCTTATTTTTTAACGTTGAGAAATGCGTGGTTATGTGGGACTCACTGCCTAAGCCGGTACCCAATAAAACCCAACAACTTCCCCTGTCTTAATAGGGTGTCGCAGGATCATTTACGCACTCAACCACGATGCCCCGATGGCAGATCTGCTGAAGCAGATCAAAACAACCATGAGGTTGCTACAAGGGTCCAGTCTGCCGTCAGGTACCAGGAGAAACCCGCATTGTTCAATGCACATCGAAGTGGGCCACCTCCCTGTGCATTTCTTGGCTTCGCACCGAAGAACTGCGGGACGCTGATGAGCCCTCCCCACTACGATAAGGTGAACGTACGTTGTGGGGGAAGGTGTGGGGTCGAGAGCCAACCATCCCATAATTATATTTAGTATATTGATTTTTTTGCTTATATTTAAAAAAAAAATTAGTTCCCTCTCCATAATATTGAGATATCTATAATTTAAAAGGGCTAGCTTGTGATTAAATACTTGCTCGTAATAAATCTATGAATACATAATAGCGTCGGGGGTAAAACGGTTAAAACGAATGCAAATTGATTTATTCGCTAATCTTAAATCAAATTACTTTGCCGCCCGAAACCGACAATGGATATTGACAACTCACTTTAAAACTTGCCAATATAGCTAGCTCAGGATTTTACTAGATATAATGAAAATTTATTCTTATAAAGGACAAGAATTCTTAGAAAATATTATTTTGATAGTATTTTCTAATCATCTTTATATTTTTCTTCGGAAAAAGAAAAATCTATTAAAATTTTATTACTACATTACATAAACGTTATCAAATATGAATAGTATTTATATTATTTTTTAATTTTTTAAATGATATATTATAATTTGCCTACCTTTGTTATAGGTACAACATATACTATGTTTAACAAAACAATTACTAATTGCGAATTATATGTACTATTTTACCTTTATACTCGTATTAATAAAACTTAATGGTGATTCTGTTAGAATTGTGCATATATGTCTGTTGCTGTTATTAATTTTAAAATTTAGTAAAATATATATATTAGGGACTTTATGTTGAAGGCTAACAGTAATTAATCAATTCTATTCAAAGATTCGAATGGGAATAAGTGTTTAGGTAGATGATAATACCTTTTGTAGGAACAGGAGATTACTTTTAACTGAACAAGGGTCTTAATCAAGTTAGATTCTTTACGATTTGACCGTTAAAGTTTCAATGAATAAATTGATTGATACGATTTCAATTTTTTTCTGCCTAATAGATATATCATAATTATGTAGATGCAGAAACAATTATAAAACGTACGGAGATTCTGAATATGTATATATGTAGTATAACGATTAGGTATTATTATATTTACAAATCCCAGAGGCCAGAACAAACAAATCTTAGAACATTGCAATGAGTTCAGATAAAATACAAAATAATGCTTTGGGATATTTATTAAAGTCAGTTTCTACGAAATTTGAACTCATCCCAATCCGCTAGGAAAAGCTTTTATGGAAATGTGCGAGTTGTGAAGCTTTTTGTATAAAGTTGCTGCGAATCTGAATAGAAAATAGCATATTTTCCTACATTTAAAGTCAGTTGGCACAAATTCGTTACTTTCTCCGCGAGCATTTGACTGTATAGCACGTTCTCTAGTGCTACAGAGAATTGATTGACTCATTCAGTTTCCAATTCGATTTTTAGTATATTTATTACAAGACTGAAGGGTGCTCATAATCACTAAATAATTATGAATTTGATTTGTACAGTGGAGTACGCAGAGCACCCTCCTCCTTATTTATCTCCCTATTTAAATCACGCCCTTTCTATCTTAGTGTTATTTCCTACTTAGGTATACTTCTTAGGTTGTCTGGAAGAGATCGCTCTTTTAGCGATAAAGCCGCCTCTTATACATTTCCCAATCTTTTCGTATCTTATTTTTTCTCTTCTTTACTGCGTGTGTTCAATAAAGAATATTATTATTATGATTATTATTATACTTTATCCAGTAAGAATAGTAGGTACTACAGAATGTCAAGCGCTATGATTTCTACTTACCATTTTTACTTCTTCCAATATTCTGTACTATTATCTCTTATATAATTGTTAATATTCTTTTAATATAACCTCATCAGACTTCTGACCTGGTCAGTCACTTGGTCATCAAAAGTTCTCCGATGACTCTTCTTGTTAAGCCATCTACTTACTCTACCACTAACTTTACAATGTACCTGTTTGTTAATTTTTCCTACGTGCCCATTTATATATTATCGTTGGAAAGGGTACAGTTGCTAGTATAGCCATAGAAATTTTCTAGTAAGTTCAAGTCAACGAACAGTTTTGAAAGTTCTACTACTAAATTTGTCCTAACTTTATGTAAAGAAATGTATGAGATTTTGTCAAAAAGTTGTATATTCGAGATTGCGAGATCAAAGCTAACTTACAACTAAGAATAGAAGTGAAAATACAGGTTTTTATGAGGCGATTACAAAATAGATACTACTTATATATTTAAAAATAATTTTTATTCGAAGTCGGTACCAGCCGATACAAAGCAAAGCACACCGACTTCGAAAATATTTGATTAGGTATGTATAGTAAATGAAAACTACAATCAGTTATTTTTGACTTTTTAGTGCTTTTTTGAAGTCGGTTTTTATTTTTTTGCTGAAAAGTTTTTATTTAGTTCACGTTTTACGCAGTCGGGTTTTTTCTACCTATGCGCTTGATACACGTGTCTCTGTTTTATTGAAGCTCGAAAATCCTGTTAGTGAAATTGTACCATGATTGATGATGATATTAAAGGTCCCGGTGTTTTGATGTATTATTTACGCGCTTTTTATCTTATAAAACGAATTATGTAAGGTAAAAATTTAACGTGAATTGGATTATTTGATGTAGTAGTTAATATCTTTGTATTTATATTTAGGACGATATTCAATTTTTGTTTCAAATAAATGGTTTGACGCTGCATCGTACACGTGGTGCATATAGTGATAAATTTTATTTTTCAAATAAGGTTGTACGTAGAAAAAAAGTCATCTTAAAAAGACTTGAGAGGTCAAAAACTAAATGTGCGAGAATTTTATTTAGGTACAAGAAAAGGAAATAAATTCAAATAACAAATATACCAAACCCTATGCATTATACGTGTTATATGTGACTTATATATGTTATAAGTGACTTATACAGTAATAATGATACATTATTAATTATAATTATTACTGTATAAAGTGTATAAGTCACACCGGCATGAAATCGTGGCAAGAATGCTAGCTGCGGGAAAATCCTCGCTGAATAAAAATGCCGATTTTTCGGGCGAAAAACAAGCTAGCTCTTTTGTCACCGGTAGAGGCAATAACGCGAGGCGTTATTTCCTTTAAGAAGTGTTTAGTATTTTGACTCCATTGGCATAACTTTGATTAAGGGAGGCGTATTTACTTTACTAGAGTAGTTCCACCTTTTCCGCTGCGGCCCTCACATTAGACACCGTCTCCTTGACACGGGATGGAGTCAACATGTCAACGTATGTAGTGTCCCATAATATATAGGACCCGTCCTCTTCCCTAAGGAATCAGTGACAAACCACCACCTCTCTTGCCATAATCTCGACTTATTCCAGGCTCTTTATGAACAGAAACGTCGTTGGTGTCAAGAGCCCTTTGATGATACTCGTATCATTTAGAGAACCATGATCGAAACGTCTAAACTAGAGGCAAGAGTCGATAAAGTCTATAACAGTCAACCTCTTTTCCACACTGTATTTCTCTTCTGTGTGGTCTATACTCAATGCACAGAACGTATTAAATACTAATGTAGGGAGCAGTGAAAGTAGGAGAAAAGTACCTATATGAGACATAATCAAAAACTAAAATAGTAGAAATAAACATAAATATGAGTGAAACAATTATGCGTAAAATATCATCTAATCTTTTAGTTGATATTAATAGGGCTCTAGCAGGCTTAGAGCAACTATATCACGTGCTAAATAACTTTTAGCACACATGTGGCGTAGGTCGAATGTATGAACATGCGCATTTTATGACCCATAAACAGAATATTGCTCTTACAAAAGAGCTTTTAGGTTAAAACGCTGAGTGTATTAAAGATGTTGGGAATAATTATTAATAAATAAGAGGATATAGAAATCATGATAAAAACATATTTGAGAAGTTGCATATTTACTAATAAAATGTGTTTATATACATGCACCTGTAATTTTTACAAAATCGAGCAACTAGATAAAATTTTAAATATTTGGATAATATACCTTTTTTTTTCGAATCTATAGAAGAAGGAAAACGATCGAGTCCTCCTTCACATATAACATGAAAAATGGAACGAAAATCAATTCTTAAGTATCAAAATCCCTACGGAACCGTCTTGCACGACTAAAGTTTACAGCCTCGTGTTTTTTGCGATGTACATAAAAAGTTTGCGTTTCACTTATCTAGGTAATGTATACTGGATGGCAGTTCTCAAAGTTATTTTTTAAATGAACTAGTCTAGATACTTTGCATGAATAATGTAACTTTCATTGCACTGTATTTTTGTAACATTTTAAGATAACAACAATTGAAAGCTCTCCTTCCTGTCACCTGTGTAATAGGTCCGATAAACATCAATAGAAAACATCATCTATATAGTACCAATATATGTAAATATTTCCTTGAAATATCAATCAATTAATTATTAACCAATATACTTTATTCAAATACATTTTTACAAGCACTTTTGAGTTGTCCATATTACATTTTTAAATTTAAATCAAAATGCGATTCGAACCCGGTCTCTCTCCGGTAGAAGTAAGTGCTCCGGCACATCACACCATCACACAAGTCTTTCGTCAAATGTAAACATAATAAGGGTAAAGAGTAAATATTGATAATATTGAAGTACTCGAATATGTAAATAAAAGTCACATTTACGATATCAATTTATTTATACGTGAAGTGTGTACATTTTATGGCACTTCGTTCTTATTACATAAAAATCTTAAATTTACTTATATAAATAGCGATTAGGGACGACAGTAACGAAATACTGGATACAAAACATATGCATTATACTATTATTAATATTACTCGTCTATTAACAAGGTTTCAGCGCAATAGATAAAAAAATCATATATATGAAAAATTGTACTTATAGAAAAACAGCATCGAAATAGGTATAATAAAATGGCGTATAAATAAAATGTTAATCTAAATGTCTTTTGAGGTAGATAATTTCAAAATAATAAATTCATTTAATGAACAAGCATTTGCGCTGACACCTTAAAAGAATACTCCCATTATCTACTTAATATAATTTGTTTCGGGATTCTATTTAATGTTTAACAGATTTTTGGTTATTTGTCAATATAAAATATTTTGTTCGTGTAGAATATCAATAAAAACTAAAGTTATAAGGTCATATTTAATTATATTACCAAATTCCAATATTATTTTTTCATTTAAAACGTCTACGCCCAAATACGACAGCATATATAAATATTGTTATCGCACAATTGTATATTTGAATTCTAATGGGTTTTACTATTGTTATTTAATTAAACAAATTCACTCTCATGAATATTAAAGAAATATAATTATTTTGTATTTTTTCACGTAACGGTCAGATCATAATTAGTTAAATTAACTTAACTTAACAAATCAAACACTATACTCCACGAACGACAGATTTACAAGCATTGCAACAATATTTTCTAAAGGGTGGTACGACGCAGTTCCTCTCCAACTGATCTTTGGTGAACAGCTCGCAGTACTGCGTGCCGTCTGTATCGGGACAATCGAAGGACGGTCGGGATGGACACCGACGGAGGCGACACCGGCGACGACGCTCGCGGGGCTTCGGGCCGCACAGATTGTCATCTGGCGCAGGGCATATTAAGGGACGATGTGATACTCCGCGGCCGCATGTTGTTGAACACTGTATTAAATATATTTTATTAAGTAAACATGTCGTCCTGACCGAATTTGGTTATGGCGACCAACTTCACTTAGGCTCGCCATCGCGGGAGATATTATAGTGAAAAGTGCCGACATATATAATGTATATCCTGTATAAACATAAAGCCAATATTGCTTTGACTTTCCAACTGGTGGGCTTTTACACAATAATTTCTTGAGAGAAAAAGCCAATGTATATGGCCCGGCCCAGGATTCGAACCAAGGATCTCGGGATCTAAAACTGAACATATTATTATTATAAAGTTATAGTGTAGTAGGTACTAATTACAATTGCACAGTTAAATTCAAGTTTAAACCTTATTTAAAACACAAAACAAATTATTTAAGATATTCCAAACATAATTAACTTCATGCAACTATTTCTTCTTTTCTTGCTAACAAATTTTTAAACCATAATAAAATTCGAATAAATCAAACAATAAAATAAGCGTGTCAAAGAAATCAAATGAAATCAAAGTGTCAATCATTTAATTGATAGGCCCTTGATGCCGTAACTTAATCAATTACCAGTATTAACGACCGACGAGTTTCTAGGACTTATGTAAGCTGTTTAAGTGTTTTCTCGGTCTAAGTTTATTTTAGTTATGTAATTTGTTTTAATAGTTGGATATCAAGATAGATAAAACAATGTTTTTTTTTTAAATTATTGTTAAGAATTTAGGCAATTTTAAACAATGTGGTGATAACTTGAATTATCGAAGTAACAAAAGTGTATCTATGAATTATAATTAATTTATTTTATTGGTAACCTTTTTGATTAAAATGAACTTTTGTTACTTATTGGAACTTGAAAGAACAATCGATTTATGTATGTAATATTATAATGTGACAGTAGATATTCGAAAATAGAAGGCATGCATTTTTAATTAATTGTAATAAAAGTTATACTTAGAATTACGCGAATATCTGACATTTTAAATAAAACTATCTTTTTGGATTTTTTCGCGGATTTATTTGGATTTTTGGTTCCCGACGTTTCGAATGCTTTACAGCAATCACTGACTCTCAGTCAGTCTCTCCCGTGACCATGAATGCTGTAAATATTTAAATAGTTTTATTTAAAATGTAATCAAAGTTCTTGTCAGAACACCTTGTAGCCATAACATTTACTGCTTTATTTAATTTCTCCATTGAAATTAAGAATTTACAACAGTATTTAATAGGGAAGTAAAATATAATTATCTCACCGGAGTCCAAGGCATCTCTTGCCAGTAAACTGGGCAAGGTATCCTATTGCAAGGTTGCTCTTTATCCGGCTTAGCGGGGGGACAGAGTGCAGGAGACACGCTGTGTCGTATTAGCTCCCACCTCGATGTTATACTGCAAACATAAATAGAACACACCCGTTGTAAGTTTTTGATTTGTTTTACAATATTTTCCTTCAATATAATATACATAGTTATAACCCGTACCTATAGGGTTTAGTTAAACATCGTAGTTTAAATCTTAGTATTAGCAGTGTAAAAAAAAAATTATAGACATTAATAGTAGAATAATTACGTATGTTTCGATATATGCTATGTATCGTTAGATATTCTTATATGGTTACTTATAATTATTAATATTATAAGTATACATATAAATGTGAATGTTTGTTACTCTTTCATGCCAGAAAGGTTGAACGGATCTGGATGAAATTTGGCACAGAGATAGATCATAGTCTGAAATAACACATACGCATAGGAACTTTTATCCCGGAAAAATGGACAGTTCCCGTGGGACAGGTTTGTTTTTGTTTTCCTAGAGGAGAATTTATCATAAATTATGTAAATTTATATTTGACAATAAAGATAATATTACACTACAAAAACTATTAACTATTACACTACGATACACTTACTCGTAGCTTGATACTCGTAGGTCGGCGCGTAACATGTGAGAGATGCGCGTTAAAATTCCATTACTATTCGTGTAGACATGAATTCACTAACAGCTACGACTTCTATTACACGGTTGTTAAACACTTTTATAGTATAGCATATGGAGCTTTCATTAAAGAAGATTTTCTTATATTTTTTAATTTAGACTACATAATGTTATAATAACATCTAACATCATGCAATACGTACCTTATCTAGCTTAAAATATTTTTGAGGGAAACTTAATTTGAAAATTATTTCATAAGCAACATCATCTTCTTTATTATTATATAGTGGTTCTCATCAAGCTCTAATTATTTTTTTATTATTTTTTCATTAATGAAATATGAATTAACTTGTTAAATTACAGAATTGATTGGAGGAGAATCATTAGAGTGGAAAAAACAGTAGATGTTGAAGAGTACAGTAGTCTTCACAACTTTTAATTAATGTTTATTATAAAAATAACGTCTACCATTTTGAATAATACTCACAACTTAATTTTTTCTATGACAACGACATAATATACATGATAATATAGTAATAAATTTGGCTTTTTAATATTCCATAGACCACGGGACTTCCCTAAATGCGATATCAGGTCATGGTCTGACCAAGTGCAAGTTGGTGGACTTTACATGTCTCTCGATAATTTACTTAGGTTGATTCACATATGCGTTTATCCTCACATTGTTTCCCTTCATCGTGAAAGTAAGTGAAAATCATTTTGAAGAGAAATGCACGTGAAAATTTGTTGTTGACAGTTGCGAGTGCTCAAATCTGCTTAACGCGCTACCACTGCTCTATACATAATATATGATAGAATAATGTACATACATATATTTTAGAAGCTGACGAAAGCTAGAACAAAACTGAGTATGGCACGAGGGATTCGTTGCATGTTATTGGAAAGCGTCTTCGAATTGTATTTGTATGTTTGAAATATGAGGCAGAGACACACTGCTGTTAAAAATATTTATTTTATTTTAAGAAATTTTGGAGATTTAGACATTTTTACATAAATACTAATCCAAGTTTTCTAATCTATCGTTTAATAGTAATTTATATATGTATAACTTATGAGTTATCAAACTGTAAAATATCTGAGTACAGAATAATTCTTACCTACGTTGATTTTTTATGAAGAAAATTCATTTTTCATGTTTTATAGGTAAGTAATTAGTATTTCATATTTTCGTAAAATCATATCTGAGAACCTCCCCTTTCTTTGAGTAAGATATTACAATTTTGATGAGGATTTAATATATTATAATAAGTACTTAATGCAACTTCATATAATTGTATACCAATAAGAGTCTCTCTCAGGGGTCGGTACCTCATGTCTGAGGATCGTGGTCAGCATTAATGTTACATCTGGAGCGGATGATCTGCCTCCACCGGTTTCTGTCCACCAATATGAGTAATACACACGAATTTTAACTCTTAAAGTAATTTGCTTAGTGTCCCTGTCTCTAACTTAAACAAATGGTTCATAAATTCGTTTATGTAGATTCAAAAGCCTCTGTCGCACATTCGCGTCTGTATGAGTGTCAACTGTATGAACAAGTTTAGAAGCTAAAAGCTAAGTCCGATATACGCTTATAGTCCACAGTTTGAATGGAATTATGTACCTATGTAGAATTTTCGTATTTGGAGTATAATTGGTGATTATATTTCACTATGTAATTCTCGGTTTATATTTCGAGGTTTCGCGTATTATGAACGTTCGTGATGATGTTCTCCTAGCCGATTCCGGCCACGGCGGCCAATCTCATTGAGACTAGCCAACTGCGCAGGAGATATTATAGTGCTCAAGTGTACGCGCAGACACAAGTGCACTCTCTATTCCTATCACTCTCATACTCCGGTGGGACGACCACTCGACAAGACCGGTGAGAGTGTCGGCGCCGACGGCTTTACGTGCTCTCCGAGGCACGGGGGTGAAACACCGCCAACTTCCCAACTCCGGGCTGTTACTGAGACTTGCTATACAGGAAGACTCAATAGCTAAACTTGGCCCGACCCGGGACTCGAACCCAGGACCTCCGGGTGTGCAGCCGTACATGCTAGCCACTACACCACCGAGGCAGTTGTACTACGTTCGTACGTAACGTAGTGTGTAGTGTAGTATTTGTATTTAAGTTCTAACAATTTCCACTAATTGGAAAGTATGTAATGAAAACTTCAGATGGATTTTTAAGAAAATGAAACCAATTTTATAAAAAAATTATGACGTCGAATGTACATTAGTATTATTTGAAATATTTTTGATTTTAACTAGGAAAGTTTGTTTAACATTTTCTATTCAATGATTTATTTTTATATAATTATAATTAATAATAAAATTTGACGAGTAGTATGGAACAGATACACTATATTATTTACATATATACATAGATGATATGTTTTAAGTTCTATTATAACGTGTTTTCCGTGGGAATGAGACAATCCTGCGGTAAAACGTAGCTCATGTCACTCTAAAGCCCTGCAACTATCTCCACACAAAAAATCACGCCAACCCGTCACTTCGTTTCGACGTGAAAGAAGGAGAAACAAATAAACACATATTCACATTTATAATATTAAATTATACATATTTATAAAATTAACGCTCTTCAACTATTTTGTTTATTTATTATACTGTAATTATTTTAATGAAATAAGTCTTAGTTATTTTACACTTTTGTAACTTTATAATTTAAATTTTATGAAAGCATTTAAATGAAGACAGTGGAGAAGCTCAGTGATAATGCAATCATGTCAATGCATGCCAATATGACATGTGCGAATCATTTCCAGCATGATTACCACTTGTCTTACTGTGAAGGGAAACATCGAGAGGAAACATGCATGTTTGAGACAACCTCAAAAGAGTGCAGTCCGCCGACCCGCACTTGGCCAGCGTGGTGGAATATAACCTCATCCCTCTTGTATTGATGGGAAGCCCGTGCCCAGCAGTGGGACGTTATAAAAAGGGTTTAATACAATTTAAATGTAAAGGAAGATACCTTATATTTGAGGGAACACAAAACAGCTGCCGCTCCTGTACGCCGGCGCTACCGCACGTGGCGCTGCACCCCTCCCACTCGCCGCCCGCCCAGGTGAAGTCGCAACTACAATGTTTATGGTTTCGCTTTATTTGTGAAAATTACGCAATAATCATTTATAAACGTAAAAAAAAATTATAAGAAAATAATTTTAATTTTACACTAGTAGCTCTATCCTGGCTTCATCCAAATGTAAAGTGGCTCAAAAAATAATACGTTCTTAATATTTTCTTAGATTTACGCGAATATTTGACACTTTAAATAATTTAATAAGTATTATAATTAAATATAGCAATATTATTTACTTATTTTTTTAAATGTTTAGAAATAAAAATCAACAAATATTGCAAGGTACTTTGGTGCCATTTTTGAACAAAAAAATAATTTTATATAAATAGTCTATAACTAGCGATCTCCGACTTAGAAACAGACAAATTTTACCACAATATGTCATGAAAGCTATTTTAAGAAATTTCAAGTTATCGTACGCAATGCTATTATAATGTTAAATTAGACAATTATATACTATCTGATTACGAGCAAATTGACAGAGTTGTTCAAATTATCTCAGCAAATAATATAAATTCTCTTGCAAACACTTTGAAATATATTTAGTAGACTACAAAGCACTTGTTTTAATAAAGGTCTAACTTGAATTTACGTTTTATGGAAATATTTGACAACATTATAGCGTTCGTGCTATAAATTACATTTAATATCTAATTTATGATTGTGTTGTAAGTGCTTTGAATGTAACCGATAAACGTTTTACTGGACAGCACTGTACGTGTAACCTGATAAATGATAATAAATATTTAATCATACAATTCTTTTTAACTTTTAAAATTTTCGCGTTCCTTATGTAATTATATATAAATTCTTTGTATTTTTCAAATAAAATTGGCTAAAATTTATCTTTCATGTTAGAGCAAGAAAAGCTTAGTACATACAAAACCTAGTTAAGTTTCTGTGAATATAAATAGAACTTATGTTGCCACCAGATGGTGTTTATTACCTACAAAATCTTGTTAGGAAAGCGATTTTATTAATTTGCGCCACAATAGTGCATTGGCGAGTAATGAGAGATACATGTAACATTTTGCTGTATCTACAAAACCGCAACTTGATCACTGTAAAATTGGCTGGGTTTAATATATAATAAGTTGGACATAATATAGATAAGGTAAGATGAATATTTACCTATGTGTATTGCATCTCTCATACCGCGTGGGGCCACAGTGTTGGTCGCGCGGACAGCGCGGGCGCACCGCTCGTACTCCTCCACCGCAAGAAACTGAACACGGACCACGTTCGCTCAACCATCTATTGTAAAATTATTTATTTAGATTAAGAACAAATAATGACATTTTACTTGGTTTAGCTTGGCATATAAAAAATGCGGTTGATCCCTGCGGTTAGGTTTTAAATATTATATTATACAGTTCACCTAATCTCGTAATAATTTTATTTAATGTACCTACTATCACTTATATTTGAAATTCGCATTAGCATGCACGTATTTATTAAATAAATACATATTATATGTTGTACAAAACAAGGAATGTATAGATTATGCTATACAATTTTTTTCTTGTAGCTTAGCTAAAAAATGCAGGGTAGCATAAAATAATTAGCAATTACCAAATGTAGTGTTTCGACCAGATAATATTTATATAATTAATTAAGATTTTTAGGGGAACTTCAGCCATAGTAGGCACGTATACATACAACGTAACAATGATCAAATAGCTATATATAGTTTGCCATATATATTTTTTTGTTTACGGTGGGGAAACTCATCATGGGGACCGGCCGTCAATGGGTAGGGTATTGTGAGACTCCTACTCACTAAAACCCACAGAGGAACACCGCGCCGCAGTGCAATGGGGCGTTGCAGGATCGCTTGCGCATTCACTACACCACCCCTGCGGACGGCCCGTACGCCGCGGGCCAGCCTTGCCTAAATCAGGATGCCCTCGGTTCACAGAGCATCCCAATATATTGTTAGCCATAGCTTAATTGCTGTTCAACTATAAATTATAATGTATAATCACGACGACAAATATAAATGCGTGTTTTATAAAAATACATGTTTTCTTAATAAATTTAAATTATATTACTTAAATATTCCCCCAGAAAATTATAATATTTAGATTTACGGTTTATTTAACGTAAATTGTCAGATGCTACATGCATTATATGAAACTGCGCTAAATTAATTACAAATGAAATGAATATGTCTGTTGGTTGATCTCTGCGGTCACGTCGACGATTAGAAGTGCGGTTGTGATTGTACAAGTATATTTTATATATACATAATCAGTGGGCGTAATAAGTAGTAACAATGCTACTAATTCCATTATGTACTCACGAATACATAGGTAATCAAATATGTAGAGCTTACTTTTACATGTAATGGTAGGGATATGTGCTTGATAATGGTATTGAATCTGTTAATTGTTGGCTATACACTCGTATATGAATTATTATAATAACACTAGCGGCTCACCTTCGTTTCGCTCGGGTGTGTCGCTAGGTACGTTTTAAAAAGATATAAATAGTTATTAGCCAGCGTTAGCCATATAAATTTCAATTTTTTTTTGGTAATAATATTGACAAATATTGACATTAATATTTATACTATACTAGCGTCACTCAATTGTTTTGCCTTCCCGGAACCTCTCCACTAACACTTAAACTTTATGGTAGGGTATTAAATTTCAAATTGACTTTTAAGTATTATTACGAATCTTTTGTATGGGAGTATAGAAAAGTGTTGTTTTTAGACTTTTTCAGGCATTTTTTTAAATTTTTCTCTCCGTATAAACCATCTTCGTACTTCAAGGAATATTCAAAAAAAGAATTAGCTAAATCGGTTCAGCTACTCTCGAGATTTGCGCTTACCAACACATCTAGCGATTCATTTTTATATTATAAGATTATTAAGAAATTTCCTTTTAATATTATTCTTAAACTTTTTAAGTACACAATGGAGTGTAATGAAAAAGGTACAAGTCTAAATTTCAGAACAATTGAATCACTTAATTTATAGCTTCTAGGGGTGTTAGTAAACCATTACTTATCTTTATTTGTTAGAGAAAGATTATGAAGTAAATGTTATATAAAAACTATTCATAGACGATACTTGAGAAATAATGACAACATTTAACTGACATTGAATGAATAACGCGAGTCAAGTAGAGTCGCTTCACTGGGAACGCTCGATATAAGTCGTAGTATCGTAAATAATTTATTGACATTCGTATTATACTACTATCACATATAAATTAAAAGTAAATAAATGAGCTGAATAATATTTTCTATGTTTTTGCAATCATCTGGTTGCTCATGTGACTTGCAGATGCAAGAAACCCGAAAAACAATATACATATATTAACGTAATTTTCTTCTATCTGGGTCAATTACTTATAATACTGAATTAATTTTAACAGAACTTTTTAAAACTGGTAAATTTGATTACTATTTTTGTTGTTTTTTTTTTACTTAAGTTTGTAGAAGGATATAATTATTCTTCCAAACAAAAAACTATCTTTACAAATCAACACATCGTTACAGTTTTTAACAAATCTGATTTGCAAAAATATTTATCAAGTTTGTATTGGCGATCTTTTGTGTATTTTTCAGTTTTCGTACACAATGCGTACGTAATACCTTGGAGCCACTGAACTGATTCAATTATGGCCATCCAATAATTGAATAACAAATTGCAATTATTTAATAAACTATAATTTTAAAATGCGGTTGATCCCTGCGGTTAGGTTTTAAATATTATATTATACAGCTCACCTAATCTCATAATAATTTCATTTAATGTACCTACTATCACTTGTGTTTTAAATTCGCATTAGCATGCACGTATTTATTAAATAAATACATATAATATATATGTTGTACAAAACAAGGAATGTATAGATTATGCTATACAATTTTTTTCTTGTAGCTTGTGTATATTTATGTTGCAGTACTTCATAGTATTTATATTAGCACTTAATATGTCAGCAGCTTTATGTGTCAGCTCAAAATCTGGCGGAAGTTTAAGTTATCTTACTAATATTATAAATATGAAAGTTTAGATGTTTGTTTGTTTGTATGTGTATATGATAAAAATTCGACAGTCTCGGTGTGTTCTCTGTTTAATCCTAAATCTATACATATAATAAAATTGTAACTAAGACGAATCTGTTCATTAAATATTTTTTGGAAAATCTTATTGAAACAAACAGAGGCCGAAATTATGGTTTTTAGAATTTTTGTCTGTCTGTCTTTCTGTTTGTTACCGCATCACAGAAAAACCACTAAAGGGATTTTGGTGAAATTTGGTATATTGATAGCTGGTTATCCGGGTCAACATATAGGATACTTTTTTCCGCGGGAAAATATTTCATTTCTGAGAAAAAATACAAAAACTGCATTGTGAGAGTATACTAATATGTAAAACATAAGATTTTGCTTTTTGTTCATCTGAACGCGGGCGGAGCCGCGGGCAATGCTAGTATCTTTCATAAAAATATTCGTACGTACAATTTTGTGTTTGAAAAATATATCAACTATTTCAATAATGTACAATAAATATATAAAATCAGTAGAAATTAGAGTGAAAGTGTACCGAAATAAACAATACCGTACTTAAAAGCTTATTAAAAATTTTAATACATATGTAGTATAGATTCATGTCCAAGTCTTCTATGTGTATGTCACAGCTTAAAATAGTAAATTACGGTTCCTAGATAAATCTAGCTCTAAGATAGTTTAGTTTAAGCGAAATTGGAACTGTTGGCTAGCTGAGATTGGTATGATATCATTTACTGATGCTACCTACGAGTACGTTTTTCCATTCAAGTTTTGTTTACTCTAGTTCTTTGATGATGTATTAAAGATTATTGTATAATTTATAACTAATACTTTTGTGTAAGTACAATTAAGATTATAAATAACCTGTTGTTTTTTATTACATGTCAATAATGGCGTGTAATTTTTTTACAACTTTTGTGATTTAATTTTATCGATTTAATATTGGTTTATAATTATATACTAAAAAAATCATATGTGTAAAATGACATTACAATAGGTAAAATAAAGTAATAATATATCACATAATGCAGGATTTATTTATGCAAAAGACGCTTTAACCGCTCAATTGATCTAAAGACTGCACACGATACTAGTATGAATATATACTATAAGTCATCCCGCTTTCCCAGAAGGTTTCACTACATTTCATTTTATCTGTATGACGTCAGATTTGATGGGCTGAGGGAGGCTTCAAGAAGGGAAAACGAGGCGGGAGGGGAGGCGAAGGTCACCACAAGAAAAGGGCGCCTTTAAAACCCTTTACATTTCACAAATCTTCAATATTTAAAGCTGGGTCAAGTGACGTCCATTATAGAATGTGTATTTTTCTATTATCGTTATATTTTCAAGGAAAATATGCTTTTATTTGTTTCAATAGAGATGATAATAAAAATATTATAATAAATTCTTAATGTTTTAGATATTAGTATATCTATCTATGTATATAAATATAAATGAATCACCGAAATTTATGTACACGCAGAACTTCCGATCGACTGCACCGAATTGGATAATTCTTTTTTTTGTGTTTGTTATTGTCAGGACAAGTTTTGTATAGAAGAAAATAAAAATTAAAAAAAACACTAAAATAAAAAAAAATCTCATAATATGAAAAGTGAGTGAGTGAAATAGTTTTTATCCTAGAAATCATCCCTTAAGGGGGTGAGAATGGGGATGAAAGTTTGTATCGGGAAGCATTGATTATCAATAAAATTAAGAGACCCCAAAGGGCACAAAAACAAATTAATAATATAGAAGTAGTAAAATTATAACAGAACAAAAAATCGGATAAGTGCTTATTTAATCATCTTAATTTAATGGCCGCTTTTTTTCTATAATAACACGATATTACAATCTTCTTATAATTATTCTTATCTTATAAAGAATAGACTTCGTCAACTAATCACATGACTCTATTCTTATTTAAATGTAGCCGCTATCATTAGGCACTTTTTAAATTTTTATATTCATTACTAATTTCATTTATTTTTAATATGCTTCAGTAAAAATTTACCTTTTTCATTTATAACGAATAATTCATTATATTATATGTATTCATTACTTAATATTTTATTTAGTAAAAATAAAATATAAATATATATATAAAATTCTATCGAATTGTAATTTTTCTTAGAAAATAAAATAAATATAACAACGACACCACTCTAATTAGCTTTTATTCGGCCTGACTCCCCAAGGCAATTGTTTTTCGGAAGATTTTAAAAACTTAACTTAAGGCACATTGTTTTCATTTGCATAACTTAGAATTTGTGTTAACAATTAGAACTTACGTTTTTTTTGGTTTTATTTGGGTTTTATTCTATGATTTGACTAAACATCACTTACGATGCCATTTTTTGAAGAGATATTTGTTAGGAACTGATATCAATAGAAAATTCTATATCTCATAAGCTACTTAACGGCATCAATATTCTTTGAAAGAATATTTTGTGAATTCTTGTACCTCATGGTTCAAGTGTAAGTTTAAAAGCCTCTATGGAAGATCGTAAAACGTTTCAAAACTTTAATATTTTCGAATGAATTTCAAGCCATCATATAATTGGCCACACAAAATTTATATATATATATTCTAAAAGTTTAATTTTATATATACGACTCACTTCCAGCAAATGAACATGGATGAATGTTCTAGTACCTCTACATATCTACATTAGTATATAACAAATTTGGGTTCTTTTGGGACTAACCCAGATTTGTACTCTTTATGTCGGAATTATTGTATTACTGCCTAGATATTTGAATAATTTTGGAAGTGGTTGACTTTTGTGTTTCGTATTATTTTATTAGGCAATACTGTACGTTGGTGCATTTCTAAAATTACTATTGATTTTTAGGAGTTTAAGAACATTTGAATTCATTTGTTACGTTAACAAGAAATGAAATTTAGTTAAATAAAAAATCTGTTAAAAAGAAGCCGTCTGTTTTTGAGTAATTGTGTATTCGAACAGACAGAAAAAATGTAATACAAGAGGTTTTCAAGATATTTTGTAATATTTAAGGTTATTTTTTTTATTCTCTAACAATATTATAATATTATAACACGCTCAAAATAGGTACTGATGGGTAAACGATAGTTAACATATGTGAACCGCAAACCACGATGAATTATTAATAAACTAAAGTAACTCAGTAATAGCGTTCAGTGCTACTTGTTTCATAAATTCCCTCAAATGTTATAAAAGGAATTGTAGATAATTATCTATACATTTAATAAAATTCTAACTAAGTCGAATCTGTACATTAAATATTTTTTGGAAAATCTTATTGCAATAGACATTATTATCGATACAGAGGCTGAATCTATAGTTTTTAGAATTTTTGTCTATCTGTCTGCATGCCTGTCTGTGTGGTGTATGATTTTGATGAAATTTGGTATGGTGATAGTTGGTTATCCGGGTCAACATATAGAATACTTTTTACCGCGGGAAAATATCTCATTTCTGAGAAAAAATAAAAATACAAAATGCAATGTAAAAGTATACTTATATGTAAAACCTAAGAATTTGGTTTTTGGTCTTCTGAACGCGGGCGGAGCCGCGGTTAATGCTAGTTTTGTTATAAAATTTTGAAGTGGGCTTGTAGTATTATGTTGTACGTAATAATTATTCATTACATACGTGTAATACGTAAGCACAGTTGCTTAGGAAATATAATAAATTATTTTCTTTAATGTATCAATTGACTATAGCATCATTCAAATGGAACGGCAAATTGTAAAGAAAGAAAGGGAAAAAAGTTCTTCAAAGATTGATTGCAAATTGTTATTTTGAATGAATTTTACGTGTGAGGAACACGCAGCTAGAGAGATCTGGATCTGGAGATTATTTGTATCCCAAATTGAGCTTATCTAGACGAAAGTATTGAGTACCTAAAAATCAAAATAATAGTACATACGTATGTATATAAAAAATCATGCTATGTATGAAGATTGTTTATTTAAATATTCTTTTAACTTTTGGATTCTTAATTGATAGATATTATGCTTAAATTTCACAAGTTTTTGGTTTCTCATTTTTAAGTTCATTAATTAAATTTTAAAGTCAAAAAGATATTTATTATTATATTACTTTTTATTTATATTAATATGTATATGTATATTTGTTTTTTTTTTGTTTTAATTAATTTGACTCAGTAAATTTTCGCTCCTTAATCCTCAGCGTAATTCTTAATATTATACTGTTCTGTCCATATTTTAATTAGGGTATATTTCTATGTCATAGCACTGTTAATTAATAATATCTACAAATCTACTAGTGAAAAGACACTAGTGACATTAACTGTACCTGTACTCCATAGGTCTGGTGCGTCCGGCAGGCGTGCTGTAGTTAACAGACACCTCTACAGCGACTATTTCTTCAAGCGGCTGCATGGGAACCGCCTGTGGCAGAAGATATGGCTATATTATTATAATATAAGAATTCATATTCAAATGTTAGGGCCGAGTTTGTACTATGAATATATTTTGAAATAGCAATGCTAGAATATTTTACTATTCAATAGCTTGCAGATGTTAAGAGACCTTTCAATAAATTGTATCTTACTTTTTAGCTTGAATTTAAGCTTAGAGCTTAGCTGCTTGTGATAGTAACATAAAGTATATTTCATATAAGATTATTACAATTTTCAGAGCTATGGTACCTTAATATATAAATTACATATAACATATTATGTATTAGAGAATATTATAACAGATGCTCAATAAGAGGTTTATCGTTTTATCTCAAGGTAATCATAATTTTAGCAATTTCTTTGTGAATAAAATAGTGTATTAGAGATTTTTCTTACATATAAAAATATTTAGTTATTTTCAGGGTCCTTAATCGGAGATATGCTATAAAAGTAACACAAATATGATGTCTCAGAATAAATCAACATAAAAGAAGGATCGGCGTATGAAGTTTGTGTAGCGAGTACTAATTAACTTCAGTAGACGAGTTGAAAGCGTCCGTGAATAATTAAAGCGCCTCCGGGCCGGACCCTCATCAAATGTTACGCTTCGCTTCACGTCACATATAAAAAAGTATACAGATTCCCTTTTGTAGTAGATTTTTGTTAGTTCTCTGAATTGGAAAATGCTTGTATTATTAAGAATATTAGAAAAAATATACATTTGTTGTTTATTGTGTTTTGACCAAGATAGCAACATGTTAAAATATATTAAAAATTAAATGGGTTAAAGTTTAAATTAGTGTTTTAAGTCCTTTAAGTCCAGACTCTTTATTTTATTAAGATTTTTTCGGCTATACACGCTTAGAATATAATAAAAAAATAAAGTAATACAATATACAATCTTCAATATTTAACAATGTATATTTTTTAAAATACTTTTTATTCAAAGTATTTTGAAGCTCAATTTTTGCCCAATTTGATTTACATTTTATTTAATCAACAATTTAAATTTATTTATTGCTCGGAAACTGGAGTCTTTTATGAAAATTTAGTGACACACTGACTGCAGCGCCACTTTCCGGATCCATTTGTGAATTCAAATCTTACAGGGACGCACTCGAATATATACAAAAAATATCATTAAAATCGCCCTGCCGTTTAGGAGATGATCAGTGACACACGACTGCAGCGCCACCTACTGGGTCCATTTGTGTTTTCAAACCTTGCAGGGACCCACTCGAACATACACAAAAATATCATTAAAATCGTTCCTGCCGTTGAGGAGATGATAAGTGGTACACGACTGCAGCGCCACCTACTGGGTCCATTTGTGTTTCCAAACCATCCAGGAGCCAATTGAAATACACACACACAAAATTCCATCCAAATCTGTCCAGTCCTTTAGGAGTAGGTTAACAAACACACGTACAAGAATTATATACCTATAGAAGAGATTATATAAGAATATGTACTAATATATAGTCTATCTATTCTATACAAACCGTTAAGTATATAATGTAGTTAACATTGAATAAATTTAATATATTCGAGAACAGTTTTAGATGGATTGTAAATATTAGTAACATTTTTGTTCATAAAGTCAAACATCGCACGGTGAACAATTTAATGGCAAAAGTTTAAGACCCATTGATATTTTCATCTCAATCAGAATAACAAAGGAGGACTCACGTATATTATTTTACTGACTTCCCATTTTCCATATAATGAGTTTAACGAAAGTTACAAACAAAAAGGTAACAAAATATGAAAAAGAACAGCTAGAAAGAAAAAAAAGAAAGTACCTACCTACCTGAATAGGTCAGGTTATATAGAACAAAATAATTAGAGATATCATTATAAAGGATAATTTGTTGTAGAGTTTTAATACGAGATCTTGTCTTTAGTTTTACTCACTTGTATATTTAATTTAATCGATATTACATATTACTACGCGTATTTTATGTAGCTTGATTGTATGTAGAATTAAATCTTATTTAATCCGCTTAACCGATTAAAGCAAAGAATAAAATCATGTTTGACGACCCGTTTGGCTCAGTTTGTAATGACCCTACTTACTGTGCCAGCGGTTGCGGGTTCGAGTCCCGCTGGAGGCATTCATTTGTGTGATGTGCATGAATGTTTGTACTTCAGTCATGGGTGTTTATATTTATAATATGTATGTATTTAAATTTATATATATGTAGTGTATCAACTATCTGGTATCCATAACACAAGCCTCGTAGCTTATCATGGAACTAGATGGTGCTGTATGTTACTGTCCCAACATATTTATTTATTTATTTATGTTTATGCTTTTAAACAGGCAGACAGAACTGTTTTCACAATAATTGTACATTATGGTAGAAGTATAATTGCCAAAAAAATCAATATTCGTAAGTATTATTACAAATCATTATTACGTTGATATCTTCCTGACCCAATTTCGTTTACGGCGCCCAATCTCAGTGAATCAGCCATTTACGCGGGAAGCTCTTTCCTCTCATCTGTTCACGCAGATTTTTTTTTTAATTTGTGTAATCTACGTATTTAAAAACGGGCCTAGCTTCGTAACGGTTGGATAAACAATGAAAATTAATTTTAATTGGTTTATATTTAAAATTATTTACTTACCCTTGCTTCGCTCGATTGCGCTCCTGTTGCGGGTACGTTTTAGATAGATATAAATAGTTATTAGCCAGCGTTATCCATGTATTTTTTTTCCGTGAATTTTACTGATGCTTTGATAATTATTCTGCTAGTCAGGGCGGAAACAAATCCAACAAATCAAAGATCATGAAAATAACCCCTTAACTAACTTTGTATTATTTATATTTAAAATTATGCATTTGCATTATTCTACGTGTCTATATAAAGATGATAGCCATTATTCATTCTTAAGCATTAATATAAATATACACTAGACGAAAGATTATAGATTTCATGGTGAGAGCTAACCTCACTAATCATCCGCATAGGTCTTTTCAATTTTATAGTGTTGACAGTTCAGAGTGCGGGTTCGATTACTGCTACATCTTAACCAGGAAAAATCTAATAAATCTCATATACAGTCATATAGGTAAAACCTTGCTTACACTACTAAAAACGAGGTACTATAACATTATAATTTATAAACAAAGCTTTCGATAACTTACCATAATCATCAAATCAGTCTGCAACCTGGATATTGCAGATATCGACACATCCGTTTCCGTTTGTTTCCAACGCAATATGCTGCCAGCTGCCACCACTTCACCTTCCAAGCCGAAAGGTTCGTCTTCCTTTATATCAATCACATTGCTGTCAACTTCTATAATTCTCAGATTTTCAGGCACATTGGGATCATATTTCAGATAGTTATCCTGCCTATTATCCAGTTCGAAGTGTTTTGAATGGTATTTTAGTTCTAATATGGGTCTGTCCCGACGGCGCTCTCGTATTGCGATATTTATTGCTACTGGAGTTGCAATATGTACGGACAGTTGGTTTGCCTCGTGAGGAATTACTGTTAGACGCGTCCAACCTAATTAATTACAAAATAAAGCCTTAATAAATAAGACGAGTAAAGATATTTTTCTAATATTGTTTGTAAAAATTAAATATCAGATTTTATGTTTTAAATTTCTTGTTTGTATGTCGCAAAAAAAAGGATGATCAAAATTAGTTTAAATGCTTTTTTTTCAAAAATTATATACAATACAAAAGATATTTTTGACATATGAACAATCTAAGATTTGTGCCTTACCTTTATTGAGCTGTCGCGTGTATACATGAGTGTTGTTGTTGCAGTAGCCATCAGGACACCAGTTGCAAACCGGATCAGTTCCATTGCACTGGCCTTTGACACATGTTCCCTGAAATATTGTATCTTAGGTTAATATATTTGTACTTTATTATTTAGTACTATAGACGGTATTTTGCTTTTATAATTAATAATAACTAAGCCGATTTTTTTGAAAATCTTATTAAAATAAACATTATTATTGATGCAGAGGTCGAATCTTTAATAATATATATAAATAGTTTTTAGAATTTTTGTCTGTCTGTCAATCTATCTGTTACCGCATCACAGAAAACCATTGGAGGGATTTTGATGTTTGGTATGGTGATAGCCGGTTATCAGGGTCAACATATAGGATACTTTTTACCGCGTCAAAATATCTCATTTTAGAGAAAAAATACAACAACTGCAATGTAAAAGTACACTAATATGTAAAACCTACGAATTTGGTTCTTGGTCATCTGAACGCGGGCAGAGCCGCGGGCAATGCTATTGAAATAATAAAAGGCCTTTGTGTATGTTCCATACATTCAGATCATCTCTATTTATGGAACATGTATATATATCTCCGTCTCAAATATAACTTACAAATGTTTTCATTTATAACACTAGTGATTAGTGTGATTTATAAAATTTATATAGAACTTCGTGATTAAACTCTCATTTCATATGATATTTCATATGATAAAACATGTAAGCATCTATTAGATATAAATTTCAAGTGGAAGTGAACTAGAAAGCGCTGATGCTGTAGCTTACTGCTTAAGGCAATACTGATTTAATAAGTTTCCACTTCATAGCACTTAGAATTAAATTTGACCCAGATAGAGTAGATTGTTCTAAAGCTTTTTATACTTATTCGCTACGTTTGTTGGTCTTTCAATGAACTTAATGCAAGCATATTCTGCTCGTACAAAGTGTGTTTAATAAAGTGGAATTACGTTTTTTTTTTACAACTACCAATAGTTTTACTAACAAAAGATTACTTTGCTTTCTTATTTCTCTAGAATCTATAGTTGGTTTTTTACTTTACATCGATGAAGAATCGTGAAGAATTTAGAAGTATGTTCGATATCGTAAAGCACATTTTCAATATTGCAAAAATATCTTATGATACATTTTAAGGAAATATTAATATAATAAGAAAAAATAAAATATTTTACCTGGTAGCAAATATCATAAGGTCGATCGTAGCTGCAAGATGTTCCATCTGGTAAAGATCCAAAACTGGTCGAGTTTCCTCCTCCATAGTCAACGCACCAAATCTCACAGTGCTTTGATTCTAAAACAACAGCATTCTTGTACATATCAATGTATAATTTACATTTATACAACATGCATAATATGTATATCGTTTACGCTATAAATTATTAATTTTATATTGAAGTGGGCTTGGATGGTGAAATACGATAATTTGTGTTGCCTATAAAAAATCTATTTCTATGATATAGTAAGTAACAAGCATCAAATTATAAGAAAAATATTATATATATGAACTCGACCAAGTCTTCGCAATAACAACTAAGTAAATTATCTTTCAATCAAATGAAGGAAATTTTTTGTGATTAAAAGATTGATATAAAAATAGATATTGCTTTAACACTAAGTAAGTGCCTTAGGGTTAAAAAAAGCAAAATATAAAAACTTTTTAACAAAAAAATAAAAACCGACTTCAAACAAAAGCACTAAAAAGTAAAAAATAACTGATTGGTAGTTTTCATTTACTATACATACCTAATCAAATATTTTCGAAGTCGGTGTGCTTTGGCTAAGTAATTAAAGCCTACCTATTAAATACATACTTAATCAAATATTTTCGAAATCGGTGCCAGCCCATACAAAGCAAAGCACACCGACTTCGAAAATATTTGATTAGGTATGTATAGTAAATGAAAACTACCAATCAGTTATTTTTTACTTTTTAGTGCTTTTGTTTGAAGTCGGTTTTTATTTTTTTGTTAAAAAGTTTTCACAAGTGATCATTGAATTGATACAATGTGTAAAAAGAAGTAAATAAAAAAAAAAATTATTTTTCCCTTTTTAGTGTAGACAGTAGTAGCAAAGTAAGGATTCTAACGTGTTAGGCTTGTCAAACCAAACAAAATAAGCCCAAACTCAAAGTATCTACTATTAGTCGTTGAAGAGTTCCACCTATCCACCTTCTGGCCTTACCATCAGATCAGGTCAACAATACCGAACCACTGTACTATCGACGGAAATAGAAACACTTGCAAAGTTTCAAGTCAATATGACAATTAGAAGTAGGTTAAATTCATTATTAGCTATTTTTCCACCCTTAGGGGTGGTATTTTTTTTTGAAATTTAAATGGGACCAATCTGGAAGTATACCCTTTCAAACAAAACAAAAATTGTCCAAATCGGTTAATAAATGACGAAGTTCTGAGGTAACAAACATAAAAAAAAAAAAAAAAAACAAAAAAAAAATACAGTCGAATTGAGAACCTCCTCCTTTTTGAAGTCGGTTGAAAATACCTAAAAACGTCTATGTATAAAAGATGAAAGATTTAATTTTAATGATAGAAAGAAGTGTAATTTATTTTTTCATATTGCTCAGAAAATTGTAAACAAAAAATATGTATTTAATTTATGTATGTATGTATTACATACAATATTATTAAGATGTACTCTTTAGTCTCTACCTGCGTCTTTACGGAACATACATATGATGTTCTCCTGACCGATTTCGGCTACGGCGGCGAATCTCATTGAGACTAGCCAGCTGCGCAGGAGATATTATAGTGCACAAGTGTACGCGCAGACACAAGTGCACTCTCTATTCCTGTCACTCTCATACTCCGGTGGGACGACTACTCGACACGACCAGTGAGAGTTAAGGCGGCTTTACGTGCTCTCCGAAGCATGGGGCTGAAACACCGCCAACTTCCCAACTCCAGGCTGTTACTGAGGCTTACTGTACAGAAAGATTCAATAACGAAACTTGGCCCGACCCGGGACTCGAACCCAGTATATGTCTTTGGAATCCTTCTTTAAATCTCATTGTTATTATAACTTTCATTATTTAACAGAACTTTGTGAGGCTGTATAATTTTGGCTTCTTCGAAGAAAAGTAAATAATATATTTCAACAAGGCTCTAAGCCTTAATCTCCAAAATGATGCTACGGGAGATGAATATTTATCAAAGCGAACTTTCAAATCCTTAGGTATTAATTTAGTTATTAATGATTTTAGTGTTTGTTAAAGCGTTTTTATATTTTATTCAGTATATTAATATTCTACCGTTTGATCTATAACTTCAATATTTCTTACTAAATAGATCTGGTTATACAAAATCGTAGACAGGGCTAACTAACTCCTTAAGTTCTAGTACTACCGCTCAAAATGTTATTGAGGTGGAACGCAGTAAATTTTACTTCTTGGCGACAAACAAATCTATAAGATTAAAAATAATGTACCTATAGTTGCCATTTAGATATTTTTATAGATATTTTAAGGCTGAAATTAAACTTAAGAATGATGTCAAATCCATTTTTCATCGTGCTTATGAAATGCCATACTCTCTAAAGCCTAAGGTTGAAGAGGAGTTATCAAAAATGGTAGAGTCAGGTATTATTACTAAAGTCAGTCACAGTCAATGGGCGAGTCCAATTGTCGTAGTTCCCAAAAAGAATTCAAATGATATTAGAATCTGTGTGGATTTAAAAAAAAAACCTTGAATAAAGTAATAGATATTGATCACTGTGTCTTACCATTACCGGATGACATATTTTCAACTTTAAGTGGTAGCAAATGTTTTACAGTGTTAGATCTGAAAGGAGCTTTTCAACAACTAGAAATAAGTGATTCTTCTAAAGAGCTATTTACAATAAATGAGTATTTAGGTCTTTTCCGTTATAACAGTTTTGGCTTAAGATATGAATATTATTATTTTTATAGATATTAGATGTTAATAAATTTCTCTGAGTATCTCTATGTACGCAGGATATATAGCACAAATGCTACGGTGATGATTAATACTATAAATTGCACGACAGAGATATGATATTATCATGCTCTGCACGACAGAGACGTCATGCTCTACAATCATATAAGCTAGTCACTCTACTAACAGCAGGGATAATTAATAAATTATTAGATTAAAAAATAAATACCAATTAACCAAAATACGCAACCGCAAATATGTAACTAATTATAAGCCCGAATTGGTAATTCAATAATGCGGTATAAACCATAATTCATACTAATATTTTAAATGCCAAAGGAACTCTGTCTGTTACTTTTTCACGCTTACTCCGCTGAATCGATTTAGATGAAATTTGGTATGGAGATAGTTTGAGGCCCTGGGAAGGATATAGAATAGTTTTTACCCCAAAAATTATCGCATAAGAACGTGAAAAGGGGGTGGAAGTTTGATGGGGAATCAAACATTTCTCAAGTAAGGGACATAAAACTCATCATATTCTATAAGTCTATACTAAGCGTCAAAATGTACCTAAATATTTAAACAAATAATTTTCAAAATGTTCAGTCGAAAATCGATATCAACACTCATATGAATAACTACATAGTCGAACTCTATGGTCTAATAAGATCTGCTCAATTGTCGATAAGCTTATTAATTTGCATGCCTTTACATCGATAATATACTGTTTGTAGGCGGTGATGACAAATTGAATTAATGCCATGTCCTCGCGTCATGTCTAATTAATTACTTGTTAATGTTAAGGGAATAACAATAGGCCTATTGCATCCGCTTAGTTGAATCACTATTAGCTATTTAGTATCTTAAAATAGAATGCTTACGTATCTTACTGTTACTTTAGCTTACCTACACAACTTAGCCTGACTTGTAGAGAAAAAAACTGCAGGGTAAAGGATTAATTGTTGTCTTAAAGCTTCTAATCTATTAACAGTGTTTCTGGTTCATTTTATAAGTTTACGGTGTTAGTAAACTTTGTTATTTGTTGTTTTCATTGTTATAACTACAGTCAAGTCCAATTATCCATTCTAATCTCGTTTGTTCATTCATTTTCAGGTGAATTAATGGCTCGCTTATTAGTAATCCTGAGTTTGATTTCTTTAGTACATATACAATAAATGGAAAAAATTCTTAGGAAACATGTATAAACTATGATAAAAAATTTCACCCCAAGTAAAAATTGACCATGTCATCTTGACCACATCGATTTTAATAGTTTTGATAGTATTCTTTGGGAGCACTATCTTAAACCTAAAAAAAGTACTCGAATAGTCAATACTAGCACGTAACCATGTCTATAATGTACTGTGAATCATCATACCTTCATGATGTAAGTACGGTATGAGATGGCTAGCGCGGCGGTAACACGCGTCTGCGCGGGGGTCGCGGGAAGCGCACGGCACGCCCGACCAGCACGTCGCCGCCTGCGACCCGGCGCCCTCACAAGCGCTCTCCATCGTGCTACTGACAAAATTGGAAATGTGATGTACATAATACATTTTAATATAGCACAGAAAATACAGTGAGATTACAAATAGACTTAATAAAAATTATCTCTATTATAACGTACGTATGTATCTATGGTCTATGTACATATGCACTTTATTGTTGTGTACTACTAATATATCCACGTGAAATTGTGGCATTGGCATATGTCACATGGGAAATTGTTGAGCAAAATTCAAGCGATCTATATTCACATATTTTGTAAGGAGAATAGTAAGTAAACTTATGTATCTCACAATGCTATTATGAACTACCACACAATTAATAAATACTGACCTAAATTATATTCAATATTAACTTTAAATTACAGTTTGAGATTTATATATAGTATAGTAGATATAGAGTAGGGGTGAATTATTATTCTGTTTGATCTCAGTCGTTAATATAAATAAATGCTTGGCGTGATTCTCAACTTTTTATTGATGTTTCATACAAAAGTAATTCTGTTTTTGTATAGAACATCAAAACATTTATTTTTACGGTGATTTAGTCTTAACCTAAAGCGGAAATAGATAAAGCCCATATATTTTTTAATATTTTAGAATATATATTTTTTTATATTAAGAAGATATGTTTCATCTATTTACCCAGCATGTGTGCAATGGCGTACGCGCGTGCGCAGGCCATATCCGCATTCAGCACTGCACTTGCTCCACTCACTCCACTCTCCCCACACAGCTGGTTTCTGCTCTGAACCTTCTTTATTTTCTAGAGTGTGACCCGGCATTGGCTCACAAACGCGATCGACGCACCACTGGACAATTTATAATAATTATTATATGCACAACAATTAAAATCACATATATTTTTTTATAAAATAGAATAGAGATGAACAAAGAATCCATCGCTCTACTTAATTGTTAGTTTTCTTTCTATACTTATAATAAAAATGTAACTAAGCCGAATCTGTACCTACATTAAATATTTTTTGGAAAATCTTATTGAAATAGACATTATTATCAATGTAGAGGCCGAATCTATAGTTTTTAGAATTTTTTGTCTGTCTATCTGTTTGTCTGTCTATTACCGCATCACAGAAAAACCACTGGAGGCATTTTGATGAAATTTGGTGTGGTGACATATAGGATACTTTTTACCGCGGGAAAATATATCATTTCTGAGGAAAACTACAAAAACTGCAATGTAAGAGTATACTAATATGTAAAACCTAAGAATTTAGTTTTTGGTCATCTGAACGCGGTCGGACTACACTAACGCTTTTTAAATGAAATTGACGATTCAAAAGTGCCTGTAATAAGTCTATTTGAACAAAGTTTCATTTCATTGACATAGCCCGAGTAAGCATTCTTTGTCTCTAGTACTAGGAAACAGAAATGAAAAACTCTATATTTTTCTTTGTAACTCACCGCAGCTGTTTCATTTTAAAACGATTAAAGTCAGGCTTTGGAGAGTAAATTTTAAGAATTTATTTCTTAGCATTATAAGTTCACTCTGAAGTTTGTAAGCCGTCTTTAGAGATTTTTCTTTATAATGCGATTATTAACAACATTATTGTTGTTCAGTGGACGGATTCAAAAGGATTTTATAAGAATACTAGCGGCTCACCCTCGCTTGGCTCCGGTTCGCCTATAGATAGACAAAAACGAATCTATCTCACGAAAATCGTACATTTTTTTGGAATAAAAAGTAGGTTATTTGTTATTATGATATATGAACTATTTTATTGTAAAGTTTCATTAAAATCCAATAAGTAGTTTTTGTGTACTAAGCTGTATAAGTTACCATAGTTTTTTAACTATCCCACAAGAACTATTTAATTTTCCGGGATGAAAAATATCTAAAATGTTGACCGGAATATAAAGTACCACATGCAAAATTTCATTTAAATCGGTCTAACAGTTTCGGAGATTAGCCCGTACAAACAGACAAACAGACAGAGAACCAATTTTTATTAAATCTGGATTTGTTCTATTTCTCTTCTAACATCACCCTGACTCGGTTTTTAGTATTTGTTTTATATACAGACATTCGACCTCTGCAGTTTTATTCTATAGTATAGATTAATGTAATAAATCAGCAAATAAAATAAATGCAAAAAATGTTTTTTTTTTCAAAATTCAGTTACGTCACTTACGATCCATTTTCAATAAAATGTATTATTAGGTACCCAAGTATTTTGTTACAAAGATTACCATAAGTAAATTAGTTAAGTTTTCTTTCGAAAGAAAACTTCTCAAAGAGACAATAATTTATTTATTTATTTAAATCACGCATTTTTGGTATGGCACCTCTTCATTTAAAACTTAAGAGGTTTTATTAATTATAGGATTAGATATTCCAAAATAAGTTGGGGCGACCTTTGGCGTCCAGCCAGGAAACGAACGCTGAACAAAGAGAAACGTACCTAATGAAGTCATAAAATTAACATTCTTGCCGTGACTGTACAAAAACCTTCAAGTGTTATGAAGATGGTGCCAAAAACAACAAAAGGTACCGCCAAGGCCGCTTTGGAAGTCTTACTTTGTTTACAAATATCTTGTTTTGACAATTCTATTACAAATTAAGCTATCCAATTTGCCATTGTTAATAATTACGTGTGACATCTGGCTCAATTCAAATCGAAACGAAAGCGAAATAATTTTGCATTCATTGCGCTATCTGCAACGGAGCACATGCGAAGTGGAAACGTATTCATAAAAGATTATATTCCATTAATGCGCACTCACGGGTGTTAAAAATCGTTGATGGAATCTCAAACAATATGCACATTCTGCACGAGCGTTGTAATCGAATCGTATTCATACGAGTGTGTGGAAAATAGAATTCGCCCTGATGTATTAAATACTGTAAGTATCAATTGTTAAAGTATCTAATCTGAACCTAAAGTTGTGTAAAACCATCATACGTTTTTAAAGTAAAAAATGTACATATATATATATATATATATATATATATATATATATATATATATATATATATATATATATATATATACTTTATTGCACTAAACAAGTAATAACAAAAAAAATACATAGAAAATGACGTGGACAAAGGTGGACTTATCTCTATAAGAGATCTCTTCCAGTCAACCCATGTATGTGGGAAATAGTGTACATTTACACCTTGAGGAAATCGTTTAAAAATCATGTCGAACCACTTTGCGGTTACGGTGTGAAAGAATAAGAAACGATCACAGGTTCGTATTCATAATATAACTAAGGACAATATTGTGTAAGTCGTGTAGTCCTTGAATAAGTATCCATACTACGAATTAGTCATTTTCTATTTAAAGACCAAGTTTATTTTTGTAACTAGCATTGCCTGCGGCTCCGCCCGCGTTCAGATGACCAAAAACCAAATTCTTAGCCTTTACATATTAGTAGGTATACTCTAACATTGCAGTTTTTGTATTTTTTTTCAGAAATGAGATATTTTCCCGCGGTAAAATGTATCCTATATGTTGACCCGGATAACCAGCTACCATCATACCAAATTTCATCAAAATCCCTTCAGTGGTTTTTCCGTGATGCGGTAACAGACAGACAGACCGTCAGATAAAAATTCTAAGAACTATAGATGCGGCCTCTGTATCGATAATGATGTCTATTTCAATAATATTTTCCAAAAAATATATTATGCACAGATTCGACTCAGTTACAATTTTATTATATGTATAGATGACACATCTTAATTCTGGTGTCTACATATAGTGCGGACGCAATAATAGACTAGGTCGTAGAGTACACTCGCTCGTGGCATAATAAAATGCAGACACTAAGTATGCGGGCAATGTAATACATATGTAATTGTATAAGTATGGTTTACAAGAAGATTATTTATTTATGCCCAATAAGTATTGATGGTAATATATTGAGCAAAAATAAATTGTAATTTTATATCTTTATACATCTGCTAGTAAATCTTGTGTCCTTAATATAAATACATAGTAATAAATAATTCAGTAAAAAAAACCTATATTACCGTCAAATCAATCAAGTCAAAAAAACACCTAGGTGTTTAAACTATGAATATACTATTTTAAAAATAATATATATATTCACTCGTACATATATTATCAAAAAATATGACCCTGCTTCAATTTATATAAATAATAACAATATAATATAAATTTGCACGTGGATTTGAAAACAGCTCTGAACAATACTACGTAGTACTTTCTGTCGCAAAATGGGAATTTCTCGGCAATAAACAATGGAATGTTACCAGTTGAAAATTATAAATATGTACAATGAAAAGAATAAACATTACCAGAATCATTTTTATGCTACGTTTTTCATCTCTTTTTCGAATATTTTTAAGGTTCCTTATACATCGTATACATCGTATGATACTACATAAATTAAACCATTAGTCTCCTATGATTAATCCATCTATCGTGTTGTTTCTTAAAAACTATATAGTAAAATCAATCAAATTGGGCAAGTGTCAAGTAAGGAACTTATTTAAACTTTATTAATCCCTCCACGACCGCGGAAACGCCGGCGTGTCAGTTAACAATAGATTTTTTAGAATTTTAATTAATTTCTTAGAAATTTACCTGGAGGCGTTAATAAGTACGTAACAAAAATATACTCTGTCCGATGAAATACCACTTGCCAGATTTTGACAAAAGAGTTTCTGTCTTTCTCTAAATAGTATACAGAGATAGAAGGTTTCAATATTAGTGTTTCCACAGCATATGTTAGTTAAAAAAAAAGAAAAGATAAATTTTTGACGTATTAATCCACTAGCAATGACTAATAAGTGCATAAAGTTATACAATTTTAATGCTTTAACTGAAATGAACTTAAATAAATATATAATGTCTGAATTATGATTATTATATTAGGCGTTAAGAAAGTTGGTCTAAGATGTCGCTTATTTTATCCTGTAACTTTTACTTATAAAATAAGGTAGAAGTAATATTACTACGTAAGACGTAATTTGTTTTTCATTTACATTTTTCTAAGCGTGGCGTGCAAGAAGAACAAGTATCAAGCTTAGATGTTGCCAAATCAAAGCATTCTTCTTCATTCTTTCACATCGAAACACTACGATAGGAATTCGTTTGATCTCTAAGTTGAGCTTTTTTACTCACATTTTATGTGCGATAGTAAAAAATAAAAACTTTTACGATTGTTTTATTATTACTTTCAGAATTATTAGTGGTATAAAACTCAAGTTCATTCTCAAGATTCTCATATATGTATATTACTATATTCTCCTTTTTTAATATTAACCTATTTGTGCCTTTGTGGGATGTACATTATGTATTAATAAAATGAAGGTAAATTAGAGTAAATAATTCAATCAATCAGATTGGGAGACCCTTTTTTGATGAGTTCTTAACAATTGACTCGGGCGGCTAAATTTTATCTTATTATTTTCAATGAACCTGATTTTTTGCTTCAGATACTCACATGATTAGTACCACAGGGTGTTCCTTCTAACGGTGGAGCCCTTTTCGAACGACATACGTGAGGCATAGAACGATGTGCGCACCACAGCCGAGCGCACGCTGACCTCACTTTTACCGATTTGCAAACTGAAAACCTGTAGAAAAAATAAAAATTTAGTAGATACTTAAATGGTAGGTATAATTCTTAGCTAAGTACGTTAAATAACTTTTTCATTTTTCTATGTTATTTATAATGAAAGACAGTAATAATACACCTATTACTCAACAAAATCAGACTATTGGGTGTTAAATCACAGAATATTATGGTTTCTACAATATACACGAGTAGGTAATGTGATATGAAAAATTAAAGAGAATATATATTTTCGGGTTTATTATTTAGCTTGAATAATGTTGTGTTGTTTGACTTTTAAAATTATAATAATAATATTGGTTTTATTTGGTTTCTTGTTTTAGTATTTTATTTTACCAGTATCACAAGACTCAATACAGAATCAACAAGAAAATTGAAAGAATTAAAAAAATGTGTAAAAAACATGTATAAAAAGTATAAGGTTTCCATTTAGATAAATGAGACAATAAACCAATAAGAATTTGAGCGAAACAGAGAGAGCTAGTAAATCAATATATCAATAGACTCTTATCTTTTGTTCGCAATAATTGGGAACATGTTCGACGGAAACGAGACTGATACATATAACTACCTAACGATAGAGTAACTTTTCAATGGGGTGAAAGGGAACAAGGAGGACCCAGGATAGAACTAACACATTGATTAGTTCTTTGGAACATAAAACTTGCTTGGAATTTCAAACACGTCATGATATTTTTAACATACACATTAAAAATATAATTTTATTAGATTTTTTTTTTGATAAAAATTTAATTTGATTATTGTGTTAATTTTTTTTTCTAAAAACCTGATGTCAATAATTATTCCGGAAGCAGCCTTCGCAGATACATATAACATATTTAAAATATTAAAGTTTTCCAGAAGAATTGCAAGAATCTCACAGTAATAATTATGTAAGTTACCTGTGACTCATAAGACGTCCATAATACAAAATTGATGATTATAATCTATACTAATATTATAAAGAGGTAAAGTTTGTGAGTATATGAGGTTGTAGGTCGTAATCTCTGGATCTACTAAACCGATTTAGATGAAATTTGGTAAGAAGATAGTTTAAGACCCTAGAAAGGACATAGGATACTTTTTTTATCCCGGAAATCATCCCTTAAGAGGGTGAAAATGGGGATGAAAGCTTGTATGGGGAATTAAGCTAGGGACAAACCCGAGCGAAGCGAGGGTGAGTCGCTGGTGTATAATAATGTTAAGAATACTTGTAAACTATTACTAATTTAATATAAATATTTAAATAATAATTATTAATATTAACTTTGAAAATATGAGCGAGTGTATATTACCAATACTTTTACAGATTTCAATCTATAAGCACAATGAACGTACAAATTACAATACTATTAAAACGATCTATAACAAAACCAATTACTTAGACGCAGTCAATCAAAAGATCAAATAGAGAATATAAATCATGAGTTCGTTATCGGAGTGTGGAGTTATCGCAGAAAACGAGCGGCATCTGCTTTATATTATCGTATGAACTATGGTAGCTGAATTCGTTTATTCAATATTATTTCAGACCAAAATTGGAAATAATATTTTTTGTAATAAGATTTTTTGTCATAAAAGGAAATTTATAAGGTTTTCCTAAGTCTTTATGTAATCCACCTCTTAACTTCAAAGTGTTCAATACCGAGAAGTTAAAGAAGAAGTTAGAAGTTAAAGAGTATTATGGTGTTTTATAATAAATATTAAATATCATTCAAATTTAATATATAATTTATGTTACTTTTATATACATACATATGTACATTAGGATAAAAAAGGATTTCAGTAAAACCTAAAATTTGTCAAATGTATTAAAATGGAGAAAGTTCGAATGTTTGAAGTTATAAAGATTATATTAGTGCCTTGAGGTCTTGATTTCTAATCCCGACTTAACCCTTAATATTTATAGGGTTTTCCTGCCTGGAGATTAGAGCTTTCTCGCTTAAGGGCATAATCTAAGTATGTATGGCCATAATCGAAATCGGTTAAAAGGACATTATTATTAGAGACATATACATGGATACTTATTTTTGCAACATTGTCAGATCTTTATACAATAAAATATTGTTTGCCGAAAATCAATCAGCTCATAACTCTGATATATGACATATATAATATCATGACTAGTTACAATTAGACAAATTACTTGTTTATTGGATTCATTTGTGACTTCAGACAATAAGGAGCTAATAACTATAAGTTTTAAAATATAAACAAGCAGTTAGGAAGAAGCAAGTAGAAACTTAAAAGCTTTCCTGGCTTCAGTAAATAAAGTTATTATAAAGTTAAAACGCTTGCGACCACTTTGCTTTTAACATAGAAGTATAACCAATAAAGTTGCTAAAACAAATATAAAAGTTTACTTTTTGTTATAAATATATTTTTTTCGGTTGCTCCCTGCATTTCTTCAACCAATGCAGGATATACAGAATGTCAAGACAAGGGTATCTCGTTATTTTAATGGATGGCCATAGGATCGAATTCTATAAGATATAATTTAATACTTCCTTTTGTTATACTTTGTGGTAGTTTGATTGTAAGTAAAGTATGATAGATTTTTCTCATTTTCGCTTAAAGCTTAGTAATGCAAGAAATCCTTGATACTCGTCTCCAACGATCCTTGTTTATGACCTGCATTAATCATTTGCGTAAGCTTTATGTAAATATAAATATAATTATATGAGCCTGTAGACAATGCAAGCTTATTAAAATGAACTTTAAAAAAAATGATAGGTATATGTTATATTAATAATTATAGTTATTTAATGTTTAACTAATAACAGGTATTCGCTTCACTAAGACTCCGACTTGATACCGAAGTAAAAAGAAGTTCATATTACTCTTCTTTCTTTTCTATCTGGCTTAATTTTTTTCTGCATCAAGTCTTTTAAATAATTGTAAATTAAAAATTAAAAAATACGCAAATTAATTGTGACTTAACAGTTACACTGGCACACGTGAAGCACTTAATCTAGTAATCATAAGCCAAAATGCCTTACATCATTTTGGAAAAGAGCTGATACTGTTGCACTGCTGGACTGATATTAACTAAACATAGCTAAGAACCACCGCAAGGAAACTGGCTTTCAAATGAAAAAACCGTATCAAAATCGGTCCATCCGTTTGATAGCTACGATGCCACAGACAGACATCGACGTCAAACTTATAACACCCCTCTTTTTGGGTCGGGTAACCCCCGACGCAAAAAGTACTTCTGAAAGGTGACACAGGTAAAGCAAATAATATTACAGTTAAGATACCATAAAATATACAAAAGTGTGCAATAACATTTGTAACACGATTTAAGCTAAATATATTCAGTATTGTACTATAATGCATCATTTCATTTACGACTAACGTATTCGATGTTTACATTAATGAATCGATGGTGGCCGCTGAACGAATATCGATGATTTTACTTTTGAAAAAATGGAACAATATGATAATACTACAGATTATGTTCAATCTTTACATTTCTTATACCTTCATATATTTAGCATACAGGCAAAGCCGCAGACCTAGGGCTAATGTCGTCTATCGCCACTACGTGAAATAAAGTTTTATAACTTTTTAATATTTTGACACTAAATTCATTTGGACTTTGGATAGTCACTCTATAAGCCAAGCTTTGAAATTGATTGGATTCTCAGTAAACGGATTATTGGAAAATCGTCAATGCTCGTCGTTACTCCGTTATATTCATACATTTCCATATCAAACTGAAATAAATATATAATAGATACTTATATTTATTTTAGTTTGATATGTATACATCTATACTAATATTATAAAGACGTAAAGTTTGTGAGATTGTGAGCTTGTGACGTTATAAGGGGTAATCTCTGGATCTACTGAACCGATTTAGATGAAATTTGGTAAGAAGATAGTTTGAAACCCCTGGAAGGCCATAGGATACTTTTTATCCCGGAAATTGTCCCTTAAGGGGGTGAAAGTGGGGATGAAAGTTTGTATTGAGTATCAAGCTAGGGACGAACACGAGCGAAACGAGGGTGAGTGGCTAGTAAGTGATAGGTATACCTCAAAATAATTGCCTGCGGTTTATAATAATCTGTACACATGATAAAATTCTGACTGAGTCGAATCTGTACATTAAATATTTAATATTTTTTTTGTTTACAAAACTAGTTTTTTTATTTGTTAGGATGAAATAATACAAATATTTTGTGATAACAATTACAGGCTATAATATAATCTATTTTATTATTTAAAAAAGCTCATTAAAGGTAAACAGACAGAAATGCGAATGGTATATATATGATATACTATATATGGTATATATCTGAAAACTGAACCCAAAATTAAAGAAAAGGTAAAGTATTTTTATCAAGAACATTAAAAACATTTTTATACTCAATATAATAATTATATAAATATACTAGCAGATCCCGCGGCTTCGCTCGCGCTAAAACTACGAAAAAATTTCTAAAAATATAGTTTCATACAAACTTTCATCCCCTATTTCAGCCCCTTATAGGATGAATTTTGAAAAATGCTAAGACACGTATTTATTTAACTTTATTGAAGAGTATATAATATACCAAGTTCCAAGTAATTCTGATAATAAATAATTTTTTTTGGATTGTAATATTACGTGTTTTCCCAACTATCTTCACACAAAAAATCACGCTAATCCGTCAATCCGTTTTCAAGTGAAAGAAGGACAGACAAACAAACAAACAAACAAACAAACACGTTTTCACATTTATAATATTAGTGTGAATTTGAAGAAAAAATTTAGATCTATTTACTAAAAAACAAGCTTAAGTCTTAATAATAATATTCAGTACCTATAGCTTTGGCTTTCAGTTTAAAATGAAAATGAATCCTTTCATAAAACATTCAATAATATGATCATTGCAGTAACGACAATCTGATTGAAAATAATTTTCTCCATAAAATCTTTCTGACAACGACTGCCCGATTGCGACCTTGTGATTTCATTAATAAAAGATGGGCTGAATTGAATTATGCCAGATGAAACCACACAGCCTGATTTTAGCGTATCGTAATACCTAATAAAAGATTTTTCTCATTATGTACTATACTAGCAGAACCCGCGGCTTCGCTCGCGCTAAAACTACAAAAAAATCTTTAAAAAGGTAGTTTCATACAAAAATTTATACCCTAAAACACGTATTTATTTAATTATATTGAAGAGTATTAATACCAAGTTTCAAGTAATTCTGATAATAAATATTTTTTGGACTGTATTATAACGTGTTTTCCCGCGGGAATTAAGTAATATCCCGCGATAAAAAATAGCCTGTCACTCTTTAGCCCTCCAACTATCTCCACCAAAAAATCACGCCAATCCGTTACTCCGTTTTGACGTGAAAGAAGGACAAACAAACAAGCAAACAGAAACAAACATACTTTTACATTTATAATATTAAGTATGGATTTTTTATTATATATGAGTGTTAATTTTGCGAAATGAACACCTAACTAGAATATTATTGTCATTATGACTAATTTGATTCTTTTAAAGGCTAAATTAATAAAATCTATATTCACACTATTTGTCGAAACGATAGATAATTATGTTTCATATATTTGATATTAAAATTTAAAAATGAATAAAAACAATGGACCTCTTCAAAGGGAAATACTGCGATTTTAGTGATTAAAGAGTTTAATAATAACTAGTATAGTATTATATGATATGTGATAATACTTTCTTAAATTTACGCAAATATTTGACACTAGCGGCTCACCGTCACTGCGCTCGGGTTCGCCTCTAGAAAAACAAAAACAAATCTATCCCTCGGGAACCGTACATTTTTCCGGGATAAAAAGTAGCCTATGTGTTATTCTAGACTATAATCTATCTCTGTGCCAAATTTTATCCAGATCCGTTCAGCCGTTCTTGCGTGAAAGAGTAACAAACATACATCCACACTACATTCTTACAAACTTTTGCGTTTATAATATTAATAGGATTTTAAATAAAACTAACTATTCGTTTTCTTTTATTTAAATTAATTTTGTTATTTTATGGGTAAGCTGTCTGTAACAACTACATATATAATATATGCCTTTGAGACAGCTAAAACCTTAATCTCTCCCGTGATCATGATTGCTGTAAAGCATTCGAAACGTCGGGAACCAAAAATCAAAATAAATCCGTGAAAGAATCCGAAAAAATAGTTTTATTTAAAATAAAGTGTTTAATGTTTATCCTTACGACGATTAGGTGCCGGTTTTTTTTTATTCGCCCGATATACGGACGAGTAATTTGTTTGATAAATATGTGTGTTTGAGTCACATGCTTTAAATGCATTAAAAATGTCCTCGTAAACTTTTACGTACATAAATACGTACGTTTTGTAATTTACAAAAAAAAACATTTATTAATTTCCTTTGATTATGCAACTTTAAATTTAAAACTTCTCTACTGGATTGTTTTTTGTATATAATTTCCGGGGCGCTTCAATTTGAAGGCGACGATGACGGTTGTAGATTTCGGTGAAAGACAATGAACACTAAGGATTTTTTTATATTTTGTTTAGCTTTTCGGATATTAATAGTTAAAATCTTTTTTTGATTTTAGAATTGAAATCGAGCAGCTTTTTAGGGCCCAAAGTAGATGTACATTTTCGACCAATAGTACTTTTTTATCCCTGCCATAATTGTAGATAAGATTATCAACAATTTTGATTCAGAATACTGTTCAAAATGTGTTCAATATATTCAGAATATTTTTTATTTATTTATGCACATAATGCTAAAAAGTTAACAAAACCAGAAATATTTACTATTAAATGCTTACCAAAATAAATATTATGTATATAACATCTTCCTGGAGATATTTATAAAATGTTTTCTCTCAGAACTTCGCCGTATTTCTAGTAGGTATTTACTTATAAATGCAACATCAACTTGGCAAACAAACCGTAGATTTTACCTCAGCAGGAAAAAGATTATAAATATTTTGACATAATTATTTCAACACATTTGTTTAGAGTACTAAGAGTATTTGTTTCAAAGGAATCTTTTGAACATCATAATATACTTACTTGCTTGTTTTCCATGTTTACAGAGACCTCTGAGAGGCTAAAGGCTTCGTTCGAAGTTTGCTGCTTAATGTTTCTTATATTTTTCTTACATGTAAAAGTTAAACCATCTCCTCAAGTGGAAAAAATATATATTTATTTGTCCTTTTGCACACTATTATCTCAGTCTTATTTAAGCTCAAAATGTTGAACTTTGCATTAGATGAGTAATCATTGTATTTTAACTATTATTATTGTACAGAACAAGGAAAATTAAGGAAGAATTTTATAACTAAGCTTTTCATAAGCTTAAGCTTTATAACTTCTCCATTTATACTGACTAAAAGCTTATATTACAATCATTGTTATTATTAAAATTATGACAAAGAATACAAGAAGCATGAAAATTTCCATAGTTTCCTGGACACAAGTGCGCACATTTTTTACAGACGATTTTTTAATATTCACCCTCTGAAGGACATAGGAAGTTCGTATGGAAGTGCATCATTTATTTTGCGAAATATGTATGGGATATCAGTTTGTGAATACATAAAACAAAAAATAATTTAATCCTCCATATTGTGGGAATATCATAATTAATTCCTAGAAAAAAAATATCTTTGAGAGTTCTATGGTACGGATATCATGATATAATGGCTATTTAATGAATTCTAGTTTCTTTACAATAATGATTAAAATATTTAGCCCAGGACTAGAAGTAAGATCAATGCTAACCATTAAAACCCACCTAGGGACGAACCCGAGTGAAGCGAGGGTAAGCCGCTAGTATTATTATATAAACAAAATAAAAAATAACACTTACCCTTCACCAAATTCCGTTCGGCATTGCTCATCCATAGTAAATACGTAATTAGACAGCTCCTTAGCTCCTCCTAATTCCACGCCCTCGTCTTGGCTGCGCTGTTGAAGGCACCACCATTTCCTGTACAGGTTTAATGAATCAAACATTAACAGTTATAATATTGTCGCGTAGTGGAGACTGTGTAACGTCATTACACCAAAAATAATAATAAAAAGTGGCACATCTGAAGCATGCTTTATACATTCTAAGTCAGTTATCAACACTTGTAACGCGCTCGCTTGGGAAACCGAGTAAAGCGAGTTCAAATCCCGGGTCTCACAACTCTGATATTTTCATGTGCGAATCATTTCCAACATGATTACCACTTGTCTTAACGGTGAAGGAAAACATCGCGAGGAAACCTGCATGTCTGGGAAAACCTAGCAGGTTTTCAAAAGACATGTGAAGTTCGCCAACCCGCACTTAGCCAGCGTGGTGGACTATGGCCTGATTCCCCCCGTACTGAAGGGAGGCCCGTGCCCAGCAGTGGGACGTTAAAAAGGGCTGATATCAACACATGGCAATAACAGACAAAAATAGCTTTGTAAATTACCGTGTGTAAGAGAGGATCAAAATATTTTCCGAAAGTAATTGAAATTAGAAAAGATTCGAAGTCTTTGTTTATGCATATAAAAGGGCGGCTTTGTGTAAGTCACACAATTTACCTCAATTTTCATTTCTTTTTTTTTTATTTTCCCTTTACTTGTGTTTTAACCAAAAATAACAATTCTAGGTCAACTGGGTATACCCTATAGGTTTTGGGTTGAAAACCTATATGGTAGTTCCCGTTGACCAAGAATCACGAAATTTGGCCAAAAGACCTTGGTCTTCCAGCACAAATAAAGGAAAAATTTCAAAAAATTAAAAAAGTTGAAAATTAAAGTTAAACAGACTTCCTACAAATTTGTACGGAATCCTCGATGGGCGAGTCCGACTCGCACTTGTCTGGAATTTTCTTCTATTCACGATAACTATAAGTACTAAATACAAAGACTCTGACTGAATAGATGACATGATAGAATATTTTTATAACATTATATATCAAAGCAAGATTATCATTATGTACGATTCGAAATCTCACAAAGCTTCTTTTATAGAGTCATCTTATTTTATCACTCAATGACGACGAATCGTTTCGATCCAGAAACCTTTAAACAAAATGAAATACCAGATATAAAGCTTTAAGATTCTGGAATGATTTTTATGTCTTGTATGTAATATCAATAATTCTGTTATTGTAAATGGCCACGGCATATAAAATAAGTAGACAAGTCAAAGTTGCTTCTGTGATGAAATCATTTTGTTAAAAACATTTTTCTAGATAACAATCTCATACCTGTTTAAATAGGATCGGCACTATTTATTTTTTTAAACTTTAGTTAAGAATCTTTCCGATTAAAGTGGCTTTTAAATAAAAATCGCAATACAAACGGTTCATCCTTACTTCAATCAGGCTCACAGATAGGCTTAAATTAACGCTTTTGTTGATGTCAGATATTATTAATTTTTTCAAACTTTTTTGATTAGTAACTTAAGTCATATTATTTTGTTAAGATAATAATATTACTAATGACCTTTAAACTCGAAAATTACATTAGTATGTGTTAATATTTATTGTTGATGAAATAAAGAAAATCATTAATATTTAAAATCTGTTAACAAATAATAAAAATATATTCTTATCCTTCTCTATCTCTTATCCTAATATTCTCATCTTTTTTATGTCGGGTAAGAATATATTTTACTTATCTATTGTAATTATTGTTTTAACTGTTTATAACCTAACTATTTTTAGAAAGACACTTGCACTTGGCCAGTATGAAGACTGGCCAAGTGCGGGTCGTCTTTCCCGCACTTCTCCCCTCGCATAGAGGAAAGGCAAGTACCCAGCAGTGGGACCTTAGAAAGGGCTAAATGAGATTACAGTAAAAAGTGATATCTTTTATGCATTCAAAATTCAAAATTCACCTATTTACTCCATGGTAACAAATATTTATACATACACTTACTTAGATTTCTCATGGAATTGTTGCTTCGAGCATGAGGACCAGGCGTAGTTATGCAGCGTAGCGAGGACTGTGGGCGCCATCACTGATCCACGGAGACCTTCTTTTTCGCATTGGTCTTCACCGTCGTGGGTTAAGCCCAACCTACAGACAAACATATTGTGTCTTATAATAAAATATAAATTATTATTAGGTAACCCAACAGACGATGTCCTGTCCCAATTTTAATAAAATCTTTGAGATCCTACCAAAAATTCTATAGGCAAAAGCACTTACTCTACAGGTGCTCTCGTTTGCGAGTAAGGCCAAACCGGGTGAGATACTAATCCATTTGTTAGATCCCACAACACATGTTTGTTTATAGTTTATATATAATATGTACATTGTACATAAATAAGTAAAATCTTTTGTTAATGTTTACACTAAGAATTCGAATAGATAATAATAAGGTAGTAAAGTTTGCTATAAACAAAATATAAATATTCACTTAAAAATTATGTAATAATAAAATCTACTATTTCTTGCAGAACAATGAAAATTAAGTAGGACTATTTACAATTCAAATGTAAAATGGCTGAGCGTCATAAATATTGATAAGGGTTGGATTGCCGCTTTTTATTCAAGTAACCTATTAGCATTACTTGTTTACAACATCATCATATTTTCGATTAAAGCTTTCTTTGTAACCTATTATTATATGATTTTATCAAAGGTAAATGCATACGAGCCTCGGTTATACTTTTAAGCATGTCTATACCGCAAATTTTGCTGCCTAGAATATTTATTTTTAAACCATTTATAGCGCAATACACTAAGTACTTGTAATAGAAGAGATTAGAATGTAGAGTAAATTTATTGCTTTCTGCCTCATAAGATAATAATTACGGCCAGTCAGATTATCTACGGCTACCAAGAAATTTCTGCTTATTTTTTTTTTCAATCCATTACCATGCACGTTTATTTTTTCATATAAAATACAATGTTACCTAAGTAGAAACTGTTTTTTACAATTTTCTAGACCATATTTAACTTTATAATTTATTGGTAGTAATTTTCGTTTTACAAAATATTTTGGTTCCAGTTTTATTTTCCCAGTAAAAATGATTTAATAATTATCAGCTTTTTTAAAGTATTCAAAGGTCTTATTTTATACTGTAGCTTATAAAGTATAAATACATATTAAAAAACACAATTACTGCTTTTATAAACAATCATTACACTGTATATAATTTGTAATGTTTTTAAAATATCGTTTTTTAAACATAATAAAACATTCTGTTCTTAAACCAATCATGTGATTAATAAGGAATCAAATAATCATGGCGATGATTCATATTAAGCTACGCACAATGCCTTTTTATACGTTGAGATGTGATGATGTGCTCGAGTCGTGGCCAATTGCTTTTGCGAACTGATAAAAACCATCAAAGTACCGCCGAGTAAAACTCGCGTGTTATTTATAACTAAAATAATAGTGTCACTCCCAGACTAATTACTGCCAGACGTGTCTCGTTGAATTCATCGGTTTCTGTTTCCAATAAAAGCCTTACGTAATTATGGATTAGGATATTTTCGAGTAAATCGAGTCTCTGTATTAATTGAACTGATAAATAAGAAAGAAAATTCGCTTTTATCAATCTCACATTAATGAAGAACATTGTTACTTAATCATTTCGATAAGCTTTGTCTCTATAGGTTTCGATATTGCTCATTGACTAGTAAATGTGCTAAAAGAAATGAGCTCCTATATTCTTATGAGTTCGTTTATTCGTAATCCGATATCAAATAGAAAAATAAATAGTCTATACTTAACAACTGTGTGCAGCACAAAAAGCGGGTATTAAATATATAATCTAACTCTAGCCGAACCCGCGGTTTCACTCGCGATGAAAATACAAAAAATCTCTAGGTAGTTTCATACAAATTTTCATCCCATATTTTACCCCCTTATAGGATGAATTTCAAAAAATGCTAATAAAACACGTATTTATTTATTTGTATCTGCTCTTCAAGCATTAATATCAAGTTTCAAGTAATTCTGATCAGAAATTTTTTGTTAGATTGTATTATAAAGTGTTTTCACGTTGGGATGACATGATCTCCCGTTATAAAAAGTAGCCTATGTCACTCTCCAGCTCTCTATCTTGACACCAAAAATCACACCAATCCATCACTCCGTTTCGACGTGACAGAAAGACAAACAAACACACAAACAAACAAACACACTTTCACATTAATTGTAATATTACTATGGATAGCTAGATTATTAAAGTTCTAAGACGCAACAATTTAGTAATAATACGTTTTTATAGTAATTGTAATTCAATTATTTTATCTACGAGTTATTTTCATAATTAAAATAATATTTATGTGGGAAATAGTTATATTGTTAATTAAAGAAATTTATTTATAACGCGAGATTTAATTTAATCCGATGTCTTATAAACGTTATGAATGGTTCCGACACTTGAAACGCTGAATTATATTTCTAATCTTTCTTTGAAATCTTTGCTTAATTTGAATTTACAGGCAATCAAAATTTACGAGTATTACTTTATCTAACTAAACATTAAATACTTATAATTACTTCTGGAATACGCTTCGGTTATTTATACAATTTTATTTTTCAGAGATTCAGTTTATTATAGAACTTTAGTTTTATTTTAAGTTTATTTTTAAGTTTACATTTATATTTAGTCTGATTTTAAGGAACTTTAAAGTAAATAATGTTATTAATAGTAAACACTTAAAAGAAAACTTTTTATAAAATGTATTTTTTATTAAAATCTCATCATAAAAAGGTTGTAAAAGTTCAAATGTAACTGGATATAATTGTTGTTTTAATGATCAAGATTACCCAAATTTTAGGCATATTTTGCATATTTTCATTTTTAGTTCAAATTTTATAACAAATACCTAAAAACTAATCTTATCTATTCTTTTTTATCGTTTATGTGATTTTTATATTTAGAGTATGATTCAAGGTAATCTAGATAGTTATACTTCTTCTGTGATGTACTTATTATTGCACAGGATTATGTAAAACAAACCATTTTAAAACAAAATCTTAGTTCAAAAGTTATTTCTTACGAATTAAACAAATAACATTTTCTTGACGACTGTCATAATAATTGGAAATGAAAAGTTCATTTAACTTGTAATGTATGGAATATTTCTACACATTTCGTCGTCATTCTTTCGGCAAATTAATTAAATGAAAGTCATGAAGCTAATTACTCGTGTGTACAACAGAACGTCGAGAATTCTGACCTTTTATTTTCCTGTTAGTAGAAACCGTATTCTCTGCTCTAGATATAAAGATCTTTTTAGATTAAATGGATTAACTTAAGAGACTGTATTTTAGAGTAACTTGTAAGACCTTTTGTTTTGGTAATTATTTTTAGGAAAAGCAAAATCAAATTTTCGAACCTTTGTGGCCTCTGTACAACAATAAATAATTATATGAAGAGAATTTGGTGTTTCTTTGGAAGGAAATTATAAGTTGCTTATAAACAGTTTTTTTTTCTTAAAACACCTCCAGGAAAATTTCTAAGAAATCTATTGTTAACTGTAACGCCGGCGTGCCCGCGGTCGTGGAAGGATTGAACATCTTTCATGAAATTGATAGATAAATAAAAATTATCCATATTAGGTTTTACATTTGTGTTGTTCTTATAGTAAATTTATACTCCTTTACGTAACAGAATCTCGAACTCGTTTATCAAGAAGACAAATAAGGTTTGTTGAAATATGAATTCATCGAGCCATATACAGAAACGGTAATAGAGCCTTATTAAAAAAACAGAACATGCTGTGTGGGAAAGTTCATATGGAGTGCATTACACGCGCGTTTGCTATTTATACTTCTAAAAAATCTGAAAATATTGATTTTAAAAATAAACCTATATAATTATATAATTACTTATAATTTTTACCTGGAAGGTGTTTTAATAAAGAATAAACTATACGTATTAATTCAAGATAAGAGCTGCTCTGAATCAGCGTAAAGAAGTTATAAATGTACACGCAAAAGCGTTTACATCGTGCACTTACTCACTCACTGAGTTAGTACTCATATACTTTCGTAATATAAGCGTGATATCAATTTCAGGTATCATAATTAAGACTTGAAATAAATAAATATCTATAAATATCAAATAACTGAGACTATTAATAATTTGTTGTAACTTTATTTAATTGAATTCAATTAATAATATTATTTACTTCATATTATAAAATAAAGTCCCTTGCCATTTTTTTGTTAAAGGTTACTTAGGTAGGTACATATATAATTTAATTGGATATAAAAATATATTCCTCTTTACGGAATTGTTTTAAGGAATCACCATATCCATACTAATATTATAAATTTAAAAGTGTGTTTGTTTCTTTGTTTGTTTGTTTGTCCTTTTTTCACGTCGAAGCGGAATGACGTAATGGCGATTTTTTTTTGTGTGGAGATAGTTGAAAGGCTGGAGAGTGACATAGACTATTTTTTAACGCAGGAGATTATGTCATTCCCACGAGAAAACACGTTATATAATCTATCCAAAATATTATTTATGGTCAGAATTACTTGAAACTTGGTATGAAACCTCTTTTTTAGAGTTTTTTTTTGTAGTTTTAGCGCGATCGAAGCCGCTAGTATCTATATAAAACGTTCTTGATATTTAAACTACGTCTTTCATAAAACACTGTTATCAGCATCTTACTAAAAGTTTATTCTAAATATAATGTGGCCTCGCTTAAATTGTGTAATTCCCTAGACCCCATGTATTAATTACTCCACGACACGGACTCTATCTGTGTACTAAATTTTATTTTTAGTATATCAATTATCTGGTATCCATAACACAAGCCTCGTAGCTTACCATGGAACTAGATGGTATTTATTTACTTATTATTTTATTTATTTATCCAAATCCGTCCAGCCGTTTAAGCATGAAAACTTAACACACAAACACAATACACATGCCCAACATGCAAACTTTACAATAGTAGTCCGTCTATGATAAGCTTTTGTATCTTTATTGTGCTATATAAGTCACATACATAAATAAACTTGGAATAATCATCAGATAAAAGTTAGCCATCAAATAAATTATGAGCTTATCATATAAAAGAAAAGTGAAACAATAACATTACATATTTTATTAATACATACAATTACTATCAAGAAATCAGTTCATAGACAATTTGCTTTAAAATACTGATATATATTTCATACTAGCGACTCACCCTTGTTTTGCTCGGGTTCGTCTCTAGCTTGCGTCCTAATACAAACTTTCATCCCCATTTTCACCCCTTAACGGATGACTTCCACGATAAAAAGTATCCTATGTCCGTCCCAGGGTCTCAAACTATCTTCTTATCAAATTTCATCTAAATCGGTTAAGTAGATCCAGAGATTACCCCCTTCAATCTCACAAATTCACAAACTTTACCTGGTTATAATATTAGTATAGAATATAGATGTAAATATTTTAACTAAGTTATCAGGTTTGAACAAAGAGTCTCGTAGTTTTTTGTATCTAATAATATTTAGTTCAAAAAGTTTATTTGAAATTCTACATAATATACTTATTTGTTCCTTTTTTTTGTTTATTGTCATTTTCTCCTCAACTAAGCATAGGTTTTGTTATAGATATGAAAACAATGTCCTTTGAAGCGAGATGACCCTTATTTTCTATCAATTGCGTCCTTTATAAATAGACGATGTTGTACCAACTCTGTTCACGTATTAAATAAATCCAAACTTAAATAATATATTATAATTTATAAAGTGTTAATTTAGTAGTAGTAGTGTTTGTTTTATTCATCCTCGTTTACATGTTCTCTTTTATTATTAAAATTCATGAAGAATAAAAACATTTAAAATTAATTTGTAAAGAAGAATAAAGTAGATATATCGTCCTTTTTAAAAACTGTAAAAGCTCATAAATTCTTTGAAAATAAAGAACGCGAAAAGCCATTTGCAAACCAATGGTGCTCTAATAAGTTGCAGCTCTCGTTGCTAGTAATATGTCGTCGATATAAGAATACTAAGAAAAGGGGATTCGACTTCAAAACATACATTCGATTTCATTCGATTTGAGTTTATAAAACACTGACTGGCTACTACTATTAATGTTACAAGATATAAAATTAAAATTTTATTTATATTAGTGTTCGTCCAGTGGTTGAAATTCGACCATAATCATTATAGAAAATTTAAGAAGAAAATATAGGTATGAATAGAATTTACCTACCTATATAAAAAAACCGGCCAAGTGCGAGTCGGACTCGCCCACGAAGGGTTCCATACCATTATCTATAAAAACGGCAAAAAAATCAAGTCTGTTGTATGGGAGCCCCACTTAATTTTTTTGTTTATTTTAATTTAATTATTTATTTTTAATGTGAATATATGACTAAATATTCTCTGAATATTTCAAGCGTATACCTGTTGCCGTAATATCGAGCAAAAATGAGCAAAACAATCATGTTTGTTGTATGGGAGCCTCCTTAAATATTTATTTTATTATTTTTTAGTATTTTTTGTTATTGCGGCAACAGAAATACATCATCTGTGAAAATTTCAACTGTCTAAATAGCATGGTTCATAAGATACAGCCTGGTGACAGACGGACCGACAGAGAGACGGACGCACAGCGGAGTCTTAGTAATAGGGTCCCGTTTTACCCTTTGGCTACGGAAAACTAAAAACTGTTTCCATTTTTTTTAAGTTATAATTCTTTTGGCACATTTGAAAAAAAATATGAGAGTAAAATTTTTGCGATGCGCGCGCACACCGACAGCCAGAAAGCGACAAGATGAAGTTAGCTGAAAGCGACACGATGAAGTTAGCTGTATTCCTTTTACAAACAGAGAGTTGTGACGTACAGGATGAAATCTTTAGCTATTTTTGTTCTGTAACGCCAAAGACACACGTTTTTTGTTTTATTTATAACATTCAAGCACGTCAATAGCTACTCAACAAAAAAAAATCGGTTGACAAATAGAGAAGGACAGAGTACCTACTGAACTATTTTCTCTTTCCCTATTTGTACATAAATTAATTAATCATTCTTTTAACATACAAATTTAATTTATTAGATAGTTACATTTACTGGAATTACAATATGACTGTCTTTTCACGACAAGAAGATGTGTGAAATGAACTGCGCGAAGGTAATGGCTCGTAATGCGCCTTTAATGTGGCCGTGTTGTTAATTCATTTACGGTAGAAATATAATATTTTAATATTATTTGTAAGACAGTCTCTTTAATGAATGTTCGTCGATATATTTTATGTACGGAACGTGTAAGATACTGGTAATTGAAATGGAAAAGCATTTTATTATTTTTTGTATGGACATAGCATATTGCTCACTAAGCCTCTACTAAGAAAGCTAACTTGAGATTGTTATTGTTTATGATTTTGTATACTAAATATATTTCATACTAAAATATAGTTATTCATCTGCACTAATACTGTGAAGAGGCAACGTTTGTACGTTTTTATATAGGGACCTCTGAAGCTACTGCTTCAATTCTGAAAATTCTTTCATTATTATGAAGCTATATTATCACCAAGTGCTATAAGCTATTTTTTATGTCGATAAAAATGTGTTTTCTGTGAAAAATAATAATAATATTAATTAAAGTCGAAAAAATGGTCTAAAGTCGAAAAAATGGTCATTAAGCTATTTTATCAGCTATTGTTAGGCACCTAGGGATTAACCCAAGCTACGAGTAAGAGACGGTAGAGTCGCTATTTTTTTAATATATCATAATTTGCTTAATATTAGCATATAATACAATATTTTTCTGTCATTTTATCGTACTTAAAATATTTTCAAAAGTTGAATGAAATTTAAAGAATAAAAATAACAAAGACTATTTTTAGCAGCTATACAAAAATCATTTACAGTTTTACTGTTCCATTTAACACGTACATTTTATTGGCAGATACGAGTTTTACGGTCAATTAAAAATTCCTGAACCGCAATATTGCTCATAAAAATAACAAGGTAGCGTTTCGTAAAAAAGTACCTACTTCCAGGATCGTTGCAACTGTTACACGTTTTGACATATATTTTTTTTGTTTTGCCTTACAGTTCAAGCACAGTGAGTGAATACTCTTTTCCTAAAAGTGAAAGTTAGATTTGTTAATAGTCTAAGATTCTGAGTAAGATACGCTCTACACTCATCTGAACCAAATTAAAAGTATTTTTAATTTTTTTTTTTAATTTGGGACATTAACACACAGCACCATCTAGTTCCATGGTAAGCTACGAGGCTTGTGTTATGGATACCAGACAGTTAATACACTACACATATATAACTTTAAATACATAAATATTAAATACATATTATAAATATAAACATCCACGACTGGAGAACAAACATTCGTACACATCACACAAATGATTGCCCCCAGCGGGACTCGAACCCGCGACCGCTGGCGCAGCAAAGTAGGGTTACTACAAACAGAGCCGTGCCGCAAATACGATATTTTTTGTCCCAAATTAAATTAAAAAAAAAACAAATATAAATCAGCAGAAGCAAACTGAAAATAGCAGTTACACTGATTACATCCAAGGGTATATATAGCGTAGATGTCGTCACGCCCAATCAATCGAATCGAAATAGATACGATCTGCATCCTCTCAGTGATCCAGGTCACGGTGGACGAGTTCAACTTATTTCAATTCAAAAATTGTGTGTAGTTAGTTACCTACATGTCAAATCTATACATATAATAAAATTGTAACTAAGCCGAATCTGTACATTAAATATTTTTTTGAAAAGCTTTTTGAAATAGACATTATTATCGATACAAAGTCCGAATATAGTTTTTAGAATTTTTGTCTGTCTGTTACCACATCACGAGAAAACCACTGGACAGATTTTGATGAAATTTGGTATGATGATAGCTGTTTATTCGGGTCAACATATAGGATACTTTTTACCGCGGGAAAATATCTCATTTCTGAGAAAAATACAAAAACTGCATTGTAAGAGTATACTAATATGTAAAACCTAAGAATTTGGTTTTTGGTCATCTGAACGCGGGCGGAGCCGCGGGAAATGTTAGTGGTAAATATAACTTTAAAAGTACACCTTTTTCTGTACATATATTTATAAAACACTGACCTTTAGACAGAAAGGGCGACACTTTGACCTAAGCTTTGTAGGTAAGTAGTAAGACAGCAAGCTGTGGTCAATCACGAAAATATATACATAAATACTACTCACTAGCTTCCACGTGGTTAAAAGGAGAATAAGTATTCAATTAGGTAATATTTAATTACAATGTTTTAAACTACGGTTTCTTTTACGTAGCGCAATAGATGATATCTATTTTTATATACTATTAAACAATCTGTATTTTATTATTGAATAGTCCCCCGTATTGTAAGAAGTCATTATTTAATTTTCAGATACTTTAAATATATGTAAAAAAATAATCTTACTACCAATACATTTTTATACATATGTAGTAGTGTACATTGGATTAAATAAATGTTAAGTTTTCCGTATATAGTAGATACGATGATCAAACAATTAATCAGATTTTGCTTAAATTAACTTAAACTCCATATTTTATAACACATTAAGTCAAGCTTTGAAATTCATAAATTATAAGACGTACATATGAATGGATTTGATTGTAGAGCTCTATTTTAGCTCTGTAAATGTGAGCACGGGTTACCTTCTCGCGACCTAATTTGCGATATTCAAGACGTCGCTATGTCTCAGATGTTTTACAGTAAGTGAAGATATAAACTTAGTCGTGGTTCTTCAAAATAAAATTTAGTATAAAAATAATTTACATATAAAAAGGTTTTATATCGCACAATGCGTTCGTAATTCAAATAACGTTTTTAAATAAGTATGAGGTTTTACGAAATGCGAATCTATTATAAAACATTGTATGTTGTTTGTTTGTTACGCATGCATTCTTATATTATAATATATTATACACGTATCATTTATTTAGATGAATATTTTGTGAGTTAGTGTTTTTATACATACGATACTACTGAACAGATTTTAAATACATAATATTTCACTAACAAAGCTAGACCTATCGTGCAATTCGAGTGGAGCTGGCGAAATTACCTAACAAGCAAATAAATAGTTATCCGTATATTTAATTTAAATAAATTTACCACTGTGAGTGGTGTGAGTGTAAACTGTGAGAGTACAATACTTATAACATATTACGTCTAATTTAAATAAACTTACAACTGTAAGAGTACCAAAGTAAATGAGATAACAATGAGAAACAACAGGGGTCTGATTAAAGCATCTCATTGCAATAGTTGGTAAGGATAAGTGCCCTTTACAGAATACTTTGCTTTGAAGGATTCCCTTACCCGGTGTTTGAGATTGCTTGAGAGATATTTCCATTAGTGCAGAGTGCAGTTTTTGTTTATATTTTATTTTAGTACTATAAAATTGTACGTTTGAAGTTCCCACAATTGTAAAGTTCTGCTTGTTATATTTGAAAAGTTTAAATTAAATGAGTTTCGCATGTTCAGTCGTTTAATAAAGAAGTGATTCTATAAATTAAAAAATAGCAACAGAACTATTACTATATTTTTGTTTAATTATCTGCTTAAAATGCTTTGTTTGAATAGCGTTCTCAATTGTACCTTTTCTAATATAAATGTTCTAATTTTTAAAGCGTGCATTTTTCGTGCCTTATTTCTGAATACTAATATTTATGAATTGCAAGAACGTACAAAGGGCAAATATTACAAATATAACCACTCCACAAATAAAAACGTTACAGGAATTGTTATGGTTTCTTATCCCCTCGAAATATTCTGAGAACTACTTACTGTTCATAAAGAGAAAAATGATTATCAAATCTATTATGGAAGATTAAATTCAATGAAGCATTAACGAAATGTTTAAGTATATCATACGATTAAAATATTATAAAATACTAGCATTGCCCGCGGCTCCGCCCGCGTTCAGATGACCAAAGACCAAATTCTTAGGTTTTACATTTTATTATACTCTTACATTGCAGTTTTTGTATTTTTTCTAAGAAATGAAATATTTTCTGCGGTAAAAAGTATCCTATATGTTGACTCGGATAACCAGCTATCACCACACTAAATTTCATCAAAACCCCTCCAGCGGTTTTTCCGTGATGCGGTAACAGAAAGACAGACAGACAGACAGACAAAAATTCTAAAAACTATAGCTTCGGCCTCTGTATCGATAATGATGTTTATTTCAATAAGATTTTCCAAAAAATATCTAATGCACAGATTCGGCTTAGTTACAATTTTATTATATGTAATACTTTCTTAGATTTACGCGAATGTTTGACATTATTAAATAAAACTATCTTTTCGGATTATTTCGCGGATTTATTTTGATTTTTGGTTCCCGACGTTTCGAATGCTTTACAGCATCCATGGTCACGGGAGAGACTGAGGTGTTACATGTCTTAAAGATATAGTTGTTACAGACAGCCTACCCACAATCAACAAATGAAAATTGCACCAATTACATTACAATATTTTAACTTTAAACATTTTTATAATTTTAATTATAATTGAATATGGAAAATTATTTATTTAATTTTTGCTATTATTTTTATAATTATTACAATTTTAAAAATATTAATTAGTAATCTATATTTAGTGTTGCCATTATTATATTTATAACCATAAAGAAAAATATAAAATATAGTATTAATTATTTAAGCCATATAATTGTTCAATGTGTAATTTAAAAAGTTAAAATTAATTAAGGATTATAATTTTAATTTAGTTTGCTATTATTTAAAAACAACTTACTAAGCAACACTATTAATATATACTTTTACAAATGAAAAATGAAAAATATCAATCTGATAAGCTGTCATTTTGATCTACACAGTATGAACTTACTACAAAACAAACAAACAGACAGACAAGCAGATGTAGTAAGTTCATACTGTGTAGATCAAAATGACAGCTTATCAGATTGATATTTTTCATTTTTCATTTGTAAAAGTATATATTAATAGTGTTGCTTAGTAAGTTGTTTTTAAATAATAGCAAACTAAATTAAAATTATAATCCTTAATTAATTTTAACTTTTTAAATTACACATTGAACAATTATATGGCTTAAATAATTAATACTATATTTTATATTTTTCTTTATGGTTATAAATATAATAATGGCAACACTAAATATAGATTACTAATTAATATTTTTAAAATTGTAATAATTATAAAAATAATAGCAAAAATTAAATAAATAATTTTCCATATTCAATTATAATTAAAATTATAAAAATGTTTAAAGTTAAAATATTGTAATGTAATTGGTGCAATTTTCATTTGTTGATTGTGGGTAGGCTGTCTGTAACAACTATATCTTTAAGACATGTAACACCTCAGTCTCTCCCGTGACCATGGATGCTGTAAAGCATTCGAAACGTCGGGAACCAAAAATCAAAATAAATCCGCGAAATAATCCGAAAAGATAGTTTTATTTATTATATGTATAAATAAAATAATGTATTTTACCCAATTAAGCTTATATCACTTCTACTATATTTAATAAGCTAAGGCCCATATGTTGGGATGAGAAAACGGAACGGTGTTATTTATAAATGTATAACGGTTTCAGTATTTATAGAAAGTACGTTTGAACGTAATCAATGGTTCAACGCTTACAGGAAGTTTACATGATGACTGACATATACAATTCTTACTTTAGTTAACTGATAATATTATTAAACTGCCTCGGTGGTGTAGTGGCTAGCGTGTACGGCTGCACACCGGAGGTTCTGGGTTCGAATCCCGGGTCGGACTAAGTTTAGTTATTGAGTCTTTCTGTATATTAAGTCTCAGTAACAGTCCGGAGTTAGGAAGTTAGCTGTGTTTAACCCCGTGCCTCGGAGAGCACGTAAAGTCGTCGGTCCTGCGCCTTAACTCTCACTGGTCGTTTCGAGTGGTCGTCCCACCGGAGTATGAGAGTATCAGGAATAGAGAGTGCACTTGTGTCTGCGCGTACACTTGTACACTATAATATCTCCTGCACAGTTGGCTAGTCTCAATGAGATTGGCCGCCGTGGCCGGAATCGGTCAGGAGAACATCAATATTATTATGTCTACATTGCCGTACTATTATAATTTGCTGCATCGCTGATTTAAGTTAGTGAACCATTGGATCGATATAATAAAACCATATAATCTATACAGATAAATAAAATTGAAGTGTCAGTTTGTAATGTCCAAATAACAGCTTTTTACTAATACATATGAAAGTATATACGGTACTTATAATTAAAAAAAAAACATTTTTTGTCCGTAAGTCTCTTTCTGTTTGTTCTGGCTAATCTCCGAAACGGCTGGACTGATTTTGACGGAACTTTCACCGACAAATAACTGATGTTATAAGGAGCAATTTAGGCTAATTTTATTTAAGGAAAAGAATTAGGGTTCCTCTCAAAAAAAGAAAACCCAAGAAATTAATGAATTGAAATTAATAATAAATAACATGATTCCCTATCTATGTATGTCTTAAGAAATATAAACAAGAAAATGTACTTACAAATGACCCAATTCATGAGCGATGACGAAAGCGCTGGTGAGCCCTTCATCTCGGTCTATTGCAGCTGACCGAGTTTTCGTGCAAACTCCACCAACGGGGGCGAAGCCCGAGGGTCCCCCGAGCTGCGCCCGAGTTAACCAAACCGCTGCATCCCAACCTGTACTATCTACAATTAATAAAAATGTTAAAATCAATATATAGTAACTTTTCTTTATCGAACTGCTATTATAAACGCAAAAAGTATACAAATATGTGTGTATGTTTTTTACTTCTCTAGACTCAAACAGCAGTCTGGATTTGCATAAAATTTAATGCATGGATAGACCTAAACCTATATGTTACATGCATTTGGGATGCACTCGAATGAAGCAAGGTTAAGTCGCTAGTATTACACAGAGTAGGACTCATTAAAGTACTTTCCAAACTTTTTATATCAAAAATGTTTCTGTAAATAAATTTTGTTATTCTGATTTTAAAGTCGTATTAAATCTTCAAAAAGTAATTTAAGCTTATGTAATGAACGCAATTATTTGAAACAAGTATATAGTAAACACGGCATGTTTGATAGGCGTATCATATAATTTATGAGTACCTACGTTATTATCAGAGTAGCAAAAGAGATAGCTGGTAGGCATAATTAGGTACATCGAGGAACAGCTGATGTGGGACGAAGTATCAATTTTATGCAAGAGAATAATTACGTTTTAATTTTTTTCTGAAATTTAAATAATTGTATGTAGTTTTGGTATTTTGCGCCAAGACTTTTGAATATGTCAGGTAGATATATGAATATTTTATGTTATTACTACATTCTGTTTCAGGTAGAGTTGAACCTACTTACTGTCTCTGCCATCTATAATAGTAGTTAGCAGAGGCTGAAATTAAATGACAGACCTCCTTCTTTAAAAAAGTGTATATTTTAAATTAAAAGATACACTGACCTCAATATGAAATGTTTTTTTTTTAAATATTCCATATATTATATTCCATTCCAATAACCTTAGGGAAAAAAAATTAAATAGCGGAAGTATCAAGTAAAATATACACAAAAAAATAACGGACTACCTGCTCTTTTTTTAAATCTGTCAATAAATCATATTTAACATTAAAAGTTACTAAAAACGGGGTGAGCTAAATAAAACCGTTTAAAAAACAAAATACTTGTCACACGTTTTGAGTCAAATTACATAAATAGAGATTTAAAGCTTAAGCGAAAAGTAAATTCATTGCTTCATTTTATTTACTTATAAAATTATATTTAGTATGTAATCGTAAAACTAACCATTTTATAATTAGAATGATTTACGGCGTACTCTACACGTGGTATAGAGTTGTTTGGAAATAACTAAAAATATTGCATAAACACACGACTCCTAGTCTGGTTTTTGTAAAAAAAAAAGTATAATTCATACTTATAGTGCTTATGAGTTATGGATAAGTCTACTGTACCTGTTATTAAACTAGGTTAGTTCATAAATTATGTTCCAGTTAAAAAACCTCTAAATTAAAAATATTTTTGTAATTTAGTTTGTTATAAAAGCAAAGAAGTTGTATGAATTTTTCACATTGTATGGACAGTTGACTTTATATTTTCAAAATAAGAACTAGACCTGGCCTTGTTATAAATATATTTATAAATAAGAGCGTAACTTATTAAATCTTGGAAGTCAGTTTTAAGCTATTTCTAGTTTGTACGTTTGATATTCTTAATTGTATGATATCGTATAGTGATTTGAACTTTATGTGCGAAATCTGGGATACAATGCAATAATTTGATACTACCAAGCTGATGACGGAGCTAAATGTTGGAGTGTCGAACCCTTCAATGGCTATTAGTAAAACTTTTGATTTTAGGCTTTTTTAATTCGCTTTTTGAACCCCACACTTTATATATGGGCCAAAAATTATTATTTTGTTTATTTTTAATGCAAAATATCTATAGAATTGTATGGTATCAATGTTCTCTTATTTTATCTGTGTATAATTTAAAAATCAATGTTTTATAATATAATGTGGTTATATTCACATATAAAACCTCCAGGTTAATTTCTAAGAAATCTATTGTTAACTGTTACGCCGGCGTGTCTTACGCCTCGGTCGTTGAGGGATATCAAGGCTATAAAATTTTATTTACCTATTTTGTATGATATTTACGATGTATGATGGCTGTGTCCTTTAAAATATATGTGTGATTATTGTATAACCGCAAGAGGTGACGTTTTTAACTTATATTTTTCACACATACCTAGTACGTACTGAATAAATTACCATATTAGACTTTAAAAATGACGATCAATATAGTAATAATAAAACTTGTCACGTTTTTTTTAAAAAAAGGCAGACGATGAATCACAATAATAAAATCATGATGACAGCTACAAGTAGGAAGCTAATTTTTTATCCCAAATAAAGGAGCTGCATATTTAATGCAGTTTAGTCGATTATGATTAGTTACTTGTCTATTTAATTTAATCGAATCACATGATATGATTTTTGGTTGTAAAGGACTATAATGGATTCATCGAATTAGATGAATTATATGAAAAAAATATTGAATTTTTACAAATAACAGTTAAATTTATACCTGCCGGTAGTTTCATTAGGTGTCGGTAATTCCATTTATTTACAGCCTCAAGTGATTTTTTCACATTGCCATGTTTTATTACTGGGTCCTTCTCCTCGTACAAAAATAGCTTGTTGATGACAAGAGTCATGTTTGAATCGAGAGAGTGATCGTTGAAGATGGCACTGACCTTTAAAGTATTACATAAATCGTTTGAGTTACGATCGTGCACTTGTAATTAATTGCAATTCAAGTATCGCATTTCATGAGATGTACAAGTATGGTTGTACTTACGATGTTCATTATGGCTAAGATATAGTGTTTCACCCGTTCCTGACCGTGGAATTTCAACATCGTATGGTCCGCAACTATTGCTAATTCGAGCCATAATCCTTTAACGCCTGTAACAATAAACACAATAATGCATCATCTGCTTTACCATTCATGGTTCCGTACACTACACACACACACACCTGAGACCGGTCTCGTAACGGGAAGGACATTTCTAAAATAATCAACATCGGAATGGTCACTATGTCGGGGATGCACGTGCATTACAGACATTGGCTCATCTTCCTCGAAATCAATGTCAAGGTCAGTGACCGTGTCACCAGTGAGGTTGTACGCCGCTGGCTGCTCCGACAACAGTACATCACGACGTCGCAGCACATGACCGCTGTCTGTATGAGTTGGTTGCAGAACGAAATCCTCTCCATCCACTTGAAGTAGCCCATACAACTGTCCTTCGCACTCCGTCACTGTCACGGTTGACCCTTCTTTATGGAGTACTCTACCCTTATAGAACTGGCACTCATTGTAATATGGAGAACGAATGGCGCGGTTTTCTTGCAGTTCAAGGTGCCAACCAAGTATGTGGAGATGATGAAAGGAACCATGGGCATGGCGGGGCACTCGTATACGCGATGCGCCAGGGGGTATCAATAGGGGTTGCACAGGGGGTTTCCAGGCGTCGATGGCAGCGAGTGTTACGAGGAGCGTCGTCGCCCACAGCCAGCGCGCCATCGTCCGCGCGCCGCCGCGGGCACCGCCTCTCTGGCCGGCGCATGCCACGCTGCGCTCACGCATCTACGCACATGGCGGCTGTCTCGCCGCACGGAAGGTAAACGACTCCGCACTTTATAGATTGCATTGAGCTCCGCCTCATGCGTCACTGGTAAACAAAGGGCGACGCGCGCCATATTCGCGTCTTGCCCGCCGTAATTAGATATTTTATGGCCTCAATTGAATTGAGAGACCTTGCTGGTTGCGTAACTTATGCATGAAGAATGAACATAAAGAGGTTTATTAAATAAAATAATTGTTTTTTTTTAATGTAAATTTATGTATTTTACTACTATTATATATTTTTATGTAAACTTATAAGTATTCGAAAGGGTTTGGCTTATTACAAAAAAGTCTCTAACATTTCCTTCGTATCGTAGTTCTATATTCATTGTACATGTATTGTTATGTTAAAATTTCAAAAATACACATTCTGCGGCAGTGAATAAAAGGGTCGACCTTTTTTGCCAAAATGAAATCAAAGTCTCAGGAATTTAAGCTATTAACTCGTGACAATACCAATATCTCAGGACATAAAAAGTTTACCGCTTTTATGTTTTAGAAAAAATAGACCGATAAAATGTTTGGAGAATGAATATGAATAAGTTACTTGCTACTGCTATTCTCATAAAAGTAATATATACAAAATTAATATTCACCGTCAATAATCACAAGGATGTCGAGTGACCATTATTAATTTTACTAAAGGAGGCCCTCTGTGTAAGTTAGGTGAGTGACCGGAATATTGTAAGTAATGGTAAGTGAAGGCAAATTGCTAATTGAAATGTAAGTCCATACTCGTGCTTGCTCGTTTAAAGGCAAGTGCTCACGGCGGCTGTTTCAACTTTCCTTATATATTATCTGTGAGAATGTTACGGAATAAATGTACCTACGAGTTCTTACTTCACAATCAAGTTCGCATTTTACTGTGAGTGCCCGCCTCTATATGGAACAAGCGCATGACGAGTAGTAGGCACGAGTAGTACGATTCAAGAAGCTAGACGCATTTGGGATTTTAAAAAGAGACATGCTCTCTTATGTAAGAATCACAGAACACGGTCTATTCATAAATTGCCGTTTGATTTTTGAACATAATATTATACATATGTATGTATAAAATAATTTTTATGTCACTTCTATGTAATATTTAGTGTTTAGCTTGTAAATAAATTCATATTTATACTTTACGCAAATGATTTTTTTTAATTATTTATTTGTATTTTATATACCTTATGTATTATGTACGACGTTCATTTATTTCATTTGTAAATAAATTGTAATAGAGGGCAATGTGCATAACGCTTAAAAGTTAAATATTGCTGATGAAACAAGGGATTTATAAAGAAAAATGAAACAATACGTTGTTTCGTGTTACAAGGTCCTAATTAAATAAAGCTCATGTATTTAATTCGATACTGCACATAATTCATCACTCAGTGATATCAATTTAACTGTATACCTACAGTGTTACTACTAGCTTTTGACTGCAGCTCCGCTCATATATTTTCTCGACTCACCGTCGCTCCGCTCGAGTTCGTCTCCTTGATACGTTTTAACGGTTAGTATAGATTTCTCGGAGATTAGATTTTTTCCTGCAGTAAAAAGTATCCTATATAATGAGCCGGAAAACCAGCTATCATTTTACTAAATTTCATCAAAATCTGTCCAGTAGTTTTCTCGTGATTCGGTCATAGACAAACAGACAGACAGACAAAAATCTAAAGTCTAAAAACTAGATTCGTCCTTTATATTGTTAATAATGACTATTTTAATAAGATTTTCCAACAAACATGTAATGTACAGATTGCACTAAATTAGAATTTTATTATACATATGTATAGATACAAACATATACTTATTATGTATGTACTTACTAGCGTTGCCCGCGGCTTCACATATAGTCCAAGCCTATGTTATTACTCTGGTATACATATGATAAGCTATAGTATTGTACAGTTCAATCAAAATCCGTTCAGTACTTTTTGCGTGAAAGAGTAACAAACATTCATCCAACCGTTTCGTATTTATAATATATTCGTTAAATAGGATAATTTATATTAATAAATTTAAATAATTTAAAGTTTCAAATTATATATTTATTTACTTCACTGTAAGAGCTACTTGTGTTTGCTATTGAATGCACCTTGCTTGTCGAACTATAGCACGCGCTTATACTTTATACCTACTGATGTGTAGATTGTAGATAATTGATAGCGTACAGGAATCTAGATACTAATTGGCCGTAGAAGGGTCTCTTTACATGCATAATGTACAACTTTACTGAAATATAATTACAGAAATATAATTACGTAAATACTGTTTCTGTATATTATGTATTTATTTAAGAAGATTAAGGAATTGTTGTATAATGTTTACCAGTTAAATAAAATCAAACTATACATATGTAATGTATCTTATTTCCTATTAATAGGTTTTCGTTCGTCGACAAACCACGCGGACAAAGCCGCGGGAATCAACGAGCTTAGTATAACATTTTAATGAAATATATTATTGCTTATGTAATTTTAATCAACATTAAATGTTATTAATTTTAATTATATTTATTATTTTTCTTGATTATTTATAAAAATAATCAACATATGCAGAGCAAACGAAGACAAATTCTCTTTTTTTTTCTGTAAAGTCGGTATCTCTAAAGAAATCTGCTGAGAATTAGGTATGTGTTTTTGTTAGTGACAAATTCTAGGAAAATAAAAAATGCACATTCAATTATATCGTATTACATAGATAATTTATTATTAAAGAATTCATTGGAAATGAATATAAAACTGTTAATTTATTTACTTTTTAATGTAACACAATATATGTACATACTACTCAACCTTTGATATGTACCTGTAATTTTATTGCTATGTACAGAAGTAGTTGATAGTAAAATTACTAATATTTACTACATCTAGGTAAAGTTAATCTTTAGTTTACTATTAAAAGACACAATTTGTGGATTTTTGTTGTTAAATTTGAATAAATAAGAAAATATTTAAAAATAAACTCAGCAGACAAACACAAACTTTTGCAAAGGTTATAATCTAGCGGCCTACTTTACCAGCGTTAAAATAATCTTCGACCGCTGCCACGATGTCTGGGTGAAGATCTTTCTCATGTGCAAATATACCAAGCGGTCCACTATCGATCAAAGGAGAGTTTTCGCTAAAATGCAAAGTTAACATAATACCTGACTCCTTTGGATTTCCTTCACCATAGTAAATATATTCTAGAATATTTCTCGTTGTGTACTTGCCAATATTGCCATCTCGATAATATCCATTTTGGCTGAACTTTTCCCAAATCGAGGGGTTGCTTAAAATTTCATCAGCTAATTTTCCAACTTCCGCAACACGGATTGATACGTTGTTTATATTCTCATATGTATCATGATAATTCTATAAAAATATATAACAGCAAAATAATAATAATAACCAGATTTATATTTGGTAACTAGCATTGTCCGCGGCTCCGCCTGCGTTCAGATGACCAAAAACCAAATTCTTAGGTTTTACATATTAGTATACTCTTACATGGCAGTTTTGTATTTTTTCTCAGAAATGAAGCACAAAGTATCCTATATGTTGACCCGGTTAACCAGCTATCACCATACCAAATTTCATCAAAATCCCTCCAGTGGTTTTTCCGTGATGCGGTAAGAGACAGACAGACAGACAAAAATTCTAAAAACTATTGATTCGGCCTCTGTATCGAAAATAATGTCTATTTTAATAAGATTTTGAAAAAAAATATTTTATTTACAAATTCGGCTTAGTTAGAATTTTATTATATGTATAGACGTTATAATAAATCAGTGTCACCCAACTGCCGTTCTTTGTCTTAACGAGGCAAACCAACGGACAACCAACGTGTAACTTTATCTCGTTGGCCTTTCAACAAGAAAGTAGAATGAGACGTCATCAAATGTACTTACGTGCAAATATTAATTACTAAATTGGTAAAACAAACACAAATTACCAGTTACGGTACACAAATATATCTGTGTAATCAAAGGTGATAAAAAATTCTCAGAAATCATTATATTTACCTGAAGATTAGTGAGCATGATCAAATATCCAGCAAGATTCATTTTCGAGTGGAGTGTTCGTATACTGTGTTCATTTCAAACTTAAGTAATGCGAGGCTTGTGACAATTCTCTTGTATTTATAATTGGCGTTTGCCAATTCGGAATGATATCCCTAACAAATTTAAAAATAACGTTTAAATTGTTAAGCTATTATAATTCTTTTTACCGGTGAATACGGTTCCTTGCTACGAGAGTCGAATCCTTAGAAATCTTTTGTTTTATTTGTTACAAAAAACGTGTCCAAAGCGTGTATAATAATTTACTTTAACATATCAATGGAAAATAAGCATTTGGATGAATTTTCAAATGTATAGAGTACACGACGCGTGTGACTCAGTCTGTAGTGACCCTACTTGCGGTGCCAGCGGTCGCGGGTTCGAGCCCGCTGGGACCATTCATTAGTGTGATGAGCACGAATGTTTTTTCTATATGTTATATATGTGTAGTGTATCAACTATCTGGTATCCATAACACAAGCCTCGTAGCTTACCATGGAACTAGATGGTGTTGTGTGTTAATGTCCTGACATATTTATAGACTATATAGAAACAGATGTTTTGTAAACATCTTTTATTTTTAGGAAGTTTATAAATTAGCTAAATGAAATTGCATTTAGTAAAACGTTTAATATGAATCAATCAAAAAAATCATAACAAAGATATTTTATGAATTCTGGTATTAATTTTTACTTATGGAAGATATAAAAAGGCAAACCTAATAAAAGAAGGTGGTGATTTGAAGATAAAACATATAAATTGTTAAGTAGCGTATTCCATTTGTCATTCTTTAAAAACATTTCTTAACATTTTACGTAGCATTTACAGTAAATCCCAGCTTAAAAAATATGTTAAAGACCGCTACGAGTACCTGACGTATTTCAGAAATCTTTTCTAGCAATTTGGTTTGCAAATGTGCGCGCGTACTTCACACGCCAAAGTGTCAGTATAACGTAAGAGTATGCGCATATATTTTGAACAACCGACAAAAACCGTGAAGGTTAATTTGAAGTGTTTTTGATTTTTGCAAAAATATGTATAGAATTTGATGTTTTTATTTTAAATGTATGAAACTAAATGCTCGAATTTCTTATCATATTATAAGAAAATATATTTATAAATAACATATTGTATACCGAGGCCTTTTATTTGTGATGTTATACTTAAGAAAACTTTCGTCATTTTAATTTAATTAAAAAAATAATTGTATACACCTTAAGTCTACACTAATATTGCAAAGAGGTAAAGTTTGTAAGTATCTAAGTGGTGTATAATCTCTGAATCTGAAACGACTGATCCGATTCTGAAAATTCTTTCATCAATATCTACGTTGATAACGAATGCTGTAAGTTATTTTTAATTCTGATAAAAATCTATTTTCTGTCAAAAATTGTATAAGTATAATTAAAGTCGGAATAAAAATGGCGTACTTCGCCTAAACAACTTGAAATAAAACAATAAAATGTATGACAAAAGGCCCCTTAGTGAAGGGGTAAGTCGCTTTACAAAAAACATATGAATTAACCATTCCTAAGTTTGTGCAAAAATTCAATTTTAACGTTTTCGTTTATTTATTTAAAAAAAAATAAGGTAAAAGCAAACGAATAGAAAGAATGAAATGAATTTTGTATCAAACTATATATTTGTTCTGTGCTGCTCTAAGTCAGGGTTGTCAAGTATCTATCCACGATCAAAGACGTTATTCACCCATACAATGTTTATTTTTATGGTTCAGTCCTATACTAGAGTCAGATTATCTTGGCAAATGCCACTACACAATATGACCCATATAAATTAGTACTAGTATTGCCCGCGGCTCCGCTCGCGTTCAGATGACCAAAAACCAAATTCTTAGGTTTTACATATTAGTAGACTCTTACGTTGCAATTTTTGTATTTTTTCTCGGAAATGAGACATTTTTCCGCGGTAAAAAGTATCCTATGTGTTGACCCGAATAACAAGCTATCACCATACCAAATTTCATCAAAATCACTCCAGTGGTTTTTCTGTGATGCGGTAACAGACAGACAGACAAAAATTCTAAAAACTATAGATTCGGCCTCAGTATCGATAATAAAGTCTATTTCAATAAGATTTTCCAAAAAATATTTAATGTACAGATTCGGCTTTGTTGCAATTGTTTTATATGTATAGATTATTAGAATGTTTATAGTCGCAGCTTAAATTTCTGCCCATAGTAAAAGTTTTTGTATAGACTGTATAAATCATATAGAAGTTATACAAACTGACTCTGACCCTCTTATCGAGGGGAGGCCTAGCAATGGGACAGTAAAAAAGGCTGATTTATTATTATATAGTACTTCTATCTGGACCCCTCGACTAGCTCTTTCTTAAATATTTATATATGCAACTTATGCCTATTACTGTAAACTAATTATCAGATAATTCATTTCCTTACACTTAACAATTCTTTATTGGCGATAGTGATAGCAAATAGTCAAAACAAAGAGATCGTACCAAACAAAATTTTTACATCGTTGAAAACCGGGCGACGGAGTAGATAGCGAATATATCCTCTCCGAATAAGCTTATCTATATACAATTTTTTTAACTTTAAATGGTGTACAATAAGTGTCATGCATAAGTTATATTTAACTAAACAAACCATCAATTCGTCGCATTTAAATGCTATAAATAACTTAACAATTATTTATGAAGTTCCATGGTCATGTGGATCTTCACTTGTTAATTTATTGTTACAATATTATCCTCTTTAAAAGATTAATAGGCTATTTAGGTAATAAATTAAAGAATGAACTTGTCACATTTAATTTTGTGAGTTGTCGTATTTTGGGAACATGCTACCCGACTTGCTTTGTCTTATCATGGTAATTCATATACAACAAATAACGATATAATAGAATCAAAGTTATGATTCGAATGATGCATTCAGCCCTTTTTTTACGTCCCACTACTGGGCCTCCATACAATACGAGGAGGATCAGGCCACAGTCCACCACGCTGGTTAAGTGCGGGTTGGCGGACCTCACATGTCTTTCGAAAACTTGCTAGGTTCTCTCAGATATGCAGGTTTCCTCACGATGTTTTCATGTATATCGTAAGACAAGTGGTAATTATGTTAGAATTAATTCGCACAAGAAAATATCAGAGATGCAAGACCCCATTTGAACCCGCTTCACTCAGTTTCCAAAGCGAGCACGTTACCACTGGGCTACCACTGCCTCTGTGTTAGACTATTCTATTCCTCGAAAGAACTAGATGAGTTTTTGGTAAACATTTTTTATTGTACTTACTAATCCATTATTATTAATCTGTTTAAATAACATATGTTCACATGACTCATTTTAAAAATTATCTCATCAAATTATCAAAAAATGCCTAAACAAATACTTTACGTATCTTACATACGTCCTGTATAACAAATCCACATTTATAATTAAACAGTAAACAATTTTAAGGTAAAATCCCAGTATATTAACTCTATGAAATATAATCTGCTACGGAAGTTGGAATTTATTTTGAGAGCTTTGAACGCCGACGACTGTGTCACATACACGGCCTCTTTCATAATTATAGGCACGTCACCAATATATTTGTGCTAATGGACCCAGGCCATTTACTGCAACAAACTACATTATCTTATATGGAACTAAATGTAACGTAATAGTTGACTCTACCATACTCTACAGCCCGCGGCTTCTTCCGTGTAGATTTATTTTCACAAATCAATATTCTCAAAACTGCCATGTAAACTTTAAAAAAATAGTAATGACAAGAACCACTTATGACGAAATTACAGGCAGATATCTATAAGGAGTTATTTATTGATGTCAATCGTATTGTACCTGACGGGAGTTATCGATTGCGCCATAAGTCGCGAATACGATAAACTCACGTGTTTGTATTTCCCTATAGCTGCCCTTATGTCTGCATGCATTTTTAATGTTTATTGTATTTAGCCTATAAAGTAATAGAATGGATAATCGCATTTTAGAATTAAAAATATTTAAGTCTTAAACAACATTTAAAGATAACACAATTTCAATAAAATTTAATTTCAATGCAGCGCAGTGAGCAATTTATTAAACCAACTTTGTCGTAACTTTATAGCAGGTCTAAAACATTCAAGTTTTATTTAGGTTGGTATAAATATTAAATACTATCTTTATTTAACGAGATTCACTCAGAAGAACAACATTTGCGCATCCGTTTGTTATTATTTATCCTATATTGGTATATCAGCATCGTAAGTATCAATATTTATTCATCGGAGCGCTTTTAGTAAGTGGTTATTTCATATTAAAGCTGTTCATATTTACGCAATTTGAATTAAACAGTACTTTTGACCGACGTTAAAGAAAAAGTGGTGTATATTTTTTTTGTATCTTCGCTAATTGTGAATCGATTTTCATGACTTTTTTTATAAATCGTATAATTTAATATATTATTAATCAGCAAAAAAAGAAAAAGAAAGCATATTATAGATACCTAAATATTTTTAATTTAAAAATTATAATTATTCCACCCTAAATGTCGATAATTTTTTTTAAACTTAAATAAAAACAACAATGTACTGTACATTCGTTAAAATAATCATTTAAATCCGTCTACAATAGATGAAGAGACCGCGTAACATCTTGCTACTATATAAATGAGAAAGTTTGGATGGATGGATGTTTGTTACTTAATCACGCCAGAACGTAATACTTTCTTAGATTTACGCGAATATTTGACATTTTAAATAAAACTATCTTTTCGGATTTTGTCGCGGATTTCTTTGGATTTTTGTTTCCCGACGTTTCGAATGCTTTACAGCATCCATGGTCACGGGAGAGACTGAGGTGTTACATGTCTTGAATGTATAGTTGTTACAGACAGCCTACCCACAATTAACAAAATGAAAATTGCACCAATTACATTACAATATTTTTTAACTTTAAACATTTTTATAATTTTAATTATAATTGAATATGGAAAATTATTTATTTAATTTTGCTATTATTTTTATAATTATTACAATTTTAAATATTAATTAGTAATCTATATTTAGTGTTGCCATTATTATATTTATAACCATAAAGAAAAATATAAAATGTAGTATTAATTATTAAAGCCATATAATTGTTCTATGTGTAATTTAAAAAAGTTAAAATTAATTAAGGATAATAATTTTAATTTAGTTTGCTATTTTTTAAAAACAACTTACTAAGTAACACTATTAATATATACTTTAACAAATGAAAAATGAAAAATATTAGTCTGATAAGCTGTCATTTTGATCTACACAGTATGAACTTACTACATCTGCCTGTCTGTTATGTTTATATAAACTATACATTCAAGACATGTAACACCTCAGTCTCTCCCGTGACCATGGATGCTGTAAAGCATTCGAAACGTCGGGAAACAAAAATCCAAATAAATCCGCGACAAAATCCGAAAAGATAGTTTTATTTAAAATAACACGCCAGAACGGCTGAATGAATCTGGATGAAATTTGGCACAGACATAGATTATAGTCTGTAATAGCACTTTTCGTCCCGAAAAAACGAAGCGAGGGTGAGCCGCTTGTACGAGCATAAAACATACACCAAAATTAACAACATTCTTTTTGTGAAATCGGTTGAATGGCGTAATTGAAAATGTGTAATAACAGAATGAAGTTTAGAAAGCCGCTTGTACTAATTAGAAAAGACTTTGACCTTGAATTTTATTTAGTCCTCGTATATTTTGTATCTATAAAATAATTACACGAGATTAATATTATAATTTATATGTTTTTCAAATTCAATTTAAATTCAAAATATTTTATTCAGCATTAAATTATTACAATTTTTTACTGAACGTCATGAGTCTACTACCAGTTCGGAAAGAAGAAGCCTCAGACCTGAGAAGAACTGGCGAAAGAAACTCAGCGGGACTATTATTAACTTGTTATCTTTTGTTAAAGTTAAATTATAATTTAGGTACAATATTTCTATCAAGTTGAATTAGCCTGGAGGTGATCATTTATGGGAATATAGATAATGACTAAATTCCTCTGCGTAATATAATGCTTAAGTAAATTATGAGAACTACAACTATTACGCCGAAATAGAAATATACGAGAAGTTTACATTGCAGGTATATTTTCATATCCATATTTAGTTTTATATTATAAGCTTACTATCTTCAAAAGGGTTTATGGTCTTTGTTCTACATTTTTTATTATAAGTATGTACAAGATAAAAATTTTCTTTATCTAAAATGTTTTCGTCATGAAAGGTACACTATGTTAATTTAAACGTTAACATAAAATTCATTAGCAACTTACAGTGATAATGTGTAGCTTAATGAGCAAAAAATCGGGTATTAACAATACACATGTATTTGTGAATGTATTCACTAATAAAATAGTTTTTATATATTAAACTTGATTGAGCGCGAGTCTGACTCACTCTTGACCAGTTTTTATTGTGTAGCTTTACCTACTTGTTAAAATAATTTTGACACTAAAATGTTACGATATAACAAAATCAAAAGAAAACAATAAAACACGTTTTTTATATAGAGAGAGACCCTTTTTATTTTAATGGATTATTTTCAAAAGAAATGAAAAATAAACAGACAGGGGCAATCTATTAAATCGGCCCCCTTTTCAACGCTTCGGGTACGGAACCCTTTAGACTTAATAAATTTAATAAATGTTTGAACAAAAAATGACATCATCTCTATATTTGACTCTACAGTGAGAAAAATACAGTTAAATTTATAAAAAACCAACCATACACTTCTAATAATAAGCATCTTTGATAACTCTAATGTTGACTTAAACTACGCCTGTTAATATAAGTGTTTGCATATTGAAGAGAAAAACTCAAGTGTAGGATATGTACCTATTTATCTTATTATATATACTATATAGTTTATTATATATTTAATTATTTATAAAAATCAAAGGATGACTTATCTCTTTAAAAGATCTCTTGCTGTATCAGTGAGAAAAATAGTAATAATAAGGTTTGGTGTTGGTACAAATTACAAGGATGAATACGGATAAACATACACAATGGATTCTAACGGAGTCGAAGCAAAACTGTGAGAGCACTGTATGAAGTTTTCACCATCTGAAAATTACAAAATATTTATATGTATATTATGTACATACATAACAATAATGACTAAAGTAATCAATATTATGATTATTATGCATGCACGTTATTTGTAATACTAATTATGTAGTATCTGAATAATTAATGAGCTGGAGTTAATAAATTCGTGACAAAAATATTTATTACTAGCGACTCACCCTCGCTTCGCTCGGGTTCCTTCCTAGCTTGCATCCCAATACAAACTTTGAAACGTATGTTTTAAAAGTATCCTATGTCCGTCCCAGGGTCTCAAACTATCTTCATACCAAATTTCATCTAAATCGGTTCAGTAAATCCAGAGATTACCCCCCTATAACGTCACAAACTCACAAACTTTACCTCTTTATAATATTATATTAGTACAGATGAAAATCTTGTAGGTACTGTATAGTCACATTTTATGGACAAACTTTCAGACCACTGAAAATACTATATAACTTATAATTAAAATAATGCTTACATAACCTATTAAGCTTTCAGTATTTATTAAGAGTGAGTTATTACTTAAAAACCCTTACGTATCACAATATAGTTTTTAGTGAAGTAAGCTAGAAAAATAAATGAAGTATCCTCAACACATTTACCAGCATTCTGAGCTATCATAATTATATAGAGAACTAGCATTGCCCGCGGCTCCGCCCGCGTTCAGATGACCAAAAACCAAATTCTTAGGTTTTACATATTAGTATACTCTTACGTTGCAGTATTTGTATTTTTTCTCAGAAATGAGACATTTTCCCGCGGTAAAAAGTATCCTATATGTTAACCCGGATAACCAGCTATCACCACACCAAATTTCATCAAAACCCTTCCAGTGGTTTTTCTGTGATGCGGTAACAGACATGCAGACACACAAACAGACAAAAATTCTAAAAGGTGTAGATTTGGCATCTGTATCGATAATAATGTTTATTTTAATAAGATTTTCCAAAAAATATTTAATGTACAGATTCGACTTAGTTACAATTTTATTATAGGTATGTATAGATGTAGTTATTCGGACATATTCGTATTTGGCAGAGTATCATAATGTTAAAAAAACTAACACAATAAAAGGTATTGACCTCAAATAAGAAAAAAACCTACTAATAATAGTAATATTGAAATTGAACAAAATCATGCGGTTTTATGAGATAACATACTCATACATTGTTTTAATATACTCTGCGTGTTTAAGGATAAAATATAAATAACTTTAAAAGTAATTGACAATGTTTAATTTAAAATTTAACTTAGTTTTAAACGGTCTAGTCGTACTTCTATGGTGAAAGTGCCCCCGATAGGAACCTATATCGTAACCAATATTATATTATAGAGGACACCAACAATAGTTGATCGAGTAGATATTAGCTCTATATCTTAGTTAATTGAGGAGCTATTTGAAAAAAAGTGTCCGGGGATGACTTTTTTTCAAACCGATATATCTTAGTTCATTTCAAAGCTAGCAAAATAAAACTAAATGTAAGTGTTAAAGTACACTTTATAGTTTATTTTATAGGCGTTTCCTATGGACCAAGCCTAAATGAAAGTTTAAAAAAAATGCAAATAAAAATTTGGTCAATCGATTTCTATCAGATCTAATTTCGCTTTATAATAATAACACTTTCGCCATAGAAGTACGGCTAGACCCTTTTAGGGTCATTTGCACCAAAATTTTAATTTAATTGATTAAAATATATATAATTGATTGAAATAAATTAAAAATGTGCTAAGTTCCAACCAAAGCTTTTGTGAACATATAAAGATGCACTGGCATTACGTTGGAAAATATGTAGTTATATTTTTATAATTTTATGAAAACGTCGCTCATATACGTAAATAATTCTTAACAACGACGCCCACAGAGTCCTTAATGATATTAAAAAGAAGGAAAATGTGTGTACTGTCGCCGCCACTTTCTTACTTTATTATGGACAATATTTTACACATATGAGGCTTTTATAATATGTAGTCTGAGATAAAATACTTTTTATCTCGAAAAGAAAAGCAATTTGCGGTAGAAGTTAGACGGAAAATTCCATCAGTACGCAAAAAAATGATAGACTTTGACTATATTTATGGATTTATATTATTACCTATAGAAAGTGTTGAAATATCTAAAATCCACTTGGGAAAATTTGTACTTACATTAGCGTATGATTCTAGAGAGAGATCGTACATCCCTCCAGCGGTGAGAGCCGTTTGCTTATTAGCTCGAGCCATGATGAGGAAGAGGGTGGTGCGCACACCTGGTACATTCACGATGCCATTCTCCCAACTTGACGCATACACAGCTTCAACAGTCTTTTCATTCTTAAACGGATAAATAACTTGCAAGAAAAAAATATAAAATAACTACCTGTACCCCGCGGCTTCGCTCGCGTTCAATTACGATATAGCACATGTTTAGAATATGGGACACGGCCTCTGGAGCAGTGGTGGTATTTTTGGATAGAAGAGATGATATACATTAAAAAAAAATATTTTTAGAAATTAAACGAGTCAAAAGTTATGGAGGCCTAAAGTTACAAAATTATCAAATTTTTGCACATCTAAATAAGTCATTACTAAAGATAAACATACTTTTAAAGAATAGCAAACTTCCTTTTTCGTGTACAATTCATATCATTATAACAATTAAGATTTTTAAGTTTCGATGTTTCAATAATTTCACTTAAAACTATTTTTTTTTTCTTAATGGTTTAGAGTTGCGTTAACAGAGTCAATTCATTCTGCCAGTGTCACGTTTTGTGAGGAAGACACGATAAATCTCACATTGAGCGGTAATCTTGAAATTTAGCCGCTTTAATGTGGAACTAAAAGTACAAATGAATGATCACTTAAAACAATCTATATACATACTCGAATAATAAAATTGTAACTAAGCAGAGTCTGTACATTTTTTTTTTTGAAAATCCTATTGGAATAGACATTATTATCGATACAGAGACCGAATCTATAGTTTTTAGAATTTTTGTCTCTCTGTCTGTCTGTTACCGCATCACGGAAAAACCACTGGAGACATTTTGATGAAATTTGGTATGATGATAGCTGGTTATCCGGGTCAACATATAGGATACTTTTTACCGCGGAAAAATATCTCATTTCTGAGAAAAAATACAAATCTGCAATGTAAGAATATACTTACTAATATGTAAAACCTAAGAATTTGGTTTTTGGTCATCTGAACGCGGGCGGAGCCGCGGGCAGTGCTAGATTTATTATAAATATAATAATCTTACATTTTAAGAAAACTGACAATTTCTTTTTTAAGTATTGTTGTCATGATATATAACAGATTATCACTTATAATAAATAACTAAAATTTACAGTTAATCGTTCCAGTCGCTAGTTGTTTTTATTATTTTTTACAAAACAACCAAAACGACAAATATTTTTTTTGATGTTACATATAAAACAATATAAGAAACTGAACAACTGAATGTCAATCAGTCAACTCACTTTTTATAGAGATTTTTAAACCCAAATTGAAAAACTTTTCCGTACATTTTTTCAAACATTTCTTTCATAGAAACTTTGTCCTAATAGTTACCAACACAACAAAAAAAGAATTAGCCAAATACGTGCAGTTGTTCTGAAGAAATTCGCTTACATACATTTGGCAATAGATTTTTATTTATATAGATTCTCATTAAAAATGTGAAATACAATACGTGACACTGGCAAAATGTACGCCTGTTAACGCAATTCCAAGCGATTACGGGGAAAAAATGCTAAAACGCGTTTGTTGATTTTATTTTATGTTTGTTTTTCTTTTTCACTCGCTATTCTATTTGAAAATTGTAATGTAATCAACTTAAGTCTGTTTCAATGTTAGAAAAAAATATACTTTTTTATATGTATTAAAAATAAAGTTTATAAAACAAATTAGAGCTGTCGCGGGACGCCTAACAGATGTGAAACGTCGAAATAAATATGGCATAATCAAAAAAATATGGAATTAGTCCAGATCTAAAGCTCCTTAAAATATGTGCTATATCTCATTGCATCCGGAATGACGTCTAGAAAAATGTATTTAAACTATTTTTAAGCACGTAAAAAATCGCAAAAGTTATAAACAAATATGAAAGAAGGTATTTAGTTTTTCGCTAATAATTAAAAAAAACTATGCATAATTAAGAAATAAAAAAAGATCCTTAGAGGAGGAAATTTCCAATAAAAACGTCGCAACTCTCCGAAATTTACCTTTATTATTTATAATTTCAATTTAATGAATATAAATCTGACCTCGCTAAGCTCGCAGAGTGGTGAGATAGGGGGGATCGTCGAGCAAAGTGGAAATAATCTCAAGAGTCAAGAGAGCGTGGCAACGTGGCGACATTTTGTTCTAGCTTCTGGTAGAGTTTTTAACACATATATGTATTTCTGATTGAATAAAGATTTTTTACTTTGTTCATATTGTCTATTGAATGTAACATACGCATACGTTAATATAATGCATAAATCTGTATCCTAATACATTTTTAATGAATATAAGTAGTAATATCTGACATAATATACCGAACTCCAAGGAGTCTTAATATATAGATAGGTTTTTGAGAACAATTACTGTTACTGCAGCACATTTCTCTTAAGCGTACATTTATGCTTAATAATAAGCTACTGTATAACTTCGCCCAGTGTGTAAGACTTGTGATAGAAACTTTAGTGGGCGAGTACACAACAATTTACTGAAGTTTCTCGCCATCGGCAAATTAATGGTTTAGAAGCGCATGCGCTCCAAACAAACAGACAAATACTTTTGGTGAACAAACCTGGATTTTGACTTCCTCGCACCATCTGCATATTATGTATAAAACAAACATATTGTACCCCAAATACAGTAGACTGGTAAGCCATTTGGTCATATTTACATTCACCGACTGAAAACATACAACAAGGTTAATCAAATAATTTTAAGGTAAGACGTCTTGTATGGCCACCTCGCTGTCATATACAAACATGGATATATAACAATCTATAATTATTATGTTTGCATTTAAAACCACTAAATACTCTACAATTTTAGAGGGGTTAATGTGGTCCCGTCTCCAAAAGACAAGAAGAGGCAAGATGATGAATGAATGTGAATTATAATTCTCTATACATACCAAGCCATTTAACTTTATGTAAAAATTGTACTTCGATTCTTTTGATTTACTTTTATACCCATTAATTTTTCAAAGCAAATGATGTAAACTGACATCTTGATGTTATTAAAAATTTAATGAAGCCCTAACTGAAAGCATATGAAATCATGAAATTTAATATAAAACTTTGCTCATATTTACGATCGCAGCCTCGATTATATTCAAACAAATCGACACAAAAAGCATCCTTATTATATCATCCATATCCATATCATACTCACATGTAAATATCTATACTAATGAAAAAGTTTGTCAATCGTTTCTCTAAGCATTATCCCAATAAATAGCTGTCCGATTTGGTATATTACTTTTTCATTATATAGCCGATAATATGTATATTGGAGATGATTCGATGTCTAACATCACAGAACGATACACGGAGTGGGGGAATTATACTTGTAAATAAATAAACTAAGCGAGTAGAGCCACAGACAGAAACTAGTATTTTACAAAGTAAAAAATTGCACTTAAGATTGACCCGAACCCTTCTCAAACACGACAGCAACGCTGAACATATGCAATTAATTTGAAATATTTTTATTAACCCTTTGAAAGCAGAACTTTTTATATTAGTTACTAAACTATTATAATAATAATTTAGTATTTTTGCATTGCTGTATAGGACTTTAAATATAAATAGGAACTTTATTTTTTTCTCTACATAATATAAAGCTTACCGTTGCAACTTGGAAACCGATAGAACAAATAAGTGTTGTGCTAACGGCCAGCTGAACTAACATGGGCGCACTCAATAAATCCCGAAGCTTCAGGATATTGCTGCAAATGTAATTTAAAGTGAAATCAAGGAATGATACAATCCAAAAAGATATAAAAAAATTGTTATTTGCCTACTTATTATAAAATATATGATAAAATACAGTAAAAACTTACTTTAAAACAAACATATGTTGTTTCACTAAATTTCCTAATCTTTTCTTGTATTCTTTTCTAAAGTCTTCATTCAAGTATAATTTATTTATATCCAAACCTATAACATTTAAACTATTTATATCTAAAATTACTTTAAAATATATAAAAACTTCATGAAAGTAAAACTCTAACATAAAAATATTATACCTTCAAAATTGCATTGTATATCTGTTAGAATATTTTCAAAACAGTCGTTAAGAATAGCAAATTGGCAGAGTAAATGCATTAAATGTGCTTGCATTATGAGGTCATTAGCCATTACAAAGTAACACATGTAGGAGAAGACTATCATCATACACATGTAGGTAGGAGGATATCGGGTAGATGTTTGGAAGTTAAATGGCAGTCTGACAAAAGCCATTAAATTATATTCTAAATCATCCACAAGAGGATAGATTTGCCTGAAATATGGAATAGAGTAAAATAAAATTCTAATCCACAGAAAATTATTATTTTTATGCAGATAAAAATACATTATATTGATATTTTTTATCTGCTACAATGTTATATTATTGAAATAGTAATTATTATCGATACAGAAGTCGAATCTATAGTTTTTAGAATTTTTGTCTGTGTGCCTGTCTGTTACCGCATCACAGAAAAACCACTAAATGGATTTTGATGAAATTTGGTATGGTGATAACTGGTTATCCGGGTCAACATATAGGATACTTTTTACCGCGGGAAAATATGTCATTTCTGAGCAAAAAAACAAAAACTGCAACGTCAGAATATACTAATATGTAAAACCTAAGAATTTGGTTTTTGTCCATCTGAACGCGGGCGGAACCGCGGACAATGCTAGTGTAATATAAACAGGTCTCAGATTCAATTATCATAAAAAAATGTAAATTATGGACGACTGTCTGTATCTACAGTCATGTACAGTAAAAAAAAAATTAAACGATTTTAAAAATTTGAAAACTTTTAAATTTTGATGATGTTAAAACTTATCTTACCAGAAAATAACAGTACAAGTTCCTAAACCAAAAAGTAGTTTAAGCGACGCCTCGTTACTTTTACGCCAAATTTCTAAAATATTTTTTCTTTGGTTTGTGGAGAGATCAAAATTTTTCGATTCCATAGAACAGGCTAGACTCTTAAACACCGTCTTATTTCCAATCTAAAATTGAAGTAACGTAAGTAAAATTGAATTATTTATGAGTTAGTGAACTGCTACATTGAAAAGCTGTACATCATAAAATCTGTAGTGGGTAGTTATTTGTTTTCCCATAAATGAAATTCTTTCTTTTAGCAGCAATAGGTTGAGAAGTTGACGATGTTAAGCTCTCAAGCCTCAAAAGCTTCAAGTCTTGCTCCTGACCTATCGGATTTGCGTTTTACTGGACTATAAAAATAAATGAAGACATCCGGCCGCCATTATTGAATTTGAGATGCTGTTGTCCTCTAATTTTCATGTTAAATTTAATAATATAGTAATATTTTTTATTACTATTATTCAGAAGTTTAGCTATCAACCTCTCAAAAGGAAGTGAACCATAGACCACCACACTAGCCAGGTACAATTTGTTGACTTGACATATTTTTCAAAAACTATTTATTCATTTTAGAGTCATTTTACTTTACTTCCAGCGTTTATTAAGTTATATATATAACGTATGTATTCAGCCCTTTTTGATGTCCCACTGCTGGGTACGGGCCTCCCTTCAATACGAGGGGGATCAGGCCATAGTCCACCACGCTGGCCAAGTGCGGGTTGGCGGACTTCTCATGTCTTTCGAAAACTTCCTAGGTTCTCTCAGACATGCAGGTTTCCTCACGATGTTTTTCTTCACCGTAAAGCAAGTGGTAATCATGTTAGAAACGATTCGCACATGAAAATATCAGAGGTGCGAGACCCGGGATTTGAACCCGCTTCACTCGGTTTCCTAAGCGAGCGCGTTACCACCGGGCTACCACTGCCTTAACGTATAATTATGTTAAAATGATTTGGACATGAAAATCTCAGAAGTGAGACCCCACTGTTTAAAATAACTTCACTTTCCTTTCTAAACAAGCAAGTTCACAATCGGCTACTACTACTGCTTCAAACTACTTTTTTGGATTTTAATACATACAAAAAATAAGATTACCATAACTTTATACTTGCACAAAGCCCCAAACTGTATAAGAAGAAGGTTAAGCCCATCGATGACTGCGTCAATAGTCCATGTTATACTAAAGAATTGCCACACCTCGCAGCAAGTCAACAATATTAATAGCATCTTAACTATTGTACTATAAATACGGTATGCCACGCTATAGTCCGTAATGGAGAGACCTAAAAATGTTATTACTTCTCATATTATAGTTACACCAGAAATTAAAGATTTGCCCTTATGCACGATGATAAAAGCAACTTTAAAGAAATTAAAAAATCTGAATGATTGCTTTCTTCGAAATAAATTATAAAATTTTTCAACTTTTGAAAATCTTTACTGTTTTGGCAGTATCTCTTCGAGGAGTATTTTCCAGGCGCCCAGATTTATCACTTTTCAACTTCATTAGTAAGATGCAAGTTAGACGCTGTATAATTATTAAAATTGCGTGCTTTCTTTTTTGAAATGTACAAAAGTAAATTAGATTTTACAAAAAAATATATTAACATACCGCAAAGATATAAAACCCTATATAAAAATTCAAAAAAATAAACTTCAAGCTCTCCACTCGCTAATCTTAAAGCATCGGTGTTCGTTAGTTTTCTCCACACCACATTTAAGAGCTTCATCTTGATTCTATACTTCAACTTTGTACTAACGTTTTGAACAATATCAAATTTTACTTATAATATAACATTAACTCGACCTGTTAAATAGTATGTGAATCTGATGCATTTCCATAACGCAAAGAAAATATCGTAAATTGTTTCCTAAGTATAAGTAGCTAAGATGCTAATAAAATAAGTATTCGGTTTTTCTTTAAACAATTTTAGACTGTTAATTTAATTAGTATATTGAGGCCCGATTTTACAAACATCCCATAAGCTACCATCTACGTATGAGATCCCTAGCTTAAAAGTTCCCCTAAACTAACCCCTAAATTAAATTCCGTTTTACTATCGTCAGAGCTCGTATTTATAGTGCCTATATTTAGGTGGCATTTTAACATTTAGGTGACCCCTAACTGTCGGTGAAACAGAAACTGTCCCTAACAGCTCCTAACCATGCTTAGGGGATCCCTTAAACTTAGGTGACGTTGGTGAAATCGGCCATGAGACTATTTTAATTTAAGGTAATCAACGACACTACTGCAAGCTCTAATATAACCTAATGTAGGCTCAATTCCAGGATAATGAATGAAAAAAAATTGCAAATAAAATATTTTAATATAAATCAAAAAGTAGTGTGACATTTGATTTAAAATTTTGATAGTCAATTTATTAATTCTTAACAATGGAAACACTATTAGAAAGCTATAATTATATTTTAATCGCATAAATTATTCAAGGTGACTTAAATCCGTTTGGACAGCGCATGATCAAATTATTCATTGAACAACACCAACATTCATTATTAAAGCCTGAGAATTAACACAATACTTAAGTTAAGGTTTAGATGGATAGGCCTGAAAGATTTTTTTTAAATTGTTATTTAATTGAGATCAAATAACATATAAAATGTATAAATAGTAATTAATATTAGCTGAAGTATTTATTAAATCACATGTACCTACATATATATGTATTGAACTAAATATTAATAAGACACATATTTTTTTTTATTATTATAAGCATTATCATCATATCTCATATGTAAACGTAGATACGTTATAATTTAGTTTTTATTTAATTATCTAAAAATAAATAATTACTTTGGATTTTGAAACTAAACTAAAAAATAAAAATAAAATTTAAACACAAAAACCAATTTTTAAAAATTCTTTCGCCAGTTCTTCTCAGGTCTGAGGCTTCTTCTTTCCGAACTGGTTGTAGACTCATAGACACAAGTAAAAAATGGTAATCATTTAATTCTGAATAATATAATTTGAATTTGAATTCGATCACTATTAGATATAAAAAATACTAAGTGTTAGTTTATATAAACTATGAAGTTTGTACGTTCGAAAACTACGTTTTTATTATAACTTATCATAATCATAACTACATTATTATAAGTTTTTTGGTTATAATTGACGTCCATCAGCTTAACTGTGTTGAAATCTCCGCAGAACTGTGACAGCGGAGTATGACGTCTTCACCAGCTAAAACCAAAAATGTGAATTATAATTTTAAAAAGCTTACAGTTTTAAAAGCTTAAAACTATATATAATCTACAACAAAAGTTATTTGTAGATAGTCCAAAGACCACTTTGAATCGGTTGTTCACAAAAATATATTAATAATTAAAAAAAACGATAATCGCTAATGTAAAAAATCACACAGAGCTAGAGGGTCCTTTTAACAAAAAAGTTTAATTATATTCTTTTAAAACTTTACATTCACGCGAATATAAATAAATAAATATATGTTTTCGAATTTTTTCGCGGATTTAATCGAATCTTCTTTTAGTTTTTCTAGTAATTGGGAATGAATTTTACTATAAACTATAATTATGAAATATTCTGAAATCCGAAGAATTTGTAAAGGAATAAAAACTTAAAAAATAAAATAAAAGCCGACTTCCAGGCACTAAAATGTAAAAAATAACTAAACGGAGGTTTTCATTTAGAATAGATACCTAATCAGATATTTTCGAAGTCGGTGCCAAACGATACAAAACAAATCTAATATATCTCGATACGTAAAACACATATTTACCTATTAGATATTCATTTCTTAAAATATTGTCGGCTGGCACCTGGGAAGTATACCCTTTGAAACAAAAAAAAATTTCCAAATCGGTTCAGGCGTCTTCGAGTAATCGGTGAACATACATAAAAAAAAAGATTCCGATGAATTGAGAAAATCCTCCTTTTTGGAAGTCGGTTTATAAGAACTGTTGTAGCTAAACAGTTTGTTCTTAAAATAAATTCTCGGATCATTAGAAAAAAAAGAGAGATGAAAATTTTTTTACAATTGAATTATTACACAAATAATACACACTCGGAGTATTACGATCATATGCCTATTAATAGAAATAAAAAAAATAGATGTGTCATCTACATAGCAATATTCTAAACAATATGACGACTTTGTCCTTTGTTATTCTTTTTCTGCGTTTATTATCGCATCGCTTAAACAACGCAGTTATAGAACAAAGAAATTATTAACAGGTCCTATAAAAATATTTGCTGCAGGCGAGAACTAAATAACTCAGGATTCGTACGTCAGAATTATCAAGATTTTTAACTTATTACATTCATTGAAACATTAACGACTTTTGGTTCACTCGAGTGCCTCCACTTATGGTCATTTCACCTATAGACAAAGCAGAGAATTGAGCAAATTTTATTACTAACAGCTTAGTGACTCAACTCATAAAAAAATAAAAGCCTTTGTACTACCCCAGCTCGTACTCTTTCCGTCTTTTACTATTATTAGTTAATTCGTCCAGCCGTTTTAGCGTTTGGAGTAACAAACATACAAACTTTCGCTTTTATTTTATTTTTATTTATTTATTTATATTAGTATTCTGATTACATACAGTCGTATAAGAGGAGAGGGATAGATCAAACAAACTGCCAGCTGTAAAAACAACCGGTTTGCTAGTTCGGATGGCGACCAGTAACAGGCGTGCGCGGATACCCGGCATTGCCGTGAGGCCCCGCTCCCAGCCTGAACAGTATATTGAATTGCCGATGTTCTCACTCTGAAAATAGTGATAATTTGTATATATCTATACAGTTTTCTAAAAAAATAAAATTTGTTTCATAATTTAGCCTAACGGTGACGCACTTGCTTGAGAAACCAAGTATCGTGGGTTCAAATTCCGGGTCCCGAACACAGGTTCATATCACAGGATATTCAAAACTGTTTTCAAAATGAAAAAGGAAAAAATCGTGAAGAATCAAACAAGTTTTCGAAAAACATATAAAATCCGCCAATCCGCACCTGGCCAGTATAGCAAACTCCCTTGCTTTAAGAGGAAGCCCGTGCCCAGCAGTACATGATATAGTTCGAAATAATAATTCTATAGAAATATCAAATGACATTAAAATCTTAAATTAAATTAATATCTTGGTAAAAAGATACATACCTGAATTTTAATTTCATCACTCCACTTACAGAATATAAAAAGTTCAAATAGATTATACATGAGGTAGAGAAGACTCATAAAAAACTTAACGTTGCTCGGTCCTGCGCTCTGCAAACACAAATACGACAAATCGATTTGCTCGAAAAGTATTCAGCAAAACGACTTAAAAGTTCACAACTTTACTATTTAAAGAGAGTTTAGTTAGGGAATTTACCTTACACTTACATGTACGAGTATATAGTAATATTTGTTCATATGTATGTAGTTTGTATGTAGAAAATTGTGTCCTTTATACTTAAATTATACTCTTATTATATCTAGGTGATATAAGTTATTTTAATTTTCATGCCAACAGCCAACAGCCAATAGATGCTTATAATAGTAAGCGTTCATTGATTCACTACATTATCTCTAGAAGGAAATATGATTTTCTGTACTTTGTAGTTATTTGTATACAAAAAAAATCAATAAGGGCTCAAAAACCAATATATTAATTATGTTTAAAGAAAGTAAAATCAAAAGTTTGTAGACGACGAAAATTGTAATAAAAATTCAATCACTGGAAGGAACTAAACAATATTTAGATCGCAGATGTAGTTATAAAAACTAAAAATTTGTCTTTTATTACATTAGAAACATCCGTTAAAATATTTTATATGTTTTGGTTGCGGTATAATTTTATTGTTATCGTATACTAGCAGTACCCGCGGCTTTGCCCACGTTCAAACTCCCGATTGCTACCAAACTTCACAAAATCACTCGCTGGGCTAATCTGAAGATTGCCTGAAAATTTCATCAAAATCCCTCCAGCCTTTTGGAGTTCATGAGGACCATACATACATCAATTTTTATATTAAAGAGAAGAAGAAGATCTATTAACTTACCGCACTTGCTTGATATCCAACGAAGCATATGAGCAATGCGCTGGCTACCAACTGTCCTAGCATTGGCGTACTAATTGATTTCTTGAGCTCCATTGTGTTACTTAAATATTATTTCAGTTAAATAAGTACACATACAATTAAGTCAAAACTTATTTTAACAATAGACATCATTTTGTATTAAAACTGTTGAAATGTGAAATTTTATTGATCATCTCACGCTTAATAATTACGTATCAATAGTAAACTTATTGTTATCTTCTATTATAATTAGATTAACTTCATAATATATGAATTTCTCAACATATTATTATTATAATATTTGAATAAATATGTATAAATAAAGTATATATTACTTTAAAACAAATTTATGTTGCTCCACCAAATTATTGAGTTTTATTAAATATACTTCTCTAAATTGGGGTGTTCTGATTAAGTTTGAATTTTCGAAATCTGAAAAAATAATAATTGTTTTTGTAACAAAAACATTTATATTGGAAGATAATAAAACATCTGCGAAAAATTGAAATCAACGTCTTTATACTTCGCCTTTGTCATCTACTTCTTACTGCTTTAAACGAACATGTGATGTGTAAATTGTCTAATTGAATGAAAACATAGATTAAACTAAGAATTGCAACAATATTAAAGGAAATGCTACAACAATAAAAATTTAAAAATAATTCATAAGTTCAAGATAATACGTACATTAGAACGTTGAAATAGATATAGGTACTTAGCTAAGTCTGGCATTTTGGTAATAAATTGAAAGTATTCTTACGGTTTTCTCCCAAGCAATCTGTAATGATTTCTTCAAAACAATCAGCTAATGTAGTATACTGACACAACAGATGCATCAGATGAGCCTGCATGATCAAGTCGTTGATCATAACAAATACAGATCCATAGTTAAATGCAATGAAAATAATAAAATAAAATATGGGATAGCGATCTGGTGTTTGATACTTAAAAGGAAAGCTAGCTGATATCATTAAATTATATTCGATGTCGTCTACTAATGGATAAATGTGCCTGAAAAAACAAATATGTACATACTTTAATTTTCAAATCATTATTATTTAGCGAATATTGAATTAGTTAATTATTATCAATTAAAAGCGTAATAATGTTTATTTAATTTACCAAGCAGCCAAAGTGCAGGAACCTAATGTCAGCAGCAACTTTATAAATCTTTCATTTCTTTGAGCCCAAAATTTAACCAATTTTTTACGGTTTTTGGTTGAAGTATCAAAATATGGAGATTCCATAGCGGATGCCAATTTTTTATAAGTAGATTTATTTTGTCGCTGTTAAGTAAAATCTTATTATCTTAAATATATAGGATTATTATATTAAAAAGTTTAAATTCTCTGTCAGTTTTTATTGAAATAAGACACTTACCATATTAATATATCTATAAAGGGCCATAAAGTTCATTAAAGTAACAGTAATATTGTCAATAATGTCGTCCAAATTTGTTGATTTGCTGAGTAAATGCCATGTTTCGCAAAAATGAAGCAAGCCCACCATTAACTTAACAAATCCACTATAAATTTGGTATAAAATACTATTGTCTAAGATGGCAAATCCTGAAATAATAACATGTTGTCGAAGCTACTAATTTTTGAAAATGATTCCTATCAAGCTGAATTATCGTGAGTAGCTTCGCTTTGACGACACGACTAAATTCTTCTCTACAAAAAATATAGATAGTGGTGAGTAATAGAGGGTACTGGGTACAGACAAAAATTAAATGATCAAATCGAATCGACGAATCTATCTCTGACTAATGTAAGACAAATTCTTCTTCAAAAAAGCGTGAAAAATTTCTTTATTTTTCTGACATTTTTCTATTGATTAAGTTTGCATACACAAATCTGTTGAAGTCAATGAAGTTTGCATACATAATACTGAATAATATGTTATTATGTAATATATGTTAACGTTTGTAATTTTAGGTATATTTTAATTATTGAAATATTGCAAGCTGTAAGGCTGAATTTGGCTGAACATTAAATATATTATTATCAAAATCTAAATGTACGTACTAACCCAAGTTCGCAATAAAGTGTTTAATTTGATTTGATTTGAAATCCTTTATAACGATTAATAATAGTCAAACATAATAAATTGAATATATTTTGTATATAAAAAATAAATATTTGTAATAAGATTATAAATTCCTCAAGAAAAATAAAATCGTAAGTAATAATAATTCTTTGACAAAGTCGTCATGATCAAACGAATTGCATATAAGAATGGAGGCACAAGTACCTATATATATTATATTTACAAGTACCTTTATACTATATGTACAAGTACTGTACTTTATTTTTTTATAAATTGCCTTAAGAAGAGCTGCTTAAATCTTGGTATTCCTCCAACAAGAAATCTTAGACATTTGTAGCTTATCTACTAAGCTAAGCCATTAATCATCTATACAGATAAATAAAATTGAAGTGTCTGTTTGTAATGACAAAATAACAGAATTTTACTAAATGCATATGTCATTATATATGGTACTTATAAAATAAATACAATTTAAAAAAAAATTGTCTGTCTGTCTGTTTGAAACGACTGGACTGATTGAGACGGCACTTTCACTGGCAGATAGCTGATATTATAAGAAGTAACTTAGACTACTTTAATTTTAGAAAAAGATATATTAGGGTTCCGCTCAAATAAATTGAAACATATCTAGGGAAGCAGCCAAGCGAAGCGAGGGTAAGTCGCTAGTTTAAGAATAAATTAAATTAACCTGCAATGTACACCACACGATAAACAGTTTCAAAAAACAAAGTTTCTAGCTTTCCGCTTGATTGTTCCAAAGCTTTACATTGGGTAGCTTTTATCCATAGATTATAAAGAAACCGCATTTTGCCGACTAGGCTGTATAAGTGTGTGCAGAACAAGGAGCTCTACATTTATCTATGAACATGTACTTACAGACATTGTTTCCATTGCTCACCGAAAGAGATAAGTGAAATAAAATATGGCAGCATTTCATAATTGTTTATTGCATTTCATTTACTATACATATTTTAAAAGTTGATTTGCTGCAATTATATAAATCAAAAACCTATTAATTTGCTTTTTGTTATAACCCAAAGTCCTTGTCAGTTAGTACATAAACAGTATTTTCAGTAGGCCAATATAACCACAATATAAAAATCCATACAGTGGGCAAGCGCTAATTTTAATAGAAATGCTGTCAAAAATACCAATTTTCATGACAAATGTTAAAACGCTGTGTGGTGTCCATTAAGTGGCACGTTACAGCTTTATTCATCAACCCTAAAGCCGCTTCCCCAAAATGCCATGGAAAAATAAGTATAAGTATGACAATCGGTATCACATCATTGTAACTTTGTATCATAAAATTTAATACATGTATCTAATCTTTAAACGAATTTTTAAACACTCGGAAATATAAAAAAAGAAGTAAATTTCAGAAATTTTATGTATAAGTGACAATGAAAACAGTAAATGAGAAATAATAATTAACTACATATGGGTTAGTAATTACATGTTAGATGATGTATAACTATAAATCTGTTTTAATTACTAGCATTGGATATTCAATTCAACGACTCAAAGTCAAAAAGAATAATTGATTAATATCAGAAATGTATAGTGAAATGTTCTTACATTTCATTTATATTTTCATTTAAATTAAATTTCATATTAAAATATGCATTCAATTAAGAAAACACTGTATAACATCGTTAAAACGTATAACGTGTCATACTCTCTCACCAACTTTAATTTGTTGAACTCGTCAAAACAAAAAAAAAAGATTCCGACGAATTGAGAACCTCCTCCATTTTGAAAGTTGGTTAAAAAGTAATGAGGCTAAACTCGAAGAATTTACTTTCATGTCTTAATATCTGATGAAATCTATTTGATGGCTAATAAAAAAATCTTAAGGAGAGATGAATCACGTTTACTGGAAAGGTACAAAATAAGATTAAAACTAATCTTCTTGATTGAAAATATTACTTGTAACATATCAAAAATATTAACTAAAAAGGTCTTTATTTTTCTAAGATAACACTTCAAAGGTTTTCTTAAATAATACAAGTAGTAAATAATTTGCCAAAACATTGTGAAAGAAAGTGGGAGGTAAATTTCTAAGCGTAGTGCTTCTATATAATTTAAGGTAAATAAGTTTCAAAATCACCATATTCTTGTACAATGTAACCTTTAAATGTGCTAGGTACTTTTGTTGATGTACATATATTTATTCCGTTTATGTAAATGCTTACAATTTACATTTTCGTCTTACATAGGTACTTTAATATTATTTCCATATTTGAAAAAATAAATAAATATATAATACACTTGATGTAAGTTATAAAGTATATTTAGTATAATAAAAACATATTTGAAAACCATTTTATTATTTATACTATGATTTCATCACTATAAAGGTCAAACGCATATATAAACATAAACTCGCAAAAAGTTTCACATTTCCCTATCCACGTTGCCACCCATGTGCGAAAATATAATATAAAATACAACAGTATCAAACAAAGAAAAATATTTTACAATTGGAACTATTTTGCTCTACTGCCTCGGTGGTGTAGTGGCTAGCATGTACGGCTGCACACCCGGAGGTCCTGGGTTCAAGTCCCGGGTCAGGCCAAGTTTAGTTATTGAGTCTTTCTGTATTTTAAGCCCCAGTAACAGCCCGGAGTTGGGAAGTTGGCGGAGTCTCACCCCCGTGCCTCGGAGAACACGTAAATCCGTCGGTCCTGCGCCTTAACTCTCACTGGCCGTGTTGAGTGGTAGTCCCACCGGAGTATGAGAGTAATAGGAATGGAGAGTGCACGTTGTGTCTGCGCGTACACTTGTGCACTATAATATCTCCTGCGCAGTTGGCTAGTCTCAATGAGATTGGCCGCCGTGGCCGAAATCGGTTAGGAGAACATCATCATTTTGCTCTACAAATTACGAGCACATCTGAAAGCTCACAATTTTTCTACATTACAAGTATCTAATCTAATAGAAATATGTAATGGGAGGGTAATGATTATATTATTTTAATAATAGAAAATAGATTCTTTATTCTTATACATATAACTTTAAAATATATTGTATATAACAGGTTTTTATGAGATATTTCAAATGTAAGAAGTACGTTTAATAATGGCTATTATTTTATTATTAACCAACCGTCGATCGTTGAATCGTTATCTAAGAAAAGCCAGGAAAGAAATAAATTAAAAAACTGTTAGTGCTTTTCCCAACTTTCCACGTGACTATTCTAAGGCTTTATAGTACGTTGAGTTTGTTCACAAGCAAGAATTTCCATCATTTCAGTAAATGTAAAGCTAAGATTATTTAAAGTGAGTTTCTCAAATAAGCTCATATTTTTTTACTAAACATTAATCTCGAAAACGATTGTCGGACTGAATCGTTTCTTTATATTTTATATGTACATTGTACATGTATTCTATGCATATGTACATATAATAAAATGGTAACTAAGCCGAATCTGTACATTAAACATTTTTTGGAAAGTCTCATCGAAATAAACATTATTATCGATCCAGAGGCCGAATCTATAGTTTTTAGAATTTTTGTCTGTCTGTCTGTTACCGCATCACAGGAAAACCACTTGAGGGATTTTGATGAAATTTAGTATGGTGATAGCTAATTATCTTTTTTTTTTAACGTTGGGAAATGCATTTACGCACGATGTGTGGGACTCACCGGCAAAGCCAGTACTACACACTAAAACCCAACAAAGCCTTCCCCCGTCTTAATGAGGCGTCGCAGGATCGCTTACGCATTCAACTACGACGCACCGACGGCAAGTCTGCCGAAGCAGACCACAACAACCACGGGGTCCACTCTGCTATCAGAGAAGTACCAGGAGCAACCCGCATGGTTCACCGCCCTCCGAAGAGGGCGCCTCCCACCGCCCACCGAAGTGGGCCACCTCCCTGTGCGTTTCTTGGCTTCGCGCCCGGTTGGGTTGCCGGGCACTACTGAGCCCCCCCACCACGACAAGGTGAACGCACGTTGGGGGGGGGGGGGTGATAGCTAATTATCTGGGTCAACATATAGGATACTTTTTACCGCAGGAAAATATCTTCTTTCTGAGAAAAAATACAAAAACTGTAATGTAAGAGTATACTAATATGTAAAACCTAAGAACTTGGTTTTTGGTTATCTGAACGCGGGCGGAGCCGCGGGCAATGCTAGTGAGTTATATGTATTTAAAACACCCCTTTGTCTTATCTGGGACATGTTTGGACACAAACATCAAACCAGGGATCTTTATCTTTGGTAGTCAACAGTGCAGTATACACTCTACTACGTTAAATAATAGACCTAACCTTATTTTTTATGAATATAAAGAGAATTCCATATTGACGAACAAATAACACCTCTAAAAGTCCAATTAGTTGCTTATAAGATGGCTTTAAGTCGGCGTGACTTTTTATTTTATAAGCAAGACCTTACACTGACTTCATAATAATTATTCTCCGTATTGATATAGTTTTGATAATAAAAGTATCCTACTTACATACGGACATCGCATGGTTACCATTTGATGTATTGCCATAAAAAGTAGAATTTTCCTGTATCATTAATTATAATGATACGAAAACTCACATCGATTCTTTGCGTTAAAGAAAGTCAAACCTAACAAATACAGCAGCATTTATTGATGTAAGTAAAGATCATGCATTTTTTTTATATTATTGTTAAAATATTGTCCACACTAATTCAATTTATTGAATTCTCCTTATATTTTCGAAAGCTGAAATTATATCTACACATATAATAAAATTGTAACTAAGCCGAATCTGTAATTAGATATTTTTTGGAAAATCTTATTGAAATAAACATTATTATCGATACAGAGGCCGAATCTATAGATTTTAGGATTTTTGTCTGTCTGTCTGTCTGTTACCGCATCACAGAAAAACGACTGGAAGGATTTTGATGAAATTTGGTTTGGTGATAGCTGGTTATCCGGGTCAACATATAGGACATTTCTGAGAAAAAATACAAAAACGGCAATTTAAGAGTATACTAATATGTAAAACCTAAGAATTTTGGTCATCAGAACGCGGGCGGAGCCGCGGGCAATGCTAGTATAATTTAAGTCGGAACTACAGTTTTGAAATTTAAAACGCTATATGTATTCGTTCAGCAGACGAAGGTAATTATATGGCGGCTGATTAAATACAAATCTGTTTGATGTGTCCACATTAAGCATGTTATCGGCGGCTCGCGATCAGACGGCAAACAGAATGATTGAATACTTTATGGAACAAGTGCAATTAACTCAGTGAAATGGCAAAAGGCATGAATTAGCTGATGCCAGCGAGTTCTTACTAGATCATTAATTATTCAACATTATGAAAAGATAATATTTTTATTGATTTACGCGAATATTTGACATTTTAAATAATAGGTACTGTTGTTTTATTAAAAAATAAGTTATTTTAATAAGTTATATTAATAAATATTGTTTAAGAATCAAAAATTACAATATGAAATCCTTCACCATTTTTTATTAGATCTTTTTGGGAAAATATAACCTTAAACTAATACTACAAAAATTAGCAAATTTTAATTTCAGCGGGACTTTTTATGTACTTTAAAATATATTACGATGACTTTTGAATTTTAAGACATTAAGACGCGTCAGCCATTGTCGCACTTTAGGGAATTCGAGAGCTGGCACTTGAAAATGCTTACGCTAAGAAGCTCTGTAGATTTTCTGCAAAGATAACTCTAAAGAGAAGATACTCCTTATTCCTTAAGGGAAGTAAAGAACAATTTTTCACAATTTAAAAAAAGTATTTTTTAATAAAAGAAGAAGATTTTACATTTCTATAGTTTCAATATTTATTGCACATTTTTATATTATTTAAGTAGGTACAATTAATATGACATTGTACATAGGTCTAAATAAATTGTCATATTTATTTATAGTGTGTTAACTATTTTTTTCATATTTCATAAAGCCATAATTTGTTTAATTTTTTCAATTATTAACCAATTTTTATTATTTTTTATTTAGATTTTTAAAAATTCATTTAATAAATGATTCAAAATTGCTTTGTAAATAATATTCAACGATTACAGCTTTGATTAATAAACAAAAATAGTCTCTACAAGTATTTGTAAAAGTATTTTTTACACAGTGTCAAGTTGATAAATAGATTTATTTTTAAATATATATCTTATATATGAAGTGAAATGGAAAATAAGAAAAGAATTGATTGATTTTCATTTTGAAAAAATTTCTTGTTTATCATTTTTGCCGCTATTCACTATCGTTTTATGTAGAGATTTACAGTTTTATTTACTAATTATTACAGACTTCGACCTGCGAATTTTCTGATTTATGAAGATTCGTAAGTTTGTAAACATGTAAATAATAGTTTAATTGATGTAAGTAACAAAAAAAATATTATTCTTTGATCCTAGTATACTGTAGAACAAAATATCATAGAAGAAGACAACAAAGTCATAAGAATCCTACAAATTAAATAAAATTATAAATAATGTTAACGGGTATTTTAAACATATAATTTTCAGGGTAAGTACTATATTTTCATAAAAATACTAGATAACACACGTAGTACTCAGCAAAAAAACTGAACAAGAAAAATGGTAAAACAAGTTGATTGCATCTTTTTATTTTGAACTTATTCAAATTGTATCAAAATTTAATATAGGTACAGGTAAAACAACATAATGAGACTTGAAAGAAGAGTACTTCAAATATTGAAGGCATTTAGTTTCACACAAGGGATTTTTTTTAATTATTTGAAATAAGAATAACATAATCTATACATAATCTACACATATAATAAAATTGTAACTAAGCCGAATCTGTACATTAGATATTTTTTGGAAAATCTTATTGAAATAAACATTATTATATAGAAGGTATAGTTTTTAGAATTTTTGTCTGTCTGTCTGTCTGTTACCGCATCACTATTCACGCATTTATTACAAGAACAATGTACCTTTCTACTGCCGTATAAATATTAATAGCAAAAGCACTGAAGATCGGGGGATTATGAAAATATCTTACATACATGCATACCAAACGTGTACATTTTTTGATCTCCTTCAGATAAAACAAAACACTTAATAAAAAAATTGAGATCTGAAATATAATTTCCTTTAAAAGTTTATTCCAAGCATAAAATTCAAAGAGAAAAATCGTGATAAATACATATTTTTTTAACTTTTATATTTCACTAATGACACTGAAGTAACGTAAACTTGCTTATCCTTTCTTTGTATTTTTTTCTAATTAGGAATATTATTAAAGGAATTAATTATACCATCTTCTTAAATATTTTTTATATTCTAAGCTATCTTTACGAAATGGTACCTACAGATATTTAATTCTATTTTTACTACCATTCAAATTGCACCGAAGCACAAATACTTGGCTTAAGGGTGCTTGTAGTAGAAAACGGACTGTGATCAGAGATCATACCAGAGTCATATTATAGTTGCTTCGAGTAGTCAATTCTTCTTAGTCGTCTTTTGCCGTTGAGTATTTTTTAAAATTTAAAAGGTTTTTACGTAAGTCCCGTACGCCTTTATATATTAAATAATAATTAAAAAGTAGTTTAAAAAACAAAATGATAATAGATTCTGACGATTTCTATTGTCACGTACAATATAAATCTCACAAATGCCAAAGCAGAATGTTCAAAAAAGATTCTTGATAGCCTAAACGGGTCTGAGTTGAGTCAAATGTAATATAATACATACCTACAGATATACATGTAAATAATCTATAAGGTTTTAAATTTTTAACCAAAAGCAAAGAGCACTAATAATTTAAATTTATCTAAAAGGACCAACTTAAACATAACGACGTTATTTTTCTACCCTTAGGAACAGAAGATACCATACTTAAAACCCTGATAAATTTAATTAAACAATATCATTAAATCGGTTCACAACAAAGCACATTCTTCATTTTAGCATTCGGTCGAAAATAACAAATAAGCAAGTTTGATTGAAATTCGAGGAGCTTTGCTCGATATCTAAGTAGTTCATACATTATTATAAATAGGTAGTACAAAACTTAATACATTTATCGTGTGCTTACGATTAATCACCCAAGTGAGAGACTTTAGGACTTTCTAGCTGTTATACCATTTATTACTTTAAGTAAGCTCTAGTGTATCATCATCTATATTGTGTAGTATAATCCGACGTTGATTACAAGTTAACTGTCTTACCATGCGCCCAAAACTATATTCTTATAATGAATTACTTATTTTCATTGATTTACTAGTATTGCCCGCGGCTCCGCCCGCGTTCCAATGACCAAAAACCAAATTCTTAGGTTTTACATATTAGTATACTCTTACAGAGGAGTTTTTGTATTTTTTCTCAGTAATGATATATTTTATCGCGGCAAAAGTATCCTATATGTTGACCCGTATAACCAGCTATCACCATACCAAATTTCATCAAAATTCCTCTATTGGTTTTTCCGTGATGCGGTAAGAAACTGACAGACAAAAATTCTAACAACTATAGATTCGGCCTCTGTATCGATAATAATAATATCTATTTCAATAAGATTTTCCAAAAAATATTTAATGTAGGTACAGATTCGGCTTAGTTACAATTTTATAATATGTATAGGTTATACAGATAAATAAAATTGAAGTTTTTATATGCAATGTCAAAATAACAGCTTTTTAAAAAAATGCATATGGAATTATATACGGTACATACAAGAAAAACACATTTTTTTTGTCCATTTGTCTGTCTGTCTGTTTGTTCCGGCTAATCTCCAAAACGGCTGGACCTATTTTGACGAAACTTTCACTGGCAGATAGCGGATGTTACTTATAACACATACTCCTTAGAGTAAGCTTAAAAAAAATTAAAACGTACGTATGGACGAACCCGAGCGAAGCGAGGGTAAGTCGCTTCTATATAAATATGTATATATATATATATATATACGTATATATATATATATATATATACGTATATATATATATACGTATATATATATATATATATATATATATATATATATATACGTATATCTGTTTGCAACTGTTACAATATTCTAATAATGTAAAGTTCTTGAAACTTTCAGCGTCACTAGACTCTTAGCATATATTAACTAGTTTCTCTCCTTCGAGCTTGTAGACTTGTGAAGTTTCACCTTTACCTTTATCAATGTGCTGACAACTTTATGTAACTTTAACGTTAAATTAAGTACAATGGATGTTATTTGAATTCCATTCAACGTATTTTATAAAGCTATCTATACAGATAAATAAAATTGAAGTGTCTGTTTGTAATGTCAAAATAACAGCTTTTTACTAAATACATATGAAATTAAATACGGTACTTATAAGAAAAACTCAATTTTAATTTTTTCTATCTATCTGTTTGTTCCGGCTAATCTCCAAAACGGCTGGACTAATTTTGACGGGACTTTCACTGGCAGATAACTGATGTTATAAGGAGTAACTTAGGGTACTTTTATTTTAGAAAAACATTTAGGTTTCCATTCAAAACAATCAAAACGTACCTAGGGACGAACACGAGCGAAGCGAGGTTGAGTGGCTAGTATTAAATATAAATTACTATTATTTTGTATGAGTCATGCTTGATTACATTTATTATTCAGTTTATTTTAGTTTATTTCTTTATTTATTTAGTGGTTTGTAGTGACATACTTTTAATATATGTACATACATATGTACCTACTTAAAAGAATAACTGTGTATATTATAAGCCTTTTATTTTTAACTTTAAATTATTTTGCGGGCAAGGCAAAATAGCATTGTGACATTTCATTAATTTTTTCACTTTCCATTGAAGCCTAGATAATACAAGATGAAGCGCGACTTTGAAAGGCGCAGCCATTTTCGCTGTTAAAGAAAATACAGAATGTGAAAGACATTCTAGAAACAAATAGTTTCTATATTATATATTATATTAGACAGATGTAATATTATACAAATTTATATTTGCATACAATTTTAAAGCATTATATATTATTTTAAAACATTATTATTCGGATTCGTTTTTAGCTCTATGGCACTCTATATTTAAAATTCATGTGCTGTCAGCGGAGACTAAACTATTATATATATATACTTAAAAGTAAAAAATAACTGATTGGTGGTTTTCATTTACTATACATGCCTAATCTAATATTTTCAAAGTCGGTGTGCTTTGCTTTGTATCGGCTGGCACCGACTTCGAAAATATTTGATTAGGTATGTATAGTAAATGAAAACTACCGATCAGTTATTTTTTCTTTTTATTGGCTTTTTTGAAGTCGGTTTTATTTTTTTGTTAAAATGTTTTTTTTCCCCTTTTTAGTGTAGACATGTAGGAGCAAAGTAAGAAGAAAGTTTTTTAATAAAATATTCGCTTAAACCGTTTAAGTTACTTTGATGCCAATTTTTATACGAATACTTACAAACTAAAATTCGCTTTTATTAGTAACACTAAAAATGGCTCTAAAATCCGATTCTAACGTGTTAGGCTTACTAAATTAAACAAAATAAGCCTAAAAACTCAAAGTATCTAATATTAGTGGTTGAAGAGTTCCACCTATTCACCTTCTGGCCTTACCACCAGATCAGGTCAACGATACGGAACCACTGCACTAACAACGGAAATAGAAACACATGCAAAGTTTCAAGTCAATATGACAATTAGATTCATTACCTATTTTTCCACACTTGGGGGTGGTATTTTTTTGAAATTTGGGACCATCTGGAAGTATACACTTTTAAACAAAACAAAATTGTCCAAACCGGTTAATAAATGACGGAGTTCTGAGGTAACAAACATTAAAAAAACATACAGCCAAATTGAGAACCTCCTCCTTTTTGATTAAGCCGGTTGAAAAAAATATTACATCTATACTAAACAAACTATCTACTAATAACCATTTCAAAATCAAAATTGCATATAAATTTATGATATTTTTATTTAACATTTACGAATTTATCACATATTTTTGTATAGATATATGCGTACAACATTTTTATAACATACATAATTTTTTAATATTAACTAAAGAGGAAAAATGTGACAAAAACTCATTAAAAATACACAAATATTATTATTAATTCAGTGAGAAAAAGTTTATAATGGAGGATAGATTAAATTTAAAACAAACGTGTGTTTTTATTTACTTAAAATAAAATCATTATTATCTAGAAGCTTTCAAACCTTTTACACGAAATTGATATACCTAGTATATTCTAGAAATGATTCGCGATACATAAAAAGACTTCTTGATTTAACTTTAAGAAAATAGTTTTTTTTCATTTTGACCAGTATCGATAGAGTATGTAGCAGCTGCATTTTATCTTAGCCAAACTGGAAATAACCATCCATCTTTATGGGAGATATAACCATTCTACAACCTCCGGCATAGTAGACAATCTCCGTAAATCCCTCATCAAGCCATATTGGAAGAAAATTGGTATCGTCTCTCCAGCCCAACCTGGGTCTAAAGTAGCTACTATAAAACATATAGAGCTTTCAATTTCCTGTAACCTTTATAAGAAATATTATTCATTCGAATAAACTCGCAACTCAGCAAATCTCTACAATTTGTTTAAGTATCTTTATAGAATCAAATAATATCGTTTACTTAATGATATTCACTATATGATATAACATTTTTTTATTAATTAAATCGCACTACCATTAGCCACCTTGGGTCATCTAGAGCATCAGCACTAGATGCTCCAAGATCACAGTCAATGCCTTTGCTTTACTCAGCCTACTACGCGAGACTCTACCGCCTTGTCAAGTTGAAAAAAATGCCTTAATGCTACACTACCTAAAGTCCACACATCGCCAAAAATATAAAGACTAAGTAAAAATACATCAAACTGTACTGGTATGTACTATTTATAGAAATATTTTTAATATTTAAATAATCGTGGAAATTAAGTTAGAAGCTTGTGCCTAAGTTCTTAAAAGCAAGTCATAATATATTTTTAGTTAAGTATATAAAATATACAGAAGCATAATGTTTTCTTTGCTAAGTTATTTAATGTTTAACTTCTGGAAAGACAAATGCAAAATTTCAAAATCATCGTATAACTTTTCATTGCATATACGTTTCTGTCTATCAAAACTTTTCTAGTTACTCAGATGCTCCTTATTCCCGAAGTTTCTTTAAAGGTATTATTTATATCTATGCATATCATTTTACAAACTACTTTTATTATTATATCATGTACATTTGAAATTGTATAATAAATATGATATAGTCTTAATAACTGTAATAATGATTACATTATTTTTCTAAAATTGAATATAGCATTTATAAAATATTAATATAGAGAGTTGAACAACGTATATTTGTCTTATATATATGTCTCGTATATATGTCTTTACTATATAAGCGTCTTTTTTTACTACGGTAACACAGACCATATATTTCTATTAGCGATTCGCCTTCGCTTCGCTCGGGTTCGTGAAACACAAACACAAACACAAATCTATCCCACGGGAACCATATATTTTTCCGGGATAAAAAGTAATCTATGTCCTATTACAAACTATAATCTATTTCTGTGCCAAATTTCATCTAGATTGATTTGTAATATCCAGAGTGAGTGATAATGAAACAATAATATATATTTTCATAATAATCCATCCATACTTTCGCTTTTATAATAATAATGTAATAATTTAACTTATTTTTAAAATTTAAAGTATATACAGTTGTAACAATGAAATTTAGTATAAAGTAAACAAAGTTTATAACAATTTAACATTATTTTGTCTGTGCTAAATAAATTATAATAATCATAATAAAACTTATATAGACATAGGTATAGATCAGCTCAGATAACTTTGTTGTCCAGGTTGGCTTTGAAACAAACTCTTTATTTAGAGTTTGTTTCAAAGCCAACCTGGACTTTTACTTTTTTACCAAAATGTCTAAATGGACAAACTTTGCGCGAAACGGAACAATAGAATATATCGAGTGTATTGATATAATACAAATGTAGTAATAAATAAAAATGATAGAATTTGTTCACACTTTAAAGAAGAACCTCTTTTATCATAAAAATGAGAAATAATTTAATACAACTATTTGTTTTACCAATATAAAATTGCTTTTCACAAAAAAATTCCAGGGAATTGGACATGGTCTGAAAAAATCAAAATATAATATATATTAAAACTATTAATGTAAGTAACGTAAGCATCACAAAAACGATTAAAATTAAATTATCAAGGATGGTAAAGAATGAAAGTAAGATTTTATTTACACTACATATAATATTTACAGTATACGTAACAAATTTTAACTTTTCATGTATACCAAAAACATAAGAATTTTTATTTTAAGTTAGTTGTTGTTATTGCAAAATGTAAAAAGATTGACGAAAGTTACCCGAGCGAACAGTACGAAAAACTATTAAATTACCAAATGAACTATTACCCTACTATATGTAATTTTACAAATCGAGATAAGTTATTTTCGTAGCTGTAAAGGCAGCGGCTCCGGCAAGGGTGGCGGCCACAGCGACCACCGCGGCTGTAGAGCCTGTTAGTTTTACAGCAAATCCCATGATCACTGAGATGAGGAGTTGTGCCACGAATACACAGCTGCTGACCACTGCTACATCAGTGCCTATACCTCGTTCTTGCTCACTACCCCCACCTTCACTGTCCCACTGGAATCGAGAGAAACAACGATTATACAAACTGAATTATTTTAAAAAAATTGCTATAAATATATGTATTAGTGAGTGTCACACACGATTTAATGGTGAAAATTTTTAAAGCAAACTAAGCTTTGATTGAAGGCTGGAACGCTCTTATGTAATGCAATAAGTAGTAGTGCATTAAGTAAAATAATAATGTTAAAAAGTTGACTTTTTTTGTTAAATCCTGTAGAACCTGATCTTTTCCTAGCTTAGGTTGGATATGTTTAGAATATTTACATTTTATCCTCCATAAAAAACGTAATGTTGTTGTTATCGATCCTAAAACTTCGTAATTATTAGCGTAGTGTAAAAAATAGTTAATGCTTTTATTTAAAAAAAGTACCTATGTAGAGATCATAAAGATTGGCATTTGAACAAAGATTTAAAAGTTTAATTAGAAAGCTATATTGTCTCTCTTCTCATCATTCTTATATTCGGTACTGTACTGTGTTTCATAAAGTTTTTAACTCACCATGCCAGTAGCGTGATAATGTGCGACGAGCAAATATGGCATAGTAAAGAGCGTAGAGTACATGATTCCGGCAGTCCAACTAAACAGCAGCACCGCGGCACGCGCTCGCAGCAGGCAGAGCATGAGCATGCCGCAGCTATACGTACAGAGTCCACCTACGTACACCTTCTTTGCTCTGAAATCAAGAAGGCTAAATCTTAAAAAAATTAAAATATTTGATACAGAATCTACTTGATTTTCACCTTTCAACAATAGCAAGTCTGGTCAAAATCTAATAAGAAATATGTAATATTCCATCTCTAAAAGTTATTATTGAGCTGCCATAATTTTCACTACTCTCGTTCTCCATGTAAAAATATGTTTAATGTGAAAAGGTTTAAAAAAAAATCAATTACCACTTCACGTTGGCACAAATTGGCTAATAATAATATAATTTATACTTATTTTTATTGGCTAATATTAATTTATACTTATTTTTACTTTTTTTTAAGATTTTTTTTCCTTTTGACATATGAATGTGGCACAAACGAATATTTTGTTCAATGTTCATAGTAATGACTAAGTGAAATAAGTGTGAAAATTGAAATGTAAAAATTTAAAGCTTTCAAAAAGTTAATGGAAATATTAATATCTACATCGACATCCATTGTTTTATACTCATATTTAAAAAGGTAATCAGATATAGTCGAGGTCTGCTGGTGACCATGGAAAACTAAAGTCATTGTTAATAAAATTAAAACTAATGAAATAGCCCCGATGTGAACTAAAACTCTACTATTTTAAAGAGCATTAAATTCTGAAGGCGCCATTATATCTGGAAACCTCTCAAGCGTCCGAGTTGAAAGTCAAGGGCTGTCTGATCTCATTACTAGGAAGTAGCATCCAGTCAAGTTGAAGGGTAAATAAAAATACCCCTTTTGTCAATATGTTTGAAGGCTAAACATCTTCCGTATGTGTAAATAATGCAAATGAGTACGTTAGAAATGCGTAGGTTATAAATATTATGTATTAAAGTTATGGTGACTTGTCCTTTATTTTGCATAGAAATTTTAATGACGTCTTGAACTTATAATAATATAATAATTAGGTGTTTGTAGTATCTCTTTGTTGAAAAAATGAAATATATAGTAGAAGATAATATTTTTATATAACTTGTGATAATGTAATATATATGTTTTTAGTAAATTAAAGTGTTTTCATGAACGTAATAAGTGAAATAAAATATTTTCCAGATTTTCAAGACTATTAGTACTCCTAAATGAGACTACGTTGAAGCGCAACTTAAACCTCTTCAGAAGTAATGAAATTCATAGTACTCGTAATATCTATCTTAAGTTAATGAAGTTTTTACAATTGTAGATATTTTTTAACAGGTTGAATCCTTATTACTTTTAAGTGTGATATCAACAAGAACTACGTCGCTCTGTAAAAATCTTTATTTTTAATTATACATGTGAAAAATTAAAAAAAATACCATTAGTCACTAAAAAGTAGTACAAATTTAAAAAGATAATCTTCAATAACATTATTTTTATTGTCTTGCGATTGCAGTATTTCTAATCAATCAATAAGATTAGAATTGATATAAAAATGACACATGTCTATACTAATATTATAAAGAGGTAAAGTTTGTGAGGTAATCTCTGGATCTACTGAACCCATTTAGATGAAATTTGGTAAGAAGATAGTTTGAGACCCTGGGAAGGACATAGGATACTTTTATCCCGGAAATCATCCCTTAAGGGAGTGAAAATGGGGATGAAAGTTTGTATTGGGAAGCAAGCTAGGGACGAACCTGAGCGAAGCGAGGGTGAGTCGCTAGTTAATAATATTTCTACAACTTCAAAATTTACTCGTACATTAAATATATATACTTAATAAGTTTAATAAGCTTACCCTAGCATTTTTATAAGTTTCTCAATAACTGTAGAATAACAAGCGCAGGATAATGAATACATTGCCATTCCCCAGCATCCGAAACGAACGCCGGCTTCGTAGTTCACACGACTTTCACTGCCCACAGGTGCCTGTAATTAATTAATTGCTATTTCAAAGCTATGTAAATGCTATTATTATTTTGTTAGGCGCTTCCAATTAAAATTAAATGGTATGCATTAAAACAATCTGAAAAGCATTACAAAGTGTTTTGAATAAAAAATTTGCTATTTTGTTAGGCGATGTCTCTTAATAAATAAATCAAAAAATGAATTCAGGACAATACTCTAAAGTAAGTTTCATCCATAGTCTCCTAAAGTAAAATACCTACCTACTAATTAAAATCAACATGACATCTTGTCTCGTGAATCATTTAGTAAAACCAAAAAGCTTAAATTAAAATATTGTGCTTTAAAAGTAATGTTAGTAATAAATAACTTTTCAGTTCAGATTATTTTAAGAAGGTTATGTCAACGTATTTTGAAAATGTTATAATTTTATGCGATTCTAACACGTCACGTTCAAAAGAACGGTGAGTCTTCGTTGAATCTTTACATCGGCTTGAAATGGATCGATTAGAAAGCCATAGATTAGCTATGATTTTAATTCAGATTATTTATTATCTTTTCAACAAACATTACAGTGTTCTTTATGGTCCCATAAGGCCGTTAAAACAACGTCATTGAAGAGCTCAACTATCCCCTTGGGCCTAATTCCACCATCAGATTAGTTCTATGGTAACAAATTATCGTCATCGGTACCTCTCATACTTCTGAAGCTTTAAGCTTTCAACATTTAATTACACATATTTAAATACAAACGAAGCGAATGTAAGCATATTTAGAAACTTTGACGTGGTGTGTAATTAAACAAACTTACACTCATTTACCCCTCACTCTCCCTATATTTTCTAGAATATATTATTTAGTATACAATTTTACCGTAACATAATTAATTTATTTGAGACTGGTGTTATGAATACCTTCTTTATAGGATATGATTTTATAAATTATCCGGCAGTTTTCATAAGGCTCATCTCGCGTAGTTATTAATGTATAATTGCTCCACTCCTAAGGATCGTAGCGTGGTGTTAGATGAACTATAATTTTCCTTAATAATTAATAGGCCATTAATGCAAAGAACTTAAAAAAATGGGATTGGTGTGTTCATACAAATAACAGTGATAAATTAAAATTTAAAAGAAAAACGATCATCTTGGACCGATTTTCATCAATATAACATAGCTAAGAACACTCCCGAATAATTCACCTTTCAAACAAAAAAAAATCAAAATTGGTTCATCCGTTCGGGAGCTACGATGCCACATTACACAGACACGTCAAACTTATAACACCACATCGTTTTTGGGTCGAGGGTTAACAAAAACATATTGATGATGATGAAATAAAAATCATTTACGAAAAAAAATTGACCTGAGATGATATTACTAGACGCATTTGTTCATTGTGGTTTATACATTTTTTTCTATTTAAATATTTTTTTGTACTTAATGGCAATTAAATATTTAACCATTATTTTAGTAAACGTATATTTATTTTTAAATGAGTATTTAAATTAATTAATAGAAATTAAAAATATGAATTATTTCTAAAAATAATAAGTATTTTTATACTGGGTATAGAAAAACTTAAAAGTGATCCTTCGAAATTTAATGAGTCATGTTGATAGAGATAATCCAATGACAACATCTGTGAAGCCATTTCTTACTCACTAATCTCCTTTCTAGCTAACGTAATTATAAATTAACTATGTCTACAACTGAATCATTCTACTGAATGAAATGTTAACTTACACATCATAAAACTGTTACTAAATAAAATATATTGTGATAAACACTATCATTCCTAGAACGGGCTTATTTTATCATTTTTAAATACACGGCTCTTGCTTATCAATATACGTATATAGTATATACTAGCTGATATTAAAAGATCTACAATTTTTAAAGGAGTACCTCGTATTAACTCACATCGTTATTTGTAAAATACCAAATTCGAATATAAATCTTTCTTTAACTTTTTATAGCATTAGCCCCCAGTGGTAAAATAAATTTTATCATGTCTTTTGATGGCGCCATGAGAATTCATATGATAGTGGCATATTATAAAACGTAGTTCTTGTCTTAGGACGAAATCTAGTCTGAATAATGTAAGGTTATTCTAATATTAAATTTTCATTTCGACGTGGCAAAGCATGATTTGTAGGATTCTATACTCTACCTACTCTACCAGTACAATTACAGTACGAGATGATTGTACTAGTTAATTATGCCGTTATTTAAGCGTCTCTGTGCCTGTTGCGCACTGAAAATATCTTAAAATGAAATAAAATTGAAATATAAATAATTTGACGACACGTTTGGCTCAATTTGTAATACTTGCTATGCCAGCGTTCACGGGTTCGAGTCCCGCTGGGGGCATTCGTTTGTGTAATAAGCACAAATGTTTGTACTCCAGTCAGGAGTGATTATATTTATAATATGTATGTATTAAAAGTTATATATGTGTAGTGTATCTATTATCTGGTATCCATAACACAAGCCTCAAAGCTTACCATGGAATTAGATGGTTCTGTGTATTAATGTCCCAACATGCTTATTTATTATTTATTAATTATAAATAAATTCATTTAAGAAATGGCATATTGATACTTACTGCCGGATTACCACCGAAAACTGATTCGCCGACAAAATCAGTAAAATAAAGAGAATAGCAGACGTGTGCCATCCAGCAGAACAGGTTAGTGAGGCATACGATCTTTAGTGACTTTGGCATTAGCACAATAGATTTGAGATAGTGCTTGAGAGTTAGAGGCTCTCCGTGAGCCTCTGGCACCGTCAATGTTATACCGCCATTCTAGAAATATAATAGTCAAAATGAGAATAAGAAAAGTATTATATGCTGTACTCTTTTAAATAAGAATTTTAACGATTATAAAGCATAAGTTAAATACTAGGATTACCCGCGGCAACGCACGCGTTCAGATGACCAAAAACCAATTTCATACCAAATATCATCAAAATCCCTCCAGTTGTTTTTCTGTAATGCACTAGTTAAAATAAAGAGAAATCTTACCTCCACATCACAAAATTCTTTCAACAATTCAAACTTCACACTTAAAACAATTCAAACTCAAAATTATAATCTAAGCTTAACTTATATAAATAAAGAAATGAAGAAACCCATTTCCAAGCCATCTGTATTAAATTTCTCATCTCGTAAAAACGACCAACAATTTTAGCTAAGTAATGAAGTCGAGCGAAAACGCTTAAGAAATGATATCGCGTTTTTCATTTCAAGAAATAATATTTAATTAATCTTTAGTTATTATAATATTTTCCCTTGAAATAAAAATATTACCAAAATTGTAACATACTACTATTGCACATTAATAAATACAGAATGATTAAGTCTATATATATATATATATATATATATATATATATATATATATATATATATATATATATAGTATACAATAGTAGTATGTTACAATTTTGGTAATATTTTTATTTCAAGGGAAAATATTATAATAACTAAAGATTAATTAAATATTATTTCTTGAAATGAAAAACGCGATATCATTTCTTAAGCGTTTTCGCTCGACTTCAATGTTCTTTACCAACAACAGAGCTGGTGCGGCTTGTGAAGCGGCTGAGAAAACCAAGGCATACAAATACAGGGATCTAGGTTCTGAATATGATTTTGTTCCTTTCGGTGTCGAGACTCTTGGTCCGTGGGGTCCTAGCGCTAAAAGACTTTTTAAGGAAATAGCAAAAAGGTTATTCGACGTCACAGGAGACCGAAGAGCTGGCAGCTACTTCGGACAGAGAATTAGTCTAGCTATTCAAAGGGGGAACGCTGCCAGTATCTTCGGAACCTTGCCTAAAGGGACTCCTTTTAATAATATTTTTTAGTTATTATATTATGTATATATACTTAAGGTTTTTTTTTAGTTTATTTTATATATATATATATATATATATATATATATATATAGTATTTTATGTATAGATAGAATAATCAAAATATATATTGTAAGATTTGTTTCTCTTTTTAACACCACTTTTGCTAAATTATTTTCATTAACTTAGACTTCTAAGTGCTTTACTGGAAACCACTTAGGATTCAGATGTCAAAGTTAAGACTTAGCTTAAAGTATTAACACCTCCAGGTAAATTTCTAAGAAATTAATTAAAATTCTAAGAAATCTATTGTTAACTGACACGCCAGCATGTCCGCGTTCGTGGAGGGATTAAGCTTCAGGCCCAAAGCCTTGTGCCTTAGTAAATAACATAAGAGCTAATCTATACATATAATAAAATTGTAACTAAGCCGAATCTGTACATTAAATATTTTTTGGAAAATCTTATTGAAATAAACATTGTTATCGATACAGAGGCTAAAGCTATAGTTTTTAGAATTTTTGTCTGTCTGTCTGTCTGTCTGTTACCGCATCACGGAAAAACCGCTGGAGCGTGTTGATGAAATTTAGTATGGTGATAGCTAGTTATCCGAGTCAACATATAGGATACTTTTTACCGCGGGAAAATATCTCATTTTTAAGAAAAAATACAAAAACTATAATGTAAGAGTATACTAATATGTAAAATCTAAGAATTTGGTTTTTGGTCATCAGAACGCGGGCGGAGCCGCAGGAAACACTAGTATTTAACTACGCAGATGAATAGATAGATGATAACTATCGTCTCCTAAATTCTAAATATTTTACTCTTGAACAAAAACAGATAAATATATTAGTAGGGGAGCCCAAGAGGGGATTTTCTGTAGTTACTCGAGCGCGGCAGATTAACATAAAAGAGGTTACCTTGCACTCTATTGAGTACTTTCACCATAATATAAGTCTTCTATATAAAGGGGCGCGTCTAGGGAAGCCGATTAAAATATTTAAAAAATGTTTTGATAAGGTAGAAATACTTGAAACCGTCAGATTAAGGTGTGGTAGGCTAGTCACATCCTGAAAAGTGTCCAATTCAATAATCTGCCGATTTGCACAAGCCGAAGAGGCAAAAATCGACTATAAAGTTTATGATGATTTTAATCGGCTTCCCTAGACGCGCCCCTTTATATAGAAGACTTATATTATGGTGAAAGTACTCAATAGAGTGCAAGGTAACCTCTTTTATGTTAATCTGCCGCGCTCGAGTAACTACAGAAAATCCCCTCTTGGGCTCCCCTACTATATTCTTTCGAAAGATAAAATGATTATAGATATACCCACATTAATATCATCCTCTCCTGTCGCTACTGTTGATGCCGGGGGGTCTGGTTGATTTAAAGAACCGTATGAAGCGTTGTCTTTCTTCAAGGTATTCTTTTCCACATCACCTCCCTCTTTAAAGTGTTCTTCGAATTGATCATCATTTAGCTTTTTGTAATCGTCACTTCCATTTATCTCATTGAGAGGAATCTCTTTAAAACTTGTTATGGTAGCCGTTACACATACTATGAATATTATGGTGATTAAGAAAAATACTGCTCTGACGTGACCTCCAAACAATGCACCTGTCATCAAGTGAAATAAATATTCACATATTATTATATCAAGACTCATAATAGGCACGAAGAAGTTTTAAAACTATAAGATTGTGATATTTTCTAGCACTGTATAAAAAAATATTTCTAAAAATAAAGAATAGATGGCTGAATAGAAAGGGAATGACTTCTAATGGAAATAATAGAGTGAGTTACCTAAAGAAGTTTCATCCCAGTTTATTCCTCCTAAAGCGTAGCCCATAAATCCACCCAGGCCAGCCATCACGGTAAACGTACTCAGTCCCTTAGCATGATCCTCTATATGAGAAAAGGTTTAAAAAATCATTTAGTACACATTTTAGGATAAACTTAAGTGCCTTCTAAAATCTTATCGTATTTTAGAGCGCCATACTAAAAAAATAAGAATGAATAAAAAATATACTCTTGCAATGTAATAAAAACATATAATATTTTAATTACCAATTACAATTATGGATGTGTAGATTAAAGATAAGTCAGCTCATGCTGCTGAGATTTCAATAAGTGTTGATTGCCATTTACATCTATCCACCATACCATCTTATTATAACCTTGATCTTGGATTAAGCAACAAACAAAAACTTTAATAAACAGTATGCTTATTTAAAAACACACCAAATCTGATACTCGTACGAGTATTATGACAGATCGAGAAATTGCATAGGTACCAGTTAGCACACATCCCTTTAGAGGGAAAAAAATTATACGGAATAAGTAATCTCTATGCTCTACCCCGAAAATAGGTCATTAAACAAGTTTTTAACCTAGTTCAATATACCTATATAACTAATGTAGATCTGAAGTTTGACTGTTTACCTGCAATTCATCATCAAATATTATCTTTTTAGTATTTAATATTCGCAAAAACAATGACCTAAAATGAAGTAGCATTCAAATGATTGTAAAATACTTTCAGTTGTAATATATTTTACGTCCTCAAATATTTGCTTTGTTCAATATAAACCTTACTGAAATTTAGCCAACAAGTAAACAATTATAAAAAGATTTTTCTTATCATTGTGACAACTGCTACTTAACCTCACTATTGTTCTTCACAATCATTTTACAGAAATAGTTAATTATTACCTACGAATAAATAATAAGTATTTATTCGTAGATTATAACTTTAAAAACCAATACAATTTAAAAGGTTATACGTCAGTTATTTTCACATTCTCACTTCGTCCCTAGTTACGTTTTAAGGTTCAGTATAAACTCAGCGATATTTTTTCGGAATAAAAAGTATCCTATATGTTGTTGACCCGGATAACCAGTTATCATCATACCCTTCAAAATCTGTTCAGTGTTTTTCTTATGATGCGTTAACAGACAGGCAGACAGATAGACAAAATTTCTAAAAACTATACATTCGGTCTCTATAATATCATTAAAAAAGTACTAGATACACAATCCCATACAAAAGTTCTCTCAAAACTGTTATCAATTGTGTTTAGGTAATTGTTATATAAAAAGCGATCTTTTTTGATCGATGCTCTGTATCGATAATACTGACTATTACAATAACATTTTACAAAAAATACTTTATGTACAGATTCCACTTAGAATTCTATTATAATCTTTTTTATTATATATAGTAGATTGAAAGAAAATATGCCAAGACATTCGGACTAACAAATTGCTAGATATATTAATAATCTCATGAGTTCTGTTTTTTATGAGATATACGGAACCCTAAAACTCAGTAAGTATACAAAAGTACCTTGTTGTTATTTATTATTATACACGAAGCAGTAATCATATTCAACTCCCTATTACTTCATAAATTATTTATATACAGCACCATGAGAATCAATGTTTAAAACTAATTTCCGTTTATAAGGCTTCGTAACACGTGAATGGACGATATTATATAGCCAAGTTATTGTTAATATGGAATTAGAAAAATCAATCGCCCTAATTAAACCACTGCTGTTTAAATCAGAATTTATACAATACGTGTCTGTCTGTCATTATTATTATTTAACCTAGGTATATCGATTCTTAAAGCTGCACTTTGTCTGAACCAGGATAGCAATAAAATATATACAATATCTCAATTTACAAGTGCAAATGTTGTACACATTACGTACACACTATTTATTTCCGAGCTGTTTCTTCCACGTAGCTATATAAGTATAACTAATTGATATGATTTAAAATCGATTAAAAGGTTTGTCTCGGTCGAAGAGAGAAAATATACCACTGATATGGAGTTCAAAGAGACATCTCAGACATCTGCCCCGCAGTTTCTAAGACATGCTAATTAGACATACTGCCCAACGATAATTCGCTAAAGCTCTACTACTACAGTCCGTTTGACATCTACGAATACACACTTTCATCTCTTTTGTTGCGAAATATTTAACATTGTTCTAAGATTCCACTAAAACAACATGGCACACCAGAATAAAAAATATAATAATAATAATAGCTTATCAGTTATCACTCAATAACAATAAAACTTTCTAATAGTTAAAGAATATTGAATTAGATTAGAATGAGTAGATCCGGAGTGTATCTTTTACATCCCAACTCAAAAAAATTACCTTAAGTAATATACATTATATGTAGAAATAAATGTAGATGGAATAAGATAAATTTGAATAAATATTATATTAAGTGATAACCTTTATATTTTTTGTTTTAAAAGGAGAAATCACGTAATATCTTAATATATATAATTCTTCTGTACGTGTGTTTGTCACCTTACTGCCTAAACCTAAAGGCCTGGGCTGATTTGGATGAAATTTTGTGTGTATATCTCAATGGACTCCTGGATGGTTTGAAAATACAATTGGACCCAGTAGGTGGCGCTGCTGTCAGTATATCACTAATCTCCTAAACGGCAGGGACGATTTTAATGATATTTTGTGTATATTGGAATGGGTTTCTGCAAGGTTTAAATTCACAAATGGACCCGGTAGATGATGCTGCAGTCGGTGTGTCAAAGGGTTTGTTTTTTTAGTAGTTTGAACGCGGGCGAATCCGCGGGTACTGCTAGTCACGTATCTATTTACATAGAGCAAATGTTGTATGTTATTAGTCACAATGTGATTGAACTTTGCTTCAGCAGGTATATACTAAAACATACTCGTATATGATTAGTTAAGATAAAATCAATCAGAGCGAGAGGATTTGATAAGAACGTCTTTTTGGGTACATTTTATGTAGCACAGTCCCCAGCGTGACTACCGAAGTGTTTGTCACATGTTATGACGTTTAATCAGACAAATATTTAATTAAATCAAACGCTCATATCTATTAAAGTAGGTGAAGAACATTCAATTTAAATAGTAAACTACAAAATAATCTATTGCGATGCAGCTCATTTAAATAGGTTACGAAAAATTCACTGGAAAGTCTCAACTTATAAAAGATTTACCTGAGTCATTAAGTTAGATCGATTTTTAATTAAATAAATAAATATGTAACAAGTATTAAACAAATAAATATTAAACACAACAAAACAGAGACAAAACTCATATATCGCATAACAATTCATACGTTCTTACTTAAACAGGTATATGATTGCTTCCCTTTCTTTAAACATACTATTTTAGGCCACGTAAGTTCACATACATAAGAGGATTCTGCTTCTCTAAGTTATCTACATAATGACAAGCAACCACCATCAACGTAAAGTTACTTTGAATTTTATTATTTTCTTCTATTAATAAGAAATTATATTGCCCAATTATTATTAATCTTAACTAACATATTTTAAATAATAAATATAAATCTCATAAAAAAATAAATTAGCCTTATTTGTTGTAAGAGCATGTTAAAAAAATCATCCCTACATGTATATATAATAGAACGTTGTCTTAACAGAAGTTCTTTGTGTGTAGTTTTGTGTTGTTGTTTTTCAAATTATGAGATGTTATATATTCATACTTAATATGTGAATCACATAAAAAATACTAAAAATTTAAGAAATATTGGGGAGGATGGAGAGAGCGACTCACACTCCTGATGTAAAATCATAAGCTGCGTAATTTAATAACAAACATAAAAAAAAACATACAGTCGAATTGAGAACCTCCTCCTTTTTGAAGTCGGTTGAAAAGGAATTTTATTTTAATTATTTAAAAAGAATTATTCGTATAACCGCATATTAAGTACTGACTGTACATACGAGTTGTTATTATCAGAGTAGTAGGTCACAATATTTTAAGTAGGTAACCTGAAAATTACACAAAAAAATATATATATTATATATAATATAACTGACCTGGAACAGTCACATCAAGGAGATACGCCCTAGCGGGGCTCTGGCAAGCATCAGCGTCGAAATCCAATAATACTGTGCCCAGTACTGTGAAAAACACCCCCCAGGGGTGGTGATTATTGCCCTGGACATCAAGAGCTGAACTCCTAGGCCCTAAAGCTGAGGGGACCACTGTCCTATTAACAGCCCCTTCATCGCCCATGGCATAACCTAAATCTTCGCCATTTGGAACTAAAATTAAGCCTGTAAATAAAGTTAAGTGTAAATAAATTTAAAAAAAGTTCTTTAACAATTGTATTTTTAAATTGTTAAGCTAAACTTTCTTATATTGTGTAATTAAAGAGATAAGTCATTGATATTCGATAAATATTTGTTTATAATTTTAACTTACCTAAAAATACTCCAATCGACATTAGAACAATAAACGGTCTCCGTCTTCCATACTTTGACGGGCATCTGTCACTGAGAGATCCTAATAAAGGAGTCATAAAGAATCCTATAAGCGGTGAGAGAGCCCACACTAGAGTCATTTGTTGATGAGGAACTCCTATTTGAAGAAGTGTTGGAGAAACAAACGCCGTTTCTCCAGCATATGAAAACTCAATGCCCATGACCGCTGCGGATATTCTCATTAATTCAAGTCTGTTTTTTCTCCTGTATTAATAAATGTTATGGATTTAATTATTTCCGATTAAAATATATTACAATAAATTATTATAAAAATTGAACATTTACTAAATCATTGATTTGAACAAAAAAAATTTATTAGTTTTACTAAATAATAACATGTCGGATGTTACTGGTTCAGATCCTGGATGGAGTAAAAATTTGGTGTTGATATTTAACCAAGTTTGTTCAAAACAAAGTAAACAACAAACTAACATATTATTAAGTTAAAAAGCAATACTAACTACTATTAAGAGATTACATTTTATATTTTAACCCGCAAAGTAAAGTTGTGTGAATATAAATGAAAATTATTTTGTCAACAACAAATACCTACCAGTTCTTAGTTTATAATAAAAAAACTTGCCTAAATAAATCACTGTATTCACCCTCCTTTACAACCCGTTCAGGTGGTTCATCCGAAGATGGTATAGCAAAGAGAGCTTCTCTTACAGCTTTCCTCACCCCTTGGGGATGCTCCTCCTTCCATTGTGCCCAGCGCTCTTTACACTTGTCCCTCGTGGAATGTATTCTTCCTGTCACTCCTTGATATTCGTTTAATTTGTCAGCCATTTTAACGATTTAAATAAGTTTGATCAGAAGAAAATCATAAAATCATTGCTTAGTACGGAAAGTTTGAGACGATACTAATTTTTATAATTTTATATTTACTGTATATTGTGTAATCACAAATTGTTTAATTTTTGATTTGGTACTTAATAACATAATAAAGTCACATATGGTGAACTTTAAAATGATTATAAAATAAGAACAAATCAGTTAAGCCCGATTCTATAAGCTTTTTTTTAAACTTAGTTGTTTTAAAAACCACTAACAATACTTGACGATAACTTTACAGATACATTTTTTCAGGATATCGTGTGGAAGTAAATAATGAGAGAAGTTGTTAGTCCACTAGTCGGCAGTTAGACTGTTCGGGTTCGCATAGCGGAAGGAGACTGAAGCGCGCGCGCCGCCCGCCGTCACGGCCGCCCGCCCTACCGCCCATACGAATCATAGAGTTCTACTAGATGTGACATCGTTAAAAAATAATTTCAAGACAAGTCTTCTTGTGAAATTTACTAAAGAGAATTATTACTTAATGGCATGTATTTTTATAAGTTAGTATAGGTTTGATAATACATGCTAAAGGATAAGGAACAACATGTTTATAGTTTATTTTAATTTTTTTAAATCTAATATTTTATGTTTATTTTTCATTTAGTGTTCTCTTCGGTCATTTCAAACGTGCAAAATTTCTCTTTTTCTCTTCATGTCACAAGATATTTTCAACGAAACACTTATTTCTTCAAAAGTTTGAAAGTGATTCTTCTAATTGAGAGACAACGCTATAAAATAAGAATGTTTACTTGGTATTATATAATAAGATTAGCAGAACCCGCGGCTTCGCTCGCGCTAAAACTACAAAAAAATCTACCTAAATCTAGGTTTCATACAAACCTTCATCCCCTATTTCATCCCCTTGGGTGTTGAATTTTGAAAAATCTTCCTTAGTCGATGCCATCGTCATATGAGGAATACGTGTGCAAAATTTAAATTTTCTAGCCTTAAGTCAGTTACTGTTGCTTTTTATATATATTGATAGATAGATATAAATAGAAGATGAATAATCTTAAGGGCTAAAATTACCAATGTATGAGACAAATGATCATAAAATAATCTTTGTCAAGTACCAACAATACATATTATCTAATCCGTAAGTGTAGACGTAGGTACGTGTCTTCTCCATTCTACATGACATTGGCAAAGTAATCTGTGCTCAAATGGCACTTTGAAGCCATTAACAAGAAAACGATACGTCAATTCAATTTTCTTACTTGAATTGAATTGGCCTATCGTTTCCGTTATTTTCATAATGAATGCAAATGTGCATAATTTTCAATAAGTTGTTTAAATAACATATTGAAAATTTATTTAATATCACGTGGCCAAATAATAATAAGTGCATTCATATTTACTCACATGTAAAACTATGATAATATGGTATTTTTTATCATTCTTGAAAGCTTACACAAGGAAAGGTAATGATAACCAGTGCCTGAATTTATATACAAAGAAAACATTCACCAATACATTAATTTAAAAGCCCTTTTGTGTTTTAATTTAAGCTCTAAAGAGTATTTTGGACACGAGTGTGGCTTATATGTCAATTATTACGAGAAATACGACAAAATATGTAAGATGTTATATTTATATCTTTTATTCGGTATTATATCGGTATTCGGTATTATATCGGTATTATAGGTACCCGGTTATAAAATTATGAAATTAATATTTTTACTTGTATTTAAAACATATTTTTTTAAATTCTTAACTTGGTTTAAATGTCTCAAATATATGACGTTTCAAATGCTTTACGGCAATAACGGGATAAAAAGTCACCGGAGAGACTTCCGTATGGTTTATATAAAAACGTTACAAAAGAAAAAACTATCTATAAGCCACTTCAAATCAGTGTTAGATCTTTGACTCCGCGGATTACACTTATTGCATCCCAGGGGGCGAGAGATTGTTTTCTCCTATATAAACAATCTGGTTGTTTCAGTTATTGCCTTCTTTGTTATATGCCTTGGCCCCTGCCCACGCGTAATGTAAAGTAAAGACGGCAAATGAAGACGTACTGAAACTGTTTATCGATTCATTCTATTCATGATTCACTTTTATTGGATTTTCATTTTATGCGTTTGTACAAATGTGTCATAAGTATGTATATGTTCTTTTTATTTTCATTTTCGACATAGGATTTGTGAGCTTTCATATAAAAAAATATTTCCATATAAGATGAAAAATATTTGTGTTTCACATTTTTAATAGGTACCTATTATAGAAACCATTGAAATTATAAATAGATATTACATTATTATTTCATAGAGGTTGAGGCGGAGAGAACAAAATTTCTATCAATATATTGACAGATAAAACTATCGCAAAAGGAAAAACGTAGACGAAAATAACTATTGATATATTATTTTAGGTATATTTTACGTAAATTTTCATATATTTCAAGATTTAATCAATCTCGACAGGCGATATGCATGTCAGAAATAAGGATAAACGTATTATTTTGTTACTTAAGAGTGTTGTGGCTTAAGTCATGCTTACAGTATTTACTTTGAGAGACTACTATTGTTTCGTATGTTTATTCATTTTATGTATGTTTAGACATTATTTCCTTGAGTATGAACTGACTTTAAAGATTAAACTTCATGGTTATTTTATCTTAATTTCATTGAAACTGGATCTTGGACTTCAAAGTACCAGGAAACTGGTTAAAACCTAATAGAATTGTAAAGTGATTAAGGTATTTTAATGATGATGATGTTCTCCTGACCGATTCCGGCCACGGCGGCCGATATCATTGAGACTAGCCAACTGCGCAGGAGATATTATAGTGCACAAGTGTACGCGCAAACACAACGTGCACTCTCTATTCCTATCACTCTCATACTCCGGTGGGACGACAGTTCGACACGACCGGTGAGAGCTTAGGCCGACGGCTTTACGTGCTCTCCGGGGCACGGGGTTGAAGCTCCGCCTACTTCCCATCTCCGGGCTGTTACTGAGACTTACTATACAGAAAGACTCAATAACTAAACTTGGCCCGACCCGGGACTCGAACCCAGGACCTCCGAGTGTGCAGCCGTACATGCTAGCTACTACACCACAGAGGCAGTTAGGTATTTTAATATCATAGTTATAAAAGTAGACTTACCTCATTTCCAAAACAAAGTACCTACTTTATTTTCGTTAGGTCAAGGTATGTATGTAGTGTGATAGTTGGTTATCCGGGTCAACATATAGGATATTTTTACCGCGGAAAAATGTCTCATATCTGAGAAAAAGTACAAAAACTGCAACAATGTAAGAGTATACTAATATGTAAAACCTAAGAATTTGGTCATCTGAACGCAGGCGTAGCCGCAGGTAATGCTAGTATAATTATATATTAATTAGTTATATATTATTATATATCTATACTAATATTATAAAGAGGTAGTTTGTGGGATTGTGAGCTTGTGACGTTGTAGGGGGTGTATGTAGGCCAGTCTTAATAGCGATAGAACTCTTCGACGAGAACAGGATATCAAAATTACTTTAACTGCAAATACTCCTACAGTAAAAATTTAAAGGAAAAAAAAGGGTTTATTGTTAACAATAGGTTTACCTAGTTAATATTTGATTACAAAAAACATCCTTATTAGAAAGCTATTATAATACAGCTAATTTTAGTTTAGATCCAAAGAGGTTTCTTATCGGACGACAAATGTTTCATTTTCATTGACAGACCTTATCAATATGTCATTTTGTGATGTAATAGATCTTTTTATATTTTACAATATTTGTATTTTATAACGTTTTTATTTTTTTTTTGAGAAAAAAAATTAAGTATCATTACTGCTCAGTGCTTTTCATGAAAATTGTGTAAAATGTGTAAGTTTAAAATCCGGAGACTTTGTTATGTTTATACTCAGTTATATCAACGGATTGCTTCAACGATTAATAGGTGAGTAAAATCACTCATACATTTACATAAATGTAGGTATAAGGCCTATGTATTATATACCTATTTTTGTTTTACACTTTTTCTGTGTTAATTATTAATGATAAACAGATTTCCATAATTAGTTTTATTTTTTCAATGTATTCGTTATACCACAGATCATATAATACTATACTAGTATACCTAACACAAAGGTGGTTCACATAGTGGTTCATTATAAATTTCAAACAGAATACACGATTCCCTAAAGGGTGAAATTAAAAAAACGTGATTTCAAAGTAGACGTACCATTTTAGTCAAAAAGTTTAATATTGAATTATGCACACATTAATATTTGTTATATCTTTATATATTAAATGTAAAAACAATAACATCGACTTTTGCGAAAACAATGATTATAAAATATAACAATTATGTAAGATTTTAAATAAAAATTGTTTCAGCATTTCCATTAATTATATCACCATTCATCGAGAAATCGTCTCGCGTGCTCAATACAAACAAAAACTCCATGAAAGCCTTTCTGCTACTGCTTTTTAAGAGCTACACATTCTATTTACCATTTATAAATTACATACCGTTATTTGCATGAAGATTCATTGTTTAAATTTGAATTGTATTTATTACAATAGTGATAGTCTACAAGGCTGCCTTCAACACGATCCAACCCTCCTCGTGACAAAAACATAGTCTCGAACGTAGACTCATTTAAATATCTTTGTTACGTTATATAATTAAACCATGAAGAGGAAGACTGGCTCCTGATTGATTAGAAAACATAAAATTTACATTCCTATCAGCAAAATCATTAGTTCTATGATTAGATTTTCAAAATATTATTTGCAAACTACCATGCACGGATTTTTTGGCATTTTATTTTTAATTTACTACAGAATTTACTTGAATCTACTCATCTAAGTTTCTTAATACGGACGTGAAAAGCTTAAAAAGTCTTTCTATTTACATCATCATTAAGCTTTTATACCTTTAAAACTATTATTTCCGGAAGTAGAAACACTTGTTCCTATAACATTTTAGAACAATTTGCTATAAAATCTATTATAGTTTAATTTTAACATTCGTGATATTCACGGTCTCCATAACCTTGGTCTCGAATGTGAACAATTCCACAGCTCCTCAGAGTCGGCCTCGCGAATCAATCAAACGCTGACAGGCGACATCTCGACTACAGTGATAACAGAGAGAGTTTTAGCTTATCAACACCGATATGAATTCCCCAATATTTAAATTACGTACTGTTTATTCTTAAAATTTTCTAAAATTTTAGTATAACATATGTACAATCGGTAGCACATTAGCTACGTACAATCTTTGTTGATCCGTCAATAATCTTTCAAATTATATTGAAAGCTTTATGAAACTAAATTCTAGTTTTTTTTTTCAAAGTATTAGAATAATACAAATATAAACTTTGACCAAATATGAGACAAACGCACAGCTTAGTATTTAACCGGACATATATGTAGAAAAATATAATAAAATAAAAAAAAATCATTCGCACACACCATCTTGATGCATAATTGCAACTTTAACTAAACAATCTTACTATTTATAATAACTGTTTACTATTTATAATAATATAGTTGTTAGGTCGACAAACAATGAACTAAGATGCCGCCATTGTACCAGTTAACCAGTAACACGGTTATATATGATTGTTTTCAAAGAATTAAATTTGATTTGTTACATTAAATCAACCAAACAAAACTTTATCTTTATAAGAACGATATAACACTATTTAATGTGAGATGCTGTAGCTGATAAATTACTTCCTGTTTTGCATGAAATTGTATGAAATAATTAGACAATAGTGTCTTTATAATGTATGGATTTTGTTATATTTTAACTTAGACCTTTATATTTGACTAGCATTGCCCGCGGCTCCGCCCGCGTTCAGATGACCAAAAACCAAATTCTTAGGTTTTACATATCAGTTACTCTTACATTGCAGTTTTTGTATTTTTTCTCAGAAATGAGATATTTTACCGCGGTAAAAAGTATTCTATATTTTGACCCGGATAACCAGCTATCATCATACCAAATATAATCAAAATCCCTCCAGTGGTTTTCTCGTGATGCGGTAACAGACAGACAGACAAAAATTCTAAAAACTATAGATTCGGACTCTGTATCGATAATAATGTCTATTTCAATTAGATTTTCCAAAAAATATTTAATGTACAGATTCGACTTAGTTACAATTTTATTATATGTATAGATAAACGAACTTAGAGATTTATAATTTTAAGTTAATTTATCAAAAGAGGTATATTTTTATATTATATTTTATAGGCTATACAAGTAGTATTTATAGTACTAGGTACTTGCTTTGCCCAGTCGCTAACTAAATTGTGCGCACACTTAAGTAACTTTTATAATAATATTGCTACCCATCCTCCGGGAAGCACTCATTGCATTTTGATATTATAACAAAGTATACGCAAGGATTTTGACTACTTAGAATACTAATTTGTGCTCACCATTTCTCTCGCATGGTAAGATGGGAAAGTCAAACTTATATCCGTCCCCTTGATGCAATCTATATATTTGATAAATTTGATCGAAATCTGGAGTAGGTAATACTTTCTTAGATTTACGCGAATATTTGACATTTTTAAATAAAACTATGCTTCGGTTTGATTGCTACAAAGCATTCGAAACGTCGGGAACAAAAAAATCTAAATAAATCTGGGAAAAAATCCGGACAAAATAGTTTTATTTAAAATGTCTAGAAAAGGTATCGAACAAATAGTTACATTCACATTTATAACATTATGAAATTTATAACTTCCACTTTAAATTTAAAAGCCAAACACGGTTTCCGAAATGAGTTCATTTTATTTTTTTAACATTTATCTACTGTCATGATAACGTATAAATGTTTAAGTATGATAATATGTTTTGTTATGAATCCAAAATGACATACGCTTACTTGATGTCGCTTATGACTTCGTGGTCGTGTAAACACCATATTTAAGATATCCTGCATAAAATTCGCTTTCAATCAACTAACTGGCGATGCGCGATGGTTCCGATTAATCTTGGTCAGTTTGGTCTACCCTCTGATTATGGTTCAAAATGCCTCTTCGATACAATCACTTATTTTATGTTTTTTCGTAGAAATAATTTGTCAGAGGCCAAAATTGTTGATTGAATGATCCTACTAATGCTTGTGAGACCGTCTCATTGGTCTAGAATATTTTAATAACTTCTTTCAAAATTTTAACCCTGTTGGTAATCGCGCTAGTATTCTTGCTATATCTACAACATAAGAGTTTTGTTTTATGTTTAAGTTTTAACGTTTAATATATGTGGACCCGAATAACCAGCTATCATCATAACTCAAAATCTGTCCAGTGGTTTTCTCAGGATGCGTTGTTCCCAGACAGACAAACACACAAAAATTTAAAAAACTATAGATTCGGCCCTTCTATCGATACTAATGACTATTTCAATAAAGTTTTCCAAAAAATATTCCATGTATAGATTCGACTCAGAATTAAATTATATGTAAGTATAGATTGATCAAATAAAACAGCTTACGAAAGTTCAAATTTTCATTACAAGAGGAAACACCCTTGTAGAGGCTATAACTAAGTAATAATACCTCCAACCAACTTATATCTTATTTATATGCATGTGTGTATGTTATTGATAGACGGCTTTAAAAGTAGCTAAGCGTGTGTTAATAGGATCTATAGGTCGCGGGGCTTCATCAGACTCGGCTAAACTACAATATGTACGTCACACACCTACTACGCTTCGTTTACGTAATCAAAGATATATACTCGTAGGTAGGACAAGATATGGCATCCATAGATTAAAAAATATTTTTTCCATTGTACGTATACAATACTAATACAGCGAAAATACTGACTGTACCCAGTTATATATAAGTACCTGTCATATGAAGATAAATCCATACTAATATTATAAATGTGTAAATGTGAAAGTGTGTTTGTTTGTGTGTCCTTCTTTCACGTCGAAACTTAGTGACGGATTCGCGTGATTTTTGTGTGGAGATATTTAGAGGTTTGGAGAGTGACATAGGCAACTTTTTACTGCGGGAGATTATCTCTTTCGCACGGGAAAACACGTTATAATTTAATACAATCAAAAAAAAATTATGATCAGAATTACTTAAAACTTGATATTAATGCTCTTCAATACAATTAATTAAATATGTGTTTTAGCATTTTTCGAAATTCATCCCATAAGGGGGTAAAATTGTGAATGAAAGTGTGTCTGAAACCTACCTTTTTAGAGTTTTTTTGTAGTTTTAGCGCGAGCGAAGCAGCGGGTTCTGCTAGTATAACATAAATTAATCCTTTATTAATATACATGCTAGGAACTTTATGTAACACAATCTCAACCCCCTCTATATACTTATAATAATCTATACATATAATTAAATTTTAACTAAGCCGAATATTTTTTGATACACATTAGATATTTTTTGGAAAATCTTGTTGAAATAAACATTATTATCGATACAGAGGCCGAATCTATAGTTTTTAGAATTTTTGTCTGTCTGTCTGTTACCGCATCACAGAAAAACCACTGGAGGGGTTTTGATGAAATTTGATAAGGTGATAGCTGGTTATACGGGTCAACATATGTGATACTTTTTACCGCGGAAGAATGTCTCATTTCTGCGAAATAATACAAAAAATATCAATCAATTTCAAAAACTGCAAATAGTAGGTACTAACATGTAAAACCTAAGATTTAGTTTTTGGTCTTCTGAACGCGGGCGGAGCCGCGGGCAATGCTAGTTAATAATAATAATAATTAATGACAATAAGTTTGTACATACATACGTGTGATTGTTTTCGCTAAAATGGCTGAACAATTTAGCACACCTGGCCCGAAAGGTGGTCCTACCAATATATAATATTATAGATATAAAAGGCAAGCGAAACAAGGAGATATCGCTAGTATATAATATATCGTTGCTTTAATAAATACCTACTCGTTGTCTAATAAAATACGGAAACAATATCTTCCGAAAGGAAATAGGGCGAGCTTCTTGGAGACATAAATATATAATCATTACATACATCCATTTAAAGTAATAACGTTCATCGTACTTATTCTTGATATCCTTCCGTATGAGACGCGAGTGTCGCATTACTGACAGTATAGAGATTATTAAGTAATTGAGATTAATACGCCAGCTGGTTCTAATCTGGATAGTTATATATATATAATAAACTTGTTAGTACGTCTTCATTTTCAAGTTTCAAAGATTTTTTATCAACGTCAAAAATAGAAAGTTCTTACTTGTTACTCAATTCGAGTGTAAATCCAGGAGTTTTTTTGTGAGCCGTTTTTAATTTTTTTAAAGATTATGTTGAAAAGAGCGGTCATATAAGTTCATATAAGTTCCTATAAAAGTAAATTTTAAGTGATTTTTGAAAACGTGTACATTTTAACCGACATCGAAAAAGATATACATAGTATGTCAGATGCCGAATTCTCGGCAACTACCTGACCGATCTGGCTAGTTAAAATTGTATTCTATTAAGACATGTAGAGTTCAAGGTGGTCCCATACTGTTTTCTTCTATATAAAATAATGCACATTTGGGGTCTCTCAAATAAACAACTGTTTAGAAGTCTGTTTAGATTTATTTACATATATTTATATTAAAAAATAACTAATGCATCTCATTACATATTTACCAGTAAGTGACGAATTCATGGCCTTCGAGCTAACCAGTAGACAACCATGTAATTACTAAAAGTTAATATTCAAAATCCTTGGCTATGTCATACCGAAGCATATAGGCTGACGTTTCGCATTAAATTTAAAATGCAATTGTTTTAATATATAATAAAATTTGACGACACGTTTGACTCAGTGTGTAGTAACCCTACTTGCTATGCCAGCGGTTGCGGGTTCGAATCCCGCTGGGGGCATTCAATTGTGTGATGAGCACGAATGTTTGTACTCCAGTCATGGATGTTTATATTTATAATAAGTATGTATTTAAAGTTATATATATGTAGTGTATCAACTATCTGGTATCCATAACACAAGCTTCGTAGCTTACCATGGAACTAGATGGTGCTGTGTGTTAATGTCCCAACATATTTATTTATTTATTTATATAATTTGAGCGAAGCAAGAGTTGAATGCTAGTTAAATAATAAAACAGTGGAAGTTAATAGAGACAATAAGCAATTATTCTTTACAAGGCCAATTATGATCTTGATGGGTTCGCACCAGTCCTAAATTTAAAAGCATCATAGTTCCGATCTCATATTGAATATAGATCCTTGAATATTATATTTGGTATGTTTTATGGCATTTTTAAGGTTTTGCGAATGCGTTATAGAGAAATGATTAAGATATCTCATCACTACAAATGCTCTCGCTTTATCTTATCTATGACCTATCTGCCCAGTGGGTGCATCTTGTAAGGGAAATTTTAATGTGTGATACTATGAAAATATTCGATTGGAAAATGGATTGAGAACGTTATCGATATTTTCCATATTAAAAAAATTTTGTTTAGTTTTATGTCAGGAAAAATCAATTAAAGCAAGACTACCTTAATTGAAATATGCACTAAAATGTATCAAAACCACATTATTGACTTCAAAATTGCTAATTTATATACGAAACAATTAAAAAACAACTCATCAGACTCCATAAAAAGATTAATATAGAATAGAAGATGTATTTCTTTTTGTACATCAAAAAAAAAATCTTTATAAAGCTAAAAGTTTATTCGAAATAAAAAGTGAAAACGGAGTCTCCGATTATTATATGTAGGAATTTTGTGTTGTAATCAGCAAAGAGGTCGAGGTCCAAACTGTTTGTTTCCTTTAAGGATTTTATTATTCCGACCGCGGCGACAGCGACCCTCCGATTACGTGGCATGTTTATTACCAATTTCTTTACACCTTCATGTAAACAAGCAGGCATTATCCATACAAGCGGCTGAATAATTAAGGTAAAGTTACATAATTCGATTCTATTTAAGATACTCTTTGAGCTTGCTTTAAGGTGTTCACTGCAAACATTAAAGTCCATCTGGATCAAGACTTAACTTGCTTTTGAATTATACATTTTCGAAGTTATATTAGAAAATCTTAATAACATTAGGATGATTATATATACAAAATTTCCATTTAACGTCTGATTTTTTGTATTTAAATAAGTAACTAATCTATACGTATAATAAAATTTGTAACTAAGCCGAATCTGTACGTTAAATATTTTTTGGAAAATCTTATTGAAACACACATTATTATCGATACTGAGGCCGAATCTATAGTTTTTAGAATTTTTGTCTGTCTGTCTGTTGCCGCATCACAGAAAAACCACTGGAAGGATTTTGATAAAATTTGGTATGGTAATAGCTGGTTATCCGGGTCAACATATAGAATACTTTTTACCACGGGAAAATATCTCATTTCTTAGAAAAAAAAATACAAAAACTGCATTGTAAGAGTATACTAATTTGTAAAACATAAGAATTTGGGTTTGGTCATCTGAACGCGGGCGTAGCCGCGGGCAATGCTAGTATGTATATATTTTAAATTTCTATACTTTAACTATAGCAGAATGATATTTTGTAAAAGTCGCCAGGTCCTTTTTTTCGTTTCCATGAATCATCGTTTAAATACACAGAAGTGGCTTGACCTCTGCTTTGGTACATGTGTCCCTCGCTCAAAATAAGAAGGAATTAAGCGTATGTTGGTCGTATCATTCCATGATTTATTTTGGTTTGCGCGACTTGAGGACGTCGATTGTTAAATTCACGGTATGTTGAAACTGATCTCAAAGGACGCGGTAGCGGTCGTTTTGCATACCAATGCAAATGTCAATCTAATGAAAAACAAAATTTATTGCAATGCTATATGTTATAATATATTAATGAAGCATGTAATTGTAATATACGAACGTGCATATTTTACTGACATTACCAATAGTATAATAGCTTTACGTTGTCTTTTGATGGTCGCGATAAAGAATATATCTCCACTATAAAAGTACATAATATATTAAATATGTAAATATTTATAATTGTAACACTTTATAACTTGATTGAACTTGTGCCCTGTCTCGGCTTTTTCTATTTAATGTTCTTAATAAGTGGGAAAATGGACATTTGATAAGTGCTCTACTCCTTGAACTCTGGTTTATTTGTTTTACCAAAGGTATATTTAATCATAATTATCATGGAGAGGGGTGCCTTTAACGAGTAAATTTTAATAAATCATCGGCTTTTTCGGAATAAACTGTCAAAGTACTAGCTTCCTTTGTTAGAGATTTGGTAGGCGTGTTGATGAATCAATGGCAAGCAAATTCCAATTAAGATTTGCTATTTAGAGTCCTTTGGTCTCTTTATGTGAATGGTATTTGATTTTTTCTAGTAGTAAATAATGCTTTAAATGTAACTCAGATCAGGTACTTTTTGTCTCGGTGCATCAAGTGGTACTAGTAACATTAGTCTTGTAACAATGCGAAGGTAAAAAGATTCTTTCAAAATAAAGCACCTTTTTCACAAGTTAAAGTTTTGTGTGCTCGGCACTAAAAGACGCCACAAACGCTGTACGACAAAAAGCGTTCCTTACTTCCGAGCGTAGTGGATATTCTCTTTATTTACTTTTAAGAATATACTTACATACAAAACCTGAGTTGTGCATGATTTCAAGTTATAAATTAATTTTCTAAGACTACTTTTCCTGGACAATCTTTTGTCGTAAATAGGTAAGTGGAGTGAAAAATATATAGAATATCCTTATTAATTAATAAGATTAATATTTAATTAATAAGATTTTATAATGCATAATGCATATAACAGTTACAGAATAGATAATAGTACTGACGTATTTATTACAAAACATAATAGTAGAACTATGTTACACCTCTAAGTACATATGTATGAAAGAGAATCGAAAATAGTTTTCCTTAAAGTATCTTGCAATATAAAATCGATATATCGATAGCTTAGCACTCCATAAGGCGCTAATGTTTTTCCTGTAGCCTAACTACCTACATCTCTAAACAAGGCAGGTAGACGCACTTGACCGACGAGAAGCCTTGCGCGGCCCTGAGTCGTGTCGTAGCCTGTACTACGCATTTTCGATTATGTGATTTATGATTGTGACCTACATAATGAACTGTAAAAATATTTAATTTAGTTCATTTAATTGAATTTATATCTTAACTAGCGATTTACCCTCGCTACGCTCGGGTTCGTTCCAAGATACGTTTTAAATTAACATGGATACAGTATGTTATCCTTAAGAGATAGACATATGCCATTGCGGAATTTTCTATAGACCTATATAAGATACACAATTCCACCATTATTTTGTTATATCTCAAAGGGTTAAGAGAGCGTTTTCGTTCGGCTTATTTTTTTTTTCCGACACCTCCAACAAATATCGTTATATTTTAGCCAACGTATACAAAAACTTAACAAATTATATACTAAAATTTTCCTCTTGAATCACTCTATCTATTAAAAAATCCGTTACGTAGTTTTAAAGATCTAAGCATACATAGGGACAGACAGACAGCGGGAAGCGACTTTGTTTTATACCATGTAGTGAGTCATATATTGTATTTGGGCGTTTTATTATATTTTTTGTATTTTAATTATTTGGAAAAAGTATATGCGATAATTCGAGACTAAACTTTGTCTTGACTTCGTCGAATAAAAACACAAATTCTATAGTTATACCACACAACAATATATTAACTAAATTAAGCAGATTTTATATAAAAGCTATCTCGTCTACCATATTTTGATTAATTTTCTTAATGAAATCATGATTCACTGCTACAATATAAAACTTTTACAGTAGTATAACAAACTCATGCCTTTGATATATATCCAGTTGTAAAAATAATTCATGAGCCCCTATAATTACGAATATTTGTAATTCTACCTAGTTATTTTTATTATTAAAAACGCCCATGACAAAAGGTCGCCTAGGTGTTATGTTGGTTGAGGCTAGACGAGATAGGGGTAAAGCGTAAATTAATACGTATTTTTTGTATATACTATTTTAAATGTCCTATTTAAATTTTAATAGTTATGTTATTTTATTGTACAAATAAGTAGTTTGGCAAAGATATAATATTTTTATTTTATACTAAGTATATTATAAAATGTTAATTGTAATGTTTTACTGTAAAAGAAAAAGAGATGGATGCTGAAACTCGTAAATGGCTTAACACATCGAGTTTAAATTCACTAACTTTATTTTAACGCTGAATTACAATATAGTATTTGATAATAAAGCTGGGAAGTTGATAGTAAAAATCTTTAAATAGCACTTGTGTACTTTGTTCGTACTTTTTAACTCTTAGTAAGTGCATACATATACATATGTGTATCTACAATCTGCAAATATATGCTAAAAGTACGGCTGCACATCCGGAGGCGGGTTGGAGTCCCGGGTCGAGACATGTTTAGTTATTGAGTCTTTCTATTAAGGAAGTCTCAGTAACAGCCTGGAGTTAGGAAGTTGGCGGTGTTTCACCCCCGTGCCTCGGAGAGCACGTAAAGCCGTCGGTCCTGCGCCTTAACTCTCACTGGTCGTGTCGAGTATTCATCCCACTGCACCGGAGTATGAGAGTGACAGGAATAGAGAGTGCACTTGTGTTTGCGCGCATACTTGTGCACTATAATATCTCCTGCGCAAATAGCTAGTCACAATGAGATTGACTGCCGTGGCTGAAATCGGGCAGGAGGACATTTTTTTTTAATAATAATAATAAATCTTTATTAGCATTAAGTTACATTGTGTACACTAATCGCAAAATAAGCTAATTACAATTAAGTTACTTCGGTTTGTCACTGCCGACTGTACTAGGCCGAGCCTGTATTACAGACGACAGACGACATTACCTTTATTTTTACTAAATAATACATTTTATATACCTAGATATAATAAAATTGTAACTAAGCCGAATCTGTACATTAAATATTCTTTGGAAAATCTTATTGAAATAGACATTATTATCGATACAGAGGCCGAATCTGTAGTTTTTAGAATTTTTGTCTGTCTGTCTGTCTGTATGTCTGTCTGTCTGTTACCCAATCACGGAAAAACCACTGGAAGGATATTGATGAAATTTGGTATGATGACAGCTGGTTATCCGGGTCAACATATAGGATACTTTTTACAGCGGGGAAAATATCTCATTTCTGAGACAAACATTTCTGAGACAAGTATACTCTTACAATGCAAAAACTGCATTGTAAGAGTATACTTATATGTAAAACCGAAGAATTTGCTTTTAGGTCATCTAAACGCGGGCGAAGCCGCGGGCAATACTAGTAAGCTATATATATTTTCAAAGTCCAGTTTTAAATATCATTGTTGACGCAAATATAGATTCCTATTCATTAATAAGTATATTCCTAAGAGAAACAAATCGCCTTATCCTGATGTTCATTAGACTTTGTTTGCGGCTTTTACAGCTCAGGCTCCGGATCGCCTTGGGACGAAATAACTTTGCTTGATTAAAACCGAGACATTTTAAATTGATTGTGAAGTAAGATACTTATCAAGGAATATGGTTAAATGTCGGATATTTTTATCAATGTTTTTTATAAAAATATGTTTTTGTACGGTTGACTCTATTTTACAATTTTGAATTTGTTGACTCTATTCTACAATTTTGAAATTGAACATGAATAGAAAAAGTATATGTCCCTTTATTAAAATCTATTACAGGAGATTATATAATAATGAGGTTTTGTAAAAAATAACCACGATTAAACCCTCATTATATGTCATACGCTATGAGAAGTTGCTATTGTCCAAGATTGATATTGTGTCCAGCGCAACTCTGTAACCATTTTAATTCTATGTTTTTTTTTAATTAAATGTAATTTCTGTTGCCGGTAAAAAATAATATGAAAAAATAAGTAAATAATCTCGCTGGCAGTTTTCAGTCGTTAAGTCCATTCACACTTTCCAAATTTAGGTAAGATGTGCCAAGAATGTACAATAAGTTTTTCACTTAAAATATTCTCATCAATGATATCTTAATGATTATAACAAAATCAAAATTATCGATCTTCGTGACAGAGAAATATCTATACATTTAATAAAATTGTAACTAAGCCGAATCTGTACATTAGATATTTTTTGGAAAATCTTATTAAAATAAACATTATTATCGATACAGAAGCCGAATCTATAGTTTTAGAATTTTTATCTGTCTGTCTGTCTGTTACCGCACCACGAGAAAACCACTGGATAGATTTTGATGAAATTTGGTATGATGATAGCTGGTTATCCGTGTAAACATATAGGATACAATTTACCCCGGGAAAATATCTCATTTCTTAGAAAAAATACAAAAACTACATTGTAAGAGTATACTAATATGTAAAACTAAGAATTTCGGTTTTGGTCATCTGAACGCGGGCGGAGCCGCGGGCAATGCTAGTATCCTATATTTTTTCTTGTTCTACGACAATGTTGTTACCCTAATGACATAACCCTAGCTAGTGGTTTGCAAGAGTTAATACCCCACGGGAACTACCAGATATTAAAGCAAAACTGTCAATGTCACCTATATCACTCATCAGCCAGCAAACTATCTACATATATGCAAAAATTCGTAGATCCGTTAATCTGTACCATTAACTTAATGGTTAAGCTCACATTTTATCTATCCAAGAGGAACTTCTTCAGCGAGCGACTATCAACATAATTTGAAAAAATTCACCCCAAAACCTTAATTCATGCAGTGATATCGAACCGTTTGTAGTAAATACGATGCAAATTAAAGCAATTAGATACAAAGCCTGAAGACGTACATCTCTCTTACATAACTACGGGCGGAATCGCGGCCTAGAAGTCACACAAGGAGATTGATCGTGGTCACCGTCTAGATAACGTGAGATGAGCGATCGACCGACCTTATCGTTATCAGCATGGAAGGAATCTTCAGTAGCAGCCGGTAGTGAGCCGACATTCGCATAGAAGCCGTTGCGGGCGACACGCGACATCCTTGGCAGCGTACTAGCGCTCTTGCCTGCGCATACGCTGCACCGTGAGGTGACGATGCAACGCCGGTAGGCCATATAACGTGATTGATCTCAACTGGACATTTTATTGAATAGTGAAGTGAATACTGTTTAAAAATGGGTAAGTTATATATATTTTAGTTTTTTTTATAATATTAATAATGCGTAAGTTTTTATGCGATGTTTCTTAAATTATAACTTAAGGTATCATCGTTTAAGGACTAGATAACGCATTAAATTGTATTTTTCGTCCTATTCTTTTTTTGCTAAGTTTCAATTGTACTTTTATATAATTACTTAATAAGTAATATATTTTGTAAAAGTTAATAGCTTTTAAAAAATATTATACGTTACGCTCATAAATAATTAAGTTAGCAACATAGATATTTTGTATGTAAACATATATCCCTGGAGTTTTAAAATTCATTACCATCTTTATACAATATGAATGCCGTTGAAAAGTCAAGTTCAGTAAGTTTGCTCGCGCACAAAGACGAACTGTCAATGACAGCGAAACACACGCTTGTTACAAAAATGGGAAGCCATACGCTTGTCACTCATACTTTGTAACAATATCTGTTAAAATTATTATTTAAGATACAATTTTACTTATTGTTCTCACGAAAATAAAGACAGCCGTCGCGATGACTAAGAATGATTTGAGAATTGACTGACATGAAATGGACTAAACTATAACGCTAATGAATTTAGAATTTAAGAGCTTTTTGTTTTTTTTTTTTGATACAATTTTTTTTAAGCTTAGAAAATAATGCTACATACCTACTAATTGATTATTTTATTAATTAATTAATTCTTTTTATATTAATTAATTCTTTTTTTTCAACATTTGTCGAAATCACAAAATTACTTATAATATATGTATTCTTAATTTTTTTTAAATAGTTTTCGAAACAATGTTGCTGTTTAATCAATTTAAAAGACTTGTAACAAAATGAAACTTCTAATAATGTGTCTCTCTCTATAGTGTAAGGGTTAACATTTTATTTATATTTTTTTCTTAACATTATATTTTTCCTTTTTTTATGCCTCTCTAATTATTATCTGTTTCTTGTAGATTTTTTCAATTTTATATAATTTACTACACTAGCTTAGTTTAAATAATAAAAGTATTTTTCAAAGATCCACTAAGAATTATGTAATAATATAATAATATAATATTATTTAAATAAATTATAGCTTGTCACTTAGGACAGAATGCATGCAATAGATATTAAGATCTGAGTTTCACGAGAAAAATACATTCACCTAATATATTCTATGTGGGTAGTATTTTTGGATAGAGGAGGTGATAGGAAGTCTAAATATATAAGCAATTTTTTAAGGAAATGAAGGAGTCAAAAGTTATGGAGACTTAAATACTGTCCGACACCTACTCGTATAATTTTCGAATCAAAACTATCACTAAGTTTAAAGTAACATAGCACTCATTATCATCATTATATAAAAATATGTACAAAAGTAGATATGTCATAAATTAAAAAAAAAACACTTGTTTAGTATTTTTTAGTTATAAATCTTAAATTTTTACGATCATTATCAGTGATTCGACCCGTTCTATGGTCTAGGGGTGATGGTATGCCTGAGAAAAATCGGATCGCTAGAAGATACATATACCTAGTATTATATGATCTGTGCATGTACATTACATTACTCTTAAAAACTTATTTATACTACGACTAGCGATGACTACGAAAGTACTAGTCGGACTCGTGTGAGAGAAAATTACGACTTTCTAACTTAATTTAATAGGCCTGGATTTTTTAATGTTCTTTTAATCTTCTTAACTATTTCTATTAAATTGTTGATGTTTTCTATTAAATTATAAAAATAATATATTTGTTATAAAAATAATATATATCTTATAGTTCAATGATATAAAAGTTTCGTTTTTAAACCAACCTCAGCAACATAAAATAAATATATTATCATCATAACGGGGACAATTTTAACTTTTTAGACAATATTAAAAAATAAAAATTATAATGTAGCTAACAAAAAATTCGTAAGCACTGGAAAATTTAAGTGATTATAATACATAAGAGAAATTACAGAAGCGTTTTCGAAAGAAGAGATAAATAAATAATCGACGTAAACTTTTTCAGGAAAGCTTACATAAAATATATGTATAAATATAATACTGTTTGAAGTAACAAAAACGGTATTTCTTAACTCGAAACGAATTTATTTATCTCGAAATTATCGAGTACTACTCAGAAACATCTTAGATAAGTTAAGATGAGACGAGAAAAACAAAGGAAGGTTTTTATATAGAATTTTGTAAATATTATTTATATTGTGTTAGTTTCAAAACACCTTGAAGCACTTACAATGCCATAAAATGACCGTGCCGCCTCCGCCATTTGTTTTTGCTGCCCCAAAGCTAAGTGCACACATGATAATTGATAACACATACTCGTATGTTAAGACATGTCAACGCTTGATGTATTTACAATGGTAAAACCCTTCTCTTATTTTATAAAATTGATTTACCATAACACAATTCTAGTAAATAATGCTACTAGTATAATAGTATAATAAGATAAGATAACGTCGACTCGAGTACAAGTTTATTCAGTGCTTGATTAGAGATCTTGTTTTAATGAAAATACCGTAGTCACGAATAAGAACTCACAGGTAAACACTCAAAACGAAATTAAAGTAATATATTTAAATCAAATGAAACATGTTAATATAAAATATAAATGCCTGAAACCAGATTAGCATAAGTACTTTGTAGTTGAAATATTTGAAATCTTCTATACATAAATAAAATTAAAGTGTCTGTAATGTCAAAATAATAGCTTTTTACTAAATGCACATGAAAGAATTATACACTATACAGTACTAATAAGAAAAAATCAATTTTTAAAATGTTTGTCGGTCTGTCTGTCTGTCTGTTCCGGCTAATCCCAGAAATGGCTGGACTGATTTTGACGGGACCTTCACTGGCTAGAAGGCTGATTTTATAAGGAGTAGCATAGGCTACTTTTATTTTAGAGAAAGAATCAGGATTAAAAATTAAAAACCCATGAATTGTGAACAAAAGCCGCGTATCTAGGGACGGTAAGTTGCTCGTAAGATATATATACTTGAAAAAAAGTCGTCATTTCATTTATTGTGATAAAATAAAACTAAATGTCAAGAAGTAACAATAGAGTAAATCTTATTTATCTTTATATATGTTCACCGCTATGTTGATAAGATGAATTTTCTGAGTGTACTTGCCACTCGACAAGCTTCGATATTATTTCAAAAGTAACGTCATCGTAGCCGCTTCCGAACTTGTTGATAATTTTACTATCTACAATATCGATATATCCTAATACCGAAAAATGATAAGGTATATAGAACAATAAGACAGTTGTTTAGATTTAAATAAAGTTTATTTATATAATGTGTATTTTTCAATTCGCTCATATGAATAGTATATTTTATGAATAGGCTTTATACACATAGGATATACTGAACAAAAACTTAAAAAGATCATTACAATTTTATCCTTAAGGATAGAATAAAAATTACTTTTGAAGTAATTTTTAAATCAGTGCATCTTTTTTGTTTTGAAAATTTATTATTTTAAAGTTAAAAATCTTTATCTATATAAAGAACGAGGTAAAAAAATCTACATGAATTCTGTTTTTATGAACTTCTTTCTATTAATTATTAAGAATATTTTAAGAAAAAGAAATAAATAAATTATATTGATTTTGATTTAATTTTATTATTGCCACATGAATAAATTATAGCCATGAGTACCTATATTTTTTTATAAATTGTTAGTATTGTGGGTAATCGAAAATTATATTACGTTCTTTTGTTATTTTTCCAATTGACATTTAAACTGCTCGTCACTCGTGGTATTAAATAGCAATAAGTGGTTTAAAAATCACAGACTACACAATAAAATAAAATTTGAACTGAAAATTATGGTTTAAACGTAAATATAATATATTTTTAAAAGAATGACTGTCGAAGCCCATATTCTAGTGACACGGCGTATTAGACCTGTGTTATCAGTTAAGTTTAAGCAAATACCGCTATTATTAGATTAATTAACAACGTACACAATATTTGTGATGGTATATTTATGCTTTTATTCCTTGTTACAGGTTTAGACTTTTTAGAACATGGAGCGGATTTCGAAGCCGCGATTTCTGCAACCGGTAAGTAAATAATATTTTTTTTATAATAATCGAAATAGATCACTAACCCTCCGTTACTTGCGACTACCTGCGTGAATTAAATAAAGGACAAATTGCGTATTTCCCTTTAATGTAGTACATATATATGGGTCTGTCGGCCGATTTATAAGAAAATCCCTATCAAATATCATTAAGTTCAACTTAGCTCGGACAAACATACAAATAATTGTATTTATAATATTATACGATACATTATAATAAAACTATATTTTTTACATTTCATGCATTCATATAGATCAAATATGGTAAGTTAATATATTTTCTAGAACATAACCTATAGTAGCAATTGTTTTTTTACTAACCATTTATCATACGAAAAGAATGTCCCAAATGGATGATTCAAAGAAGTTATTATGTATGCATAATTAATTATAATTATTAGGTATTGTATAATAGGCACAAGTAGTATTATTAGTATATAAAAGACGCGCCCCTTATTACATTTTTTAACTGAAACCGTGTATGCCGTTTTCATGTGCCCTAAGCATAGGGTATCATTGAATGTACGATTTATTTATAACATTTTTTTTTCTAGGCTTTGGTCGTTTCCACTTCTGTCTACTGGCGATCACAGGGCTGATCTATGCCAATACAGCCGTCGGTATTACAATTATTTCGTTTGTGTTGCCCGCGGCGACATGCGACTTCCGTATGACATCCGCCGATAAAGGCTGGCTGACCGCCGCCCCTATGTTAGGTAAGCTTTTCAGTAACTTATACATAACATGTTAGTATACAGAATTCTTTCGATTGGGATATAATTGCTGCCATTACAGGGAAATCTAGAGGTCCTAGGGAACCTATTCGCTTAAATTTTAATAACATTAGCATAACTTCGAATCGTAAATTGGCAGATAGTTTTGAATTTTTTTTCTCGTAACCTCTGACCGTAACTCGATATTGTGAAAATATTTAAAATTAAAACCTTAAACCCAAAAAAGACCAGTAATTTATGGGGTATGTCAATAAAATTACTAAGTCATACAGTATATAGAAACATTTCCTAGAAATGATTAAACTTGCTTATGCTGATATATTAGAGGCATTTATACGAGTATGTCAAGTATCTACCTGAGTTAATTGTTTTAAGTGTCTATCGACTAATTTCTACTTTCGGCATTTAATTTATTTAATATTTATCTAACTAGATTAATAAATAATTATAAGGGTAAAATAAAATAAATCTAGCAAAAGTCATTAACAGTTATCTAAATAAGAGAAATAATAAACGAGCGCACACCAAAGGCACTTTTGGATTTACAATACTAGTGATTGTATTAAATTATAAATACCTCTTCAAATGTTAGTCTGCTTTTAAAGAGAAATTAAAAAATGTTTTTTTTGACAGGTATGGTGTTAGGTTCATATTTCTGGGGTTGCTTAGCCGACACTAAAGGGCGTAAGGTGGTGTTAGTATCGACTCTACTTATTGACGGGTTCGTCGGAATCATCTCCTCCTTCGTCCAAATTCTGCCCGTATTCATGGCTTGCAGATTTGTCAACGGTTTTGCGTAAGTTTTTTACATTTAATCTTTAGATTTACTTTTAACAACAATGGCTATAACACCTACCAATCAAGAACCATAACCATTTTTTTTAAATAAAATATAGAGCAATAAAAAATAATTAATAATAAATGCATATTACATATTATAAAAACTAGAAAAAATATCAGATATGTATTGACCACTATAGTAATGACCATTTTCCATGTTTCTATTTTATTCCAGTGTTGCTGGCGCTATGGGAATCTGCTTCCCTTACTTAGGAGAGTTTCAGCAAACCAAATACAGAGAAAAAATTCTGTGCTGGATGGAAATGTTCTGGACACTAGGTGTCATCGTACTTCCTTGTAAGTTTTGTTTATTATACCTACGATGATTGGTTTTATTTGATTATTTTATAGGCAGCTACTTAAGCGCACTCAATGAAGTAAATAATTGCTTAATAAACAGTGTAACATTTCTCATTAATTAACCTAAACTAAGCTAAAACTAAAATAAGTTTTATTTTTATTTTGTAGTCAGCTCTTTTCTATCATAATATCTACATAATATATCCAATATTTTATTCCACAGTGATTGCATGGGGCATCATCCCAATCCAGGGCATACGTATTGAAAGTGGAGCCTTTTCTTACGACTCGTGGAATTGGTTCGTAGCCGCGTGCGGTTTACCGTCCCTCTTTCTTGGTTTCTGGCTGTTCACGTTCCCAGAGAGCCCCAAGTTCATGATGGAGTGCGGTGACTACGACGATGCCCTTAACTGCCTCAAGCAAATCTACAAACAGAACACAGGCGATGACCCTGATAATTATCCAGTAATTATTATATACTTTCACAGCCGGTGATGGACCGCTTCTTAGTTGGGGGCTTAGATAAGATTTCATTTTATCATAGAATTGTTATATTATTATTCCTATGGGAAATTCCCTTTTTAGATTTCCATGCTTCAACTATTTTAAAATGACGTTTTGTGAAAGCCCCTTGTATACTTTGATTTATACTGCCGATCAAAATAAAACTTGATACGACTTTAGGGTAACAAACTGTTTCTTGTGAAATAAAACATTTTATTCCATTTATTATTGAAATAAGTTTAAAGCTCTTTGATAAAAATCATATTCTTTATTCATTTAAAAAATGATAGTAAGTATTAAGCTTTGTGTGTTACTTATTTTAAAATCGGTACTTTAAATCCCCAACACTGGCAAATTCTCTCAAGTTTTTTTTTATCGTTGCAGGTAAATATCTATGTATTGTCAAATCTAATCATTCCTTTTATGTTTTATTTTAGATTAAGAGTCTGAAGGAGAAAGTCCGTACCATATCCGTGGCATCGCAGAGCTCTCAGAAATCCGTGCGAAGCTTGAGCATGCGTAAACGTAAGGATCTAAAACGACTTTTCAGCGAAATCTGGGGTCAGACCAAGGCGCTCTGTAAAGCTCCCTACCTCAAATATACAATACTCACTTGTCTTATTCAGTTTGGCTTAACTACCAGGTATGATAGTTTTAGACAGGTAGTAATAATTTGAAAAAATATATAATTATTTGTTTTAATAATGTATAACCGATGTTTTACACTTCATTTCTCAGTTACTATACCCTCATGATCTGGTTCCCTGAATTGTTTAACCGTTACGAAGAATTCGAGCACCGCTTCCCAAATCAATCTGCATCGGTTTGCGACGTGTCCGGTATTGTCGTGAGCGACGAGAGCAACGTGGACCCCTACGATTGCGAGAAGATCATCGACGAGAGTGTATACACTCATACCTTGATCGTCGGTCTCGCTTGCATCCCGACCTCCTTGTGGTTGCCACTGTGTGTGCACAAGCTTGGTGCTAAGTTCTTCCTCAGTACGTAGATTTTTAAATATAAGAGTTTTTTTTATAGTATTAATTAATTATCTGTTTTCTATATATTATGGTTATTAAAAACCTTAGTAAAGTCAAGTTAATAAATATTGATCCTATCTTAATCCGTCTGTTTTAAAATATAAAGTTTAAATCTTCTTAAGACTTACTTAGTTAATAAACTTTACGACAGTGAAAGATACTTAGTGAAATCTAATATCATCAGTTATTATATTTATATTAGGATACTTATCAATATAATCTATTTGTAATAATTCATATAACTAGACGCCATAATTGGCAATCTTTAATTTTAAATAAATTTATCAATATTAAATTAATATTTTTACATATAGGTAATTCATATATCTTACTTAATATTATTCGTTTCCAGTTTTCTCACTCGGTTTCGCCGGTGTGGTGACCGTCGGTCTATACTTCGTACAGAACTCCATCCAAAACTTGGTATTGTCCTGTATCTTCGAAGCCCTCACCTCGCTCGCCATCAGTCTTGTGTTTTGCGTTTTAGTCGACCTATTCCCAACAAATCTTAGGTAAAATATCTAATTTATCTATTTAAAAGCTGTGTAGGTACTTGATGTATTTTGTATTTATATTGTATTTTCATAATATACGAGTAAACATTGGGAAAACAACGGTAAAGTCATCCTAATTCCTAACCGAGTCAAACTCACTGAGGGTAGCTAACGAGACAGGAGACGTTATAACGAATACGTCACCAATCACTATCTTTCTAACTCCGAGCTCCTACTAAGTATTTTATAACAGAAAAAAAACAATACTTACCTATATTGTACGTAGTATCCATACGGAGTCTATATGGACTCTGTATAAACTACGTTTTATTTTAATTCTCATGTCAATTTACAGGGTAATGGCTGCCGCCCTTTCGCTAACTGCTGGTCGAGGTGGAGGTCTCATAGGCAACTTGTCCTTCGGTTATCTGATCGACATCAATTGTGTCATACCTATTGTAGTTTTCTCAGCATTCCTGTTCAGTAAGTATTGTTCACTTATTAAACTTTAAATATTTACTAGTACAAAAGAAAGATCCAAGACCACCTTAAACCAATAACTTGGGTGCATTTATACAAAACAATGTATAGCAGAAATTAATTAACTTTATCAAAGCACGCGTTAATCACAAACATATTGCAAATCCTTAGAAATCCTAATTCATTAACCATTGCATCCCACTATTCATATCCTATCTCAATTATCCCATGCCCCTCCCCCTCTCCCTCCCCACACAAATTGCAGCAACAGCAGAACGGTCATTTTCCATATGGGTAAACCTATTGGCCAAGCATTATTAAATAATCATCGAGACATTGTGATTTATGTTGATGATATTGTCACGTTATTCGCAAAAACGAAAACGAAAATTGTATAAAACTCTAGGTCCGCACCTGATTGTGGTTTGGATTTGCAGTTTCAAATTGGTAAATACGACAAGGAAAGGAAAGTAGGTTAAAATCGATTTCATTTACCTAAGTACATACTTGGAGTCTCCATATTTTTATACATGAACCAAAAATCGTGTTTTTTTTATTAAATCAGCATTAGCAGGTACAAGATACTTCAGTATGTAACTAAGTAAAATTGACCATATCCGGTAATATTTTAATAAAACAACTAAGTTGGTATTCTTAGATTTATGCCTAACTATCTTTTCAGATTTTTTCGCGGATTCGTTTTGACTAAATTTGATTTTGAATAAATCCGCGATAAAATTTGAACAGATAGTTTACAACTAAGATAACCCGAATTGTAGAAAGTATTAAAAACTTATATAATTAATGTTTACATTTTAATAATTTTCCTATTTCAGTTGCTGCAATTCTCTGCTTCTTCTTGCCAAAGACAGGACAAGAAGCGCTCGATTAATCCCTAGTGTTTACTCAAAGCTAGCTAGTACAATTAGACTGTCAATGTAGAACACAAGTGAGTGTACATAATAAGATGTAAATATGTGGACTAAGTATTATTTATTGTCCGTAGAATATTCGCGAGGTTGACACCGCGTGCGTTCCTTACCGTTTAACGTTACCATTTACTGTGATTCAGTATTCAGATGTATTGAAAGTAAGATGAGCAGTATTTTAGAGTTGACTGTGTAATATAACGTTCTTAAATTATTATTATTATTATTGTTATTAAAGGTTGATTCGCCTTCCTTACGCATTTGTTTTATTTTAAGATCATCCAATTTTGTCCTGATATCTTGTCTTTTGTGTTGATAAACTAGAGTACGGCTTCGCCTTACAATATTGACTGACTAAAATTCTTTTAACACTTCTAGAAAACAAATTGTTCTAAAGGAGTCAGCCCACTACACCGTCTCATACCATGACCGTGCTATGAACGTATCAGGCACAGAAACGAGCATGGCACGGACTACTATGCCCACTAGAACGTATCAACAGCGTATCATATCCGTACATAACGGTTTTAGTGCTGCGTATGCTCACCATTGTGCCGCCTGCGCGCACCGGTCCCGCAACGTCGCGTGCCAGGCACAGAGCGTACGGGCACCGGCAAAATATTCTCGCCGACATTTGTTACAGTTCCGTCCACGGCACGTGACGGTGCCAGTCCGATGACAAAAAGGTTTAGTGGGCAGTCTCAATCTTTTCAATACAAAGAATATTTTTATTCCTGACACGGTCATGGTATGAGACGGTGTAGTGGGCAGACATCTAAAAAGAGTGTCATAGGCGTTAAACTTATAATGGCTCCCATTTTTCATTGGGGATTATCGAGGGTAGAGGTAAGGAGAACGATGTGATGAAAAAGTATCCGACTAAATGCGGTAAATTAGGGTAGCAGCACGATAGCAAGTGGGTACAAAGTATTATTATAAGTTCACAAAAAATAAATATCCCTATAGGTTTATATCACTAGTGTTTTCGGTTATATTTACTAAATTATTTTGGACTACGTAAATAGTTTCAATAATTACTCAAGTCACCCAAAATATTAAATTTTTCAACTCGGCACACTTTACTCCGTTTACAACTGCTAAATTATTCCTACTTTCTTGCTACGCTAGCGCCATTGTGGTGGGTTTTTGAACTATTATTTACCGCTTTCAGGTGAACACTGTATATAATATTAATCTATGGGTGGACACTGAAAAACTTGTCCCCCATGTAAGATAGTTCTCCTTACCTCTACCATCAATATATTGGGGATAAAAAGTAAAGACCCCAAAACTTTAATTAAACATTTTATATTTTATTATAAACATGAATAGATTACATTTTCATTTGACAAATGTTGAAGCGTTGATTTTAAACATCTATGTATTTGCTCACATTATTACATCCGCACGCTACAATTATATTTTAATGACATGAAACACATTGACACAAAAATATTTTTCATTGATTTTCTTAAGATGCATAAACATTAAACTTAGCTGTAAGTATATACCCTCATAACGTGTATAATTATTTTTACGATAAAATGTCAATAGTGCTTTGTATCTTTATTAATTAAAAATTTGCCTAATTATTACTCTTGTTGCGCTGATAGAAATAACTAATGTGATTGATTAGTTCATTTAATGTATGTATGAGTAATTTATATTTTTGTATTTGTTATATTTTTATGTACAATATTATAGCGTGTTTAGTAAATATTTTAATGAATATCAAACCTCTTCGCGTGACATTTGATATATTATATCATTATATAAAGAAAAATCTTCTTAAAGCATTACATAATCTGAGAAATATACATATATGTATTACGATATTAACAAAATGATAATAATAATTGTGTAGTTCTCATCATAATAATCCAGACATTGGTTTATTTCTTTGTATTTAATATTTCTTTATCACTTGTAATTTATACAGATAATATTAAAGTTTAAAATTCATAACTTAGAACTTTATAATTTTCTAAAACATATAACTAAACATTCAAAATTTTTAGTCATCTAGTTACAATAAATATATTCCACAACTTTTTACTAAACAATTCTTAAAAACTAAGAAAATGTTTTATACATAACATGCATTCATTTTAAGAACTTTTAACAAACCTATTTAGCAGGTGCATCATATCGTATTCGAGATTGTTACAATGAAAACTACAGACAACCGTCAGACTGGAGAATAAGATAGATTGAGAAAAACCTTAATGTGAAAATTGGTTATATTTTTACTACACCATTTCCATTTTCCAGCGTCTTTGTGCACAATTTTGAGAACATGTGTTCATAAATGTACATATATAATTTACATTATAAGAAAAAGTATAATCTCATGCAATAATTAAAAATAATATTATTTTGTACTTTTAACTTTGTATGAGCAAAACTTAGCAAAATTTAGAGTTGCCATAAAGAGCACTAACTTTTTCCAGTGAATAAAGGTGACTTGTGTGTGGTATATTATCAGTAGATGACGTTTTTGAAAAGAAAGATTTTTATTTTACTTTTACAGAAAGTTTTTACACAGAAATTCTAAATTCACTCACCCACTGATTGCTTCATTTAGTTAAGTTATATGACACTCCATCTATCTTATTCTTTTAATCAGAGAGGCTCAAAATTGTGAGTAAATAAAATAAACATTTTTACATAAACAAATGACTGTTAACATAAAAAAAATGGTGGCGAGATTAACATCTAATGTCAACGTGAAATTTGGGCAGGGTTTGGTACTTGGGGCAAACCAAATTCATCAACTGGAACACCATCTTTGTTCCTAACGCTGTCTGCTCCTGGTTCCTTGTCTGGAGCGGCAGGGGCTTTAACCACATCATCTAAGTATGATGTGTCACTATCAAGGGCTATTTCATCACCTGTTATAAAAAAATATATATTTATATAAAAAAATGTTATTCTTTTAATTTCTTATAAAAATGAAACATAACAATTAAAACCAAAATCATGAAACAGGAACTGTATAAATGTGAATTGAAGAATTGAATTACCGGTCTCATGCAATTAATATTCTGAATTAAAAGTTAACCAAGTTAATCAATTAAAAAACAATTCCAATTACATGGATGTTGAATAGATGGAAGATGGATTACACATGACTACATTATATGGTCTATACTATCTGCCTTTTCTCTCTATACTGAAGAGCGAAGAGCTATATGTGAGGAGCTATTCTGTTCAATACAACGAAGATCCACATCAGATCTTAACCAAATTTTTAAAAGACCAACTTAAAGCTACCATCTTTTAAAAAAAACCATCCAAGTCAGATCTTATAACGTAGAAATATCCTGTAGCCCTCTTTTCAAAATCAAAAATCCATATCCCAAGTTTTGCCTAGATCGGTTATAAAATACAACCAGTTGAGGAATGCAGTTGAGGAATGCAATCAAACTAACAGAGGAAATCAAATTTTGCCTGACTTGAATCAGAGATGCTTTGTTTACTTCTCTTACTCAGTCAATTAAATGAATATCACTTGAAGCAATATTCTACTACACCTAAACCTTATCTGACCAAAAACTTAATATTATATTAGCATGATATAATATTAAGTTTTCTTTTTGTAATATAAACTTACAAATAAACAATAACAACAATATAACAAAAAAAAATTATATAAAGCAAACATTGCACTTTTTCAGATCTGTTCCTCCCATATATTTTATCATACCAAGCAACATCCTGCATTTCTGTTTACAATAATATTATTAGAGTCTACAATAAAATTATACATTATAATATTTGAAGATTACCTAAAGCATCAAGCTCTGCAGCCAGCTCATCATCATCAAGCTCTGGCATTCCATATTGACGACCAAGTGCATCTTGTACTTCATCAGCTTGTTCAAGCATATCTGCTAAGTCATCATTCACATCCTAGGGAAATTATGAAATAACATTTAAAAAAAATAATCTTTTAAGGTTTACATTCTATACAAGAATTTTAAAGTTTAAGAATATTGCATTGTAGTTAAAATTGACACAATTCAATATCCTGTTTTATGTAAATATTATTTTAATTCTGTAAACGTGTTGTAGGTTACAACCACTATCATCAAACTAAATACAAACCTCAATGGTATCTATATTAATCTTCTTAAATTCTTTTTTCATAGAAGCTACACCATCTTTCATAGCAGTTATAGTAGTATGAGTATCCTTAAGAGTTTGTGTTGCATAATTTGCTTGTTCCATGTTAAAAGACTGACCTCGTAAATTTTCAAGCTGTTGCTCATACCTGTAATAAAATAAGTCTATGTCGAGTAATATAAATTATAATATAACAATAAATATTGGAACTTTATGTTTTAACATAAATAATAAAAGAGTATATTTTTTTATTAAGATAATAATGTAAATATTTGTAATATTTTCAACCAATACAATAATTAGAGGCACTAAAAATTACTATACATTTTTTTCTGTTTTAGGACCCTCATTGCCTTCTGCTTTACAGAATTTTTTGCAGGTCCCTCTCTCATCTTAGACATTTGTTCTTTATATTTTCTTAATTCTGTGTCCAATTTTTGAACTTTTTGTTCTATATTATCCGCTCTGCTATCGATCTGAAACAATAATTTTTGGCATTGAAGATGAATCATTCACTAAAGAAGTCATTGTAAAGAACATGCTACGTACATTATTGATGCAGTCTGAAATGCTTGGTCCTGGAGTTTTGGGTTTTCCTCTACCGAAAATTCGATTCATTTTTAACGTTTATTATTACGCAAAATGCAGAATGTTTGCTTTAACACTTGATTAAAATCTCGAATCACAATTAGTTTATCTTTGTACTTTTTAATTTTTATGTCACAGATTATGGCAGGGATGTAAATAATCGATTTTTATATTAATCGATTATTTATTTTTTTATAATCGAAATTTAATGAATCGATTATATTAATTACTCTCTTTTTTTAAAGTAAAAAGATTAGATATGTGTTGTTGGATTAAGCCAATGTAGCCAAACTACACATTTTATCGTTTTGTTTTATATAAATTTCGATAAAATGTAAAATAGTACTAAAAATTAGTAGCAATATTTTTATTCAGTTTACTCATTATTTAAGTTGAAAAAAAAAATATTGCTTTGTTTTTCAATTTTAAAACCAACAGATTGTTGTTTTAGTTATCGACTTGGTAATTTCATAATTATACAAAAAATGCAACTTTTCAAATTGTTCCATAAAATCGATTATTTTTTAGTTAATCTATTTTTTACAAATCGATTTATTATAAAGAGAGAAAATCGATTATTTAGTAAATTCCAAAAGAATAATAACATAAATCGATTCTATGCCAAAAAAAAATAGAACAGCAATGGTATACCTTACGTGAATTCCAACTTTTATTATTTTTTCACGACTCGTCATATTACAAAGTTGGAATGTTTACAGCGACATTGTATAAATAATAAGCGTCAAATTAAAAACTTATGGAAATTGTCTTTTTCGTTTTTTCCCGAAAAATACATTAGTGTAATCAGTTTATAAAAATTTGGTCAATAAGGTACACTTCTTCAATGATAATTGAAAAAAAATGTAGTTTCCAAAGTAAAAAATTATCGATTTCTCCAATTTTTAAAATTTTTAAGGGTCTTTTTACAGGACGACCATACAATGTTTTTATTTTTTCAAAAAGTAGAGTTTAAGACGAAAAGAATGAACCCTATCTGAAAATTGAACGATTTTTTTTTAAATGTAAACGTCCACTTGAAGTTGGATGTGATTTTAGCCTCTGAAAACCATAAAACATACTTTTCTCAGAAATGGTTAAGCATTTCAATTTCATTTTTTTTTTATTTATTACATGTGTTTTAAAGATTATATTCCCTTAGTTTCATGAAAATAAAAAAATTATTATAGAAATTAAAAAAAAAAAAACAAGAAAAAGTTAAAAACCGATTTTTTTGCAAATATCTCGAAAACTTTGAGGTTGTTGTAAAAAGTGTTATTTATAAAAGTTGAACATTTTTACTACACCTACAACTTTTGTGCAAAACATTTTTCGATAGAACGTCACAGGAAATTTAAGAAAACTATTTTTCAACGCTTTGCGTCCCTCCATTTTGCGGGGGTGGCTGGGCATAGGGGGCATTTTACAAATTTTTATAATTTTCTTACATACCTGTTTACATTTTAAAATCATAAAACTCTAGGTTTTCTATATTTTTTTTCTCTTAAAAATAATCGGATTCCGATTGGTTTATATTCGCGCGGACAAAATTTAGCTTTGATTTTGTATTTAGTGCATGGATGACAAATAAAAATTTAGTGTTACATTAAAAAAGACTAATGTCATTTGTCCTAAAATGAGTCAATGACTATTGACATAAGTGATAAGACAATTGACAATGTCAGTGTTACAAAATAGGAATCATGGATGACAAATAAAATATGAATTATGAATTGAAATGTGAATTGGGGTCGCTGTCTTTTCAGAGTTCAGAATTATTTCGAATCTTTAATAAATAATTCACTATAGAAATTATTCTATGCATAATTTTATTATATCCAAAAAAAAAACTTTAATTTTTAAAAAATGTCTACGAATGGATTGTTGAATAAGGTTTGTAGTGAAATACTTGCAATGATTATAAAATTAAATTAATATTTTGTGAACATTTATACTAAACAAATATCGCCTCATGATTTGTTTGTTCCTCGCCTCATGATTTTGTTATGTATGTTGTATGTTATTTAAAAGCAGATGATGAGATGGTAAATTTGTAATAAGAGCGTATGTTAAGTTTATATTATTAGAAAGTCTTTTTCTTTACAAAACTATTAAATTATAATGATTTGCGTTCATTAATCGGTGTTTTTTTTAATTTTGTAGGTACATAAATTATATAATATGTTCTATCTACAACAAAGTCCTTGTCACATGAATAATGTGGTTAAGTGCTGGAAATGGAATGTCTATGAGTTTATTCGAAACCAATGTGGCTCTAAATATGCTGTTCTTATTTTAAATCGAACTATTTCACAAAACCAAAATTTTGTCAAAAGCTTTTGGAACAATGGTAAGTAAATTTACATATTACAATTATTTGCTAGATATGAATTCAATATTTACGTAATTATAAATATACTTATTATGAATTTAATATATATGAGAGTATAAAGTGTTTTTCATGATAGCCTTTTTACAGAAAAATTAAAATAATAAGTAAGCAGTGAAGACATATATTTTTTTTAATTAGAATGTGTAATGTATTTCTTAAATAATTCACATAAAAGAAGTTTGAGATAAATCATTGTAATGGAAATTAATCATGAAGAACATAGTAATTAGTATAATTTAATTATAATACTAAAAATATAGTTATGTGAAGTGTATGTGTTCTAGCAACCCTAAGAATAACTGTTGATGGTGGAACAGTTCATTGGGACAAATTTCTTACTAGTTTACCAGAAAATGAACAAACAACATTGAAACTCCCAGACTTTATCACAGGAGATTTTGATTCTATCACAGAAGAAGTACTACTAAAGTATAAAAAGAAAGGTTGTGAGGTGATATTAATTTAAGATTTATTACTAAGCAAATACATTAAAGACCTATAAGATGAAATTTTATGAAGAATATGAACAGCTAAGTTAGCCTTTGGTAAAACATATAAAGTTTTTGCCAAAACTATTTAAAAAAAAATTCATACTGAAACTTATTGAAATATATATATATATATATATATATATATATATATATATATATATAAAATTTCCATGTCACAATGTTTGTTACTGTACTCCTCCGAAACGGCTTTACCTATTTTCACCAAATTTTATATGCGTATTCAGTAGGTCTAAGAATCGGCTACTATCTATTTTCCATACCCCTAAGTGATAAGGATAAGGGTGGTTGTCCCAGACCCCACCCCAGGGACGAACCCGAGCGGAGCGAGAGTGAGTCGCTAGTAATTATATAAATTAATCTTTAACCTAATACTGAAAATCAAAAATAATTTTCAAGTAGGTACTTGTATTATGTATTGTATGCATTCAGGCCTTCTTAACGTCCCACTGCTGGGCACGGCCTCCTACATTCTATTCATTCTCCTTCTTCAATACGTGGGGGATCAGGCCATACTCCACCATGCTGGCTAAATGCAAAAACATGCTAGGTTCTCTCAGACATGCATGTTTCTTTACGATGTTTTCCTTCACCGTAAGACAAGTGATAATCATGTTGGAAATGATTCGCATATGAAAATATCAAGAGGTGTGAGATTGGGTTTAGACAAAACCCGCTTCACCCGGTTTCCCAAGTGATTGTGTTATCAGTGCCTTCAGGGATGGCAACTATATAGTAGTGCGTGGTAACAACCGTTGTAGGTTTAAGTATCTATTTAACTTAAAGTAAAATTATAAAAATATGATGTATGTTTCAGACAATTCACATGCCAGACCAAGATCATACGGATTTTACGAAAGCATTGATGCAGCTAAATAGCCACTGTTTGGAAACTAATATAGACGTAAGTATATCTAATTGTTTTATATTATCTTTTGGACTAAAACATTGTTGAAAAAAAAACAACAAAACACAGTACTTAAAAATGTCCTTCATTAAAAAAACAAATTAAAAACATACATATATTCCTTTGTTATAGTTAGATCATGTGATCGCATTAGTTCAAAGTTCAGGCAGAATAGATCAAATTTTAGGCAACATTCAAACCTTGCATCTAGTCAAAGAACAGAATTTGTTGAAACCACACACAAAGATGTACATATTGTCAGACGACTCTATTTCCTGGCTGTTGGAGCCCGGAGACCACATCATTGATGTGCCAGAAGAAAGTAGAGGGTATAAGAAATCTTGGTGTGCTTTAATACCCATAGGAGAAGCTTGTGAAAATGTCACTACTAGCGGATTGAAATGGAATTTAGGTAAATATATTTATATTTTAATATATAAATAGTGCGTGTGTGTTTGTAATGCTTCTCTTAAAAGTTCTTAGTTATAGTTGGACCCAATAGATGGAGGTTTTATAGAGATATAAGTTTTTTTTAACTTTGCAACTAATTCATTTTTAAGAGGACAACATTGCTTACCGGGTCTGCTAGCACCTATACAATAAAACCAACCAATCAACGTTTTGTGCAGGATATCTCTTGAAAATTGATTTTGCAGATTCTGATCATAATAAAACCTAATTTTATAAGTTTTTCAATTTTTGTACTCATAGCTTCTTAATCATATATCAGTCAAAAACGACTGAACAGATTTTAATGCGATTTATTTGTCGTACAGGCTATAGATTTTACTAAATATAGAACTTAATTTCGTTTCGAATGGTGAAAGACTACTACTCATATAAAATAATAGTAGCTGAAATATTTTATCTAAAAAAAATGTGATTTATATATTTATTTCCATATAATTTATTTCAATTTACTTGCTGTTATTGCATTTTTATTTTATTACAGACAAACAACAATTAAAATTTGGTGGCATAGTTAGCACTTCGAATGCCTTCGACGGCTCTGAACAAGTTAAGGTCAAATGCAGTCACACTCTACTATGGGCTATGAAAATACCAGGCTTAGTGAGTGAGTAAATTTATGACAAAATAGTGAGATTAGCAAAAATTAAAAGTGTAAATTTTATAATCTACTAGTGACTAACTACAGATTAATATAAAGATGCACTCACAAGTATACATTCACAAGTACACTCTCTATACCTTTCACTCTCAATTCTCAAACTTCGTTGATATGACATTTCGACACTTACAGTGAGAATTAATAGTACTATTCTGTAAGAATACAACATTATACTACTGTATGAAGTATGTACATTGTACACGGATTCAGCACTACTGGATGGCCTTACGAGTTTATGCGTCAAGGGAATGAAATGGTCCGACCTGGGACTCGAACCCACGAACTCTGGATATGCAACCGTACATGGTAGCATGTAAACTGTGGTCTCAGTGCTTATTTTTCCAAAACTCTATTGTGAAGTACAACACGTATAGTAATAAGTACTTTCTTAGATTTACGCGAATATTTAACATTTTAAATAAAACTATCTTTTCGAATTTTTTCCCGTCTCTCCCGTCATCAACCGAGCAAACATGGTTTCTCCCTTGACCATGATTGGTGTAAAACATTCGAAACGTCGCATCGGGAACCAAAAATTAAAATAAATCCGGGAAAAAATCCGAAAAGATAGTTTTATTTAAATGTATTGGTAGTTTGAACAAATAAGCTCTAAAGCCTAGTTCGCATTAAGCTAGTATTTTAGTCTAGTAGCGAGTAATTTAGTAGCTAAATTACTCGCTACTTACCAAAAATCGTTCGCACTTTGGTCGAGTACAGTTTACAAGTGAGTGGTGTTTTGCAAGATGAACAGCCTACAACGCAATAAAGTAAATAAACTGATTAAGCTGATCGTAACGGCTATTTTAGAAGAGGTGGATGAGGAAATTTGTGTGATTAATAAAAAGAAGCTATGGATACGAAAATGGATCGAAAGACGAGATAAACTAGGAGCTACTAATTGTCTTCTGAAGGAATTAGCATTGGAAAATCCCAAAGAATACTTCGATAGTTTGGACCTAATATTCCACAAGCATTCGTGTTCAACATATTTCGAAACAAATTTAAAAGTCATTTCTTCGCTCCAGCGAAACGACATTATGGCGGCAACTAATGAACTCGACTAATTCGACAGGTTCGTACTTGTTTAGCCGGTGAACCAGTGAGCTCGGACGCGTGGTGGGGGCTGCTACTCGCCCAAAAAAATAGAATAAAATGGATTGACTCGACTAAATTACTTACTAAACTAATCGACTAAATTTTTAGTGTTCAGACGCGTTTAGTTACTAAATTACTCGCTACTAGACTAAAATACTAGCTTAATGCGAACTAGGCTTAAGAGGACGACTAGGCTAATAAAGTAGTACCTATTTAGTGTATTAATAATTTATTGACTCGTATTTTTTTTATTCCAGATAAATAAATCTATGCTACCTCATCGTTGTAGTTCCATTTTAGCGTATAATTGATTGGGTATTAGATTAATTGGAATGTAGGAGAAATTGTTATTTGACGATTATCTGTTTACTTAATTTTTTTTTATATATTTTTTACATAGATATTTTAGGCGTTGGTGTATGTGTAAATAAAAAGTTCTGTTGATTAAACAATTTTGTTTTATTTCAGTGTTGACGTTTTTTCGAACTGTGAGTAGTCAGTTTGCATCAACAGCAGCATTGCAGGAAGCATCGAGCTCGCAAAATCGGAAGTGCGAGCTCGATACTTCCCCATCATGGCTTTTCTAGCTCCAAATTTTGAAGATGTTTATGATTATTTCCATTGTTTCTAAACACATAAAACGTTGTTCCTTATTTATTAGAATCATAAATTTAAAACATTTATACGATTTGATTCTAATCTTACTTTTTTAGTAAAAAAGTAAGTATTATACATTATTTGCTTAAGTAAGATTATCTTGGCTAATACAGTGCGAGATATATATATATATATATATATATATATATATATATATATATACTAGCAGTACCCGCGGCGTCGCCCGCGTTCAAACTACAAAAAAAAAACTTTGACACACCGACTGCAGCCTCACCTACCGGGTCCAGTTGTATTTTCAAACAATCCTGGAGCCCATTGAAATATATATACAATATTTCATCCAAATCGGTCCAGCCCTTTAGGAGGAGTAAGATGACAAACACACGTACAGAAGAATTATATAGGTATTATTATTTAATTTAACTTTTTTTAATTTGATCGCAGCGCTAACTGTCGGGACAGACTAAAATTAAAATTCGAATATTATTTAAAATTTGACACTGCGATGGTAGCGCCGTCTGTCGGATCCAATGTAAAACATTCCAAAATAAACAACTACTAATAAATTAAAAATTAATTAAAATAAAGTTTATTCATTTGATTAAACAAACTTTATTTTATAATAGTTGCTAAACTATAACGTTAGATGGCGCTGTTATTTAACAATGAAAACGTAATGTGTAATAAGCTGCGATAGATGGCGCTGTATGATTCTTTCATTATTATAAAATTAAGTTTTACATTTTTATACATATTTATACACAAAATTGTGAATCTAAACCATTCCCAGATCCCCTTGAACACACACAAAAAATTTCATCAAAATCGGTCCAGTCGTTTAGGAGGAGTTCAGTCACATACACACGCACACAAGAAATATATATATTAAGATATATATATATATATCGCTATTATAATTTATAACAACTAGATCTGTGCGATTGTTTGCACAGTATATCAAACCTTGCAAATAATAATAATAGACGATGCCTCTTACATGCAATTCGCAAAAACAAATTTTATAAATAGTTTTGAGTGTAGTGCACATTTTTATCAGAAACAGCCAGATCAACAAGAAATTAAAAAGAAATATGGCTGTATTGTATTATAATTTAATTGTTTATAAATTATAATGCAGCCCGCCGTAGTTTCTAGGGCCACGATCGTAACAAAAACAAAAGCACGATGATATATTGCATAGTGAAATAAAACATTGATCGGCAAAATTATATTTGAATTATTTCGTTCTTAGATTGATGAGACTTTAATTTTTTTCATCTAATTTTACATATACCACAGATCATATAATAATATACTAGTAAGTCAAAAAATTATAAAGTACATGCATCCGTCTGTCATATTCTTATATCCTGAATCTCTTTATAATATCTTTACTTTCTACTTCCTTCTTTCCTCCTTATTCCTCTAATCGTCAATTCTATAAATCGTTAAAATTATATTCTAGCTTCTAATTTAAATAAATTTTACGTTTTGAAAATATGTTTTCCAGATAAAGAACATACAAGGTTTATCAGTTACTAAGTAATGTTTTACTTTATTTAAATTCATGTAAGTGAATGACCTCGAATTAGGTTAGGTTTTATATATGTAGCAATACACTCTATGGGTTAGGTGTCATCAAGCCCATGTGTATTTATTATTAAATTTTCCTCTGCAAAAAATTTACAAGCAGTTAATAAAAATAATGTATTTTGTGTTTTTTTTTATTAACGTCTTTTAAAAATACTCTTGAACGAATTAGCCACGTTAGTGAGTTTATGAATTTAAAAACAATAAATGATATAAATGACCGTATATTTTAATTTCGTTGAAGAAGTTGGAATTTTTCGATCTCTTAGAGACTTAAGTATTTAATTTTCTAACTTAGGGTTGAATTTTCCCGTTTGGCGGTATGGAAGTTTGGAACCGTTGAAAATATCGTACTATCTACTCTCAATAAACTTTATCGAATATATTTGATGACATAGGTAAGTATATGTATTATAACAACTCTATAGATATCATTTATCGTTTGACCGACTTCATAAAAGGGAGCTCTTAAATTGGGTTTATATGTTTTTTATGACGTATCTTGCGCAATATACTTTTTTACACGACTGCTGCGAAGCCCAAAGGAGGTTTATGAGTTTGACCTGTAATTTAAGTGGTTGTCAAGCAAATCAAAATACCTCATTTACCGTATTTTTTCTTTAAAATATAATCTTTATTTAACCTATGTCTTTATAAATAATAGATATACTCATCTTCCTCTTATGATAAATCGAATTATCCATCTTAAATCACGCCTGCCTAGTGCCTATGTTTCCAAACATGAAATCGTTTATTTGTAATATCCATCGAATGTATCACAGATTTATGGCCGATTTCACCAACGTCACCTAAGTTTAAGGGATCCCCTAAGCATGGTTAGGGGGCTGTTAGGGGACAGTTTCTGTTTCACCAACAGTTAGAGTCACCTAAATGTTAGAATGCCACCTAAATATAGGTACTAGACATATGGGCTCTGACGATGGTAAAACGAAATTTAATTTAGGGGCTAGTTTAGCGTAGCTTTAGGGGAACTTTCAAGCTAGGGATCCCATACGTAGGTGGTAGCTTATGGGATGTTGGTGAAATCGGGCATTAGTGCTTCAACAAGATTGTTCTATTCTTTTATTTAACTTTGCAATAGAAATAGTGGTTAAGTTAGGCAGACATAAAGACTAAGTTAAATACTTAGGTACATAAATGTACCTATATATGATAGAAAGAAGTAAATAACAGATATTCGCGAACCTAATCGTATGTGTGTACCAAATTAAAACAAAATAAAGGACTTTACATGTACCAAATTATTCCAATTTTGGTTGCTTGTACAGCAAAGAAATGCTCGAAAAAATTGCTTAAAGGTATATTCGATAAGTAAGTAACCTATTCTAAGTTTTCTGAACTACTCAAACTACTTAACTATGTAAGTTCCTAAAAATTAAAACCTTTCCTTTAAAGGCGAAGATTTTGGTTTAAACTGCAACACAGTACAGAAGAGATAGAGAGAATATGTAGTATCCAGTGATAGTGATATTATGCAATTATAAGACACAATATGTACATACATGAATAGTAGAAACTTATAGGCAAGTATATTCTACCTATGATACACGGTTGCGTCATCTATAAATTGCGAGTCATATTATAATTTAAATCTATAAAGTTAAATCGTGTGTGTGATATTAACGCAGCAATGTACGCCATTGTTTACACAATCGCGACGAGGTCGCGGAGGCTGCGCGGGAGCAGTGCTACCAACATACGGTCGCGATCACGAGATATCTCATCTTCCTTATCAGCTGATACTTGTTAATATCTCGCACACGAATCTCCGTGTGGCTCAACTTTAGTTGGTGTGGCCTAAGAATTAAAAATGTAAGTAATTTATTAAATTTTAACATATTATAGTTTTAAAACGATGATTTATTATATCTTTCAATGGTCTGTTTGTTTGTCAATCACGGGACAACTAAAAGCTCATTTAAATTTAGTGTTAGCATTAAAATATTTCTAGATCATTTCCTTCATTTAAATATAAGCATAAATCCCTAATGGTGTGGAAAACTGATATTTCATCCTAAATTTAGCATGGTTTCAGTTAATAAAATCGTGAACAAGCTCGTCAATGAGTGAATTAACGTAATGATCACGTTATGAAGCTGGCTTGGTCACATGCTCGGGGGCACCAACATAATACCACCATTCAGTTTGTTCTCGCGCGTCCGTCGCGCTGTACGTGCTGTGTGATCGTACTTCGACGCTAAAACACGATAACTGGTGCGTTACTATATCCTATTTTCACACTAATTACCTAGATATTAGGGCACATTTTTATTTAGAACAATTAAATATTGGTACGCATTATTTTTTAATTGAATTGAAATTAAGCATATTATGGACTAATTATTTTTTGTTTGAATTCTCCTTTCCTATCTGTTGACTTAATAATCTCGTCAGATAATTAACTTTAAAAGTGTAAGTTTCTGTGTAAAACACTTCACATTATATATGATTTACATATAATATAAAGAAAATTATATTTTCCTTATATCTCACTGCCTTACTGCATATTTGCCTGAAAAGTAGGTTTTATACAACTCTTATCAAAACCGCTTTAGTAATTTATACAACGAAGAAGCGCGCGTTTGAATTTTTTGTATAACTATAATATTATTACTTTTAAATTATTTGTTTTACTTTAATTTACTTGAACTGAACTTAGTCGAGTGGTTTGTAAATGAAACAAGCAATTAATATGATATTATCATTTAATACAACTATGCATTTTATTCGAAAATATAAACATTTCTCTATCCGCTAAGAATTCTTATTATATATTTTAAGATTTTTGTACGCAAAAGCTTTATCCTTAGATGTCTTTAAAGTAGGTACTACCTTAAAAAAAATTGAATGCGTATTTTTTTAAGTTTTTTTATTTCTGTATCAAATTTATTAATCGATTTAATGCAGGTAATTAATGGAAATTTTTAGTATTACGTAAATTAGTGTATGTTTTAAATTAACACGAATATTTAGAGTAGGTCGCGTAATCGTTAGTTGCTTTTGATTTTTAATTAATATGCCCTTACTAGGGCATCTGCCTTAGAGTAGAAGAAAATTCGAAGTTCCTATTACATAAGGACTTTTATAAGGCATCAAAGCATCATTTTAATTATATATAATGAAAATAATGTCAATAAATCTATGGTTACATACATTTAGTAATATTATTTTTATAACTGCGTGATCTACCACGTGATATTATTTTTTCTTATTATTATGAAAAAGTAACCCAGGTAGGGTACATATTGTTATCTATAGTTTTCATAAAATAGTAACTTCTCCATAAAACCATCAGTCGTACATTTGTAAAATAATTGGCGTTTTTCGTGGCTTCGCGCTTCCTGTTTTGTTTGCGCCATCTATTGAAAAAGTTTGAACTAAACGTCGAAAGATTTTTATAAACAAACACATTTATAACATGACGTGTTCTTATGATTAATAATAATTTCTTTCATTTGGAGTACGGTCGTTCCGAAAACTGAGCAGCGAGCCCTTTCCTCCGCAATAAAACAAGAAAAATTGGGAAAGAGAGGTTACTTATATAATCACTCAACGAAATCATTAACTTTAACTATTTTTTACATAAATCTATTGATAGTTTATCACAAGCTGAGTGGTAATTCATCTTCACATCTTATTATCTGACTTTGCTTAGAAATGTCTTATTGATAAATATTTTTTATCGGTGGAGGAACGGCACGTATGTACTTACAAAGTTTGTTTAAGAAATTCTTATCTGTAAGTACAGTAAGTTGTGTAACGAGACTTTAAAAATACAAAAAATATGGAGGTTCGACTGAAGCGCTGTTCAGTTTACTTTGAATGCTTTAAAATTTAAATAATTAAGTTTTATTTTGAGATGCATAAATCTTAATAATTTACATAATAAATGTTGTTTTCATTTTTTGTTATTTCAATTAAATAACTATATGCCAATATAACCATACCCAGTATTTATGGTGTAATGTACACAGTACAAATACGTAACTTGTAATATGATTAGGAGCTAACTGCTATTCTAACCGTAATCCCGAGTGTGCCTCAGTTTCTTATTTGCAATGTTATATGAAATTTCTTAAACAAGTTAGATGTTAAAATGCAATATTTGTTTTTAAAAACGTACAAATTAATTACAAATACAGCTGATAATCTTATTTTACTTATTATTCGGTCGGTGTCGGTATCGGTTAATTAATTTATAAACACTTAATTGTACACTGCACACAAGAAATATATGAAGAAGAGAAATATACAGAAAAAAAGATGCACATCAGGCAGCCTTATCGCTACAAGCGAAAAATGGCTGGAATCTGTTCATAGTCCTGTATCGATTCATATTCGCAGAACCTTTTTTTAATGTTGAGAAATGCATTTATGCATACCACCTATATACCTACAGGTTATGTGGTACTCACCGGCTAGAAAGCCAGTACTACCCACTAAAACCCACCAGAACCTCCCCCATCTTAATGGGGCGTTGCAGGGTCGCTTACGCATTCAACCACGACGCCCCGACCTCGACGGCAGGCCTGCCGAAGCAGACCACACAACCAAGAGGTTGCTACTTCGGTCCACTTTCTGTCAGAGAAGTACCAGGAGCAACCCGCATGGTACACCGTCACCGACCGACCGATTCATGCATGCATTCACGCCCGGCTGGATAACGAAAGCTAATGAGCCCGTCCATCACGACAAGGTGAACACACATCGATGGGGATTAGTCGCAGAACCTATAATCTATAGATATATGATAAAATTCTGAGTCGAATCTGTACATTAAATATTTTTTGGAAAATCTTATTGAAATAGTTATTATTATCGATATAGAGGCCTATAGATTTTTGCAATATTTGTCTGTCTGTCTGGGAAGGTATCACGAGAAATCCACTGGACAGATTTTGATGAAATTTGGTTATCCGGGTCAACCTACAGGATACTTTTTACTGCGGTATATCTATACTAAACGTAAACCTATATATCACATCATTCCTTCACAGAAACTTGATTTTAAGGTTTACCTAAGTCATCGATAACTAGTTTAATCATTAAGTAAGTTTATGCATATACGGTGTAATAACGATAAGAATTGACATTCAGTTTCATAATAGAATCCAACTTGATAGCCGAGCAATAAAACATTTCAAGTTATTTCTGCTGACGTACTGCAATTACTTCTTGATTAAGGTATGACGATTGAAGGCAAAGCTGTGACTAATATTAAAAACAAATATTGAGTGAAGGCTTGGCTTGATAAAATACCAGTGCAGGTATTTTGCTTTCAACTGCATACGTTTAATTTATTTTAATTACAGTAGGTACCTAATATAATTACCTGATATTGACTCCGGACAAAAAATTATCACAAAGAGGAGTTAGTGAAATATTGCATTGTGTCTTTGACTCGACACATGTTCATACCTACAGAAAATAGCTGACTCGTTATAATAAACTAGCAGAACCCGCGGCTTCACTCGCGCTAAAACTACAAAAAAAACTCTAAAATGGTAGGTTTCATACAAATTTTCATCCGCTATTTTACCCCCTTATGGGATGAATTTCGAAAAATGCTAAAACACGTATTTAATTAATTGTATTGAAGAGCATTTATACCAAGTTTCAAGTAATTCTGATCATAAATATTTTTTTGGATTGTATTATGACGTGTTTTCCCGTGGGAAAGAGATAATTTCCCTCGGTAAAAAGTAGCCTATGTCACTCTCCAGCCCTCCAACTATCTCCACACACAAAATGACGCCAATCCGCCAAGGCGTTTCGACGTGAAAGAAAGTCAAACAAACAAACACTTTCACATTTTAATATTAGTATGAATGGTAATTGGTAGGCATGCATATACAGACGACGATGTTTTAACGTGTTGTCGACGCGCGTTCCGTCCGCAGTTAACGCGCGTTTGTTAATCGAACTGACGAAAAAAAGGAGGAGGTCCGCTCGAAGTTCTCATTTCAACAGGTATATTTTTTTATGTTTGACCACGCATAACTTTTTACAATGTTGTTCGATTATGATGATTATTCTTTATTGGATAGGGTATATCTCTAAGTAGTTCCCATTTAAATTTGAAAAAAAAATCACCCCTAAGTGTAGAAAATAGGGGTTGATTAATTTTTCACTTACTGAATTTTTAAAATATTTTCTTCTTATTTTGCTACTATGTATGTTATATACAATATTTCTACACTAAAAATGGAATAATAAAAACTAAAAAAAATGCCAGCTAATAAGTACAAATCAAAGCACACCGACTTATAAATATCTGATTAGGGATCTATAAGTTTTTTTAAGTTTATCGATACATAAACACGTAATCCCCACTTTGCAACTATCGCTAGTCGCTATATACCTATAGCAAAAAATAATTTGAATAAATTTTCCTGTTCACATTATATGGCGTGAAATTCTTTTCTTTTTCCGAAATAAAAAGAAACGTGTGTCGATTATAACGAGGAAATTTCAATATATAGTACTAACAGCTAGTACCTATAGTATTCTGTGATCTGTGATTAAACTACAACTAAAATTGATTTTGGCGTTTATATGTCAGAAACAGACAAGCTTTCACGTTTAAACGGATATTTGAGTATTCAGTCGATACCTATAGTTTTTATTTACTTTTCCGTATACTTCAAATAACATATTACATAAGTTATGAAAAAAAAAACAGTTTGCAACTTAGGTGTAAGTAATGCAATAGTTCTAAATAAATAAATGACGGCAGTACAATTAGATTTCTGTTCCAATTCCAACAATGTAGTGAACAGACTTTATTGTTCATGAACAAAACAAACATTGGCATCACACGTACCTATCTAATAGAAGCATAGGAAGCGCTCTGGTTTTATTTTAAAACCAATTACTATCTAACAATATACTATACCTACCTAATTATTGATAAAAAGAAAAACCTTTAAACTATGTATAAGTTATATTGATAAAATCTTAGTCTATACATATAATAAAATTGTAACAAAGCCAAATCTGTACATTTAATATTTTTTGCAAAATCTTATTGAAATAAACATTATTATCGATACAGAGGCCGAATCTATAGTTTTTAGAATTTTTCGTCTGTCTGTCTGTCTGTTACCGCATCACAGAAAAACCACTGGAGGGATTTTGATGAAATTTGGTATGGTGATAGCTGGTTATCCGGGTCAACATATAGGACTTTTTACCGCGGGAAAATGTCTCATTTCTTAAAAAAAATACAAAAACTTCAATGTAAGTTTATACTACTATGTAAAGCCTAAAAATTTGATTTTTAGTTAACTAAACGCGGGCAGAGCCGCGGGTAATGCTAGTAATATACTAAGTATATCTAATTATTGATAAAAAGAAAAACCTTTAAAACTATCCATAATTAAGTTATATTGATAAAATCTTAGTATTTTATGATTTGAATAAAAATATTTTTATTATCCACCAATTACATCAAACATTTGTTTAGCCTATACATTTTATTACCTACATATTTTGATCGTTATTATTAATTAAAACAGGCTGAGACAAATTTTTGTCTGCACATAGGTATCATATTCGCTGAAAAAATCTACAATTTATTTAATAAACAAGCAGAGCAATAAGTATTATGGTCTTTTTTAGCGGTAGGTTAATGCTAGAAGGATATGAATTATATTATTATACAATAAGAAAACCTAACATATGATTTATATCGGTATCGCAAATACACACAGAACACACTACTATTATCAACAAAATTCTCTTTAATATACGCATTGAACACACTATTCCTGAGAATTTGTTATAAATAAATTTACGGCACAAACATTCTTATTAACGTTAAAACCATTAATATGCCGTCACCATCGGATACCTGCTCCATCTAAATTTAGTACCTACACTCATAGTTTATCCTGTACCAATTGTTTACCGATTATCTTTGTTTAACGTTTAAATTCAGGCTTATTTAAAACAACTACTCATCAATGCTAACCGCTTGTATCATATAGCTTAAATGGCTAAATTATACAAGCGGTATTTAAAGCTGCATTATTTTCTAGAAAGTACAAAATTGATTTAGCAGCTTTAAAGTTATATAAACTTAAAAATGTATTGGAGTAGGAGAAATAAAGCTAAGGCCAATAACAAGAGTAACAAGAATAAAGGTCACAATATCGGAAACGGGAAAATGATGCCGGAAAGCCACTATTGCAGCCCGTTGGCCTCAACGAGGTACTATATGTACATGAATTTTAAATGTCGCACCTCAATACATGTGTTCATATTATATATTACTAGCATACTATATACATATAATATAGCATGCTATAGGTAGTGTACATTTTAAATTAAAATAGATATAGCATATAGAGATAGACATATATACCCTTAAGAGATAGACCTAATTCGTTGGCTCACTATTACAAAGTTCTATGTTACAATTTTAGTACTTAGTTATTAATGCTACAAGGTTCTATGTGTCATTAGCTACAGTTTAGCAAAAACAAACCACTAGATAGCGGCATTATAACTACAAAATATTCAATTTCACATAGGTCTATGTTGTTTTTTTTACGATAACAAAACTTCATTAAAATTAACATAGAACCTTGTAATAGTAAGCCAACGATTATGCCATCGCGGACTTTTCTGTAGACCTATATAAGATATAAAGATAAGATAGTTTATTTTTTTTCCGACACCTCTAACTATATTATAGCCAATGTATACATAAAGTTAATAAATTATATACTAAACCCTTCTTCGAGAACCACTCTATCCATTGATGAAAACAGCATGAAAATCGGTGTAGTAGTTTATGAGTTTATCACGAATAGACAGACAGACAGACGCGGCGGAGGACTATGTTTTATAATATGTAGTGATAATAGGTAGGTACCTACTTACATTCACTTTGCAATAACAACATAATCGAGTGCTGGTTATATTAAATTGGTATTATGGAGCTGCGTGATACACTCGAATACGATACAGAAATATTTTTCGATCTATTATATCACGAAAAAAAAAATCTCAAATAGTAGGTTATAACAAAAAAATATCTAATAAGTATATTTTTTTGTTATAACCTACCTTGTATTTTTAACTAATATAGGTAATAAATAAAATCACACCAAACAATGACTTTTTGATTGCACAGATAAGTATTCTGTAAATGAAATATATTTTCGCCTTTAAAGTCAATGCGATCGCGACGGTAAAAATTGTTAACTAATTGTCTGTTTGGAGTTTGGACAAACGTTACTAATGAAAGCAGCACATTAGACAGCACGGACAATCGTAGCCAATCTTATAACAATATATTATAACTAAGCGTATATCATAACATAAAACAACCCATTAGTGAGTTTTAAATCTGTTTTAAATAATACTTTTGAAAAGACAACCTTTGTAATATAAATTCTAAAGAAAAATAAATACACAAAAAATTCATCCGTAAGAAAATAATGGAGAAAATAAAGTTTGTGATTATCAAAACTAGCTAAAGTAGTAACTAACCAACGAATATATCATATAATATAGAAATATGTACTTTACAAGCTTTTATTTAACTTGCAATGTTTGTATGTATGTTTGTTCGAGTCAAATCTTGCAACTGGATTTTAAAGTAGTTATTCTCAACCGATTGAACTGAAATTTTGCATGCACGTTTAATTTGGATGACAATGCATGGTTAGATAAGTGATCTCATGCTGAATCCAACATGGTGGACTCCCAACGATTGCGGACTGTTTCTTTTATACACCCCCAATCCCCATGATATGGATATCAAAGGAAAGGATTTGCTGAGAAGAATACGAATAAATACCTAAAACTAAATAAAAAATAAACTTTAAATGAAATCAAACCCATTTATTATATTAAACAATTTATATAATACAAAAGTTTGTTTTTAAAAATGTTTTTTAATATTAATTTATGTTTTTTTCGATGTTAGCTTGTGAACATTAAATAAGGTGCCAGCTATTCTAATACTATTGCAACAGACAGCTAGTCGTAGCTTTGATAGCTTATTATAAAGACATTATTATATACATCTATACATTTAATAAAATGGTAACTAAGTCGAATCTGTACATTAAATAGTTTTTGGAAAATCTTATTGAAATAGACATTATTATCGATACAGAATCCGAATCTACAGTTTTTAGAATTTTTATCTGTCTGTCTGTTACCGCATCACGAGAAAACCACTGGACAGATTTTGATGAAATTTGATATGATGATAGTTGGTTATCCGGGTCAATATATAGGATACTTTTTACCGCGGGAAAATATCTCATTTCTGAGAAAAAATACAAAAACTGCATTGTAAGAGTATACTAATATGTAAAACCTAAGAATTTGGTTTTTGGTCATCTGAACGCGTGCGGAGCCGCGGGCAATGCTAGTTAAGTATAAAATCATTAAACAATAATAATATGTAAATGCAGTCCCTGGCCTGGCATTGTTCAGGACTATGAAAACAATTCATATTAATACCCAAAACGCTGCTTTGTTTCTCATAGAAGGTAAGTACGGTCTGCAAACACTTTAGTGACCATATAACTTGTTGTTGCAAGGAAGTTTATCCTGTAAGGTGATTATTTTAAGATTGGAATTTGCATCTGGAAAATAATTTTTGCAACTTAGGTACGTACCTTTGCTGTAAACATTGTTACGAAATTCCCACACGTTTCATCCATGCTTGGAATAAAAATTCAGTCAAACAGGTACAAATACACTTGTAAACTGATAATAATTAGGTACTGTTTTTAGATTATGAAGTTTTTTTTTTGTATTTTTCATAGACAATCGTAATGGCAACGTAAACCATTGCGATGTAGACGTTTATACTGCCCAATTGATTTGATTGGTTTCATCGAGTGTTAAAGCCAAGTTAAATCAGGCCTCCTCTACCGTGTAAGGATTACTACACAGATTATATTCAGATTAAACATAAAAAAAGTACCTGAAGATTCAATTGACTTGATTTACAAAAAGCGTGATTTAGGCAAAAACTTAGCCTTGACCGTACGGTCATGAAATAATTCTTGCCTCATTGAGCGGATCTTAGCAGTTAGACGTAATAATGGCATAATTATAACAAAAAACTATAACACTGACAGCTATACTTTAATGCAAAACATTTTTTACAATTTGCCGGAAGTTTAAATGGTAACAATGCTGGCCACATTTATTTTAGTTAGATGAAAAGATAAATCGAAGATTGTAAATACGCTACACATGATTTAATAGTTCATCCTACGCGTATTCCAATATTATATATTTAGTTTGTAAACAATTTAGATGAAATAACAGGTGGCTTCTATCTTCATAAGATCTACTTTACTATTGGTACACCGTACAAAGGCAGTGGTAGCCCAGTGGTAACGCGCTCGCTTGGGAAACCGAGTGTAGCGAGTTCAAATCCCGGGTCTCGCACTTCTGATATTTTCATGTGTGAATCATTTTCAACATGATTACTACTTGTCTTAACGGTGAAGGAAAACATCGTGAGGAAACATGCATGTCTGAGAGAACTTAGCTAGTTGTCCAAAGACATGTGAAGTCCGCCAACCCGCACTTGGCCAGCGTGGTGGACTATGGCCTGATCCCCCTCGTATTGAAGGGACGTCCGTGCCCAGCAGTGGCTCGTTAAAAAGAGCTGAATACACACACCGTACAATACGATTCATATTTATTGGCGGTTGAACATCGTACGTATCGACGCGATACGCAGAACGCAATATTAGGTATCAGGAGCGGCAGAGGGACGAGACGCTGCGCTTACCTCATAGAGTATATTGCTACATATATAAAGCTTACCTGCACTCGCAAATCGCAGCTAATGTCAGAGCCGCCATTAAGATTAATTATGTTTAAACTTAGAAATTAAATATTGATCTTGATAATGATCACGTGACTGTTATATGAATAGCTGTATCTGCACGAGTAATTACTTATCGACGTTTGTTACGGTTCGCGCGCATTTGCTTACACTTTTTTAAATCTATTATTGTTTAGTAAACAAAGGATTTTTAATTACAAAATCGTTGACACACAAACGGTTCCACACATCTGCCCCGCACGACTTCTATTACTGCGGTTTAGACACGGTAATGTAATGCATAATATTACCGTGCTTTAAACCCCTATGGGCGTCAAATTAAATACCTAAAACAAAAATATCTTCATATATTTGTCAACAACCAAATTAATTCATCATATTTTAAAATTTATTAAGAGTAAAAAAAGGAAAATAAACTATAAAAAATGGGTCTAAAACGCCCTTGAAAAAAATTAAATTGTTAAAAAAATATGTGCTTGCTCGAACATTACTATTAAATGGAAACTGTCGGTTGGACTTGGGATATCGATATCAGAATTTTATCGATTGCAGTGGTAGGTAGGTACATGAAAGTTATAAATTCGAAGTTTGTATGAAAAAGCATTCGGAAATAACTTTTTTCATCCATTTAACGGAAGCAGTAAATATAGCAGAAACCTAAATAAATATGTACTTAGCTGTAATTATACATATAATTTGAAATGTAAACCCTAAAAGTGAACTATCTTCAAATTACGCGATAGCAATTTCCAAATAATCATTAGAAATTTTATTTGTTTCTTCTGGCTAATATCTAAGATGGCTAAATTGATTTAACAGAACTTTCATTATCAGATAGAAGATTTAGGAGGCAAGGAGATCAGACGTGAGCCATATTGAGTAATCATGCCTTTGATACGTAGGGTTATGCGTTAATATCATCGCAGATTAGAACATTAGAAGTTATTTGGGTATTTTAGTGCGGAAACGGGAAACTACTAAATATATTTTAATGACATATTACATGATTTTTACGTAATTAAAAGCTAAACCAAGATTTAGATTTTTAAAACATAGATGGATGGATTGTATTTTATTTTGAAAACTTGATAGATTTTTTATGAAATGGATATTATTTATGCACATACATATTATACATACATATTTTCAATTAACTAGTGCATATTTAGAATATTGTAAAGTACCATATGTATATGTAAGTCCGAAACGTACCTACGACTTACAAAACTTCATAGTGAATGTGATTTAACTACGTTACGTAAAATATTAAAATAAAAACGCATATCAAGAACACTGATCGATAATTATAGTGCTATTTGCTATAAAATTACTTTATTAATTAAATTCATTATCAAAATGAAATGAATTATTAAGATATGAATAAATTTTACCGCACTGATTGACATAGTTTTAATATCTACCATACCTTTTAATATTTTTTTAATTATTCGTCACATGAATACGAGTGCTTAATTATGTATCTTTTGACCGATTTCAAAAAGTAGGTACTTAATTCGTTTGCATTTTTTTAGTGTGTGGTGGATTTGCATTTTACACGATATCGACAATCTTGAATTAAATTTTCATCATTTTTAAAGAATATACTTACCTCAAGCGTGGTTCTTTATAAAATAAAAAACCACCCTAAAAATGGAACGTTTCCCGATAAGTGATTTTGAAGTCGGTGTACCCTTTTTTATTAAACAACTTCTTTATCAAACCGATATGTCGACATGTTTAATTAGTTTAAATTTTTTGCTAAAAGGCATTTATTTACTTTGAACTCAGCAGTAAATCTGTAGGCAAAGCGGAACCGCCTTCTTCCTCTTTCCAATTAGATAATAACTAGTTGATGAATAAGATCACGTCACAAAATCAAGGTCTAAGTTACAACTATATCCGTACCTAAACGTTCGATTTACTTACCACTGGCTTAAGTTAAGGGCCCATACTTATGACGCTCTATTATATCTGTATGTATGCATTCAGCCCTTTTTGATGTCCCACTGCTGGGCACGAGCCTCCTTTCAATACGAGGGGGATCAGGCAATAGTCCACCACGCTGGCCAATTGCGGGTTGGCGGACGTTGCACATGTCTTTTGAAAACTGGCTAGGTCCTCTCAGACATACAGGAGCAGCTCTGTCTGCTAAAATACTTTATTTATATGTATTTGCTCCACTCCCAAATATCGGAGCGTTTGTAGATAGCCTATAACCTTGCTCAATAAATAGGCTTTGAAATAAAAAAATAAATTTGACCGGTACTTAAATAGATAAGCGCGTTGAAACAAACAAACAAATAAACTATTCAGCTTTATTTATTAGTAAAGATATGAACAGCTTTTAATTTAGTTAAATAATAAATCAATATTATAAATGATAATTTGTAGAGTCGATTGTAATAAAATAATGTAGGTACATCTTAATACATTGTAATACCACCTTAAGTTGAATAATACCACCTTAAGTTGAATAATACCACCTTAAGTTGAAAACAGCTTCTCGATCACCTTAAGCATTATGTTATCACGTCGTTGATCGTCACAGTAACAATTGATCGTAACAATAATAATTGAAGCAATCATTTCTAACCTTGCAACGTAGAAAGGTAATCCACTTGGTACAATCGCGCCCCCATTTCGATAAATCTAGACCATAATGTCCTTTGAATGATTGAGGTGCAGGTGTCAATATCCAAGGGCCAAGGGCATCACTAGAAACAATGTATACACTTCTTTTATTATCCTAAACATGTCTTTGGCAAGATAAGAAGAAGCAAGAGATAAATAATAATAAATTAATATAATGTTAGGACATTAACACACATCACCATCTAGTTCCGTGGTAAGCTACGAGGCTTGTGTTATGGATACCAGATAGTTGATACACTACACATATATTACGTTAAATACATACATATTATAAATAAAAACACCCATGACTGGAGTACAAACATTCGTGCTCATCATCCAAATAGATGTCCCCAGTGGGACTCGAACCCGCGACCGCTGTTACATCAAGTAGGGTCACTAACAACTGAGCCAAACGTGTCGTCAAAGATTTTAAATAAACAATAGTATAACTGTATATTATAATGTGTGTACTAGTACAAATATATCTGTTATCAAGAAAGGCTGAGGATGCATACTATTTTTATCTTGTGCAGTGTTGAGAGTCGGTTTGAAATATCATATTATGTACCTATTGCTAATACAAAAATTCGCTTTGCCAGTATATCGAACCCTACTCGAACTACAATATTCAGTACCCTCAGCACTGAGACAGCAATCTATGTACATGTTTCATTACACCTAGCTTATTATACCTGGCTAGGTATATGCACCTTCTGCGTAAATTAAAGCTTTTGAGTGAATAAGTGTGTTTGAATGTGCCGATTTGAGGAAATCTCTGATTCAAGATAGTTTATGTCATTGACAGCGATTTATTACAGTAAAACTAGTAGATTAATAGATAGTAAGTACTATTTATATTGTTAACTCGAGTAATTAGTAGAATAATATGCAATTATGCACTTACATAAGTTTTAACGTATCGCGAACATATTTATTAGCGTTTACGAGTTTCACTTTTTATTATCTCACTGATAATGAAATACATTGAAATATAATGTAAGGAGTCTTTTAATATTTCAATAATATTAACTTTCTAGGTTTTAATTTTCTGTTAATTAAGAATGACAGCAACAGTTTGTTAAGTTATATTACGTACTATGTGCTCAAATTGTGTGTTACAGTTACTAATGACTCACGACCTTGAATGATTTTGTGTATTTTATAGGTAGACACTAGACATACTATACATATGTACTTCCCATGGTCCCATGGGTATTCCATTAATGAAATAGGGTTTAAACGGAAACTACGTCACTTTATGGCCCTTTATGAAGAGAGTACCTCCAGTGTGTAGTTTAGGTGTCGCGATAAAGAGCAAACGAATAAATACTTTTTCTCATACAAAATAATACTAAGGATTAAATATATCTTTTTCCATGATAGGATTGTCATTTCTATATGACCAATTCATATATTGATTACAGAATCAAAAGGCACCCATAGACCACTAAGATGGGGGCGATGTTCCGTAGTGAGGAGATGGCGCTGTGCCAGCTCTTCATCCAGCCTGAAGCGGCGTATACCTCCGTTTCAGAACTTGGTGAAGCTGGGACTGTACAATTTAGAGATGTAAGTAATATTGGCAATACTTTTTTAATAAGCTAAAAATAAAACTATATAAGAAAAAAAATATTTGGTGAAAAGTAAGCTATTTCACTGGCTAGACTGAATTGAAAACAGGGTATTAAGGACTCAGACTATTTTTGAGGTTATTGTATTAAAAAGTTGCTCTAATATAAATAAAGATTTATTAAAGAAAAAAATCTTGATAATGTTACTTTGTATTCAAAAGGTACTATGAAGGTGAATTACAAAAGTATGAATATGTAAACACTCAAGTATCCACTTGATCTACTTTAAAGACACTTATTATGTCTAAACACTCAACGCGTTCCATAAAAGTATCAATACTCTCCATTAATTTTAAGATATATTTAAAATAGTTCATATTTTTGTGTTTTTAACTAAAATATAAGCAATGAGCATTGTTGGACTTGCCAATCTACATATCTATAATTATAAGCTCTACCTACAATATAATATGCAGGCGACAGAAACGAAAGTGGGCTATAAGTACTAAGAAAATTAATATTTGGGCACTGACCGTGAGATGTTATTTACGTTACATAAATTAATAATATCAATTTTATTTTAACCGCTTCCATGAAAGTAAAGACAACTTTTACCTCAAACAGTTATTCCAGCTTAAGATTAAAACAGTTAACAAGTATTTGAACACTTTCTTTGCTTATATCATAAATTTTCTCTTAAACATTTTATTACAACTGTTTCATACAAAATTGCATGAACTTGGACAATCAGTCACGCAAAACCAAAGGTTAACATGTTATTTCGAAGGTGGAATCGGACAAGGTAAACGTCTTACAACTTTCGTAGGACTATATATGTGACACCTGAATAAAAGTAAAAAGTATACATTTCAAGTGATTTGAATATTTTTTTTTACTAAATGCAAGTGGGCAATCTTTCTTTTATATTTTATTTCTATTATATTTTATTTCTTTTATATTATTGTTAACCGACTTCCAAAAAGGAGGAGGTTCTCAATTCGTCGGAATCTTTTTTTTATGTATGTTCACCGATTACTCGAAGACGCCTGAACCGATTTGGGATTTTTTTTTGTTTCAAAGTCTCAGTCAAGTCATCAGGTATCTATTCTAAATGAAAATCCCCGTTTAGTTATTTTTTACATTTTAGTGCCTGGAAGTAGGTTTTTTTTGTTTTTAGTTTTTATGAGCGATTCTTTATAAATTCCTTCATGACCTACGAGTACCTAGAAAAACAATGCTACTATTAAATGCAATAAGCTAATGGCCGATTGTATATTGCAAATCTAGTTTATAAATCACATAATTACATATACCTACATACATTTTTTTAAATTTTAGTATATATAGTGCATACATTTATTTTATTATGTTTGTACCAGTTTGGTAAAATATTAGCGTATAGCAAATTTTATCAAGGCTTAATAGAATGAAACGCTCGCCTCATCCCAATATTTTACAACTTCATCTCACCTCTAAAGCAGTCAAGTTGTTGACCCTGGGAAAACGGGATTCACTGGATCTGGCAAAAACGCAATCTGAATGATTAAATGAATTCCTCCGTACAAATGGCGCGCTAACTAAACGCGTCGGTAAATGGCATTTGATTTTCTAGATAAAGATAGTCTTACGAGTTAAAGTAAGTGTTAGTACTTATTAAAAATTAGATATGCCCTGTAGTTTGTGGATATGCCTACCTATTTAAAGCGTTTTTTCTGTGATTGCTGTAATCATAAAAAAATAAATTATGGTCGAATCATTAGTTATAAATTTGACCACACGTTTGGCTCAGTTTGTAGTGACCCTACTTGCTGTGCTAGCGGTCGCGGGTTCGAGTCCTGGTGGGGGTCTTCATTTGTGTAATCAGCACGAATGTTTGTACTCTAGTCATGGGTGTTTATATTTATAATATGTATGTATTTAAAGTTATATATATAATATTGTATCAACTATCTTGTATCCATAACACAGGCCTCGTAGCTTACCATGAAACTAGATGGTGCTGTCAGCTGTGTGTTAAAGTCCCAATATATTTAGTCCCAACATATTTATAAATGAACAATTCAATGGAGATATTTAAGCAAAGCATTTCTTTACAGTTAAATCCCGACGTAAACGCATTCCAACGTAAGTTCGTAAACGAAGTTCGTCGCTGTGATGAGATGGAACGTAAATTGCGGTACATCGAGGCTGAGGTACATAAAGACAAGGTGCACGTCCCACCAGTTAAGGATATGCCGCGAGCACCCAACCCCAGAGAAATTATTGATCTTGAGGTAAGACATATTATTATATAAGGATAATTGGTGATTTATACATGTAAAACTAGTAAGTAATTTTGGTGAATGTATGTGTGTATACAGACAAGTAAAAAAAAAGTAAAAGTTCTGCCAGTAAAACACAATAATATAATTAGAATTGACAAACTCTAACTAACTTAATTATTATTTTTGAAATATGGTACAGATAGGTATTTATACAACTAAATATATTTAACAGGCACACTTGGAGAAGACGGAAAACGAAATCCTTGAGTTATCTCACAACGCCATCAACCTGAAGCAAAACTACCTTGAGCTGACAGAACTGAAACACGTCTTGGAAAAAACTGAAGCTTTCTTCGTAGCTCAAGAAGAAATCGGAATAGATTCATTGACTAAGTAAATATTTATAAGACCTTATCAATAAAATAATTAATGGAGTAGACTTTGATATTTTCATAGATAGAATAGGGATAACGAATAGTCCCCAAATGAATGTTTTAAAATGTTTGCTTCACTTAGGTAATTCAACTTCTTAGAGATTGAATCTGGTACGAAATGGACCAAATCATGTACCAAATATGTATGTACGAAATCTATTTTTTACCAGTTTGTACCTACAGTTTATTCATGTAAAAAATATTTTAATAAGACAGTCCAGCAACAATTTAAACACACACAGAATTCCGATAATCAAAATGTAATAAACAGGTCGCTAATATCCGATGAGACCGGCCAACAAGCCGCCACACGCGGCCGCCTCGGCTTCGTAGCGGGAGTTGTGCAACGAGAACGCGTCCCTGCCTTTGAGCGCATGTTGTGGCGTATATCGAGAGGCAATGTATTTTTACGCCGAGCTGAACTGGAAAAGCCTCTTGAAGATCCTAACACGGTAATAAGAGATTTTTTTGATACTTTTCAGTCATCATTTCATATTGTAATTATATGAAAGGAGTCAAGTTGTAAAACAAATAAATTATTGTACCTGTACCTAATATCATAATATATTACATAATGACTTTATGTCATCGATTTTAAAATAAAATATTTATTGCAATCACGATTGGTTATTAATCACTGAAGAAAAGTAATTAGTAGGATTTTAATAAAAACTAAGTATAATTAATTTCAACCAAAATCAAATCACAAATATTCAGTAATTATGCTATTAAATAAAATTATAAATAAGATTATTTTGTGAGCGAGTATATTTTCTTCTTTATATTGTTATTGCTGAACGGATTGGAGTGAAATACATCGTGGATTAAAATAGACTGTATTATATAGATATTGTACTTAAATATTATGAACTTATCTCTGACATGAGTGAAGGTTTGAGCAGAGTTAAATGTTGATTGCAGGTAATATGTACATTAAAATAGCATTTTAAACTCTTTATAACATTTCTAGGGCAATGAAATATATAAGACCGTGTTCGTTGCGTTCTTCCAAGGAGAACAACTGAAGTCTCGCATCAAGAAAGTATGCACAGGCTTCCACGCGTCGCTGTATCCATGCCCGCCCTCCAACACCGAGCGACAGGACATGGTTAAGGGTGTTAGGACTCGTTTGGAAGATCTTAACATGGTAAATATACGTTTATATAAAGAGTTTATGATGTCTTCTTAATTAAAAAGTAACACCGACTTTAAAATCACATAGTGGCATTTTTTTTTATTTAAATTTTAACACCGTAAGTAAAGGTGCGACCTATTTATAGAAAAAACATTAAAATCGTTGCAAAATTGAAACAGTTCGAGTAACACACACAAAAAAAACCTAAATTGAAAAACCTCCTTTATTGAAGTTGGTTAGAAATAATCAGATAAAGAACCAGTACATACTACATAGTATTATACATATACGATTAATTAATTACTATTTATAATATATTGAACGATGAGTGAAACAAAATCTCCTTGCTTTATTGTCTTCTAATGACGAGCGACTCTTGACTCTTGTATACGGTGATTTATTTAAGTACACCTAATCACTTTTTTTGCCTATTGTTATTATTTATTTTGTTATGAATGAAAATAATGGTTTTACATTACGTGCTAGGAAGTAAATAACGTTATCTGGTTAAGCCAATGATGTAATAGCAATGCATGTGCCTTATTCTTCGTCCAATTTTTTCTTACCGACAGTTATTGTCTTAGTAAAAATATTTCGATAGTCGACCATTTTGGGATATGTTTAGCTGGCATTGTTTTTTACACCTAATTAAGCACAAAATGGAAGAAATACATTATATTTTAATGAGTAATCTTCATCTTCCTCGCAATGAGAAAAAATTTCTTTTATATTACAAGAAATTTCTATACAAGCTAAAAACACGCATAATATGTAAATTGTAATAATATATAATATGTATGACGTAATTTATAACATGGTTTCCATTAGTGTCACTGAACAACACCATTCATTACCAGGTCCTAAACCAAACCCGGGACCACAGACAACGTGTGCTCATGAGCGTGGCCAAGGAACTCGGTAGCTGGTCCATAATGGTCCGCAAGATGAAGGCCATCTACCATACACTGAATCTGTTCAACATGGACGTGACTAAGAAGTGTCTTATCGGCGAATGCTGGGTGCCGACTGCTGACCTACCCAATGTACAAAAAGCTCTCGCTGATGGATCGGTACGTATTTTTAAACGCAGTTAAAACGAATCCTATAGCTATACATAAATTTTACGAAACAAATTTAGTAAACAAATATAGCGTATTTATAACAGTGTTTAAAGCTAGCAAGATAGATGATAGAATGTAGACTGACAAACAAAACATTAATTAAAGACGTTTCTCAGTTTAATTGAAGTTGTTTAAACACAATACAATGTCATAAAATCAACTCTTTCAATCTTCATAATAACGAGATTGTAGTTACCAAATATACAAACATTCAATATGGTTAATCAAATATTATTTTTATATACATATCTGTATAGACACATGAATAAAATTGAAGTGTTTGTAATGTCAAAATAACAGCTTTTTACTAAAAACATATGAAATTATTAATTATGCATATACGGCACTTACCTATAAGAAAAACAAAATTTTTATATTTTCGTCTCTCTGTCTGTCTGTTCCGACTAATCTCCGAAATGGCTGGTCTAATTTTGACTGGGTTTTCACTGGCAGATAGGAGTAACTTAGGATACTTTTATTTTATATAAAGAATTAGGATACCGCTTAAAAAAAATAAAACGTTCCTAGGGACGCACTCGATCAAAGCGAGGGTGTCGCTAGTTTAATATAACTATATAATATTTTTTATGTTGCTAAAATAACATTTAAAATATTATAGAACGCAAGTGGAAGTTCTATCCCGTCTTTCTTAAACTGCATCGAAACCGACGAAGTGCCGCCTACCTTCAATCGTACAAACCGCTTCACGCGGGGCTTCCAAAACCTCATCGACTCGTACGGTGTTGCCTCCTACAGGGAATGTAACCCAGGTAATAATAATGCATAATAATATAAACTATTGTAGAGCAGTCGTAGTATTAACTAGATACTGTCCACAACATATGTGTAGTAAACAGATGATAGCAACACTCCAATATATCGGAACCAGAACAACGTCAAATGTATTTAAGTTTATTGAAAATGTCTATAATGTGAAAAGCGTATAATAAAATTATAATGTAACATCACTAAAAATTGCTATACATATTGGCATATAGTTACAATTATTTCCATTTAATATCATTAATTTTAATTATTCCAACCGTAACCTGAGAACCTAAACCGTACAAGTCTTCAAAAACAGTAAATAATGAAAAAAAAAGTAATCAATCAAAATATTTTATCTACTATCTCAGAAATATAATAGTAATGTTTTTGCTATTTCCCAGCACTCTACACCATCATCACTTTCCCCTTTCTCTTTGCGGTGATGTTCGGAGATTTAGGCCACGGCTTGATCATGGCTATGTTTGGTGCTTGGATGGTAGTAAAAGAAGTGTCCCTCGCTGCAAAGAAGTCTAACAATGAAATCTGGAACATTTTCTTCGCCGGTCGCTACATTATCTTGCTCATGGGCTGCTTTTCTATGTACACTGGGCTAGTATATAACGATATTTTCTCCAAATCGATGAATATATTCGGAACGTCGTGGATTGTGCCGTATGACAATAAAACTCTAGAAGCGAACGCTGCTTTGTCCATGGATCCAAAAGATTCTTACATCGACACACCATACTTCATCGGTATCGATCCTATTTGGCAAGTAAGTTGTTTTTTATAAATACTAAATTTGATTCATAAAGCGACCACATAACAGAAAATTCCTAACATTTTCTATATATATGTGTTCTTTCGCATCTCTTGTAATAAAAAAAGTTGTCTTTAAGTTGTCTAGTTTAAATTTATTTTAAATTCATAACATTTATTGTATTTTTTAGACTGCGGAAAACAAAATTATTTTCCTGAACTCCTACAAAATGAAACTGTCCATCATTTTCGGTGTCGTCCACATGATTTTCGGTGTCTGCATGAGCGTCGTAAATTACAAGTAAGTTTCTGTTTAAACAATTATCCATTTAACCAATTCTTTATAGTAGTTGAAATAAACAATTTAAAAAAAGAAATTTAAATAAGCGTATTTTAGTACTAAATCATTGTGTTCTTCATGGAATTATTGATACCAAAACTTTTGGTTAAAAATCTGTATTCTGACCCATGTGGTAATTTGGTTTCTTATTGATAATTTTTTCTTATTCATTCATTATTTTTCATTGAAACAGCTTCTTCAAGCGCCGCTACTCCATCTTCTTGGAGTTCATCCCCCAGGTCGTGTTCCTGTGTCTGCTCTTCTTGTACATGGTGTTCATGATGTTCTACAAGTGGGTTTCCTACAGCACTTTATCTAAAGGTTAGTCACACCATACGAATAACAATTTAGGTTATAATTTAGAAAAATGACTATACTTTTTTTTTAAATACCGTACGATTATTTCTATCAGTTTGCTAAATTATATGATAGTTACCCATTTATGTTAGATAGTTTTTGTTGCATAAAAGTCGTTTGAAATATAAATCAAGTCTTAAGCAGATTTTATTAAATAGTAATTTTTATCGTTTAAATGGTTATAAAAAACCTTTTATAACAAATTTATTTTCGAAGCAAAAAATCTAAATATCTAGATGCTATTCTTTCTTTACAGATATAGCCTATACCCAAGGGTGTGCACCTTCAGTCCTGATCCTGTTCATCAACATGATGCTGTTCTCTAGCACCGAGCCCGAAGGCGGCTGCAAAGAGTTCATGTTCGAAGGTCAAGGCACCATCCAGCGAGCGTTCGTCCTTGTGGCGCTGTGCTGTATACCAATCATGTTGTTCGGCAAGCCATTATACTTACTCTGTGCGAGTAAGAAGAAGAAGCCTGCTAAGGTTTGCAAAGAATTTTTATAATAATCTGATCTCATATTTTTTGTTTGAAATAAAATTTTAATCTAATCTCGCAATAAAAAAAGAAAAATCGTTTAACACAGACTCTTATATCATTTGTAAATAATTAAAGGATTCTAAAAGAAGTCTCTATCAGTTATTGTATGGATAAAATGAAATATCACAGATACGAAAAACCTCGCACTTTAACATTTCTACAATATATCGCTTCAATTCCTACAAAGAAACTATTTATTAGCAATATCATAACAAGTGAAAGTTTTTTTTCAGCCTGAACAGCCAAATGGAAACGTGAACCAAGGCATTGAGATGCAGGAACAAACAGACATCAGCTCTGCACCTAAGCCTGAAGCCAAGTCGTCCGGAGGCCACGACCATGAGGAGGAACCCTTTAGCGAAGTTATGATTCATCAAGCTATTCACACTATTGAATATGTACTCAGTACTATTTCTCACACCGCCTCGTACCTTCGACTGTGGGCTTTGTCTCTTGCTCACGCAGGTAATTATTCTCTTTTAATATGAAACCTCGTTTAGAAATGTTAATTGGGATAGAATATTTTTGATTATTAATTCTACATCTACCAATCATATTCAAAGTGACTCATCAGTATTCTTACAGTGATATATTTTGGGTTACATGCTTTTGGGTGTTGTAGTGTACTAAATTTAGTTCCGATCCGTCCAGCAGTTTCTGCGTTAAGGACGTAACAAGCACACACACACACACACGCACACACACACACACACACACACACACACACACACACACACACACACACACACACACACACACACACACACACACACACGCACATGCACACACGCACATGCACACACACTCATACATACACATGCACCCACGCACACACGCACCCACGCACGCACGCACGCACGGACGCGAATAGAATAGAACTTTTTTTGCGTAACACTACTACAGACACAAAATAGTAATAGCCCGATTATTATTATTATATTTTATTGTTACTTTTGACTAAACGTTTAATTAAACATTTGCAGAATTATCCGAGGTACTATGGAGCATGGTGCTCAGATTCGGTCTGCAGGACCACGACTACGTGGGCGCCATCAAGTTGTACGTAGCGTTCATCTTCTGGTCGCTGTTCACGCTCGCCATCCTCGTCATGATGGAGGGGCTTTCAGCTTTCTTGCATACATTGCGTTTGCATTGGTTAGTATATTTCTTCACTTCTATCTTTGCCATAAAATCACTAAGATCCGAGACATTAGAGAAAGATGAATGAATCGCTCATCAATTAAAGGATTTTTCTTCCATATAAGAAGGCCATCAAATATTTATTGTATAGCATTCCAATAATTAAGGGGTCTTTTGATGTTGTCATGTGTACATATGTATTTCATTTTAAAAGGGTTGAATTATTCGACAAATAGTTTAATTAAAATTTTATTATATTTAATTTCCCTAATTATTTTTATAATCAAAATCCTTTAAATAATGAATATTTTCCATTGTATTGCGACTGTCTCCAATAAAGTTTGTTTGGATATTTGAATATTAACATTAAAATGTCACTTAAATTCTAATTCAACAAACAGGTAAACAGTTTTAAAAATTATATTTCAGGGTGGAGTTCATGAGCAAATTCTACTCAGGTCTGGGCTACATCTTCCAGCCTTTCTGCTTCAAGACAATCCTCGAACAAGAGGACAATGAAGATTAGAGTTAAAAAAAGTATTCTTTTGAATAAACCGTAGTGTAGATCGCAACAGTATTGGCATACAAAATTTAAATGCAATAGGTGCAAGGTCACTATTCATAGTTGTTGAATAAAAAAATTTTTGTGTATATTTACTTGGTGTTTTATTTAGTTTTTTAATGGGAAATTAACATACATTTATTTTACTGTACATATTTACTATTGTAATAGATGAAAAACTTAACATAAGAATTCCATATTTTGTTAACTAATTATTCTAGAAAAAAATTACATAAATAAATCATTTTTATAACAAAATTTAGTCATTTTTTAAATCAATATATGTGCATTCAAAACATTTCATACAAGGACGGCTTGAATTATAAATCTCTTCTACAGAATAAAGTTTACACTTTAAATTAAACAACAGATAATATAACAAATCAAAATATTTGTTTTAATGAAATACAAACATACCTGTGACGAAATATTGACAGTTAAGTTCTTAAATTAGTTTTAGCCTTTTCAAGTATGTCCTTCTTAATCTTAGGATAGTCTGGATGAATTTTTAAAATATGTCTACAAACGACAATGCATTCTGGATATTTTTTCATTTTTAAATAAGAATAGGCCAACTTGTATCCCACAGCTAAATCGTTCTTTCCCGTGTGTATCCAAGCCTTATCGTAATTAAAAGCTGACATTTTATAGTTTTGCTCCTTTTCTGCTATGAAACCTAAAAAGTTACGTCAAAATTATTAAATATTACATTTTAAAATTCATTCTCGTTGTTTCAAATTAAAAATTGTACTCTGCGGTTTGCACTTGGAAGGTGGTTGTATAATAAGCACAATTATTGTTCCATTACGTTATGGCTTACGTAGCCAAAAGGCAAACATGGATCCCTTATAATTTCAACACCGTTTTATTACTACTTTAGAGCAAAATTTGGATAGAGAAGGTGTCTCATGTCAACCGCCAGATACTATTATAGTCAAATATTAACAAAAAAATAAGGAGTGTCTCTCCATACTAATAAATAAAATAAAAATGAAATATATTCGTTTTTTCATCAATCATGTCTGTCTCATTTTACCCCTATTTTTCTACAAATAGCCTCACATATAGTAGCTAACATACATTTTACCATATATAATATCAGTAAGAACAGTTACGTAATAATTATTACCTAAATATTGATATGCAGCTGCGCAGGAATTGTTGTGATTTATGATTTTAGTTAGAATCTCTTTAGCAGCATCCATTCTACTAGAACTTATTTGATTATCTGCAACTTCTAACCAGCATCTGTAAACAAAAATATTAAATCCATACAAATATTATAAAATATGAAAATTTGTGAGAATGGATGGCTGTCAATTACTCTTTCACGCCAGAACGACTAAACGGATCTGGATGAAATTTGGCACAGAGATAGATTATAGCCTGGAATAGCACATAGGTTACTTTTGATCCCGGAAAAATGTTCGGTTCCCGTGGGATAGATTTGTTATTGTCTAGGGACAAACCCGAAGCGAGGGTAGGTTGCTAGTGTTGTATATTTATGCATATGTATAAGATATTATTACCTTTCTAAGCCATCTGCTTTTTCTGGTGTCCAAGGAATAGAAGATATCGTCCGTTTGAGAATATTTTTAGCCCGAGTTGGTTGTTTCACGATGTTGTACCTAAAACATAAATAAATAAAATAGAAATATTACTAAGGGAATCACACTCTTCACCATTTTTTTATTTACTTTCATAAGTATTTCTTCCCGCCAATAATAAAAGACATTTTCTATTCATTTGTTTTTTTACCTAAATTTTATTTTTATTTTATTTGACCTAAATATTTAATTTAGTATAAACGAAAAATCTAAATATACATTAAATCGTTTGAAGACCAAAAGAAATATTTACGAACGCCCAGCAAAGCGGTCAGTCAGATGATGGCTTGTACAGCATATAAACTATGACCATTTTGAATTTTACTGAAATCCTTTGAACCGTTAAAGCGTGAAGAATTAACAAAAACTCTTACCAACAATTCTTCGCATATGTAATGTTAGCATCAGGATATTTTAACTGACCAAGTTAAATTAGTAAAGTGCACTAAAATCTAGTGAAATCCAAGATAACTTACGCATTAGCAATGGCCAATATAAGGTAGGGGTCATCTTGATAGCCTTCCTCAGCGGCCAGTGGTAGTATTTCGTTCAGCACTCGCTCGGCGCTGGACTTTTGTTTGGTAGCGAGCTGTAAAAGCGCTTGAAGCGCTTTACGTTCCATCGGCGATACTTCTGTTAGGAGTTTCTCGGCTGTTCTAAGAGCTAGTAGACGTGTGTCGCTAAAAGTAGTAATAATATTGTTTTGATATTGAATCTGTGGGATTGAACTTTTCAATTACGTAGAAAATGGTGAAAATAATAATAATCGATTCTGATAAAATCAAAAAATGTATCGCAATTTTTTTTTAAACCATAGTTTTCAATCCGATATTTTATTATATTTAAATGTGTGTATGTTTTTAGCGGCAACATATACACATGTTAAATGTCAAATATAAAATTAAATATTGACATGACGATGCATAAAGTACTTATATTTTGATTCGATAAATTATTTTTTGTTTATATAGCTATCAAAATTAATTTCCCTACTTTTACAACTAATAACATTTTATAAAATACAATAATATTAAATATATATGAAATAAACATAAAAAAAAGCTGCACATCCCTACAAGAGAAGAAACAATTATTACTAAATAAAAAATAAAAGGGGCATTACGTTTCATCATTAGCGACCAGCGCCTCACTGAGCGCGTCGGGAGAGTTCTGCTCGAGGCAGAGCAGCACCATGCGCTTGGCCGCGCTCTGCGTCCAGCGAGCGGACCTGCGCGCCTGGTTCAGCTGACGGAGGGCCGCGTTCACTTTGCCCGAGTACATTGAGTATATACCGACACAGTACGAATAGCCTGCAGGTACATATTAAACCTTTACAATACATACAAATATAATGAAGTGTCTGTTTGTAATGACGATATAAAAGCAGTAATTAGTTACTATATATAGGCTATTTTATTTTAGAAAATGAATTAGGGTTCTGCTCAAAGAAATTAAAACGTAAATATGGACGTAACCGAGCGAAGCGAGATTAAGTCTTTAGATAATAATAAAAATAGCCTTTATTTCTACTACACATTATTTTGGTTGTACACCTTATTTTCTTATTCGTTGTTAATACACACATAAAGATAATTGAAGTGTCTATCTGCGATTCCAAAATAACTATTTTTTTCTCATGTACATATAGTTATTTCAATGAAACCAGTACCTGAAAACGTTTTATAAAATTTTTGTCTGTCTGTTTGTCCGGAGTATTCTTTGGAACGGCTTAACCGATTGTGAAAGGACTTTCACTAAAAGATAGAAGTTTATTTATTTATTTATTAAATTCACCAGTGGCAATTAGAACATTACAATTTATTATTATATACAAGTACAATGGTCCTGATAGCTAAATGCATTACCTTTTAAGTGAATACCACATGCAATAAATAATAATAGGGCTACATATATGAAATTTTCCGAAAATATTTAGGGTTCCAGCTAGAAGATCAGCTTTTTAATTTAGTATTAAACTAAACAGATACATGGGCCTTAATAAATGTACTTTTGGACTACATTTAAAACAACAGATATTTATCATCCATATCAAGATGGAATGATACTAGAATAGTTTCAATTAACGAAAATACAGACACAAAACCACAAACAAAAGCAAAATATTTAAAATACTAAATCTCACCAGTATCATCTTGATTTTCCATCATATTCTTAGCGTTCTCTATAACCTGTTCCACGTCGGCCAACTTTCCGCGACGCCATTGCACTTCTATGAGTTGCGCGAGCGCCTCCCAGCTCGTCGCCTTCACTGACAGAATCTGTTCTAAATGACGTTGTGCTGTTTCTAAATCTACCTGAAGATTAAAATTTCAATATTATTGTAAGTCTTTTAGCTATTCAACGTCCCATTGCTGGGCAAGGGTCCCTATAATGCCAAGGGGGTCAGGCCATAGTCCACCATGCTAGCCAGGTGCCTGATGCGAGTTGGCGGTCTTATGATGTATAATATATGTCTTTCTACACTACGTATCAGTGCTTCTTTGTCCAAACGACAAATTTACCGACAGAGCCTTTAATACAGAATTATTGAGTTTTAAACGTTAATTTTATTGCTTTGTAATATAAAATTTTACTTTACAAAAAAGCAGAAAAAACTAATTTTATCTATATATGTATATAAATCTTACAAATAAAGTTTTGTTTTTTAAAATAGAGAAAAAACTCTACTATAAAGTACAACAAGTATTGGTGGTTCAAACAAATAAGCACTGGCGACGGACTTCTTTCGTTCTCTCAGTTATGTAGATTTCCTCATGATGTTTTCTTTCACCGGAAGGTTATCATGTCGAAAATAAATCGCCCATGAAAATATCAGAAGTGCGAGACCCGAGGTTTGAACTCGCTTCCCTTGGTTTTTTAAGTGAGCACACGAAGTTAAATATGTTATTCTTATTTTTTTATGTATAGAATAAAGTAATCATGAATTGATGATATCAGTAAATAATAACGGCCACAGCGGTCATTCTCACTGACACTAGCCATCAGCGGGGGAGATATTATAGTGAAGCGCGCGCGCGTGCGAGTGAGAGCGCCGGCGGCTGTACGTGCTTTCCGAGGCACGGGGATGAAACACCGCCAACTTCCCAACTCCGGGCTATTACTGAGAATATGTTAACAGAAAGACTGAATAACTAAATTTGGCCTGACGCGCAACTCGAACCCAGGACCTCTGGATGTCCAGTAATAATATTAATCAGTCCTATTAGAACTGTCACAAGAAACATAAAATTTTAGATTTTTATTATAGGCCTTTCGCAAACCGTTATCGTCTTAAAATTCAAAAAAATAATATTTACTTTTCGAAATGCCAAATCAGCCATCATAACTGCTGCTGATTCATTATTAGGGTCTGCATTGAGTAGCACAGCGCAGGTTTGTTCACATCTTTCTGGATTGTTCATCTGTAAGAAAAAATAATGATTTTCAACAACTTTTGTTTTCATAAAAATATATATATGAAAATCTTCATAGGCAATCTTCTGTGTATTTTTAATTTATTTAACTTAGGTTCTTATAGCATCACGGAAGTCCCCCGTGATGGAATAAATCAGCGAAAAAATTCGAAAGGATTTATTTAAAGCAACGATTGATCGATTAAAACTTTAACCCGGTAGTCCTTCATATATACTTTTCAGATTTTTTGTTTATTTTATACATTCATTTCTCTAGAAGCCGTGGATAAAAGCTAGTAATTAGTATAACCAAAGCATTCTATACTAACTTGTGCATATAACTTAGCTAAGTCCAACAAAGTATTAGGATCTCGTGGTACATGAATCAACGCTTCAGAATACAAATTAGCAGCAACAGCTGGTTCCTTGATACTTTTAATTTTCGCCAACGAACATAAAATCGTTGACAACCGCTTCTTTTCTTCCTCCAAATCTCCTCTCGACTCTATCTCTGTTCTCTTTAAAACCGCCATTTGCAAATCTTTAGCTTCTGCTAAGATTAAGTTTGTGTTGGTTTGAGGGGCTTTCATATCACGGCATTTTGCTTGAGTGAGTAACAAGCGTATGCGTCGTTTTAAAGTATTTATGTCTTTTTCTTTATTGTACACTTGATTTAGTTCCGAAGATATTATTGAATCCACTTTGTTGTACTGTTTTAGCTAAAAAAGAGAGAACATTTTATATGTACATTACCTACATGAAACTATTATAGACAACCGAAGTAGAGCCGTATTTTCATTGGTCAAGTTTTTAAATATATTATTCATACCTTTGACAGTGTGTTTATTGATATGAAGAATTAGATTACTTTTAAGTTTTAACCCAGTACATTGTATTAATTCGATAGAATTTAAAGAAAAAAAATATATATTCGCGGAATTAAAAGTTAGGAACAGCGTGAAACGAAATTAGTTGCTAATTTTGTATAAAACATACCTTCATAAGTAATTCTAAATATTCAAATTTCAATTCATCATCGTTCAACAGCTTAATGGCGTTTTCGTAATGTTGTGCCGCTTTATCATACTCGTGCATCTTCACTAACGCGAGCCCAAGTTTCTTCACAAGCTGGATGTCTTTAGGATTTCCTTTATATGCTACTTCGTATGACTCGACTGCTTGTGTGGGTTCTACAATAAAGAAAATAATTTATATTACAATCAAATTATTATAAAAATTTTAGAAATAATTTAAGAATACAATGCAAAAAAATAAAAGAAAAAAAGGCAGTGGTAGCCCAGTGGTAACGCGTTCGCTTGGGAAACCGAGAGCAGCGGGTTCAAAACCCGGGTCACGCGCTTAGGATATTTTCATGTGCGAATCATTTCCAACATGAAAAATGTTCCAAACAAGTTGGGAGGGATTTCTAAGCAATTGTTGCAAATGGTCACCAAATTTGAAGCACTAAGAATTGACTTTATTTTTGATGGTGTGTAATAAATGCTATGCTAGCAGTCTTATAAATCATTTAATTATTACCCAACTATTATATATAAAAATCAGCTTTTATACTATATCGTAAGTAAAATTATGATTTCATGAAAAGGGTGTCTTGCAAGGGTTTGCCACGATGTTAAGTGTCTGGCATTGAATGACGTGATTTTTAATAATATTCTGAAGGCAATACCGAAAAATCACACTTTATTATTTGACGAATTTAGATCGGTATTTTACACACCTTTAGTACCGTGTACCTGCCAAAGCCACCATAGCCTGAACTTCATAATGGTCCATCATTCTTACCTGTGTTGGGAGCATGCGCTGACAACCTTTCAGCTTTTATAAAATGACGAAGGTCTGGCGTTCACAGGCTCTTAGGTCATGAAGAGAGTATCTTTATTCTCTCCTCAGAACTTATAAAACAAACAGCGCATTATAAATTAAAAAATAACAATAACCTCACCATGAATTGACATATAAGCATCGCCCATCATCGTATGAGCGTCTGTCATGGGATGATTGTTAACTATATCTCTGAAACAAGATGTAAACATTGCTCTGTCGTTTTTCTCTTTCAAGTATATATGCGCCATTTTGCTATGAGCTTGAAAGTAATAAGGCTGGCCAGGTTTGACTTCGTTAAGAATGTCTATGGCATTGTCGATATCGCCTTTCTGTAAGGCTAAGTCTGCTCGAGCTATAAGTAAACGGCTTTCTTCCGATGTGTAGGATATTTCCTGAATGGCTTCCTAGAAGAAAAAAATAAAAATAATAATATAAGTACAAGCTAATAATAGTAATCTTACATATAACTTTGAGACATTTACTGTTCATATTTTTTATATTGTAAGAGAACAATATAATTAAAGAATATTTCATATAAAACGAAATAAATAACATGCAGAATTCTTAAAGGAAATCATTTTTATTGCAAACTAGTTTTAGCTTGTAAGTTTATCTTAAATATATTCTAGGCAGTGAGTGCTGTTTTGACTAAAGAAATGCTTTATTGTAAAAAATATTGTTTAATTCATAATATTTTCAATTAGTTTATCAGGAATTTTGCTTAGTATATATAGCATGAGGATTGTATTTTTCATATATTAAAGCAGTAAATAAAGCTTATCCAGATTGTTTAACCCATGAAAGACAAAAAAAAACGTTTCCATAGATTAAGGCAGCTTTTGCATTAAAAGTTATATATTTTTGGATCAATTTGAAATCTTACCTGCATAGTTTTACCTGCTTCCCCTAATAGTCCCAAAGTTGTTTGCAATTCAATGATTTCCAGAAATAATGTAGCTTTATCTATTATATTTAGATCAGATTCATTATGCCTGCTTATATTGCTTCTACTTGTCAATATTTGTAGACTCGTAGTAAAGCTGGATAAGGCATCTTGCAATTGATTCATATTCTTCAGAATAATACCATTTAAGAAATGGTACATGGCACTGTCACGGACTTTGAAATTATAACTTAGACACATTTCTAAGCATTGGGCTGCTTTAGTAAAAGCTCCCTGTTGGATATAAATTTGAGCAATCAAAACTTGGCTGCCGGCATGAGTGTTGTCAATCTCACCCACTTGTTGGGCCAATTTTAGAGCGTCATTCGCATAACCAAATGAAAATTTCAATTTTGCTAGTTCATACAAAGCTGTCAACAAACCTGGACATGAATTGCAAATTGTATTTAATAGCTTCATGCAATTTGATACTAAAGTATTACTTTCTTCTTGTGAATATAACAAATGGCCAACAATCACGAGTGGCTTTTTGGGTAAATGCTTTTTGTATTCTTTATATACTTCCAATAAAAAATCAGGATCCAAATTTTTAATGTATGTTAAGCTGTAGGGATGAATATCAGCCTGAGCAATTTGGGCATCTATTGCTTTGTTTAAGAATGATACAGCATTAGAATTCTTGCTGTTCAATTGAGCTGATAATAAATATAGTATTGGAAACTTTTGGTTCCCTTGCATTTCATACAAAAGTTCAATTTGCTGAGCTATTTGATCAACTGGGCCATTTTCAAACATTTGACATAAAGTTAGTCCACATAATGCAGTTATAGAGTTACTATCAATTTTGCTGGCAGCTTTGAAGAAATTTAAGGAGTCTTTATATTTCCCTTGTAAAATGCATTGATAGCCGACTTCACTTAAATAATCCACATTGTTTGAATACATTTCTGATGCATATTGGGCAAATCTAAATACTTGAGAAAGAACTGCACTGGACCTTCCACATATTTTAGAAAATAATTGTGCTGTATCAAAAAAAAGAAATCCGTTACTGGTTTCTTCCTCCTGTAGTACAGTGAAAAATTTATTAAGTTGATCAACTGCTTCAATGTAATCTGAATTTTTACAAAGCGCTATAAATATTTTTAATTTTAGGGCCTCTATATTTGTTGGTTCCAACGAAAGTACTCTTTCTATTGCATCGTATACTGCATCCCATTTCTGGGTAGCAAATTGATTTTTTAACTTTTCTATGATAGGCACAACTTGACCTGGATTATTAACTATTAGTTTATCCAATAATAGGTTAGAAGCATCAAAATCTCTTGCAAAATATTTAAACTTTGCCAATCCTAACAATGCCTCAACATTTCTATCACTTTTCTGTAAAGCTAATTCTAGGCAATCCAGAATTGAAGTTTGAATTTCACCAAGATTCAAATACATATTATTCCATCCTTTGAGAATTATAGCATCAATATTATTAGGGTCCTTTTTTAGGCATTTATTTACATATTCTGAGGCTTTTTCATATTTTTCAGCGAAAGACAAAAATAAACCAGCATAATAGAAGGATGAGGCATTTGCTTGCTTGCGTTCTTCTTTTAACTTTGATTCTAAGATGTACAAGTCATCTCTTTCATAAGTACTAATTTGTTTATATCCATATATTAGACACATAACTATAGCAAATTTTAAATCTCTATCAGATTGTAAAGGTGTTAAGTCATTAATTCCTATTTGAACTTGCCCTTCCAAGATATTAGATAAACCATGATAAAACAAAAATTCTACATTTTCATTATAATGTGATGAAGCTTGTTTAGAAATAGTTTTAGCTTTCCCATAACTTTTTTCTCTTAAATAATAATGTATGTTACACCTATACCACGAGATATCCATTTTATTCTAAATCTAATTGAACTTGAAGGTTTTTAAAATTGTTTATATTATCTTCATAGTACTTGGCAAGAAAGTGGCACTTGCAAATTACATCCAAAGTGTTCTCCAGTGCAAAACCAAATGCATGCTGTCAAAAAGAATTTATATTATTATTTAGATGACCTTTTGTATACTAATATTATAAAGAGGTAAAAGTTTGCAAGTTTGTGATGTTGTAAGGGGTAATCTCTGGATCTATTACACCGATTTAGATGAAATTTGGTAAGAAGATAGTTTGACACCCTGTAAAGGTTATAGGATACCTTTTATCCCGGAAATCATCCCTTAAAGGGGTGAAAATGGGGATGAAAGTTTGTATGGGGATTCAAGCTAGGGAGAACCAAAGCGAAGTGAGGGTGAGTCGCTAGTCATTTTATAATTTAACATAAGGCAAAGAAAATCATAAAAAATATAATATATGAAATAAGAATTAAAATTTTGACTTTTAATTTTTACAGACCAATAGAAAAAAATAACATTACAAATATATAAACCATATAATTATAGTCAATATGAATGTTATGTATTTTTTCTTTATTCATTGTTTTATTATAGGATTAATAATTAATATCATTATAATTATAATATGACATGGTACTCACTTGAGCTAATAACTTCCCAACACATTTTCCTTGAAATTCCTTTGGTACATTTGTGTGAATGAAAGTTATTTGCTTATCTTTCTTGTCATAAGTTATTGTTGCCTCTGCTGTAATAAAAATATTTAACATAAACGACATTTACTTATAAACTTGTTATTAGGATTAAAATTTTATGATTTCTTTAATTTAAATATTGCAAAGTGAGAATTGGTAATTAAATATTTTCTAATAAATGTCTTACTTGTCTTATTTAAGAAAACGTAGGCGAATGATCAATGAATTGAAATAGAAGATTTACTAACCATTTTTAAGAGTCACAACAAATTGTTGCTTAGCAACATTATTGACAACCTTCAGCGCTTGTGTAGAGAAGGCTCTGGCGCGAGTTATCATTCCAGACATGGAATAGTATTAGTTTTAATTCCTTTATAAAATTATAAAAACTGTAGCTTACTGCGCCCTAAATATCCTCAAGATTGATATTTGATACAATATAATTTACACAGAAACACAGAACACTTTACTCAGGTGCACAGAAAATAATTGTCAGTTGTCACTTTACCGGTTTGACAACTGACATATCCGCTGACATTTATGATATTAAATCGTAAAATTCGGTTTAACGCATAGAGCGTTAATTTAGTTCGTAGAGTTAATTAGAGTTAATGTTTTTATTATTTTAAACTGATATAGTTAACTCAAAGGTACAAATGCTTTGGAATAACTTTTGTTTGTAACTGATTTCAAATAGTATTTTCTAATCGTCTCTAATTAACGTTGATTGAACTCGTAACTTCCGACGAGGTGGTTCGAGCTTGGATGTGAAATTAAAATTAAATTGTGGGAGTAGAGTGTCTGTCAGCCTATTCAAAAATCAAAAAAATATTGGAGTCTAAGCAAGGGAAATAGTACCGTACCTTCTATGAGGAACAGAGTGGTCGAAGCAAGTCTTGGTTTTTTTTCATAAGGATGTCATTTTCTCTTTTAACCAGCTGATAAAACGAACGATATAAGAACTCCTGCTTATTTACATACGTGAATTTATGGCACAGAATAAAAAATACAAGCTTTTTTCTCTGTATTTAAGAAATGATACCATGAAGGATCAATTCTAAATACATAGTTCTTGAGGTTCCTTAACATATTATACTAGCGACTCATCCTTGCATCGCTCGGGTTTGTCCTTAAGTACGTTTTAATTCTTAGTATGGGATAGATAGATTATGTATTAGTATATACATAATGTGATGACTTTTATATTCCTTATTTCTTTACATATAAACTTTCATCCCCCTTTTCACCCCCTTAAGGGATGATTTCCGGGATAAAAACTATCCTATGTGATATGTCCTTTCCAAGGTCTTCAAACTGTCTTATATTATACCAAATTTCATCTAAATCGATTCAGCGGATTTTTAGTTTATCCATTACAAAGTCACAAATTTACAAACTTTATCTCTTTATAATATTAGTACCTACATATATTCTATTAAGTTCTAAGGAAGACAGAACTCGTAAATATGCGTGGCTTTAGAATCTTCGTGTTCAGTGTTTTTATAGGTTATTTATTATAATTGTTAATCCAATATCCCTGAGTGATTTTATTTTAAAATAATTACATTCGTGCTGAATTTTCATTAGTAGCTTTATTTTACGAGACGCCAAACTTTTTTTCTCTGAAAATTATGATCGATAATATAGATAGATATATAGATAATTTTTAAGATCGATAGAATTGGTTAAGGGGACGCTTTTTTCAGATTCCGTTGGGGGGGTCCCCTAGAGTCCCTAGGTTAATTCCCCATACAAACTTTCACCCCCTTAAGGGATGATTTCCGGGATAAAAACTATTCTATGGCCTACCAATGTCTCAAACTAGTATCTCCTTACCAAATTTCATCTAAATGGGTTCAGTAGTTTTGAAGCCTATTCGGTACAAGCAAATAAACAAAATATAATCTTTCCTCTTTATAATATTAGTATAGATATAAAACAAATGTTTTTTCGAGTTAACAAAATTGATAATTTAGACATTCGCCTTTTAGACATAATAAACACAACATATGTAGGTACCTACGGGCGTTCTAAATGCATGAAACCTTTAGAAGCAAGTAAACAAGGCAGAAAATAATATATTTAAACAATTTTACCTACGTACCTACCTAATAGGTACCAGTCACGTAAATACTTAGAAAATAAATATTAAATTTAATATTAAATATTGTATAGATAATAACGTTTAACAAATTCAGAAGAAGTTATATTACAGTAAAGTCTGAAATTCATAGGCGTTTTAAAGCCACCAAGACAAAGCCAATAAAGACGTCGATGATATCATTTGAACACTTTATTTACAATTGCTATTTAATTGAAGTGTCATGAAAAAATATCATAATGCGACAAGTGTTGTATCTTCGTCGCGAGCGGTGAATAAATAGAAAACTGAAATTTTAACAATTGGATCTAGTTTCTACCCGCGGCAGCGCTCTGCAGGGATTTGTATTGCTTTATTAGTACTTACCTAATTGTTTGTCCTTCAAACATCATATCATCCAAACATCTTTACATTTGTGAACATTTGTAATATATTTTATTTTTAGGATAAAACTCTCAACATATTTTTTATCACTTATCCCGTACAGACTCTTTCTTTCACACCAGAGATATCCTTCAGAGACCATTTGTATACCTAAACGATAAAATATTGCCATGATATCTAGGACCTATTGTGTAGTTTTCACACAAAAACTGAAATTTTATACAAAAACTGGGGAATATGCCTTATGGGCATATTTAGGGATGGATGATAATATGCTCGAGTAAGGATAATCTGGTATGTTATGTTAGTAATTGGTATGCAAGATTTTTATCATACTACTATCCCGTTCCCGGATGAACTTTTCGATTTATATTTTTTGATTTATTCTTCATATTTAAAACATTAATAGTGATCTGACTTGCCGTGACACGAGTCAATGATTGTTTAATTAAAAGTTGTTTTGGTAACAAAAACAAATTCCGAAAAGCATTTCATTTCAAAGAACTGGTGTCTTGTAACAAAATACGACAAGTTCCCTTTAAGTTAGGGGCACGCGATGTATGGCATGAGTCAATCAACAGCTGTGCAAGGTCCGCCGGTGTTCACGGCATGGTGCGCCCGCGCAGGTTACAGTCGTACATAGAGCGCAGTGCGCGCTACGCGCCCCGTCACCCACCGTTAGCAGGTGCGGCGTTGACCGATAGAACCTCGATCACATGTGAATTGAGATAACATACTTCTTTATAATATACTTCTTTATTAGTGTTTTAGTTGACTTGTGTTAATTGAAAAATATATAATTTTTTAAAGATTTTTTTTAATGTAATTCATTATAGTACAGCTGTTATGTCAATATAAACACGTACTTCTATAGGTTGCAAAATCCGAAACCTGCGAGATACGATATCAAAGCACGTTTTATTTTAGACAGGTATTACATACTTAATTTTTTTTATTTTGTTCCTAATATAATACAAGTTTTTCCTTTAAATTCTTTAGAAGTGAAATGTAAATAAATACAATGTTAAATCAAACACAATTGGATAAGCTACCAATAAAAGAATAGAAAATGTCAATTACTGTAATAATATGGATTCCAGTGTTGTGAAGTGGTTTTATAAAACTAATTGAAGTGATTGATGTCTGTGAATTGTTCCCAATTTGTGTATCCGTGGGAGCGGGCTTATGGGGCAATGTGTATCCCGGGACCATCCGGGCCCATACGCGTTCGCGCGTCACTACGATGCCGATAGCCTCGCCAGCAGCGTCAGCGGAAGTACGCGGAGAGTAAGTACCTCACTCTAATAAATAATAATAAATAAATTGAATGAAGCTAGATCGCTTGTAATTTGAATATTGCATGGAGTCACCGGGTAAGAGACAATAAAATTCTATGTCACGTCGTTAATGTTGATAACGATAATATGTTAACAAAATACTAACAGATAATAATTACTGTAATGCTACTATGTTAATTTATTAAATATCTTATGAAAATACCATAACATTTTCAAAGGAATTGTGTGTTAATAAAGTGAAAAATTACACTTATGGCAAATCTTAAAAGTTAGGGTTGCTAAGATATATGTTATTTAGATAATTTACTTAGTTTCACTGAGTTAAAATAACAATGGAGTCATAAAAACCGTTAAATGTTTGTAAGCATTGTACACATTATATCTCATATAGTATCAGTCATTCATTCATATTTTTTCAGTCATTTACGTGAAAGAAAATCTATACATATAATAAAATTGTAACTAAGCCGAAACTGTACATGGAAAATCTTATTGAAATAAACATTATTATCGATACAGAGACCGAATCTATAGTTTTTAGAATTTTTGTCTGTCTGTCTATCTCTTACCGCATCACAGAAAAACCACTGGAGGGATTTTAATGAAATTTGGTATGGTGATAGCTGGTTATCCGGGTCAACATATAGGATACTTTTTACCGCGGGAAAGTATCTCAATTCTGAGAAAAAATACAAAAACTGCAATGTAAGAGTATATTAATATGTAAAACCTAAGAATTTGGTTTTTGGTCATCTGAATGCGGGCGGAGCCGCGGGCAATGCTAGTAGTATGATATAATTATAATATGTACGACTATAAATAGGATTTTATGTGAAACGAGTTTAATATTGTTAGATAGAAATGGCTATCATCTGATGGACTATCATCGGAAGAGGAAGTGACTATAAATTTCAATCGTTATCTTCGAAATAACGTCAAATTACCCCAATAACTATTAAATTAGCGTTGGAAACATATCTATTATACATATTAAATAATAAATGTCAAAGAGCCAATTTTTAATTTGTGCGGTAGAATTAAGTAATATTTAAACAGATAACTTTTGATATGACAGTTGGTGTAGTTGTTGTCAAATGTCCAAGCTTTTATTAATTTTAATAATTAGTACTGAATTAAAAAGACTTAACGTGGTGATGTTATTTCTATTTAAAGTACATAATTAAATAGGATATTAACACCTCCAGGTAAATTTCTAAGAAATTAATTAAATTTCTAAGGAATCTATTGTTAACTGTAACGCCGGCGTGTCCGCGTTCGTTGAAGGATTATTATTATGATATATTATGGTAATAGCCAAATATTAAATAAGAAGAAAGTTAGTAAAATCTAACGTTAAGCATTCTTTCAAAGATCGTCTTTTCTATTAGATATACTAAAGCTTATTCAAATTTAAATGAATTAGTTATAGAGCAATTTCTCTTCTTAACATGGAATATAAGATGTTTATTTCTAAAATGCTAATACACAAACGTTCTCCTACTGTTGATACGATTTATAAGTAAGTATACGACCGTTTCGATTAGATCATCGAGGCTATAAGACCGTGAGTCAGTTGACTGAACATTTCTTTTCCACAATAAATTTTAAGTTTATATCATTTAAATTTTAAGTATATACAATTATGCATTTATTATTTATTTTTATCATAAATTTAATCAGATTGTTCATAGATTGTTTTGTATTGTAACATAATTTTAATTTACTTTTCAATCGCACCTATCATACTAATATTAAAATTTAAAATACCAAAATTTCTGTGTGTGTTGCTTGTTCACGTTTTTCTAATTATATTAAAATAGGATGGAAGATAGCTTAATTACTTCCTATCCTTTTTTTAAACAAAACGAGATACCTTTATGCACGTATCTACCACCTGTCTTACACAGGTGATTAAGTGGTGATTCACCGGTTAGAAAAGTCAGTACTACCCATTAAAGCTCAACGCTCAACCTTCCCCTTCTTAAAGGGTCGCCGCAGGATCGCGTTCGCATTTAACCAGGACGCCCCGACATTATATTTATTAATTATATTTATTATACATTACCTGTATCCTGAATATCCTGTATCCACGGTAAACTATCTTGTCAGGCTAGATTTGTGAGTGTAGATACTACGTGAGCAAAGTCGCGTGCGAAAACAAGCAGGTACTAATAAATAGAGACAGACTTAGGTGTGAGATAGATAAATCAAAATATAGGTACATATAATATTTGAATAAAACAGCTATCCATTTGTGCTACATTAATTGTTTTTGTTATAATATATTTTATAATGATGTGTATCAAAATATTTTAGTAAATAAACGATAAATTTTCTTGTTAATGACAGTTACGATTCTCTTACAATCGCAGTGATAATATTAGGAACTAGCGACTTACCCTCGCTACGCTCAAGTGCGTTCCCTAGGTACGTTTTAATTTTTTTGAGCGGAACCCTAATCCTTATTTTGTAAAATATGCTGCTAGTGAAAGTCACGTCAAAATCGGTCCAGCCGTTAACAGACAGACAGACAAACATTTTAAAAATTGTGTTTTTTTTTATAAGTACCGTATACAATTTCATATGCATTTAGTAAAAAGCTGGTATTTTGACATTACGAACAGACACTTCAATTTTATTTATCTGTATAGATATAAACTTGAATCAATGAAATTATAGTCTTATAAATGTTGGTTAAATCATTTCTATTGTATTTATATAACATTAACTTATTATGACAATAAGATAAGAGTACGATAACTATAATTTACTGTACTGAAAATGCTTTAGAAATTCCATTCTCAACTGTGATTTATTACAATCAGCAAGTCATTTTTCACTGAGTGAGCATGAGACCTTTAACAATGCTGCGACCTTTAGCAACTTATCTAGAATCTGCACAATAAATGGATGTTTTCAGTCAACCTTGTGCTAGATTTTATGTGTATCTAGATAGAGCTTTCGAAACGTGACGGAGGATGAATGGAAGCAGTGTTTGTAGTATCACTGATACTCGTGCGCATTAAAATTAACAATTAACTGATACACGATCGTCGGATTGACACAATGGGGGGCAGTGACCCGATTATCCCCTTCTACTACAATGTAGTAAAATTAAATTCACACCGTAACGACTTTATTGCTTGCCATCTAGATTGAAATTATGAAGAGAAATTTTTAGCTTAAAGTTTTAATTTCACTTTAATGTTACTTTTAGATAAGTCTGAATGAAATTTAATACTTCAATATTCTACTCACATTAGATAGATTTGATTTTTAGTAAAAGGTGCTGGTATAGAATATCTTTGTATACTAGCAACGTACCCTCGCTTCGCTCGGGTGCTCCTCTCACGTTTTAGAAATGTAGATAAATTCGAATTTTGAGTAATTTTTAAGGATTTTCGATTTGCGCTAGAACCTTAAATATTTCTGGAATAAAACATACCATATAATATTTGACCCTAGAAACTTTTCTATATTTCAGTGAAAGTCCCATTACAATCGGTTAAGCCGTTCCAAAGATTACCCCGGACAAACAGAAAGACAGACAGACAAACAAAATTTGAAAAGAGTTGTTTAGGTACTGGTATCATATAATTAGCTCTATGTACCTACTTGAGAAAATATACTTATTTTGAAATCACAGACAGACTCTTCAATTTTATTTATTTGTGTAGATTATTTTTAGTACTAGGCAGGCTAGCTTTTGAACGTTCTTATAGTAATTGAATTATCATTGGAAAAAATATTTTTGTACTAATTTAATCAATATACGAATAAAATTAAAGGTATCTTGACCAAATACTGATGGTATAAGGTAGTTGACGAATGACGAGTGATGTTACGTAGCAATTACGTTTTCACCATCGCGATAGTTACGGGCACAAGCAGGTTTCCGACTGGATGCTCAGCTTAATAACTAAAGTACACTGACATGTTAAAAATATGTGTAATTCTATCATCTATTTTATCTCATTTTTACACAGTAATTTACGCTAATAAAGTTAAATACAGGCTAAACTTTCATGAAGCTATACATTTACCTATTTCTAAATTGATTGGTTTTTTATAACTATGAAAGCAATCTTAATATAATTTGTTGAAACAACATATATTATTAAGATGATAAGTAATAAATTATATTATACATTTATATAGTAGGTATGCTAGTTTATCACTTTCATAAAATATTAAGACCAATCTGACAGCTAATGGATATAAAATTTAAATAATCTCACATGTCTACCATTGAAAGTTGTCTATATTTTTGAATGTTAGAAATCTAGTTATTGCATAACTAAATATTAACGCAAGAACATAAGCTGAAAATATAAAAATTAAAATAAACGTAAGAAACTGGTTACCCGTTCTTTTGAATTCTATATATATCAGCCTCTCACATCTAGTAGATTATAATAATAGTAAATATATGGAGCTATAATTGGATTACACCTGTACACGTATCTATAATTAAAATTGCTGCCTTCTGTGATTACACAATACATTAATTTTGTTTCGATCTTCACGTACCGTGAATAGTATATTGTGCCATTGGCAAGCCTTGCCTTTTTTCTGTTTCGCTATTCTTAATAATTTTGGTGGTTTTTAATATCGATTTTTTTTTTTGGTAATATATTTTACATCGAAGTTTTTTATGAGCTTGTCTTTCTCCTCATCCACAACTTCCCAGAACAATATAAGGAGCAATAGCGGATTGGCACTTGACACTATGGCTAATATCTTTTGAACTCTGGATTTTAAAATATAAAAATATTTTTATATTTCTAATAGCCCTTTTGTGTATTTTTTTATTTTGCTCGTTTGCTCTCTAAAACTGTCATAATTTACAAAAAAAAATATCAATGCTATACAATATACACATATGTATATACTATATTTTTATATAAGAAAATCCATGAGATATACCTACGAATGTGCGCGTTTCACGCAAAAAGTGCAGAACCGATTTTAACTAAATTTTGTTTAGTAATAACTTATTAGTCGGGTCAACATTTAGGATACCTTTTACTACAAGAAAATCTTACATTCCCACGGGAAAACACTAAAACTATGTGTTCTATCGAGTCGTTCTTAAAAAACATGTCTAACGTTAGTTAAACTTTAAGAGATACGTCAAAACAATGAATGTATTAGAAAATTGTAGGTATTATTAAGACCGACAGAAAAATCTACAATAGCATAACTCTTTCTCCTAAGGTATAACTATTCATATATATTTAAAATGTACTTAGGGATGAACCCGAGCGAAGGGAGGGTAAGTCACTAGTCATATAATAAATAAGTAGTATTCAGCCCTATCTCACATCTGGGCACAAGCCCCTTTTGACGTGAGTGGGATCAGGGCACATAGTCCACCGAAGCAAGTGCGGGATGGTGGACTACATGTGTATTTTCCAAAAATTAGTTAGTTTCTCTCAGACATTCTGGTTTTCTTACGGTATTATCATTTACCGTAAAATTAATTATTTCTAAATTATTACAATCTTTACGTCATATAAAAGAGTGACCGTTTTCAAGTGATACCAAGTGTTACTAGAAGGCCTATTTACATATTCTTTATAGAAGATCGTAAAGGCACCTACACATATCATGTGAAGCATGCGAAACTTTCCCTCTTGTGGCGGATTAATTTACCTTTGTATATGCGAATGCGGTTTCTTAGAGAAAAAACACTTCTGCTATGTGGATAGTGGATATTGTTACCAATTTGACTTTCACATAGCTATCCGATATGTTTGGGAATCAGATCATTTTATTATTTGTTTTCTTTTTTTGCACTTTAATTGTGCTTATCATCATTTTATTTATGAATTTTAAGGTCTTGAAAGGTTAGAATTACCATTACAACATAATATTGCATCTAAACCTTATTTACGATTTACAGTTAGTTTGCTATATATAGCAAACTAAATTAAAATTATTATCCTTAATTAATTTTAACTTTTTAAATTACACATAGAACAATTATATGGCATAAATAATTAATACTATATTTTATATTTTTCTTTATGGTTATAAATATAATAATGGCAACACTAAATATAGATTACTAATTAATATTTTAAAATTGTAATAATTATAAGAATAATAGCAAAAATTAAATTAATCATATTCCATATTCAATTATAATTAAAATTATAAAAATTGGTGCAATTTTCATTTTGTTAATTGTGGATAGGCTGTCTGTAACAACTATATAATACCTTAGAAACATCTAACACCTCAGTCTCTCCCGTGGCCATGGGTGCTGTAAAGCATTCGAAACGTCGGGAACCAAAAATCAAAATAAATCCGCGAAATAATCCGAAAAGATAGTTTTATTTAAAAATGTCAAACATTCGCGTAAATCTAAGAAAGTATTATATATACATGAAATTGGTATAAGAGTAGGTATACTAATATGTAAAACCTAAGAATTTGATTTTTTGGTAATCTGAACGCGGGCGGAGCCGCGGGCAACTCTAGTTTTATAATATAACGTGTTTCAACTTTATGATATAAAAGATTATAAATTCAAAACGGAGCGTGAACCAATCCTTCTAACTGTCGCTAGCTAGATGAAAGAGGTAGATGAATTAGTGCCCATAATTAACAAAAAAAATAAAAGTTTTTATTAAGATTGCGTGGAACTGGACAGTATTTTATTGTTCAGAATGCGTTATTTATTGTATTTCGACGTCTAGCCACGAATACCCAGGGTCGTGACGATAGCTAAGATAATTTGCTCGTTCTTTGATTTCACCACAGCCCGATAGTGCCAGCGTGCTTCTATTTATTTAGTAAAGGCTATCAGCATCTACGCAAACTTTACGTATTAGATTAATTTACAAACGAAGATATATAATTATCAATTAAAAAATTTAAAAAATCGCCTACGCAAATTAATTGTCATTAAACGATTACACTGGCACGCGTGAAGCACTTAATTGGGTAATCGTACGCCAAAATGCCTTACATCATTTTGGAAAAGAGCTGATACTCTTACTCTGCTGGACCGATATGAACCAAACATAGCTAACATAGCACCAACGCAAGGAAACTGGCTTTCAAATGAAAAAACTGCATCGAAATCGGTCCATCTGTTTGAGAACTACGATGCCACAGATAGACAGACATCGACGTCAAACTTATAACACCCCTCTTTTTGCGTCGGGGGTTAATAAAAGGTAAATGGTTTTAACAATCATAGTATGTGATTTGATTGATAATGCATAGAAACAGGTGATTAATTTATAGCAATAGAGTTGACGGCTTTTTATGTAAAGTTATGAAAATAGCTAACTTTTTCTTAATCAAGTTATTTTTCTTAAGGCGCTCTTTTCCAGAATCGCCGCTCCCTAGGCGCCAGCGCGCGACGACCCGTTTCATTTTATCTGTTTTTCGCCTATTGCCATAAATATAAGTTAATAAATGAAAATCTGTTTCTCCGAATACCTAAATAATGACAAGCTAAATCTATGAGTATAACTTTCATATCATATAATAATGTATTTTGTGTGTATCAGAGATTTTAAGGTATTTTTAGACCTATCTTTGAATTTTTTTTCTATCGAGTGAACTATTGCCAATCGTGTTTTGGCCTCTCCGGGTACTTAGCTATTATCCTTAACTATAACATGTATGAATTTTAGAACTATATGTATTATATTCGTGGTTTTATAATGGTTCAAAATATCCTAAATTCTGGAAAAGAGCGCCTTAACAGTTTTAATAGATTTAGGTGATTTTTTTTTGTTCATGTGAAACATGACACTAATCGCTATTAAACTGTAAACCGTATATTCTATTAAAAATGTTCTATGTATATAACATGCTTTAGCGGTTTCATATCGCGGTTTTAATTCAATCCCATAATAAAATGACCTGTAGATTACCCCGGCCAGTATCAAGTTTCTAGACTTAAAAGCTTTATGACTTATTCATTTAGACTTATACTTGCTTTTCCTTTTCGCTATTAACCTGTACTTTGCGCTTGAAGATTTCTTAGCAATTGTAATTATTGCCAAGCAATCCATCTGTACAGTTTCTTAGAGGCTTTAAACACAAATAACTTAGAGGATCATACATACTGAAAATATGTAATCCAAGATTCGAACCCAGAACTACATGATTTGAGACCGAATGATCTAACCACTAGACTAACAAGGCAGTCAAATTGGAATGGACAATAATTCTTTAATGGCCACAATACAAATTGCTTTAGACGTAGACACTGTTAGGTGGACCGCTATACAATAACATTAAAGCATAACTTTTATAACGTGATCAGACGTTACTCGTTCACATGACGTACCTTTCATCAAGTGATATAAGATAACATAGAGTTATGAGTTGGTCAATTTTCATTAAAAGAGTACTGTTACTACATACATCCATATTAATATTATAAATTTTAAAGTGTGTTTGTTTGTTTATTTGTGTGTTTGTCCTTCTTTCACGTTGAAACAGAGTGACGGATTACGGTGATTTTCGTATGGAGATAGTTGGAGGGCTGGAGAGTGACATAGGCTACTTTTTACCGCGGGAGATTATCTCATTCCCACGGGAAAACACGTTATAATACAACCCAAAAAATATTTATGATCAGTATTACTTGAAACTTGGTATTAATGCCCTTTAATACAAATTAATAAAAATGTCTTAGCATTTTTTTAAATTCATTCCATAAGGGGATAAAATAGGGGATCAATGTTTGTATGAAACCTAGCCTTTAAGTTTTTTTATAGTTTTAGCGCGAGCGAAGCCGCGGGTTTTGCTAGTTATATATAAATCATAATATATCAGGCATAGTAAGTTTTACGATGACAAGGAGACTTATAACTCAGAGCCGTATTTAAATAGTTTATTTTTTTTTATATTTTAATATATATTTCTATAAATATATCTGAAATGAATATCTCAACATTTTATGTATTTGACTCAAATTCAATTTTAGTATCGAGTTAAGGTAATGCGGCACTGCGCCAAATCGATACCATGAGATAACTGGATACTTAATATTTTGCAGACTAAACAGTTTTTGACAATAAAATACGTACAAAGATCTAAAATCTAAAATAATAGAATACTAACTGTATTGTAAATACACACAAGTAATTTATATATGCCTGTTAAAATTAAAATTTAATAGTTATAGAAAGACGGGATGATGAATATACCTTATTCTATTATATTTTATTATTTGAAAGTAATCTGTTATCACTCATCATCGTCAATTAAATCTGCATACTGCATTGTATTGAAAATGTTACACGCTTGCCAGCCTATAAAAATTAAAGCACACCGACATCGAAAATATCTGATTGGGTTAGATTAGAAATGAAAAGTAAATCAGTTATTTTAGTGCTTTGAAATCGGTTTTTAAATTTTTTTAAGTGTTTTGTGTGTACGATCATCTCCGCAGCGAACGTGACGAACACTTAAAAGTCTTAAGCGCAATTGTTCTGTTTCATAACTTTGTAGGTAAGTAGCAATAAATTTCGTTCTTGTTTTTATTATTTAAATATACTGTTTCATTGAATATATATCTATGTGTCAATAATCGTTCTAATGTTTTTAGTTTTGTTAAAAAATAAAAGGGCATCTATCCATATAAAAAGGATGGTCGCCTAACGCCTCGATCGGAATTATGTATGTAGATGCCCTAAGGGGCAACTCATATCTATCTGTAGTGAGAGAAGTGTTTTTGAAGTTCTGTTATAATATTTATCGCTTAAAAAAACTATCATGGTTTTAGTGTTAATATAATTTAATGTTCTTCAGAGGTTCTTTATCTTGCTTATGTTTTTAATGTTAAGACTTACAACATTCACAATCAGTTACAAAACTAAAATCAAAAGATGTTTAATAATGTGAGTACTTCGTTCATGGGTCATATATCAAAATATAAACATTCATTTGTAGGCAATTGTCGCTTTATTAGGTTCAACAATAACATGAAAAGTCCACTTAAACTTTCTCTATCAAAGTACATCGTTACATTGTTCCGGATCCGGAATAAATGGCTGTCTGGAGACAAAACGATAAATTGCAATGCAATCGTCTGTCTTTCTGTCCGTCTTTAAAGATGCGATTAATTAACGGAGCAACGTTGGGAAGATTTACTTACATTTGCATATATATATTAAAGAACATGACATATCTATAGTTTTGTAAATTTGTGACGTTTTATTGTAGGGGGTAATATATGGGTCTCCAGATCGAGCTCCAGTGTTAGCAATAAATCTTTTTGGAAATAGTTGGTTTTTTATATGTATAGATAAATAGGTAAATTATCTATATATATAAAAGAAAGTCGTGTTAGTTACTTCGCTTATAACTCAAGAACGGCTGAACCGATTTAGCTGAAAATTGGCAGGGAGGTAGTTTAGAGCCAGGAGAAGGACATAGGATACTTTTTATCCCGTTCGACCGCGTTCCAATTTTTATGATATTTTAATTTTTGGATTTCTCTTAGTAGCCGGAATAGCTCCAGTATTAAACATATAATTAAAATGTGAGAAAGAAAGATTTTTTCTTTTTATATCTATTTAAAACGTACCTAGCGACGAACCCGAGCGAAGCGAGGGTGAGCCGCTAGTATTATATATATGCAACTGCCTCGGTGGTGTAGTGGCTAGCAAGTACGGCTGCACACTCGGAGGTCCTGGGTTCGAGTCCCGGGTCGGGCCAAGTTTACTTATTCAGAAAACTGTATAGTAAGTCTCAGTAACAGCCTGGAGTTGGGATGTTGGCGGTGTTTCACCCCCGTGCCGAGGCAGAGCACGTAAAGCCGTCGGTCCTGCGGCTTAACTCTTACTGTTCATGTCGAGCAGTCGTCCCACCGGAGTATGAGAGTGACAGGAATAGAGAGTCCACGTTGTGTCTTCGCGTACACTTGTGCACTATAATATCTCCTGCGCAGTTGGCTAGACTCAATGAGATTGGCCGCCGTAGCCGGAATCGGCGGGAGAACATCATTATCATTCATATACCTAAGTATTCATATTCCTCAATTATGTTTATGTTCGAATTTCAACTTATGAGCGAGCATTAGTTATCTGAACATACTCGTAGTATAAAACAAAGTCCCTGACTACGTCTGTCTGTTTCTCCGCTTACTTCTCCTAAACCACGCAACGGATTTTGGTACGGTTTTCACTAATAGAAAGAGAGATAGATGAGAAAAATTTATGTATATAATTTGTAAATATATTGTACAAAATGACTAGCCTAGACGGTAAAAACTGTTTACGTACAATTACATGGCTAACGCTGGCTAAACCTTTACAAATAATTATATATATATATATATATATATATATATATATATATATATATATAGAGGTACGCTCATAATAACTATTGTTATCTAAATATATGGATAAAATCCTAGAGTGAATAAAGGGTAAATTGCTATTAATAAATATATTCAATAAGGTTAACCTTCAATAATTTATACTTTAAATATCATATTGTGAGGGTTTTGATATTAAGCAGAAGACGAAACGACAATTTTGAAAATGATCCCACCTATTTATTTATTTGTACACACATTTCATATATTACATATGTCCGTATGGATTTCAATAGCTTTTTTTATTCTGCAATTTAAGTTATTATAAAAGCTGAGCTTACTTTTATTTCGAAACATCGAGCAGATCCGATGTAAGCTCTAGATTCTACAATAGTATGAAAAAAGACGGTTACAAAGATTGCGAACTAAAAAACCTGTAGATAGAACCTCGTCCTTACTGCTTAGTATCATAATTATGGAAGAGTGTTGATTGCTTTGCTCTACTTTCACGCATCAATGGATGGATGTGGCTTTTTGAATAGAGATAATAGAGCAGTTCTTAACCCAGGTGTTTCCTAAAATAAAAAAAAAAACCATGAATAAGAAAACACCTGCTGCCCCTGATTTATTATAAACAACTAAGGTAGTAACTAAGTAACACTTCAAATTCAAATCAAAAAAGCTGTCGACTGGTACCTCTGATGGCGCCAAAAGTGGGAACACTCCTTTTATTTCGATATTTTATCTAGTTCTAGTTTTATTTTATATTGAAAGCTTTTACGTTTTACGTTTTTTCCATTATAAGTTAGTGGTAGCTTCTTTAAGACTACACAGGCTCACGTTAAATTAAGTTGACTGTTAGCGGTTAGTGGCTGAGTAAATTTTTTGAACGGGATAAATCATAATCATGTTTAGTGATAATCATACCTTTCTAATTACGAATTTATTGTCTAAATGATAGATGAGTCGCAATTTCCATTCAATTGTTAATCTTTGTACTAAATTATAGAAGATATCGATATGGACATACACTTATTTACAAGCTTTTATTTAACTTACCCTTTTAGTTAGTATGTATGTGTGAGACAAATTTTGCAACTGAATCTTTGACCAGTTATTACTTATTAGTCAACCGATTGGGCTGAAATTTAGCATACAAGTTTAGTTTAGTTTGAATAACAATGTGTGGTTAGCTAAGTGACGTAATTTTAAATCCAATCCAAGACGAAAATTCTCTTTAGAGCATTTAATAAAAACAAAAGCTTGTTTTTAAAAATGTATTTTTTTTTACTATTAATTTATTTTAAATATTATAATTTTAAGCATTCTCTTAAAACAAAACACTTTCATATCTGTTACTATAGCAAAAAATTGATATATTTACAGCTAACACCTATGCATACGAGATGATCTTGTAGATTAAGAGAAAGCTCTGTGCAGTTATGCATGCCAGATAATATTGCAGATGGTCTTATCGCCTGCCTTCTCTATTTGCTACGGATATACTGTTAGAGAAATATCAAGAATAGACATCAACGAAATTGATTAAAGTGAGATTTGTATTCAGTTATTAATTATTATATTCAAGGCTTATAAGTAACTAGCGAATCACCCTTGCTTCTCATAGATGAGATGTTTTTCCGCAGTAAAAAGTATCCTATATATTGACCCGGACAACCAGCTATCATCGTACCAAATTTCATCTAAATCTTCCAAGTGGTTTTCTCGTGATGCGATCACAGACAGACAGACAAAAATTCTAAAATCTATAGATTCGGCGTCTGTATCGATAGTAATATAATTAATAATATTTTTACAATATTCAAACAAACTAATAATTATTATTCAATTATTATCCTCAAAAATATTAGTATGATATAAAGTGTACAATTATTATAAATAAGAATGGTAATTTCAAGTAAATTACAGAGCCGTATTTTCTGCTTTTTTAATAATATACTACAATCTAAGTCACTTTTAAAACCTACTTTCAGAGCGCTATACTCTATATTTATCACAGTTGTAGATAATTGAGTCTACTGAGTAAGTTTATTCGCTTGCAGTGTAAATACTTGTAATGTTTGACGTTACGTTTGGCTCAGTTTGTAGTGCTAACGGTCGCGGGTTCGAGTCCCGCCGGGGGCGTTCATTTATGTGATGAGCACGAATACTTGTACTCCAATCATGAGTGTATGTATTTATAATATATATCTATTTAAACTTATATATGTACACTTTTAGTGTATCAACTATCTAGTATCCTCAACACAAGCCTTGTAGCTTACCAGGGAAGTAGATGGTGTTGTGTGTTAATATCCCAACATATTTATTTTTATTTTTAATGTGTATTCAGCCCTATTTAACGTCCTACTGCTGGGCAAGAGCCTTCCTTCAATACAAGGGGGATCAGTCCTTAGTTCATCACGCTAGCCAAGTGCGGGTTGGTGGACTTCAGAAGTTTTTTTGGAAACTGGCTATGTTTTTCTCAGACATGCAGGTTTCCTCACGACGTTTTTATTCACCGTTAAAAAAGTGGTAATCGTGTTGGAATTCAGTCGCACATTAATGTATCAGAGGTGCGAGACCCGGGATTTGAACGTGTTACCACTGCCTTACTGGGCTATCAATGCCTTGTAATTGTAATATTAATTAATAATTACCATTTATCTGAATTATAAAGCAGGAGAAATTCATCTCTCATATACCTGACTGACTGTAATGAATTAAGTTATACTTAAAAAGTGAAGTTATTAAGTATAACTTAATTTGTTACAGTCAGTTTATTTTGGAGTACGTAAATTAATATTTAAATAGTTGTTTCAATGAAAACTCTAACGCGTTTTTGTAATAGATTTATTATTCTTTTGTTAAGCTTCCTATTTAATAGCTTGAGATGTTTTTTATTTGTCTAGAATAAAGTATGCTTTTTTGTTCGTAATTCTTTATCATCTCGCGAACTCATGTTAAATTGTGCGATAATAGTGTAGGAATACATAGTAAATATTAATAAGAATATCACTGTATTATAGTAATACTAGGAAGGCAAAAATAAAACTATCCCTAGGGAACCGTACATTTTTTTCGGATAAATAGTAGCCTATGTGTTATTCCAGACTATAATCTATCTCTGTGCCAAATTTCATCCAGAACCGTTCAGCCGTTCTGGCGTGAAAGAGTAACATACACATCCATACATCCATACTCACAAACGTTCATATTTACAATATTAGTATAGATTACTAAATATCGCTAATTTTAAAAAAATCTAGTTTAAATTGATATTTCTACACATGATGACGACTTGCTACTTATTTACTTATCTTAGCGCACGCGGGCTTAGTCCGCACTTCGGAGATGCTCGCTTTCTCCTGTATTTATTTATAAAATTTAAGTATTATGGTAAAAATAAGTATATGTAGAGTTACGATAAACCACTTTCAATTTTAGATGCTGGTTTATGTCACCATGTGAATCACGCCCAGCCCTTTTCATTGCAATAAAAGTAAACTCGTTTATCTCAAGCATCTCGATGGAAGTCATGATCGTACTCGATGTATTATTTGATACGAAAGCTTTCGAGCCCCTTTCACTTGCTATCCCTTAGTTGTTGGTGTAAATTTACACCCATATTGTAAAATTTGACCTTTACTTTAATTTCTCTTTATATAAATTATATGGTAATTGCCAAAGGCTATGTTCTCGGCAAGGCATCAGAATGTGGAATTTTTGTATAATAATTGTCAATAAAAATATTTCGTACGGAGATATTATTTAGTTTTAAGTTTGAATATGCATATGAACATTTATATTTGCTTTTAAAATGTCTGAATTTGTACTATCCATACTTTACTAATATTATAAATGCGAAAGTAACTCTGTTTGTTTGTTACCTTTTCACGACTTACAAAAGGGGGGTGGAAAGTATTGGAATTCAATCATTTCTCAAGTAAGGCATATAAAACTCATCATATATACTATATAGTCTATCTATTCCATCATAGGAACGAATCCGAGCGAAGCGAAGGTGAGTCGCTAGTCTGATTATAAGTGCTTTTTTAATTTTAATGAACAATATGGAAAGAAACGAAATGAGAAAAAATGTGGCACTTTTTGCTATTTTAGAATTATAGAATATTGTAACAAGTGTAAAGTATTTCAAAATTAAATTAAAACGATATCACCTTTAAATTGTCCTACAACTCAATCAAAATATGTATTCATGTCTAACAAAGAAATTGCCGGCACGCGCATGCACACACATTGGGTTGCGCCTGCGCAGGAATTTAATTAATTAATTATATGTATATACGTAGGAAGAACATGCCCGCCCGCACTGCATTCCTAACCGGTCTAAGGTGTTACAATAATACAATTGTAAAACTTTTTATATTACCCATTTCCATTACACTCCATATCTATGAAGGCCTTACTACCTTCTTACTATATACATATTATGTATTTATGCTAATGCCATCGTTTTTCAAAATCTTCTCAAAATCAATCAATCTTTTCAAAATCTTCTTTTCTTTATTCCAGCCAGCGGACAATATTTTAAGATATATCTAATATATGTATTTTACGTATCAAAATATATTACATTTCCTATGCGTCGGCTGGCACCGACTTCGAAAATATCTGATTAGGTATCTATTCTAAATGAAAACCCCCGTTTAGTTATTTTTACATTTTAGTGCCTGGAAGTCGGTTTTATTTTTTTTAATAACAATAACAGTTACGCTTAAAAGTCACTGCACAATTACAGAAAATAGTTATGTCGTTTATTTTTAACAATTCCTGATTGTCTCACTTTATAATCACGGATAAGGATAATTAAAATTAATAAAAAATTATAATGAAGTAACCTGTCACAAAAACTACAATTAATTAGTATAATTTTATATTATTGTTATAGCTTTAGTTATATTTTTAGTTTTTCATTTTTCTTACTAATTATAATTATTTCGTAGATATTGTATAAGCCTGTGGTACAATATGGTGCACGTTGACACCTTCAAATGTTAAACATTTTTCTATATATTGTGTTAAGTTTTTAGATAAGATGTTATAATGTTTTAACAGCTGTGTGTCCTGTCCTATAAATAAATAAATCTTGCATTATAAATGTTTATATAGGAAATGTCGTAAGTTGATAAAAATTCACAGAGATAAAAATTAAAAACCCATTAAAATTAATAATGAGTACAAAAAATAGATTTATTGAACGTGAATACGTAATAAAGTGGAAATGACTCCGGCTAATAATATTATAATAATATAAGAGGTCTTAGAAAGTAAAGATAAATACATATATGTATTTCTAATAACTTGTAGGCCCAATATGGATAAATATGACTTTTAACAATTACGAGTATGATATTAACGGACTATCCCTAAGCCCTTAGTTTCAAAGTTTCTTATCAGGAACCATACCACAATAGGTTTATGCCTAAACTTATAAAAATTTTAAAACGGTTAGAAATAAAAATCAACATATATTATAAGGTATTTTGGTGCCATTATTGAATTTGTGAAATTATTTTTGTAAAATAGTGGGTAGGCACTGTCTGTAACAAGTGTATAACGCCTCTGAGACGTGTATAACCTTAGTCTCTCCCGTGACCATGATTGCTGTAAAGCATTCGAAACGTCGGGAACCAAAAATCTAAATAAATCCGCGAAATAATCCGAAAAGATAGTTTTATTTTAAAGGTTTATGAGCCTCATGCATGTATTGGCCTCATGCATGGTATTATGGATAAAAAATTGTGAGAAGTACAATGAACGTTAGCCTCTGGTTAAATATTAATTTTGCACTTACCTTTGTTGTAACTATTTTATATATTTTAACTGTCATATTTTATATAGGTTTAAGTCCTTTAATATGGCTGATAAGAAAAACTTTGAAAGTTATGGTAAACTGACGGATTGACGTAACGTCGGCCCGTCAGTCCCTACTCCCACTGGAATGTGGTCTCGCGAGAAGGGAATGACCGGGCACGCTTATTACACAAACATGCATACTCATTTCTAGGCACTCTTATTTTATATCGTTATAATAAAATAGTAGCGGAAAGCCGGATTTTTAAAAACAAAACCTGTTTTTAAGCAAAACAACATTTTTCTACTTTACGTTTTTCACAAAGGAAGTCAAATTCCAAAGTGCATTTACGTAGGTAGTTTTATAGACTAGATAAAATATGTATAAACAATTAGTATGTATTTGTAATATATTATATATTTATAATAAGAAATTATTTATCTTATGTTAATAAACAATTAATTTATCTCCGTCAGCTTTACAAATACTTTTTGTTTTGTATGCATCGATCAAAAAAGTACTAGATTAGATACATAATCAGCGACAAAAAAATTTCGTCACCGAATGAGCTCTTATCTCATGTCATTTGAGCGTGCTTTTAATTTAAAACTTTTTTTGTGAAATCTACTTTAAGAATTGCATTTAAGATTTAATTTACATTGTTGTATATTTATTTCAACTAGAATAATTACCTAAACATATTTGGTGATAGTTTTATGAGAACTTTTGCATGGTGTATCTGGTAATTTTTTCTTCGTTGTTCGTTCGATAAATGCTTGTATGTACATTATTTTTCAAGTTGAATTTGTAAATTCATGAATTTTAAGAAGCAACTGTTTCCTACAAACCTGTACTTATCGTCAAATTTTGTAGGCGTATGTATATATACAACGTTAATTTCCTTTAAATAATTAATTATTATAATAGCCCACTTTAAAATCTTCTTATCTCACTAGACTCTTTCTTTTGATTTTGAATCATAATATTTTTTTAAATCTAAGATTTTAAAATAAAGTGAAAAAGCTCGACAGTGATATGAAATATAAATCTACTCTTACGCTTTAAAATACCAGAATGACGGAGTGCATATTTCATATCAAGCTAAGCGTTAAGAAACATAATAATAAAATTCTAACTAAGTTGAATCTGTACATTATATATTTTTTTAGAAAATCTTATTGAAATAGACATTATCATCGATACAGAGGCCCAATCTATAGTTTTTAGAATTTTTGTCTGTTTGTCTGTCTGTCTGTTACCGCATCACGGAAAAACCACTGGAGAGATTTTGATAAAATTTGGTACGATGATAGCTGGTTGGATAACCCGGATGGGTCAACATATAGGATTCTTCTTACTGCGGGAAAATATCTAATTTCTGAGAAATCTATACTAAACGTTAAAACGTAAGTAGGGACGAACCCGAGCGGAGCGAGGGTGAGTCGCTAGTCAAGAAATATGATAAGAAGGAAGCATAATTTGCACACAGTCAAGGTTGTCTATATCTGCTGAAACCTTACAAAAGTCTCAAAGAATTACATACTTTTATGGAAGATATTATCCTATCGGTTTCACACCGACCATTTAAGTACTTACCTACCTACATGTTTATTTATATCTGCTAATATTATTAGAACCGTTCGAATAATATGTTTATTGTCATAAAGTAACAAAAGAATTGACTATTTTTGCTTGTGTATTTTTGAAACAGATTTGTATAACTTGCTTGCTAATCACTCTGCTAAACAGGCCTATTCATATTTTTATAATATATGCATTTTTCCATAGTTATTATTCTATTTTATCTACATATGAACAACCAGCTTCTCACGCTCTCTTCGCTCGGGTTCCCTAGTGAAAAGCAGAAACACGAGAATTATACATATTTTCAAGTTAAATAGTAACCTATGTACTATTCCAGACTATAATCTATCTCTGTGACAAATTTCATCCACATTCGTTCAGTTGTTCTGGCGTGATTGAGTAACAAACATCCATGCAAACTTGTGCACTTATAATAGTTATGGTATATAAGTGAAACCGTGATCCAGACCTAGTAACTTACAAATATATTATGTCCGTAATTAATGTTGTTGGTGAAAACTAGGTATATTAAGATAAAAATGGAGGTAGGGTTATAAATAAAATACTTATTTTCATTGACTCGAGAAAATGACAAGTAGGTACATAAAGAATTCCCATATCACTGCTTTTCCCACCTGGTCTCTCTATTGATTGAATACTATATGAACTGAAATTTCCCAGAGGAAAACAATTTCATCAGTCCTATCAGTTTTACTCTTTCTGAAATTGAAATAAAATGTTTATCCTATGTAGTCTATGCAAAGGAAAAAGAAAATATTTATGACATATATTACCGTTAATTGTTTATTGTATGAAGTTCCATATTAATATTATAAGTGTAAAAGTAATTTTGTCTGTTAGTTACCATTTTGAGCTTAAACAGCTAAACAGATTTTGGTAAAATTTGACAAGGACATGAGGACGGAAATAGGATATCTTTTATGTACCGCACAGCATATCGTTCGCGTGGAACCGCGGACCAAAACTAGTTACGAATATGTATCTATATATTTAACTTAATTTATTATATTATACTAGCACCACCTCCTTCATTTTCCGGATTTTTCTTTAATCAACCTAACTGAATTTTACTATTTCATTAATTTTACGTTTTTAGCTGACTGCGGCGAAGTCCAAAGGAGGTATGTATTTGACTTGTATGTATGTTCGATCGTATGTTTCATCGTACTCACTATGACTCACCTTGATAATGCGAGTGTTATGCTTGTAAATATTATTAAAAATCAAGATTACGACTTTATGCTAAACAAACGTGTATCTTTTTACAGTTATTTAAAAATTGATACCCAATTAAGTCATTTTTATTTTGTTATGAATTTATAAAGTGAGAGCTTTCTGGCACTTGATATGATCATATAGTTCCTGGGTCATCGACGCTAAAGTTTCAAACGTGTTTAACGGTTTTTCTATATGAATTCTGTTTCTTAATATCAGCCGATCTATGCGGAGTTTATATTCAAATTCAAAATATTTTATTTAGCATTAAATTGTTACAATTTTTTACTGAACGTCATGAGTCTATCTGGTACAACAAATAGCCTTAATAAAAAAAGGTTAATCTGAGATTGTAGTTTTTCTGCTTATTTATACTAAAATAGAAATTTCCAAGAACTTATAGGGATATAAATTACGTACTTCTACATAATCACTTTTAAAATTATAAAGTAGATACTTATTAGATTACGTCGAATACTTAAAAAGCTTATTGGAAGTGTAGTCTCGTATTATAACTAACATGTTTTTATTATATACTACTAGCATTGCCCGCGGCTCCGCCCGCGTTCAGATGACCAAAAACCAAATTCTTAGGTCTTACATGTTAGTATACTTTTACATTGCACTGTTTGTATTTTTTCTCAGAAATGAGACATTTTCCCGCGGTAAAAAGTATACTATATGTAGACCCGGTTAAACAGCTATCACCATACCAAATTTTATCAAAATCTGTCCAGTAGATTTCTCGTGATGTGACAACAGACAGACAGACAAAAATTAATATAATAATAAAATAATGTCTATTTGAATAAGATTTTCCAAAAAATATTCGATATATAGATTCGGCTTGGTTAGAATTTTATTATATGTATAGATTACAAGAGAACATACTAGCAATATGCGTTTTCTGTACTATATATATATATATACTAGCGACTCACCCTCGCTCCGCTCGGGTTCGTCCCTAGTGAAAATTTAGGTTTGTATGTATTTTATAACGCGGAATCATAAAAAAATAGAAATTAAAAATTTTGTCTAAAAAATAAAAACAAAAATTTAGGGGTGGACTACCCTTAACATTTAGGGGGATGAAAAATAGATGTTGGCCGATTCTCATAGATACCGGATAAGCACGAAAACTGTGACACGAGAATTTTTATATATATATATATATATATATTATATATATATATATATATATATATATATTGCAAATACCACGGGATGAGCCATTTGAATTTTATTTATTCAAACTATTACATGACATTTTTTTTAATCAGATTTTGCCCGAGGCTCTACTCGTGAAGTAAGATCGAGGATAAACATTAGCCTATGTTAACTCAGGGTGCTAAGCAATCTCCATTCGAAATTTTATTTTACTCGTATTTATAATATTTACATTTAGGTACCTACCTATCGTAAGGTAAAAAGATAAATCTTATTAGGTACTACCAACTCACCCTCGCTTCGCTCGGATTCGCCTCTAGAAAAGCACAAGCAAATCTAACCCACAGGAACCGTTTATTTTTCCGGGATCAAAAGTAACCTGTTGTTTGGCCGGCAATATAAGATATCAGCATGCCAAATTTTACTAAATTAGGTGCATAAGTTGTTGTGTACTAAGCTGTATAAGTTACTATAGTTTTTTAACTATCCCACGGGAACTCTTTAATTTTCTAGGATGAAAAGTATTTAAAATGTTGACCGGAGATATAAGGTACCACCATGCAAATATTTCATTTAAATCAGTTCAACAGTTTCGGAGATTAGCTCGTGTAAACAAACAAAGAGAAAGGAAAACAAAAAAATTGAAAAAAATCTGAATTTGTTCTATTTCTCTTCTTAAATCCCCCTGACTCGGTTTTTAGCATTTTTTTATGTATAGTCATTCGACTGCTACAGTTTTATTATATGTATAGATGAATTGTACTAAAAATAAAAAATATATTATTTGTAATTCAAATATACTATATCTTTTAATATGGGAAGAATCGAATAGATACCCTGCCAGTATTTAAAATAGTCGTCGAGGAAGACGCTTAGCGCAGTGAATGTCCGTAGGTCCCGAGTGCCTTGGCACAGTTTATTCACAGTTCAACTCTTTCATACTAACCACCTGCCCACAACGTCCAATACATTTTGATCAGATTAAAACAGGATTTGATTTTAATTAACACAAAACATAAAAACTTTTCCTGGTACAAAAAGTAGGTACGATGAACAGAGAATCATAACATTTTATGTTTATACAAATAAATGGAGGTCAAACACAATTTAAAAGCATCTTATAAAGTTAGTAATAATAAAGAAGATATAAAAATCTACCTGTTTACTTTTTTCAACATTACAATTTACAAGGTTGGTTGCTTTTGATTATTACTCTCAAGAGTATTTTCAAAGAAATGCAATTGTCTACATACTTTCTCAACAATTCTATGAAAGGAAACCATGAATATTGTACTGGAAAAAGTGTGAGAGTAAATTCTCAACGTTGTTTCCGATGTAGGAGAATATTTCTCATATATTATGCAGTATCCATAATGGAATAGGAATTTTCTAAATAGTGATAATGTTGCGAAATAATGTCAAGTGTCCCGCAATGCATGGCGACATTGGCGACGCTTTATTGTAAAGTGACCCTAGACCGGCTAAGTAAATGTCAAAACAGTCGAGAAATTCTTAGGGGAGACATGCGCAATGGAGGTGCGATCAATGCACCCCGGCGGAGTGCGCGCGCCACCCTCGCTCCACCGCGACACGGCTATCTACGCAGTTCCACACAAAAAACACCTTCTGTAAAACCGAGCTCGCTCAACGGATCGCCCTTGAGTGAAAACTTCCGTTAATTTGTCATTATTTCAATTGTTTTTATCCAGTAGTCAGTGTCCAAAACAATACTTAAAACATTCATCCATTCAGATTTGGTTTTTGATCGTTAAGGAGTCCAACGCGCCCACAACTATCTCACCGTTGCACCTCAGTTGGTTCATAGTTGCGTGACTCATCGGATTATCCCATTGGTTTCGTTCGTTCAATTTACTTGGTTAATTGCCTCCTTAATCGGTGTCTGGTGGTGTGATAGTGCATTCGGATGCCGGTGTACCGGCCGTTCAGGGCCGTATTGATGAGCGGGTACAGGGACCCGGCTTAGGGAGGCCTGCGCAACCACCAGCAGGGATGGATGACTGCAGCATCTTCTATGACGACGACGGTGACGCGCAGTGCGATATGGTAAGTTTATTTATAATATCCCAGAACTTGAACGATACCAACGATGGGCTGAATTATAAGGTAAATACATTTAAGTGCATATTTTAATGATACTGAAGAGTTGCGTAACCATGAAATTAGCACTTGCAAAATTTTCACAAAATGGACGTCCTATTTCGCTATGGTGCAATAACTACTTTGCAATGACGTCTTTATCTGGACAATTTGTCTGTGCTCCTTGAACTTTAAGCCTATCGATATTGTGACAATTTTGTTTAAAATATCCGTATAATTTAGATATATAAATCGTATGTACTTTACGAGTGTTCTATTAAGTGAATTAAACTGAATATTTAATTACGCCGAATGAACAATTCATTTGGATAATTTGTTGTCTATCTGTTTTGATTTTTATAAACTTTGAATAACTTTGCTGAGCTTTCTATTGTTTACTTATTTATATATACCAATTGTGTCCAGTAATAAAAAAATATTCATTTATCCTACGACTTGTTCACTTCGCACCTTGCTTTAGATAAAGATGATTTAGAGTATTAAATATATTGTTGCACAGTTTTGTATTGTTATTTTTTAAGCTACTTAAAGAATACGCTATTAAAGAAGTAATACACACAAAAAAGTAAAACAGATGTTCGCATTATACAATACGTTTCTTCGCGAGTGAAAGCCTGGAGGCGCCGACGCCGTGGACTCGTGGGTGATCAATCTCTACGTTCACGCACCCACGCCATTGTAATTGTATAACAATAACATTTACCATAACTATGAGATTACATACGCTTATACTTAAAATAGATAGGTAGTAAGTGCTTTATATAACATTTTTCTACACTATTTATCGTGAATTATTGGGTAAATTGTTTTAGATGGCAAGTAACCGACTGTTACAGAGTCATAGACATAACCAATATAAATAAACTTTTTATTTATGAAAGGGCTTAGTCGCATAAGTATGACGAGTCTGCTTCAAATGGATTCCTACAGGGAAATGTGTATATATTATTACCTATGTATTTTATTATCACTTAATTAAGGCTGAAAACTATTTTCCTTCGTCCAGTTTAAATTTAACTAGTTTTATAAGAAGTTGGTAGACATTACACAAATACATTAAAGCAAACTGAGCAAATAATATTTTAAATTAAGCAGATACTTTACTACTTGAAGAACGGATAAGGCATACGCCTATTTGTTCACCTTGTCGTGGTGGGGGGGGGGGCCAGTAGTAGTAGCGAAGCTAAGAAACGCACAGGGAGGTTGCCCACTTCGGTGGGCGGTGGGAGGTGGCCCACTTCGGGGGGCGGTGTACCTTGCGGGTTGCTCCTGGTACTTCTCTGATAGCAGAGTGGACCTTGGAGCAACCCCTTGGTTGTGGTGGTCTGCTTTGGCAGACCTGCCGTCGGGGCGTCGTAGTTGAATGCGTAAGCGATCCTGCGACGCCCCATTAAGACGGGGGAAGGTTTTGTTGGGTTTTAGTGGGTAGTACTGATTGTATTACGCCGGTGAGTCCCACACGTCGTGCGTAAATGCATTTCCCAACGAAAAAAAAAAAATACGCCTATCAGCCACACATTATTACAATATATTTGCAATTCAAATAGAAAGATAAACATTTATACAAATAAATATTTCTACAGTATTAACAATTGCGACTTAATTACCCTTGAAATATGTAATTGTAAAAGTACCCTTGAATACTATAAATGAGACTCGTCTAAAACATCAGATTTCTATATCAAAAATAATTGTTTGTTAGTAAATTACTGAGTTTACTTTACTTCTAATATTTTATTTGTCTAGTCTATCCATGTGAATACCATAAATAAATAAAAACTCTTAAATTTCAATGAAAGAAATCTATACCTACTTAGACAAAGTTTTATTTAGGCACTGTTCAACCGAATAAATGAAACTATAATAATTTACAGATTTTATTTTGAATTATGGGTTTCCAAAAAGAGTGTATGAATCATGCATATTAGATAGCCTTGCTTTATTTTTGTAGAATATTTAAAATTAAAAAAAATGTCAGTACCGGAATAGTAGTACCTACCAGAGATGAGCGCGTTCGAACAAATAAGACATAAAACTCTTCAGATTATTATAATATGTATACTTACATAAGTGTAGATCTAACCTCTTGTTAGTACTAACAGCTGTCGGGTGCAATGGACAGGTGCGGTTATAGGTTTGCAAGTTAGACCATTTCAACCACAAGTATGCAGAAGTAAAAGGATGCACTATGCTGTTAACTATCGATTTGTGATTACTTGCCAGTATAATGAGGCCGACACACATCCTGAACACGCGACGCGGATAGAAAAGCGCTGACCTATTATATTACAGGTTTGCTTGAACTAGACCGTATTATCTAATTGCTGTGTCAACATTATGTTCTCAACACACCTGGTAACATAAAAGCTTTCAACTGCTTTAAACATATAGTATAAGTATACGTTGAATAGAAAAATTTCAACGTTATGTTAAATCTATGCATATAATAAAATTCTGAGTCGAAACTGTACATTAAATATTTTAGGAAAATCTTATTGAAATAGACATTATTATCGATACAGAGGCCGAGTCTATAGCTTTTAGAATTTTTGTCTGTGCGGGAACGTATCACGTATCCTTTTTTGAACACTGTATCCTGTATCCTTTATTCTGTATCTTGCATTTTGAACACTTTTTAGTCTTTTAAAAATGTAATTTTCTCAAATTATGCAGAGAATGTTATGAGTTCATTTCGCTTTATATATGACTTTATATTATAATATTATATAATATGTAATAACAAATATTTATATCTAGAAAACTACTACTGTACCGACCGAAGGTATAATGTTGTTTAAATTTATTGCGTTGTGAACGGTACATGTAATAATGTCATGATATGTGGTACTTTTAGAGCTTAATAGAAATAATATTGATCGCGTGCAATTACCTACACCATAAATGTATGTTGTGTTGAATTTTCATCTTATTTATATGTAAAAATTTCACATGAAATACTTCTAACATCTCAAATAAAATTACGTCAAAACTATTTTTAAACGTTTGAATTTTTTTTGGTACTTTTTTATCACAAAATTCTTACTTAAACACTACTAATTAAATTGTTATCGTTTTAGAGTTGTAACCGTAAATAAGTACTAACTGAAAGCTTTACAAGCATAATTCATCATAACTTAATACCTAATAAAATGGATGGGAATTGCTTTAATAACAGTTTGAAAGAAATAGAATTATGTAGGTACCTAAACACGATAGGTTAATGTCACAATAAAAGTAAAAACATACTCGTAGTACCTATTTGGTTTGAATTTTGAAGGTTAAGGTAAATAGGCTGGTGGGGATGTACTATTTACATATACTCGTATGATATAGATAAAAAAAGCTCTACATGAAATTCGTTTTTATTGAAGTTAAAAATTGTTTAGTATGTTTAGTGCTATTGCGAGCTGTAGCGCTAGCAATAAATAAAAGCTTTTTTAAAAAAATGTTTTTTAACTATTAATTTATTTCCATTTTTAGTTTTATTTTATTCGTATTCTTCTCAGCAAACTCTTTCATTTGATATGCACTTCAGGGGGGTGCATTAAAAAATGTAGTCCACCATCTTTGGAAGTCCGCCATATTGGATTTAGAATGACGTCACTTACCTAACCATGCACTGTCATCCAAACTAAACGTGTATGCAAAATTTCAGTTCAATCGGTTGAGGATAAATCGTTTTAAAATTTAGTTGCAAGATTTGACCTGAATAAACAAACATTGCAAGTTAAATAAAAGCTTGTAAAATTTGAAAATATGTATATGGTTCTTTTTATATATATAAATAGTAAATTCTATTCATATAATATGTTTTCCTCAATTTTTCTATAATTCACTCTGTTCGACGTTACAGAAGGACAAACAAACAAAGTCAAAGTCAAACTTTACATAGTATTAGAATAGTGTCAAATCTGCAAATGCATTCAAGTAATTTATACTACGAATAAATAATAACTGATTTATTCGTAGAGTTTATATTAATTTATGGTTGCGCTCAAAATTATAAATTACTACAATAAGGAAAAAGAAAAATGCCATAATTCGATAATTTTTTTTCAATTTTTCTCTTCAGAAGAATCTTCCCCAGACTTTCAACAAATATTTGAAAAAGAAAAATGTCGAATCGGTTCAGTTTAGAGATCGTTTTCGAGTTTTGTGCTTAGCAACACATTTAGACATTCATTTTTATTTATAGGATTTTATTTTTGTATTGTCATCAGTACCATAAAATATTTTAAACAATAAATCAATTATGTACAAAGTTTTATGTTAACCCATAAGCTATAAGTCGTAAATCCTAAAGGTATTCTGCTAACTCCACGAAAGGAAAGCAGATATTTCATCGTATATATCAAATTACTTGAGTTGTGTGAACGTGGTGCCCGGTAGATGAATTATGGTGAATGGTGCGGCCTTTGATTGCTTCTTACATAGAAACATGGAATAAATTACACCTTGCAATGTATAACCTTAAGGTACTTTACCTATCATTTTAACGTAATATTAGAAGGTGCATAATTTTTGAGAGTTAATCAAAAATCTTTTAGTTCTTTAATTTTGATAATGCATTTCTAGTTCAAATCCACGTACATTCAAACGTTACTTCTTCCTCTTTATATTTATATCTTCGAAATTGTTCAGATATTTTGATATTTCCGATAAGGATATAATTGTTTTTATACAAATCTGTACTTACGATAAAATTGTAATCTGTACAAAATAAACAGAGGAGAAAAATGTACTAAACTGTTTTTTCTATGTATATTGATACATACATATGTATGTGGTTATGTAGGTATGCACGTCACATATACTGGAATTAAGTTGGATATCATATCACATTCGTTAATCATAATATTCTCAATTGTCTTCATTGTTTGTAAAGCTGATAGAGTGCACATTTAGTTACTCTTGTAAATCTTAATTTGTATACTAACAAATATCCTTACTTTATAGCTCGACTTATTTTTAGTTATTAGTAGATAAGATTTTCTAAATAAGAATTGAAAGCATAATGAGAAAGTTTTTCATGTCCATCCATAGAAACTCGAATATTTATTAAGAAACATTTTCAACTATAAGTCCAAAAGGAAGTAGACATATTATGTAGATACAATATGTAAAATAAAAAAAAATTGTTCCTGTTTTCAACTGAGGAACATGTAAATCTGATTGTAAGAGCAAATACACACATATATATATATATATATATATATATATATATATATATATATATATGTGTATATATACCTTTATATTTTGATATACAAAAAAGCAAAACAAATGTCATTCTGATGATATCATTACAAATTTCACGGTTGTTTGAATACTGTGGCATAACAGTGTGGTAAAAGCTATTGTTACCTACTTCAGAACAATTTTCACGCAATTGACCATCAGTTATGTTCAGACAGCTCCAAGCAGTTCCCAGGAACTGTTGTAAAAAAATAGTTTATTCATTCATTACTACAAAATAAAAGTACAAAGTTTGAAGTTTGCAAATATTTACGTGGCATCAATACATATAATAAAAGTTTAACTAAGCCGAATCTGTACATTAAATATTTTTTTGGAAAATCTTATTGAAATAGACATTATTATCGACACAATCCTACAAGGCCGAATCTATAGTTTTTAGAATTTTTGTCAAAGTCTACAATATTTTAAGATATGAATATCTAATAGGTAAATATGTATCGAAATACATTAGATTTGCATTGCATCGGCTGGCACCGACTTCGAAGATATCTGATTATTAGGTATCTATTCTATATGAAAACCTCCGTTTAGTTATTTTTTTCATTTTAGTGCCTGGAAGTCGGTATTTATTTTTTGTTAAAAAGTTTTTATAAAATAAAGCAATTATTTCATACAACGCGACTGACTAACCTAAAAGTCAGTGTGAGAACTCAGGAATCAGAAAGTAATTTACTGGTACTAAAATATGTACATTCCTCATACATTTGCAAAAAAATAAAATATGTAAAGCTTTCGCAATGAAGCAAAATTCATACGAAATTCCAAGATGTAAAACTTTAAGAAGACGTTTTCACATTTTGTTTCCATATTTGGTGCAAGCTGACGTGTGACTTTTACAAGTACATTTTAACGTAACTCATTTTATGTATTTCATTATATGTATTTCCAAAAATACATTGGTACAATATTTACGAAGTTTGCATTTTACACTACCATATACTGGGTTTGATAACGATAATAGTTGGACCCAGTTATGAAAAAATCAAATGTGCGTAAAAGTACCAACAGAGTTATAAGCATTTTTCTGTCGATAGTTGCACTTGGGTTATGTTGTGTATTTATGGTTATTTTAAAATTGAACAATATTTATATAAGTATTGTTTTTTTGTTATAATTATTTTATTCTTTATAATAAAATGCTTATAACTCTGTTGGTACTTTTACGGACATGGCTGTTTTTTTGCACAACTGGGTCCAATTATAGGTCTTTATTGAGAACGATTATTTAACACCTCCAGGTAAATTTCTAAGAAATTTATTAATATGTAGGGGTGTAGAAATAAAATAAGTATGTTTATTTTATACTAGAGCCTATCCTTGTTTTTAGTATACATATAAATACACAAGTACTAAAAATAAAAGCTAAATATCGTTTTCAACATGCATACAAAAATACAGAGTTAAATAGGAATTATTAAAAAAAAAAGATGGTAACTTATAAAAGATTTGTTTGGAAAATTCTCTTCCTATATTAACCTCTATATAATTGAAAAATTAAGATGACAAGACGGCAAGTGAAAATGTTTCACACGAACGGTATGTGTGGTATTCGTTTACGGTTAGTATCGATTTATTACAGCTACCAAGTCCCGCAACAGGGCTTGTATTAGGACTGGTTGGTCGATGATGAGCAAAAATGTCTTCCCTCATTATTATTAGCATTTATAGAAAAACAACTATAAAATCGATTATTTTAGCTGAAGTATAGAATATAATTATTATTTCATTTATAAAATTCGCAAGAAAACAATAGCTTATTAAGTTAATTTTAAATACCTTAATTAAATGTATCGTTATCTACAACACTTTTTAAAACATAAAACAATGTTAAAGTACTGCTTGTTTGTGCGAAAGACATTTATAATGAAAAATGGCTTTAATTATCTCATGTACGTTAGTTAGCTAATTTGTGCTATGAGAAACTACTTAACAATTTTGAAGATGATAAAATAATATGAATATTATTTTACGTCTAAAACTTTTGACAGTCAACTTATAGATTTAACGCTTTCAGAATTGTGACCAATACCTATTTAGGCCAAAATTAGTCGTTGTTTTCCATATAATATATTGATATCGATTATTTGACCTGGAGATAGATATTCGTGACCGCAATGTGCAGACTATGCCATGAGACAGAGGAAACTGCTATGCACATCCTCTGCTCGTGCGGTCCACTCATGCACCGCAGAAGTATCTATCTAGGGCAGCATATTATGCAACCGGAAGAGATACAGATGCTCCCCGCTCAGAAAATCTGGAAGTTCCTGGAGTCAACAGGACTAAGCGGAGAACTTTGAACTCACTATAAAGGGAGCTACAATGGACCAAAATTGGTCGACGTAGCTAGGGCCGACCTCGGCACCACACCCAACATTAATAATAATAATAATAATAGATATTCGTAATGATAATGTTCTCCTGACCGATTCCTGCCACGGCGGCCAATCTCATTGAGACTAGCCAGCTGCGCAGGAGATATTATAGTGCACAAGTGTACGCGCAGACACAAGTGCACTCTCTATTCCTGTCACTCTCATACTCCGGTGGGACGACTGTTCGACACGATCCGATGAGAGTTAAGGCGTTTTTATAATATATATATAAAATATGCAATATTATATTTTGGTATCTCAATTGATTCTTTTCGCTCAGAATTAAATAAATATTTTATTAACATTTGGATTTTATTTTGAGTCGAAATTGAAGTTATAATAAAAGTCGGAAAACAAGCTAAATATCTGTTGGCTAGATACCGAGCAAGGAAGATGTGCTGGCAAAGAAAATCATATTTATAATAAAAATAGTCTCTAATTACAATTCCAACCTAGAATGTTAATAAAGCGCAGTGCTGGAGAATAAGTGTTGTGCAGTTTGTGCCTATAAGTTATTACGGAGAAGGCGTTAAAACAAATGAATGAAAACTCAAATGAATTCCATTATTAATATACATTTAATATACCCATGTGACAATGAATAACATTTTACAGCCATCAGCGCTAAGCCTGATGCTGTAAGTACAGGTAATATTTGCTCCAAAGCTTCATATAATCTGTAGCAAGGCCTGCGAGGAAATGACCTATCATTACCGTCTCGAAGCTTTGAATGAGCTAGTTAGTGTTAAGCGCGGTTTCGCCATTTACAATATGTTCTTTATTTTTATAGCTTTAAGAAAGATATCACAATGCTTGACGACTTTAACCACAAATGACAACTACCAGGCGCGTCCGCTCCACTCCCGTTATGTCTGGATGTAAGAAGAATTTTTATATCATTCATTGAATTTTTACAGAAATGTTTTTTATTTAGATAGCACGATTTAGCAAAATTTTTGCTTTAAATACAGTTTGCTGGCAACATTTAATGGGTAAATAAAGATATTATTTCCTATTTTTGGTATTTTTGCGCCAGTTTAATTAAAGTGAAGAAGTTAAATAGAAAATTTCATATAGATATATATAAATAATATATTTTTATTGTTATTTCAATATTTAAACTAATCGCGTGTCGGACGCAAACAAGGAATGCCAACTTTGCGTTTAAAGTAAAACACGCTTTTACCATGTACCTACTTGTGTTAGATGACAATAATTTGTTATGACTTTCGCTTACTCGGATCGTGATCATTATTCGTGTCCACGAAAGAGCCGTACCATTTGAATGATCTCAAGCGTCACATTGAACTTTGATAGGCCGTGAAGGCTTTTGTGTAGCCGAATCGAATAACTATATAGCGGTTATATGAAACTTTTCCCATGCATTGTGTTTACTTAATTGTAATTTTAACGAGCGTATTCATTACAAAGTGTTAGGCAAACTGTTCTCCATCTTGTAACTTCTTAGAATAAATTTTCCCTAGATATATTGAATGTTTCACAACGTTCAAGAAATGTATTAAAGTTCCGTAGTTCCCATAGTTTTAAAGACTTTCATAATTCTATTTAGTTTCTAAAATCAATGGTACGTTCAGCTTTATTTTATTGCATCTCGGAAGAACATTATAGTCTAACATAGTCGTAAGTTTTCTATGACTAACAAAATATCTGTTTATATGCATCGCAAGTCCATAAACCTTGAACGTGTATTTGTAGCTATTAGCAATGATACGAAGCGGACAAACCAGGCGACTTGCTCTCGCCGACCCGAGGGTCAAACGCTTCGGAGCTTCTTTTTGAATTTAGGTATCATGTCGTTCACAAAAACTGGTTATCGTTCATTACATGTACGGGTCGGTTTTTAAAAACTTTGTATTATTTGTAAATAAAAACTTTTTAACAAAAAAATAAAAACCGACTTCAAACAAAAGCACTAAAAAGTAAAAAATAACTGATTGGTAGTTTCGAAGTCGGTGTGCTTTGCTTTGTATTGGCTGGCACCGATTTCGAAAATATTTGATTAGGTATATATTTAATAGGTATGCTTTAATTACTTAGCCAAAGCACACCGACTTCGAAAATATTTGATTAGGTATGTATAGTAAATGAAAACTACCAATCAGTTATTTTTTACTTTTTAGTGCTTTTGTTTGAAGTCGGTTTTTATTTTTTTGTTAAAAAGTTTTTATTTTTCCCTTTTTAGTGTAGACAGTAGTAGCAAAGAAAGGATTCTAACGTGTTAGGCTTGTCAAATCAAATAAAATAAGCCCAAACTCAAAGTATCTACTATTAGCCGTTGAAGAGTTCCACCTATCCACCTTCTGGCCTTGCCATCAGATCAGGTCAACAACACCGAACCACTGTACTATCAACGGAAATAGAAATACTTGCAAAGTTTCAAGTCAATATGACAATTAGAAGTAGGTTAAATTCATCATTAGTTGTTTTTCCACCCTTAGGGGTGGTATTTTTTTTGAAATTTAAATGGGACCAATCTGGAAGTATACCCTTTCAAACAAAACAAAAATTGTCCAAATCGGTTAATAAATGACGGAGTTCTGAGGTAACAAACATAAAAAAAAACACAGTCGAATTGAGAACCTCCTCCTTTTTGAAGTCGGTTGAAAAAATAATACGGGTGGAAATAGAAGTTTGTTTAACTTGGTCGCAAAACTAATTGCTACATTTTACTGCACCAGTATGATGTTATGTATAATATAATAAAACTATATAATTGAATAATAAAAGCCTATTAGCCATTAAGTCAGTCTATAAATATTAGCCCAGATAACACAATAATATGAGCTTCCGTGAATTAGTTTCATAATTCCTAATTAAAAGTATCTGGTATATTTTTCTTCTCATATATAATTTAACTAGCGTTAGCCGCGGCTTTGCTCGCTTAGTGTATTTGCTCTACTTCTAAAGGTCTTAATGTGTTGATAGAGATCCTATAACCCATATCTACCACCTGCATGCAAGAGGTGGTTCTGTTGGACGCACCTGCTAGAAAAAATACTACAAAAAGATACTAACCACTAAAACCCAATAGAATATCCCCTGTCTTAATGGGACGTCATAGGATCGCCAACGCACTCAACCGCGACACCCCGACGAAAGAGCATATAGGTAGCTACCTCAATAAATAAGTTATAAAAATACAAAATATAATTCAAACAAACAAAAGAAATCCTTTAGCTTTATAAAATATATGAAATAATATAGACTTGTTTGAATATTATTTTCTCACGATATAATAAAAACTTAAAACATATTGATCTAAACTTTGCTCTTCACATCTAAATTAGGTAACCGTGAATACGTTATCATTCATTTATGCACATGAAATAAGTTTCATCATGACAACTAATGACACATTTGGCTCAGTTTGTAGCGACCCTTCTTGCTGTGCCAGTGGTCGTGGGTTCGAGTCCCGCTGGGGGCATTCATTTGTGTGATGAGCACGAATGTTTGTACTCTAGTCATGGGTGTTTATATTTATGATATGTATTAATTTAAAGTTATATATGTGTGGTGTATTAACTATCTGGTATCCATAACACAGGCATCGTAGCTTACCATGGAACTAGATGGTGCTGTGTGTTAATGTCCCAACAATGTCCCAACAATGTGCAGATACATATATGCATAGATACAGATTATCTGGGACTCACCGGATTAAGACAAGCCAGTACATCCATTAAAACCCAACAAAAGCTCCCCTGTTTTAATAGGGCGTCGCAGGATCGCTTACACACTCAACAACGACGCCCCGACGCGACGATAGGTCTGCCAAAGCAGACCACACAACCAAGGGGTTGCCGGACGCTAATAACACCCCCCTCACCCCCTCCCCACACACCATGACAAGGAGAACTGTGTCGACATACCTTAATTATATTTTATCACATTCGATTCCATTCCAGATTCTTACCAAAATATATAAAATCGTAGATATACTGCTCACTATGTATCTAAATCACACAGTCGTGTAAATAGACTAATGCGTTAAATAATAGATAGCACCAATTTCTAATGCTCTTGTTATGTAATACAAAACAATGGGCAAAGCTGAGAGTTGTTTCGTATGTTTTAGTAAGTTCAGCGCTATCTGCATTATGTTTTATGCATTGTTGTTGTAGATCGGTATCTCTATCGTAGACAGATATGGTATAAGGCGGATGCGGTCTGAACAATGGGCTCTCAGTAAGTGACGTCGAGCTGACATATTTGGCACCTTGTGTTTGGCGTAACCTTTTTAATTTTTTTTTTTTTTAAATATAATATAATGTTATCGTTATTACGAGGTTGTCGGCAGCTTTCTTTTACCATGATAATTTTTTTTTTTAATACAAACCAATAATATCTAAATGTGATTAGAGAATATTGGTTGAAAAGAAGTGTTTAATTAAATTAATGAATAATCGCAGCATTATATTTTTCATTCTGGGTTTAAAAAAATACTTATACAAAGTATTCGAAGTATGAAAAGAACGGTATATTATTTGAGATTTTTTTTGTATTTGACTGGATTACGTTAATCACGAATTGCAAATTATACTTTTGCGTCATATGTTAATTAAATATAGTACAAAATTAGTTGCTAACTTGCTATGCAATATTAAGCATGACTCACGTAATACTTTAATTTGTTACTGTTTAGAGCTAGCCGAGCGCTACACTTGTTAAGATTATAAAAATATAGCTTTTTAGAAATTTCCATCTCATACGTAAAATAACGAATCGGTAAACAAACTCAATCTATATTCTATACTAATATTATAAAGATGAGATTGTGAATTTGTGAGGTAGTAGGGGGTAATCTCTGGATCTACTGAACCGATTTAGATGAAATGTGGTAAGAAGATAGTTTGAGACCCTGGGAAGGACATAGGGCACTTTTTATCCCGGAAATCATCCCTTAAGGGAGTGAAAATTGGGATGAAAGTTCGTATGGGGAATCAAGCTAGGGATGAACCCGAGCGCAGCGAGGATAAGTCGCTAGTACATTATACTTACATATGTAGTTTGTATTCTGTTTTTCCACTATAGATTTGTGTCCTAGTTAGCTTTTCTATGAAGGAAATTATCACCTTGCAAGATCAGCATTAGTCAAAAGTAAGATTAGTAAATAATTACCATAATAATAATAACATTCATCAGTGTTGAATAACGGCAGCGCCACTTCAAAAACTATATTAGTAAAATTTTAATTCAATTAAATTCTGTTATCGTATTATTTATGTGATTTTATAAAATGAATAGCGAGAAATATGGTATAGATAGACTATATACCTACATATTATATGATATATAGCCTTAAGCCTTCCTCAATAAACGGGTTATCTAATGCAAAAAGAATTCTTCAAATGTAGTTAGTAGTTCCTGAGATTAGCGTGTTTAAACAAACAGAGAAACTCAGCTACTTTATAATATTAGTATAGATTTCATAAATATTTATTGTGTAAAAATTAATAACACTTTCATTGCTGTATAATATTTATATTTCGTAAGTGTTTAAGTGCCTACTTCAAAACTAATTAGTTATAAAAGTGAGCATATTTACTAAATTCATTAAATGGATTTGTATATTCATATATAATAAATATGAGAAAAGGGAAATTTGTAATAAGAATTAATTAGGTAAATAAATGTTAGTAACTAGATTGATCACGTAGTTGTATACGTAATAGTATATAGGTATAGTACCTGTTTAACATCAAAAATGACACTATTTTCAAAATTGTTCAATCGATATTTTATTTTAAACCTTTATGCCACCTTTGAGGTGTGTCTTAATCATTAGAAGAAGAATTATGAAAATCGATTTACAATCGTATGCGATTCCTTATCTATCTTTATTACTATGAGCAGTTACAATTTTACTACAATTGCAATACCACAGTTTTCAATATGTAGCAGTTTTTTATTACAAGCTGTACCTGCTGTTTATTGTTGCATATAGACGTATAAATATTAACATTTTCGATAATCGATAGATATTTAGAGATCCGAATGACACGAACTGTACGTTGATGATGCTATATGAAAAACTTAATCGGATTAAAAATATACCAAAAACATACATACATTTATAAATATACATATTTTATATATAAAACATTTTCAGTTTTCCTTAATAAATTGATTAGATTTACTTCAAAAGTGATAATAATTGTTTTTAAGTGACGTTGAAGTCGATGAACTTTTTGTTAAAAAATAGGTACTCGACAATCGTTAGTCTTAGATGAATAAACTGATTCTTCACTTAAACTTATTTCATCATTTCTTGCTTGTAAAGGACCGACAAGCGGTAGTATTGTACTTGTGTACTTTGAATATTTTAACAAACGGTGTTTTCATTGTTTTCGTGCTCTGAATAACTAAGATGGGTGAGAATTTGTAGAAATATGCGTTTCACGCTTACACGAACACAAATGTTGTAATTCAATTTCATTATAATGACATAAGTAGAGAATTTTAAACTCATGTAAATTTTGCTTTTAGTTGATTCTTACACAAATATTTTATGTTATATAGAACTTTTTGTATTAATCATGTTTATTTACCTATTATGCATAAAAAACAAGTTTCATTATTGTAGCAATATTATTTTTTACTTTATATATTTTGTAAAAAAAAATACCTACATCAAATTTCTGTTTATTGACAGGTAGAGGATTGTTTGAACTTAAGTTTTAATTACATCTTTTAGTCAAAGGAAAATAAATTATTTCTATTATTAAAGTAAAAAATTCTTAGGGCAGAATTCATAAAAACAGCTATTAATAATTATAGATATTTTATTTCAAGTTTGCCTTTAAGTATATTGTTGTTTGCTTAAATAAATTAAAATTGTTTGAAATAATATGAAATGACTTACAAATATGGAGTCAAGAGTGCATGAATTCATAGCACGTAGACGGAAACCCATAATCTGCTACTGTGTATCTTTATGGTGCATCACTAGGAAAGAAACTTTAATAAAGAGCTTTTCGAAACTATATATTTTATATTTCAACATGGATACTATAAATATTTGTATAATATTTAAAGAGGTGACTCTATCTAGTTTCCTGTTTTTTTTGAAAGATATTTCATATTACGTTCTGATAGGTCCACCCAATTGGTTGGAAAAATCTAGTTGTAAACGTTATATATTTCGAACAACATGGTTGTTTGACGCTTATATATGCAATTATTGAATTAAAGCATAATTATTTTCATAAATATAATATAGTAGCAGAACCCGCGGCTTCGCTCGCGCTAAAACTATAAAAAAAAACTCGAAAAAAGTAGGGTTCATACAAACCTTCATCCCCTATTTTACCCCCTTATGGGATGAATTTCGGAAAATGCTAAAACACACATTTATTTAATTGTATTGAAGAGCATTAATAATAAGCCTGAAGTAATTCTGATCATAAATATTTTTAACCGACTTTAAAAAGGAGGAGGTTCTCAATTCGACTGTATGTTTTTTTTTATGTTTGTTACCTCAGAACTCCGTCATTTATTAACCGATTTGGACAATTTTTGTTTTGTTTGAAAGGGTATACTTCCAGATTGGTCCCATTTAAATTTCAAAAAAAAAAATACCACCCCTAAGGTGGAAAAACAACTAATGATGAATTTAACCTACTTCTAATTGTCATATTGACTTGAAACTTTGCAAGTATTTCTATTTCCGTTGATAGTACAGTGGTTCAGTGTTGTTGACCTGATCTGATGGCAAGGCCAGAAGGTGGTTAGGTGGAACTCTTCAACAGCTAATAGTAGATACTTTGAGTTTGGGCTTATTTTGTTTGATTTGACAAGCTTAACACGTTAGAATCCTTACTTTGCTACTACTGTCTACACTAAAAAGGGAAAAATAAAAACTTTTTAACAAAAAAATAAAAACCGACTTCAAACAAAAGCACTAAAAAGTAAAAAATAACTGATTGGTAGTTTTCATTTACTATACATACCTAATCAAATATTTTCAAAGTCGGTGTGCTTTGGCTAAGTAATTAAAGCCTACCTATTAAATACATACCTAATCAAATATTTTCGAAATCGGTGCCAGCCCATACAAAGCAAAGCACACCGACTTCAAAAATACTTGATTAGGTATGTATAGTAAATGAAAACTACCAATCAGTTATTTTTTTCTTTTTAGTGCTTTTGTTTAAAGTCGGTTTTTATTTTTTTGTTAAAAAGTTTTTATTTTGGATTATATTATAACGTGTTTTTTCGTGGGAATGAGATAATCTCCCGAGATAAAAAGTACGAACACGTTCGACGTGAAAGAAGGACAGACAAACAAACAAACAAAAAACAAACAAACAAACAAACAAACAAACAAACAAACAAACAAACAAACAAAGAAACACACTTTTACATTTATAATATTAATTAGTATTGTCTATAGATTGGGAAACGATAAATAGTATATTTTATTACAAAGAAATAAAGGGAATATTAATATGGTAATCTATCATATAACAAAATGTGATGTAACATACGATACTTTCGCTTCCATTCGTATTTCACCGCGCCTTTAAACACCATGAATATATATGATCGTCCTCCAGTTGCGTTACGTTATTTTAATATTTATACATATTAAACATACAATGTTTTTCACAAAATATTAAATATAATCTGTTCATTTTAACAATTTATTAAATAAAGTTAAGTAACTTTCTTAATATATTCGATGCCATCTTCGTTTAACAAATTCTTACATATAGTATACATAATCGTAGTCTTATTATACATGGCTTCTGTATAGAAATGGGAACTAAATTAGATACAAATATCTGCTTTCTAGTAGCATTTAAATTACAAAATTGCTTCAAGATCATCTTTACGATTATATTTGATATTATACTTATTAAAACATATAAATAAAGTTTTGTTATCTTTATATCACAATTTTATTATTAACTTGGTTTTATAAACTTATCTCTGGTTTTATTCATAAAGCTCTAGTCATGCGATGCCATTGCCAAAAGTTTGATTTGTATTATTTAATATTTACATATTGCAATAATATTGTCTAACGTCTGGTTGGGTCTCACGTAGGATAAGTACTTAGATAATTATTGTATTATAATATTGTAAACAATTATTATTTTAAAAGAGCAACTGTTGTGTTTCTCGCCAGCTCTTTTCAGCAGAGCTGACTTTCGAGCCGGTGAAAGATTCCTCACAGACTTACTACACTGACATTTAATTTAACTTTTAAAATGTAAAATTGACGATTCAAAAGTGCTAGTAGAAGTCTCTTTGAATAAAGTATATTTTGATTTCATTTCATTTGATATTACTTATATTTTTAATAGTTCCAAATTGAACTAATTCATGCATAATTTATGAAAATTAAAACATAAGCATTCCTATGATAAGACTCTCTGAGTCATATATGTATTAAAACTCCACTGAAATCATCTTTTATGTAAATTATGACTTATTTATTTCTGATACAAAATCGTTTCGTGTTTTTGTCAAGAACAAGATGATGCTTCAGACTTGACTACCTTGGTATTTATAAAACATCTTATTAATTAGTTTACTAAACATCCTATTGTGCGTATATATTGTAAGAGTCGCTCTTATATTGACAGGGACGCTCATTTCTTCACTTTTTTTTTTGAGTATCTATTATTAAATTTAATCATTTTCATTATACATAAATGGGGTTAAGGAAAACCTAATCTTACTTGCACTTATTAAAATTAAATAAACATTTTCGTTGAGTTATCCACTTTTGCCAGCCCTTGTTTCTTCTTCTCATGGACAATCAGTCATTGTCAGTACATTATTCGCCAGGTAATTAAGGAGATCAAATATTTAACAAACATACATACATATATATTGGAATTTCTTTAATTTATTATAAGATACTTATGTCCGATTTCCGACCAACATCCCATAAGCAACATACCACCTACGTAGGGGATCCCTATTTTAAAAGTTCCCCTAAACTAGCCCCTACATTAAATTTCGTTTAACCATCGTTAGAGCCCGTATTTGTACTACCTATATTTAGGTGGCATTTTAACATTTAGGTGACCCTAACTGTCGGTGAAACAGAAATTGCCCCCTAACAGCCCCCTAACTATGCTTAGGGGATCCTTTAAACTTAGGTGACGTTGGTGAAATCGGCCATTAGTCTACGTCCTAAATCTCAGCCTGAGCTAAATCAGTAAGGAAGGTTGTCAAATATTGTCAAAAAACAACTAATATAAAAATGCAAAAGTCATGTTGCGGAATGAAATGAGGATAAAAAGAATTTGTCTAAATCTAAACAGTAATTAGTATAGTAGTAGCGTAAGAAAGCCGAAAATTCCTCATACTTTTGTTTAAATATCCTAAGTAAATACAAATTACTTGTGTAAATCTATAAACAGATTAAGAAAATTGATCACACTGGGTCAGTGTACCCAGAATACTCGTGAGATGAATTACAAAGGGGATTGAACAATTACAATCGACTTAGTACAGTTAGTCAGAGATTAACATCGTGAAAACATTTATCATTACATCAATACAAAAAAAATGGGACGTTTTATTTTATACATAAAATTTGAGCTTTCTATTAAGTGCTGACCTAAAATAGAAGTGTAGTGTAGCTGTTTTGTAGGATCAAAGATTAAGTGGCTTAACAGGTGCTTACTTAGATTTACTCGAATATTAGACGTTTCAAATTCCATATTAATTACTAGCATTGCCCGCGGCTCCGCCCGCGTTCAGATGACCAAAAACCAAATTCTTGGGTTTTACATATTAGTATACTCTTACATTGCAGTTTTTGTAGTTTTTCTCAGAAATGAGATATTTTCCCGCGGTAAAAAGTATCTTATATGTTGACCCGGATAACCAGCTACCGTCATACCAAATTTCATCAAAATCTCTTCCGTGGTTTTTCCGTGATGCGGTAACAGACAGACAGACAGACAGACAAAAATTCGAAAAACTATAGATTCGGCTTCTGTATCGATAATATTGTCTATTTCAAAAAGATTTTCCAAAAAATATTTAATGTACAGATTCGGCTTAGTTACAATTTTATTATATGTATAGATTATATGTAATCGGATTTTTTCATGGAATTATTTTTGATTCTTGCTTCCCGATTTGGAATGTTTTACAGCAATCATGATCACATAGGTATCTATAGTTTTATTGAAAATATCAAAATTACTTTTTGAAAGCTACCGTTGACGGTCATAATTTGACCACAGTGCGTCGTGCCAATAGAAAAAGCCTGATTGAGTCTAAAAGAGTGAGGTCTTCCAAAAGGTAATATTCACTTCCGAGAATATTATTCTTTAAGAATGATTTAGTACTAATTGTAGGCAAAAAAAGTCTCAAATGTTAATGTAACTGCTAAGCGCGATATTTTGTTCCACAGATTAATTTACAAAAAAATAATGTTTGTTTTCTGATATCATATAGGTAGTTACAATATTTTCTGATATCATATATTGTACTGAAAGTAATGCTGACTAACAAAACAAACTTTTTCTTATTTCCTAGGTACTGAAAGTACTTATTACTTATCTACGAGGCCATTTGGTTTCGTTACTAAAACCCCGGTTTTATAATAACAGTTAAAAGTTACCTGATAATATATAATTAAATTTTTATAAATATAAATTCGCCTTGAACTCCTTTATTGCTGTAAACCAGTTTTTAACGTTGTGACAATTTATTAAGCACCACATTGTAAACATACTTATTGCGCAAAATTGCAGTTTACAGAAATCTTTACCTTAAATAGCGACAACTAATATGATTATATACATTTCATTAAATTATATATTTCATACAGAACACCTGTTAAGAGACTGTTACAGGAAATTATAAACGGTTAGTGTGAATTTTATTGACAGTAATTATCTACCTGTATGTCCGACTCGAGTTAAATTTAATGATGTAAGAAAAGTTCCGTAGCTTGATTGATACCTATTGTTTATTTTACTTTTCTTCTTATGAAATTATACTAAGTTTTCTGAAGCATTTGTTAGGACTAGTATTATATATGTTTGTTGAAAATTTGTGTACCTATGTGTGTGTGTGTTTGTTACTCCTTAATACTGAAACGATTTTATTTGTCATATTGTGCTACAACAAGACATTTAGGGCAGGTAGACAGAGGCACGTCCGTGCGAAGCGAGGTTAAGTAACTAGTATGGCATAATACGATTAAATAACCGTTTAAAAACATTTGGATAAGCCCCAAACCATTCAATACGTAATTTAATATTGGCTTTGTACTTTAACAAGTTTTTATTTCTAGGGCCATTCTGAATCGAAGGGAGCGAAGAAAAGGGAGAAGAGTGCAAGTGGGAACGGCAACAAGCAAAGCCGGGGGGTCGCTACATCGTTCGGCTTCCGTCGCCGCCCCGCCAGCACATCGCGTGCAGACGACAATGCGCGAAGGAAACAAAAACCACATGATAAAAACGGCAATGGCGGTAAATTATGCAGATTAACACGAATAATACTAATGCAGATTAGTTTAGTATCTAATAATATTATTACGATGAAAGTAAATTTGTCGGTTTTGTCCAATTTCCCACCGGTACGTCATGTGATTTTCGATTATCTAATTTGTTTACTACAATACTACTATCTATTACTACCTACATACAATGCTAGAGAGAAGTCATAAGTTCGATTTGTAGCGACAAAAATTAATATTGATAAAAACACGAACAAAACAGACATTTTTATTATGTTGTGTTTATGACGCAAAGAAGAGTGTAAAGATGCCAAGGAATATTCTTAGCTCGTTTCTTATTCATAAAACTTTGAATAAAAAGTGACATAAAAATTTGCGGTTTCAAATTAAAAATGTCGGAGATTTCTCATTATATCTTATTGTCATTATGTAGAAAGGTCGGAGCTTCGCATTGCGCTTTTTATACCCTCTTCATGAATGAAGTTCAAGGTTATTTGAAAGTCACAATGACGCAGGGGTAGTTATTTGACGATTTTAGTAAGTCTATTTTTGGTACTAGGATTAAATAGCTGTTTGAAAAACTCATGAACATATTTTTATTATTATTCTATTATCTACACTCATATTATCTATACTAATATTATAAGGACGTAAAGTTTGTGAGTTTGTGACGTTGTAGGGGATAATCTCTAGATCTACTGAACCGATTTAGATGAAATTTAGTAAGAAGATAGTTTGACCTGTGAAGGACTTAGGATACTTTTTATCCCGGATATATCCCTTAAGGGGGTGAAAATGGGGATGAAAGTTTGTATTGAGAAGCAAGCTGGGGACGAACCCGAGTAAAGAGAGGGTGAGTCTCTAGTCATATTAAAAAAATATTAAGAATGACTATTACACAATAATTAATGTTTATTTATAAGAATTATTTGAAATACAATATTTCAAGACATTTTATTAATACGTGATATCTCACATAGGTTCAACTGAGGACCTGCGCGCTGAAGAAGTGCTGTCTGGACGATCAACACCGCTCGCACGACCGCGCAAGGAGACTCCGGGGCAGCCTCTCCGTACCAACAGGTAAAGTCGTATTATATGGCTACAGTTTTATACCTAAACAGTCATTACCTACTATGTAAAACTTACAATTTTAGTATCATTTCATAGATGTTGATAATGACAGAACTCACATTTACTTTATACCTGAACATTAAAGTTTAAACATACTCAGCCAGCCATCTATCTATTTGGTAAAAACTATATTTACATATTATGTACTTATTATTTAGAGTATACGCAAAATTTTCCCACGTTCATAAGTAACGGCTTATATTCTATTGGAATCAAAATATATTATTTAAAGCTCTATTATGTAAACTATGTTAATAGCCGAAAAGAAAATCGAAAGTCTATCGACAAACTCTTCACGAAAAGAAATCACCGTATCCTTTCGCATGGTAAAAGTAAATCAATTCATTAACGCTAAAGGAACTATTACGACAATCGTCACAACTTTTAAACGAGTTTAAACATGGGTGAAATTTTAACATTGATAAATTATATGCCAGGTACAGACCACATAGTAATATATTAGTAATGCCAAGCATAAATTATACGAATTATTATTTGGTTTCATCTAAAAGCAAAATAAGTTACAAATAAATATTTCAAAGGTATTATTTTTAATAAATGTTATGGTCAAATAGAAAACCCCGAATATAACTGAACAAAGTTATTTTGTAAAACATTTTAGTAGAGCTGCAACGTTTATTTTGACATGTTTGCTTTTTATTACATCGCAGGCGCAATAATATTTCTTACTTAACCAAAAAATAGATTTTTTAATTACAATGTGGGGCCATATTGATATAAGTATTGCGTAAGCTGATTTTTAAGGATTTGAAACCCTTTCCTCCCCTGTATAAGTAAAAAAAGAAAATCACAAACCATAACAAAATTAGTAATATTCATTTAAATTATTAATATTGTTTTGAAAACATTTTTATTAATTAAGTTTTTTTTTACTTAAATAAAATTTTACTATCGCTCCCTATGTCAAAAGTAAGAAAATCATCCCTCTTCCCTGCTTACGTAATACTTGATCAGCTCCTGTGTTATGCCATTGCTACTTTACTTTTCAAAATAGGCCACTATGTTCATATCATTAGTGTCACTAGCTAACATCACCAATAACGACACTAAGCACAAATGACAGTGGCTATTTAATTCCCTAGGTTCGGTTTCAGGCAGCCGCACAGCAAGACGGCCAAGGTAGCCGACGTGAGTGTGGCTGCGGAGCACGCCTTCACCGCGCCGCCTGGCAAAGATAAGGAAACTGCCATCAATAATAATGCTATAGGTTTGTATGTACATAGATCGTTTTATTTGAACGATGTTATAATAGGTCGATGCTCGATACCTGTGACTACTGTGATGTTTTTTAGGCAATCTTCCTTCAGTCAGCAGAGATATACACATCATAGTGATGTACATAGGTTACTCTCACATTATAACGTTAGCTAACGTACGTACGAATAAGAGATACGCCGCGCCGTATAGATAATTTCAAGGGCGTTTTATCGCAAGCATTCTTGTTTTCATATAAAATAGTTTTAAATGATATATTTCATCTACACAAACAATGCAGCCGCTTAATGCTTAATCGAAAATTGTTCTTATATTGAACAAATAACAATCCTATTGTTAAACTAACATAGACAATCATTAATCTTTAACCTGTTTGGAGCGCAACATTTCGATAGCTTTATTTGGACTGCACAATAAGCAATGCGAAATAGACACGGCAAGGACATTCAAACATCCATGCATTAATTACATCAAATGTACGCAATTCTTTATACCTACCACTTTGTAATTATTTACTTAATTATATTATACTTACTTAATTATATGATACTAATATGTAACATAATTGCTAAGTTATGTATATTTTATATTTATATAGAAGCCAACAAATTGTATACAAACATAATAGACTATCATTTCTCCATGTTATTTCCGTAATCGTTCCTTTCATACACGCTCTTCAAAGGTTCTTAGATTATAAGTTTTATTTAAATATGTTTAAAAAATATATTTGGTCTTTAAAAGTCCTCTGAGATCTAGCTTCCTCAGTGAATATGAATTGTGATCTTTTTGATCATTCTTTTTTCATTCATAATACCTATTACGGTTTTATTTCAAACTAAAGATTTGTCTATAAGCGGACTTCTCACAGCCTTTTGAGAGATCTTTCTACTTCGTGTATCTTGCTATCATACTTCATCAGCAACACCTATGTACGTTTCGCTGCAGTATTATAAAAATTGTACCAACTCTGCTTTATGTACATCCAAGCGCGCAGATTTACGCAAGTTATTTCGCTGATTTACTGCAGTGCATAGCAAACAAGTCACCTAATTTTCTCTATCATTTCATTTTCTTTCTAAATGTAGAGACATCTATCCAAATACATAGTTTTAAAGGCCAAGGAGACATGGCACATTCCTGTTTGACACATTACTCGCAGGCCGCAGCCCACACGCAAGCGGACGTCAGCTCACATCATCACAGTGATCGTGCAGATGTTAATCAAGATCTGAAAAGGCACAAAGAACCTCTGATCTCTTAAATCTTTCTTGCATTCTGATTCAGTGTATTTTTTTATTATACCTACTATGTGATTTCTTTGAATGAATCAATCTTATTGATTATAATATTTAGAATCTATATATGAGTCGATATAACAATAAAAATTATAATACAAATTACCTATTTCCAGATAAGAAAAGTACAAATCAATACAACTTGCCACTCCTGACGACTCAAGTGTCGTCTACCGGCGTCACGACGATAGTGGGCGCGACTGGCGTGCCCAAGTCCGTCACCAAGCAAACCGTCATATTAACTTACCAGCCACAAAAGTATCAGCAAGTAAGATATTTTATTAAAATTTAAATAAACTAAACGACTACCTAAGTAATAAACAAATAAGTATCATTTGTTATAGGGATTCTCACAAGAAGTGAATAGTAGAACTTTTAAATAGCTTTTTAAATTTTTTATTTATTGTAGAATCTTAGATTTAAAATAACTAAAAAATATATTATTATAAGCTTAAAATTTGACGACTGTAAGAAATATTTCTAATTAGGTTAATCGGTTTATTGTAGTGATGCTACATAAGTATCTTAGCCTTGGCTTTGACTTTGTACTGGATAGTTGATACTATGGTTATATACTTTGAAACCTACATTAGTTATGAAGTGTTACCTTGAAAAATATTACTAAAGAATACATACATTATTTATATTATTTTATTTTGTTACATGGTCAATATGACTATATATATATATATATATATATATATATATATATATATATATATATATATATATATATTTAAGCGTTTTCGCGCTTAATTATTACTATGTGATTCATTGAAGGGGTCAGACCCCTATAAAATTAACTACCTACATATTTATAAATAATAAATAATAAAGATAAATAAAGATGGTGGGACATTTATAACACACAGCACTATCTAGTTCCATGGTGAGCTACGAGGCTTGTGTTATGGATACCAGATAGTTAATACACTACACATATATAACTTTTAAATATATACATATTATAAATATAAACACCCATGACTGGAGTACAAACATTCGTGCTCATCACACAAGTGAATGCCCCCAGCGGGAATCGAACCCGCGACCTCTAGCACAGCAAGTAGGGTCACTACACACTGAGCCAAACGTGTCGTCAAATAATAAATAATAATACCTTTATTTATGAAATCGTAGTTACTATATTTTACGCTGAGCCTTCCTAATAAGTAATCAAAGATACTTATTTTGGGAATTATATAATAAGATTATAATTTATATAATCTTCTTTCAATATAATAATAAAATCTAATTTAATATGTAGGATGGGAAAAAGCCCTCTCGTGCAGAACAGCCGATTCGCGCGGCCTCAGTTCCTCGCACTCCAAGCATTGATCCTCTCAAACCACCCGGCAAGTACACATTCCAAACCAACCAACTGCCACGACCTCAGTATCCTTCTGTCAAGAACATCGATTCGAAAACAGCTAAACAAGTAAGTTATATATTTAATAATAATTTATTTACATACATATTATATCGCTTCTTTTCATGCTATGCCTAGGCTTGCACTATAAAGATTTGAAATTAAAATGGCTGATTTTGTAAGTAAAAAAAAAGTTTTTAATGTTTCGATATATCCTTTGCTTTAGTTAGTAAGTACTCAATTCTAGAAATAGCAATAAAAATATGGGAAAAGAACTTTTATTGTTACATTTATATAGTTATAGCTTTGAACATAATACCATGCAGGTGTAGTTACACTAGCCCTTTACTATTGCTTTACTGTACTACTATAGTACAACATTTTACTTAAACCCTTTTACCCTTATGGTGGTTGAAGAGCACATTCAGGTACATAAAGAATTTAGTTGTACAAATATAATTTATTAGTATAACGATAACCTGGTGGGAATCGGGTATTATGGATATATTACCCGATTCCCACCGGGTTATCTTTAAAAATGCAGTAATCTCCATTAATAATAAATGATTATAAATTAATATATACAATACAAGTAAAATATTATAGAAGTTATTTTTCGCTTAAAAATATTTTTAATTAACAAAATTATCAATAAAATAATTATTTTAAAATTTTTCAATTAATTTAATAATATTGATTAATTACATAATTAAATACTGTGTAATATTTTCATAAAGAAACATTATGTACAACATATGTATTGTTTATAAGTATATATTAGAGAATTCTCTCATATTTTTTTTTAACAGCTAGTTAATTTACTTTCATTGATCAACACGAAAATGTCTGAGCATTCTTTTTGCAATTGTTCTTAATACACGAAAATGATCTTTAACATAAGAACAAAAGAAATATTGTTGTATGTTGAGTGAAGTAGGTCATCCTTCATCTATTTCAGGGCTGTTGGTTTTGAAACCCGTGCCGCTTGTTAAAAATATCGCTGCATAGTGAGTGCATTTGTGTAACACATGAGATAGAACTGCGAAGATTTAATATTTGCTACAATATAAATTCTAATCTTAATTTATTTTATTATTCTACATTTTTCCGATATCCAAAGGATATAAAAAAAGATAGGATTTTTTCATATAAAAACACAACACACACATATACATACAATATAAATATTTTGAATAATACCATGTTGTACCAACGAAATAAAAAAAAACATAAGTACATATTTATCTTGGGTTCCTAAACAAAAGGAAGAAAATGATTCGTTCTCTATTTTCTGTAAATATCTACAAACAATAAGTTACTTGTGAAGCATTCAACACAGCAATTATATTGATTAATTTGTTTTTTTTCATAAATAACCATTTGCCACTGACTTTGGAATTCAAATCCCTAACATCCTTAGTAGTTAGCTAATATAAAGAAGAAATTATAAAAAGAGATTGTAACCAAGCGTATATTTGTATTACAAGTATCCGTAATCCAAGTAATTTAGCAATTGTAAATGACCTCTTTTTGTTAGAATTAATTGTCCGTACATTTGCACTTGCTTTAGAGTAAGATAGAATTCGCAGTAATGCACACGTGTTATATTTGTTGTTATACATTGTTATAATGAAAAGATTATAAAGAGCCTTCTTAAAACAGAAATCTAAGCGAAACTTTAATATCCTTCAAAGTGAGTGGTTTATTAAATCTTGAGATAAGTCTTACTATATTCCCTCTATTTATAAATAACCTATGGTATCTTTACTAGGGGACATTCGCTCTCGTATATTGTAACGTCGAAGTGTGTTGTTTCTGAGTTATGATCTGTAAATAGTTAAAAATGGTTAATAATTGTTTCTTATTCATAAAATTAAATTATAAAAAAAATTAACAATTATTACTTAAAAGTACAGTGAAAGTGTTAGTTAATTGATAATAAAAATGAGTATTTTTCATAATTTCAGGTGGTGAATAACACAAGAAAAGCTGGTGCTGTCGACGGATGGAGAGAAGGTATATAACTTGTTCTTAATAATAGGTTTGCAGAGCGAACCAAACTTTAATAAGTTAAACCCTTCTAAACATAAAATTACAGTAAAATTCAATGAAAGTTATTATGTTTTTATTACAAAAAAATATTAAAAATTTACTCATCTCGGAGCTAGCTCTACATCGGTTAATATACATTTGTTTTTATGAAGAGATATATTTGTAAACTTATGAAATTGTTTGTATTTAGTAAAAAGAAAGTTATTAGATACAAGAATTCCATAAAGAAGAGTAAAGAAATTCGATTAGCGTAAGAATTAGATACCAAAATTGCAAATATGCTCTATATTAGAATTAATCCTGCGTGTTGCCTCATCTTTCTAATGCAATCACGTGTATTATAGATATCTAATTTATTAAATAAATATCGATATATCATTTATTATAACATTGATTTTAACAGAAAAATAATCAAACGTATGTTATTGTAAAATGAAGCAAATATTCTCATCATATCCATACAAAAGGAATACTTTTAGTCCCAAAATCAAAACGTGAATAAGAAATTACAATTACTTGAAATATTATGTAGTCGATTTCAGGTATTTAATATAATGTTCTTTAATAAGTTTACTTTAGACTACTGCTTGCTTTGCTCGGGTGCCTAACATTTATAGTTTGTCTGTACTAAATTTCGTCTAAAACCGTCGAGTCGTTTTAGCGTGACGGAGTAACAAACATACAAACTTTCGCAATTGTAGCAGTAGTCCAATTTTCATATTTTTTTGGAAACCTAATGTGTACTGGTGTCAGGTGCAGGTTCCGCGGTCTCGACGGATTCAGGCGTGTGGACAGGCGGCGAGGGCGAACTGTCGCCACGCTCGCGACGACGACCACGCAACTTGGAAATGGTGATGCGAGGAACTCATAATTTTCATCTGAGAGAACTGCAAGTTGCTGACTTGGATATTATGGGTAAATGTTTAAATTATAGTGATAAAAATCATATTAGTAATTATTAAATAAAACTAAAAACAACCCTATCTTGGCTTGTCAAATCGAAACAAATGAGCCCAAACGCAAGAGGTTTACTTGTAGCCGTTGAATAATTTTACTTTCTATAATTTTTTCCTAATTATTCGAACCTATTCAACAGAAATGTATATTTAATGTAGATTTTGATAAATTTAAAGATTTTTATCAACTTAATGTTTAACAAAAAAAGAAATACTTCCAAAATACTATTTGTATTTACTAATAGGTACATATTTCCAAATTGTATAATGTTTTGTTAAAAAGATATAATAAAACGCATAATATAGATTTAATTAATAGTTACCAACACACAACAAAGTTTTACGTGAATCAATATTAATTTAGATATATTGTAACTCTCATCCGTCTTAATATGCAAATCTCTCTAATGTGAATATTAAACATATAAGCGTATAAAACAAAACCCATAATACTCGCAGACTTTTGAAGCAAATGAAACTATCAAAAACTAACAACAAAAGAAAAGGAGTCTATACTATAAAAGTATAAAACGTTCTATTTACTGTCTCGCAGACGCTCTTCGTATTCTCTTTACATTACGAGTATGTTTACATCCACATAAACAGACATACAAGTATAAAATTTTATACGTATATTGACAAGCATTATGTAGTGGGGTCACGATTAAAATTTGTTACTTCTCTTACAGACGAAGCTGTAGTTACAGGCCACGCAGTGATTCCACTTCCAAAACTACCAAGTTCTTTCAACGAGGAGTCCTCACCGGAATGCGAGCCAGAACCAATATTTTCACCCCCATCCCCTGTCCTTCCTAAGCCCATAGAATATCCCCCCGTAGAAACGCCACGGCAAAGCTCGCCGATGTCCACTTTAGACCGCTATAGGACAAGAACCAGACCCAGTAGAATTCAAACTAATGAGTACAAAGATGAAGAGAAGTTTGTTTTGGATAGAGCACAACCTGAAGTATTAGATAAGCAGGTAAAATATCTCTACAATTAATTATTTAAATTCTAACAGTACTACCAAAAAATCATTTAGAGCCTCCTCTATGAATGTTAGTGTGCGAATTTCATAAACAGGGCATATATTATAATTGAAAGTATTAATGTCGCAGACTACTAATTAAGAGTAATTCAACCATCAAATAATGGTTGATCCAGGAGTCAATCCTAAGACTATACTCTGTAAACAAATGAGTAGGTATAATTTGTACAAAATTATGGGTAAATTCAGAAATATTTTTGCTTGTCGATGCCATAGTATAATATAACAGTATTAGTAACAGTATAAAATAAGAAGTAGTTTCACGCAGGTTATCTGTTTAATTGGCCGGCGCTTGGTTAAATTGGTGAAACGGCGTTGACCAATTAATGAAGTGGGCAGATAGTTCAATGCTTTAACTACATACACTACACTACTATCGTTGTAAAAAGTCAAACGTCTGTTTTGTGATTAAAAATGTTGTAAGTTTTACTATGGCAAAATAATCATATTTTCTAAATTCGATATTTTTAGTTTAGTGAAAAATAGGTAGATAATAATATGCTTGACGATTAGCTAAGCTCTAAACAATATATAAACATTAGGTTATTCTAAAGTTTAAAAATATTAATGCAAAACATTTATTTGTTTTAGAAATCGTTTATAAAATCATCAAGTGGAGTAGCATCTCCCGCAGTGGACTCGAGTAAGGAGTCCAGTCCATCGTGTAAGAGTGAAGCGAGTCACTTCGGCAACAGCAGCGCCTGGCAGAGCCACGCTGCCGGCGAGGCCATGGCTAATAGGTATGTTTATTATTTCTAGGCTATCTTGACAAATAATAATTTAAAACGTTAAGCCAAGCCGTGAAAATATATAACAAATTTAAATTGAGTTTTCTATATTTTTTAATGAATTTTTCAATTAATTTTCTTAATCTCTCTTTTTCACATTTCTACTTACTCTGTGTTCTTGCTGGTTGTATGTAAATAACATTTATGTATGTATGTTAAATTTATTTTCAAGATACTGAGATTATTCAAATTTAAAGTTTTATTGATGTTTTTAGCAAAAAATTAAAAATATTCAAGACAAATTTGGAAATCGACACATGTATTATTAAATAAATCGTTAATCTACGGAGAGAAATAAATTAGCTATTTTTCCTATCTCCTGTGCCAGAACAATAGTTATATACGAGTATAGGTACATTATACCACAGATCATATTATACTATACTAGTAAACAATATACCTTTCTATATATTTTTTCATGCAATCTTTTCTTTGTAGATCGCAAGATGACGTGTCCCTCGCTCTCAGCGTGTCGAGCTGTGAAGACGATAAATCTAAGCTGGAAGCAAAAGAGAGTGAAGTGAAAATGCCAGAAGTACCAACAAAGACTATCGTAATAACAGACGAGCCTCCAGTCCCACATCCACTGTTGATGAAGTCGTTAACATTGAGTCAACACGACTCCCTTCGTGGTACCATGATGGGTAAGTTGTTTTCATTATATTTTAACTTGTTCTTGTCGTTAACGTGTACGTGGAAGCACTTTTAAGAAGCTTTTTACAATAATTCTTTTAAATAATATAAATATATTGTAATTATTTAATAATTAAATATATATACAGATATTGTGTGAACATTTTTTTTCACAATTTTATATAAAGCTTTTTTCTGAATAAAAACTGTATATCTACCTCAAAATAAAAAAAATCCTCGTTCAGGTTCAATGACCAGTTCTAACTACAGCACCACAAGCACATGCACAAATCAGAGCGCGGATCACAATCTGACGCTCACTCTAGAAGAATCTAAATTCGATATGTCCGCTTTAGAAACTTCCACACAAAGCCTATTAGATGATGAAACGTCTCCGGCCGATAGTCTTATATCTTCAACAAGCACCAGTGACTCTAACAATGATCTTCACGTGGATAGAGACGCTCCTTCTATATCCAGTGCATACCAAACAGCTAACACTAAGACGAGGACACCAGAACCCATCGCAGAAGAAGACGATAGAGTGGATGGAGAGATATTACAGCCGGTTAACGAAGTGAGGTGAGCGGCATTTTTGTAACGTACTAGTAGTAACAACTATATAATACCTTTCAAAATAAATTCGCGAAAAAATCCGAAAAGATAGTTTTATTTAAAATGTCAAGTATTCGCGTAAATCTAAGAAAGTATTAAACGTACTAGTAGTAAGTTTCATATTTTCGTATTGTGCGCTTACAAACTCACTAACTTTAGTAAATTGCGGGTTTTTCTGTGCCTCTTAATTTATGTTTTAAATTTAAAGAAATGATTCTAGCGAATGTTCTTCCCCGTATTACAAAAATCATGGTCTGAATATTTTTTTTTGTTTTTTCCTTCTTTTGCCCAACAATGAAGCGAGGATGCATGTATTTTTTTCATAGATATATAGTATTTTTATCTCAGGATATAAAATGTATATGTTCACAGTGATGGTTCCGGTAGTGGCGGAAGCAACAGTAAGGAACTGACGCCGCCGTCACCGGGCACGCCTACCCACGCGTCTGGGTCCTTATCACTGTCTGATGGGAGGGACTTCTTTGATGACGAAATCGCTGATCAACCAGCTCTGCTGTTTAGAAGTAAGATTTGATTTCCGTTTTGTTTTATAGTTAATATATATTTATCAATGTTAAAACCTCTTCTTGATAAATCTAACTTTAGCTATTAAGAGAGTGAAACCTAACAAAAAAGCGGAATCTCTTACTTTTTCTTTGTTATTTTCTCATTATATTTTAAGCTAGCGTTTGCTCACGACTCCGCTCGCAATATTAATATGTGTTATTACTCCGCTCAAAATAATATTTAAATACTTAACTTTAATCTTACATAACCTTTATAATTCCTCAATGCTAAAATACCTTACTAAAGTACACTAGCAGTTCCAAAGATTTCTACATTCATATAAACTAAAATAGTTTTTAGTTTTAAATATTTACTTATTGATTAGAAACGTAGATATTTTTCTTAAATAAACTATTAAAAATATGTGGTGTAACAATATCGAATAAAGGGCTGATAAAAAAGTTTGGTTATAAAAATAACATTTTTTATTAATTTATTTCTTATTTTTAGAAAATAACCACGGAAGCCCCTCTTTGAAGAGAACAGATTCAGACTCCAGTAAACAACTGCGGAGGTCAAGGGAGCATATTATGTCAAGTCCACAAACACAAAGGAGTCGAAAATGTAAGATCAGCTTATTATTTTTCAAATGCGCTCGCTAATTTTAAGTTATCCTCAACCGATTGAACTGCGGACTCCCAAAGATGGTGGACTATGTTTTTTTTTTTCACCCCCAATAAATGGGTATCAAATGAAAGGGTTTGCTGAGAATGCCAATAACGTAAAATAAAATAATAAAAAAACATTTTTAAAAACAAGCTTTTGTTTAAATACTCTAAAAAGAAGAAAATAAACTTAAAATTAAATCAAACCCATCAATTTATATGATAAAAAAGCATGTCGCGAGATTTACCTGTGTAGATAAATAAAAATTTTTTATAAAATAGGACATAACATTTAAATAAAAATGTTTGTTTTTAAAAATGTTTATTTACAATAAATTTTTTTTTCATCAAGAAAATTTCTTATATTATAACCAAAACAAAATTATCCAATAATAAAACTTACTATGTGCCCCTAAAGATGAAGGATTTAAGAATGCATAAAGAAACAACCTACAAAAAAAAACTTTTTTTGGGCCATGAATGATAAACCTTCACAAATGTATGCAACTAATGTGAGCTATGTGAGTTGTTGCTCACATTAGTTTCATCATAATTGGATAAGTGGTTTAAGAACGCATAGAGGTATTTAGTATGATGTAATGATCTAATAATGATTTTCTTAGTACTTGTAAGTACAAATAAACATTTATTTTTATTAATATAGACCAAAGCAAAAGTAAGACTTTTGTTATTAAAAATCCAAAAATAAACGTGTGTCACGTGTACGCGCATCGTAAAAATTTTACTCTCATATTTTTTCCAAACGTGCCAAAAGAAGTATAACTTCATTTTTTTTAAAAAATTATAATCGATATTACAGTATCTTTACATATTATGTCTAGGTGGAGGACGTAACCCAGCGGCAGAAAGAACACCCTCTCTCGACACGCTGTCCAGCCTCGCATCTGACGATCTCATGATGGACAACGATTTGGCGCAGTCCGTCACCAGTTTGCAGAGTGTTGATGATTATATTGAAAGGTATGTTCTATATTGAGTATCTACGAATAAAAATGACCCCCGCTTAGAATAGAAGCACCCAAGTCAGGGAGTTTAAGCTATCATTAGACCTATTCCACTTAATTAAACTTACCTTTGTTGTTTTTTTTTAACTAACAAATAAGGCTTATTAAACAAATATTTGGCAAAATTCTTTAAGTTGTCGCATAATTTTACTAGCTAATTTTTATATAAAAATCGGTAACGTAATTTTTTTGAGGTGTTTTTCATTATCTATACATATAATAAAATTGTAATTAAGCCGAATCTGTACATTAAATATTTTTTGGAAAATCTTATTGAAATAAATATCATTATCGATTTCATTAAATTTAAAGTTTATTTTCTTCTTTTTAGAGCATTTAAATAAAAGCTTGTTTTAAAAAAAGTTTTAACATATTTTTTTTTATTATAAAAAAAATTGTATCGGGTGCTGTCGTTTACTATTATTACCGGAAATACTTTATCATTAACTGCCTTCGGTAACCTAATTGAAAATCCAGTTTGTTTTAAAAAAATGTAACCAAAATACCTTTAATGGATTTCATACAAGTTTTTACTTTCACGATTCATTGAGAGTAAAAGTTATTTAACTTGTGACATAATTGTTACATAAATAATAATGGAAAAAAAACGCGATATTATTTAGCAAGCGTAAGAACCATGTTTACTCTTCAAAGATGCGACAAGTATTGTATTAGAAATGTAATAAGCTTTTAAATAATTGAGTAAATAGACGAGTCATGATTTTTAACTCTCGAATGTTGATGAGGTCGAGCTTAGGTAACCATCAAGTACTTTCAGTAAAAGTACCTTCAACTATTTAAATAACAAAGTGTTGTCGTCACGTAATGTAAAACCTTTTAAAACAATATCTTTTGTTATAACAAATTAATAACAAATCAGCTAGTAAGTAATTGAAGCCACGAAATATGTTTAAAAATAATCACAATCGAATTATTTATTAATAGTAATAATAATAATAAATCTTTAATTCAGGCAAAAACCCATAATTACACCAAAAAAAATATGAATTAAAGATTTATTATTATTTTTTAATATCGTTTTTGTTATATTTTATATTAAACTATGAATTAGTAGACATCTCGTTTTAATATAAATAAATAAAAAATATATTTATATTATAAAAATATATTATAAATAATATATTACTTTAAATATACATATTATAAATAAATATTTATAATATGTATATTTAAAGTAATATATGTGTAGTGTATCAACAATCTGGTATCCATAACACAAGCCTCGTAGCTTACTATGGAACTAGATGATGTTGTGTGTTAATGTCCCAATATTAAAAAAAAATCGCATTTGTCTTCTGCATAAAATCGATTATAATTATTTTTGCTACGCAGGTTAGACAGTTCTCTTCGTAGTGGTCTCAACTCATTAGATGAGAGGCAACTTCGACAGGAGCTCTCGAGTTCCAAAACAGCAGTCCGACAGTGGAGCCAACTGCTGGAGAAAAACAACCTATTGGACCGACAGTTGGCGGCCATGGCACAAGGGAAGGTTGCGCCCGATTCACTCACCGGAAGCACTTCAAGCCTGACGAATATCGGGTAGGTGCCTAATTTTTCATAGACAATTTTATATTTTCTTTAAATTTGTACGAATAAGGGATTCAATTATAGGTATATTCACGGCACGGTTGTATGAGATAAGTAATAGGACGTGATTAAAGTATGAGGACTTCATAGTACCTAAACATAGAAAGATGTGAACTTATATCTTCAAAAGGAATGGTAAATAAATAGTGATAGTAAATTTTAAGTTACGTACCATCTATCTCGAACTTTTAGTTTTTACAGTTTCCAAACAGAAAAAATAATAATATTCTCTAGCCCTTTAATTGGTTGACAATTTAGGTAAATTATTTCGCTTGATAGAAAAAAGTTACAAAGATATTCATAGTTTCATTTTTATATAATGTTGAATTTAAATAACAATTGTGTTAAATAACAAACAACTTTTTACAGTACTTAATTTTCTTTTAATTTAGATACGTATTACTTATTAAATGAGTCAGAACTGGTTTTATCGGAGATCTCATTGACGTAGGGCGTATGCTGAAATTTCGCCATCTCTGCTACGCTTGTAATACAAAAATAGCTAATAATTGTAACATATTATAGGCAACTTTTTAGTTATTTACATTGAAATATCAATAGGAACAGAAAGTGTACACAAAAACTTGAGTAAAATTTGGCATTACTTAAACTCTACTTAACTCGATTAGTGGATAGGGAATTCACCTCGAATTTAAAAATTTCGCTGGACCTTTAGTGCTGTTTAAGCCCTAGTGATTTTACGTAATTGTTTAATAACTATCCATGCTTAAATATTAAAATTAGTAAACATAAGCGCCATAATAAAGTATATAATAGTTTTTTTTACAAATTATTTTAAGTAGAAAAAAAAGTCACAAGCCGCAAATTGCCGAAAGTATCATTCAACTTATTGGAAACTTAGCGATGTTGGTATGGAATTTTATATGTAAATAAATAGCTTTCCGCTATAAGCCCCTACTACTTACAGAGATTATTCACTACAGACCTATTCGCCTATTTTTGATGAATTAGATGGCAGACCAAACATCACATTTTCGTATTTACAGTTCTAGAACAAAAATATGTCATGAGGTTGATGCAAATTATAATAATTATTTTAGAATACTAAGAATACATTTTTGTTATTTATAATAAATAGCTAGCTATCCACCACTATCAAGCTAGGTCCCTTTGGTGGCAAAGCGTATCATAAAAACTCGAATATATTTATAAAGTTGTGGTGTAACTTTTCAATAAATAAATTTATTTGGCAAACTCTTGACCGTCCAATACACTTCATTATATCATAGACATCACTCGTGATTAAAATATATATGTTTAATAATCTTAAAATTATTGTTTTAAACATAACAACCTGTTTTACAATTCTAATACATTTTTTAACATAACAATTGCTCAATCACCGCACCCTGCCAATTAACTGTAGAGCGGAACAATGCCTAGATCAGGGGTGGGCAAAGTACGGCCCGCGACGGGCTTTAATCCAGCCCGCCAACAATTCCTCTTTTATATTATATACTCTACATATTACGAGTATGGTGTTCGGAATTAAATTTTTACAGTCTAGTGGATCTAATAATATAGATGTAAGAATATACGTGGGAAGTAGCCGCATAATAGTGTATGCAAGATGCTAGCAAAAATAAAACTGCCGTATCTTGCTTGTCTCTGTTGGACGTCGCGGGCGCGGTACCACACGGTTGGAGCGGGAGAGAGAAAAATCAGGGGTTTTCCTCAGTGTTTAAAGAATCATCGTCTCAGCTCGAACCAGCTTACGAGGGCATCATGGCCAATCAAAAGCAGTTTTATGTTTCCTATACGCCTACTGAGGAAGGCCCTAACTTCAACTATGTAGCTGCTTTTATATATTTCATATAGTACCTACATATCTGTAACGTTCATAATATCTATACTAATATTATAAAGAGGTAAAGTTTGTGAGTTTGTGACGTTGTAGGGGGTAATCTCTGGATCTACTGAACCGATTTAGATGAAATTTGGTAAGAAGATAGTTTGAGACCATGGGAAGGACAGGATAGTTTTTATCCCGTAAATCATCCCTTAAGAGGGTGAAAATGGGAATGAAAGTTCGTATGGGGAATCAAGCTAGGGACGAACCCGAGTGATGCGAGTATGAGTCGCTAGTAATAAATAAATGTGTATATTTCTAAACATTAAGTATTTTTAGTTGTAATTCACTCCAGGCGGCCTCCAACAATTTTTTTTTATTTTTGTGGCCCCACGTGGAAAAAGTTTTCCCACCACTGGCCTAGACTCTAGAGCTTTCCAATATCCTTGACTTAAGACATTAAAAGCGGCCTACGCATGAAGCTTTATGGCTTAATAAGCGAAATAAACTATACTTCCTCGTGGTATTTATTTGGGTTTGTCATAGTCATTGTATGTATTTATTTGGGTTTTATATTTTATTAAATAATAAGAAAAGAAGCAAATGTTTTAGAATACTAGTACTGGAAAATTCAGAAGTAAACTTGTTACGCACATAATACGTTCCTAGGTAGTTTTAGAAAAATGTTGGCTGCGTCTATTAAGTTATTTAATCTAACGCTTTATTTTATAAAAAAATATACGGATCAGTGCAATGCATTTAATTTTATCTTTTGCTTGTTATTTATTTTAATGGCACAAAAGCGATACCTCGGATATAGTAAGCTATAAATGGCTTCCAGGAATCCGACACTTGAACCAGTTTTATAGTTGGAACTGGAAACTTAGTGAAGTAAATACTCGTCTATCCTATTGAAGTAATCCTCGTTTTTGCTTTTATTTTAGTAAAAGCAAATACGAGGATTTTTACATATTTTATCTACACTAAATATATTTATAAATATACATGAATGCTAAATATACAAGTGGAATAAATGGATGGAATGCAATTTAACATTGAAAATGTTTTTTTTGTCGCTTCAGTATAGGCCCGATTTTCAGCGAAAGTGCGACATCGCCCTGGTGTCGTGGATTTTAGGACTACGTGGTTGATTGGGATGTTAAAAGATGCGTCTGAATGAGGGCTACAAAATGCAAAAAAAAAAATGAAAACACTAAAAGGATTTTTTTAAATCGAAAAAATGTGAAACATGCGGTCGCTTTTCGCTCGGTTCCAGTCAGAAAAAAAATCATATCTCGAAATGAAATAAGATATCGGAAAAATTAAAAAAACCCTAGAGACTTCGGACTATATTTAAAAAAATATTGGAGGTGCATATCACTGATGGGTTATTCAGAAGTTGTACCTTTGTGGCGCTGAGTTTACGCGAGGAGAGTGCGTGAGCGCGATCATGACTATTAACTGTCAGTAAGGTTAACGGTCAGTAAGGTTAACTGTCAGTAAGGTTAACTGTCAGTAAGATTAACTGTCAGTTTAACTGATAGTAAGTTTAACTGTCAGTTAGTTTAACTGATAGTCTGCTTAACTGTCAGTTAGTTTAACTGTCAGTGAATTTAACTGTCAAGTAGTTTAACTGTTAGTTTGATAAACTGCTAGTTAGTTTAACTCTTAGTTTGATTAACTGCTAGTTAGTTTAACTGTTAGTTTGATTAACTGCTAGTTAGTTTAACTGTCAGTGAATTTAACTGTCAGGTAGTTTAACTGTTTGATTAACTGCTAGTTAGTTTAACAGGCGTGTCTTCTTCGAATTTCTAATTCGCCTGTCTTCTGTGTTTTTTTCTTCTCTTCTCTTTCATCCATCAAATTATATATTAGTTACTAGTGCAACGCGGCAAACGCGGGCAAAATCGGTTGTTCTGCTAGTATAATATGTTAAAAATTTAATTCAGTTCATTTGGCAGATTCATTTTCAAAGTACTCAAGGTCGTGGCAGACATCTGTGGTTTTTTTTAAATAAAGCAATGTTTCTTTTGGCTAAAATTTGATAATTTCAATATTTAAGGTACTTTTCTTCCATGTCCATTTGTTCCATTCTGTATACTTAGTTACAAACTGTGTATAATATGATTATGTTGCATTTGGCAAAATTTTATAAGGTAATAAAATAATAATGTTAATATGTAATTTAAAAACAATATTTTTAATTAATTATTTAAACGATACTGCAGTTTTAAAGAATTTTTCTTTCACTTACGATACTTTATCTTAATTATGCGTAAAATCTCGTAAATCTAAATTTAAAATGAATCAAGTTTTGATTCTGACTAACAAGTTCAAAATAATTAATTTCAGTAGAGTAGCGGAACGATTTCTCCTAGTGTTTTAGATCATGAGCATTGTCAGTGCGAAACCTATTGTTGGTAATGTTATTGAAACTGGCCAACTAGATAACGTCACACAAAGACGTTTGTATGAAATGCGCATTGAAAGACAAACTCAAACAAATGTTATATATTATTGTTTATTAATTATTATTTACTAATAGGACCCGCGGTTTCGCTCGCGATAAAATTACAAAAAACCCTAAAAAAGTAGTTTCATACAAAATTTCATCCTTTTTTCCCCTTATAGGATGAATTTTGAAAAATGCTAAAACATGTATTTATTTAATTTTATTGAAGAGCATTAATTAAAGTTTCAAGTAATTCTGATCAAAAATATTTTTTTGGATTGTATTATAAAGTGTTTTCCTGTGGGAATTAAGTAAACTCCCGGGGTAAAAAGTAGCCTAAGTCACTCTCTCCAGTCCTCCAACTATCTCCACACAAAAAATCATGCCAATCCGTCACTCCGTTTCGACGTGAAAGAAGGACAGACAAACAAACAAACAAACAAACAAACAAACAAACAAACAAACAAACAAACAAACAAACAAACAAACAAACAAACAAACAAACAAACAAACAAACAAACACACTTTCACATTTATTATATTATATAGTATCGATAGTATAGATGTTTACCTAATTTGAAACGATCTCCTCTCACGACAATTATGATCATTTAGGTACTCCTTTAGTTATATTTAAAAAGTTTATGGAATCGTTCGGCATTTCTTATGTTCGTAATGATCTATTTACTTACTTATATTTTTGATGAAATACAATAATTATAATGAATAATATACTCATGCACTGCAGTTCTTAAGCTACAGTTATACTATTATCATATTTATATTACATGCATCGTATATTATCAAACATTCTTCAGTCGCATTTACAATACGATAATTATTTTATATAGATAAAAACTAGTTTATAGACCTTTTTATCGTTTTCACTACATTTATTATGCGATTGCGGATCCTATTATTAGCTCTTAGCTCTAACTTACAGCAACGTACGTGTGTTAGATTAAATAACGATATAAATAATAGTAAACGATGGTTCTGTACATGTGGGAATACAAGTATATACATACTAAGCATACTTTTTTTTTATTTAGGCTCATTGTCAGTTATTTCGGAGATAATGTAACAGGAATGCCCATTTTCTTACATTCCCCTATAAATATTGGAACCTTTTTTTTTAAATTTTCCAGATAAGTAATTGTATTTCACACAAAAAAATGACTTTTTTATTTTATTCCCATCTTCATATATCAAATTATACCAATAGATTAATATAATTTGGTAGTAGAAAATATAAAAATACGTAGGTAAATATAAAAAAAACTAACAATTGACACTAAATGTACTTAAGAGCAACCTTTTCTCAACGTGAGCATACAAACGGATTTCCTAAAACTTTATTTCAATATTATATTATTGGATTATAAAATCATTCAATCTCTATAATATATATTAACTTACAAAATATATATATTCCTACGATATTACATTTCAGGAATAGACTCGATGACTAAGCACTGCTAGTTTTTAACTAGTCAAATTCTCAAGCAGCTTTAAGAATGTAACTATCTACGCACATGTACATAATTTCCACTACGTTTTCAATCTAACAAAAAATACCCTTGCTTTACAAAGACGAATGTTTACAAAATACTATCACATTCCATATGGTTTCAAAGCCAGTTTTCGCGTGATTGATCACAATAGAAGTCATGGCTAAGTAACTTATTGTGCACAGAGCTACTTTTGTTTTTGGTACAAATTAAGAACAAAGGTGTATAAAACTGTAGGTCACCATTCTAAATTGTGAGTATTCATTTGACCTCCATTAAATCGACATCAAACAACAATAGCAGTTGTGTAACAATGGGAATAATTCCCTAGTGTCTTGACTCTTGAGGACGACCTATGCGAATCTTGTATGCACGAAGCATAACATGACGCTTTTAAGATGTCACCTAACTATATTTACTTGCATATCATTTTATTTTATAATATTCTTAGCTTTATTTACAATTATTTGATCAAGAAAAACCTTTTGGTAATATACTTTTAAGGATAGTTGCTTTTCGAAATAAAAATATCCATTCGTTAGTTATTTACAGGTTGCATAAGATAGAATCGCAACGGTAATTATATCTATTATTTTTATGGTATACACTCTGTATATTAAAACTATTTAAAATATATAAGTAAAAGTACATAGTAACAAAAGAAAGAAATGTTCTAAATATACTTACAAAGAGTGTAACGGCATAAACACCATTTAATTAAGCACTGAAACAATTAAATTGAGAGTGACCGTTTAGAAATAAGTTTCGCAAGAGAAATTTCACGTTCCGGACTCCGATTTTCAAGGTAAATTTTACGGTGAGCTTTGTGTCGAAAGGTCCTTGCTCTATGTGGTAATCGGATAGAGCGATGCAGCCGGCTCTGCGTGTTTCGGTCCATCTCGCCTGCGCCCGCGTGCCTCGGATCGCAATGTTAGTCTGTGATGCGTCGCCCGCGCGGACGTACGTTGTGAGTGCGGATATAAAAAAAGCACGTGCGTACATGTATCGAGGCGTATACACCGGTCATTGAACGCCGAAAACACCCAGATATATTAGTGTAACCAGATTAAGCTTATTTCCAATCAAATAAACATGTGCTCATAATAAGTGTGTCACAGTGACATCACTAATTCAATTACATATTATTATTGGATTTACGTGGAATTTCAGGCAACGTTAGTTATAATATATATTCTTATATATACAAAGTTCGGTGACATTTAAGCTGAATTGTTTTGCAAAATTCTCTACGCCCTTGCCTAGATAACGTATCGCTGGCACTTCCCTCTAAGTTTTATTTGTACGTACTTAAGTTATCGATTTATATAAGCGCTGCACTTTGTTAATATTAAATTTCATTCGCTACTAAATTAGGTTTATTCTTATGCTATTATTGATAAACAAAATCTCTTTTTAACAAAACCGGAGAAAAAAAAGTTTAATATGCCAGTCGTAAAGTAATTATGTCCTGTGAGCAGCTCGACCAGCTGTTTTGAACAGATGTCTTACATTTAAAGGATCTCTTGTGTTCGGTGATTTATTTCTCCCTTCAACTTGTAAAAGCATAATAGGGTATGCGTTCTAAAAGGGGATAGATAGATTAACGGAAAGAGTGTGCCCACACTTTTTGAATAAATTTAATATCATATTTAGGGATTACTATTAACACGTAACATGTGACGATGCATAAATATTTTATTTATCTTACTACCCTACCAAACACTTTGCGATTTATGTTTAGTGTTTACACGTAACAATTATTATCAGGACCAAAAGTACATATTTATAAATAAAACGAAACGTTTACTAGATTTTTTATTATCTTATTTCATACTGTTTATGAATGAAATATAATAATAAAATAATAAAACAGTAACTTAGCGAAATCTGTACATGAAATATTTTCCTTCCATATTATTTATGAGCTTGTTCTCACTTAAAATATTTCTAACTACCCACATTATTTTTTTAATACTTACGCTGTTTTGTACCAAGTCATTCTCGTTGCCTATTCTTTATTTCGCTTTATTCATAGACGAATAAGCGAGTAATAAAGATATTGTTAGCAAATAAGAGAGATTACTTCATAAATGATTTAATTTTATATCACTGCCATATATGTATTTAATCATTTGCATCGATGGTCATTATTTAAATACGAATGGGACGTTTACCATATTCGTGGCACAAACGTGTTAGCATATATTGCACTGTGCATAGTAAACCACTGCACATTTTGTTGATAAGTATGTAATATATATATATATATATATATATATATATATATATATATATATATTATCCTGAGTAAAAAAAGGTATACACCGTGCTGACGACCATTTATAATTATTGTACGTAAAGTGTACCTTATATAATTCATAATATAATTATTTCCATATAATATATGCTTTGTAGTTTAAAATTGGATTAATTTATTAATAGATTCCGATAATACAATAACGTAAATATTATATAAAAGCCTTTTCTTATTTACATTTTCGAATGGAACAACTGCTGCCTCCCCTATTGTTGTCAAAAAACCTATTGCCATGGAGATATTGAAAAAATTCGCCAAACTTTTTAATGTAAATTTCCCTCTGGGTTTCTTTAGCGTCCTGTTAGATAGTTGTACTTGCTATGCCAATTGCTTTATTAGAAGTGTAACTATATAATTAGTGACAACAATTATAATTACAGTTATAGGTAAAAGTTTTTTGCCTCATTTGGTTTCTCGATATTATATAGGTAGGTACTTAATTTCTTAATACCATCTCCTCGTGTAGTCTATTGTGTCGAAATATAAATTAGCATAACTAGTGAAAGCTTTACTCTTTTATTTCTCTTTATTATTATTATTATAGTAATTTAATAAATTTACATATCCGTCTCTAGTTTTTTAACGATTCTCCTTCATTAATGTTTAAGTTTATTATTTTTACGTTATTATAATCAAATTTGAATATACATATACAATGTTATATAATTTACAATATAGTAACAATAATACAATATAGGTACGATTTTTTCTGCTATAAAAAAACTAGCTAAAGCCACCGGCATTTGATCTATGTAAACTGATATAATTTACATAATTATGTAGAATACTAGCGACTCACCCTCGCTTCGCTCGGGTTCGTCCCTAGCTTGCTTCCCATTACAAAATTTCATCCCCATTTTCACCCCCTTAAGAGATGATTTCCGGGATTAAGTTTTCTTAAATTTGCTAAGTTTCTGCGCAATTTCCTTATTTTTTTAATGTAAGAACCGTCTATGAAGTGTAAGAAAACATTTAAAAAAAAGATGAATGAAATCGTTAAAGCCATTCTCAAGTTACAGCTAGCAGGACCAGGAGAATAGGGGTTCATTTTTAATTACCTATATAGATTTAGAGTATTTTACGTATGTTAATTGAAAATTTACATGGTCTAAATACTCGCTTAAATAATATATTATTCATGACCACAATTAACGAACTGTCAAAACTGTCAACATTTTTCTAGAAATAAGTATATGATCAAAGCAGGGAATTACCTATCGCGTAGCCGCGTTTATCTACTGAAGATACAGTCCGCTGTCCACATTAGGCCATCTCATTACCCAGTGATACGCTATCAATTTCAGAGAAATGTGTTACCACTTACCGTAAAGTCATGTTTGTAAATATTTTTGTAAAAATATCATAGTTTCATACAAGTTTGGGGTATTAAATTTGTACTAAAGTTCTGAAAACCACAACTCATTGTCCTCTGTTTTCACTCTATAACCATGACTTTCACGCAATTTGTTCATTTCTTATGAGATGCTTTTAAAATAGAACTTGAGAAATAAAAGAAATTTAAATATTCTTGTTAACACTACATTTTAAATGTGTTATGACATATATTATCTTCCTCAGAAAAATATATAGGTATAGAATAAACTCCTATTTAGCTAAATAAGTTGATGCCTACTTACAATATTTTGATAATTTGATAATTATTAATATTGTAAGTAATTGGCAGAAAATATTATTAAAAAATATCTCTTTTACTATTATCCATCTTTGATTGCACGCAGTGTATATGTTTATAAAATAAAAGCAAAAACTGTGTTAAATAGTGAACTAAAAACAGTGCTGTGATGACGATGGAAAAGATGAGTGTTGTGTTGGAGAAAGAAGCGCCCGTTAAAGGCATCGTGGCACAAGTAGTCACCATGCTGAATGGCCAAGCACAAAGGTATTTAGTCTTAATCTATCTATTATATGTGAATATATAACAAGCTATCATTTATCTAAAAGAATAACTTAATTTACTTATTCTATCAATGTGAATTGATTTAATTGAAAGCATTTATTATGAAGTTATATTTAATTCTTAAGTAAATTCATATTTAAATATATTTAGAATCTCGGTAGCTGCGGCTTTGGCCGTCTGCAGATATTTAGTCTAATTGGTCTGAATCTAGCCTTAGGTCGGTAAATTTTTGTAGCAAATTATTTCTTTTAAACCAATGTTTGACGATACAAGTACAACCTTCAGCTACTTCAGAAAAATTTGTGTATTTCTACTTGTGGAGGCAGTGGGAGCCCAGTGGTAAACTGTAAATAAAAATTAAAACTGCTACTACTATTATTTGGATCACATTGATTAAAAGAGATTTTAATAATATATATAAGTTATGGTAATCCTGATCGTCGTCTAGGGTTTCCGGTTGGCGAAGTGTCTATTAAATATAAATAACAATTGAGGCGTCTAACTGTAACATTTGCTGAGATGTATTGTACAAGGCTTTCCTGGTAAACCAATTTAATAATAAATAAATAAATATATTAGGACATTAACACACAGCACCATCTAGTTCCATGGTAAGCTACGAGGCCTGTGTTATGGATACCAGATAGTTGATACACTATACATAATATATAACTTTAAATACATACATATTATAAATATAAACACCCATGACTGGAGTACAAACATTCGTGCTCACCACACAAATGAATGCCCTCAGCGGGACTCGAACCCGCGACCGCTGGCACAGCAAGTACGGTTACCACAAACTAAGCCAAACGCGTCGTCTGTAACAATTTATTATCAATACTAAAAATCTAGAGAAATATTAATAAAAGGAAATATTTGTTTGTTTGTGATAGTAAACACTACCGAACCAAATATCAAAAAGCACGTTTATATTTTATTTCAGGGTTTAAGTCAGATATATCACTCAGGGAGTATTTTTCTTTTATCGTTACCCTAACTTAAAAGTCAAATCAAGATTTTTAAAACGTCTATTGGGTATACATTTATCTGTATAATGAAAATTATTTATACTTTGAGAAACAATATTATGTAATATAAAGATTGGTGAATGCTGTTGTAATAATTTTTAAGCAATTTGTCCTACATTATGGAGTTAAAAGTCTAAAAACAGAAAATATATACATACATTATACAGTAATATACAGCAAAGGGAAAGTAAAATTTCAACTTAATTAATACATGAATGTTAATTCCCAATACTTGAACATGTTTTGCAAGTGCCACCATAACATTCTTGAAAACATAACATAATGGATTACACAATAATAGACCTATTTAATATTAAATAATATATACATACTAGTGACTCACCCTTGCTTCACTCAGGTTCGTCCCTAGGTACGTTTTGACGCTTAGTATGGAACAGTTTAAATTTTTTGCAAAAAAAAAATTTTTTTCTTGAATTTTTCCCATGTTTTAATAGTTATTCTGCTATTGTTAATATATCAAAATAGTAACTATCTACAAATACACTTGCTTATGCCCTTTTTATATTTGGTTTTGGTGGAGCCAAATGAACAAGCATTCACATTTCCTGACAACAGGCATAAAACACAAACTAAACAAGCACAAGTTAGTATCCTGTTTGATTTGTCTGGTCTGTTGTGATCGTCGCTTTTTGAACTAGAGTACGACTCACTAAACCCCGCCGCTGTAATAAACTGCAGGATTTGCTTAGGAGTACACTCCATAATTTCATCTGGGCCTACAAAATTTTCCCAAGAATTGCACTTGTGCATTAGAGATCGCCACTCCCCCAGAAGATAAGTGGTGTTTCATCTGCTTCCATACATGTTCTGCAGGTTTGTGTGTCACTTAACCTGGGATTAAACATTTGCTTGTTTAAGGAGCAGTGTCCTATAAGAACTCTTACTAATATGCGTAAAATTTTTCTATTCAACGCTAGGACCAGGTTATTTATACCCTTTGTCGTATGCCTTGATAAGTTTTGGAGTGAATCATTCATGTTGATTCCGTTCAAAGCTTGCTAGCAGTTTTAAGAAATGCTGACATGAGAGATCTGTGAGGTATGCTATCGGGTATACCACAGAAGGGTTCAGGTCTCTGCTTAATACACAGACCCCCACTCTTGCAAGCATCATCGGCACGTTCGTTGTTAGCGATGCCTGCACGACCCGGTACCTATCTCAAAATTAGCCTATTTCTATTTCCTACTGAGTTTAATCGGTGTATGCACTCCTCTACGAATATTGTTGAGAGTATGTTTGAGTCTAGTACTAGTAGTGCAGCTTGGCTGTCCTAATTAAAGTAAAGGTGTGTACACAACAACACTTAACACTTGATAATAACTAATGAAAAGAAAGACAGAGAAAATATCGGAAAATATTCCAAAAGGACTAAATACCCAAATAAAAAACAACTATATACTAACTTGACAAACATGCAAATAGGTCTTTTGAATAATATATTTTTAATGTAACTTTATATGTAGGGGAAAATCTCTGGAACTATTAAAATAAGTCTAAAAAAATCTCACACAATAAGAAGCAATATTTTTCAATTTTAACTTGTGTAACTATTAAAATTCTATATTATTACAAAAATAGTCGCTATAAATTATTTAAGCAGGTGTGCATTTCGGCCCCATCGATAGATGGTTATTTCGCAAAAAATTAAGCCATTACTATGGCGTGATTGAATGTTTCGGTGATAGACCGTTATGTAATCTGATGAGCTCGATAATTCGTAGTGTTAAATTAAAAGCCACTCTTGCGACTTGTACCGTTACTTGACATGTATGAGTATTCATTTGATGATGTTAGACGATGTTCAACTTTTAAATATCTAGTCAGCTGACAATCAAGTATTATGTAAGTTTAATTTTTTACAACTTTTTTATTGCATAGAAAAAAATATTCGTTCATTTTACATCAGGAAAACATATATTTTTTATTTTTCTTATTACGCCAAATAGCATTTTAGTTACTATAAATACTTATTCTTTCGTTGCGGATGTTATCTATACTAATATTATAAAGAGGTAAAGTTTGTGAGTTTGTGACGTCTTAGGGGATAATCTCTGGATCTACTAAACCGATTTAGATGAAATTTGGTAAAAAGATAGTTTGAGGCCCTGGGAAGGACATAGGATACTTTTTTTTCGGAAATCATCCCTTAAGAGGGTGAAAATGGAGATAGAAGTTTGTATGGGGAATCAACCTAGGGACGAACCGAGGGTGATTCGCTAGTAAAGTTATAAATATACAATACATTTACAATATCTATTACGAATTTTGATATTATGTTGTAAAACGGTGTTATGTTAGCTTGTTGTTAACCTAGAATACATTTAACTACGGCAAGCAATGATCGACAGTCGTTACTGATAACTAACTGTGATAAGCCAAATACCTAAGAGTAGATTGCACAAGTGTTGTTCAACTTGTAATGTTTAAAGAATAAATAAAGTGTTTTCTTTGTATATATGTTTTTATAGATAATATTTACATCTGAATAATACTCTCATTCCGCATATAAATTCAAAACTCTAGATTTGTAAATAAAAAGATATATATATATATATATATATATATATATATATATATATATATCTTTACTACAAGTTCTTTTCTAATTAAGACGTATTTGAACAACATGCCGCCACCTTTTATCCAAATAACAGTAAAGTCAATTAACCTAAATAATGAACAGAAAATTGTTCAAAATGCACACTTTATTCGGAACGATGACATCTTACAATTTAAAGATTCGTGCGCAAAAGAAAGTGTTAGTGAGAGGCAATGAGCGTGACATACAGTTGTTGTGTGACGCTTCTGCATAGGTAGTAGTTTTATTTAACGTTCTGTTTTCCGACACACTCGGCTGCGTCAGTCGACATGCCCCTCATGGTGGAACAAAAACAATCATTACCAGTGGGTGCTTCGTGACACTGTTGCGAATCTACTACTTTAATTAATTGTAAATGTTAAATATCATGACGTATGATCTAGTAACATAGTATTAATTTAAAACACCTATTTGAAATAGAGTGTAACAAAAGAAATCAGTGTTATTGTGATCCGTTCAGCGTGAATGGGTAGGGTCGCCGCGAGATCTGATTTTTCCGGGCGAGCTGGCGGTGGAACCAGCGATAGCGCGGGCGCGCACACTTCAGTCGGTCGTGTGCGTGCGCGCCGTGAAATTCTCCCGCTATGCGTTCATGTGCCACGTCCGCTTCGGGCCAGCAAGCTCTGGGAGCCCGCCGACAGAAAACCGACCTTCATGTAGCAGAACCCACAAGGTCCTCCAGCCCGGCCCCCAGCCTGCGGAGTCAGAGGGCCAAGCAATACAGGTGCCGATTCACTATGTCTTAAGATCGCGTGCCACTTTTCGTGATACTCAATTTTTCGCTATAGATATTTCAGTGAGTTGTTTTAATAGATCTTTATAAAGTAACTATTTTTATTTTACGTTTAAATGTAAATTCTGTTATGTTCTTATAAATCGTTTTCCCATTGTTATCAGTCGGCTAAGTACGATATCGTTCGATTGATTACAATTTTTATCAATCGATGACAGCTTAATGTTTTCAAATGTATCCGTTATCTGACTCGGTTACTCAGATGTAACAAAAGTAAGATGTCTAGCTATTATTTTCTTTACTCCTATATCGAGGTCAAATGAGAGGTCTGTGTGCAATATAGCCAATTGGAGATCCAATTAAAATGAAATATATGATTCAAGGATTTTTCTTATATCTAAAAGGCCACAAACCCACATAGTATGAAGTCACTAAACTTAAAATAAAAGTTTCAGATATGTTATGACGTCATAATTAGAACAAATTATCTCGATAATGAGCCATTAAAATACTGAAATGGACTGCTTCATTCGCACCTTTCCATCACGCTCTATTGCTTTATGTCGTAATCAGATATTATCGTTTTTCCTTTCTATATCTACTAATGTTCTTATTTTTATCTCTTTGAGAAATCCTGACAACAATATGCTTATATGACAACAATCACTTCTTGTCATCAAAAAATATTTTTAATTGATATAAGTTATAGAAATAAAAATTATAATTAGTCATAACGTGAATAAAATCTCTCTCTCTCTCTCTCTCTCTCTCTCTCTCTCTCTCTCTCTCTCTCTCTCTTCCTGGCTATGTATCCCACATGGTGGTAGTCGTTCGCTGTATCGGAGACATCGTCTTCGGAAAGCCTGCACTTTTTCATGTCCTTTGACACTACATCTTTTCATCTAGTTATGGGTCTGCCTCTGGATTTTCGACCTGGGATGGAAAGTTGTAGTAGGTACCAATTTCCCCACGTAGTCAGGCGATCTCGGCGTACATAAAATGTGTTCAAAAATATTATATCTATAAAAGTTAAAATTATTGGTTAAGTTAAGAATGATTACAACTTACAATAGGTAATATCGTAACCTTGCGTTTGCCAATAACCGGCTAGCGTTTAGTTACATTTGCAACAAGAAACCGATGGGTTAATATTTATTGTATTATTTTAGTGTATATGTAATACATTGTAATAGATATTTGTAACATATATATACTTTAAATACACAATCTACTTATGTATCTACCTACCTATTATACCTAATCTTTTGTATCGCATGTTATGATAAACTATAAGTATCTTTTTAACTTTGTCATACGCACCTTGTCAGCTTATGCTGTCTTCTAATAGATTTTATTATATATACAAATCATCTTATGTGACTTAATATAAATAAAATATCTTTTAATTACCTCTTGCTAGAATTTAAATTTAAAATAAAAAATAATAATGATAAGAGATAAAATTACTAATTCGTCAAAAGTAACTTTATATTTTTTGTAACCTTAATCAAAATTATGCAGATTGCAGACCAATAAAAATTTTTATTATAAAAATAAAAAACTCGGCTGCGTTAAAAGCGAACTAAAAAGATAATTTATACTCTATGAATTAAAAAAGAAAAATAGTGATAATACAGTCGGAGAGAATTAAAATCGATTAATCATTGAGCCGTTTAGTAATTACGAGGGAAGATCGGACAAACATTAATTTTACATACATACAAGTCAAACCCATAACCCTCCTTTGGGCTCCGCCGCATTCGTGTATAAAGCTTTTAAACTGTAAACTAACTTAATATTTTATTGTAAAAGTCAAATTCCAAGTTCTTGAAACATAGCCATTTCGAACCGTGCAATAGAAGACCTACTTTCTTAAGTTTTTATTATAGGTACTTAGCGGATTTCTACATTAATCTGATGTCTACTTTAATATAAGCTTTATATTTAGGACAATTTGAATGCGATTCTTAATTTGATTTTAATGTCTTAAATACGTTTAGCAAACGTCAAATTATACTGTATAATGTTTTCTAATCATAATAAGGTCGTTTAAATCAAAATAATAATTTTGGTGCAAGTTACCCTTAGAGATATATAATCATGATAGAAAATTATCTTATGGCCAATTACATGTAATAAGTAGACATAAAAAATAAAAATCGACTTTAAAAAACACTAACTAAAAAGTAAAAAATAACTGATTGGTACATGTCATTTACTACATATAGATAGATACTGAATCAGATATTTTCGAAGTCGGTGTGCTTTGATTTGTATCAAAGCACAACGACTGACCGACCGATTTCGAGTACCTCCTCCTTTTTGAAGTCGGTTGAAAATATAAGTAGGTGTGTAACATCATTATAAATACTTCCTTATGGCAAAAAATCAATAAAACATGTGTTCCACATTTCCTAAAATTAAGAAGCCACACAAAGTATATTGAAAGGTTGTTCAACTAAAATGATTAAAACCATATAAAACAGCCAATTTAACCTTGACACTCCTAAATTAGTTTGTAATAAATAATTTGATAAGTTTATTTTATAAAATATGTACAACATCTGTTATACTTGTTAAAAGTTTTTTTATATTATTCACATGGTAACCTATACATACCAAGAGGGAAATATATATATGTATATATATATATATATGTATATATATATATATATATATATATATATATATATGTGTGTGTGTGTGTATATATATATATATATAATTTTTTAAATGCAGGGAGGATCCTTTCACGTTTTCGGCGTTCATAATTAATTATTGTAAAAATTGTTTTTGAATTCTTTTTAAAATATGAAAAGACGTATTTCTTAGTTTTATCATATCACTTACATATTATATGTATTATTATTTTTGGTAGTAAAAAAAAATAAGTGATCGTCTTTTATAATATTAGTATATTATTTGATTATACACATAAATATCTTTAATGTTTAATCAAGAAGCTATATTTGATAATGTTATTGAAAACGTACTCGTTAGGTTTTATTTTGAACCCAAAAACTCTTAGTACTTGTCGCGTATATTAAAATTTTGTCATATAAGCTATATTGCAGATCCGGTATTGACATAATTTTATGTCAGAAGGTTAATTGAAGGAAAAATTGCAAATAAAACTAGAAACATTAAACCTCCCAATATTTAATTTTGGACACCTATTCCTATTATTTTTAGAACTCGCCTTTTGTCCTGATAATGGAGAAATTTTCAACACCTGCTTTGAAAATGTCTAAAACATGAATTACATTTATTTTGTTTGATCATTTTCAGAGCCACCCTGCCCGTACGTACAGCTCGTTTATTGCAACGCTCGCGCACTCAGACACCGTCTGACGCCGGCATCAGCGACGGCAGTACATCACCAGCACCTGCACCATCCTCGTTGCTACAAGATGTTGTTGACATTAAGACTCTGCTCTTACAGCTTAAACGGGTACTACAGGAGGTCAGTTAGCATGCAATCGCCTCTTCTTTAACATTATTGTTTTCTTTCGATGTCTTGTTTATACTTGATTTTGCCTGTCGTATTTGTCTTGTTATTAATCTATATAAATATTTATGTTTCTTAAATTTTCTCTTTAAATATTGGCTAGCATTATTAACATGAATGGTATATCATCTGCGAATCAATTACTTGCAACATACGATGATTTTAATAGGATTTAGAACGAGAAATACTTGTTGTAGTCTTATAAGTGCAGACAGCGTAAAGTTTTTTTGCGAATTTAGAAATCTTCACCTCGACTCTATTTTCTGTTACAGATTTTTTTTTTAAATTTACTTTATGATTGGTTTTTATAATGCAACAATCCTTTTAAATATTCCTTATAAAAATAATAAGCTTAAGAATTTTATTTTTTCTCACGTAACATTGCAGTCGCGTGTCTCATTAGAATATTCTGTGTTGTAATATAAGGAAGATTTTTAAACATACAGCTATAATCACCGTGTTCCTAATTTATCTGGCATGCACTACTATCTATGAACTATCATCTAATCGAGCGGAACTAGGTGCATAATCAGTAACGATTCTCAATCTACAGTTAGATAACACTGAGACCTAGAGCCCCGGTAGCGACAATAGTGAGAAAAAGATGCTATCTCGTGTAAATAATGCAATAGATTTTATATTATTTTATTTTTAACTAGCGACTCCTCCTCGCTCCGCTCGCGTTCGTACCTACTTATGTACGTTTTAACGTTTAGTATTGATTTCTCAGAAATAAGATATTTTACCGCAGTAAAAAGTATCCTATATGTTGACCCGTATAACCAGCTATAATTATACCAAATTTCATAAACATCCCTCCAGTGTTTTTTCCGTGATGCGGTAACAGACAGACAGACAAAAATTCTAAAAACTATAGATTCGACTTCCGTATCGATAGTAATGTCTATTTCAATAAGATTCCAAAACAAATTTAATATACAGATTCGTCTCAGAATTTTATTATATGTATAGATAAGTAGGTACTTCTTAATTATTATAATTACTGTCATTAGTTTACGTGTTGGTTTTTATTGTCTTGTCTTACTAAAAATGCCTTGCCTCGACTTTTTTATTTACATATTTGTCTTATGATTTTTTTATGCTCATTTTATTCATAGTTGTATAATTAATTTAATTATACATTTATAAATAATTTTCTTACTACTTCGTGGTTAATGCAATTTTTCTTTGTAAATGTGAACTTTAATTTGCCTGTTTACTACACTGCATTTACTTAACAGCGAACTACGGGCGCTGTTTTGCTTATTGCACTTTGATTTTGTTTTTGTGTAACTTTTATGTTTTCGTTGTTTGCATTGCCTTGTTTGCCGCAACGCAGCCCGGGGAGGAGCATCATTCGATGAGTGTAAGTACATGAGATGCACAAGTGTTACTAATTAGCATACAAACACGCTAGATAATTATCGACTTGCAACTGCTGCCAACAGTTTCCATATATACTATAAGTATGTTAAAAACATACAAGATATATGTATGAATAGCATATATCTATCTATGATCAGTTAAAGTTGTAAATTAAAGTGTTAATAATTAATATACGGAACAAAATTTTAACTAAGAAAAGGACTGACTGAAAGGAAACCTTTTAAAGTCTTTTGTTCGTGAGTGAAGTGTTGTGTCACAAGTGTAGTGCAGATCCTTTGGCTTTTTCCCACAAAGTCCACTTGAACACGTACTGTTTCACAAACATGCCATTCCCTTGTACTAGGTACATATAATTCTAGAAAAACTGAACATTAAAAGTGTAGGTAAGAACTAGGTAGGTATATAAAATATAATACACTACTACTATGAGGTATATGTTTTCTTAATTGAATATTAATGACAATTTTGTAAATAGATAGTATAAAATGTTGCCTGACTTTTATTGATTCCGTGAAAGTAGCGTTATTAAAGGAATTCATTGCAATTTGCAATAAACCTATTAAACACTTTGACTCACTGGCAAAACCTTTCTTTTGTGTGCCTTTACAAGACTAATAAAATTTATAATGGCAATTGAGTAGCAAACCACTTTACTAATAAGTCGATCTATTTGCGTGTAATCGACCTTAATAACTACGTATAGAGATCCTAGTGATGCAAGTTTCCACGCATGGCGAATGAAAACGCAAACATCAACATGTTTCTAAACAAATAAAAAATATAGCTACTTTCTCGGTATCATTTAGCACTTATGGTTTGTGTATCTAAAATGTTCATTTTAATTTACGTATATTATATAGCATTTAGATAGTTTTTACCTTAAGAAGAAGATCTTGAGAGGTAAAGTACCTATCCCTAATCATATTAATTTACAAAAAACCACCCAAAGCCTTACACTGAATTTAGCGTTTGCTGAACTATTTTAATAAGATGTTAAAATTTTACAAGGATTTCAATAACTTTGATTTTTTTTTATATAAGAGACACGTTCAAGTGTTGGCATAATATGATAGTTTCAAGGAAACTCTGGAACCGAATTTACTGAATTATAATAATTTGAAAATGTAAATTATTGAATTTCAATAACTTCGTTTTTCTAGTTTTGACATACATATATGGTAAAGTTCTAAGTAGCCCTAACATTAAATGACCATTCCAGAGTGAAACTCTCGACCCGTTGCTAGCGGCGTGCGCGGAGAGCCCCGCGCGCGGCAACGGGCGCCGCCCCCCCGCGTCGCCGCTGCACCCAGACGCCTGCGCCGAAATGCGCCGCCAGATAGTCTACCTGCAGGTACAACGGATATTGTTCTATACAAAAAATCTAAACTGCTTTTGAAAATAGTAGGAATATAGAAGATCAAATAAAAAGTGATCTGGTTTTGAAAATGTAAGGTTATTTTAATAAATACTTACAAATATCGTAAACTACTACATACTAGTTCTTACGCCCCATCCTATATACATATAATGTGGACTATTCTTCAGGCTATGTGTTAAAATATATAAAATATACAAATTTCAGTACCTTTAACCATTGTTACCGTAGTAAACAACCTGTTACCGTAGTAAACAACCTTTAACCGTAGTAAATAAAATGTAAACGGAGCCATCTATTAACACGCAGTACAAACTCATTACTTAATGGCTAATTCCTCAATAACAATAATAATCAGATTTTGATTTTAAAAATATATTATAATATTTTTATAAGCATAATATTTTATGTTTTTAGTTTCTTCTATTGATTGCATAAACAAACTGAATACGCCATCTATTGCTTCCGATGAGACGATGAAATAATATTATAAATGCGAAAGTGTCTTTTTACCTATCAACATGATTTTTGTATATACCTACATATAGGTATTTTAAAGGCCACAGTGTGGCTAATATGGAATTTAGCTTAATATAAAATAATGTGCTTGATTGTTAGCTATTTCTGTATTTAACAATTACATTTTACACAATACACATATACATATGTACATATATATATACATGACAAATAAAACTGTTAAGGTATTTTTTATATATTTAATTTGTATTTCATTTCCTTTAGACCTTTTTGCTTGTAACGTCTTGTATAAGTTTTAAATATTTATTCAAAGCTTAATAAGGGAGAGGCAAATATTAATTAACCCTTCATGTGCGAGTCCGACTCGCGCTTGACAGGTTTCTTATTTATGATATGGTGCAGGGTCAGCTAGAGGAGCGTGACCGGCTGGTGCGAGTGTTGCAGCAACAAATGCTGCGCATGGCGGAGAGCCACGAGCCGCGCGCGGACGACACCTGCAACGTCGCCACGCAGACTGACCGAGTACGTGTTAACTGTAACGTGACACTAATCGTATCAACACAGAACACTATATATTCTTTATTATGCTGGAAAAGGAAAATAAACATATGATTTATCTGATGTATGCACGCTTGAAAGGGCCATCACTCAAAAGTAACCCGGAATACAATATATCTACTCGATGATTTACTAATAACGATAATTGAAGTCGTCTTTTAAGTTTACGTACCCATTTAGTATATTTTAAGCCGACAGAGTCCATTCAACAAACTAATATTTTTGCCAATAATTTATTTTTACTTAATTATAAGAAATAATTAATATTATAGAGCTCATGCATTTTATCTAATAAAGTTTTAAATTCTTATGTAATATTAATGTAAAGTGTAATGTTTCAGTTGCGGCCGCCGATAGGCACCACGCTAACGAGTTCTGAAAATTCCGGATTAGTGAGGTAACACCTTTAACCTAAACAGCTCTTCTTAGTGAATCTTCTCAATACCCTTATATGCCTGTCCCATTATATTTATCGACATCCACCTTAAACAGTTGATCGATCATATTATTTTATTATTTACTCATATTTACCTTTTTTTTATTCTATATATCATTGTAATGAATTGTTTCTTTTCTACCACTCTTTTATTTATTTGTTTTAGGTTATACGCCGCTTCGATACATACACTCAAGTCCCTATTACATATGTTACATTCATCATTTACAATTATATATATACATATTCCTTCATACAGCCTCTCACAGTGTACAAAACAATGCAGTATAATGGCTAAAAATACAACTAGCAAAATTCAATGTCTTGCAAATAATTTTCGAAATTCTAAATGGATCATAACTTTTAGCGATTACATGAATAAAAAAATGTCCTTTTCACCCACGTCCATGTGTAGAGTCACACTCACCTTGTCACTATATTTCACTGGCATATTCATTTAATTATAAAAAGTTTGTATATAACATCTCAATTATCGTTCTCGTGTCTGTCAAAATGGGCGATGCTATTTAAATTTTGATTGTTTTAATTAAGTTGGTATTCATTTCCTTTAATTTCATACACGGTCTTTATAGTCTACAGTACATCACGTCTTTTTCTTAATGATTGAAAACAAGCTGAAACTTCACGAGACGCTCAACTTTTCTTTCTATGAAAATTTTATAGTGGTAGATGAAATTGTGGATTGCTTGGAGTATCACGGTGTGGGAGGTAGTACTGAGCGTAGGACTGAGAAATACTACCATTTTAATTGTAAGACGATGTGACCATTCAATCCATACTAATATTATAAATGTGAAAGTGTGTTTGTTTGTTTGTCCTTCTTTCACGTCGAAACGGGGAAACGGATTGGCGTGATTTTTTGTGTGGAGATAGTTGGAGGGCTGGAGAGTGACATAGACTTTTTACCGCGGAATATTATCTTATTCCCACGGGAAAACACGTTATAATACAATCCAAAAAATATTTATAATCAGAATTATTTGAAACTTGGTATTAATGCTCTTCAATAAAATTAAATAAATACGTGTTTTAGCATTGTTCGAAATTCATTCTATAAGGGGGTAAAATAGGGGATGAAAGTTTGTGTGAAACTACCTTTTGATATTTTTTTGTTGGATTCTCCTAGTTATGTATAATTTTAATAATAAATACTATGCAGATCAGCCGGTTTTTAACAAATTTTATGGCGTTGTTATTTTAAAAGTTCGGAGAGAGGAACGATTTGACCCAAAGTCCAAACCATCTGTTTTGTAGGACAACATTTTTTTTGGTTTATGTTGTATTGACCCAAGATTAAATTGTAAAACAAGCTGTTGCCTGTTAGTAATAAATTTTAGACTATCGCCATTTTGACATGTTCCGTATCAATCCACAATTGTATCTACCACTATCAAATTTTCGTAGAAAGAAAAGTTGGGCGTCTCGTCAAAACGAAGCTACTCGTAAAGTTTTAGATTATTATTAATCATTAAGAAAAAGGCGTGGTATACTGTAGATTTTTAAATTTGCAGTAGCTTAACCACAAAATTGTCAAAATTTAAACCGATGACAGTTTTGTAGCTAAATTATGGCACATTTGTAGTCTGTGTGTTTTACTTTCAAATTGGACATCCGTTATCCCCCAGTCATTATATAATCACGCTCTTATTCCTCACATGCTGCTTTTAATTCGATAATGTCGAAATATTGGAATATTGTACCAGTTTCCACTTGGGTACGAGGGTTCGTCCGTCGGATCAGGTAGCGTGGATCGACTGCTTGCTCGCTATCTGCCTTTTGTGCTCTATCAATGTGCTGTGCTTACTGCATCTTTTGTATCGGACCGGAAATCAGAGCCGGCTTTAGCAAACATACTCGAATCTCAGTCCACAGTCGATACATCCTCCAATCAGTATTGTATATATAACTACATAAATTACTGATTTAACTATGACCGTGATTCAACGATGTGTACTGCACTTGAGCTTATAATGTTTATGTTTTCTAAACGTGAACTATAATCGACATTTATAATGATATCTATTGCCTAAATAAGATATGAATTTTTAGTAAGATTTATAAAGCCGTTGCCTTAAAATATGTAAGAATTTGCCTAAAGCCGGTACTGCTGTACTAGTCTTACACTGAATACTTGTTACTGAATTATCTATGCCCTAACACTCGCATGTCATTATTCTCTTTTATATAGTGGTCTAATCCAATATTAAAAGTATTCGAAATATATGAATAGAGGTACACAGTACTCACGTTAAATGAAATATACAACGAATGTGCCTATTTAAAGTCTTAATTCTATGAATCTGTTGTATTATTGTTCCTATTATAATATATGTATATTTGAAAAGCAATTTATATTGAAAGTATATCGGTGTCCGGCCTAAGAATAATACGCTTATTTTTGTACAAATAAAATATGTATAGGATTTATATATTATATTATCATTATTTATAAGACTTACACGTACAAAACTTACACCTTTTTATTATTAACTTTGACTGACTTGTGATGTGAGTAGTTTGTTTGAAATTGGTCTAATTACTAAGATTTTTTTTGATTTTGAACCTAATTCATAACCTACCTTGATTATGAGCATTGTCTCTGTGTTACACGCTGCCGCTGTAGAACGTAAAGGTGAGATCCTCAATGGCGTCAAGGTACCATACGAAGTACAAAATAATTGCACACCGATACCTACTTTAAATTATTTAACAAACTGTACATATTTTAAAACTAATAAACTATTGTTCTTTAGTACGTACGTATGTTAGCAATAATAATTGATGAGGTCGGTGTCGATTGAATTATTTACATAGACATAAAAATAAATAAATACATTATAATTATAGGTAAAAAAATATATAATTATAGTTAAAATCAAAGTATATAATTTAAATCTTATTATTCTAAATAGTTTCTGTAAAATAATTATAATCATCTAATTTATATGAATTCGTATGGTTTTATGTTTTGTAAAATAAAATAAATAGTTGTAAAATTGATGAAAAATATATGAACATATATATGGATTTTGCTTACTAATATAAATATTTTTATGCACAGTTGGAATGAACAAGCTAGCGGGAGGAAGCTGCCGTACAGTGATGCACAAAAGACAAAGAGGCCTGTCACCAACGGGACCGTGAAATGTCAGTGCGGTGCAAAAGTGAACGGACTTATTGACAACAGACAGACAGACAAACGAACGGACTCGGTTCAGCTTAAGTCAAATAGTCGAGTCGGATCTAAATACCTACAAGCCTTAGCCAGTAACACAGAAAATAGAAGATACATCAAACGTGATTCGTCTGTTGGTGAGAAATCGGAACGAAGGAACCTTTATTCGGCACGGTCGCGATCAATAGAAAACTTTCACAACCAGCACTATCTGTCGACTGAACCGTTACTATCCAAAGCCGCGGTTATAGAAGAGAGCAGCATCAAACATCACACGTCGTACGGCGATCTGTACAATGGAAGGATCAGCAGTAAGGAAAGCGTCAATGGCAATAGGTACAGTCCTAATCTAAACGGTCAGTCGACAGATACGGACTATAGTTCCGATGGCGGCTATAAGTCTCTGCCTTCGTCCATTAATTATAACATCTCACCGAAGAAAGTGAGTGGAATACCTCGTAGGTCCATTGAACAGAGGTTCATATCACCTAAGCAAGTTAGAGCGAGCGCCATATAAACTAAATTTTATCTTTGACACTCCGGTATTTGAAATCGTGAGGTAAATTGCAGGCCAATTATATTAATAAGGAATGACGAACTTGTAAAATTCTGTTATAATTATTTTCATTAAAACATTATCATTATAAATATTAAAGTAAATGTAAAGTGTACCAAATAATGATAATAAAGTTTGAGAGTACCACCTACATTTCATATGAACAAGTTCGCCGTTCCTTTAATATTTGAATGCATATTGATGCTTAATGACTTGTATAAGATTCTCGGGATTGATAAGCGAATAAAAATTGTTTAAATGCTAAATGTTACTTAAACATCATAGTGTTACTTTATAATATCTTATTTCAGAATATTATTAGCAAATATATTGATGTCACAATGATAAAATAGTAAAGTAATCCCGAGAATTTGTTTCTCGCCGTAGTGCCATCGTCTCTCGTCACAACCAACAAGACGCCGTCGCAAGGCTTGTTCGCATTTACTGGCATGCTTAAATTAAGATTTTCATTTTGGATGCCAAATTATAATCAATGTATGTAATTTTTAATGTATTCTGTATGAATATACCCTTTATTCGATGTTTGACGTGAAATCCAATATTTCGTTTGGTAGGCGATTGCTTTGCGCAATTTATTTTATACAAATGCTATTTGACCCTTCTGTACATTACAGTTAGGACTTGAACCGGGAGCTATTTTTTGTAGATGTTAATTTACAAACTTGTATACAGGCGATAGTATGTTAGATTTTCTATTGTAGACAAACTCGTAGATAACTTGTAATATGTGATAAGAGTGGCTGTAAGAAATTCACTTTTAATTTTTATCAAACCTCCCATTTGTTTTAATTTGTACGTATGTTATACGTATAGTCGTCATGTAATTTGACTTAACGTTAATATTCCTTTCCTATTTAATGTTGTTTAGACGAAATAGTCAGGTATCAAATAGGTACAAACTTACACGCTTACAATGCATTTTATATCCCCAATGTCATTTTGAAAGCATTTGTCTAATCGATTTTAATGTTAAATGTATTTTAGTGTTTTGAATATAGAAAAATGTAATCTTCCATGAAATATTTTATATGGTGTATTGTTGGCTAGCCAGAGTTCCTTTAACGGCGTAATAAAAAATATATTCTATTTATTTAAGTTTCTTCTTGAATTAAAAATATACCTACATAATCGTTGATAAGGCTATTAATTTGAGTTTATAAATGATAAATATTCAAAAAGCTTATTACTTGTATGAGTCAGTGTTATTTGAGGTCTGGTCGGTCACAGTCAATTGAATTGTGAAAGCATAACATCCTATATTGATACCTAGTGTTATCTTACGTATATACCTACGTCATGCATACGCAAACATTTGTGTACTTATGGCTACTTACGTCTGTTTATTACGTTAAAACGCTCCTCTATTACTTAGTTACATAAGTCAAAGCCCACTAGCTTTAGTAAAGAATATATTATTATTAATTTAAAAATCAAGATTGTTTCAATAAATAATTTTAATTTTGACATGGCTTTTTATTATATTATTTGCGTTAAAAATATTTTATGTTACATATATTTGAGACACTGTATTTTTTTTAAATTGCAGTCTTGTTTCAAGCGAGACTGATAAAGCTTACTATTATTACTAGTATAATCATAACACAGATCATACAGATCCGTGCTTTTATACAAAAAAAGTTGTCCAACGAGGTACACGAATAAAGTTACAATAGCACACAGCGCCATCTAGTTCCATGGTAAGCTACGAGGCTTGTGTTATGGATACCAGATAGTTGATACACTACACATATACAACTTTAAATACATACATATTACAAATATAAACACCCATGACTGGAGTACAAACATTCGTGCTCAGCACACAAATTAATGCCCCCAGCGGGACTCGAATCCGCGACCGCTGGCACATTAAGTAGGGTCACTACCAACTGAGCCAAACGTGTCGTCAATTGTAATAATTGTGAGTGTATCGAATTATTTTAATATAATTCGAAATCGATACACTCACAATTACTACTCTATTTCCAATTTCGAAAAAACCAAAAATACCACTTAAAAAAGGTTCTTGTAAGACGAGGAATACAAGTTTAAGTAGGATTGTGTTAGTAAGTGGGACTGCGCCGATTTAAATTACATCTTTTATTATTTACATATAATATTCGCCTTTACGATTGTTTTAATACCATAAAATTAAGGGATTGCAGTTACTACCACGCACGAGCCTTCATGCGCCGCGCCCTTGGCAGAACATGTCGTTTGTCGAACCCCGGTCCCCGACTCAACGCAGAAGAAACAAGTCTTGAAAGAAAATTATATACTTAATTATATAATTATATTACTTTGCGAAATTACATTATACTTAGAGTAGGCACCTAATGCTTTCCCAGATCAAAAGTTTACAATGAGAATACCTAATTCTATTCAATTTGTTAATTTTATAACAGCTATCAAGTAATATTGTGTAACAAAGATATAATTTTGGTAAGAAAAATTAAACTATTTCAGCCTACTAAAGTAAAATTAGTTTTCGTATCTCCGTATCGTGGTACATCCATTGTAGATGACATTGGCAAAGTAAATTATGATCAACTCACATGCATTACAACCATAATCTAAGTTATTGAGCAGGAATAGTCACATATTACGCTATTTTATCTGCGAACCTCTCATTCTATATAAATAACAATTAACTAACAGATGACCAAAAACCAAATTTTTAGATTTTACATATTAGTATACTCTTACATTACAGTTTTTGTATTTTTTCTCAGAAATGAGATATTTTCCCGCAGTAAAAAGTATCCTATATGTTGACCCGGATAACCAGCTATCACCATACCATATTTCATCACAATCCCTCCAGTGGTTTTTCTGTGATGCGGTAATAGACAGACAGACAGACAATAATTCTTAAAACTATAGATTCAGCCTCTGTATCGATAATAATGTTTATTTCAATAAGATTTTCCAAAAAATATAGATAAATCTCATAATAAATAATACCTAGTATAGTATTATATGATCTGTGATAATACCCATATCGTTTTTTACGTTTTGATAATCGTAAAAATATAATATCAATTGTCATATAAGTTACTATTTTCTTATAGAATTGTTTTTTATGTGATATCGCCATTTTTGGAACCGCTATAAGCACCATGATCTGGGGTAGCACACCAGTTACCTATGTATATTATATCCTGCTAAGCTGCTATACACATCATAAATATTGTTTATGTTTTGTATGAAAAATAACCTAGTGAAATCGTGGAAAAAATAGATTCTACGATATACGAGTATATACGTAATAATAATGATATATTACGAAGAATAATATTTCAATTTCATTCTACAAAACGAAAATGAAGTAATAATACCTAGTTATTACTCAGAATTATACCTTACACCCTCGATATTGACATTGATTAAACATTAGCAACATCATTCGTTACCTTACATTTTGAAATCCCGTTACTATGCAAAAGGTAAAAAACTATGGCACCTACTTTCTACTCTACAATTATTAATAACCATGACTTATATAGATGTTCGTTAAAATTAAAACTTCACACACTACACTATAATATATTAAGCTTAGAAGTTACAACACAACTTTAGGCACTACAATTAAGCACTTTTCTTATAACCAGGGTTATTCAAGTCACTTTGAACACATTACAAAAAAAGTAATGAAAAAGTAAATGATTTCAAATAATACCTATAAGAGTCATGTGTTAAATTTTTCTTATAATTAAAAAAAAATGATTTTATTTCAATGCTATATCACTTTTTTATTTGTAAACACTTTTCTGAAACAATATATACATATACAGGATTCATAAAAATCGTTATAATATATTTATTGAGTGGAACGAACACAAAAAATAAAATACACTCAATAAACACATCTTAAATGAATAAGTACCCTTCTTTTCTAAGTCGATCAAAAGTATTTCTATAGGTCTCGTATCTACGATACTTCTATGCCAAGTTGTCACATGTCAAATGCCTTACTGATGCCTCGTTGTTGAACCTTGAACAAGCGTCAAGTGATAATGATAAGCAAGGGAAGTTCGCGTGGCGTCACCGGTCACTCACGGGCACCGCCGCACTCGCCCGCCAGACAGCTTGTGTAATACACATGTTTAACTCCTAAACAATCATTTATACTAGAAAGCGTATTTTCCGTTGAAGTTATAATGTGCAATTCTGTAAATAGTATATTATTAGTTTTACTTTGATCAATTTGAACAGTTTTAACATATAAATAGTTCGTTTTGTCGTTCAGTGTTCTAAACGGTTTACCTGTGCTTTTATTCGGAAGTGAAGGTAGGTGATAAAATGTTTTACTAGTTTTTTTACATAATTATGAAGATCTTCACATTTTTGTTAGATTTAGAGCTTAGATATATTACTTAGGATTTATGTCTTTATTTCTAAACAATAGCCAAAAAGAGAGAATGCCTAACTACCCAAGAATATATAATTTTTGTTGAACCTATAAAGAATGAGAAATGCACATAACTCTAGGAACCATCTAAGGTTGCGTTAAGATAACATGACATTAATACGACTAAAGACATATTAATTTGAATATATAATAGTTTGTAATTGATGATGATGATGTTCTCCTAGCCGATTCCGGCTACGGCGGCCAATCTCATTGAGATTAGCCAACTGCGCAGGAGATATGTATTATAGTACACAAGTGCACTCTTTATTCTTATCACTCTCATACTCCGGTGGGACGACCACTCGACACGACCGGTGAGAGTAAAGGCGCAGGACCGACGGCTTTACATGCTCTCCGAGGCACGGGGGTGAAACACCGCCAACTTCCCAACTCCAGGCTGTTACTGAGACTTACTATACAGAAAGTCTCAATAACTAAACTTGGCCCGACCCGGGACTCGAACCCAGGACCTCCGGGTGTGCAGCCGTACATGCTAGCCACTACACCACCGAGGCAGTCACAGTTTGTAATTATATTTATTATAAATCTCAAATGAATTAAATTCTTGTTCAATTTTAAAACCAACGGTTGATGTTGATTCATATGCTGCATGTAGACCTTTATTTTACCATTTTTTTTAGATTTCTTCGATTACCAAACATTTATTAGTTACTCACTAAGTAACACGGTTAGTAAAAACTTGGGCGGCCGTTTAGAATTGGGGACTTGGCCCCTAGCGGAGTGGGTGGTATTTCTGGATAAGGGACGTGATAGAGAGTCGAAATGTTAAATAAATTTTTTAATACAACAAAAGAGTCAAAAGTTATTGAGACTTAAAGTTATAACATTTCCATACATTATTTTGACATTACTACCATTTAGACACTTGGAGTCAAAACGTCACTTTCAATTGTCAAAATGATCTCCAGATGATTGTCTTTATTTGTACTTTGCGTGAAATTCGAATTTTCTAGTTTTCTAGTCATTTATGGCACTCGCCGGCCGCTACCGCGGCACGCTCGCTTCGCTCGCTCGGCTCGTGCGTTGTGGCAACTGTTCTAACCTAACCTAACCAAGATATGACGAATAATTAATAAATAATCTGAAATGTTCTAACCTAACCTAACCCAGATATGAGGAATAATAAATAAATAATCTTAAATGTTCTAACCTAACCTAACCCAGATATGAGGAATAATAAATAAATAATCTTAAATGTTCTAACCTAACCTAACCAAGATATGACGAATAATTAATAAATAATCTTAAATGTTCTAACCTAACCTAACCTAACCCAGATATGAGGAATAATAAATAAATAATCTTAAATGTTCTAACCTAACCTAACCCAGATATGACGAATAAATAAATAATTAAAAATATTCACAGATAAAAAAATGATTTTTTTTACTAAATGTACAATTGTAAAACAATATATTTTACATAAATCAAATAAAAAGTCATAAATGTATTTATAAAGTGAAAATAATATTTTTCTTTTTATTTATTTATTTATTAATAGTAATATTTTACCAACAGAAAAAGCAAAAATAATCAAATATAATCTGTTGTCATTTAAGCGGTAATATAAAACAAAGTGTCAGTTTTGCTTTTGTCAAAATGTAAGATCATTTTGTTTGTGTTGTGAAATTATTAAAATATTAAATACAATAAAGCATTAATTGTTGTGAAAATGTGTAATGTACATAAAAAAGGATGCGTACTATTCGTTAAAGGTATGTTTATCTGTTGTAATCACTTATTTAGGTAAAGAAATGTATGGAAATGTGTTAGATATGTTATAACTTTAAGTCTCAATAACTTTTTAGTCGTACGTTTCCTCCAAATATTTTTAATATATTTTGACTCTCTGTCACCTCCCCTATCTAAAAATACCACCCACTCCGAATGGTGGTAAAGAAATATATGAAAATGTATGGAAATGTTGTAACTTTAAGTCTCAATAACTTTTGAATCTTTTGTTGTATTAAAAAATTTATTTAACATTTCGACTCCCTATCACGGCCCTTATCCAGAAATACCACCCACTCCGCTAGGGGCCAAGTCCCCAATTCTGAATTTGTGCCAAAACTTGAAACTGCATATGTAATATTCACTAAAGCAAAAACTGTATATGCAGTTATTAATCAGGTTTTGCAAGACTACCTGTTAGGCATGACCATAATTGCATTGATGCATTGAAAGCATTAAAATAGTGCAATATCTGTATTAACTTTTAGAGTAAAAACCGTTTTTTGAAAGGGTTTTTTAATGTATGTAATCAATTACAAAGCTACTCGTTAAAAGTTATTATCAAAATCTGTTCAGAATTCGCAAATATATCGAGTAACTTACAAATATACAAACGCACATCTTAATTTAGGACCGCCAATTTGAAATGAGTGATTTAAAGGTTAATATTTATTTACATAATATGAAATATTATACATTACATTTACTTGTGTATTCAAATTTCCCAATATGATGACGATTCAAGTATCTACATTAAAAACATCAATACAATGATGAACTCAATAGTTCAATCGAAATTAGATAACCAGTGGTATTATGTATATCAAGTTAAGTGTTCACCCAGTGATTTAAATTCGGCTATAATCATTACTGAAAATTCGAGAAAAACTAATATGAACAGAATTTACCTATCTATATAAAAAAGCTCGTCGAATAACGACTAAATAAACAGAGGAGAAAAATAGACTGAACGGTGTTTTCTTTGCCTATTACGAGTATTCTCGTATATAGATATTGCTTAATCTATACAGATAAATAAAATTGAAGTGTCTGTTTGTAATGTCAAAATAACATCGTTTTACTAAATGCATATGAAATTATATATGGTACTTATAAGAAAGACACATTTTTTGTACATTTTTATCTGTCTGTTTGTTTGTTCCGGATAATCTCTGAAACGGCTGGACTGATTTTCACTGGAAGATAGCTGATTTTATAGGGAGTAACATAGACTACTTTTATTTTAGAAAAGTAATTAGCATTCCGCTCAAAAAAATATGTGAGTATATGTGAGTAGGAGAAAAATGTGTGAGTCGCTAATATTAAACATAAAGTTAAACATTACATAGTACGAAAAACTTTTACGAAGCTAAATTTTATAGCTGTCATCATCGAGTAATAAGATGACATTCTAAGAGTTCACATGTAGGTAGAGTTAAGTTAATAATAAGAAAGTTCGGTGAAAGATTGAGATATTATTATTCTTATCAGTGAATAGGCACAAGCAGAACTATTAATGATATATGTACATACAATTTTGTTTGATTTTTTAATGTTATCGGTACGTAGTGAAACCACGGTTCTGATAAAATTATCACGAGGGTCAGAGATATGTGCAGTGGTCAACTTGAACGGTGAGCATATAAGTACTAGTATAGTATTATATGATCTGTGAATTGTGATATAAGTTTTGCATATTATATCATTTGAGATGAACTTTGACTTATTGTTATGAGAGGCGATTTTGCCAATTCGATAAATTGTATAATAAATAACAACTATGTTATATATTACATATTATATATCGTTACTCTTAAGGGCGCACCGAAGCAATTACGAAATGATTGCGTTCGTTTGATCCCTTGCTGTATTGTTATTACTAAAACTTTAATTATGCAATTAACATGTAGGATATTTAAGGATTTATTCTATAAATCGTATACTTTAGAAACACGATTGTTTGTAGTTTTCTCGATAGAAATAAAATCCAAAATGATATATAAAAAACAAAATAAACCCTTAGTACGGCGTAAATAATTCAAGGAAGTTCATCAGTTTTTTAATAATAACAAAACTATACGTTTTCTATAACGCATATACTTTAATATTTTACATTTTCAAAATGTGTATTTGTTTTAATAATACGAAAAAATTACCTAAATTCGCACGCGTTCCGTCCATCCTAGCCACACCCTCCTGCCCGCTGTCGCCCTAATAAAATAAAAAGCTCGGTGCGCTCTTAACTTAGAAATCAGACTTTTATAAAAAATCAAACTAGCGTCAAAAGATAGAAATAATTAATTAGAATCGATACAGGTTAATAAACGTTTTATTTACAGGTAGCTTATCAAGTATTTGTATAGATATCGATGTTACTTTTACGTTATCAACAATAAAATATTAAAAAGTCAAAACATCAACAACAACAACAACATCGTAAAAATTATACTCGCAATTTTTGCCAAACGTGCCAATAGAAGTATATCTTCAAAAATATAAATTTAATATTAAAATTATAATAGGAAGCGTTGCTTTTTTAAGAATTGTGCTTAAAACTTATAAATTAAAGTGAAAGCCTTTGCTAGTGACGTCGTAAGCACAAGTATAGAAAGTATTTTCTGAAAGTTCGGAACACTGTGATATACTTACTTAATGATTATTATTAATATATTAAACTAAAGCAAAATGATATATCAGCTTTAGACAGCGACTTACAGCTTAGTTAGTTTCCTTTTCTAGTTTTACTTCACCCTAAAAGGGCTAGGCGTATTTAGAAGAAACACACAGATAAATGACCTGGTACATAGATAAATGACCTGGAATAACATTTTGGGTGTAACACTTAAGGCACTTAGGGACGCACTCGAGCGAAGCAAGGGTTGAAGTAAGGCTCCCTAGTCTTTTATAAACTTTAAAAATCATAATATCTTATACCTTGCTTAAACTTACTTCGTATACCATATATAATTATTATAATTTATACAACATCTATACATATAATAAAATTGTAACTAAGCCGAATCTGTACATTAAATATTTTTTGGAAAGTCTTATTGAAATAGACTTTATTATCGATACAGAGGCCGAATCCATAGTTTTTAGAATTTTTGTCTGTCTGTCTGTCTGTCTGTCTGTCTGTCTGTTGCCGCATCACAGAAAAACCACTGGAGGGATTTTGATGAAATTTGGTATGGTGATAGCTGGTTATCAGGGTCAACATATAGAGAAAAAATACAAAAACTGCAATGTAAGAGTATACAAATATGTATGTAAAACCTAAGAATTTGATTTTTGGTCAACTAAACGCGGGCAGAGCCGCGGGCAATGCTAGTATTTTTATAAAACTATAATGTTTCTCTGATTTTAAAGTGTTCACTTGTTTACATTTATGTCCAAGTGTAAAAAACAAATGTATGATTCGTTATGTTATTCCTGTTTTCTACTACAGCTAAATACTCTCGTGAGCAAGTGTAGTTGAGATTAATATAAACTGCTTTAATCGTCTGTTTTACACATCGGAAGGATACTTGTCTAGCACAGAAGACGTCGGAGGATCGATTCCAGTCTGAATAGACTATAAAATTGTTGCGTTATACAAATTTAAAAAAGTGCTAATAACTAATACCAACTTTTTTCTGTACAGTTCAGTTTTAAAATAATGTTTTTTTTGTATTTTCAGGAAAGATAGTGTACAACATAAAAATGCAGAGAACAAAGCCTAGTTTATTCACTCGACTCAGAGAAGAACTGTTCACATACTGCGCATTTTGCGTCGCGGTCTCCGCTCTACCGGCTCTGACTTTGTCTTTTATTGGTAAGCATTTCTATTATTATATAAATTACTAGCGGCTCACCCTCGCTTCGCTCGAGTTCTCGACAAACAATAATAAATCTATCCCACGGGAACCGTACATTTCTCCGAGATAAAAAGTAGCCTATTTGTTATTCTAATGTATGAAGTATATTATTGTAAAGTTTCATTAAAATCCAATCAGTAGTTTTTGTGTACTAAGCTGTATAAGTTACTATAGTTTTTTAACTACCTCACGGGTTTTGTTTTATTTTCCGGGATGAAAAGTGTCTAAAATATTGACCGGAGATATAAGGTATCACCATGCAAAATTTCATTTAAATCGGTCCAACAGTTTCCGAGATTAGCTCGTACAAACAGAGAAACAAAAAAATTGAAAAAAATCTAGATTTGTTCTATTTCTCTTCTACATTCCCTTGGCTGGGTTTTTAGCATTTTTTTTCTATGTACAGACATTCGACCTTTAGGTACAGTTTTATTATAATATACATATGTATAGATAAATAGTATAAATACGAAAAACTATAAAGGTATTTGAGTAATCGAGCATCTAATTAATATATTCATATCACAGTCGTGACTCGATTAACAAAACCCATTTAAATCAGCGTAACAACTGAAGAAAAAACATAAAAAACATTAGATTAAATATAAGATATACCAATAGGTCATTGACAGCAGATATGTATTATTAGAAAAAAAAGATAAGGGTGTGTAATAGGTCTAAAAACTCGTAATCTAGCGATAATTTAGTTAACAAGATTAATTAAATAAAAATCTTATTATAAATGTTATCAAATTAGGTTTAAGTGCAATGTATGATTGAATATTTACTCAAACACATTTCAAAGAAAGAGAATATAACTTCATTTACGGAACTTAATAAAATTGAAACTTCCAATAAAAACTACTATTTACATTAAATATTAACTGTCGAAGATGCTCCCATTTATTTATAAATCTTATATCTATTATCTACAAGCCTAATATATAAAATACTTGGTAGAAAAACATTCAATTTACCTACTTATTTACTCGTGTACGAGTGTACACAATTGCTTAACTTACTATCCCTGTTGAAAAACACCAATAGAATCCCATCAAAAGCGACAAAAGCCACATAGAAACCAATAAATATTTATTGGTTTCTATGTGGCTTTTGTCGCTTTTGATGGGATCCTATTGGAGTGTTTAAATAGGGATAATGAGCGGCCAGTTAAGTCATATACTCGTACATATTTTACTTAACAATTTTAAAATATTCTTATACTCATAGTAGAGGAGCCCAAGGAAGGGTTATTTGCAGTTACTCAAGCGCGGCAGATTAACATAAGGGGGGATACCTCAAACCTTGCACTCTGTTTGACAACATTTATAGTCGATTTTGCCTCTTCGGCTTGTGTAAATCGGCAGATTATTGAATTGCTCACTTTTCAGGATGTAATTAGCCCACCATACCTTAATCTGACGATTTCAAGTATTTCTACCTCATCAAAATATTTTTTAAATATTTTGATCGGCTACCCTAGACGCACACCCCTATAGATCACTTATATAATGGTGGAGGTATTCAGAGTGCAAGGCTAGAGGGGATCCCCTTATGTTAATCGGCCGCGCTTGAGTAACTGCAAAAATCCCCTCTTGGGCCCTCCCATCTACCTACCCCACCATCAGAAACATGTCATTTATAAAAATATATATGCATACGTAGGTATATAAATATTATTATTGCACAATTAACAGTAATCGACCGAAGGTTCGTTTTCGGTTTCAGTTTTGGCTCTAATCCTGTTTCGGTCAGACACTACAGTCACTACTAAATAATCTCTCAAATTTTTCAAACACAATTATTTGTTTGTTGTTTATTTTCTTTTTCACAAACTACCAATTGTATACTGCAATCAAACTTAAATAATTTCCTTTTTATTTCAGTGGTACGAATCAGTAAACACTTTTGGCTAAAGCTACTCTCAAGTAAATATCCAATGTTTGAATTCATAGGAACAGATACAATTCGTACACTTCTGGACACACATAGAAATCAAGGAATAATCAATGTTCTATTATGTATCAAAGGTAAGTTTATCAAAATGGCAATTAATATTAAATTAAAAATAATTAAACAAACAATAATCTAAAATCATCGTGTTTGTTTAATTAAATAGTTAAACAAACACCACTGGAATAAAAAAAATACATTTTAATTAGGTACGCTTAATGCTGAAGAGATTACAAATGTACTTAACGACCATGTAATCGAGCGTAGAGACGAAAACGGAGATCTGATGTTTCCAAGACTACGGCACCATTTAGTATCAAGTTGGGGAAACTATGCCTGGGATGCAACACATCCATTTAGAATAGAAAACCATGTATTTGTGGCTAAAGGAGTTCATCGTGGGCGTCATGTGTCCGACTTGAATATACAGGTAGATAAAAAAATAGATTTGATTAAATAATTATCATATTTATATTCTTACATGTTACATATAAATACGAAATATCTTGTATGTCAATATATGTCTATAGACTGCAATATCTTTTACAGGATTACGTTAGTGAAATAATATCTAAATATTTCCCGCCAGAACAACCTCCGTGGCAATACGTAATCATTCCCTGTAAATCAAATGAACCGAAGTATTACATTTTAGTAAGAGTTCATCATCTATTACTCACTGGGAAGAAATCTCTTAATATTGGCGATTTCTTATTGATAGAACAATTACCTCCAAATAGAGTAGTTCAACAAAGAGAATATTATCAGCAAAGTGCGTTATCAAAGCTCTTCCCGGTGCCTTCACACATACCACAGCTTTGGGGTAAAATAAATGAAAGTCTATCTAATATTTGGAATGAATTCATTTGTGAATACGATCCCGCTACAAGCCCCGAGCTAGTCAACGGGATGCCTGGAGTGTTTCACGTAGCAGGAATGGTCATGGTATCAGCAGCTAATGCTTTAAGAGAAGTCACGAAACATCGATTTGTTAATGGCGAACAGCACTCAGCCAGAACTACGACATTTTTTACAGCTATAAAAAGAGAATGTACTAAGAGATATCTAACTGTTCCTAAGGTAAACCTTTATATAGATTTTTGATAATCTTATCTTTTGTTAGTCTTTTAGTTGTTAAAGTTTAGAAAGTAAGTATTTTTGAATCCTTATAAATCGGGTAGGAGCTGTTTTATCATGTCTAATTAAGGCGGCAAAGCAAGAGAAACGTCTCAGAGCTGTTATATTTACATATATAATAATAAATTTATAACTAAATCGAATCTGTACATTAAATATTTTTTGGAAAATCTTATTGAAATAAACATTATTATCGATACAGAGGCCGAATCTATAGTTTTTAGAATTTTTGTCTGTCTGTCTGTTACCGCATCACATAAAAACTACTGGAGGGATTTTGATGAAATTTGGTATGGTGATAGCTGGTTATCCGGGTCAACATATAGGATACTTTTAACCGCGGCAAAATGTCTCATTTCTATGAAAAAATACAAAAACTGCAATGGAAGAGTACACTAATATGTAAACCTATGTAAAATTGGTATATTTGCAATGTAAGATAATATATGTAATATAATAATAAATGTAGTATAATGTAAGATATATGTAAAACCTATGTAAATTTGGTTTTTGGTCATCTGAACGCGGGCGGAGCCCAGGCAATACTAGTATAAGAATAAATATCAATAAAAAAGTTGACCTATAAATTATTATACTTGCAATAAAACTTATACATTTACTTACAGATTATAGTTTCTCCTCTAATAACATTCGATCCACGAAAGTTACCAAGAAAGATTATTGGAGCGACTTACCAAACAACTGTAATGATGTTCAAGTTGCCTTCAATAGTACGAGATGAAGTTATTGCATTTAATGAACTCTTAACAACAGGGCGAGTGAGACAAACTCACACATATACTTGGAAATATAGCGACATAGGGCAGTTATGCATGAAAGCTACAAACGAGGCCCTAAAAGTTTTAATTGAAATCTACAGGGCACCTTCCTGCTTCTGGAATGACATTATACGAGCTGATAATGGAAAACGGCATATGCTGCAAACTGTTTCCTTATGTGGGAGGAAGGTTAATATTAACATATTTTTAAGATATTCTTTTTCTCTTTTTTATACGATAATATAAGTCGTTTTATAACAAACATAATTGTTACTGTGTCATCTCGGAAATTAAGCTTCTAATTTTACAGATGCTGCTATATATTTAATATGTATAGTGCGTACAAAGTTCTAAAATTCTTAAACTGTGAGTGACAGAATACTAATTCAATACAATTATTAATGTTTTGTAGGTAACAGCATGGTCTCGTCCGGTATCTCGCGCAGGAATGGAACGCGCAGCGCGGGCTCTCGGCGTGTCGTCATCTGACGTCGCTTTATATGCTGCCACAGAAGCATTGCGTGCATTCTTCGAGGGCGCAGAGAGCGACACACCTGACTCTGTGCTTATCACTGCTAGGGCGGCGTCTGAAGACTTCCTCTATACATTTGCCGAAGGCAATGGAAAGAACTACAAAAAGTCGCAGACTGGCGGTAATTTACTTTCTTCAAATATAATATCATATTCCTTATATATTTACTAGCAGTACCCGCGGCTTCGCCCGCGTACATACTTCCGATAGCTAATAAAATTCACAGGATCACCCGCTGTGCTAATTTGAAGATTACCTGAAAATTTCATCAAAATCCTTCCAGCTGTTTTGGAGTCCATAGGAAACATACATACACACGTCGATTTTTATTCTATTTAACCAACAATTTAAATTTATTTATTGCTCGGAAAATAGTCTTTTATGAAATTGTAGTGACACACCCGCCACCTACCAGATCTATTGTTAAATTCAAACCTTGCGGGACCCACTCGAACATACACAAAAAATATAATTAAAATCGTCCCTGCCGTTTAGGAGATGATCAGTGGCACACCGACTGCAGCGCCACCTACTGGGTCCATTTGTATTTTCAAACCATCCAGGAACCCATTGAAATATACACAGAAAATTTCATCCAAATCGGTCCAGTCCTTTAGGAGGAGTAGGTTAACAAACACACATACAGAAGAATTATATGTATATGTATATTAAGATATCAATTAAGGCATAATACTAATTTATATACGTACTAGTTAGTACAGATACAACATCCCAGATGAAGAAATTGGAGCATCCTTTTCTCCACATAGCAACTAGTTAATATAATTTTAGTCCATGACATATTTTTCCCGATAAGTGGAATAAATAATAAAAACTATTAATTTTATTTCAGGAATGATATGCCTAGCTCTGCCAGTTGGGGCAAGCCCTCGCCGTATATCAGCAGTGGTATATGAAGCATGCACCCGACAAAACACTTTAGCGGCAGCTTGGGCAGCTCAGACACGTAGCGGTGCTCTCACCAAGTCTATTCCTGCGCCCCTAGCGAAAATAACTATGAACATTCTATCTAGAAAATATGCGGTGTCTTATGCAGAAATCAATTCTCCAGTAAACACTACACAGAGGTCAACTTTGTGGGGAAAAACAGTGGATCATATTATATATTGGCGACCTCCACAAGCTAACATTAGTAAGTAATTAAAATTGTAACTTCACTTTGTACTAGAACATATGTATATTAATACAAATATTAACAATTTTCTACGTATTTTTCAGGTATGTCGTTAACTTTGATTCAATATGCTGACACTGTTCGACTGTCGATAATGGCTGACGCGCGGCTACGGCCATCACATACAGTGCCCGCTACTAGATGGCCGGCTGCTGTAGAGACACTTGTTGAGAAAATAGACCAGGAAATTGCTAGGATCACCGCTCAAGCCCAGATGCCTTTTAATGACGTACCACATAGCACTGCAAGCAGTAATCAAGAGCACGAAAGTAGTCAAAAAACGCAAGAAACTAGAGGAGATCAAGGAAATAGCCAAGGTTATCAAGAAACAATTCAAGACGTTCAAGAAACACCCCAAGAAGTTGAAGAAACAACCCAAGAAATTCAAGAGACACCCCAAAAAAGTCAAGAGACTAGCCAGGCAATTCAAAGTACGAATGAAGAAGGTCAACAAACCACTCAACAGCATCTACAAAAGCAAAATAATCAGGAACAAAAAGAAATCAATCAAGAAGTACAATGAAATTACCAAGAAGATTAACAAATTAATCAAGGCCGACAATCTCATCAAAAAGAGAAAAACACAGGCCCTGATGGTCAAAGAGAACCTACATAAAAAACAAGGCTACCTACTTTAAGCCGACTTAGATCTCTTTTAAGTTCTTCCACGTAAAAATTGAATGAATTTATTATATTTTAGGCAAAGGTCAAGGAGTCGTTAATGTCACGAAAAGTGGAATCTATGCCTTTGAAGGAAAATAATGAGTCGATCATTTTTAATGTTATTTTTTTAAGTTTCAATATAATATATGATTATAATAATTTAAGCACTTTAATTTGAATGTGTACATATGTTAGCCAAAAAATTTCAATTTGTTAGATGTTTCCAATTCTCATACGCTTATTAATGTTAATGTTTCAACAATGTGATAGCAATCGGTGTCACTATGTGTATGTGATGAAATAATAATATACAGGTGATGATTTTTAAAAAGTACTTAAATATTTAATTTTCATGAATGAACTTAACAAATTTTGAATAAATTAAATAAATACATATTTCTGTGGATATTTGGACCCAGTTATGCAAAAAAACAGCCATGTGATAAAAGTGATGATGATGATGTTCTCCTAACCGATTCCGGCTACGGCGGCCAATCTCATGGAGATTAGCCAACTGCGCAGGAGATATTATAGTGCTCAAGTGTACGCGCAGACACAACGTGCACTCGAAAGCATTTTTCTGTCGATAGTTGCACTTGGATTATGTTTTGTTTTTCTGGTTATTTGAAAATTGAACAATATTTATATAAGTATTGTTTATTTTTTATAATAAAATGCTTATAACTGTTGGTACTTTTACGCACATGGCTGTTTTTTGCATAACTGGGCCTATTTGTTTTTTTTATAAAATACTAACGACTCACCCTCGAGCTATGCGCAGGTTCGTCCCTAGGTACGTTTTTAATTTTTTGAGCGGAAACCTTTAAATTTCTGAATTCGGAATTCTTTTTCTAAAATAAAAGTAGCCTAAGTTACTCCTTATAACATCAGCTATCTGCCAGTGAAAGTTCCGTCAAAATCAATCCAGCTGATTCGTTTAGCCAGATCAAACAGACAAAACGTTTAAAAATTGTGTTTTCTTATAAGTGCCGTATATAATTTCATATGCATTTAGTAAAGAGCTGTTATGACATTACAATCAGACATAATAAAATTGAATTTTATTTATCTGTATAGATAAATCATGTTCTTATGGTATCTTATTATAAACTCGATTAATAAACGATGACATATGTACAAACCCTAGATGTAGATGCACAGTTCCTAATAAATATTTCTTCAAAATATGGCGTCATACAGACGTTAAGCCAAACTAAAGAATAAAACCCAAATATTGAAGTTATCATTGATTGTCTAAAAACAAATTCACGCTTAGCAAATAAGCGCGTATAAATTCAAATCGTTTGCTATTTTTAAAGGACACTGGAGAAGCTGTGTATTTTAGGTTTTCGTATTTCAATGCTAATAAGAAATAAAAGTTAAGAAAATATTAAAAATACTAATACAAACGTTTAAAATTTTCTAATATTTAAAAACAGGTTCACACAAAAAAAATACCCAGAAAGTTATCGAAGTGATTTAACTAGAAAACATTTTAACATTCTTAACAAAGTACTCTCTGTACTATTTAAATAAAAAAAAAACAAATGCCAATAAAAAATTATTTATTGTACAATCAAATACAAAGTATATTACATTGTTTTCTTAGATTTCTTTTTTGTCCTAATATTACTCGTTTCTTTTCTTTTTTTCTCATTTTTCTCGACGGACTTCATTTCATCTGTGTCGACATCCATTTTGTTTGCTGGTTCGTAGCTGACCCCAGGTATATATGGCGTCACTAATTGAAAGACAAGTTTTCTGTGTTGTAAATTCGAACTGTCGAGTGTAAGTCTCACTGTTAGTTCATCAAATGTCTTTAGTGTAGTCCCGTTGCATACTTGAACATGTTCCTGTGAGAGATTTAAAATAGGTTGCAATAAAAAAAATTGTAATTTTAATATTATTTCAATATAATTTCTAAACTTTGTGGAGATTTTTGTTTACTATAATATATGAAAAGTTGATTACTATAATATATTAAAAATAAAACTAAATACCATGATTGTTGTAAAGCATTCGAAACGTCGGGAACAAAAAATCAAAATAAATTCGCTAAAAAAACCAAAAACAAAGTTTTATTTAAAACTAAATACTAATACATTTACCTCTTCATTATACGTAAACTTGTCCGATGGCAGATATAATGGTCCTTCAAGCCCGTATTTTGGAATAAGCACTTGCAACGCATTTCGCTTTACAGCCAACACGACGGCTGCCTCAATTTCTTCTCGATTTTTGAACAAAATCTAGAATTATACAAAAATTACATTACATTAAAGTATCTTGGATATGACGGAGGTGAAAATGGGGATGAAAGTTTGTATTGGGAAGCAAGCAGATTGTTATTACAACTCACATGCGTGTTAAGCGCCACGGAGGCCCGTCCCGCGTACTGGGCCTGCCTGTGGCGGTAGTTCAGGTTCTCGCAGAGCGCGTCCGCGTGCTTCGTGTCGAGGAGGGAGGCGTGCGTCACGTCCGCGCCTATGCTCGCGGCCAGCAGGCGGTGCACTATCACGTCTGCATATCTGTTGGACAAATATGATAGGACATTAACACACAGCGCCATCTAGTTCCTTGGTAAGCTACGAGGTTTATGTTATGGATACCGGATAGTTCATACACTATACATATATAACTTTAAATACTATATTATAAATATAAAGACCCATGGCTGGAGTACAAACATTCGTGCTCATCACACAAATGAATGCCCACAGCGGGACTCGAACCCGCGACCGCTGGCACTGCAAGTATTCATTACAAACTGAGCCAACCGTGTCGTCAATAGATGATACAGTGGAATCTGTTTATTATGACTCCGGCTATATTAATCAACCGATTAATATGACGTAAATACGTGCGAAGTTTGGTTTCCATATAAAATTCTTTACAACTAAGTCGGGTATAATGACTTATAGTGACATGTCGCTTGTTATGACTAACTTCGCTCTTTTTATATCGAAAATGAAAATTTGACCAGGGCAATGTCTTCTTTACATAATATAAATATAAATAATAAGTAAATATTTTGGGACATTAACATACAGCACCATCTAGTTCCATGGTAAGCTACGAGGCTGGTGTTATGGATACCAGATAGTTGATACACTAAACATATATAACTTTACTCGTAAATATAAAAACCCATGACTGGAGTACAAACATTCGTACTCATCACACAAATGAATGCCCCCAGCGGGACTCGAACCCGCGACCGCTAGCACAGCAAGTAGGTTTGTAATGACACAAACGTCGTCAATAGATGACACAGTGGAATCCGTTTATTATGACTACCGACCGGCTATATTGATCAACCGCTTAATATGACGCAAATACGTGCGAAATTTGATTTCCATAAAATTCTTCACAGCAAAGTCGGATATAATAATGAATATTGACTTCGCTTCTAGTGACATGTCGCTTGTTATGACCTATTTTTAAAGATATTACGTCCGATTGTAGAGACTAAGTTAGCTCGTATATCGAAAATGAAAATTTGATCAGGGCAATGTCTCTTTCTTTTACATAATAATTCTCTAGACTGTTACTACAATCTAAAGAAAAAACAAAGCAGGCAAAAATGATTGATTTCTTATGTAAAAAAATTAATAAATATGTAATGTGTGTACCTATGTATAATTTAACCATTTTTATCGCTTTTTAACACATACATGTGTGTTGTTTTTGTGTCAGTTCATCGTTCTTTTTCTTTTTTTTTTATTAAATAGATACGCATACATACAATTCCAAGTTTTTCCCCTCACTCAGCCTATGTCACTCTCCAGCCCTTCAACTATCTTCATACAAAAAATCACGCCAATCGCTCAATTTGTTTCGACGTGAAAAAAGGACAAACAAAAAAACAAACACACTTTCACATTTATAATATTAAGTATGGATACATATGAGTAGAAAGTAACTTATAATACGGAAGACATCTGAGCCATACATAACGTAAAGGTTCGAAGAAAATAACTGTTCAAAGAGCGATTTTGAACAATTTAAAAAAAACATTCAGCCTAAAACTCACTTCTAATTTTGTTTTTCCAACACAATATTCATCATACATACCTTCTTATAGGAGATGTGAAATGCGTATAAATGGGACACGCGAGTCCGTAATGATAGAATTCATCTTGAGTTTTTGTGCCACTTGAGAAATAAATGGCCTGCTGCATACAACGCGTCGCCATTATGCGCAGGAGTGTGTTGAAGAACGGCCGGTCCGGTATCACTGCCTCGTTGAGGGACTTGGAGAAGGACTTGTTTGTTGATACGTCGAGCTCGAATCCCTGAACAAAATATGTTAGTGTAAATACAGTTTTCCTGTTGTCTTAAGAATTCGAAACGTCGGGAAGTAAAAATCGGAAAAGATAGTTTTATTTAAAATTTCCTGATCGATTTAGGTTACTGAGGTTCGATTTAGGCAGTAAGACGTGCTGGCTTTTCTAGCTGGTGAGTCTCAACTGTATGTATGCAGGTGGTATGCGTAAATGCATTTCGCAACGTTAAAAAAAAGTATTCGCATATTATCTTAGTAATCGTCAGTGCATTCATTTTCTCAATCAGAAAATCTTATAACTATACGTGGCTCGACTCACGAATTGAACTGTTTTCAGTTTGAATGTCACAAACATTACTTGGTAATTGTACTTTGGTATGAAAGTCATAATATGTAAAAAAAATTTATTATAGTATTGAATTTAATTATGCCCAGTGAATTGTCGTCATTATTAGTAATCTATTACTTTTTTTGATATTATACCTAGTTTAAAGATCTAGTAGAAACAACACACACTATCAAAGTATGAGTGAGAGCTTCGCCTGAAATCAGACGAATATCAGCGCGTGGTGTTTCTTAATCTCTTTACGACTGCGGACACACCGGCGTGTCAGTTAACAATAGATTTCTTAGAAATTTAATTAATTTCTTAGAAATTTACCTGGTTAGGTGTTAACATCTAGTTTAATCAATGACGGTGAGAGTGATAAAGACTACAGAATGCACTGTAAGAGCGAGAGGGCAATATCTGTTGGCGGGTGGCGCCTAAGGCTAACATATGACTTTTGCACAATGTCTGTTCTAACTGATGGCGGTGAGAGCGAGCGAGAGAGAGAGAGAGAGAAAAAGAGAGCGAGAAGACGATACCTGCTGCCTCGCGGCCTTGAGGAAGGTGTGGAAGTTGGCGGGCGGCGGCGCGGGGTGGCGGCGCAGCAGCGCGCACTGCGGGAACGCGGCCGCGAGGCGCTCCGCCACGCTCACGTTCGCGAGCAACATGAACTCCTCCACCATCGAGTTGGTGTCCACTACTTTCTTTGCTTGCACTTCTATTGGATCGTGAGTTTCTGAGTCCACCTGGGAAATGCCGTTGTTTTTAAATTTTATTATGTTGTTATTGATAATACTTGTTTTTTTAATTAATAATATTAGAAAATAATATAATTATTATCCTACATTTATTATATCACTCGGAAAAGATAGTGTGGTGAGGTGTCAACCGAATGTCTAGATGTTGTTTTATTATTAAAATATGTTTTTTTTCTCTGATGTACAAAAAACAATCGAAAATAGTTCTACTTAACCATTCTATATTCTGACTTAACAATTTGTAGGTGAATTTAAAAAAAAATATTACAGATGAGAAACCACATTTTTATTTAATATATTTTTTCAAAAGTATAAAATAGTAAGGACATAAAATCCATGTCTTTTTTAAGTATGTTTTTTTTATGAATGTGATCTTTCTTTAAAGAAAAAACATTTTCGTTTGCTTACTTGAAAACGAATTTCAGGCGAAGCCAATAACAAAGCACCATTATCGAGCCTTTTTTGCTTCAATTTTTTCGCAAGGGCGTTTAGAACACGTAACGACGACGCGACATCGTCATTTCTTGATGGATCATCTATGGCTATTTGTGCTTCTTCGTATGTCATGGCGGCTCGAGACTAGAAAAGAAGGGATTATAATAGTAACATTAAATAATATTGCCTTTAATAAGTATATTAAAAATTAAAAAAAAAAAACTATTTAAGTGTCTTTTTGGATCTTTTCGCGGATTTATTTTGATATCTGATTTTCGACGTTTCGAATGCTTTACAGCAATCATGGTCACGGAAGAGACTAAGGTTTTAGACGTCTTGAAGATAATTATATGCTTGTTACGGACAGCCTGCCCACAATTTTACGAAATGGTTTCAAAGATTCAAAAATGAAGTACCTTATAATATTTGTTGATTTTAATTCTAAATATTTAAAATATTTTTTAATAAGTATTATAATTGACAATATGGCAATATTAATAATTTAATAAAAGCTGTTATTATTATAATTATTACATTTTTTTAAACTTTATTAATTAATAATATTATTTAGTATTGCTTTTATTATAATATGTATAACCATAAAGAAAGTAAAAAATTAAAAATATTAATTATTTATTAAAAAAATATTATTGTTATATCTGTAATTTTAAAAAGTTAAAATGTTAATCTAGATTGCTATTATTTAAAGTTAAAATATTAAGCAATACTATTGCTACATAAAATCCGAAAATAGTTTTATTTTATTTAAAAATCGCGTAAATCTAAGAAAGTATTGTAAAAAAATCTAGTTTAGAATTAATTCTCATAATACTATTATCATGATTTTTCTTTCTAATGGAATATTAATATTAATTATAATCAAGCGTGTTTTTCTTTATTAGAACAATTAGCAGTCAGTAGAATAATTTTTAATTATATGACTAATGATTATATGTACTTAAAAATATACACAAACAAAATTGTCTGAAGATTAAATAATGTAGTACCTTTATAACACTTTTATGGAACTTTGTAGAAAGAATATTGGCATTCTCATCAATCTCCCATACGCATGAAAATGCTAATCTTTCTTCACCGCCTCTTAAAGAACATAGATTTGAACTGAGCAAGTCTGAAAAACAATATGATAAATTTAAATTTTCCAAACAGCCAACAGAACTAGGAAGAAATCATTGATAATAGTAATATTAATCTTTTTGGTGAATTTAAACCATTACGATGAAACATAACAATAATTTTAGGTAGATAGAATTAACACAAATTCTGTTAGTAAGTCTTTAACAACATTGTCTTTTCTAAACTTATTTAGGCAGTGGTAGCCCAGTGATTGCGCGCTTGCTTGGGAAACCAAGTGAAGCGGGTTCAAGTTCCGGGTCTCGCACCTCTGATATTTTCATGTGCGAATCATTTCCATCATGATTACAACTTGTCTTACGGTGAAGGAAAACATTCTGAAGAAACCTGCATATCTGAGAGAAACTAGCAAGTTTTCTAAACACATGTGAAGTCCGCCAGCCCGCACTTAATCAGCGTGGTGGATTAAGGCCTAATCCTCGTCATATTGAAGTGCAGCAGTGAAACAGTGGGACGTACGTAATACGACATAAAAAGTGCTGAATAGATAGACAGAAACTTATTCCATTTTTACCTAATTATAACTTTACTATTAAAACAGATTGTATACCTGGCACCATATCAATCCTCTTATCAACCAGATACACAGTAGTGGACCGAGATGCAGCCTCCTTATCCAACGCAGTGTTTGGTCTTACAAAGTGTGTGACATCTGCTATATGCACTCCCACATCGTAGGTGGTGAGCCCGTCGGTGGTGGCCATGGGTCTGGCGTGCAGAGCGTCGTCTATGTCCGTACAACCTGGCGGGTCGACCGAGCAAACGCATATAGATCTTAGATCTACACGTTTTTTTATCTCCTGGAATTTGGAATAAGTCAATATAGATATATTATGTAGGACTAGCATTGGTTGCTGCTCCGCCCTCGTTCAGGTGACCAAAAACCAAATTTTTAGGTTTTACGTATTAGTATACTCTTACATTGCAGTTTTTGTATTTTTTCCCAGAAACGAGACATTTTCCCGAGGGAAAAAGTATCCTATATGTTGACCCAGATAACCAGCTATAAAATTTCATCAAAATCCCTCCAGTGTTTTTTCTGTGATGCGGTAACAGACAGACGACAGACAGACAATAATTCTAAAAACTATAGATTCGGCCTCTGTATCGATAATAATGTTTATTTCAATAAGATTTTCCAAAAAATATTTAATGTTCAGATTCGGCTTAGTTACAATTTTATTATATTATAGATTAAGGCACGAGTTAACTGGCATGAGACTAGAATTTTATATCAGTGTCCTACAGATATCTCGTCTCTCGTCATGCCTTCATACCTGTCTAAGGATTCTCTTACTCAGAGCTTTGAAAGTATGTACATATAGTGTATACATTTTTCTTACTGTTAACTTTTAAATAGCTCGAGCAGTCTATTAGTGATTGGTCTTCTGCTTTATTTTAATTTGATAAATGCCATTTCCTATATTCTAGCCATTCCCTTGCACCCTAAAATGCGACTTAGTTTATTATTCTTACCCTATACCATCCCACTACTCCTAAACAGTGAATAACAACAAGGAATTTTAGGGAAAAAATACTTTTTAGCCGATACCTTAGTCTTTACAGAAATAGTGCCAAAATGTCAATGTTTCCTCTCTTTCTAAAAATAAATACTAACGAATAACAATGTGTACGACAATTTTCAATATATTAATTTTCAGCCTTAACTCAAGTTTAACTATTGAAGAGTTCCACTATCCATCTCATTGTTCCTCCATCACGTCAACTCAATAATCAAATAATTGCTTTAACATCTGGACTTTCCATACTCATAAGTCACATAGTATCAAATCAAAACAACGATTACAAGTGGTTTAAATACCAAGCTTTGATATTTAAAGCATCTCTCATCAATCTCATATTTTGGTAGTGATACTTACCTCTTCGGGTATAGTCCAGGCGTCGGGCGGCAAGCAGGCGAGCACCGCCTCACTGAAGCGCGCGTGCGGTACGTCATGTTCGAGCAAAATCACTTCGTTTTCTGCGTCTTTGTCGCCTGCAATAAAATATTTTTTGAGTAATTATAGAAGTCACAGCCAGAGAATGCAAAAGATTTTTTTTATCGTATAAAATACTTCATTATAAATCTTACTTCTGATACTTTAACAATCTAACTATTCCAAAGATTATGGAGGAGATTACATAATCGAAGTTTGATCAATTAATGACCTAATAAAAGTCTCATAGAAAAAATGTCGCGACACGAAAGTTATGCGCCACGAAAGTTGTCGCCGTGGATGCGATGTTGGTGGTCGGTGCAAGGTCAGTGGTCCCCAATGTATGGGGACCTTGCACCGACACCGGGTTGAATAACAGAGTATTTTGTTTATTATGATATTTATTTATCAACATTAACTTAGAAAACGAAAATATTTAGATCCCGCTCCAAATAATATGAGGGCCAAATAGCTCTACAAAGATAAAATAATATTTTCTTTTATTTGTTAGTCCGTTGTGTCCCTTAGTAAGTTTTTCCAATTAACACTCGGGGATCACTAAAGTACTGATAAAATACATACTCAGGAATGTATTTTAAGTATACGTCATTAAATGAGTTTTTGGAGCAAAGTTCCTTTAATCGCACGTTATCACACACTTAGCGAATAACTCAACAGAAAAAAGTGTAATATTTCAACGGTCATGACACTTTTTACTATTTACTACGAGCACCTAATGTGAGGTTTTGTTTTTTGAATACTTAATGATATTTAGTAAAATACTAGGTTTTTTATATGGATACTTAAAAAAATTCAATAAACTTAAATACATATTCATAACGGATCTTTATTTTAATCGAAATATTATATCTTAGTTACAACTTCTTATTTATATCGTGCAACTACCTCAATTTAAATTAATATTAAATACAAACAGGAGCCACTGTAACAATAAAATAACATACCAATAGGTCCCAAAGATCTAACGAAATGTCCCAAAGGGTATCTGCTATTTCTTGGCCATGAGTCTAGGGCGACTAGAATACGTTGTGAAGCGAGAATATCACTTTGACGTGTTTCTATTCGAACCCGCGGTACTCTCTTCTCCGCCGGCGTGAACAGATGACGTGTTGCTCCTGCAAATAAACGTCGTTATACAAGTTTAGTACTTTTTTGATCTACGGCTTAATCTCAGAAACCACAATACAGATTTTCATACAAATTTCACCAATAGAAAGAGGGATTATTAAGGAAGATTATATACTATGACTAATGAACATTTCAATTTTATTTATATGTATAGAATTAGATATATATCCAATTAATTTCATACACTTTCACCATACATATATAATAAGCCAGCACATTTCTATTTTCAACTTTATTCAAATTAATTCAACTGCTATGAGTATTATTTATTTATTTATTTTTTTAATGTTGGGAAATGTATTTACGCATACCACCTGTATACAAACAGGTGGTTATATGGGATTCACCGCCTAGTTAAGCCAGTACCAATTAAATTCAATAAAACCCTGTCTTAATGGCATGTAGCAGGATCTCTTACGCGTTCAATCACGACGCCCCGACGGCAGGTCTGCCGAAGCAGACTATAAAAGCAATGGGGTTCATGGAATTTCTCTAACAGTCCACTCTGCTATCAGAGAAGTAGAACTCACCGGGAAACTTGCTAGGCATTAAAATTCCACAGTATTGCCTCCATTTTCTTCTTATAATCCCTACCACTTTTCCAGTTGGTGAGATGTCCTCATCAGGAACACTGGGTTTTGTGTTAAGCAATTGGGACTCCTCTTCCAAAAAATCACCAGGATCTTCTGCTTTATCTTCTAAAACAATATCACTGGGCTTTCTCCATTCTTCTTCTGGTAATATTTCAATGGCTACAATATCTCCATCTATTGCTCTGTTGATACCTATATGTCCTTGGAGTAAAATCTAAAACAAAAATTTGTACATGTCTATAATATACTAATTCATTTCATTTATTATTCTGTAATTCTGTAATAAATAGTATAAAATGTTTTTTTTATATTTATTTAAATTAATATAAAAGATAAATTTTATTATTATTAAAATATAATTTAAAAAAATAAAGGATTAATTTTGTCATAAAGAAAACATAGTATTATAATTAACTTATGAGCATATTGTTTGCATCTTAAATAAAAGTAAAAAGAGTATTCAAAAAGTTGTATTTTATTTAACTTACAGGTTTCTCATATCCATTGATACTTGCATTTCCTTCCAAAAAGTTATCTCTAGAAGCATGAAATGTGCCTTGATGTAATTTTCCATTTCTAATTCCGCTATGGATTTGAATGGGAGTTAAATGTGCAGGATATAAGGCATCTTTTGTACAACTCTCTGGTATCACATTCTTAGAAAGTTTATCAGAAAGTCCAGGAAAGTCAGTAACATTTTCTATATAATCTTTTACTAAAAAAAACACAATGATATAAAATACACAAAAATGCCATATTAGTATGTCAAATATAATAAGCAGTAGGTATATGAATTATATGATTATATTGTATTATGTAGTAGTTGTAGATCATTTTTTACAGAAAACTATTACTTTTCCCTACTAAATTATTTTCAATATAGCAGTGTGGATGATGTTAGATAAACTGTTTCTTCACTAATAGGTTGACAACACATTTGGCTCAGTTTGTAGTGCTATGCCAGTGGTTGCAGGTTTGAGTCCCGCTGTGGGCATTCATTTGTGTGATGAGCACAAATGTCTGTACTCCAGTCATATATATTTATGATATGTATGTCAATATATATATATATATATATATATATATATATATATATATATATATATGTTAATGTCCCAACATATTTTTTTTTTTTTATTTTTATTTTTTTACTTACTGTACAAACATGGTGTACTAAAGCAATGATAACCGTAGGAAGTCAAGGAAATGTAATTGATCTACATATTTTGAAATACATACAAAATATTAAAAAATGCAATATGCATATGACAACATCTTAGTAATGGGACATTTTTGCTATGCTATAGTCATAGTCAATATTCATTATACGAGAAGTAAAGATGTTATATAAATTTTCATTTTTTTATTCAATTAAAGATGAAAAATATAAATTATGTACCAACATTTTACATAATTGAAACAGCCACAAGAAAAATAGTTTATTACTAAAATTATATAGTATAATTATGCATACCAGAACAACACACAATGCCTTCTTCTTGAGCAATTTTTCTATTATTCTCATCATCTGTAAGAAGAACAATTTGTGGAAACTGTCCTGCCACATTGTTGATAGATACATGCGAAGCATACCATGCAGCTGCCTTACGAATAGCTCTATCATTACGGTCATTCTGCTTTTCTCCTGGCTTACGCTCCACATAAGTATCTCTAAAAAAAAATGTTTGGACTACTATCAAAGATTAAAGACATTTTATAATTATATTATAACTACATTATTAACATTTTTAGAATGAAATGTTATTTACTTATGATGCTCATTTACAAATGAGTGAAATTTTCTTTTTTTATTTCCAATTATCTCCAGAAGTCTTTGAAAAATAGCTGTATTCTGGTGTTTAACCTCTTCAAGTACGGTTTGTAAGATAATAACATTTTTTAATGCATCTTCTTCCAGAACGTCTATCTGATGTAATACTACATTTGTATCCAAGATTAAATAGTGATTATAGTCAAATAAAGAGCAAACTGATTTCGGTTTATCGTCTAACACGAATTCATCATCTTTATGTGGACACAAGTTACACGCCGCAGAACCACATAATAAATCATCTCGCAAATAATGCTCTCTTACTATCTGTAATAATATTATGAATAAGTTTATTATATTAAATTTTTATCATATTCAATTTAAATTAAAAGATAAAGCAGCAAAATTCCGGATCAAAACATTAAAACATAACCTCACTTTTAAAACGTTGCCGCGTTTTGTTTTAGTTAGAAATGTCTTAGTAGTCCACATTATTTAACAATTAAATGGTATATTTAATAATTCCTTCAGTCATTTAAGAATATTTATTAGGAAAAAGTAAAATAGTAAACTTTTAATTATTCGAGAAACTCATTTGGATTTTTGAGTTTAGTTACATGAATAATGACAAATGACAATTGACAAATAATGATGAAAAATGACAATTATAATTTATAAGGTTTGCTGAGGTGTATTAAATTAAATCTTTATTAAATTTTATTATACTTTTTAGTTTTTGAAGTCGGTTTTTTAAACGTATATATGTATAATTTATTCTTGAGATGAGATAAATAAATTTGAATGATTCCGAGACGACTTAAGTGGTCATTTTTAATCTAATGTCTTAACGTTGGTAATCCTGATGAAATGTCAAATACAGCTGGTTTGAAATGAACTTTGATTATCGTTTCACCTATTCTACTGGTGCTTTTAAATTATTTATAACAATCTAAGTATCATATATGTTACTATCCGGTTAAAATGAATATTACATAAACTTATTTAAGTTCTTATGTATTTAATTGATTAGATACTTACCTATATTTTAAATGTATGCTATGATAGTGTTATTTTTACAACATTTATTTACGTAACAATACAAATATGATAGTAAATTTTGGTTTATTGTCTCAAAGAACGTGTAGAATATCTATAATGCATTATTCATCAAAACCCACATCTTCTGAAGTTTTAACAACATACTTAACACAATGTAAAGAACCTCCATGGACTTCATATTTCGTAAAGGTAAAATTTTCTTTTAAAACCTGGCCACTATGGTCATAATTAAACTGTAAATTTTTATTAATTTATTCAATATTAGCTGTTATAACCAAAATAAAGTATAATTGATATTAATGTAACTGATAAAATATATGGTTACCAATTGAAATGTTATGTATATTGTAGTTTTATTTAAAACCATGTAAGGAAGTATTATGTAAAGTAAATTATTAACATTGATTAGAAACCTATATGTTTAATTTGCAAAATTATAATATGTACATGTTATCTTTTAGTATAGCAGTGTGAAGGACAATCAATTTGGAATGTCCAATTTTAATTGGAAAGTAGGCAAATCTAATTATCAAATATTAAGGACTGGCTGTTTTCCATACATCAAGTATCATTGTTCTAAAAAAGAAGAAGAAGAATTAAGTGTATCAGATAAATTTATGAGGATAATTAAAATTCTTAATTTAGGTAGGTTAGGAAATTTTTAGTAAATATAAAACTATTTTATAATTTCTTTAGTATTTTTTGTGACTCAACCTTACAATTACTATTAATACTTTCAGGTATACCATGCTTACTGTATGGCCTTGCAGCTACTCTGCTTATAAGGCATGCTGAAGTAGTGCATACATCCAAAGGACCTGTTACAATTTACTTTTTATTACCTGAACATAAAGGATCATTATATTGAAATATTTGTAAATAATTTATAGTTAGAAATAAGTCTTTTTTATAATAATACATTGTTATATCTATGCACCTAATGTTATATCTATGTTTAATAAAAACTACACACTTGCTAATTATTCTTTTAACAAATGGCTGTTTGGTTGTCTAGTGGCTACAATCTAAGGCTGCAGATCCATATGGATCATCTCTAGGTTCGAGTTACAAGTTAGGCCAAGATTAGTTATTAAGTCTTTCTAATTAGATATCTCAGTAACAGCCCAGAGTAGTAAACTTTGTAGTGTTTCACCCCCGCGCCTTAGAGCTTACATAAAGCTGTTGGTCACGTTATTGCATTGCCTGATCTCTCACTGATTTGGTTGAATTGTCTTTCCATCTGATTTTAAAAGTGAGATAAATAGAGAATCCACTTGTGTCAATGCAAACTCTCTTACAATTTACATCTCCTGCGCATTCTATAAGTGAATGTCATAAACGTGATAATATGAATGTTGCTTGTGCTATGCATTTCTTTGAAAATACACTGTGACTTCATATTATTACACAGCATGGCACAACAAAATCGTTCTATTTTGTTACACATAATATTTTAATGGTTGTTTACAAATTTAAGGTCACTGATTTCGAATCTACCCTTAGTTTTATTGTATCAGGCTCAGTTTTTCAGATACAGCTACTTCCTTATTATTCTTATTATTGCCTTCATAGAGTTTGTTTACTTTATCTAAATCTATTATGATCGATAATTTTTTTAAATTAATTCTTCGTTATGTCTGTCATGCTCCCATTGAGAATGAAGAATACCAACAACTTTAGATTTCTAGCTTATAATAAACTACATTGAAATTTAAAAAAAACATCTGTAAAATTTTTTTCAATAGTTCAAACAGTTTTCGAGAATTTGATTTTTTTTAAGTTCATGTCAAGTGTCAACGCTCGATGCTGTGACGTCATACAACACCATCGCTTGGGTAGTCGGGTCGTGACCAGGTTGGGTAGTCGTAAAATACAATGATAATATTAAGTAAGTAGGACCATACTTATTTTTATATTTTTGCGGTCGAGAGCCGAGAGTTCAATTGAGGTCATATGTTGTACTAGCGACTCAACCTAGCTCTGCTCGGGTTCGCCCCTACTTACGTTTTAACGTTTAGTATAGATTTCTCAGAGGTGAGATATTTACCCGCAGTAAAAAGTAGGTATCCTATATGTTGACCCGGATAACCAGCTATCATCATACCAAATTTCAAATGTAGGTACAGATTCCGCTTAGTTACAATTTTATTATTGGTATGTATAGATGTAACACCACAACTGCGTGCTCTCGCGGATATACGAATTTAATCGTAACTTTGAATATTTGTAAAATCGAAACTACTTAAAATATTTAAATAAAACCAAAACACATGTGTGTCTAGACATCTAAGCTCTACTATATTAGAGTTTTATGGGAGTTAGCGTACCCATTGGTATTCTTCATTTGCGTTAACAATCCAATTTGTTTTTGTTTCGTATGCAAAATCTGTATTAAAGAATTACGTTTATGTGTCTCTAAGAAGAAAACACTTTCTTCTAGTTGCAATCTCCAATGATCTGGCGTCAATCGGTTAATCATTACAATGGTCCTGCTATTTTTTTGCGATAATAATATAAATTGGGACATTAAATATAAGGTGGACACATAATTCGCTGGTTTATATTGCCGTTAATAAAAAATCGATATAAGTATTTAGAGGTGTATAATAGGTAGGTACCTAATAAAGCATTTATTAATACAAATTGTGAGTGATTGAATCACTGGATAAAATTCGTTTAGGTATTCTTATTTATTACTGGTACTCCCTGTTCATTCACTAGTGATTTTGTCTTTTTTTATATAAAATAATGTATAGAATTAAAACAAAACATTATTTTTGCTATATTTGATATAATAACTAAAACTAAAATGAAGTAAAACTAAAATGTAGTAGTCCTTAATCGTTCATTCACTGGAGCCATTACCCTATACTTCCGCTTTTTTGAAGGCGAGTAAAAACGTGCCAAACACGTGATGTATTACGTACATCTAGACAGATAAATTAAATTAAAGTGTAATTAAAAAATAAAAAAGTATGTAATGTCAAAATAACAGGTTTTTTACTAAATGCATATGAAATTATGGTACTTATAAGAAAAACAATATGATGTCTGTCTGTTTGTTGTGGCTAATCTCCAAAACGGCTGAAATTATTTTGACGGGACTTTCACTAGCAGATAGCTGACGTTATAAGGAGTAACTTAGGTTAATTTTTTTTTAGAAAAAAAAAAGTATGGTGTCACTCAAAAAAATTAAAACGTAATGACGCACCGAGCGAAATGAGGGTAAGTCGCTAGTTATAAATAAATATTCAATGATTTATTGTTATATTGCGCGAAGTCGATATAATATTATCTAATCGAATAAATAACACTGCTTAACATACACATGTCTGTTGCATGTAAAATTTTGCTAATTTTTTACGCTATTTTCATACAGTTTTTATATCATAAACTAATTATGAAATATAAGGTCTTCTTTTAGAAAGAATTCTCTCACTGTACAAAATATGTAATTAAAAAACTACTTACAAGTAGTTTGTAATGATTTTGAATGACAAAGTGCTATTCTGTATACTCCAGCAATAATCAAACATCATATTATGCGCATTCGAGCGACCCTAGAATCGTTCACCCTGTTTTACTTTCGGAAAATCATCTAAATGGCTGAAAGGAAGGGCACTTTGATGCTCATGTAACATGTTGCATCCAAGTTGCTGGAAGTGAGACATTTCTTCAAAGCGTTTAACGTAATCATCGTCCTTTCTATTCTATTATTATATATAAAAATGAATCCTATTTCCCTTGGTCACACCATCACGCGTGAACGGCTGGACCGATTTAACTATTTTTTTTTGTTGTGTTTGTTATTGTCAGAAGGTTCATATGAAAGAAAAAATTTAAAAAATTGCGCTGAAAATTATAAAATTTAGGAATACTTATTTAAAAATACTTAACAACCATATTAAAATTTATATGGCTAACGCTGGGTAATAACTATTTACATATATTTAAAACGTAGCGACGAACCCGAGCGAAGCGAGGGTGAGCTTTAGCGAATTAGGGTCACTTACCAATTAGCGAATTTGCTGGCCATCAAGTATGCCTGATTTCGACTTGAGCTTTTCTGAACTCAGGGTCCAAAAACTTCTTTGAAATATTCCTTAAAACTTTCTTTATATGTAGAATGTAGGTTTTACCGATAAAAAAGGTGTAATTTGAAGTCTTAAGTAATGGTTAACAGCTGATGTTGATGTGGAATAAATCCATTTGGCGCGGTTTTTCTTATTCCTATATTCGGCTTGGTCACACTCGCCTGCACGGAGTCTACCGCTAAAGTATATAGGTACCCACTTAGAATCACAATTTTTCATTTGTTTTAAATGTTCTGATTTATATAATAAAAAAATTATTGGTATCATACCTGACAGAGATCCGTCATCCGACTACTTATAAACTACATTTTTTAATTGAACTTTTTTCTTCCTTTAACACCGTTACTTCCTTTCTCTTCTGTATCTTCATTAATCTCATCTTGTTTTTAACCGACTTCCAAAAAGGAGGAGGTTCTCATTCGTCGGAATCTTTTTTTTAATCTAGGTATGTTCACCGATTACTTGAAGACGCCTGAACTGATTTGGATTTTTTTTTGTTTCAAAGGGTATACTTCCCAGGTGGTCCCATATAAATTTCATCGAAATCGGTCGAGCGGTTTTAAAAAAATTCAACAATAAATATTTTTTTAAATAAATTGTTTAATCGAATATTTTATTAAAAAACTTACTTCTTATAAATTACCTGCTTATTACGTCTAAAAATGGGAAATAAAAACATAAAAAAACCGACTTCCAGGCACTAAATTCTAAAAAATAACTAAACGTAGGTTTTCATTTAGAATAGATACCTAATCAAATATTTTCGAAGTCGGTGCCAGCCTACAATATTTTAAGATATGAATATCTTAATAGGTAAATATGAATTTTACGTATCGAAATATATTAGATTTGCTTTGCATCGACTCGCACCGACTTCGAAAATATCAAACTTCGAACACCCCGTCGTTTTTGCGTCGGGGGCTAAAAACGTTACAATAAGCCCCTCTCTCCTCAGTAGTCAGTCTCTCCTCGAGTCTCTTCTATTACGTTTATTGTGAAATGTGATACGCTTTACTATAGTCAATAAATACCATCAAAACGTGATAATTTCCAGAAAAGTACTTACGTGATCAGTTAATTATGAATGTACCTAATTGTGTTGTGATTTTAGGTGTTTTAGGTAGAGTTGCTCTTTATTTAATTTTAATATTCTAATTATGGAACTCAACTCTTTCTGTTGCATATGTACTTTTCAATTATTTTCTTATTGATAAAATATTGATGGGGTTAAAATAAGACAGCAGTTTTTAAGACATTAGAATATAAACTCGAGATATTTAGTTGCTAAATAATAACTTACTAGATATACAGTATACTTATTAAGTTATTACTTGAAGTGCTTAATATATGAATTTCCAAGTTTTGAGTTAAAGATTTTTTTTTTTTAATTTTTTAGGTATTTTTTAATTTTTATCAAATTCTAGCAAAATGGTTCGCAAATGTTACATTATCACCATCAGTAATCCTTTGTTACGTTATGTAACGAAGCTTTAATCCTACCTGCTATTCTATCAAATATACCTACCTATTTCATATTTGTATTAGATTATTATTTTTTTGTAAACTGATATCACTCTGTATACTTACTTAACTACTTATCTTTTATATTGCAACATTTGCTCATTTTCACAAGTTATTTATTCGTTTTTCTATATTTCGTGTACAATGCATATTCTTTATTATTTTCCTACAAAATCTACTTAATCATATATTTGATTTTATGTTATTGCTTAATGTAATAGAACAGTCATAATATTATAAACATATTTGTTCTAATTCTGTACCTGAGAAGCATAACACTGTAACTCCGTTTTTTACGAGTTGGGGTTTACAGTATACTATTGTATGTGGTGGCCTTTTTTTGATAGTATAACACTGTTTGTAGCAAAATTAACTAATCTATTAGAATAGATTAATAGAATAATTTTGCTAAAAACAGTCTTATGCCATTATTATTATTGTCCATAGCCGCGATGCATTTTATGGTTTGCTGCGCCTCGGCAGACTCTTCGCGATAATTATCAAGGAAATGACGAAGAATATTTTCGGAGGACTGTTTATATTCCAATAATAGATAGCATAAGGACTGACCTACAGGACCGACTTTCTACGGATACGATGAACCTGTTCGGATTAGGCATTTTTATGCCAAAATCTGAATATACACAAGAAGATGTGAAGAAAATATCAGAATATTATTCCCATTTCTTGAGTGTTCTTGCTGCCACTGTCCTAACAGAGCTGTGGATTTCAAAGTGGAAACGGGAGTTTGAAAAAAATACTGATACATAATTTCCTAAGTGTCTACAATCGAAGTTTGCGACGATGATATCTACCCAAATATATAGACTGCTAAAAATTCTGGCAATTCTCCCTACAAGCGGTGCGATATTTTCTACGCTAAGGCGTGTAAAAACTTGGTTGAGAACAAACATATTAAAAGAGAGGCTGACAGGTTTAGCTCTTCTAAATATTCATCCAGAGATAGCCCCAGACGTCTCAAATATTATCAACCGATTTGCCAATAAAAATAAAAGACTTCCATTTGTTGTATAATGTGTGCAATAAAATTGTGTATTATGCAATAAAGTCTAATTTACTCGACATATTGTATTATTATTAGTGACCCCCTCAGACAGGCTGCGACCGCACCTAGCCGGTCATGTCTTAAGACGTACTGATTGTCGATGAAGTCCACACGTGTTATAGTGGAGATCGCGTTTTGGTAAGGTAGGATGCCGTGCAACACGATGTACAGATAACCTAAGAAACAATGCGGGCTGCCCAAAACCGGGACCGTTAGTGCTAATTGGGGAAGGCCTTCGTTTAGCACTGGACGGCAATAGGCTGATTGATGAAATAAAAATAGCTAACGGATTTTATCACAAAAAAAAACTAATATTAAGCCATCTCTCTTTCAAGGGTAAGAAAACTATTGCTTAAAAACGCAAAAGAATACAATGTTATCTTTAACGACTAATGTTACTATACATATATGTAGTATAAACATCAATTGTAGTTCGTTAGTCTCGCAAAAACTCAAAAACGGTTGGAGCGATTTAAATAAATCTTTTTTTGTTTTGTTCGGAGTGTGTCAGCGATGTATGGGAATCACTACTTCGAATTACTTTCAAGAAATGGCGTTAGTGGCAGACCTATAATCTACAACAATGCGTCAAGTTTAAGTTTGTGGCTTTGACATTTATTTATGGCGGGCTCTATCTATATACTTCTTTAATCTGATTAATCACAAAGGATATACACATCGCACACTGACACTTTATACACACATATACAAACGTAGTTACAAATGATTTTTGATTACTCTATCTCCTAACATTATAATCTAATAACTTTATCAGCTATTAACTTTCGCGGTTTTCATATTATTTATCTATTTATACGTTTTAAATTTAACGTTCATTGTAATAAGTATTTTTGTAATTATAATTTAGGATAATCGGGTTCGCCTCGCATGCCCCGCACAACTGCCTTGTATCAACACCTTTGTTAGGTTAGTTAATAACCATAATATGGAATAGATGACAGTGGTAGTAGGTCTTTTTTCACTTATAATATCAACTCTAATGATCATAAAGTATACATATTATAATAAAATAGTATTTTGAACGTCTCACTGCTGGGCACGGGCCTTCCTTTAATACGAGGGTTCAGGCCCTAGTCCACCACGCTGACCAAGTGCGTGGCGGACTTCATATTATGTCTATCAAAAACATGCTAGGTTTGCTCAGAAATGCAGGTTTCCTCACGATGTTTTCTTTCACCGTAAGACGAGATAGGTAAATGTTGGAAATGATTCGCACATGAAAACATTAGAGGTGCGAGACCCGGGTTTTGAACCCGCTTCACTCGATTTCACAAGTGAGCGCCTTACCATTGGGCTACTCACGTAAGTTAAAAAATGGAAGTGTTAATTATTAGGCGTGGCGCGCATGTCATGTTTAAGTCTAAAATTAAAATTGTATTATTAAATAAGGCTTATTATACTGTCCCGTAATACTTCGTAGATATCAATGTGTGGAACTCATGTCTGGTCTCACGTAGGATAAATAGATAATTGTTGTATTACAATATTGTACACAATTATTATTTTAAAAGAGCAACTGTTGAGTTTCTCACCGGTTCTAATCAGCAGAAAACTGCATTGGGAGCCGGTGGTAGCTTCCTAACGGACTGACTACACTGACATTTAATTTTAATTTAAAATGTAAAATTGACGATTCTAAAGAGCTTGTAAAAGTATATTTGAATAAAGTATATTTGGATTTGATTTGACACTTTCGTCGTGTTCTAACATCGCGCCAGATTGCGATGTTCTTAAAGTTGACTTTTTTAAAGTTACCTCTCCTTGGTGTTTTTCGACGTCGGTGGTGACAATAAATCTCATATCACAGGAATTAATTAAGTGCAGATAACGGAGAGTACATAATTTTGCTTTATAAAAAAGATATCAGAACAATTTATGATGTAAGAGGTCGTGATTCCTTGCGAGTTGTTTTTAAACAAATTAAAAATATCATAAAATTTTTATAGCTATGATAAACATAATGTGTTAGAAATAAAAAATATTATGAAGAATAATTAAATTACCTACTTATAATAGAGATCTACATTTATTTTAAAAAGTAATTTAAAAGTAATCATATTATTTTGTGATATTTTCTTTATATTATAAAGTTTTATAGATATATTTAATATTAGCGACTCACCCTCGCTTCGCTCGGGTTCTTCCCTTTGATTCCTCATACAAACTTTCATCCCCATTTTCAACCCCTTAAGGGATGATCTCAGGGATAAATAAGTACTATCCTATGTCTTTCCCAGGGTCTCAAACTATCTTCTTACCAAATTTAATCTAAGTTCAGTAGTTTCGAAGCCTATTACAAACAAACAAAAAATCCAATCTTTCTTCTTTATAATATTACTATACATTAAACCTTCAAACTTCATAAGTGTATTTCACATATATTTATATATGTACATATAATTATTAATTACATATTGTTACATCTAAATAATTTATAACTTATATTATTCCCTTAAAATAACATGTATGGAGAAGTTAAATAAAACAAAAGGAAAAAAAATGATTCGCGTCGTTTTCATGAAAATGGTGCACGGCTTACTTAGATAATTTTATTCTTTATTGCACAGTAATATAGCATATTATAACCATATTTTAAGATATGAATATCTAATACGTAAACATGATTAGGTATGAACTCTAATTAAAGTTAAAATATTATATACATCTATTTGTGATGTATTTTACGTATCGAAATATATTAGATTTGCTCGCACCGACTTTCAAAATATCTGATTAGGTATCTATTCTAAATGAAAACCCCCGTTTAGTTAAATTTTACATTTTAGTGCCTGAACGTCGGTCTTTATTTTTTTTTAAGTTTTAATATTAGTATAGATAAAAAATCATAGGTACGATACATGAACAGAAAATTTAAGGCAAAAGTGGACTTATCTCTAACAGAGTTCTCTTCCAGTAAACCTATGGTGGTGAGAAAGATTGTCATTTAGCGGAGCAGAAAAGTGCAGAAAAGCAACGTAATCCATACTTTTTATTATTATAAATGTGAAAGTGTGTTTGTTTGTCTTTCTTTCACGTCGAAACAGACTAACCGATTAGCGTGATTTTGTGTGTGGAGATAAATAGAGGGCTGGAGTGAAAAAAAACACGCGATAACTGAAGAAAGAGAAAACACGTTATAACTTATAATACAAGTCACAACAACTCTATATGTACTATATAGGTATATTAGATTCAATATTATGTAAAATAAAATTAAATATTTATAAAACAAGATAAGATTAAGACAATACTATCCTCACGCATAAGATGGCTGTAAAACTCAAATCTGTCTATAAATTAACATATAACGCACAAGACAGTTATAAAATAAACATTAAAAGCTAAAAGCATATAACATAATTGTCAACATAAAAATTATTATTTACGTGTAGCAACAAAACTAGTAAAAATATATATGTATAATACAGACGGTGAGAGAAAAAACAAAGAAATATATACGTACATATTTAGCTTGCTTTTTTAATACTATCTCTTTAACTCACTTAGGTTGACTGGAAGAGATCTCTTCTAGAGATAAGTCTACCTTTGCTAACAAATTCCTCTGGACCGACTTTGGCCACAGCGGTCAATTTCACTAAGACTGCCATCCGCGCAGGAGAAGTTATAGTGCACAAGTGCGTACGAAAACGCAAGTGCATTCTCTATTCTTATAGCCCGTTGCAATGACAATTCGACACGACCAGTGAGAGCACAGCCGTAGGACTGCTTTATTATGATCTCCAAGGCACGGGAGTGTATATCATTACATGGCCGTTCTTCCACGTCCCGAGTCCGAGTTATTATATATATCTACTAAGAATTATTTAACAAAAAACTGCCGACTTGGGACTCGAAGCCAAGACTCATGATCTTCAAGCCACTACACCACGGTGGCATTGTATATAAATGGTGTATACTGCTACTACGCCGGAAATCGCAAAATGGATAACCTTACGGGGTGTTTACGATACGGTGACGGATGTTTATCTTTTTACTTTATAGTTTGCTCAGATAAGCCAGTACGCACAAATTAACAGTACATATTTTTGTATGTTTGTGTATTATGTATATATAATGTACCAACATATTTTAATGAACCAAATTTTTATTTTTAAATCGATTGAAATAATTTTATTTTTGAATCGATTGAAATAAAACAAACACTAAATGTTAAGTGAAGCTAACGAAATTATATTAGTAAAAACCACACCCAAATCGGTTAAGCCGTTTCTGAGATTAGCGTACAGGCAAACTTACAGACAAATCGATAAAAAATCTAAAAATAATTGTTCTGGTTTCTATTGCGTTTATAAAGACCCCCAATAATAGCTCTTAAATATGTTCTATGTACAGACAATCACTTACAATTTTATTATAGGTATGTATAGATGTATATTTATTATTTATGTATATAAAATTATGATTATGATATATTTGCATCTTTTACAAACAAACCTATTAGGTAATTGTAATTGTAAATTCAGAGTCATTTTTTTTTAATATTATTTAATTAAGTTTTTACTTTTTACGTAGATATGTATGTACTTAATAACTACATATCTAATATCATTAACATACGTCAACGACATGCATTACACATCTTTCATCAATTCTGTGCATATCACAACAATAACCAGGATTGAATTCCGCACACACTAAAAGGTTTTAATTGACGACTCCCTGGTTGTAGTGGAACACTAAAAAACAAACTGTTATAAAGCATTGAGTACAACGTCCTTTTGCAAGACACATAATAATAACAACATCATCTTATTAATTCAATCCCCGTTTTACGAATAATTAAATACCCGACTGCAAGAAAATGGTTATATATTACTTACGAATTATAGTGATTAATGGTGGCTACATAATTATGCTACAGGTCTTATGATCTGCTTCCGCAAGGTCCTTGCTTAAAGTGCTGGGTCGGGTATAAAAATTCTGCAATTGAATTTTTCGCTGCAAAAATTTTGTTCAAGGAGACCTGCCACCTGGATTATATTTAATACTAGCATTGCCCGCAGCTCTGCCCGCGTTTAGATGACCAAAAATCAAATTCTTAGGTTTTACATATTAGTATACTCTTACATTGCATTTTTTTTTAAAGTATCCTATATGTTGACCCGGATAACCAGCTGTCATCAAACCAAATTTCAACAAAATCCCTCCAGTAGTTTTTCCGTGATGCGTAACAGACAGACAGAGAGACAAAAATTCTAAAAATTATAGAGTCGGCCTCTGTATCGATAATAATGTCTATTTTAATAAGATTTTCCAAAAAATATTCATTGTACAGATTCGGCTTAGTTACAATTTTATTATATGTATAGATGTATATGTTGTGCGCACACAACTGTGTGCTTAAATTGGCAGTCTCAGTTTGAAATTATTGTCTATATATTTATATAGATATGTTACTAAATACGTGTATGTGATCGTGCAACTTTTCGAAGTTTTGCAATATACTACTAAATAACAATTTAATTACACATTTGTTATTTGTATGTGTGTTAGTGTAATTGTAGTGACGTACATGCAAATGTTTTGTATTTCTTTGTTTAAAAACATCTAAAACGCAGTAGAAAAAGTTTACTCTGCTATATTATAAGTATATAGATAACTAAATAATACAGATAATACAAAAATAAGAAATTAATCTTAGTTTTATCCTAATTATAAATCATTTTTAAGCACTGAGCCGATACACACATATAGAGAGCAGCTAGCTGCATTGTTGCATACATGCATGTGAAATTATTGCTGATAATAATATTTAATAATTAGCACTATCGTGTGATGTTTATTGCTATTAATACGCCCTTTAAAGAGAAATGATAAAGTTAATTTACAAATACAGTGCACCGCAATGGTATTATAGACTATAGTTGTATGGAACGTTCATGAATTTTACATAATAATTAGTCCAATAAATAAAGTTTATTCTAAATTCACGAACGTGACGGCATGATTTGAGCACGTGACCTTCTGATTATTGCTGATTATATTATAACCCATAAAATTTATATAAACTACTTTTATTTATAATATAATTTTTATATTAATGTTTTATGTAAGTCCGTAACGGTATCTTCTTGAAAATGTTTCTTTAAACGTTTCGTCTATTATTGGTTTTATCCTATTAGGTCTCCAGTACTCCAGTCCATTAGTGAATTCTTAAAATGCAAAATTACTAAATTAAATATTAAATTAAAGGAGGAACCTTTGTGATATAGCTAATCATCACCACTTATTTTATTTATTCAATGTTGTGGTGCACTAAAAATTAACACATGATGCTAAAAATATGCCAATTTTTTTATGTTTTAAGCCAGTATCGATTTTAATATAATATTACCACAAATCTTAAAAAAAACAAAATACAATATATATATATATATATATATATATATATATATATATATATACATACTATGTGTATGTTTAATGTTCGATCTCTCTACGAATTTATTTTAAGTCTATTATTCTATAGATTGTGCATGCATGACCTTATCTTCACCTCTCCCTCGTATCATGAAATTAGTAATAAATAATTAATAATTCAAGATGTTCATGTAATACAATAATTAATACAATGTTCCTTTGTTTCAAGGTAGACTGAATACCTGTATGTGTTATTCTGATAATAGATAAATTGTTTTTTATCCATATTTTTTTCCTTATTTACCTATATTACATATACTTATTAGGTATATAGATAGTATTTTACAAAAGATTAGTTGTTGTCGCGGTAACACTGCGTTTCGTTCACTGCATCGATGTATACCGATAGTCAATAATAACATAATATTATCGATTATCGGTATTAAGTACCGCAGGATTTACAAACTGAGGCCTATAAAACCATTATCGGCTTAACAATATTGCAAATGTTTGTTTTGTAGCTCTTTATCTCTAAGGTGTCTACCACATACTGGATTTACTGGCTCTAGCAGAACTTACTGCCAGTTTGGGTGGCTTAGATTATATAATAAAAAAACTACGTTTCAAAAACTAAAAAGTATAAAATAACTTAATAAAGATTTAATTTAATATACCTCAGCAAACCTAATTAATACCTTTAATATTAATAAAATACTATTATTTGCATGTGTTACCTATTGATAGGTTTGAAGTGGGTGCCAAGTGTCAACTGCCAAGCCAAATGTAATAGTAGACCTACACTCGCCGCGATCTGAGAAATCTATAATACTAAAGGCACGGTAATGTTACATACAGTATTTCATCTTCATATAAACGGTCGGAAATTGAGTTATACCTACGCGCCTCGCGTTCGGTATACACTCGGTAGACAACCGTCCGGGGCTGCCAGATCGTATAATTGGATACGATGGATACTATATATATATATATATATATATATATATATATATATATATATAAGTCGCTAGTAAGCAATAATAGATTAATATTAGAATGAGCTTCAACTGAATAAATAGATAGTTTTGTTAATTATTATAATCTAGTTGTAAAGTGTTTATTATCCAATAAATTTATTTAAAAAATATTTTTTTCGATCATCGCTCTGCTACGTATAGTAGGGGAGGCGAACGACCAAAACCGGGCGCGTTAGCGTTAGAGTTGTAAATAATCTTCAAGCTATTTCTCTACTCCACCAAATCAATGTGATGTCATATTAAAAAATCAACCTTTAGAAAATGCTTGCCTGTTTTTGGTCGCTCGCCACTTCAGACTAGTAATTCATGTGTGGTCTATATGCGCGTTATTTGCTAAGTTCCCCGACATGCATTGTTTAGCATATTAATATAAACATGACATACTTATTCAATTATATTAACTTAAGCATCAACGTGAATAAAATTCTTTAATAAATTTTATGTTTTGAACCTATACTATTAACGTATCCATACTTGTAGTATATTGACACCCATAGTATATGACAAGCTAGTAGCAACTAGTTTTCACGTAGTACATAATTCATAAAGATGGTTTTAAATCATTTTTTGCAAACAAAAAATTAATAGTTAATATTCCTTTTTTTTTTTTTTTTTAACGTTGGGAAATGCATTTACGCACGAAGTGTGGGACTCACCGGCGAAGCCAGTACTACCCACTAAAACCCAACAAAACCTTCCCCCGTCTTAATGGGGCGTCGCAGGATCGCTTACGCATTCAACTACGACGCCCCGACGGCAGGTCTGCCGAAGCAGACCACAACAACCACGGGGTTGCTCCACGGTCCACTCTGCTATCAGAGAAGTACCAGGAGCAACCCGCATGGCACACCGCCCTCCAAAGAAGGCCGCCTCCCACCGCCCACCGAAGCGGGCCACCTCCCTGTGCGTTTCTTGGCTTCGCGAGTACACTACTGAGCCCCCCCACCACGACAAGGTGAACGCACGTTGGGGGGAATAGTTAATATTCCTTCGTCAACTTGTTACCATATTTTTAGTTAACTTTAATGCAGTCGGGTTTCTTATTTTTATAATATTTTTTTTATATACAGCTTCAGCTTTTTAATTTTTGCCAATTAGACATTTTAAGTAATAATAAGCAATTTTTTATCCAAAATTACTTGGCCCAAACAGTATTACGTGCAGAAATTATATTCGTTTTATTATAACATAATATGTATTACCAGCATTGAAGTTTCACATAGATCCGCCTAGGTTCCGCTTAGGTTCTAACTATCATTGCCTCCTTTTTTTTTTTTTATAGTTGGGAAATCCTATTACGGATACCACCCGACTTCCCCCCCAGGGTGGTTATGTGGAGACTCTCCGGCTAATGAGACCGGCATACCCACTAAAACCCAACTTTCCCCACAGCCGCCATGTGGGACGCCACGGGACCGCTTTCGCATACAACCGTGACGCCCCGACGGTTGGCCGAAGCCACCAACCATGAGGCCGCCCCAAGCGGGACGACCCCATTATGGGAAGACTTGCAACCCTGAGACGTGAGACTGCTCCCAAGTCCACTCTACTGAACATAGAAGTACCCGGAGCAGCCCCACACAACCAAACACCGCCCATCGAAGTGGGCAACCTGCAAAAACAAGCGGCCTAAGCCTAAACCTTCCTGCCCAAATTGGGCAAACCTCCACGGCGTCCGAAATCGAACCACCCCAAACGGCTGCAGGAGTAGACGATGCGACAACGCCGACACTCCCCTTCCCCTACAGCCCCACCGCGTCCACCATCAACGGTGGTGGCCCCGCTAGGCCGCGGGAGATAGGGACGAGCGGCGCATCGCCATACCGACACTCCTCTTCCCCCGCGGCCCCCCTACCGTCGGCCCACCTCCGGACCAAAATGGCTGCCGACACCCACGCCAGACGCAGGACCACCGAACTGGCCCCGCTCCAGCCGCCGCACCGACGGGCTAGCCCCGGCAGCACGGCCCGCGCAGCGCCTCCTACCGCGAAACGGCCGGAGACACCGCGCTACCTCCAAGAAGGAGACGGCGCCCTCCTGACACCGCTCCCCCTGCCCCTCCTGGCTGTTGGTCCGCGCCGGATTGCTCCGGTACCACAAGCTCCTGTCTGGGGGAACAGTCGCGAGTGGCTTTCCCCTATCCACCACCAGGGGGACGCGTCCGGTAGCAGTCAGCCTCTGCCCCGGAAACTATCCTTGCCTCCTACAGTATCTTTTATAATTATATAAATAAATATGATAAACTAGTAACAAAGCGAAATCTATACATAAATATTTTTTTAAACAATGACTATTACGTATACAATTGTTTTAATTGTAATACCTATAGAATTGTTAGTATAGTAACTTAAGATTTAACCTCGCTTCGCTCGGATGCATCCCTGGGGACGATTTCAATCTACGAGTATTTATATAAAAGGCAAAAGTGATTGATGTATCAACGCACAGGCCAAACCCTTAAGACTAGAAAATTGAAATTTGGCACACGTATTCCTCATATGTCGAAGGCATTCACTAAGGAAGAATTTTTCAAAATTAAACCCCCAATTTGGTGAAATAGGGGATAAAAGTTTATATGAAATTTCTTATTCCTTGGACATATTTGCATGAAATTTTGTATGTATTGAGTACGGCAAAAATAATGAGTTACGTATTTCAGCGTTTTTTTGTTGTTAAGTTCATTACGGGTCTAAGAGGGTAAAATAGGGGATGATAACATAAAGCTAAAGAGTTTTTTTATCGATTGAACGCGGGCGTAGCCGCGGATTCTGCTAGTAGAGTAGCATATAAATAATTATTGCGAATGGCAACGTTGGTGCATTGAAACGTCTAGCATGCGGACGGAGTTTTATCAGCTCTGATTACAATTTTGTAATTATCAGATAGCATGAGATCCAGTGCAGTTTTGAATAATGTAATCAACTGATTGGAGTGAACCAAAATGGTTATCATCAATCATCAATCTTAGATATTATCCAGGTAATGGCTGAAAACTAGAGAATTAAAAATTACAAAGGCAAATTAATGTCACATACTCGTATATATGTATATGAAATCTGATTTGGACCAAGAAGCTCTGCCAATCTAGGAAAAGGTGTTTTTAAAACTATTTTAACTTATTGTGAAGAACAACACGCCTAACGATAGTTTTTTACGACGTTTTTATTTAATTGCTTCACGCGCTTTAGGCATTTGATTAATAGGATCCAGTAATCGTCTGGCCTTTTCGCATGTAATCAATAAAAAGGATACCTTCACTATCTCAGAACACTGAGGCCATAACTTTACCGGCGGTAGGAGCAATGGAAATTTCCTTATGGATGGAAATAATGGTCGTTTCCAAGACATACCTTGTCTCTTAGTTTCAGGATCAAAATGGTAGACTCACGTTTCATCCATGGTGACAAGACGAATGATGAATGAATGATGACCAAAATGGATTGAATGCTACCAAATAACATCTTTAGGATCTCAGCTAAATGTTTTATGGTTATTCTTCTGTCTTCCAAAACCAGATTCTCAACCTTTTTGATGCTTTCTTCCGTGACGCAGGTTGAAGGGCGGTCAGAACACGGGTCATCTTTATAGTTTAATTTACCTCTTTTAAATTCATCCACCCAATACGCAAAGGTAGAATAGGGTACAGCATCATCCCGTAATGTCTTCAGAATGTCCGAAAAAAATTGTTCGTCGGGACATTTTTTTCAGTCATAGATACACTGTTACCGCAAATCACTCACTTTTCTCATAATTTTGCGTTTTAAGCTACTCGTTGTAAAAAATAATTAATTGTGTGCGAATAAATTGATAAAAACAAATGATACTTGGCATAAATATTGTTAAATAATACTCTTTAAAACGAATATCGAACTATCCCCAAAAAGGTTTTATATATACCCATGGTTTTCTAAGAACTTTTTGGTTCACCCTAGTAAAGTAATCGTTCGGGTATTTCGACTCGGGTAAGATTGAGCGGGAGTTTAAACGCAACGTAAGCCGTTATATTACCTTCTACTCTTTTTTTTACTTCTACTAGTGTAATAGTAATTCCAGATGAGACCACAGCAAAGGCGATCCCCCGATTACTTCTTAATTCGGCCAAAATCAATTATCATTTAAAAATGCCAGTTTAAGTATTTAAATATTTTGTTAATTAAGAGTCAATAGCATTAATTTCGATTTTAAAGTCACCTCGAGTCTGATAATATTTTTACCCTCTCAGGGGACGAATTCCGAATAATCTGATTGATAACACCTACAATCAGATTATTCCTTAGTTTATATCTTGAATGCTTAATTTCAACATTAAAAATGGCGGATTTTCTTTTATCAACTTTACGACACATGTTGTACCCCCTTACAGGATGAATTACAAAAAATGTTAAACACATATATATTTATTTAATTGAATTGAAGATCATTAATCATATAAATTTTACCCTCCACTTTTGCCCTTTTAAAGGATGAACTTCGAAAAAAATGTAGTATACATATTGTTTTTTTTTTATATTTTAAAGGTAAATACCACACACAGTGAATCGATCATTTCAAAAACCACGTAGGTAGGTCACATTTTTTCAAACATACTTTTTTTGCTTTAAACACTTCCTTAAGGACAAATGACTATTACGGGTAAAAATCATGCACATCAATACATTCCTTAAGGTCCAAGATCCCAGGGCCACCAGAGTCCAGACGTCACGTATTTTCTGACGACGAACGAAATGTAGACGATTGAGTAGTGTTAGTATGTACTAAGATCGCATGCCTATGTGGTAGCTTGGTTAGACGGCCAATTTCCAGGTATCAGGTAATCAAGGTACATAAAAACATTACTTACCTCACGTAACCCACAATGCCTTAATACTTTCCGTAAAATCTGTAAAAAAATGAGCTGATGATAATTTTAAATATTTATAAGTTTTTTTTCACTAGCACCTATCTTACATTAAAAAAATTATAATATTGTCGATGGGCAAGATGACTTGTTTTAACAGAATCTTTTTTTTGGGTGTCAACAATTTATTTTTTATCTAACCTTTAACTTGGTATGACATTATCATTATAGTTGCAGTAATAATAAATTAATTGATCAGTAGGCTTTTTTTTAAATAATGACATTTAATAAAAAATAATAATAAGTAATATTTTATATTGAAGTTATTGACTTCTATATGGACTAAGATCCCGCTGCAAAATTGCTACGTTCATAGCGTATTTAATCGAAATCTATTTTTTATATACAATAATAAAAGAGACAATAAGTTTTGACCGGGATGCCTATTCAAATGTGCCCGCTAGTATGTTTAATTAACTAAATAATAGTCGACTTTTTGGAACAAAAACGATGCATTTGTTATTACAATGAATTATACTCCACTTCACAGAACTATACGTACCTATAACTTTAAGTGGAAGGAAAGAATATGATATTATTTATCATTTGTCAGACAATTCCCAGCCCAGTTCTAATGAATTGGGCTTTTCAAATAAAATCAAATAAGCCCAAACTCAAAGTATCTACGAGTAACCGTAGAAGAGTTCCACTATCCTTCTGGACTCACCATGAGATCAGCTCGACGATACCGAATCACTGCACTATCATCGGAAACATTTTCATACACTTTAAAACAAAAAAGTTCTGAGGTAACACACATAAAAAAATACAACCGAATTAAGGTTGAAGAAAAAATATTTGAATCTATTAGCGTGGAGTTTACTTATTAGCTTGCAACATACGCTGTAGTACTAAATTGTTCATGTGTCTGCCAGTCATTGTGATTGTCAAGTTAGTATACGTGCATATTTTTAAAATAGCAGAATGAATTTAAATAGATTTTTATAGACATGACAGAAACTAAGTAAAAAAATTTTTGAACTTTGTTGCAAATTTATTTTTACCCAACTACGGCGAAGCGCAAAGGAGGTTTATGTTTTAACATGTATGTATGTTCAACCCTATGTTCCCTCGTATTTGCTAAACGGCTTAACCAATTTTAATGGTTCATACGTCGTCGTTCGACTCTTCTTGATAAAGCGAGTATCATAAGATGTATATATGTCAAAATTTGTGCCTTGAAAAAAAATTACCGTCCGAATCAATTGAGTGCGAGTGCAAAAGAGAAGACTACAAAAATACATGCAATTTATATGTTTAAAAGTAATTTAGGATAAGAAATTGATAATAAAACAAAAAATGTCAAACTGACCAAAACTAAAAAGCTGTAAATAAAAATATATACGAATACAGAGACATACGAATACATACACTTAGCAAGACTCGCAGGTCATATGTCTCCAACTGTATAATACTATGTTCCTTCGTCAACTTTTTCTCATATTTTTAGTCCGCTTTTTTGCAGTCGGGCTTTTTATTATTATAATTCTTTTTCTTTTGTAATTGCAATTGTTCATTAGTAAGGGTTAACAAACAAAAATCTAACCAAAAGCTATTTAATGAAATTTACAAATATGTCAGCGAAGATTTTTAGTTATTGCTCTTTGTATTTTTTTATATTGACCTGATATTAAATCAGTGGCCTATCTAGTGGTCTTGGACAGGTTATTTTTAAAAAGACACCCAAAAAACATTTACATTCGTAGAAGGTTTGTGTAGGTATACTGTTTGAGTGTAATGTGCCAAAAACAATATCATATAATATGTAAGAAAAACTCTTATGCCCGATTTCACCAACAACCCATAAGCTACCACCTACGTATGGGATCCCTAGCTTTAAAAATTCCCCTAAACTAGCCCCTAAATTAAATTTCGTTTTACCATAATAGTTGTCTTTAAGTCCATATTTCGAGCACCTACATTTAAGGGGCCTTTTAACATTTTGATGACCCCTAACTGTCGGTGAAACAGAAACTGTCGCCTAACAGTCCCCTAACCATGCTTAGGGCATCCCTTAAACTTAGGTGACGTTGGTGAAATCGGACATTAAACATTTCAAAAATATTTAACGCAAACAATATTAGGTAAATTTAAAAATATTAGGTAAATATTAGGTAAATTTAAAAAAATAATTGAATGTGACATGGGTTAAATATAATAATGTCCAAATTCGTACTTTTACAGTAGCATCAAAATACTTGTTAAATTTATATTACTCGCTGTCGAATCAGATATATATATTAATGATTGTTTGGAAACTAGCATCACTTATCAGTCAACGGGGCTCGGGCAAGATGATCGGACTCGTTGCCATTATTGCCGTAATTACATTTTTGGGTGTCAAATGGTACAAAAGTGCCTTTCAACGACCCGCAAAAAATTTCCCACCCGGTGAGTGATTACTATTGTGGTTTTACTTAATAAATCTTAAAAAGATTCTTCAAGTTTTACTTACAGTATCTTATAAAAGTTTTGTGGAAGAATATAAAAATTAATTAAGCGAAATTTTATATTACAATGAAAACTAATATATTTTTATTTTTTATTAATAAATAATCAATAAATAATTATAAATATGTCAAGACTCAAGACATTAACACAACATCATTTAGTTCCATGGTAAGCTACAAGGCTTGTGTTATGGATACCAGATAGTTGATACATTATACATATATAACTTTAAATACAAATATAAACACCCATGACTCGAGTACAAACATTCGTGCTCATCACACAAATGAATACGCCCAGCGGGACTCGAACCCTCGGCCGCTGGCGCAGCAAGTAGGGTCACTACAAACTGAGCCAAACGTGTCGTCATATTATCGTCAATTATAATAAATTAGATAAGTTTGCACTTTAAGTTATAATTTCTTATATTTTATGCTGCACCATTTTAAACCACCTTTCTGTTCAAGGATGACTCCAGTTTCTGTGCTGTTACTAGTAGTAATTACATTTAATATGCTTTCTTCCAAGCTTCTTTTTAAAATAGCCCCCTCGTTATATAATTCGTTCAGTTTAGTACGTACAAAGTATGTATCCACAAAATAAAGCAGCTTTTATTATTGCAATTTTTAATGTAAACTGCAATTAAATAAGCTTATTTGGACTTTGGACTGAAATTTCTGTATTTACCCGACTACAGTGCAGCCCAAGAGGAGCGTTAGGTATTTGTTTGATCTGTATGTATGTCTCCTTATGAATGTATGTCCCGTCTCTACGTTACCTTTAATTCTTAAGCGGCTGTAGCGATTTTGATGAATAATACGTTGTTAGTTGTGTCATCATAAACGCGTGTAATTTTTAATTATAAAAATATCGAAATTTTATAAAATGGCGAATTTTATGCGTCAATTTAGGCGTCCTGAGCAACTTATTTTTAACGTGTATAATGTTTTTTAATGTGTATAACTTTAACGTGTCTGTGTTTCTGTGTGTGTGTCTGTCTGTGGCATCGTAGCTCTCAAACGAATTATTAATATTTTGATGATGAGCGTCGCCGCGTCGGGGAGCCGCATGCTAAATAAAATAAAAACCAGAATATAAATAAAAAGAAGATTGATAATGATATAGTATTAGCGGACTTAACTTAGTTATGGATGACTTTAACTGTGTTATGGATACCAGATAGTTGATACACTACACATATATAACTTTAAATACATACATGTATAACTTTAAATACATACATATATAAATATAAACACCCATGACTAGAGTACAAGCATTCGTGCTCATCACACAAATGAATGCCCCCTGCGGGACTTGAACCCGCGACCGCTGGCACAGCAAGTAGGGTCACTACAAACTGAGCCAAACGTGTCGTCAAAAATTATGTAGGCACATACAAAATTTTACTTCGATACGACAATTAAAAGTACGTTAAAATTGACTTTTAGAGAGTTTTTATTACATTATTAGATACAAGTGAAGCTAATAAAAGCGTGTTAAAATATTCCAGGACCACCTAGCCTGCCAATATGGGGTGCTTACTGGATCGTCCTGGCGCGAGAGTTCAACAACTTGGGGGGATCTATAAGAAAACTAGCTCTATACTACAAAACTACTGTCGTAGGAATGTACCTAGGAAATTTCCCTACGATAGTCATAGATGATCCAAAATTAATTAGAGAAGGCCTAAATAATCCGGATTTGGACGGCCGCAATGACATTTTCGTAGCGCGGTTACGCTCGTATTTGAAGATATTTGGTAAGTAACTACATTGTTGTTTGCATTTGATTCTAATAGATTTAGATATAAGTATCAAATGCAAATATAATTTATTAGATAATCCACTAAAGTATAAACAAAGTAATACTTAGTGTAGGTATTACTTAGTTTATAAACAAGAAACAAAGAAAACGTTAACTTATTATTGTATACTATGTAATTACAATTTAAAAGCAATAATTATGCCTTATTATAATTACAATATTATGTGCTAGATAATATGACAAAGACTAATAAATATCTAATAATTATTATAAAATGTCTATATAAAATATGTGTATAGAATATGTATAGAAGTCCAAACACAAGTTGTGAAACAACAATTAAAATTCTGAACATTTGGCTAGTTAGGAGCCTTCTTTTAAATGTACGCTATACTTGACTGTGCTAAAATAAATTAAAAATGAATTTGTTAAAAACGAGATTTTATTTTATACATAACGGCCATATATCATGATTGCGTAAAGTTAAAAACATCAAAAGGTCGTATTTTAAGTAAGCTTATCGTGCGCGGTCATGTTACTTGATATAAGAAATAATGTATTGCGTCGTTTTAAGAGGTTCAACAAATGGCGAAAACTGAACTGAACTGTTGAATCTTCCTATTGCGCAGAAGATATTATTATAATATATAAATATGCTGGTAAACACAATTGCACTATCTACTCCGTTTACCCTCAAAGTCTGATGACATTTCGACCCGATCGGTTGAGAGATCAATGTGAAGAACCGACGGCTTTATATGCATTTCTTCTCCGAGACTCGGTAGTGAAATACCACTAAGTCTGCAACACCGGTTACTGAGAAGTTCTTGGTAGAAAACTCAATAACTACATATGGGTTGCCAGGGGAACTCGAACCCATAACGTCTGGATCTGTGACCGTGTATACTAACCAGTATCTGCTAGACTAACGAGGCCGTTATACTGATGTAAGCAGTTTAACTTAGGTACTCGCGCTAAGAATTTATTGCACCTAAAGATCATTTTTCTTATAGTACGGAACTCCTTTGTATTATAACTTTATATTTAGAATGACAAATACAATCATTACGAAAACAACAACAGTAACTCGTACGATAGTATAATAATTTATCTGCTTTTATCTTCAAGAGCCGAACGATTATTGCATTATGTACGTTTTTAGATTAATAATTGTACATCCTATACATATAATTTTGCTTGGAACCTTGTTCAATTTAGTTTCTTTCTTAACCGACTTCAAAAAAAGAGGTTATCAATTAGATACATATGTACATACGTTATACATGTACCTAATATTATTGGAACTGATATTTACATGTATGATACTCTACTGGGGCTCCTGGATATATATATATATATATATATATATATATATATATATATATATATATATATATATATATATATATATATAAATTTATATATATGTATATATAATGTTTGTATGTATGTATTGTTTGTCCACGCATTTCTCTGAAACTAGTAATCGGATCATCATTCTTTTTTATTTGCTTAAATTTATTTCAACTTAGGGAATAGTAAAGATTTTATAAAAATCGGTTCAATACTTCTTATGATATGGACTAAAACGTGTAACGGTCTGGTCTGGTCTATATTGATACGAGTTACGGATATAATGTCAAAGGGAAAACATGTCAAAAGTTAAAACCTTGGTCAAATTTTAGTGCGCATGTAAAAAAATCAAAATGACCGTTAAACCTCTGACCGAAAGCTGGTTTCGTGATACAAATACGCAGCGAGAACTATAAATTAATAAGACTGCCGAGCCATACGATATGAGCTACGAGAGTGGATTATTATTTCTCAATGGCAAATTGGATGAAGTTGTAGCAGTAGGTTTGCTACGTAAACGCAACATTTTTGGTATGCTCGTAGATCGTGAAGTTGTTTCAAAACTTTGTGGGCATCTAATTCACCTAAGGCAAGACGATCAATCGTCCAAGAAAAAAATTAAAAAAATCTTAACAAAACCAACTTGCAAGAACTAAAAAGTAAAAAATAACTGAACGGAGGTTTTCATTTACTACAGATACTTAAGCAGATATTTTCGAAGTCGATGTCAGCCAATACTTCTGATACAATCCGACACGATGTAATTTTCGGGTCGAAACTGTCTCCAAATCTAGCAATTATGATATTGGGAGTTCTAGGTTTGAAATAAAAAAAGACCTAACGAGAGTAGGAGCTACGCTACGCCTCGCTCAAATTATATGTTAGTCGTACAGTAACTGGATTAATAATCACATCGATAAATATCAGACGTGCGATACCCGAGATTCGAACTCACTTCAGTTGATATGGTCACGAAGTAAACAGTTAGAAATAATAGCCCAGTCGAATTAGCTCGAAAAAGAGGCAAACATTGCAAAAAGACCCGTTACGACATCCGCCATCTTGAATTTAAGGGTTGATTTTTATTTATTAAATAACTCGTTTATTTTCAATTTTACACGAAAAATAGTTATTGCAAAATTTGTTTCAAATTATATTTCCTATTATTTTCATTCTTATCAATTTTTTCCTAGGATCGTTTCGATAGAGACGTCTAAAAACTTGTCTCTATGATTTCTGTAAAGCTTTCAAAACATCGGGAACCAATAATCAAAATAAATCCATGAAAAAATCTGGAAATATACAAACTTATTTTTAAATATATGTACAGATTAATAAGTAATATTATTAACTTGTTCTAATACATGTTTTTATAACACCAAAAAACATCCGATATATATTTTAATGTATACCGTTAACCTAATAACCTTCCTAAGATATTATGATTGTCCCCGATTGCACCCGCATTCAAGCGAAGTTTATTTGACTTGAAAACAAATTTTCCGTCTCTAAATATTAGAATGTATTTTGTTGGCTTAAATAATTTTCAAAAGAAAAACATTTATCTTTTCTTACATCATTAAAAAGCAGGCAAGTGTAAAACGGACGGACACGCACTTCGAAGATTCTGTTCCGCCAAACTCGTCTTTTGATCGTGTTTTAATCGACTTTCGAAAAAAAAAAGGAAGGTTATATGTTGGGTCGGTATTTTTCGTTTTATTTCTTATTTGTATGTACATCGATAACACCATGGTCTTCGGGCCGACTTACGTGTTTCTTTCATAATTTAAAAATGTATATTCGCGTGTTGGGCCCATACGAATATAGTGATGATCGAATTCGGAGATAGGCGATGAAAATCCTTAAGAAATTCGAGTAAATTGATTGTGGTTCGAAATATTTTATATTAGCACTTGTTACTTTATAAAAAGTATCCTACAGACCAGTTCCGAAAGTGAATAATGGTTTTTTGTTTGTTTGGTAATGTTTGCTGTATTATGAGCTCATCATTCAACACGTTGTTATGCAAAATAATTTTGTATAGTTCATATGTTGACTATTTAATAATGAGGTCCGGCGATAAAAATAATATTATTTTTTCTTTGTAATTGTAATATTTTTAAATATTGTTTTTGTCTTTGTAGTGGTTTATTAAATTTATTATTTTTTCATTGATTTGTGTATATTGGAAATTGGAATATGTTTCTAAAATTAATTTTTGTAAGGTTAACATTAATATACAACAAAAATATTTTATTAATAATATCAATATTAACATCGTGGTGCAGGCAGCGAACCGCTTGCTGCCCCGCGAGAACTCGCCAACAGAGCAATATGAACCTTATATTACAGTGTAAAGAAAGATTATTTTTTTAATTTTTTGTTTACAGTTAATGTTTTGTATTTTAATACTTTAGATTTTGACATGTGACGTAACGAAGCTTATGACTCTCCTCAGCCCCTTGTCACACAATGTCACACTTTGACAACCCCCTCCCCTCCGTAATTTATGGATGGCCCCTTTCAACAAACTTTTATCTTCTATTCTAATTTAATTTTGTTTTATGTATAGGATGAATTTCGAAAAATGCTAAAACACGTATTTATTAATGTGTACTGAAGAGTATTTATACCAAGTTTCAAGTAATTCTGATCCCAAATAATTTTTTGGTTTGCATTATACGGTTTTTTCCCGTGGGCATAAAATAATCTCCCGCGATAAAAAGTAGCCTATGTCATTCTCTAGCCCTATATCTTCACACAAAAAAATCACGGCAATCCGTCACTCTGTTTAGACGTGAAAGATGGACAAACAAACACACTTTCACATTTATAATATTAGTATGTTTTTAAGATTGTATTTTATTTATCAAGCCGAATTGAACAAAAATTATAAAATAAGCAGATAGAGTATCACAGTAGTAGAGTACACACAAAGCGCAACAAACATTTTGGCGCTCCAAATGTGACGTTGCTCATGATTTTTTGTAGGCGTTATATTATTTTCATAAATTGACGTTGTAATTAATAATAAGTTGATTTTTTAATTACTAATATAATTATAAATATTTATTTTTTGAATTAACATAAGATCATTCAAAAAATATTTTTTTATAATGAATGATGGATTATTGGATTTCTAAAACGTAAGACGGTGGAAATTGACCCTTTGCCAGTGACCTGTCCCGACCTTTTTGTTCGTGGTTATTTAATAATACTTTCTTGAATTATCAGTTTTCAGCATATGTGAGCTTTTTAGCGAGTCTCAGAAATGTGATAATTCTTTATTCCTAGGTTTTGTATATTTTATATTGTATTTTTATGATTTCAATTTGTTCCTTTTATTTATTATTGATATTCCTCTTAAGAATACGAGTATACCTCTTATAAATTCCGTAATTCTACCTATTCTGTTTTATACAATACCTGTTAATTACATCTCTTTGAGTTTATTGTTTTATTTACCCACGTTGGAAAGGAGACGGTATATACGTTTGGGGCGAGAGGATGTTTGTTTGTGCCATGTTGCCATTTTTCTCGAAAACTACTAGTCCGATTTTGATGCAGTTTTCAGTTATGGGTTTGGGATTAAATGGTGCATTTTCTGTGTGTAGATACGTGTTACGGTAACGCCTCACCAGGGAGCGCTGCAGCATCGATTGTTTGTGCAAATCCATGTTGCTAACTATGCTCTCTAAAAATGTTATCTATGCTCTCTAAAAAGTTTAAAATAAAAAGTAATTGAAAAAAGGATAACATAATTTAAAAACCTCTGACTTAAAAAATAAATGTAACGCGAGATAATAAACGTAAAACAAATTAATAAGTAGAAATAAAATTTAATGATCATAGTATCTAGTTATAAAATGAAGCCGCACTAAAAAACTTACTTGATTTTAAAATATATTCCTTTCACAGGTATATTTTTCACCGATGGATACTTTTGGCATGTCCAAAGACGATTCACTTTCCGCAACCTAAGAGATTTTGGATTCGGAAGGAGAGCAGAAAGTTTGGAAGCAGTTATAGCCAACGACACTAAGGAAATGATCGACATGGTCATTTACGGCCCTAAGAACGAACATGAGAAAGTAAAAATCATACAAACTGTTATATTTATTGTGATTATTTAAAGATCAAAGAAAGAAATTACATTTAATATCGCAGCTAGCTCATTTAATTTCGTTTGATTAATTAGAGACGCAGTGTAAGTTTTGATGTTTAATCAACCATGACAAGACTCGATTGACAATCTTATAAGAAAATATCATAAAAGCAAAATACTAAACAGTATAACTGCAGTGTGTAACATGACTGATGAATCGAAGCTGGCTTGGATTTAAAAAATAATTAGTGTCTCTAAAGTAGTTTAATAGTCCCCACTATTAATAATTCAGAAACTTTGCGAAGTAGTTCGAGATCCTCCCCTCACCCTTAAACCCCCTGCCACCTATGATCTATTAGTATGTATATACACAGTCACACACTGTATAAACTTAAAAAGCCGCACTGTATAAAGTTTAAATTATTTCCTAGATGTGATAAAATTAAATTATTACTATCTATGGATTATTTGGTTTCTTAATACGTAATAATACTCACGTTTCAGAAAATAGTAAACGGCGACCTCATATACCTACCACACTACTTCGACGCGCCTTCAATAAATGGTATGATGCACATTTTCACAAGAACTGTCTTCCCCCGATCTGAATACAAAAAAATTTGGGACTTGGGCAGAATGACCATGATGTTTCAACGAGGAACCAATGATTTTGGAGGATCTTTATCACTTACCCCATGGCTGAAAGATGTTCTGCCTAACTACAGTGGTTACAAAGACCTACGTAAATCAAGTCTTTATTTGTTAAATTTCTTCACGGTAAGTTATTTATCAGAGAATTGTGAAGTTGTAAATTTATATATAAAAAACGATGACGTTTTTCCCCCATTAACATAGTCTAATTTTCATTTTTTTTTGGAAATATTGCGTATGATAGAAGCATGAACGAATTAACCACAATTCATTCATGGAATAATTCGAACGAATAACTCGTTCATGGATAGAAGTTATTAGCATCTAAAATATCTGTATTTTTGACTTAAAAACATCCTCGAGCGTTTTTATTTTTTTAGTTAAACTAAACTGAATTACTAAAAAAGAAAAACTTACAAACATAGATTAAGGTGTACTGAATCTAATGAGACCAAAATTATCTCATTTCGTAAATGTTTAGGGAGGTGAAAATGTTATCGCCCGAAACAATATTTCAAACAGCAAATGTAGGTAATTGCTTCTAAGATTTGCAACTCTTATGCCCGATTTCACCAACATCCCATAAGCTACCATCTACGTATGGGATCCCTAGCTTAAAAGTTCCCCTAAACTAGCCCCTAAATTAAATTCATTTTACCATCGTCAGGGCCCGTATTTCTATTACCTATATTTAGGTGGCATTCTAACATTTAGGTGACCTCTAACTGTCGGTGAAACAGAAACTGTCCCCTAACAGCCCCCTAACCATACTTAGGAGATCCCTTAAACTTAGGTGACGCTGGTGAAATCTGCCATCTCTCTCGCAACGTATAGGTTGGCAAAGCGAGCGGTATGAAACAGATAGCATTTTTCTAAAAAACCTACTCGCTCTGCGCATCCACACTTCACAACCCTCACTTCAAACTTGTCTTAAAGCAATACCTAAAATATCAAACAAGACCTTATAACTAATAAGTCTCTATGTATTAAACTTCAGCTGGCATCGATATAATATCATAAATATCGATGAAAAATTCATGCTTCATAATAATTATGTTATATATTTACTATAGGACATTATCAATGACGCCAAAAAGAACCACGATCCTTCCCACGACCGTCATTTTATTGACACTTATTTGCGACAAATGAACGAAGAAAGGAAAAAGACTGAACGCAGCACATTCTCAGGTAAGTTTATAGTTACAATGAATTAAACTTAATGATAAACACACAAACATTGACATATAACATTGGAAATAGTTTCATTTGTTTTTTACCTGCGTGTTAAAGTAAATAAAGTTTATCGAATTATACTATACTTATAGTAAACATTTTATATATAATACTAAAATTAAAATTTTATTGTTATATTACTAGTATTATGTACATACATTATAGAAAAAAGAAACTAATTAATACCTTTTTGCTTTTCAGATGATCAGTTTAAATTAGTGTTGACTGACTACATGATTCCCGCCGCTTCTGCATTTGCTACAGTGTTGACACTATTGGTCGAGAGAATCTTACATCATCCAACAGTTCAGGACAAAATTCACGAGGAAATTGACAGGGTAGTTGGTCGCGACCGTCTTCCCACGTTGGACGACAGGAAAAAGTACCATTTCACTATTTATTTTAAACAATAAATCTAAGAAGGGAAATTTAGTTAAATACAGTCAATAGTTAGAAAGTCGTTACTTTTGCCAATAATCTTCTATCTATATAAATAAAAATGAATGTTGGTAAGCGCATAACTCAGGAATGGCTGGACCAATTCGGCAAAAAATATTTTCGTATGTTCCTTAAGGCCCACGAAAGGTTTTAATAAAGAGAAAAAAATGAAAAATTAACGGAAAATAAAAATTATATGGCTAACGCTGACTAATAACTATTTATATATATTTAAAACAAGTTTACATATATTTAAGAACAAAATATCAAATCTATTACTTATAGCTTTCTCTTGCTCTAGCTTCCTTTCAATCTTTTTTCCATCCTTATCATAGTGCGATTAGTGTCATAGTCAAAACGGATGGAATAGTAGGAATGGCACCGACTTCGAAAATATCTGATTAGATATTTCTAGTAAATTTGTATGTTTGTCTGTCTGTCAAAACTGTTTTTCTCTGGATCTCGTGGAGATAAAACCTGTAGGGTACTTCCTGTTGACCTAGAATTATGAAATTTGGCAAGAATCAAAGTCTTATAGCACAAGTAAAGGGAAAAATCCGGAAACCGTTTTGTAGTTACATCATAATTACATACAAACACTTGCAAAGTTTGAAGTCAATATATTGTAGGTACATACATACATACATATGTGACAGTACAAAAACACTACACTTACATTTGTTAGATCTAAAAAGTCTTTTTAAAAATTCTTGTTTATTTTTTATTTGTTTATTTCATGTTTTTTTTATTTGTTCGAAAACGATACACTCTATGTCAAAGTAAATTTTATGGGATCTACCCACTGATGAATTTAATTTTGTTCTTAATTAAGATTTATAGAAGGTATTTGACAATGTCAATACACTAATTTCTACTTTCATTTGTATGTAATTTCTTTACAGTATGCCGTACACTGAAGCATGTATTCGCGAGGTAATGAGAGTGGAAACATTAGTGCCTCTTGGAATACCTCACCGTGCCATGAAAGACGTAAAGCTCGACGGTTATGATATCCCACAGGTAATGTATTTATATAAATATAAATAAATAAAATTGATGTGTCTGTTTGTAATATCAAAATAACAAAATACTTTACAGATTTTTACTAAATTATATACGGTACTAATATAAGAAAAACACAATTTTTAACATTTTTGTCCGTTTGTCTAAAGACCCGAAATCTCACTGGCAGATAGCTGATGTTATAAGGTGTAACTTAGGCTACTTTTCTTTTAGATAAAGAATTAGGGTTCTGCTAAAAAAATCAAAACGCACCAAGGGACGAGCCCGAGCGAAGCGAGGGTGAGTCGCTATAATAATAAAATAAGTCAAATAATATTTTTACTGTATTATAACTTTAATTAGTACTGTTGATAATTTAGAATGTTGTAAATATTTTCTTTATTTATCTCGTTCTCCAAACGCCTCTATTTTGAAACAAAACCAAGATACTACATCCAAAACTAGTGCAAAAGCAATCAAGAGTATATTCCAAAATCAATTTCAGATATTTTTTTATTGATTTTATTGATATAATAATAAAATGTTCATATTTTATCGTCATTGAAAATAAAACGTACTCATTTTATTTCAGAACACTATCGTTACCTTTAACTACCCAACTTTACACAACGACAAGGAACTGTGGGGCGACCCAGAAAACTTTAGGCCAGAACGTTTCATCGTAAATGGGCAGTTAGACTTGTCCAAAGATAAATCTCTACCATTCGGAGCAGGTAACAGTAATTTTTTTAACATTAAGCTCACAACAATATAAAGAGAACATACATTTTATTTTTAAAAATTAATATTATAAATGAAAAAATAATTAAGATCTAAAAAGATCTCTTGTTGCAACTATAAAAATAGTTGCAACAGTCTCTCATTATAGAATTCCTCCTACCATGTTAATAAAACACTAATATATTTTAAGAAAGTCCAATTATGCTAGATGTTTCTTTTTATTTTGACGACATGTTATTATTATTTATGTTGGGTGTGGTGCCGAGGTCGGCCCTAGCTACGTCGACCAGTTTTGGTCCATTGTAGCTCCCTTTATAATGAGTTAAAAGTTCTCCGCTTAGTCCTGTTGACTCCAGGAACTTCCAGATTTTCTGAGCGGGGAGAATCTGTATCTCTTTTGGTTGCATAATATGCTGCCCTAGATAGATACTTCTGCGGTGCATGAGTGGACCGCACGAGCAGAGGATGTGCATAGCAGTTTCCTCTGTCTCATGGCATAGTCTGCACATTGCGGTTTGACTGAGGCCGAGGGTAAACATATGTTTATTGAGTTTGCAGTGACCAGTAAGTATTCTGGTTACCGCACTGGTTTTATACTTGTTGAGTTGAAGCAACTCTTTTGTAAAGGTTTTGCGATATCCCTTAATTAGCGCTTTAGAGTGTGTTTGTCCAGAAGTGGATTGCCACTCTTGAAGTGCTTTGAGATTGCAGTGGTTTTTGAGAATTGAATAGGCATATTGTTTGGCAATACCACAAAATGGCTCGGGGCCAAATTCTGGGGTTTCAGCGCCCCTTCTTGCCAAGGCATCGGCCTTTTCATTCCCGTCTATACCTGAGTGACCCGGGACCCATCTGAGGATAACTCTGTTGGATGTGCCCAGGACATTCAGATTATTCATACAGTCTTTGACCAACTTAGAGTTGGTCTCAAGAGAATCTATAGCCAAAAGTGCTGCTTGGCTATCTGAGTTGATGTAGATATTTTGGTTCTTAAGCTTTCTTTCCAGGATGACTTCAGCACATTTGTTAATGGCGAAGACCTCTGCTTGAAAGATGGTGGCCTCTTTGCCCAGATTGATACTCATGTTAAATCTAGGCTTTAGGCCATAGATACCGCACCCTACATCAGATCCTTTCTTGGATCCGTCTGTAAACCAAACATGACTGCCCTTTTTGTGAGACACTTGGTCTTTTAGCCACATGTCCCGGTTGGGAAGATCTATTTGGTACTGTTTTATGAAGTTAAACTCTGTGCTCATGCCATCCACTGGCATTTTTAGAGTTTTATGTTCGAATGTCAACTCTTTGAGTTTGTTCATATATTGCGATTGCAACCTTACATTCGATTGTGTACAGAGCCTGTAGAGGCAGGATTTAGCTTCTTTTTGCACGTGGAGATATAGCGGAGCTATGTCCAACAAAGCATTTAGAGCGTCTCCTGGTGCCGAATGAAAGGCTCCTGTGATAATTAGACATGCCATCCGTTGCACACTGTCTAGTTTACTTATAGTTGTCTTTTGTTTGGTTTTGTTACACCATACGACTGAGGCGTAGACAGTGAGACATGTTAGCTTAGTTTGTAATAAAGCTGCTTGTTGTGCCAGGGGTCGCGGGTTTGAGTCCCGCTGGTGGCATTAATTTGCTAGTACTCCAGTCATGGGTATTTATATTCATAATATGTTTGTGCTTTTAACCCCCAACGCAAAAAGAGACTGTTATAAGTTTGACGTCGATGTCTGTCTGCCTGTGATAATTTATCATGCTTTATTTTAGGTGGGAGATTGTGTCCCGGCGAAACTTTTGCCCGTCAAGGAATGTTCCAAGTTTTCGCTGGTTTCATGCAGGCGTTCACCATTTCCACAGCAGACGGAAAACCAAGGAAAATAGAACCAAAAATTCAAGGACTCATCACAAATCTTCCCGACTTCTGGATTCGAGTCAAACCACGAAATTATGCGCACTCACATTCGTGAGATGGTATAACCGAATAATGTGTCAACTGATTGCAAGATTTTCAAAATTTTAAAAAACTATTATATACTGTGGCAATAAATGTATCGATTTTTGGCAAATAGGAGTTTTAAATGTATTTATTATACCTAAAGAGTGAATAACTTAGAGGTTAAAGTGATGCTATTTTCGGTAAGCTACGTTTTTGAAATATTTTACTTTTATTTTACATGTTATTTATATTGCAAGTAATATTTTTTTTCAGAACGTAGGTATATTGTATATACATATTACATATATAATGTTTTTAAAATACTCACGCTATCACTATGATCTACTTAATTTGATTGTCGTCAGTCACTATGCTTTTCAAGGTTCAAAACCTTGTTGGTATATAACGTATTTTTTTATTACCCTAAATAATATAACAAATATATATTTTTTCTTGCTTATGTAAGTTTATATGTATTGTTTACTAAAAGATAACCTCTCGCTGAAGTAATAATAACTAAAAGAGATTATTTTTTCTCTACTTTGATATATTGTTACGAGGGTTTTTCAGAAGTAGGTTAGGTAGGCCAATTTAAATTTGATGTAACGGCCCACAGTTTTTATTATTTTACACAAATTCTGAGTAACACCTCAAACAACATTACGAAAAGGAATGACGTATTACATTAATTCGTTAAAAAAAACTACTCCTACTTGTATATAATTAATATATAATATTTATATTATTATTATAGTGTAACTAACTAACAATATATTGTACAGTTTTCACGGTAGAGAACGGCCCTTAACTAGTCTTATTTGATAATATGTAAAGTCCCTTTATACTTTTATGTATAGCAGAATCTGGTTTTGTATCATTCTTATTTAGTATAATTAACTTATAATCTTAGTAAATTAATTTGAGTCTTAATATGTCTTCTTTCAACCATTAGTTATTTTGAGGGACAACAATGTTTCAAAATGCAATAAATATTGCTTTGAAAAAGACAATAAAGATAATTATAAATAAGTACTTTTATAATATTTGATAATAAATAATTTTAATTTAATTTTTTTGTTGTATCTTTATAAAACTATACCTACGATACGATACGAGTAAGTCATACTAGTGTGGCTCAATGACCTCGGACTAGGACATAATATCTAACCTAATTACCGTCCAAATAAATATGATATGGTAGATATACTTGATAATGTATAATATATAATTTTTTCCTATAACGAGTACCATATATTTATGGCATAATTTTGTAATTTCAATTTTCTTGTTCGCTTCAGCTGCTAGGTATAGAAATATTGCCGCATATAAAATATACCTGTCATTTATAAGATTAAGATCTCCAAGATACAAAAAAAAATTATGAGTAGACTTGGGTACTACCAGCATAGGCAATACCGACGCGACAGCCGAATTATAATAACGAATTTAGTCATTTTATCTAATAAACATTCGAGCGATGGATCGAGTATTATGAATTAAACATTTTAATTCTTATCTTACGTAACAACAGTAATATGTTTTAATTTAATCTTAAATATATACATATCTTATCTTAATATATACGTATATATAGTCGTTGTGCCACTGATCATCTACTAAACGGCATGGAGGATTTTAATGATATTTTTTGTGTATGTTCGAGTAGGTCCCTACAAGGTTTGAAAACACAAATGGACCCAGTAGATGGCGCTGCAGTCGGTGTGCCACAAAACTTTCATAATAGACTCCATTTTCTAAGCAATAAATAAATTTAAATTGTTGATTAAATTAAATAAAAATAGATGTGTGTAGATGTATGTTTCCTATAAACTCCACAACAGTTGGAGCGATTTTGATGAAATTTTCAGGTAATTTTCAGATTAGCCCAGTGGGTGATCCTGTGAATTTTGTCAGCGATTGGAAGTTTGGACGCGGGCGAAGCCGCGGGTATTGCTAGTAGAGAATACAATGTTAATTTTAATTAGTGATACCTAACAGGAGAATCCGCGTTGTTAAATATAAAATAATAGTCCATTAAATAAAAGTAAAATTTTGATTTGTGGATGAAATTCATAAAATATGTCATTGTAAATATGATTGTAGGTAATCAAAATCTTCATCTGTTAATCTTTTTAGCAAGGATGCTATTATTCCAGTTCAATTATTTCTATAAACTGATAAGGGAACAATAGAAAAACATATTAAATAATACTATTGTCGCGTAATGGAGAGTGTGTTACTTCATTACACCAAAAATAATGATTAAAAAGGCACGTCTGAAGCTTGTTTTTTGCATCCTACAGTTGACAAAACATTTTCAGAGAAGCATCGAAATTACTAGAAGGTACGAATTCAGACAAGAACAGTTAATCGTAACTTGCCGTGTGTAACAGTGAGAGAAGGAACAAAACATTCGAAGCGACTAGAAAGGTTTCGATTTTTCGAATACTAGAATGTTCTTTGTTTATGCATATAAAAAGCAGCGTGTAGAGAGATCAGTGGAATTTCGAAGTTAAGTGGAGATTGAGAAGAAGTACGAAAAAAGTAACAAGTGAAGTTATAGTGAAAGTGTATCTAGTGGTAAAAATTAGTGTTCAGTGACTGAGTTTAACCAGAACTATGTAAATACAATGCGTGTCTCCATTTAAGTCACTCTTAAGCAATAAAACATCGATAGGGCAAAAGACGTGCTATCCCCGAACTTATTGAACGTAACACTATTTATACTAAATCGAATTCTCATTAGAATATTAAAGTAATTTCGTAGCATGTACTATAATTAATCATTACTTTTTTTAATATATTAAATTAAAGACATATTAGAAAACTTTAATAGTGTTATTAAGACTGAGTTCTACATGCTTCGTAGTATAATTAGGTTTCATAAATTATATATAAAGCATTTTATAATAAGGTAATAACTGGGAAAATAGTCATACTGGTAAAAAAATAACTGAAAAATTTTGAGTTGGATTCTATTTAAAAACTCCACAGTAATGAACAAGTCCTTTCGTTTGATTCGTCATTTATTTACATTTTCTGGTACACCCTCTAAAATTAAAATTACTTTATTAAAAACATACGTAAGTACGTCTTTTTGGATCATCTACCAGCAACTAAATTTCAACTGTTTCTGTCCCATAAATTACAAGACACACATACACACCGCTTAGACAAAGGTGCGATACGGGACTAGCAAAGGGTATTCCAAGGATGGTTTCATATTTTCATTTGGCGTAAAAAATCTTTAATTTTTTAAATCAAAATTCTTAAAAAGTTGAATATATAGGTAATATACGCAAAGTACAATATAACGATAAATATCTTTAAGTATATCTTCAAGTATATTGGCTCGAAGACCCAAAGCTCTTACTGTGCGAATAAAACGCTACGTAAAAAGGCCATAATAAGGTCATTCACATCGAGGATTGCAGCATGCATGACAGTCGACCTAAAGCTATATTTGAAATGGGAAAACTCAGGCTGTCGTATAAACGATAAGAGCCTAAACCATCTCAGATTTGCTAACGACATAGTGTTAACAGAAGAATCCCCCAGTACTCTAGAGCAAATGATAAGAGAATTATCTCAAGAAAGCAATAAATTCGGCTTAGTAAAGAACGGAAGCAAAACAAAACCTTTGACTAATAGTATACAAGTAGAGATAATGGTAAATGAAAAAAAAAAATTTTCTGCGGTTTTTCTGTGATGCGGTAACAGACAGACAAAAATACTAAAAACTATAGATTCGGCCTCTGTATCGATAATAATGACTACTTATTTCAATAAGATTTTCCAAAAAATATTTAATGTACAGATTCGGCTTAGTTACAATTTTATTATATGTATAGATGAACTTCATTTGTCAATCAAAACTGTAAACAACTCTTATCAATATTATTATAATAACTTATAAGTAGGTATGTATTTTTCAGAGGATCAGCTTAAATCGGTGTGCTCAGAGTTCGGGCTATATGATTCCCTCCGTCACTGGAATTCCTTCAATATTTTAATCAACCTAAAATCAAGGATAATATTCACGAAGAAATTGGCAAAGTGCTTCGTCGCGACCGTCTTCCCATATCTTCTCAGAAAAAAGTACGATTTCAGTATTATTATAAATAATAAATTTAAGAAGGAGAATAATTATTTAAATCAGGAATAAAAAAGCCATTGCTTTTCCCACTATGACGATGAAGCCACGGTAATATAATATGTAATAGGTAGCATTGCCCGCGGCTCCGCCCGCATTCAGATGACCAATAATCAAATTCTTAGGTTTTACATATTAGTATACTCTTACATTACAGTTTTCGTATTTTTTCTCAGAAATGAGATATTTTCCCGCGATAAAAAGTATCCTATATGTTGACCCGGATAACCAGCTATCATCATACCAAATTTCATCAAAATCTGTCCAGTGGTCTCCCGTGATGCGGTAACAGACAGACAGACAAAAATTCTAAAAACTATAGATTCAGCCTCTGTATCGATAATAAAGTCTATTTCAATAAGATTTTCCAAAAAATATTTAATGTACAGATTCGGCTTAGTTACAATTTTATTATATGTATAGATTACCGTGATGAAGCTTATAGCTACGTATTTACATACCTACTCAATTACCCATTTGTCAGTAGGTAACAAGTTTTAATGCGGAAATTAGACGTTATATAATTAATTTAACCATTTATAACATTTCAACGTAATTAAATATTTTACTGGGAATTTATAGTAATTTACATAATGATTTTTTTTTGAAATGAATATCTTTATATATATAATTCTTCTGTGAGTGTGTATGTCACTGAACTTCTCTCAAACGACTGGACCGATTTTGATGAAATTTTTTGTGTGTGTTCAAGGGGATCTGGGAATGGTTTAGATTCACAATTTGAAGAATAATTTTTATCAAAAAAATTACTAAAAAAAGTTTGAAATTTTCAAATTAAAGACGTGTAGACAGGACAACGTCTGTCGGGTCCGCTAGTTATATTATAATATTTATAATTTATCATTTTTTGTCTATATCCATACTGATATTATAAAAGTGAACGTGTGTTTGTTTGTTGGTTCGTTTGTTTGTCCTTCTTTCACGTCAAAACAGAGTGAAGGGTAAGCGTGATTTTTTTGTGTGGAGATAATTGGAGGGCTGGAGATTGATATAAGTAGGCTACTTTTTACTGCGAGAGATTATCTCATTTCAAATGAATTCCATACTAACTGGTAAAACATACCTAGGGACCCGAGCGACGCCAGGGTGAGTCGCTAGTAAATAAATAAAATTGAAATGTATGTGTGTGTATGTCAAAAATCTGTATTATCGAAAAGAGAGGGCTCTCACACCATGAGAAACAGTAGCTATATGAATATTCCTATTATTACTATGAACAATTTACTATAGTGTAGTATTATATGATCTATGCTATTTTTAATTATTATAGATTTTAATAGATGTGTTAGTAATATTTAACAGAATGATTCCGTTAATATGAAAGTGCTATCGTGATGAAATACTTTCAAGTTTGAATCGTAAAAGTCTATTTTTATTAGAAATTAAACTGCCCTATATGAGAAATTCAGTTTACTAATGTGTTCTTTAGATACCGTTATTTAATCTAATATCATAAAAATTCTTTTTGCATTAGATAGCCCGTATATATATATATATATATATATCATCCTTCTTCAATAAACGGGCCAGTTAAGTGCAGTCAAGTTAGTTTTGAGTTATGCGTTTTAAAAGTTTATACCTAATTAAAATGCTATAATTTTAGTGAGCCTTAAATACTGTAGTAGTGACAAGTTAGGATATATTATAATAAAGATTTTATTTTTGTGTAGTTTAAGTAAATATGTGTCATAGAAGTGTATGAAATAAAGAAACTCGTGAGTGAGGTAGTACAGTTAGTTTATGATATTTTAGCAATCGAGTATTCAACGATTTGTTGTATATAACAGTTTTTAACTTTGTTATATGTTCTAAAGTATTTAACGAAGCATTTAGCCGGTTTTACCAGTAGGTATACAGAGTTCGAAAAGATAAGCATTTTCACTTATTTAACTCATTTTTGCCAAAAATGTAGTTAAGCAGGTTTTCGTAGGAAACTCTCGATACATACATTAAAAATATATACCTATATATACATAGAATAAAATTCTAAGTGAGCCAAATCTGTACATTAAATATTTTTTGCAAAATCTTATTGAAATAAACATTATTATCGATACAGAGGCCGAATCTATACTTTTTAGAATTTTCGTCTGTCTATCTGTCTGACTGTTAGAGTTCTCGAGGCGTAAGCTCAGCTTTGCATTTGTGTGAGTAATAGCCAAAAGTAAGGTTAGTCAAAAAAATCACCTAAAAATAAAATCAATGTTTTATCAGAAGGAAATGCTGACATTTTAATTATTAAAAAGAAGCAGTCATGAGGACTGCCGACAGAAGTGAAAATTTAAAACTATAAACAAACAGTTGTTATTTTTGGAGATACAAATTAATTGTTTCATTCATACACCCTACATAGAGTAAAAGTTATATTAATAAAAAAAATCATGTACGATGGTACGGAACCCTTCGTGCACGAATTCGACTCGCACTTGACCGTTTTTTTTTTGTTTTTTTGATATACATACGAAAGAAGTCGCGGGCACAGCTGACAGCTCTACAGTGTCTTAGTAGACATTATAAATAATTCATATTTACGAATATCCGTTTAAACGACATATTACGTAATTTTCTATAAGTACGAGTAGTATCAAATATTTATGGCATAACTTTGTTTTATAATTTCAATCTCCTTGATTGTTAAGTTGTTACATACCGCTACTCGCTAGTGGATATAAGAATTCAAAAGAACATTTTTTTAATATAAGATGGGGCTTCGCAATATTAGTATTACCAGTATATATAGCATATTATGCCTGTATTCGGTCGAATACAATTAAAATTTATATTATAATATATTAAAATTAATATAAAAACAAAAATAAATTATTACAAATATAGCAGATTCAAGAACCGTGTCTGGCACATCTGAAATTTTCATGTGCGAACATTTCAAACATGATGAACACTTCCCTAAAAGTTAATATTAGTCCCGCTGAGTTTCTTTCGCCAGTTCTTCTCAGGTGTGAGGCTTCTTCTTTTCGAACTGGTAGTAGTGGTAGTCAAAAAAATTTAATAATAGATATGATTCTGAATAAAATATTTCGAATTTAGTCAACTTATTATATTATATAGATACTAGTTCATTTAATTTGATTTTAAGAGGTCTATATTTTTGAATTCTTGAGACTTGAGGAATTCTCCAAACAATAATAATTGTTACTGAGGCCGTGTAACAAAAAACCGGTCATCTCTGACTCATATAGGTACGTAGGGATATTTGGAGACACACAAAGACTCTTTAACTCGACGTTATTCCTTTATGTATATTTTATTATTTATCACTGTGTAATGTGTAAGTATATAACGGACATTTAAGTTTATCATTGTTAGATCTTCATCGTCTCATTCTACAATGAGCATTTAGGATAATCTATACAGTAGTAACGAGTAAGTAGGTATAAAACTATATAAGCAAAATGATTTCATGATGAATTAGTTAAAAACATAAACAATTCTAAAGTTCAAGTTTTAATGGCCATTTCAAATCGTATTCTTAGATAACAAAGACTGCCACTATTAACAAAACCGAGCACCAAAAACGAGCTATTACAAAATATAGGTACGTATAATATATATATATATATTAGAGATGGGCCGAAATTCGTTTTACATTCAGTTTAACCGAATTTCGGCAGCTTGAACGAACTTCGGTATTCGGCCGAAATTCGGTTTAAATGCCGAACATTCGGCAATAGAAAAAAAACCTACTTGCACTATTTTGATTGAAATAAATAGAAAGCATGTCTGTCATAACAATAAAAGAAAATTAAGTCTTTTATAAACTCATCAGTCCGATCGGAATCCGGTTTGGGATCAATTGGGGGGGTAGCTGGTAGTAAAATCGGGGGCACTTTAGGAATTTTTGTACCCTATATACCTGCTAACCTTTTAGAGACGTTAAACTTCAGGTTTTTTTTTCTATTACAAATAAACGGGTTCCGATCAGTCATTTATTTTAGTTAGGAACATGTAAACCTTTACACGTACGCGAGTTAAATTAAATCAGTTCTTCTTAATTTGACAATCTCAAAAATCTTTGCCTAATTAAATAGACAAAATGAAATAATCTTCTAACAATTTAGTTACAATTCGTAAATTGAATTTAAAAAAATCACGTTTTTTGTTCACTAACTAAACACTCAAAAATATTAAGTAAGATAATATATATACATAAACATTAATAAGATAAATAAGATTAAGGGTCACGACGTGTCTCTCGAGAAAGCGTGATGAAATTGAACAAAATTTCGGCCGAATTATTTATTCTCTCCGGATGTTCGGCCGAAGTTCGTATTCGGTTCAATCCGCATTTGGTCCATCACTAAATTCTATACTAATATTATAAAGAGGTAAAGTTTGTGATATTGTGAGTTTGTGACGTTGTAGGGGGTAATATCTGGATCTACTGACCGATTTTCAAAATTATTTTACCAATAGAAAGCCACGCTCTTTTTGAGTGTTATAGGCTATTTATTAACCCGAAGAATGAAAAGACTTTTTCATGGTAGTCGGATTTGCAAAGTAAGTCAAGGAAAAAACGGTCGAACGAAAACGTTTCTTACGAACGCTGCCTTAACGATGAGAGATATATGATTATGTTCTAGAGAAAAGTTGTAGAGTTTAATAATTCCTACAAAAAAGTAAGCGATAGCATATGTTTAACTTTTATATTTAAGTCACAAAAAGAATAATACTTTCTTAGATTTACGCGAATATTTGACATTTTAAATAAAACTATCTTTTCGGATTTTGTCGCGGATTTATTTGTATTTTTGTTTCCCGACGTTTCGAATGCTTTACAGCATCCATGGTCACGGGAGAGTCTCTCCCTATTTAAAATCACAAAAAGAAGTTTTTTATATTAAAAAAAAAAACAATTTAAATCGGTAGGTCATATTTATTGGTCATATTATCAACAATTATGAATACACGTAGGTATGGAACCGCGACCGCGTGGTAACCTATTGAGTGATATTTCTATATTATGATGGTTTTTTCATATACAATACGTCAATCTATCTATACTAATATTATGGCCTAAGAGCCCGTGAACGCCAGACCTTCGTCATTTTATAAAACTTGAAAGTTTGTCAGCGCATGCTCCCAACACAGATAAAAACGATGGACCATTATGAAGTTCAGGCTATGGTGGCTTTGGCAGGTACACGGTACTAAAGGTGTGTAAAATATCGATCTAAATTCGTCAAATAATAAAGTGTGATTTTTTGGTATTACCGTCAGAATATTATTAAAAATCACGTCATTCAATGACAGTCACTTAACATCGTGGCAAACCCTTGCCAGACACCCTTTTCATGAAATCATAATTCTACTTGCGTTATAGTATAAAAGCTGATTTTTATATATAATACTTGGGTAATAATTAGATGACTTATAAGACTGCTAGCATAGCATTTATTACAAGCTAGCTTTTATAGCAAGCTAGGGACGAACCCGAGCGAAGCGAGGGTGAGTCGCTAGTAACTTACGAGTATAAGCGAGCGAGCTACAAGTAGAAAAAATCGGACAAGTTTTTTAGAAAACTGTAATATTTATAATAGTAACAGCTAAAATTAAATAAATAATATTTAGTTATAATACTTATAAAAAAATACAAAATATATCATAATACTTATTAAAAAAAGTTTTTAGAAATAAAATCAACAAATATTGTAAGGTACTCTGGTGCCATTTTTGAATTTATAAAATCATTTTTGTAAAATTGTGGGTAGGCACTGTCTGTAACAAGTATATAACGCCTTTGAGATGTCTAAAACCTTAGTCTCTCCCATGACCATGATTGCTATAAAGCATTCGAAAGGTCGGGCCAAAACTCAAAATAAATCCGCGAAATAATTCGAAAAAAAAGATAGTTTTATTTTAAAATTACAAGTAATTGTGTTTCTAAAGTGTAAGTATGATTTATGGAATAAATCCTTAAATATCCTACATATTAAATGCATAATTAAAGTTTTAGTAATAACAATATAGCAAGGGATCAAACTTACGCAATTATTTTGTAATTACGTTTCTTATTATGATTAGTAGATACTTGATACTTGGTATTAATGCTTTTCAATAGAATTAAATAAATAAGGGTTTTAGCATTTGTCGACGTTCATCCCATAAGAGGGTAAAATAGGGGATGAAAGTTTGTGTGAAACCTACCATATTTACAGAGATTTTTTTGTAGTTTAAAGCCGTGGATTATGCTACTAATTAATATGTTTAATAGGTATACAACAGTCTATTAAAATATATTTATTTCACTTGAGGTTTGACAAGAAAACTTATGGTTATTGGAAATTACACAAAAAATTACATAAAATCTTACAACTGCGTGAAAATGAGAGTCGTGGAGGATCGTTATGATACAGATGTTTACGCGTTCGGCGCTCGCGGCTCTCTCCCTGGTCGAGCCACGCCGTCCCTCACGCGTTCGCGGGAGACGGGGGGGCGCGGGCGCCTAAACTATACGATCGTACGAAACACGGCCCTACAGGATCGTACATGTTCCGACACGATACCCCGCGATCACCGTTGTTTGTAAAAACCCCGCGTTACACTCTCCCCCTCTAGCCTAACTAAGTGTCCTCACAGTTGGGCTAGTCTAGGTATCTACGCGGCCTACCACGTTTACGTTTTTCCCTAACGGGAGGCTCTATCTGGCCGGTAAATGGCGTGAGGTGCGAAACGTGATATTTCCCTATATCTCTTCCGGTCTGTACGTTCTCTAACCCGTACGTAGTGGGACTAACTACCTTACCTATCTTGTATGGGCCGTCCCGGCGTGGGATTAACTTCGCCGTCTGTCCACGTCCTGCATCGTTCGGCCCCTGCGTTTTAAGTAGCACCATATCGCCTACCTTATACTCTGGCGGCGATCGCCGTCTCTGGTCAGCAGCCTCCTTCTGAACGGCCTGCGCTTTTTCGTGGATATCCCTAGCTTCATCCAAGGTCGCGGCCATCTTCTTTAGGTATGGGGTAATATTAGGTACAAAATTGTCGTTTTCGACTATGGCCCTCATATCCCTCGCAGAATCGGACGGAGCTCGCAGTTCTCTACCGAAGGTAAGATATGCTGGCGTAAACCCTGTACTGCTGGTAACAGCAGAGTTCATGGCGAACCTAATAGACGCTAGATGCAAATCCCAGGTAGAGTGGTCGTGTCCTACAAGCATAGCCAACTGAGGCTTAATATCTCTATTTTTCCGCTCTATGGGATTAGCCTCTGGGTGATAAAAGGGTGTAAGTGCTTGGCTTATACCTAAAACATGACAAACCTGTTGCATGACCTCGCTCACAAATTGCACACCGTTGTCACTGATGAGCCGTCGAGGAACTCCATATCGAAGGAACACCTCGTTCGCCAGTATTTGTGCACACTCTGCACTGGTTGCGTTCTCTAATGGAAACAATTCCACCCAGCGCGAACACACATCTTCTACGACTAACACCCACCTATTCTTCCTCGGTGTTTCTACGAGCGGACCAAATAAGTCTACGGAGACTACTTCAAACCGCCTTGACACAGCAGGCGTTTGCAGCAGACCTGCAGGTTTGCGATTGTCAGCTTTATACCTTTGACACGGCACACACTCCTTTATATAGTTAGTAATGAATGTGCGCATACCTGGCCAATAATATCTAGCGCGAACACGGCTTAACGTGCGTTCCACGCCGAAATGTCCTGCCGTAGGCGCGTCGTGGAGTTCAGTCATCACTTGCCTGCGTTCGTGTTCTGGCACAACAATACAGCATTCTTCTCCATCGTCTGACTCTAAGCTATACCTATAAAGTATACCATCGGAAATAGTGTACCCACGATCGGACCATGGCCTCCCCCTAGAAGGTTCGTCAGACTCCATGTCCTCAATGATTTTGCGAATCTCTGGATCTAACAGTTGATTGCTGCGGATATCACCACTACTCCTCTTTGGTAAGTCAACGACTGTCATACATAATTCGCACTCACCTTGGTTCTCAGCACAAACTGGTCGCGAAAGCGTATCCGCTACCACGTTCGAGCGTCCCGGTGTGTATTGGATGTTGAGGTCGAACTCTTGCAATGTTAGGGCCCACCTAGCCAGCCGACCACTAGGTGACCTCTGACTCATTAGCCATCGCAAAGGCTGGTGGTCCGTCCTAACCGTTACCTTCGCAGTATCTACGTAACCGCGGAACTTACCTAACGCCCACACGACGGCGAGTGCCTCTCGCTCCGTCGTGGAATAATTCTTCTCTGCACTAGTGAGAAGACGACTTGCGTACTCGATCGGTCTCTCATCGTGTCCCTCCCCCTGCATTAAAACAGCCCCGAGGCAGTAAGCGCTACTGTCGGTGCAGAGAACGAATGGCTTCGACTCGTCCGCCTGACGCAGAATGGGAGCGGATACGAGGAGACGCTTTATCCGCTCAAACGCCTCCTGATGCTCGGCGTCCCATCGCCAGGCACTTGATTTCTTCAGGAGTGTCGTAAGAGGTCTCGCGATTTCAGCATAATTATTAATAAAGCGGCGATACCAACTCGCCGTTTGTAAGAAACATTTTAAATGTTTAACATTCTGAGGGGCGGGCATATTATCAATAGCCGCCGTCTTGTCAGGATCCACCTGGATTCCGCCTGGTACAATAACATGTCCTAAAAACTTAACAGATTCTCTCGCAAAAAAACTCTTACCTCTGTTCACTCTTAAGTTAAACATAGCCAACCGATCAAAGACCGCCTCCAGGTCAGCCAGGTGTCTCTCGAAAGGTCCCGGCGACAGCAGTATCAGATCGTCTAAATACGCTAGGAGCGCTACTTCTTTCAGGTTGGACCGGAATCGGTCCATCAACCTCTGAAAGGTTGCTCCGGAATTCCGCAGTCCCATAGGCATCCTCTTAAATCTAAAGGTACCAAGTGGCGTCGTAAACGCAGTCTTATCTTGGTCCTCTGGGCAGACACTTACCTGATGGTAACCTGAACGAAGGTCCAGAGTAGTCATATATTCACTGGACTTAGCTGCATGCAGAATGTCCTCGATACGTGGAAGCGGGTATCGGTCTGGCTCGGTCACCGCGTTCAATTTCCGGTAATCAATACAGAGCCTTACATTACCGTCCTTCTTCCCCACCAATACCACGTTAGAGGCCCACGGCGACTCACACTCCTCAATGATGTCATCTCGCAGCAGCTTTTCAAGCTCCTTCTGCAAGGCCTCCTTCTTACTCTGTGACATTCTATATGGTGGACAAGCAATTGGTTCTTGTTGTGGACTCACCTTAATTCGATGCGTGGCGAACTCCGTCGCCGGTCCATCGCGTGCAAATTGCGGCGCGCGATCCTCAATAAACGCATTAAGTCTATTCTGTTGCTCCTGGGTTAACATAGATCCTTCGTCTGCGCGCAACATCAGCTCATCAGATGCGGCATGCAATAAATCTGTACCTGCAGGGTCAAGTGTGTACGAATAAATAAAATTAAAGCACTGTCCGGGACTATCCATAAATGTCCAAGTGCGATGGGCAACGTTTATTACCATTCCGGCCCGAGACAAGAAATCTATACCTAGAAGTGTTCTAGTGTCACAACCTGGCAACACTAGTAATTGACACATTACACTATGGCCTTCGATATCTATACCTACCTCGGCCGTCAACAAGTCTCTCCACCCTTGTGTACCGTCAGCCAGGTGTACAAATCGTTTAACTTTACTAAAGTGTACTCCCAAGTCTACTAAAATTTTATATAATAAAGGACTCGCAATACTATGCGTAGCGCCCGTATCCACTATCGCCACTCCGGTACGACCCATAATGGATATATTAACCATAGGATACGATTCACGCGTACTCACGTTAGTTAACTTAATACATGACGCACTTGTATTACCTATACTACTATTATTATTATTAACGCAATTATCGTGTTTATTAAATTCTACATCCAAATTATTGAACGAAGTTTTACCATCCGAATTCGTTAAAGTTTTCACACAAATATCACATTTCGACCTCACGACACCTTCCTTACCACAACCGTAACAACGTATACCCTTACGCGTGCTATCGCTATACAAACGTTTATCATTATTATTATTGTTAATAACCTTCTCACGATTGCGACATTCTTCACTAAGATGCCCAAATAATTTACAATAACTACATCGGGGCCTATTATTTTTATTACTACGCGGAGTGATCGCGTTCGTACTATCAAAACTCGATCGAGTGAGATCGCGACCGGTAGTAGTGACCGATGTTCGTGAAATCGCGTTTTTACAATTACTACTATTATTGTTATCCTTATTTACCTTAAGAGTTTTATACATATCCTCCGCGATCCTCGTTTTATACATTAAGTCATCTAAATTACGAACATTATCTCGGGAAACTCTTTTAACAATACGTCGGTGTAATAACCCGTAACAAATATCAACTTGCACTATTTCATCGAGCTTATACGGTAACTTTGCAATTAACGCTCGCACTTTACACAAAAACGACTCGGCGCGTTCTTCTTCTTGCTGCTCCGTAGCGAAGATCCGCCGTAGAATCTGATGTGCGGGCTGCGCCACGCCATACGCCGCGCGTAGGCGGGCGACCGCGTCCGCCCATGTAGTCACCGACGCCTTAACGCCGCGCCACCATACTGCCGCTTCACCCTCCAGCAACATCGGCAATCCGCGGAGTGCGAGCTCGTCACTCACGGCCGCACACTCCTTAAATATCTCGACGGCATCCAGGAACGCTTCTAATACCTCGGCGTCCTGGGACGACCCGTTGAACCGCGCCGTGCACTTAGTAAAATTTGCGTCGACACTCGCGACGCTGGCAGCAATACCACTCCCGCTGTTCATATTATTTGTTTGAGAGGCCACGACTGGGGTGGAGGCCCTAAATTCACTGCTGGACGTCATCAGAGAATTGATAAGGCTTCTATTTGCTTCCATTTGCGCACGCGTGATCGTTTCCATCAGCGCGGATAGGAAGTGTTCAGGGAGCTGGGATGCTGGTTGCTGTGTCGAGCCGGCTCGCGCAGCTCCGTCCACGTGGCCGTGCTCGATGGTGCTCTCCTCTCCCTCTGCGGCATCATCCCCTCGCTGCTGCCGAAGCGTTTCCCCTCTCCTCGTCATAGGCATCTTCACGCACTAGTATATAAGTTTAAAAGTTCGAGCCACTAGTATGGGCGCCAGTTTAATAGGTATACAACAGTCTATTAAAATATATTTATTTCACTTGAGGTTTGACAAGAAAACTTATGGTTATTGGAAATTACACAAAAAATTACATAAAATCTTACAACTGCGTGAAAATGAGAGTCGTGGAGGATCGTTATGATACAGATGTTTACGCGTTCGGCGCTCGCGGCTCTCTCCCTGGTCGAGCCACGCCGTCCCTCACGCGTTCGCGGGAGACGGGGGGGGCGCGGGCGCCTAAACTATACGATCGTACGAAACACGGCCCTACAGGATCGTACATGTTCCGACACGATACCCCGCGATCACCGTTGTTTGTAAAAACCCCGCGTTACATATGTTAAAAAATTAATTCATTTGGCAGATTCATTTTTAATGTACCTACCCAAAGGTATCTGAGAATTTCAGAAATAAAGTTTTTTTTTCTTTTAAAAAATCTGAATAAAATATTTAGTTTTTAATTGTCATATTTACTCCGACTATCACATCATCATCATCCCTTTAAAATAGTTTCGATGCTTAACATCTGCCAGGCGTTCCACGATGGCATGTTTTTTTCTGTATAATAAGATATTAGTTATTTTATTAATTTTGAAACTCATATTTAAAATATCTACAATAATTATGCTTATCTTTCTAAATTCTGTATAAATATATCAAGGGATTAACATTGATAGACTTTCGTCTATCTACTTACATAGTAGGTATTAATGTATGACGCATAAATTAACAATTATTATCAATTAACAATTTGAATTAGGTTTAGAAGAAGCAGATTGTAGAATTAGGCGAAGCTATAGAATATAATATAAGAACTTATTATATAGATGATACCTACTTGTTTTATTGATGATACTTGTGTCATCGATAATCGAACCCTAATATAGAAGAAGCGCTTAGACTTTTCCAGGCAGATTTCGACGCGCTTGCAAAATGATAACAAGATGTCGGTCTTATCATTAATGTCTCAAAAACTAAGTTTATGTACATATTCTCAAGTATAATAAAGAAATAAATTCTCAAGTACAATAAATAAAAAAGAAATAAATTCTCAAGTAGAATAAAATTAACCGCTCACAATCACCATTGTAGACACAACTATATAAGCTATGGTTGCCAATATCCACCCGTAGAAATGGTATAAAGTCAGCGACACCCGGTCTAATCATTGACGATCGTTTTATAAATGAAAAACTCATATAAATAGTGTTTGTGATAAACTACGAGCCTTGTTATCAAAGTTGAGTTTAATATGGAATAAAATTTCTTTTCCAATATATATTTGTTATAGAACATTGGGTGAGTCAATAATTTCATATGGACTAAGCAGTTACGGTCATGCATATAAAACTCATATTGATTAAATATACAACTTACAGTTAAGACTCATAAAAACACAATTATATTACAAAGTAATGCCGGTACATAGAATTCGTTACTTGTTAGTTGTTACTGGAAGAACAATATTTTAATACAAAACTACAAGGAATCAAAAACAATGAAAAACATTTTGTAAGAAGCAATATATTATCTATGTACATATTACATACATAAATAATAAATTAAAAATTTGAAATTTTTAAATATAAAAATAATTATGGAAAACAGATATTGGAATATGCAATCCCTTCTTTACTTAAAAACTTATCTAAAACTTTAAAAGATGAAATTAACGAAAAAAATATTAAATAGGTATATATTAAAAAAACTATTATCTAGAGCAGCCTGTATAGTACCGTTGTAATACAAACCGATTATACGCTAGTGTCACGGTAATGTTATACATACAATGTTGTAACTCGGCCCTGTCCTTAAAATAATTATCTACAGCCGCGCGGTAGGTACATAACCACGCGAAAGGGCTTTTTTGATGTCGGAAAATGCATTTAATCATACCACCTGATCCCCCTGGTGGTGATGTGGGGCTCACCGGCTAGAAGAGCCGGTACTACCCACTAAAACCCGACATTCCCCTCCCCTCCGCCTTAATGGGACGCCGTAGGATCGCTTGCGCATAACTACTATGGCGCCCCGGCGGCAGGTCTGCCAACGGCTGACCACCACACCGATGGGGCTGCTCCACAGTCAACTCTGCTACACCAGAGAAGTACCCGGAGCATCCCCATTAAACCGAACCTCCTCCCACCGAAGTGGGCCACCTCCAATCGGCTGCAGAGGACAGGGAGAGCGGCAACGAAACACCGACACTCCTCTTCCCCTGCAGCCCCACCGCGTCCGCCATCAAACGGTGGCGGCCCCGTCTAGGCCGCGGAAGGTAGGGAGAACGGCGCACCGAAATACCGGCACTCTTCTTCCGCCGCGGCCTACCCCTCCGCCGGATGCGGGCCTGCGACCACAGTCCCGCAACCGGCACCCATCATCCGGTTGTGGGGCCAAGCGGTCCCACCACCGGTGGCCGCAACGTCTTCGGCTCGAGGCCTAGACGAGCGGCCCCACCCAAGCCATTTGGTCCGCGCCAGATTTCTCCGGTACCACCCGCCGCCCTAAGCGGGTGGCATTCCCCTATCCGCCACCTGGGGACGCGCCCGGTAGGAGTTGGCTTCTCCCCCGGGACGCGATAGGGCTGCCCGCCTACAGTATTTTAATTTCATCTACCTACTTGAGTTTCTAGTTTTGTGATTTCAAATATTATATTTTTTATTTAAAAAATACTATTAGTAGCTTTGATTAAAAAATCTCAAATTTATAATGGTGGTATGTGACCCTTATAAATTTGAGATTGAAAAATATTTGCGCCTCGAGTGAGACGTACGAAAAGCTTTATTGTTAAATTTAACAGTATAAAGAATCCGCATTCTGATAAAAAGTTTAATTAAAAACACTTTAATTTTTATTTTTAATTAAATTAAACCATTTTTATTTTTAACTAGCACTGCCCGCGGCTCCGCCCGCGTTCAGATGACCAAAAACCAAATTATAAGATAATATATGAATTTAGTTTTTAGTCACCTGAACGCGGGCGGGCAGTGTTGCCGTAATAGGAAACCTGTATTTCGGCAGATACAGTGTCAATGCTTGGGGGATTATTAATGTCAATACTAAATTATCTATTTAGATAGCGAGTATACAATATTGATACTAGTATAATATTATATGATCAGTGATATTGAGTTGAGACTTGAGAAAGATATTACCATCGTTGAGTGTTATCTATGCTTAAAATAAAACTGTAGAGGTCGAATGTCTGTATATAGATTTTTTTTGCTGAAAACCGAGTCAGGGGGATGTAAGAAAAGAAATATAACAAATCCAGATTTTGTTCAATGTCTGTTTCTCTGTTCGTGCTAATCTTCGAAACTGTTGGACTGATTTTAATGAAATTTTGTATGGTGGTACCTTATATCCCTGGGCAACATTTTAGATACTTTTCATGCCGGAAAGTTAAAGATTTCCCGTGGGATAGTTAAAAACTATAGTAACTTATACAGCTTAGTAGACAACAATTTATGCACATGATTTAGTAAAATTTGGCATGCTGATACCTTATATTGCCGGTCAAACAACAGGTTACTTCTTATCCCGGAAAAATGAACAGTTTCTGTGGGATTGATCTGTTTGTACTTTTTTAGAGGCGAACCCGAGCAAAGCGTGGGTGAATAATATGTATGTACATTGTATTTATGTGTGGACAGTGTGCGTGCGTGCGTGCGTGCGTGCATGCGTGCGTGCGTGCGCGTGTGTTGTATAAGGGTAGTGATTATATAATTGAAGTAGTTCTTATCTGGAGTAAATCAGCAGTTAGTCTGTGTTGGAGTAATCCTGTTTTAGAAGCCACTCCGTAAGTTTAAGTTTTAGGTCGTAAGTATTTACGTCTATTTTGTTCAGTTTTTAAAGTCTCTACTAATATTATAAAGAGGTAAATTTTATGATATTTTGAGTTTGTGATGTTGTAGGGAGTAAATCTGAATCTACAGAACCAGATTTTCAAAATTCTTTTACCAATAGAAAGCCACGTTCTTTCTGAGTGTCATAGGCTATATATTACCCCGAAGAATGAAAAGACTTTTTCATGGTAGTCGGATTTGCAAAGTAACTCGGACAAAAAACGGTCGAACGAAAACGTTTCTTACGAACGCTGCCTTAACGATGAGAGATACATCATTATGTTCTAGAGAAAAGTTGTAGAGCTTAATAATGCCTACAAAATCAGCGACAGCATATGTCTAATTTTTATATTTAAGTCACAAAAAGTAGGTTTTTAAATTAAAAAAATTATTTAAATCGGTAGGTCATGTTTGCCGCCGGGGCGCCGCAGTAGTTATGCGCAAGCGATCCTACGGCGTCCCATTAAGGCGCAGGGGAGAGGAATGTCGGGTTTTAGTGGGTAGTACCGGCTCTTCTAGCCGGTGAGCCCCACATCACCACCTGGGGGATCAGGTGGTATGCGTAAATGAAATAAAATCCCGACATAAAAAAAAAACGTCATGTTTATTGGTCATATTATCAACAATTCTGAATTCTTATCAAAATAAGTAAATTTATCGTCTAAAATGTTTAAAACAACAAACTTTTCCCTATTACTACATATAATTTGGACAAATGGTTAAAGAGATAATACGACATATTCGTAGGTATGGAACCGCGACCGTGTCGTAATCTATTGAGTGATATTTCTATATGATGGTTTTTTTATATACAATACTATCCGTCGATCTATCTATACTAATATTATAAAGAGGTAAAGTTTATGAGTTTGTGAATGGTGAGTTTGTGACGTTGTAGAGGGTAATCTCTGGATCTACTTAACCGATTTAGATGAAATTTGGTAAGAACATAGTTTAAGACCCTGGGAAGGACGTAGGTTACTTTTTATCCCGGAAATCATCTTTAAGGGGGTGAAAATGGGAATGAAAGTTTGTATGAGGAATCAACCTAGGGACGAACCCGAGCGAAGCGAGGCTGAGTCGCTAGTTTTAATACATTATATCTAGGTTAAAAAAATTAACAGACTTAAATCAAGTTGAAATAATATCAACCACTATTTTAGTAGGTAGGTAATAATGATAACTTTAAAATATATTTATCGCTTAATTATTAAGTGTTTCTTTGTTTTATTACTATGTTTATTTACAAAAAAAAAGTAAAAGTGTAAAGGTCAAATACAACAAGACAACATTGTTAAATCTTTTTAATGACAAAATTGCGTACATTTTTGTTTAATAATTATAATAAATCGGTTATCATATAAATTATAAACATACTATGTAATAATATAAGTTCTGTAAATCAAAACAACAGCATGTTATTATCTTTATGTAGGTACCTACATTTATCGGTATGAATCATGAAAATTGTGTAGTTGTGTACCTAAAATGGACCTACACGTCTTGTCAATCGACTTTCGCGTTTATATAGATAACATGAGACTTGAGAGAGTTCAATTTTAGGTCAAAAGTCCGAAGTTGTCTTGAGCCAAGGCCTTTATGTGACCGAATACAATATTTTAACATACTAGCCTATACCCTTTACTACACTCGCTTCACATTCTTCACATCTAGAGTCCGTACCATTACACAATATTGTACCTATGTAGTTTGTACTTTGTACCGTACAGATAGAGCAAATAAAAAAAAGAATAGGTACTTTGTTTTATCTGACCTTCTGTACTTTTGACTTTTGCGTAATTTATTAAAAATGTGCTTTAATTAATTATAGTAATCTATTAAAAATATAATCAAATGATTTTATTGTTAGACAGACCGACACCAGAGACTTGCTGCAGCCTTTTGATAAAAAAACCTATATAAAGGTTATAAAGATAAAATACAGTTCATTCGAAATCGTGTTGAATTTTATTATCTATGTACATATAATATAATATTAATTTATCTTATTATCCGTTACTTAATCACTTTAATTATTGAAAATTATCGGCTGCATGAAAAACGACCAATTATAATGAGTACAACAACAACCGCACTGTGTGCCTATGATAATGCTAATTAAGTCATAATTATTTCAAATTTTAAATAGTTTTTTGTTCATGTAGATAAAGTTATTTTATAAAATTCATTCATATACCTACTAAACTAGCTAACAGAGGTAAGGCGACTCTAAATATAATAAGACTCTATATATAATATTTCTAAGAAGACTTTTAAGTAGCACATAAGCTACAATGGACCATAACTGGTCAACATAGCTAGGGCCGACCTCGGCACCACACTCAATAAAATAAATAAATAAATAAGTAGCACATTAATAAATTCAAATGAGCAAGATAACTTATTCATATTATGTATTTTAATCTTTTAATTTTATACGTTATCTAATCATTTAATTTTGTACGTTATGTTGATGAGAGTAGCAAATACTAACGCTGGACAAGAGACTCATCAAAATAACGTACTAGAAAAATTGTAGATCCATATTCAGTATTTTCTACTTTTTAAAATAAAACTATCTTTTCGAATTATTTCGTGGATTTATTTTGATTTTTGGTTCCCGACGTTTCGAATGCTTTACAGCATCCATGGTCACGGGAGAGACTGAGGTGTTACATGTCTTGAAGGTATAGTTATTACAGACAGCCTACCCACAATTTTCATTTTGTTAATTGAAGTAGCCTGGAGGCAATCATTTCATTCCCAAGGTGTGCCATCTATAAAATCATTTATTGTATAATAGCCTTTTTAGCACACAAATGTTCCTTAACATTTTTTTTGAATTTGGCGATAGAAGCCTTTTGAACATTTTCTAGGATCCTGTTGTACAAGCGTATACATTGTCCATAAAAAGAATTACTGACTCTGTGTAGATGAGTGACAGGCATTACAAGTTTGTGTTTGCTCCTAGTATTGATGTTATGCATGTCACACTTCATTCATGGGAAATTCTGGAGGACATTCTTGGGAAATTCGTGTATATTTTTACGGACATACATAAAATTTTGGTACACGTACTGAGAAGCAACAGTCAATACTTTTATTTATTTAAACTTATCTCTTAATGGCACTCTAGGACCTAAACTATAAATTGCACGAATAGCTCTTTTCTGCACGACAATAATTGTATTATTAGCAGCTGCATTTCCCCATAGTAAGATACCATAAGACATAACACTATGAAAATAACTAAAATATACTATACGAGCTGTATCTACATCAGTAAGAAGTCTTTTTTTTAACCGCGAACGCTGCAGAGCTGAGTCTACTCGCTAGCCCCTCAACATGGGGGCCCCACTGCAATTTCGAATCTATGATAATACCTAGGAATTTAGTGGACTCTACAGGTTTTAACACTTCGCCATTTAATATTACACCATCATCAACAAGTTTGGCATTAGGTATTAAGAATTTTATTAATTTTGTCTTTTTATTATTTACTTAATAATAAATTATTTGAATCAAACCAATAGACAACCTTTGATAGAGCATCATTTACATCGTCGTACATTAGCGAGTTTCGTGTCATCAGCGAACAATACTACCTCATGTTTGTCCTGTACAAAAAATTTCAAATCATTAATATAAATTCCGCGGTCGGGCTTAGCTAGTACCCATTGCTTGTTCAGTGGGTATAGCAGTATAGCTGGACAAAATTTCAGGCATCGTAAAATATGTGTTGTCAGATTTAAGCTGGCTCTCTAGCTATAGCGACAGTGATAGCCCAGTGACACGCTCGCGTGGATAACCGAGTAATGCGGGTTCAATCTCTGTCTCGCACATCTGATATTTTCATGTGCGAATCATTTCTAACATGAAAAAGGGCTGTAAATACATATATTTTGTTAGTTCCCTCACGGACTTACATACAGATATTTAATGTAAAATATTTATTTTCATAATGTAAAAATGACGATTTAAAAGAGCTTGTAAAAGTCTATTTAAATAAAGTATATTTTGATGGATTGATTAAAAAATACGTACAAAGTAAGAAGCCGACTAGTCGGCCCTTTTTGCAGACTATTCGCCGACTACAAAAGTGGCCGACTAGTCGGCGACTAATCGGCACATCTCTAATTATAATACAATCCAAAAAAATATTTATGATCAGAATTACTTAAAACTTGGTATTAATGCTCTTCAATAAAATTAAATAAATACGTGTCTTAGCATTTTTCGCAATTCATTCTACGAGTATAAGGGGGTAAGATAGGGGATGAAAGTTTGTATGAAACTACCTTTTTAGGTATTTTTTAGTTTTAGTGCGAGCGAAGCCGCGGATTCTGCTAGTAATTTATATACATGTATTAACTGATCAAATATAACATTTAATAAAGAAGTAGATAGGACTAAATAGTATATATAGACCTACTAGTTAAAACATACTATGGCTTTAAATTCCCATACACAAAACCTACACAAGTAGGTACTAACTCTTTTACTGGACGGTTTTTAGGGTTCTGTAAAAAAGGCAAAAACGGAACATATACAATTTCGTCTTGTCTGGTCCGGTAATATCTAATTTTAGGATAATAGAGTTTCCATATTAATTTCAACGAAAATTATTATGAAGAAGATATATTGAGTAGTTTTTGAGATATCAGATCACAATATTTTCGAATATAACATGATAACACATTAAAATTTAATTTATGAAATGAATATTGTAGATCGATACAAATTAAACATTATAGGTAGCTAGGTACATATATTTCTAATCATAAAATGAAAAAGTATTATAAATAAGTAATACAATTTTTATAAAAAAATATTTTATTTTAATTACTTATATGAGCAGCATATAAAATCATTGTAATACAAAATATTATGATATCCGTTTTATCGAATTATCACAGTTTCCGTTGCATTACCTATAAAACTATCAGCTGTAAATATTACGTATCAAGTTCTGAGCATTCACACATGCTTGTAGACATTTTTCACATTACACAAATATTTATTTTACAATATCATAGGTATTTAATAATGTTAAAACATAAAATATCATTATATAATGTCCATAAAGATACTTTTTATTAATTACTTAAAATACTATAGACACTAAAATTACATTTAGTAGTTTTACCTACATAGGTACGTACATAATTTAATCCAAAATTAAATTTTTCCCTATTTCGATTTCTACCGTATGTAGAGTAAAAAATTGCGAATAAATCTAATTATTGTTCATAAGAAAGTGAACTTGGATCATAGATGTTCATCATTTTGCTTTACTTTATCATAATAAGTCTTGTCACTTAATTCTACTGCCTCTTGCGATTTATCGCTTTCATCGTGGACTTTATGTGCCCGTGGGCCAATGAGTGATAAAACTACAGGCAAGAAACATAAACCATTAAAAAGGCCAAAAATTATAACAAGTAAAAATATTTTGAAAAATGACTGAAACGTATAGGCTTTTGACATACTGAGAAGCGATAATGATAATAATGTAGAACCACCACCTAACAAAACAGCAGAACCTATGGATGTTACGGTTTGATACGCCCTTTCATGACGACTGCCCTGCGTTATTGTCAAAAAGGTATGGCCAACGTGGGCGGCGTAATCTACACAGAGACCAATCGCGAGTTCGAGACCAATGCAACATACAATGTCGACAGTCATACCCCACCTTTGCATCCAACCTAAAACATTTACAATTGTCAATAAAACACAAATAAATATCCATAAACACATTTGAAGATTTGTTATCAAAATAACAGTACAAATCATAACACAAAACAAAGCTAACTCTATATTTCTTTCAACTTCAACTGCTATTATCTCATCAGTAACCCAATTTGCAAAAGCTTTAGACCATACACTGCGATAACCAGACCCTGAAGTTATATTTGTTGTCTTAACAATCTCCTTGATACGGTTCATGGCTGGTATATATTGTTCAGGACCTTCAAATTTAGTGAATCTGAATGGCATAGATGAGGCAGTAATTTTACGAATTGGATGACCACATATGAGAGGATCCATAAACCTAAAATTTATCTGATAACGCCCTCCGACTTGGCTAAATAAAAATCTAGTTAAATATCTTTTAAAGTTTTCATCAGAAACCGAGGTGTTTCTTAAATTACGATTGTAATTTTTTAAAACATATCCATGAAAAGTATCAACCCATGAATTAACTTCAGCTATGTAAGATTCATTTTTCAATATTTGTATCATATCATGTAATTTTGCAAATTCTCTGTGATAATCTAAGTCGTCTAAGAATATAACTCCAGGTTGGCCCGTGTCAGGGTAATATTCATCATGGACATTTATAAAATCTTTATAGTATGAACCATCCGGAACAAACCATCTTGGATCAAATCTTTGTTCCAATTTGAATACTGCTGCTATACTAAAACTAGTCATAACCACAGTGAATAACAATATAATAGCTTTTCCACATTTTGTGAAGATAACCTTTTTATATATTATTGCAAATATCTTTTGGAAATAAGTTTTCTCAACTGATACTTGAATTTCTTTCTTATGTTTATAACAAAACAATATACCATTTCTATTTTCATGTATTCGTTTAAGGTCTAAAGTAAAAACTGCTACGTAAAATGTGACAGAATAACAAAAAATAAAGAAGACTCCAGCCGCTGCATATATACAAAATGACTTTAGCGAAGGCAAAATTGTGATAGCACCTATTAACAATGCTACAATATCAGTAAATGATGTTATTACTATTGATACTCCAGCATGTCTTAACATGTGGCCAACCTTGATGGGGATACTTTTATGGTTATCTGAAGCTATGACAATCTTCCAACAAGCATTCATTACAAACATATCATCTACACCTAACCCCATTAAAAGAAAAGGCAGAGATGAATGTACAGGTCCAAAAGGTATTCCAAATAAAGAACACCAACTTACTGCACTTATATAGGCTAATCCAACATTCAACAAACCAATACTTCCTAATGTTAATCTTATCTCTAACCAATTAAAATGTGAAACTGCAACAAGAACATAAAACAACATCAAAATTATACCTATAAATAATTTATCTAATTCTTGAAACATTGATTCTCCTGATGTATCTGCAAAACTTCTTCCTGCTTCATAGAAAATGTTTACATTTGCATTATTATGAGATAAAGACTCGGCATATTTTAAGTATTCTTTTTCCCAGAGAGCTAATGGGATGGAAACCCATTCTTCAGTACCAACTAAATTACCAACTTCATTAAGATCAACTTGTGTCATGTTTACTTCCATATACCAAGTTAATAAAAGAGATTTTGCTAATACAATATCTCCATTTTCATCATGCTCTAACCCTCCTAAGAACTTAGTAAAGTCTGTTGGATGACCAGTTCTGGGGTTTACTTTCTCTTGATTAACTCCTCTTATTATTTCTTTCTTTGTAACATTTTCAATCAAGGTAATATTACTTTTCCAAATATCTAATATGTTATATTGTAAACATGTTAATGGAAAACTTTCAATTAAATTGCAATAAAAATCATCATCAATCAAAAGAGAAAAATCAGACAAGTCTTCATTCTGTAAAGATTTATTGCTATTAGCATTTATTGAATCTTCAGATCTTGATTTCCAATTAGTACTAAGAAAATTAACAACAGGAACTTTGAAACATAAATCACTTACAGAATAAGTTTTATTTTGAAAATTAGTCTCCAATGAGTTAACATGACTTGTAATATTGTGAACGAATTGTAAAATATTTGGATCTAAAACATTATCTGCTGTTATTAACAATTTCTGAAGTCTAAAATTTGTTCCAAAATTATTTATGTACCAATTTGTATCATAAAAAAAATCCGAATCAGGTGGTACCCATAATTTCATAGGATTCTTTTCTATGTGAAATGTAAATAATCCACCACAACTCAGTACCACAAATACCCATGTTGCTATGATGACTCTCCATGGATGTCTCGCAACAATTACTCCAAGAGAGAAAAAAACTCTCTCAACAAATGTAACGAAGATAGATGAAATATATTCCCATAACCGTTGAGGTGAGTTTTTCTTCTTTTTATTAGGCATAGGTAAGAATTATCACAAATTTAAAGTTTAAAGCACTAAGTCACCTCACAAAGAGTAATACTCGATGAGGTTTTTTTCATTACACCTAATTCATGCATTCATGAACACATTCAACCACAAATTTATTTGGAGCTTACAAAATATGCTCACCATTGGGGAACTGCATACAAACTAAATTTCATTTAATAACAGCACTGCTATCACTTCTATCGAAGAGAAGTTTTATATTTAGATGATAATAATTTAGCTTTCTTCTGTTTGAATTTTTAGATTTTCATTTCAGGCATATATTTCTTTGTGTAAATAAAATTTCTTGTTAATTAAAATCAAATGCAAACATCCTTCTACCTGATTTTCAAAATAAGAAGGCACATAAGTTCACACAATCACTCTGTCCTGACAAACAACACACAAGAGTATTTTCGTAATTCGTATTTTAATTTGAATTTTCACACTGTCAAAAGTCATAACTCATAACCATAGATCAGTGTTGCCCACACTGGAAATTTTACCCCCCTAAAAGTAATTTCAAAAACCCTAAAACCTCATATTATGTGACTATTTGAAAAATATAGGTTTTTATCTAATATATTTTTTTTAAATGATTACAAATTGAGTAAAAAACTCATTTATGATTATTATTATTATCAAAATTATATAAACATTTACAAATAATAATAAATTCCATAGATAGTTTAGAAAATAATAAAAAAGAGGTATAATTTTACGAAGTCTTTTACCAAAACTTTATAAACACTACAAATATTTTTCACTGCTAAAAATCCCCGGTGATATTTTATGACCCCTGGTAACTTACCAGCACAAACTCAGAAATGTTACCAGTTATGGCATTATGCGGTTCACCACTATACTCGGAATTATAATTCGATTCCACATTTGACATTAGCTACTGTCATTTTGTAAAATAATGATACCACATATAATAGTGTAGTGATGAACACAAAAATCGATAAGCAATCGCGATTGATGTTTATGTAATCATAATATTGGTGTGCCAATTAAAGACTAAATTATTGATTTTTATTTAAATAAATACATAATTATTCATAATAATTATTTATTAATTAGTAACCACTGCTTTATTTTATAAAAAGTTAATATTTTTGTTTTTTATATTAAAAACAAAACTTATAATAAAAGAGTCTAAATAGATAGTTTTCTGTATTGGCAACCCGTGCGCGCTCGTGCAGCTATCGCCATTTTGTTTATCTTGTCATTCGGCAGTCGGCTTCATTCTCCCTTTTTCTTTGTTTTCGCTGGGGAAACCCATCATGGGGAGCCTGCCGCCGTCATGGGCAGGGTACTGTGAGACTCCTACTCACTAAAACCCACAGCGGAACCCTTCGCCGCAGTGCAATGGGGCGTGCAGGCTCGCTTTCGCACTCACTGCAACACCCCTGCGGACGGCCCGTACCACGCGGGCCAGCCTCGCCTAAATCAGGATGCCCTCGGTTCGCAGGGCATGCTTCATTCTCCCAGTCTGACTGCACGAATATCTTGTTTCATTGCGAATCGATATTTAGTTATTTTGTTGGGTTTTTGCTATGTTGTGTTTGTTGTTATGTTTATAGTATTTTGTGAACTTTGAGTGAATCTATTTGTTTTGGTTTTCCATCAAAATGGATCCTCAGCCAAGTACATCACAAAAAGACGTGGATGTTTTCTTGTTCCCAATAAAAAACCTCCACGAAAAGCTTTCACTGTTACTGAAAAAGTAATGATCCGCAACGCCTGCAAGTATAATAACATAATAAAACCTTCAAATTGACAGACGTGAGAAATTTATTTGAGGAAGGTATTCAAAAAATTACGGCTACCGAATGTTCTAAATGTGTACCCCATGTTGTCAAATAAGAGGAAAAAATGAGTAGGCTAGATATGTTAATTGACAATATCACAGACACATATATAATAAACGTTACAGAAAGCGATAGCGATAGCGATGATGGCGACGATTTATAAAATAAAATATTACCATAATACATCTATTTGTTTTATTTCTCATGTTCCTTCATGATCACATTTATTTATTTATTTCACACACAATTATTAAAGAAAACTCTCAGATCCTTAATAAAATTAATCGTCATAACTAAATTATCCGTTCAGAAATATTTAATTTCCTGATATACTTAGTTTCTATTAAGTAGTAGTTGTTTAGATATACTACTATAAACGAGAGGAATCGATCCGGAAATATTCCATTTCTGTATCGAATAATTTCGCAACGTCACTATTTAGTACTTGTCATAACGTCGCAACACTGAAATTATCAAATCTGGAATCGAATTAAAATTCCGAGTATAGATGTCATATTTATTATAAAATAATTCAAAAATGAAAATAGTCAACTCATCAAAAAGTTCAATGGTGCTGGTGCAAATTTCCCCCCTAAATTTGGTGGTAAAACCCCTAAGCGGCTACACTGCCATAGATATAAGATAGAACGGACAACAGATTATACGTCACACAGATGAGTAAAAACAGAACCTTGAAAGAGGTACCCTACCCCAGCCTGCAAATTTATGATATTCGCAATGAAAAAAATACTAATCGATAGATTTTTAATAGCTCAATTCAACTACGTAGCCCTTCCAAATTGCTCACCATTAATTATAAAATTAAAAATCAATAAAGTCCTTGAAAAAAAATTCATTTATCCGTATATTCAAACTCCTATATCTTTTGATGTATAATATATTTCAAATTGCTCAAAGTTCTAAAACACTGCTCAAGTTGCATTTGTAATTGCTCAAGTAGAGTTCTCACCAGCTCCACTTTCCTTAATTATTAAATAAATATAAATAGTTTGAATAAATTTAACGTATAGATAGGTGAGTGCTGCGCATGCGCGCAAACAGCAGTATTATTAAATTATTGATTGCTGATCAGAGTTCAAAATTCCTTTATATTAAAGGCAGTTTATATTCATGCAGTTTGTTTCTTTGAAATAAAAATGTCATTAAACTATATGTATATTTAAAAATAAAAAAAGTTCCGTCTTGTATTGATGTTAATAACATTTTACTAATGATCCCTGTCATGGCTATTACCTTAATAGAATAAGCATTTGAACATAAGATTTTGTCTTAATTTATCTGTTGGTATTAATTTTCATTTATTGGTAGATTCCAGATCTGTTCTTTATGTTATAATATCTGAAGTGGAATCACGTAATGTGAACAATTCATAAATTCAATAAATTTAAAGAAATCCACCGAGAAACAGAATTAAGACGTTGAATTGGAACGATTGTCCAAGCCCGCCGAGGCCGACCGACAATGCGCGGTGCGCATGCGCACGCTCACTTAACCTACGTTACATTTATTACAACTATACTTTTAATTATTTAATAATCAGCGAAAGTGGAGCTGGTAAAAACTCTACTTGAGCAATTACAAATGCAACTTGAGCAGTATTTTAGAACTTTGAGCAATTTGAAATATTGTAAACATCAAAAGATATAGGAGTTTGAATATACAGATAAATTAATTTTTTTCAAAGACTTTATTGATTTTTAATTAAATAATTAAAGGTGAGCAATTTGAAAGGGCTACGTAGTTAAATTGAGCTATTGAAAATCTATCGATTAGTATTTTTTTCATTGCAAATATCATAAATTTGCAGGCTGGGGTAGGGTAGGTCCTTGAAAGCATGGATGACAAATACTTGAAAGACTATAAATTGTCACAGATTATAGAGGAAAATAAAACATTTCCCAGTGAATGACAGTTGCAGAATATATATGCTATAGACACACACGAATCCGGCGATAAATCGGATGAAACTTCTTTAGAATCGTGATTTGAATCTCGATAAATGGCAAATGAGTCACGACAAAGAGACAAGCACATAAATAAAAAGGGTTAAGTTGGCGAGAGAATGAGTTAGAATACATTAAACAGGAAGTGAAAAATAATAATCATAAAATTCAAAATAGCAGACTCTCAAAGATGGCGACTGTTTTTTTATGCACCCCCATTATATGGCTATCAATTGAAAATACTTGATGAGCGAAACACAAAACGCGAAAGCAAAGTAACATTATTGTAAATCCAATATGGCGAACTCCCAAAGATGATAGACTGTTTCTTTATGCACGTGAAAAGAGCTTGAAATGAAACTTAGTTAGAATCGTTCACTATTGTGATTTGAAACTCGATCAAACAAAAAAATGTCATGACAAAGAGATAAACACATAAATATATAAGATTAAGCTGACAAAATTAATTACTGAATAATAAGTATAATGTAATGTATATTTAAGTCAAATAAAATGTAAAATAATTATAATTATCCTACTCCTGCTACTCTATATTCATTGCATTCTCTCGTAAGTTACTTTTCTGAAGTTTCATTATCGTGTATTGAATTGTACACACACGCACTTTTTTCCCCTGTGCGTGCGATTTTTTTTTTTAACTGGCGGTAAAAAATGCAGCAATCGTACACATCTTCATCTAGCTGGTCTAACGTCTATGTTCGACATTCATGTTCACTGTTTATTATTCATCCACAAGACCACAGATTAGGTAGACTACTTTTCACCACTCTTGTTAACCTCATTGGATTTTGACTCTTGTTGTCTGTTGTCACAAATTTGTCAACTTATCAGTTGTCAGTTGTCATTTGTCAATTGTCATCCATGGTTGTCACTGTCAGTTGTCACTGAGTAGTGAGTTTACACTGTTTACTTATGTCTCCTAAATCCTAATTCTCCTATTAATTATTATATTCTGCGCTAAGTATACAATTACTGTATAAATATTATGATCTGAGGTTTATCAGTTCGTTATATTTATTTATTACATCAAATATAATATATTGACTAAGTCAAATATTTATCAAGTTGAAATAATTTGATCAGTTACCCAATAGATTTTTAATATCATGAAATATATTTTGAAATTATTAGACAGCATAAATCGTTGTTTAATACCAAAATTTGCTAAAAATATTGATGAAACAACGAACCATGTAGAATTGAGCATTCGTAATAACAATTTAGACCAAAACTTTCAATTACTTGAACAATATCTTGGAGATTTGGACTTAGCAAATACAAAAGAAGCTTCAGCTATAGTATCAGCTTTGCTTATTTTATATAAGGAATTATCATGCGACTGCCCAGGAAATGGTGAAAAGAGCCAGGAATATTCAAAAAAACTAAACATTTATTTTGAACTATTATGTGGGTTACGTCTTGATAATATTCTTCATCAAAATACTCATTTTAATGTTCAGGAAATATATGATAAATGCTTAGAAGATCTGCACTTAAAACTCTCATATGAGAATTTCAAAAAATATCCTGGCCAAATTGAAGTCTATTGTTCTATTGTTAAAGATGTGAGAGTAAGTTAATAAAAAGTTTTAAAATATTTTAATGATTATATTTTTCAGTTAATACAATAGTATCATTTGAACACTTACTATTTTCAGAAATATAATGTTAAAATAAGACCCCAAACAATATTTCCAGTCTCCCTTCTCTTAATTGAAGATTACATAACAGCACACAATAGTAAAGGCTTAATATGCTGCTTGTCTATTTTAAGATGTTTGGTAAGTTAAATTTAAACTCTTTTTAAGTTTTGGTATCTCAAAAGGAAAAAAGGATCCCTCAAAGAAAAATTATAGGATCACTTCATTGTCTGTCTGTTAAGACCTTTTTGCATAGAAATATGCAAGATATCAAGTTAAAATTAATATCTAATAATAATGTCCTCTTCTTGAACGATTTCAGCCACGGTAGCCATTAAGACTATCCATCTGCGCAGGAGATATTATATTGCCAAATGTGTGAAAAGATATAAGTGCACTCTCTATTCCTGTCACTCATACTCCAGTGACGAGACTATTACTCGACATGAGACCATGAGAGTTAAGGCGCGGGACCAACGGCTTTACATGTTCTCTGAGGCATGAGGGTGCATCACTGATAACTTTCGAACTCCTGGCTATTACTAAAACTTACCAAATAGAAAGACTCAATAACTAAACTTGGCCCAACCTGGTACTCGAACCCAGGACCTTCGGATGAGCAGCCTAGCTAGCATGTACGCTAGCCACTACACCACCGTGACCACGCAAAATAGAGGCAAAGTCGTCAAATTGCGGAAACCAACCCGTATATACCATACCATACTCTAATGATACCATAATACGAAATACTGAGGTCTGCAATCCCTTGGAACTTCACGCACAACGGACCAGAAGGGAGTCTAAGTGCGGAAAATGAGTCTACTTTACATTACATTCCCTTGGAACTGTGAAAAAAATAATTTCGCATATTTTGATACTTGCAAGGGAATCAAAATCTATGGGGTATTTCCCTTAGAGCTAGAATCATGAAATTTAGCAAGAAGCAATGTCTTATAGCACAAGTAAAGGGAAAAATCCGAAAACCATAAATTTATAGTTATATCACAAAAATAAAATGTCTTTTTGATTAAAAACTTATTTTCTTGGTTAATACACAACACATATATAACTTTAAATACATACATACATACATATTATAAATACAAACATTCATGCTCATCACACAAATGAATGCCCCCACCGAGACTCGAACCCGTGACCTTCTCTGATTCTCTTATACTGCATACTGTAAGTTTTCTTTTTTATTAACAGGAGTACAAAGATTTTGAATGTGGAAATTATTATGAAGTTATTTATAGAAGTCTTACAAAGGCTTTTATTGAAAAAGATGCGGATATAACAAAGTTAACACATGCCTGCCTTTTAGAGCTTTGTAAAATTTTTCCACCTGAAATAAAGGTAAAACTAATTTTCATCATCGATGTTACTTTTTGTTTTTTTATATTTTAAAGTAAAAAATTAAGATAATGAAGTGAATTATAATACATTTTAGAGCGCAAGATTAGATGATATGTATACTGGAATACTTGATCAATTGAGTACGGAAACAAATTTATATAGAAAAGCTGAATGTTTAAGATTTGCTAAAAATATCATCCAATTACATCAAGTGGATTGTATCAGTAAGAGTGAATTCAAAACTATTATTTGTGACAGTTTAGATGTATGCACAAATGAGGCTGTGGCTGATATACTCTTAGTTGTTACACTTCAGGTAAATGTAGTTGCTTGAAGAAAATAAAAAAATAACATTGTTTTTATTGATTAAATACTCTATGAATAAAGGTTTTTAATCGATTTATTTTAATTTTCAGTGCTTAGAAGAATGGATTGGGTACTGCTGGTGTGTGTGGAAGTTTTCTTCAGATCATAAATTAATATCAACTTTATTAAAAGTATTGTATGAATGTAAAAATGAAGAAACAGCTACTCAGATTCAGAAACTTGTGGTGACTATGATTAACATCTGCAAAGTGGAAGAACAAAAACAAATTTTGGTTAACTTAGAAAAAGCTAATGTTATAAAAAATGAAAATTTTAAACAGAGAATAAATTTAATAAAACAAGAAATTCATGTCTAAAAAATTTTTTATTTATAAAATAATATCTTTATACAAAATTCTATCATGTCAAATATCATGTTAATTATGATGGTCCCCTTTTAATTTGTCCCACTGTTAATATTGATCAAGTCATTGCAAACTTCAGTAATGCTAGGTCTGTTCTTCCAGTTGTACTTGAAGCAACATCTGGCCAAATCATAAACTTTAATACCATTTTTCCAAGTTTCAACAATTGGATCTAATAAAGGAGTGATATCTTCTTGAGTGCAGTTTTCCTCAACATAATGTTTTATGTTATAATTACAGCCATTATGGTTAATGATGGGTTTAAGACCCGTGAGTAATTCTAACAGTACAATACCATAACTAAAGATATCTGTTTTTTGAGTAACCATTCCTTGTAAAGCTTCAGGTGCCATATATGCAGATGTTCCCATAAAACAAGTTGTCATAAATGTAGCATCATATTGCTTAGCAACGCCAAAATCGCACAGCTGTAAAAAAAATAGTTAAATGTTTCAATTTTCAGATTAAGAGAGAGACTACACAATTTACATGGTGTCATATTCTATTTTAATAAGATATATTTAAATCCATCTTTAAATTGCTGCACCATGGAAATCAAAGTCATTAAGTAATCCTACAATGTATATACAAGGTAAGTAATATTAAAAATACCTTAGGCACATAATCTTTAGTCAGAAGAATGTTGGCAGTTTTGACATCTCCATGAATAATTTTTTTATTTAATTTTTGTGAAACTGAATCAGCCCCTGTCCCTACATCAGCATTATCCTTATTATGCAATGATTCTTCACTTGTGTGTAAGTATTTTAATCCTTCAGCTATTCCCACCATTATAATTATTCTTTGAGCTTCAACTCTTAACTCTTTAGCCTCAATTATTTTTTCTAAAGAACCTCCATCTACATATTCACAAACAATACATGGTGTTGGTCCATTTCTAGAGTAACCTATGATAGACACGATGTTCTTATGTCGGAACTGAGATAAAAACTTTACTTCTGCATTAAATATCTTCATAGCAATGTCAGGTCTACGATGTATGTTAGGATGAGAACTATGAGCTCTCTTAACAGCAAGCATACCATATTTTTGATGTTTTCCAACAAAAACATCCCCGAAACCTCCACTACCTATTTTTCCTCTAAGACCTTTTGGACCAATATCTTCTAATTCATTAGAAAAGTTTCCTGTAATACTTTCCAATTCATAATAATCAAAATTATTTAGCTTTACATCTTCTAGTATAGTGGTCTCTATTACTGACGACATAGGAATATCTGGAAAAGTTTGCTGATAATTGTTCATGTCATATTTACTATAATTTTGATTAGTATTTTCAGAGTAACTCTGAAATGAACTTTCAGTATCTGAAGAATCACTTGTTAAACGTGAAGTTGACTTTTGACTAAAGTTCTTAGATGCCGATGGCATCACTCTCAAAGCTTCTTCTGTTGTTGTGTCTTCTGAGAAATCTATTAAGTCAGACTGAGATTCTTTCTCAACTGAGGCCTCATCTGTACTATTTTCAGAAAAATGTATGAAATCACTAACAGATTCCATTTTTTTATTTGTTCCATTACAATCTTTATTAGAGAATGACATGTTATTACTGAATCCTAGATCTAAACTTTCTTCATTTAATATTTCAGTAATACCTGTTATAGGTGCGGGTGGACCATGCGTTGGGCGCTTAGGCAAGGGTTCTATAAAACAATAGGTTAAATGAATGAAAATCATATGAGGTTTTAAGACTACTTCCACTACTTATTAATATTATCTATACATATAATAAAATTGTAACTGATCGCTATCTGTAGGTACTTAGGAGATATTTGAGAAACGCTATTATTGAGGGTCTTTATTAACGTAATAGAACCCAAAACAATGATTTTTACTTAACCGATATTGGTACGGTTTTCACCAGTATATGGTGGTAAGCTTCACTTAACATTTAGTATTTGGTTTTTTTCAATCGGTTCATAGATATAAGTTATGTCAATTTAAAGACTCAGCTATTGGACGAACCCGAGCGAAGCGAGGATGAGTCGCTCAGATATAATAAATGTAAAGTATTCAATTAATACTAGAATGTTTTTGCCATCCTAATAAAATATATGATTAATTACATAATATGTACCTTTTAACATGTGTGCTATTAGGTCAGCAGCTCTATATATTTCTGCTTTAATTAAAATATCTTTTAAATGACTTAGAGTAGGCCTAACTCTGCCTGATGTCCCCCATTCATCCATGAGTATCTCTGCACATTTTTGATTATTTGATTTTGCATCCTCTTCTATTAATCTAAAATATATATTCAAACATTAAAAATATGCACCTACTAATACTTTTAGTTTTGTATCATAATTGAAGCATTTTATTATAAAATAGCAATAACTATTTATTATGCAAGCAAGACATTATTATGATTTTTTTTAAATGAAAAGTACTTACAATTCATGGTGCTGTAATTGAATATAATTTTATGTTGTTTCAAAAATAAGATGTATTTACTAGGAAATTCTTTTATTACAGGTTTAATTTGATTTGTATCGGCTGGCACCGTCTTCGAAAATATCTGATTAGGATAGCTACCAATCAGTTGTTTTTACTTCTTAGTGATTTTTTTAAGACGGTTTTTACCCGACTGCGGCGAAGCCCAAAGGAGGGTTATGTGTTTGACATGTATGTATGTCTGATCTTATGTTTCCTCGCAATTACTAAACGGCTTAAGCGAATTTGATCATCCATTTATCATTCAATTCGTCTTAATAATGCGAGTGTCATATAGGTCAATAAAAATCAAATTGGCGGATACTAGGAGAAAAAAAATGTCTACTTTAACTTAATAGAGAACAAGTTGACGAAAGAACATGGATAGTCGGAAACATGCATACATACACATATGTACATATTTTAGAATACCTGCGAATGTATGCCTCCGACTGCATAATACTGTGTTCCTTCGTCAACTTGTTCTCTTCCTTTTAGTTCGCTTTTTACGCAGTCGGGTTTTTCATTTTTGTAAATAATTTTAAATTTTTAATTTTCAATTTTAGTGTAAACATAGTAAGAGCAAAGTAAGAAAAAGGTATTTTAAAAATTCAGTAGGTAGATGAAAAATCATGCCCTATTGTCTACACTTAAGGGTGGGTTTTTTTTTCAAATTTAAGTGGGACCAACTTTGAAGTAAACCCTATCCAATAAAAAAATAATCATCAAAATCGGACTACTTTGTATATAGCTATGCGTTGTCAAACATAAAAAAAATTATGTGTCAAATTGAGAACCACCTCCTTTTTTTCGTCAATTAGTAAAAATCACCACATATAATTTGAAATAGGTATATCGGTATATTTTTAACCGACTTCCAAAAAGGAGGAGGTTCTCAATTCGACGGAATCTCTTTTTTTTATGTATGTTCACCGATTACTCTTATTATTATTAGATTAGTTTTTTTTTCTTCTTTTGTTTATTGTACACATAAAATTTTAATGGAATAATTCTATAAAAGGATGTGCATACTTTTAAATTAAATTTATATACAAATAGGTAAAATTATAATGTTGAATAAATATTTTTATGTAAATTTAGTTAGTAAGCCTTTATAATAAATAAATAAATAAATAAATAAATTACTCGAAGACGCCTGAACCGATTTGGAATTTTTTTTGTTTCAAAGGGTATACTTCCCTGCAGGTGTGCCATATAAATTTTATCGAAACCGGTCAAGCGGATTTTTTTTAAATCAACAAATAAATTATTCTTTAGAATATTCTTTAGAATCGTTGTGATTTGAAACTCGATGCAACGGAAATGCGACAGTAAAAAGAGACAAACATATAAATATATAGGATTAAGCTGGCGATAGAATGAGATAGAATACATTGCGATGATGCCATGGTAACCGTTGTTATTTGATAGAATACATTACACAGGAAGTGAAAAATAATAAAATTCATTACTGATTATTATGTAATGTTTATATTTATGTCAAATAAAATGTAAAATAACTTTTAAACTTGGTAAAAATATTATAAAAAAATCCTTATGATTATCCTACTCCTGATACTCTATATTCATATCATTTTCTGAAGTTTCACTTCTACGATGTGTGAATTGCACATTTATTAAGTTTTTATTTTAAATAAATTGCTTAATTGAACATGTTATTAAAAAACTTTCTTCTAACAAATTACCTGCTTATTACGTCTACACTAAAAATGGACAAATAAAAACTTAAAAAAACCGAATTCCAGGCACTAAAATGTAAAAAATAACTAAACGGGGGGTTTCGTTTAGAATAGATACCTAATCAGATATTTTCGTAGTCGGTGCCAGCCGACAATATTTTAAGATATTATATATATATATATATATATATATATATATATGGCGGCCGTTTAGAATTGGGGACTTGGCCCCTAGCGGAGTGGGTGGTATTTCTGGATAAGGGACGTGATAGGGAGTCGAAATGTTAAATAAAAATTGTCCGCGAACGTATGAGTAAAAAGTTATTGAGACTTAAAGTTACAACATTTCCATACATTATTTTGACATTACTACCATTTAGACACTTGGAGTCAAAACGTCACTTTCAATTGTCAAAATGATCTCCAGATGATTGTCTTTATTTGTACTTTGCGTGAAATTCGAATTTTCTAGTTTTCTAGTCATTTATGGCACTCGCCGGCCGCTACCGCGGCACGCTCGCTTCGCTCGCTCGGCTCGTGCGTTGTGGCAACTGTTCTAACCTAACCTAACCAAGATATGAGGAATAATAAATAAATAATCTTAAATGTTCTAACCTAACCTAACCCAGATATGAGGAATAATAAATAAATAAATAATCTTAAATGTTCTAACCTAACCTAACCCAGATATGAGGAATAATAAATAAATAATCTTAAATGTTCTAACCTAACCTAACCCAGATATGAGGAATAAATAATCTTAAATGTTCTAACCTAACCTAACCAAGATATGACGAATAATAAATAAATAACCTGTCTTAAATTAACCACGATGTCGCAAAATAAAAACCAAAAGTAAATAATACATTTAGATTTTAAAAATAGTCTACTCACGTTTATAAATTGTTTACACTAACACTATGAACACTTAAAACTATAAAAATAATATTAAAACAAAAACAAGAAACGAAAGTATATAAAAATTAACAAAAACTAATAACTAATGGAAAATACACAGAGTACAGAGTCACAAATTATGAAACTTCGCGGTATTTTAAGAACACCCGCCAATAATACTGAATTCACAGATAAAAAAATGTTTTTTTTTTTACTAAATGTACAATTGTAAAACAATATATTTTACATAAATCAGATAAAAAATCATAAATGTATTTATGAAATGAAAATAATATTTTTCTTTTTATTTATTTATTTATTAATATTAATATTTTACCAACAGAAAAAGCAAAAATAATCAAATATAATCTGTTGTCATTTAAGCGGTAATATAAACAAAGTGTCAGTTTTGCTTTTGTCAAAATGTAAGATCATTTTGTTTGTGTTGTGAAATTATTAAAATATTAAATACAATAAAGCATTAATTGTTGTGAAAATGTGTAATGTACATAAAAAAGGATGCGTACTATTCGTTAAAGGTATGTTTATCTGTTGTAATCACTTATTTAGGTAAAGAAATGTATGGAAATGTGTTAGATATGTTATAACTTTAAGTCTCAATAACTTTTTACTCGTACGTTTCCTCCAAATATTTTTAATATATTTTGACTCTCTGTCACCTCCCCTATCTAAAAATACTACCCACTCCGAATGGTGGTAAAGAAATATATGAAAATGTATGGAAATGTTGTAACTTTAAGTCTCAATAACTTTTTACTCATACGTTCGCGGACAATTTTTATTTAACATTTCGACTCCCTATCACGTCCCTTATCCAGAAATACCACCCACTCCGCTAGGGGCCAAGTCCCCAATTCTGAATTTGTGCCATATATATATATATATATATATATATATATATATATATATATATATATATATGTACAAGATATCTAATAGGTAAATATGTGTTTTACGTATCGAAATATATTACGAGTAGATTTGCTTTCCATCGGCTCATTCGGTCAGATGTTTCATTCATATGACTAGGGAATAAGGGTATTTAAATCGAATAAAGGAATCTTATTCTTCAATATTTCACATAATCTTACCTTATTTCTTCATTATTATATTTACAACCAGAATTTTCATCTTGTAATTTTTTTGGAATAATAGACATCACTCTTTTCCAGTCATCATTAATCTCTAATATATTAACAACTTGACAAAGAACATCAGCAGGGAGTTTGCGAAATTCGACGTTTTTAAGCATGATGAGATAAAAGCACTTAATTATTCAAGTTACGATCTTTTAAAACTTGTGTGTACTGTGTGTATCATAATTCTTATCGACTGAGAGTTGCCATTTTGACCTCCTGATAATAAAGTTCACTCATTAATATTGGTTAAAACTAAGCATTGGTAGTTGGTACAAAATATTGTTTTTGGGATTTCCCATAACATGCAACCAGTGATGCCGTTTGACAGGTCACTATCGATAGATAGTGTATCTATAGCCCGGCAATAGTGGGAATATCGATAGTAGCAATAGAGTCGCGACTCCCGTCTTTTTTTGTATCAACGCTTCGTTTTTCCCAATATTTAATGAGTGAAACTGATATCTTTGTTATCAGGAGGTCAAAATGGCAACTCTCATTAGAATTAATGATACACTATAGACCTAGACAATGGATGGACTGACCAATAAATACACTCATGAAATTGACAACTCCTTAGAAAGAGAGAAAGCGAACGTACAGCCAATACCTGTCCTTTATTCCAATATGAATTTATTAATAGAATTTATACTATACCTAATAATTTGTATTCAGCCCATTTTAACGTCCCACTGCTGGGCACGGGCCTCCCTACAATACGAGGGGGATCAGGCCATAGTCCACCTCGCTGGCCAAGTGCGGGTTGGCGGACTTCACATGTCTTTTGAAAACTTGCTAGGTTCTCTTCAGACATGTAGGTTTCCTCACGATGTTTTCCTTCACCTAATAATTTATTAAAAACTATAATATTATAATGGAATGAAAATTATTATAAATATCTATGTTCATTAATCGTATTTCAATTACAGAAGACTTCTAGCCGCACATATTTTGTTTTGTCTCTGTCACGCCTTTCCGCCATTTTTAGCTCAAGGCCCACGGCTGGCGCCTGGCACACCGCACAGTGGCAGTTGGCAATATTTGTCATCCATGCTTTATAGAAAATAAAATTATTCACACGTTACGTTGGTTACGTTTAACGTTTAGTATAGATTGCTCAGAAATGAGATATTTTATGTTGACCCGGATAACCAGCTATCATCATACTAAATTTCATCAAAATCTATCCAGTGGTTTTCCCGTGATGCGGTAAAAGAGAGACAGACAAACAGACAGACAGACAAAAAATCTAAAGACTAAAGATTCGGCCTCTGTATCGATAATAATGTCTATTTTGAATTTTCCAAAAAATTATAATGTACAGATTCGGCTTAGTTAGAATTTTATTATATGTACCTATAGTCTATTATATTATACTATTTTATTATATGTACATATAGTATTATTAAATGTATATATATATATTATAGATAAAGGTGACATTGTCAAAATGATTTTATTTGTCCTCCATGGTTGGCACTTAATTTATTAATAACGTAATATTTGATAGTGGTTCTACTTCTAGGGATGTGAGTTGGACGGAAAAAAATCGATTTTTCTCTCTTTAAAATAAATCTGTTTGTAAAAAATCGATTAGCTAATCGATTAATTAATCGATTTTATCGAACTATTTGAAAAGTTGCATTTTTTTGTACATTATAATAAAGTGACCAAATCCGTATCTAAAACAACAATCTGTTGGTTTAAAAACTAAAAAACAAACCAAGTTTTTTCAACTTAAATAATGAGTAAACTGAATAAAATTATTGCTACTAATTTTTAGTAGGTACTATTTAACATTTTAATGTAATGTGTATAAAACAAAACGAAATGTGTAGTTTGGCTATATTGATTTAATGCAACAACGCATATCTTATCTTATTTACTTTAAAAAAAGAGAGTAAGTAATATAATAAATTCATTAAAAATCGATTTTTAATATTAAGTGAATCGATCATCTATTAAAAATCGATTATGTTTTCACATCCCTGTCTACCTTTGTTGTTCCTACTTCCTGGTCTATGGACTATGGTAGTGGCTTATAATTTATACTAGCATTGCCCGCGGCTCCGCCCGCGTTCAGATGACCAAAAACCAAATTCTTAGGTTTTACATATTAGTATACTCTTACATTGCAGTTTTTGTATTTTTTCTCTGAAAAGAGATATTTTTCCGCGGTAAAAAGTACCCTATATGTTGACTCGGATAACCAGCTATTACCATACCAAATTTCATCAAAATCCCTTCAATGGTTTTTCTGTGATGCGGTAACAGACAGACAGACAGACAAAAATTCTAAAAAGTAAAGATTCGGCCTCTGCATCGATAATAATGACTATTTTAATAACATTTTCCAAAAAATATTTAATGTACAGATTCGGCTTCGTTACAATTTTATTATATGTATGTATAGATATGTAGCAATATACTCTATGGGAAGTGGTTAGTGTTTACTGCAAAGAGTATAGTATTATACTGTTATGTATTTTCAATTCTGAAGTGTTGAAGTGCTTTTTTCTCATCATGCTTAAAAACGTCGAACTTCGCAAACTCCCTGCTGATGTTCTTTGTCAAGTTGTTAATATATTAGAGATAAACGATGACTGGAAAAGAGTCATGTCTATTATTCCAAAAAAAATACAAGATGAAAATTCTGCACGTAAATATAATAATGAACACATAAGGTAAGATTATGTAAAATATTGAAGAATGTGTTTTATTCGATTTTATTACCACAATTGTCCCGTTATATGGAAAGGGGGCGGGCTTATCTAACTAAATATGAAAAAAAACCGATGTTATTTGCTTATTTTTATGAATAACTAGCGGCTCACCCTCGCTTCGCTCGGGTTTGTCACTAGGTACGTTTTAAATAGACATAGTTATTAGCCAGCGTTAGCCATATAAATTTTAATTTTTTTGTTAATAATATTGACTTAATATTTATACGATTCTAACGTCACTCAATTGTCATCAATGTTTTGCCTTCCCGGAACCTCTCTACTAACACTTATGTTATGGTATTAAAGTTCAAAATGACTTTTAAGTATTATTACGAATCTTTTGTAGGGAAGTATAGAAAAGTGTTGTTTTTAGACTTTTTCAAGGCAATTTTTTAAATTTTTCTCTCCGTAAGAACCATCCTCGTATTTCAAGGAATATTCTAAATAAAGAATTAGTGAAATCGGTTCAGCTGCTCTCGAGATTTGCGCTTACCAACACATTCAGCTATTCCTTTTTATATTATATATATGATTAATACTGGCTGTATTTTTTTATGCGTCTTTTTTATTTATTTGGTTTAATATTTAATACATGTGTTCTTTATATATATTTTTTTATTCCATTGTAGCCGATTTAAATAAGATGTCACTGTGACCATTCTTGATCTATTGTGTTCGCTGCATTTTGTACTAGAGTAAACAACTAAACCCTGCAAATTGCGATACATATGATACTAAAATCTAATAAATCTAAATGCCTTTATCTAATGACCACTATGTAATATTAAATCAGTTAAGAAAGAATTCTCTAGTAAATACATCTTATTTTTCAAACAACAACATAAAATTACTATCAATCACACTACCATGAAATGTACTTTTCCTTTTAATATATCAACTCAGAATACAGAACCAACTGTTAGTTCTGTATTCTGAGCATAATAAATAGTTATTGCTATTTTATAATAAATTACTACAAATAAAACAAAACTGAAAGTCTGTAGGTGCTAATTTTTACATGTTTGAATATGTAATCATTAATGTAATTTGTCAAAAAATATATATCTGCAAGAGTTAGAAATACTTATTTTATTAAAACAATAAAATATTTTATAAATATTTTAGATTAATAGAAGAGCATGCAAAATCAAGTAATCAAAAATGTGCAGAGATACTCATGGATGAATGGGGGACATCAGGCAGAGTTAGGCCTACTCTAAGTCATTTAAAAGATATTTTAATTAAAGCAGAAATATATAGAGCTGCTGACCTAATAGCACACATGTTAAAAGGTACATTGGTAATTAATCATAAATTATTATTAAGATTGTAAAAACATACTAATACTAATTGCATACTTCAAATTTATTATATATAATATTAATTGATGAATTTGAATTAAAAAGTACTGATATGGTATCATATAAAAATATTATAAAGTAATAAAATTATAAGAAGTGGAAGAACTCTTTCAACCTTGTATGATTTTCCAATAAATATGGTTATAATTTCATTAATTTAATGTAATATTTTATAGAACCCTTGCCTAAGCGCCCAACCTATGGTCCAGCTGCACCTATAACAAGTATTACTGAAATGTTAAATGAAGAAGGTTTAGATCAAGGATTCAGTAATAACATGTCAGTCTCTAATAAAGATTATAATGGAACAACTAGAAAAATGGAATCTGTTAGTGATTTTATACATTTTTCTGGTAATAGCACAGATGAGGCCCCAGTTGAGAAAGAATCTCAGTCTGACTTAATAGAGTTCACAAAAGACACAAGAACAGAAGAATCTTTGAATGTACCAGCATTGAGTGTACTGATGGCATCTAAGAATTTTAGTCAAAAGTCGACTTCACCTTTAACGAATGACTCTTCGGATACTGAAAGTTCATTTCAGAGTTACTCTGAAAATACTAATCAAAATTATAGTAAATATGACATGAACAATTATCAGCAAACTTTTCCAGATATTCCTATGTCGTCAGGAATAGAGACCACTATACTAGAAGATGTAAAGCTAAATAATTTTGATTATTATGAATTGGAAAGTATTACAGGAAACTTTTCTAATGAATTAGAAGATGGTCCAAAAGGTCTTAGAGGGAAAATAGGTAGTGGAGGTTTCGGGAATGTTTTTGTTGGAAAACATCAAAAATATGGTATGCTTGCTGTCAAGAAAGCCCATAGTTCCCATCTTAACATAGATCGTAGACCTAATATTGCTATGAAGATATTTAATGCAGAAGTAAAATTTTTATCTCAGTTTAGACATAAAAACATTGTGTCTATCATAGGTTACTCAAGAAACGGACCAACACCATGTATTGTTTGTGAATATGTAGATGGAGGTTCTTTAGAAAAAATAATTGAGGCTAAAGAGTTAAGAGTTGAAGCTCAAAGAATAAATATAATGGTAGGAATAGCTGAAGGATTAAAATACTTACACACAAGTGAAGAATCATTGCATAATAAGGATAATGCTGATGTAGGGTCAGGTGCTGATTCAGTTCCACAAAAATTAAATAAAAAAATTATTCATGGAGATGTTAAAACTGCCAATATTCTTCTGACTAAAGATTATGTGCCTAAGGTATTTTTAATATTACTTACCTTGTATATACATTGTAGGATTACTTAATGACTTTGATTTCCATGGTGCAGCAATTTAAAGATGGATTTAAATATATCTTATTAAAATAGAATATGACACCATGTAAATTGTGTAGTCTCTCTCTTAATCTGAAAATTGAAACATTTAACTATTTTTTTTACAGCTGTGCGATTTTGGCGTTGCTAAGCAATATGATGCTACATTTATGACAACTTGTTTTATGGGAACATCTGCATATATGGCACCTGAAGCTTTACAAGGAACGGTTACTCAAAAAACAGATATCTTTAGTTATGGTATTGTACTGTTAGAATTACTCACGGGTCTTAAACCCATCATTAACCATAATGGCTGTAATTATAACATAAAACATTATGTTGAGGAAAACTGCACTCAAGAAGATATCACTCCTTTATTAGATCCAATTGTTGAAACTTGGAAAAATGGTAGTAAAGTTTATGATTTGGCCAGAAGTTGTTTCAAGTACAACTGGAAGAATAGACCTAGCATTACTGAAGTTTGCAACGACTTGATCAATATTAACAATGGGACAAATTAAAAGGGGACCATCATAATTAACATTATCTATATATTTTGACATGATAGAATTTTGTATAAAGATATTATTTTTTAAATAAAAGATTTTTAGACATAAATTTCTTGTTTTTTCTAAGTTAACCAAAATTTGTTTTTGTTCTTCCACTTTGCAGATGTTAATCATAGTCACCACAAGTCATACAATACTTTGATATTTATGATCTGAAAAAAACTTCTACACACACCAGCAGTACCCAATCCATACTTCTAAGCACTGAAAATTAAAATAAATCGATTAAAAGCCTTTTATTCATAGAGTATTTAATCTTTTTTTTTTCTTCATTTTATGCAACTACATTTACCTGAAGTGTAACAACTAAGAGTATATCGCCACAGCCTCATTTGTGCATACATCTAAATTGTCACAAATAAAAGTTTTGAATTCACTCTTACTGATGCAATCCACTTGATGTAATTGGATGATATTTTTAGCAAATCTCAAACATTCAGCCTTTCTATATAAATTTGTTTCCGTACTCAATTGAAAAAAGTATTCCAGTATACGTATCATCTCATCTGGCACTCTAAATTATAATTTACTTTATTATCTTGTTACTTAAAAAATAAAAAAACATAAGTACATCAGCAATGAAAATTAGTTTTCGAAGTAAGTTCGCGAGATCTACAGGTCTACGGAATGCTTTCCCGTAGCTGACTCGTGGATCGATTAATTCAAGCTTTCAGATCCACGGGAAAATTTCCCGCACTTTTCAGAAAAATGTAAAGGCTCAAAAGCCAACTAAATTATCAAGCCAAATATACTCTTTATTAACGGCTCACCCTTGTTTTGCTCGGGTTCGCCTCTAGAAATAAGAAAAACAAAAACAAATCCCTCAGGAACCGTATATTTTTTCGGGATACATATTTTTATCGGCAGTATAAAGTATCAATCAGCATGTCAAATTTTACTAAATTAAGTGCATAAGTTGTTGTGTACTAAGCTTTATAAGTTACTATAGTTTTTTAACTATCCCACGGGAACTCCTTAATTTTCCGGAATGAAAAGTATCTAAAATGTTGACCGGGGATATAAGGTACCACCATACAATTTTTTTTTAAATCGGTCAAACAGTTTCATGTACAAACATACAAACAGACAGAAACAAAAAATCGATAAAATTTGGATTTGTTCTATTTCTCTTCTTAACATACTGTCGGTGTGCGCGCGCATCGTAATTTTTTTTCTCATAATTTTTTCAAAACGTCCCAAAAGAAATATAACTTCAAAAAAATATATACAAAGAACTCGAATGGAACATTGTAAAAAAAACTAAATCGATGTGACTTACATAAAAGATGCATATTCCCTCCACGACCGCGGACACGTCGGCGTTACAGTCAACAATAGATTTCTTAGAAATTTAATTAATTTCTTAGTAATTTAATTAATTTCTAAGAAATTTACTTGAAGGTGATATTGTATTTAATCGAATTAATTTAAGTATAATACCCGATTTCACCAACATCACTTAAGCTACCACCTACGTATGGGGTTCCTAGCTTAAAAATTCCTCTAAACTAGTCCCTTAATTAAATTTCGTTTTACTATCGTCAGAGTCCGTATTTCTAGTACCTATATTTTGGGTGGCATTTTATTATTAATTTGTTAATTTTTACGTGACCCTGTCGGTGAAACAGAAACTGTCCCCTAACAGCCCCCTAATCATGCTTAGGGGATCCCTTAAACTTAGGTGACGTTGGTGAAATCGGGCATTAGTCATGTAAATGTACGAGACGGGTATGATTATTTATCTCATCTCAATCGTTGTCACTGTTTACCATTACCTCAATGGCACTAGTTATAGGATCGATTGCATCATATATTTTAGTTAATATTTCGGCTGGTTTGGTGGGAGTAACCCTCTTATTGTTAGACAGCACTGGCTAGAAAAGCTAATACACTTCTAATGGAAAAGTACCAAGAGCAACCTAAGACACCCTGCGCCTCACAGTGTGTCTCTTACGTTCACGGCCAATGGTATTGCTGATCTATACTAATATTATAAAGAGGTAAAGTTTGTGACTTTTTGAGGTTGTAGGGATCTATTGAACCGATTTATATGAAATTTGTTAAGAAGATCGTTTGAGACCCTGGGAAGGACAAAGTATACTTTTTATACCAGAAATAATCCCTTAAGAAGGTAAAAATGGAGATGAAAATTTGTATGGGGAATCAAGCTTGGAATGTACCTGAGCGAAGCGAGGGTGAGTCGCTAGTAAGATATAAAAATCTTAAAATAGTAAACGTTGATTATGTAAATAAAACAAATAGTGCCAATAGATTTTTTATAATTTCATATTTATATATACATAAAACTTTACTAAAGTTGATTAATATTAAATTAAAATCTGATGTGATCTGGAATCTGATAACTAACATAAAAATATATTATCAACTTTATCATTTTAATTAAGACTTTCTTTCATGTAGGAAGGCGGTAAATTCGTTGTTATATCGTACATTTGATGCAACTTCTGTAGAGTTGACACCCGCCGCCATAGCACGGGGCATTCTGTGTTTTCACATTTTAAATACTGTGAGTGACCACAGCATGAGTTACATATCTGTAAATAAAAATGAAAAATAAATCGCTATAATTGTTTATTTTTAGATTTGGATTTTCTATATAGAAATAATTATATAGTTGTTTTTGTTTTGCTTTTCTCCCTTATATTAGTTTACTACAGTACAATAGTTTGTACCATTAGTAATCGTAATTTTTACTGCAGCGATGGTGTAGTGGCTAGCATGTACGGCTGCACATACGGTGGTCCTGGGCTCGAGTCTCGGGTCGGGTCAAGTTTAGTTATTAAGTTATTCTGTTAAGGATGTCACAGTAACAGCCCGGAATTTGGAAGTTGGCGGTGCTTCACCCCCGTGCCTCGGAGAGCACGTAAAGCCGTCGGTCCTGCGCCTTAACTCAAAATATGAGAGTGACAGGAATAGAGAGTGCACTTGTGTCTGCGCGTACACTTGTGCACTATAAGATCTCCTACGCAGATATAGCCTCAGTGAAATTGACCGCCGTGGCCGAAATCGATGAGGACGATATTATTATTAGTAATGTAATTAAGCTAAGAGCTCGTTAGAGTATTTATATTTCTTGGTTTGGAGCGTTACTTAATACTAGTACAAATAATTTTAATCACCTGGTAACAATATTGTATGTGCGTCTTAACTTTCGCTAGTTTAGAAGCTATGACTGCAAGAGATGTTTGTGTGTTTGAGGCACATAAGGTGCATAGGGCTCGGGTGCCTTTAGCCCCGCAGACTGCACAGCGGCCTCTCTCCATATATTTGGCAATACCACCTACTGTACCGGCTCTTTCTATTTGAGCTTCACGATTCCAGCCTATTTCTTGCCACCTGTGAATCAAATTTTTCGAGTATTTATGATTGTTATTTTAGGTTGGATTAGGATACTTTTATAATTTTTATTATTAATATTCAGTTAAAGCAGGCTGCGACACGACGACAGCCATAACATATCGTACAATTGGATACGAAAATTGTAAAATATGTTTATTTTATGTATATTTCATTTTAAGTTATTACGTATTTTTATTGATTTTTTTTTATTCGTCACAGATTATTTCTCAACAGTTTTGTTAATTTGTATAATAAAATTTGGTTTGCTATAATTTGACCTACTCAGCGGTATAAAATAAGTTGGCTTTACTGGCAGCAGTTGTCTCTACCGGCAGCCCTGTTCATAATAAGTTAGACAAAGCCTACAAAGGCGAACAAACCACTTAAACACATCAACGCCCAGCAGCGAAAAGCAGCGCTGCAGCGGCGGCAGCAGCGCGCGCGTCGCGTAGTAGGCGACGTGCGGCGGCGCGGGCGCGGGCGCGGGCGCGGGCGCGGCGCACAGCAGGTCGCGCGGGGCGCGTGCCAGCCGCGCCAGCGCCGCGCCCGCCGCGCCGCCGCACACCAGCCACGCCACGCGCTCGCCGGCGCGCGGCGCGCTGCGGGCGTCGCGCGAGATGAGCCGCCTGGAATATTATTATTCATTTAATACTAGCGGCTCACGCGGTTTTTATAAATAACTAACGTCTCACACTCTCTTCGCTCGGGTTTGTCCCGAGCTTGATTCCCAATACAAACTTTCATCCCCATTTTCACCTCCTCAAGGGATAATTTCCGGGATAAAAAGTATCCTATGTCCTTCCCAGGGTCTCAAACTATTTTCTTACTAAATTTCATGTAAATCGATTCAATAGATCCAGAGACTACCCCGTATAACGTCCCAAACTCACAAACTTTACCTCTTTATAATATTAGTATAGACTAGCGACTTACCATCGCTACGCTCGGTTGCACCTCTAGAAACATTTTAAATCGATAAAAATAGTTATTGCGAGTGTACCTTAGGCGATAGCTATGTTATTACAGACTTTCTGTAGGCTTTTTAAGTATAGTTATTTGTACATATTATATTATAATAATACTTTCTTAGATTTACTCGAATATTTGACATTTTAAATAAAACTATCTTTTCCGATTATTTCGCGGAATAATCCGAAAACATAGTTTACATGTATAAGATTATATGTATAGTTAACCTACTGTTAGACACATAGGGAAGCCCAAGAGGGGATATCGATTATAAAGTTTATGTTGATTTTTTTCTCTTCGGCTTGTGCAAATCGGCAGATTATTGAATTACACACTTTTTAGGATGTAATTAGCCCACCATACCATAATCTGACGGTTTCAAGTATTTTAAGTAACTAATGAAAATATTTATTAAATATGTTGATCGGCTGCCCTAGACGCGCGCCGTTATATAGCGTATATATATTATGGTGGATGTACTCAACAGAGTGCAAGGTATCCCCCCTAAACATTATGTTAAGCTATCGCGCTTGAGTAACTGCAAAAAATCCCCTCGTGAGCTCTCCTACTATTATTAGGAACACACTTAAACGAAGTGAGGGTAAGCCGCTATAGTTCATTCGCGTTAAGAAAATAGTGAGTTATCATTGTCCATCAACCTCGATACGCCCTCCGACCAATTAGGTCCCATAAAATTATAAAGTCAAGTTCACAATGACCAGTTGAAGGCAGACTTTTGTACGAAACAGTTTTATGTGCGTTACCTACAACAAATTTGAAAAATGAATACCTCACCTATTCGTAAAAATAAAAGTGGATAGATAATTCATAGTGGAGAAAGACGATTAATTTATGAGGGTTTTAAGTACTTTAAACTGTACGATTTAAATGATTTTGAGTCTTTTATAATAAATACAAACGAAGATTCTAGTGATACTGATTAAATATATTATTATGTATTAATGATTATCTTGATTTGAGATAATTAAGTTGATTTTTATCCATTAAACTTAATCTTTTGAAATATATTTGAATTGAATTTTTACTCCACTATGAACACACCTTTAGCCTGCAGTTGCACTTATGACTCAATATCTTAACGCGAATGGACTATAGTTACTATAGTTTTAAAATGTGTCTTACTTAGCGATCTCATTAGGCGGCGCGGCGGACCCCGGCCTGTAGCCGGCGGCGCCGTGATACTCCCTCGTGAACAACAACTCTTTCGGTGACAAAGACCCGTCGATGAGTTTAGACAGCACATCGCACACCAGCCTCTTCACGCGGGACATGTCGCCCGTCTCGAATAACTCGCATAGTGACCTTTTTAAAAGCTGAAATTATTTTAATAATATCCATAATAATCCATACTAATATTATAAATGTGAAAGTATGTTTGTTTGGTTGTCCTTCTTTCAAGTCGAAACGGAGTTACGAATTGACATGATTTTTTTGTGTGGAGATAGTTAGAGGGCTGGAGATTGACATAGTCTATTTTTTACTTCGTGAGATTATCTCATTCCCACGGGAAAACACGATATAATACAACTCAAAGAAAAAATTATGATCGGAATTACTTCAAACTTGGTATAAATGCTCTTCAATACAATTAAATAAATACGTGTTTTATCATTTTTCGCAATTCATCCAATGAGGGGGTAAAATAGGGGATGAAGTTTGTATGGAATCTACTTTTTAAGAGTTTTTTGTAGTTTTAACACGAGCGAAGCCGCGGGGTCTGCTAGTATTTATTTTATTTTTATTTTATTTATTAAAAAAATAAAATTAATATAAATATGTTGTTCAACTTACTTTTTATCATAATTTAAAAAACAAATTACTACATATCTATTTAGTATATACATAGTTAAAATAAATATGATCAATTCTTGTATATATAAAAGAAATGGCTCTATCCATTTGGATTAAATTTTGTATTTAGATAAGGTTTTGCCTTTTAAATTTATCTATTTAGGTGTCTTTTCTGAAATAAAAAAAAACGCAAAATTTGCACAATAAAAATATTATTTTAAAACTAATAATATAGAGCCTTCTCTATCTGCTCTCATGCTAACAATGTCATGCAGCGCCATTTCGTAAATGTTCGTGGTTAAACGGTAAAGGACTACTGAACGAGCGCCTAAATATTTATTTTTAAACTAGCGGCTCACCCTTGCTTCGCTCGGGTTCGCCTCTAGAAAAAACTAATAGAGATCTATTAGTTCCCACGGGAACCATTCGTTTTTCCAGGATGAAAAGTAACCTGTTGTTTGACCGGCAATGTAAGGTCTCAGAATATTAAATTTTACTAAATTAGGTGCATAAGTTGTTGTGTACTAAGCTGTATAGGATACCATAGTTTTTTAACTATCCCACGGTAACTTTTTAATTTTCCGGGATAAAAAGTATCTAAGATGTTGCCCAGGGATATAAGGTACCACCATGCAAAATTTTGTTTAAATCGGTCCAATAGATTCGGAGATTAGCCCGTACAAACAGACAGAGAAACAAAAAAGTTGAAAAAATTCTGGATTTGTTCTATTTGTCTTCTTACATCCCCCTGATTCGGTTTTTAGCATTTTTTTGCTATGTACAGACATTCGACCTCTACTGTTTTATTATACTCGTAGTTTAGATTAAAAAAGCACACGAATTTCTAAACGACTTTGCTTATTGTATCTTTAGATATGAAAATTCCTATTCAATTGTTTTAATATCGATACTTCAAAATCGCTTACTTTGCTTTTTTTTCTTGAAAATAGTTTATGCCACAAATAAATTCACAAACAATAGGTATGCTTGTGTTTAGCCCTTTTTAACGTCCCACAGCGGGGCACGGGCCTCCCTTCAATACGAGGGGGACCAGGCATAGTCCACGGGTTGGCGGACTTCAGATGCCGAGAGAGATGAGATCGAAAACTTGCTAGGCTCGAGAGATCCTGGAAGACATACAGGTTTCCTCACGATGTTTTCCTCCACCGTAAGACAAGTAAGTAGTTATCATGGTAAAATTGATTCGCACACGAAAATAAAAGACATGCGAGACTCGGAATTTGAACCCGCGTCACTCGGCTTCCCAAGCGAGCGCATTACCATTGGGCTATCACTGCCTTCAAGTAATATATACTTTGTAATAATACCTTTACACCAGCGGGGCAGCCGTCTCGACGTACAGTTTCTATTCCCTTGGCCTCATACACAGGTTTTTCTTGGTCTGCACTTTCATACATGTAACCGACGTAGCGTTTCTTTGTTTGCAATATACAAGGTTGGTACACCTGCAATATATTTTTGAAAGCGATTATCTATACATATAATAAAATTTTAACTGAGTCAAATCTGTCCATTAAATAATTTTTTGGCAAATCTTATTGAAATAGACGTTAATATCGATACAGACACCGAATCTATATATTTTTTTTAATTTTGTCTGTCTGTCTGGGAACTCGTCACGAGAAAACCACTAAAAAGATTTTCGTGAAATTTGGTATGATGATAGCTGGTTATCCGAGTCTACATATCAAATGTGTCAAAATGTCAAATATCTCATCTCAGAGAAATGTATACTAACCGTTAAAACATATCTACTGACGATCTCGAGCGAGGGCGAGTCGCTAGTATTATAATAACAAAGTACAATTACATATTTTAAGCTTTATTTTATTTACTAATTAGTGCTATTTGCATTTTATGTCAGTAACAGAACCCTCCGGTAAGAAAAGTAACCGAAAAAGTATTGTTATGTTTTAAATTTTATACTGACTGTCAAAAGATGGACTACTATCCTCTAAAAATTATCAAAAAAAATAATGTTAATATTCAGCATACCTTTTCTAACTTTAACAAAACCGGGGAAGGGTTGTCCGCAGTTACGGCATCGGCTATTTGTTGGCCAATTTCGAAGGCCTCAGCGCGAGTGCCGCCCGGCACTTGCACGAACATGGAGTCCGTGTCGCCATACACCACCTGTGCAAGCAAGAATATATGCTTGAATAGTATTATTGTATTCAACCCTTTTTAAAGTCCCACTACAGGGTAAGGGCCTCCCATTAATACTATATACCCATATTATAGGCATATTTGAACCTCTAGACGATATGAAAAAGCATACGTAATATATTTTTTTAATTGATGTTTTGTTGTCAAGTTATGGTATTCTAAAGAATTAATCGGATTGAAGGAAAGGTCTTTTTGGATTCTTTTTTCATATTGAACTAATTAGAAATAAAATAATAATTAATGTAGTGTTCTATATAGAAAATTTACTGTTCTTTTTGATTTTTTTAATCAAATTCCAAATTTGAATTACTTTTCTAGTGTTTAACCAGAAGTGAATATTGTCGCATTGAGCGAGGTACTTGGCGCTCGTTAAAGCCGGCTGGTTGATGTGAAGACATTAAAACGTTGATTACATTTTGTTATAACTCGCGTCATCAAAAAAGAACGCTGGCTGTCAAACTGCGCAGAAGCAATTTATCGGTCAAATTTGTGGTAAGAAGCGGGGCGCGGGGCGGCTCGGGGCAGCGGGGCACGCGCCGCGTGCTTGCCGGCGCGCTATTGGTTCGTCAGTATGAAATACCATCGCGGACACGAAAGTTTTTAATTACGAAATGGTTTTATATATAGAAAAGAGAAAAATTGTTTTTGATGTATATTGTTTTACAAAGAGAGAGTCTAATAATAATGCAGTTAATAATAAGAAAAAATGTATTAAACATATTCATTTAATTTTTTGTAAGTAGATTAAACATTATGCACTGAATCAAACATATTTTAATAATTAATAGAATTCTATTTAATGATATTCTATCTAATATATTTTTCAATGTCCCTACCAATAACTAATATATGAAGCCGCGAGCGAAATGCTATGAAAAATAAAATAATAGGCTTAGTACTTTTGTACGCGAGTATACCCATGCGTAAACATACCCTCTCCGCTTTCTTCCAGCGTTCCTTTTAGATGACGCGAGTTATAATAATGATATTTGTGTCATTATAAAATTATTTAATATCTTAATTTAAAATAAAATGCATAATAATGTAAAAGTTTAATTTTGATTTTGCTTTTTGCACTTATTTTTGTTCAAAATATTGAACAAAAATAAGTGCAAAAAGGAAGATCAAAGTTAAACTTTATTTTACACGATATTTTCATATATTGTAACAACGAAATACGAATAATTACACCATCTATTATTTCCGATTATAGTTTGGAGTAGCACATAGGTTACTTTTATCCTGAAAAAATGTACGTTTCCCGTGGGATAGATTTTTTTGTCTAGAAACGAAACCGAGCGAAGCGAGGGTCAGTTGCTAGTACATAAGTAGATTTTTTAAGAAATAATAATTTTAAAGATTTAGCATAGAGACTAGACGGAAATTCAAATAGGGGTAATAATTTGTATTATTTATTTTTACTGACCTTAGCGTTCCATCTGCCATTTTGTACAAGTCTAATAGCGCGTTCTAACGTCTCTCTGCCCTTAGCCACCACGCTGTCCCCCACCTCCACACAGGGCATGCGTCCGCTGAAGTTCGCCGCCGTGTACCCGTATGTCACATTCGCTATTAGTTTCAAACCTGAAAACAATTTCAAGTTTTATATAATAATTTAAATAAAATTATCAATATATAATTAATATAATAATAAGCAATCATGGTCAGCAAAGACTGATCTCTCCCGTGACCATGATTGCTGTAAAGCATTCGAAACGTCGTTAACCAAAAATCAAAATAAATTCGCGAAAAAATCCGAAAAGATAGTTTTATTTAAAATTTCAAATATTTGCGTAAATCTAAGAAAGTATTTTATATAATACTTGTGTTATACATATACTAATTATTTCTTGATCAGTTATTTTCGTTGGTATTTTTTTTGATTTAGATATTTCTATTGAAATGATAATAGAGCCTTACACTTTTATTGAGCTAGTGCGGTATTTTTATGATGAGTAAAAAAATAGTAAATTAATGAATCACCTGTGTGACCATAACCTCACTGAATTTACATGTATATTACACTTATATGTAGCTGGAACTCTTGCGGACATGACTTGTACAATAATTTATTATACATACATACACACGCATGCATCCATGCACACTGACATACACACACGCAAAGGCACACACGCAAAGGCACACACGCAAACACACACGCGCACGCTCTTACACGTGCATACATCCAGTTTAGTTTCTTTGTATTTTCGTTGTATATACTAATATTATAAAGAGGTAAAGTTTGTGAGGTTGTAGGGGGGAATCTCTGGATCTACTGATCCGATATAGATGAAATTTGGTAAGAAGATAGTTTGAGACCCTGGGAAGGATATACAATATTTTTTATCCCGGAAATTATCCCTTAAGGGGGTGAAAATGGAGATAAAAGTTCATATGGGGAATCAACTTAGAGACGAACCCGAGCGAAAAGAGGATGAGTCGCTAGTTATAAATAAAACAATCTGGTCAAAAATATAAATTCGTAAAAATCCTTACCTAATTGCCTAGAATGCATAGCCTTCTTAACAGCTTCATCTTTCTGTAGTTTCATGCCTTTCTTCACAGCTTGCCTGGCCGCGAGTATCCTCCGGAGCAGCGCGGGCAGCACGCCGCGCCGCACCGACGCCTTCACGAAGCCCACGCCCACCGGGGACCAGTGCACTAGACCGTTTTTGATGAGACTTTCCAGCTTAGTTTGCGGTATACGGAGACGCCAAGCGCCAAATTCATAGGGAGCGTCGCTGGAATATGTAGGATATTTAAACACTAGCAACTTAGGGCACGCACCGGGGCGATCTCACAAAAGACGGTGCGACGACTTAGTAAAACTAGCCGGTGCTACGTGGTCCAGAGGAGCTAGATATAGGTCTAGGTGGCGACAATTGGAGAAAGATTTTACCGTACGAGAGGCGCTTGCAGCCAACACAATATATATATATATATATATATATATATATATATATATATATATATATATATATAAATTTACAAAAGAAAAAAAAACTATATATAACTATATCATTATAAACAAAAAAGGAACTATAAATATATTAAAAAAGAAGAAAAAAGAAATAGTACAAATAGATAATTATATATATATAAAACCCTGTTATTAAGTTGCAAGAAATAAAAAAATTTTTAACAAAAAAATAAAAACCGACTTCAAACAAAAGCACTAAAAAGTGAAAAATAACTGATTGGTAGTTTTCATTTACTATACATACCTAATCAAATATTTTCGAAGTCGGTGTGCTTTGCTTTGTATGGGCTGGCACCGATTTCGAAAATATTTGATTAGGTATGTATTTAATAGGTAGGCTTTAATTACTTAGCCAAAGCACACCGACTTCGAAAATATTTGATTAGGTATGTATAGTAAATGAAAACTACCAATCAGTTATTTTTCACTTTTTAGTGCTTTTGTTTGAAGTCGGTTTTTATTTTTTTGTTAAAAATTTTTTATTTTTCCCTTTTTAGTGTAGACAGTAGTAGCAACGTAAGGATTCTAACGTGTTAGGCTTGTCAAATCAAACAAAATAAGCCCAAACTCAAAATATCTACTATTAGCCGTTGAAGAGTTCCACCTATCCACCTTCTGGCCTTGCCATCAGATCAGGTCAACAACACTGAACCACTGTACTATCAACGAAAATAGAAATACTTGCAAAGTTTCAAGTCAATATGACAATTAGAAGTAGGTTAAATTCATTATTAGTTGTTTTTCCACCCTTAGGGGTGGTATTTTTTTTTGAAATTTAAATGGGACCAATCTGGAAGTCTACCCTTTCAAACAAAACAAAAATTGTCCAAATCGGTTAATAAATGACGGAGTTCTGAGGTAACAAACATAAAAAAAAAAAAAAAAAACATACAGTTGAATTGAGAACCTCCTCCTTTTTGAAGTCGGTTGAAAAGCTTATTTATTAACTTAAAACAGACGACTACTTTTTAAAGCGGACGCGCGACGCCTGCTCCTGTTCTACACGAATTCTGAGCTGATAAAAAGGGGCATATATACACCACGTTCCATAAACTTGGCGACGTCGCGAATATCATAACCGTACGCTGTCTTCGCATAAAAGGTTGTGTTTGTTACAGATACATTCGAAGCGTTAAACAGTCGTAGTGTGCATAGTAGCTCTTACCATCCATCCAAATCCGTCTAGCGATTCATCATGAAGGAGTAACAAACATACAAAATTTTGCATACAATAAATATTATAAATGCCAAAGTTTGGATAAATGGATGTTTGTTTCTCACGCCAGAACGGCTGAACGCATCTGGCACAGAAATAGATTATAGTGTGGAAAAGTACATAGGTTATTTTTATCCCGGAAAAACGTACGATTACCGTGGGATAGAGTTATTTTTCACAAGTCGCTAGTATACATATAATACTAGTTAATAGTTTGAATAAAAGAGAGTATAGATATCACAATGACATTGGTATTAAGATTTATTTTAGTATTAAGAAACATAATCGGGTGCCTGGTTAAGAGATGACTAAACAAATAAATAATTATAAAGATAAATATTTTTTTACCCATTAATATTTTGTATTCTTCCAATGCAAGTTGAAAAACAATAATTGTATGCAATCATCATCGACGGGTAAAGACTTTGGAAGTCTAACACGATCACAGGATCAGTGTAGAAGCGAGATTCTGCAAAAAAGACATTTCAATGAGAAAATACTTCTGGTAATAAATAACATAGTTATTTTCTTGTCTAAGGTAGATATGTGTGACTTTTTTTTTATAATAAAATAGTATATAGATTTAGATAAACAAAATGATTTTTTTAAATCATTTCTTGGACTGTATATGGAAGATAAGGATATACGCATATTTTACATGATCTAAATCAGCTCAATTACTCAGTCAAATTCAAGTTACATTTACAATTTTTAAAATTGCAAAGAAATAAATGATTATAAAAAAAATACATACCAGGTTCAAATATAAGTGGCAAACATTCCGGAGCGCGCATCGCCGCTCTTTGTCTTACTGTAGGAGATAAAGCGACCAAATTAAGTGGTCTCGCGGCTCTGAGCATCAACGACTCGACTCTAAACTGCGAGCCCCGCGACAACACCTCCCACCATTGCAAACCGAACAGACGTGCCAATTCAGATGTTCTGTCTGAAATAAAAGTTGATTGTTATTCTTATCCATACTAATATTATAAAGAGGTAAATTTTGTAAGTTTGTGACGTTGTAGGGGGTAATCTCTGGATCTACTGAATCGATTTAGATGAAATTTGGTAAGAAGATAGTTTGAGACCCTGGGAAGGACATTGGATACCTTTTATCTCGGATATCATCCTTTAAGGGGGTGAAAATGGCAATGAAAGTTTGTATGGGGAATCAAGCTAGGGACGAACCCGATCGAAGCGACGGTGAGTCGCTAGTACCAAATAATTAGTTTTGTAAAAAATATTAAATAGGACTCTATGGTCTAAAGTTTTAACGAATCAAATGAACCTATCTCAAATTATTATAGAGTACCACTTGCCACCTTTTGGCTTCGATCATCAGGTTTGATAGTCAGGTCAATATAATAATGATATCAAATTATTTTATTGTCCTCCCGATTTTACATAATTACAAAATTTTAAGTCGACAAGACATATAATATCGTAGTATCGTATCGTATATCGTATCTTAGTAAACATATACGTCGTAATAAAATAGAGTTAAAATATGCCATGTCATAAATATGAAAATGTAAATTGTGTTTAACTTACTTATCATATCAAGCTTTTCCAACATCCTGACTGTGCCATTCAATTTGGTCATATAATAGTCCACAGGAATCCATCTTAACATGCGAGATTCGTCATTCCACCATTCCGATAGCTGTGCGTGTGTAAACTTAGGCACTCTCTCATTCAAAATCTCATACATACAATTCTCGAAGCTATAACTCGATAACGCTAACTCGTGTCGAAACAATCTCCATACGTTAAATGTGATCCTACCAATAACACGGCCTTCCATTTCATTTTCATCATTCTTATAGCGTTTTTGGCGATTCTTCTCCGTAATTCTAGAAATTTCTTTAACCATTTCAAGACCTAAAACTTGTGCTCGTTCAAGAATATAGCCCCAAGAATTAATTTCTATTTCGTACCCACACATAATATCAGGATCGTGGTTCCGAACACTTTCAATTAGTCTTTGGAATATGTCGTTCTCATTATTGACATAAGTTATTTTATAATTGAATACGCATCTGTTTAAATATTTTTGTTCTTTTCTTTCTTGTACGATATATATCTCTGTGATATTTCTTTGTAGTAAGTGATCTTGTGGGCAGTCGTTAGTTATTGTTAGGAAAACTGCTTTTATTGGGTCCATTGCTGGGTCAGGGGTGAGGTCGCCTCTGACCGATGTGTGGACCTCCAATAACATGAGTGTTAGGAAGTCAGTCTGTAAATTATGATATTTTTCCGAAAAATAAAAAAGTTTATAATTTGTAACCTTTTTTTAAAGTATATTTTTAAAAACTGTAATTGTTGCTAACATAGGCAACATAGGCCACTATAATTAGGCACCTCAGGATGCATACTTGCTTTGCTCTGATGCATCTCTAGTCGGCATCCGTTAAATACTTCAGCTATCTTCTTTCAATTTTGGGCAATTTTTAATAATAGCCATGAGATTTTCAGTGTGCAAAATGAGATACTTCAAAAGAAGTGAAAGAAAATTTGATTATATTTTTTTAATTATAGAGATTTAATGGAATTTTACTGGAACCCCCACACCCAAAATTGAGCTCATGTAAGTAAATGGATATCCCCTAAGGTATGGCCTAATAGTAACCTACGTGGTACTCAACATCATAGTCTATCGGTGTACTTCTCCTTCTCCCCCCAGCCTGGTCAGTCATTAAAGTAACAAACATACAAACATCGCAATTGGAATAAGAGCATCATTAGTAATATCTTCATTTGATAAGTTTATATACTAATTCATTTTTGTTTAAAATACTTCATGAAATATAAATATAAACTATAGATAAAAAATAATTTACCTCAACTGCAGGATTGCTCAAAGAACTTTCTTTAGTACAATCACTATTTCCAAAGCAAAGAAATGATCCGTCAGGTTGCATTGTGACTTGCATAGTGCTATTTAATTCTGAATTTTCCTATAAAATAAAATCGTTTAAAAATTAAACTAATATACAATTTAATTAACTTCTTTAAGTATATATTATCTACGTCTTTATTCATGTATACACATTACACATGTCGTTTTAGTTCTATAAATCAATCGCTTTATATGGGAGTATTGTTGTATCTTTCTATTTTAAACAAATTTATTAAACCTTAAATTTGACGTTTTGAAATTAGAAAATCTGTCTAGTCGTTTTTGATTATAATATATAATATATGTCAAATAATGTAATTCTTGAATTGAATTTAGGAAAAAAATATCAAAGTCCCACTTCGATTAAATAACAATTTCAGTAATATACGTTTTAACGGTTAGTATAAATTTCTCAGAGACGAGATATTTTACCCCAGTAAAAAGTATCCTATATGTTGCTATAATCATACAAAATTTCATCAAAATCTATCCAGTGTTTTTCTCGTGATACATTCCCAGACAGACAGACAAAAATTCTAAAAACTATAAATTCGGCCTCTGTATCGATCATAATGACTATTTCAAAAAGACTTTTCAAAAAATATTTAATGTACAGATTCGACTCAGTTACAATTTTATTATATGTATAGATTATGTCAAACCTTTTCCACTTCTAAGCTTAAACTATTGTCCATTTCATTTAAACCAATCGCTTGCGAGTTTTCTAAATCGTCAGCGTTAAGATTAATTACATTATCTTTCATAGGAGTTTCATCTATTTTTTTATCATTTTTATTATTTTCCATCCATTTTACAACATCACTTCTTAAAGGAGCATGTTTCAAAGGCTCCAATACACATCTTGTATTTCCCGCTAACAATAACTTTAAAGCTTCTGGCTTAGTTTCTTCAGATAATTCATTACTTTGCAAGAACAACAGTTGACGCCACTCCTCTATACTTGTTATATTTAGTACTTTGTCAAACGGTTTTTGATCTTTCGCTAGTTTGCTACGTAATTTCAACACTATTTGACCAATTTCAACTTTATCACCGACGTCTTTGTAATTGGAAAAATATGGGTCTGGATTTTTTGTTTTTGGAATTTTGAAAATATCTAAAGAAGATTTAATATATTGAGATGTTGGCGGTCTTATTTTAGGTGTTAATATAACGTTGCTTAACTGATTGTTAGTTTCATTGTTAGTTTCACATTTAATTTCGTTTTGCATAACAATACTAATACTAGCTCGCTCTACTTTTACTTCTTTACTTATAAAGTCTTCTTCGTAACTGTTTTGGACTACAGAATCTGTGGATAAATCGAAAAATCTAGATTTATCGTAGAAACTCTCGATGCCCGTTTTGCTTTCGTCTGGCGATGATTCGTATGTGTCAGAAAAAGAAATTATCGATTCGTATTTTTTATTGACATTGGATGGACCTGGTTTAGGTTCAAATTTATTATTCATATCATATGCAATAGCTACTTTATTCCTGTCATTATTTTTTAAACTAATTTTATCAACTAAATCAGTTATGGTTTGATCATTATCGTAGTCCTCGATATCTGGTATTGGCGTCTGAATATCCGTTTTACAACTTTTTTTGAGATGTAAACTCGAAATATTTTCTATTATTTCTCTAGAAACATTTATTTCTTCTCTATCGTCTTCATCAATCGTAGTATTATCACTTTCATTTAATAATTTCTGATTTTTCTTTTTCGTCTTCGGCCGTGATAAGCCTAATTTGAAGGATCTCATTTTTCTTTTTCTAACCTTTTTAACATCTGAAATATGTGTTTATATATTACTACAATGTGAGCCAACGAAGATACTATAATAAGCTAGAAGTCGTGAGATCGATTCCGTCATGGGCTAAATATTTGCTTTGGCATCATAAACATATCGTGATACCAGATAAAATAGCCCATACGTAGTATTTTAGAGGATAAGCTCTATAAAGCTAGGTGAAAAACCAGGTGCTAAACTTTTTGGCACTTTTTGGGTATCGATATGAACGTACGCAATCTACACGTTTCATGTTTATCACCTAACATGGTGTGCATGCGCCATATTGTTCAAGATATTGAAGTAAAAGGTTTTGTAGATGCCGTTAGCATTTCCGTGAAAATGCATTTTTTATAGGATTATCAATATATAATATACATACATACATACATGTATCTAATAAATTTAAGATGTATTAGACTAAATAAGAAAATTGCATTCAGTAAGAAGTTGGGGAAAAAGGCAAGTGCGGCTTGCTGGTTGCTATTAAATTAAAAAAACTCTTACGATCATCATCACATGTTCCATCTAACTGCGGTATATCAACAGCGTCCCAAAAAGAGTCTTGCCACGAGAGCGAGTTCTCAGTGTCCTCTTTCACGCTGTAATTATTAACTGAAATATATTATTTAAATTACATAAATATGTAATGGATATTAAACATTAATTTAAAATATCTTATGATTATACAATTTTATATATAAAAATGTTTTAACTCGTCGCTAGATGGCGCCGCAACGCATCAAATATCACTGATCGCAATAAAAATGGTACACGTGGGTATGTAAATGCTTAGAATATTTTCGCGTTATTTCCTTTTCCATTGCAGACTGTACAAAGCAACATGATATGGCGGTACGGATACTGCCAGTGTTTAATATAGCATTACTAATAAATTACATCTATTTAAAAACATTTATACTTATATTATTATTAACTGTACCTTTTATTGGAATTTAAAATTAACGTATCATCTTTAAATATTTGTGAATATTCAATCTCTAAATCCTTATCATCTTCACAGTCAGCAGCTGGTGTACCCATGACACTGTCATCGTCCACAGGTTTTTCATCTAAATCTTGAAGCATATCCACTAGTTCTAAGTCATCATTATCCACTGAAAATATTAAAATATTTAATAAAATGAATTTCAAGATTTAAACTATCGCATAACTTCCGAATTTCGTAAGTTTATTTCGGTACCTTTTCATCATAAATACAAATATAATAAAATTTAAAACGTTCATTACTTATATATTAGTATTATATTTATAGTACTTATATCTATCTATATTTATAAAACAAAGTCGGGTTCGTTCACATACATACGCATAATACTATATTCCTTCATGAACTTGCTTTCATCTTTTTAGATAGCTTTTATGCAGTCGGGTTTCTTTTATTTTTATAATATATTTATTATAGTATATCATACTTACATAAAATTTGACTGTACTGAAAGGAAAAACTATTATTCAATGCTATATCTTCATCTACTAAAGTATTATCAGCGTCATTCGTAGTATCGTCTATTGATCTTCTTAAAGTAATATTAGCACTTAACTCAATTGAATTGTCCTGAATATGGTGGCTTATATCCGTGGCATTTAGTAATTGCGAGTTTTCCTTAGTTTCCGCTGGATAATTTACTATTTCCGTTTTTTGTTCACTCTTGACATTTGTTGATTCAGCCATATTAGATATTTTAGCGGCAATCAATTTTTCATATTTATTATGCGTATCTGTTTCATCGACACCTATCCTGCCTTGTGATAATGATTTAGAGCTTATTGACAGGTTAAGTTGTCTTCGCCTTTCACGTTCTTGATTCCATACTTCTTCTAAGCCCGGATTTTCTATGCCATCGCCTCTGCCTACTCTTTGGCGATTCAATATATGAGATGCAATACAATCAATTTCATAATAACAACTGCTTTCTGGTTTTAGTCCTAGTTCATCAGACGATTGAATGGGCTCATCGCTTCGTTGAGATATGCCATTCTTTCTAAACTTGACACATTGTAAATCAATATTACTCATTCCAAAAAGATTAAAGTCTATAAAAAATTGCAATGTAAAATTCAAATGAGATTCATGGGGTTGCAGTGCTTGACCCAATATGGCGCCATTGCTGCAAAGTTCCACCGCTTGCCTTATCAAGCCAGGATTATACAAAAATATTTTCAAGAACAGATGCTCTTTATCATGAAATCCATAGAAGGGTCTAGAAAATAAATAATCTTACATCAAACGAAATATAATATAAAGGAATAGAAATTCATGCATTAGATTTATTGTTTTTTAATTAATGTATATTTAGTAGACTTTTGTGATTTGAGGCCAAATCTTCATTGTTTAGAATATTCATATAGCTCTTTATTGCAAATTTCTACTTCAGATGGCTACAAAGTGGACTTCAAAAGTTCTACGCGTTATTGGTAAAAAAACGAATTAGTTGCAGACAAATTACTTTAAGTAATAGCCGCTCTAAAACAAAGCTTGTCGAACGTTCGCAGACCGAAAAATGTTTTCGTGCACTATCGAATTATAACATTAGAAACAGGGACTTTTTCTGGGGTATACATATTTCTTTATTCCCAATTATAGGCTTAATAGTTTCCGAGATAAGACAGGAGTATTGGCTATATTTTTTTTTAATAATATGCATTTAATAATTATGTGAACTACAAAAAAGATATCTCCTCTTTTTTTCATTTTCTATATCACACAAATTTTTTTGCTAAAAACTTAGATTTTTATGTTCTATGATGAACAAGAAAATCAACCTTTAAAATTAAAATCCATTCGTTTAGATTCCCTATAAATAAGATATATAGATAGTGTGATAGACAGACAGATTCACCAGTGATCATATAAGGGTCTCTTGATTCCTTTTGAGGTATGGAACCCTTACAATACAAATCCTACAAAAATATGCATAAACTCTTACAAAAGTATTACTCACAATCCTTTTACTAAACTTATTTTGTATACATGTTGATTTGACGATGACGCTTGTTTTAAAGCAATATTTAAAGCTTTGTCGAGACTGGCTGCAATCTGAGAAAAAAAAATAGAAAATTATGTAGGTACATATTACGTATTAGGTGAAGAAATGATATTTTATTATATAAGAAAAGAAAAGATATTTCAGACCATGACTATAGCCCACATTGCTAATACATACCAATATTAAAAATCAACAATCTGTTTTGTTATCATCTGGTAATCATATTAAAAGTGATTCACACACGACAGTCATGCAAGTTCAACTCTGTCTAGACCTCTGATATTTTATGTGTGAATAATTTTAACGTAATTACCACTTACTTTGCAGTAAAGAAATAACTTTTTCGAAGAAACTAGAGGAAATTGGTAGTGTGGTGGAGTATCCCCTGATCCTCCTGGCATTGATGGTAAGCCTATGACTAATAGTGAGAAGTTAAAAATGGGCTTATGATTAATCATTATATTTTAATCATATATATTGTAATTGTATATACCTAGTGTTATATATTGTATTCATTATATTGACACATGAATGATATTATGAACTATCATGATCATTGAAATATTACAATTAAAGTGAGACAATAAATTAAAAAATGTAATTTCCTATTAAACTTACTTGATATAAAAATTGAGGTTCTGGATTTGGTGTAGGACATGGTAAGTAAAAATAAGGAAATACCCCATGTACATGTAAGCAAGCCTTGTTACCTTCAGGTGTTGGTCCAAATATACGTAATATTGGTACCTAAAATATAACAAATATAAATTTAAACTATAATATTAAGTTATAAATCTATACTCATATTATAAAGAGGTACAGTTTGTTTGATTGTTTGTTTGAATCCATTGCCTGAGATTACTCAAGAACTACCAATCCGATTTGAAAAATTCTTTTTGCATTAGAAAGCCCGATATTGAGAAATGCTATATGCTACTACCTAAGGGAATGGAGCAGTAATCATAAATGTCAACAAATCGGGCAGAATTCCATAAATTATTGTAATACTACGTTTATACATAATATATTATATATCTTAATAAATTTAAATTAATTTGTAATTTTTTCAAAAAATTGGCCCTTGAATTTATTTACATAATAATTAATAAATATTGAATACTGATTTTTTTATTAAAATTAAATCAATTATTAATATTATTAAATTGCCTTCTATATATTTAATATCTATTGCATTGTTTTTACCTGTTTTATATCTGTTCCCCTAAATTCTGAATAAATTACATCTATTCCTGGTATGGGCCTAGTTATGTAGTGATCACAAACTACTATTCTAACTGAAAACTCTGCCTTTATGTCTGTTTTATCTGAAATTAAAAATATTGATATTAAATGAAAAAATATTAAAAAGCATCAGCTGTGTAATTCAAATAAATACAGTAAAAGTTTCTTACTTGACTTAAATGTTTTTGAACTTTTATTTATAATTTCATCTTTTAGTGAGAATGACATTTTTAAACATTGACTTGTATTGTAAACATTTCTTAATTCTTTTATGTTATGTTAATAAGTAATAACTAAACATGTGTTAACTTGTCCATAAAAAAACAATATTAAATGTTTGCCAGTTTTAATAGTTCAAAACTTATATACTCGCTATATCTATAAGGTCAAGTTTAAATAATCATTATCCATAAAATCTTATTCCAAAGAATGTTGTGTTAAAAAAGCAAAATTTTTAAAAAGATTTGAGATTTCAGAAAATAAAGATGCAATTTTAAATCAAAGGTGAGTGTGACATTGACATTGACATATTAATATATTTCCATAGTCTAACCAATGATGACATATACGTTGATACTTATTAGTTGGTACGCCTATTTGTGACGCTCGCACCACGGCACGCTTACTTAGCACTTCCCTTGTTTTTTCTCTTCCGTATCTTAAACCGCAGAATTATTTTCGAATGTAAATAGATTTTCCCATATTTTATATTTTTATATAGATAGTTACTTTAAAGAGTAAATCATTTTAAAAAAATACTACGACCCATAAGAATACTAGTGGCTAGTACTTAGAGTATACTTAAGCTATAGATCGCGCGCTAGCCAGTGTGAACTGTAAGCACAGGTATGAACAGTCTCGAAATAGTGAGGTGATTGTTTCTCTTGTTGGTATTTATTTGGATTTATGTAATCATGATTCATCATTCATCAGACATCTGTAATAATGATTTACGAAAGCAAACTAAAACGAACAAAGATATTTCTTTTCATCGGTAAATAATACTTTAATCAGAAAACGCTGATTTTAACAAAATTATGATGAATGAGACATGAAAGTTTGAATGAAACCTACCTTTTTAGTTTTTTTTGTAGTTTTAGAGAGAGGGAAGCCGCGGGGTCTGTTAGTAGTATTATAAATTAAGAACCTTTGTATTTGTCAAAAATAAAACCTTTAAATTTTAATGGCACCAAAGTACCTAACAGTAATAGTTAATTTTAATGTTTTTATAATTCTAATAAGTTTTATAATTGCTTATATGGAATATTATTTATTTCATTTTAGCTGTTATTTAATATAATTATTACAATTTTTTTAGAAAACTTTATTAATTAGTAACTTTATTTAGTGTAAAAAAATATATTAATTATTCAAGCCACATTATTGTTCTATGTGAAATTTAAAAAATTAAAAATGTTTAAATTAATTAAGAATAATAGTTATGTAATAATTACATTACGGGATTTAAACGCGTGAATTCACCTATAATTTCCGTAGTCTGCGTTTAAGTCCCGCAGTGTAATTATTATATAATTATGGAATGTGAAAATTTAAAGAGAATAATATATACTTTTAATTTAGTTTGCTATTATTTAAAAAAAAATACAAAATATTAACACTATTATTACAAATGAAAGATATTAATTTGAAATACTGTAATTTTAGATAATAAAGTCTATATAATATATGTGCCTGAATAAATGTAGTTTATGTTAATATACTTCTTTTTTAATTAAATACTAAAAGTTTTACTAGGCGCATCACAATTCAACCGCTTAATCTATGAGTATGTATCAATTGGTGTGTATAGAACATCTGCTTACGTTTCGCGTATTGGACAGCGAGTGGTGCGCGCGCTCTCTATCTTATCATCATATGTGTACTCTAAGCTTACCCTCAAGTATATGAGTAATAAGATATATATTTAAGTATGAAAGAAACAGGTTTTATTATAAATGAATTAAAAAAACGTTTCGCAAATGCGAAATACTTTTATATATAATTAATTGATATTTTGGTGCATTTTTTTAAGTCTTTCACCTTTTTTCGTATTAGATTCTACTTGGTAATAATTTATTAATATAAAATATATAATACCAGTTTTTATTATGTTAAACATTTGAAAAATTTGAATTGTTTTTACTTTATTACGATTAGTCAATTCTCTGATCTCCGTTTGTTGTCCAGGCCAAAATAATTTAGAAAGAGAAGAAAACACTTAGAAGAGCAGAGTAACACATTCAAGGTTAAATATTTTATCTTCACGTAAATATTGTAAGAATCAAATCTAGTCACTAAAATTATGTTGCAGCTTGTTATATATATTGATAATCTGTATTCGTTTCAGCTGATCCAAAAAAATTAGTCGTGTTTTCAGTTTTCACATCATTTGCCTATTGCCAGTGTATTGTACGAATAAAATAATGATTTATATTAAATAATCGAAACTCAAAATAAATTTCAAGCGATATTGTTATGATAGAAAAATAATTTCGTAAATAATTGTGACATCGTATTTTGTGTATGAAACGGAGGATGGTTTAATTTGTGAAAATGAAGTGCAATTTCTACGGTAAATACAAAAAAGAAAAATCTATTAAAAGATAGAACAAATCTTTTAAAAGACAATGGATGATGAAGAGGCTGATTTGCGAGAGCAGATATTCCACAATAATGTTCGGGAGCAGATTGTAAGTATTTTTCACGATATAAGGATTTAGATTTAAAGAATTCACACGTACTATTTACAGATTATAATATAAACATAATATTATTGTAGATATTCCTGCTCTTATTCATTTTGCTGTACCTCTTCTCGTTCATGTTGATCGAGAAATTTCGTCGACGTGATATTGAAGATTATTCTACTGCCGATGAAGATGAGGTAAAGGTGTACCGAATAAGCCTCTGGCTATGTACATTTGCCCTTGCTGTATCATTGGGTTCAGCACTGTTGCTGCCTGTATCAATAGTCAGCAATGAAGTGCTCATATTATACCCCAATAGCTACTATGTTAAATGGTTAAATAGCTCATTAATACAAGGTAATTTTATAGGTTTATTATTTTTTGAGATAAAGATAAACTTCTTATAAATTATGCTTAAATTTATCCATATTAAATACTTTTAACATTGTGGGCAAAATAAACACACCCCATGAAAGTGCGACCTTTGAGCTTGTATACTGATATAAAAGTGTACTATTTGATTTTTTGAACCAAGGTTACATTGTTAAATAAAAACAAGATATATATTGGATTATGCTACTGTGATAATTGCTTATAATAATATTGTATGTTCTTGTTTTAGGGCTATGGAATCATGTATTTTTATTTTCAAACTTGTCATTGTTTGTGTTCCTACCGTTTGCATACTTATTTTCGGAATCCACTGGATTCCCAGGCTGCCGAGGTTTGAAGGGACGTGTATATGAGACTTTTGTTGTGTTGGCTCTACTGGGCATAGCTATGCTAGGCCATGCTTATGTTATATCTGCATGGCTTGAAGGGGACAGATCCAGTCTCGATGCTCTGCTAAGTAAGTGTGTATATAAATTTTACTCAATAATAAATGAACTTGCTTCTTATTTATTTAACTAAAAAAGTATTATTTTAATATTTTTATCCATTTAAATAATTTAATTTTTTTTATGTACAGATTGATAAAACTACTTGTATTTATATGTATAGAAAAAAAATTGAAATTTTTGCACAAAATAACTTGAAATATTTAACATAATATAAATTTACATTCTTTTACAATAAATACAAAACAAACCTCACATCACGAAGACATTATTTAATATTATTAAATGGATGCTTGAAATTAATTCCTATTTCCTTGTAACTTGTAAATTACAAAAGTCAAATCAAACATATTGACATATTGTCTGAACGACTGGTTTCTAAAATTATGCATACAATACATTAAAAGTTAAACGAACTCAAAACAAGTTTCTTCTTTCAATAGTTAAATGATTTTTTATCAGCATTTGTTTGACACCAATAATATTATGAATTCAAAAGTTTGCGAGTTGCTTCTGCACTCTATAATTATTCAACAGATTTAAATGAAATCTTATATCTCCTATCCTGGGTTTTTAATATATCCCTATTGTTTTATTTTTCACTACCTCACATTTGGAGGAAAATAAAGCTGGTATATAAAAATGTGTTATATATTACAAAGTATATTGGAAAAAGAAACAATTATTTAAAATAAGACGATTACCAAATAATTTAAAATGATTATTTTTAAATAATAGATACATTCTTAAATATTTTTTCCAAAAAAGCAACGTAGCATACAGGATGTAGTTCTAACTAGGGTCATAAGAACAATGCCGAGAATGCTCACGTGACTGAATGCATAGTAAACTGTCCAATTGTGATTCCGTGTTATTTGTGCTTAATTGACTGTGGAGTTGGATGCGAACCACTATTGTTTCTTGGCCAATGTTTAGATAAACGTACCTGATCTACTAACCGTGAATTGTAATTATACAATATGTAAATAGGTCGATATACAAACTGCTGCTGCGTTAACACGCATATATATATATATATATATATATATATATATATATATATATATATATATATAGGTATATGTGGAACTTACTCTAATTGAATATTGAATCAAGCTGGTTTGATAACTCCTATGAGTGGAGGTCTTGGAGTGCTAACTCTATATATGTACGTAAGCGCTACAGCACACTTTTCTTCGATGTTGCTTCACCTTAGAAATAGTGCTGCATAATTTTTGTCTACATCGTAAAATACTTAACTTTTAAATCCATTTAACAGATATTATCGTTTTTCTAGTGTATTTTAGTTGATTATATTAAAAGAACACCGGAAAAAACAATTGTATTTGATGAAATGAGAAATTATACAAAAATAATTCCTATATTTTCTTGCAAAATGAATAAGGTATAAACTAGGAAAAGCTGAAGTGTGAATCCACCAATTAATTTCGTACCATGTTTATTAAAAAATTACAAAAAAACTGCTAACGAGAAATACCTATTTATAATATATACTAGATCTATCGAATATCCGATATTATCATTTTTTCAATGTCTATTAGTTGATGAGAATGCCCTTGAAACAAAGCTTTTTAATTTAATTCTTGTTAATGAGTTTTAAACCATGTCAGCTATAATATCGATATGATTCACGTATCAGTGGAAATTTTATTGGTCTATGTACGATTTATATAAACTATTGTATATTTTGTAACATTTGTAAACACTGTTTGTTTCCCCAATAAAAATATATAGTACTAGCGGCTCACCCACGCTTCGCTCCGGTTCGCCTCTAGAAAAACGATAACAAATCTATCCCACGGTAACCGTATATTTTTCCGGGATAAAAAGTAGCGTATGTGTTATTCTGATGTAGAAGCTATATTATTATAAAGTTTCATTAAAATCCATTCAGTAGTTTTTGTGTGAAAAAGTAACAAACATCTATTAATGTATACATCCAGACATTTATACATCCTCACAAACTCTCATATTTATAATTTAATAGTGGGATTAAACTTATAATAATATAAATTATTACACTTATAAGAATAATTTTTCTTTCAAGTATGACTTTAGGAGTTGGCACTGTCAGAATTGATATAAGTAATTTTTATTTTTTACTGTACATAATTAATATATAACGAGGTAAAGTTTGTGAATTGTGAGTTTGTGACGTTGTAGGGGGTAATCTCTGGATCTACTAAACCGATTTAGATGAAAGATAGTTTGAGACCCTGGGAAGGGCATAGGATATTTTATATCCCGGAAATCATCCCTTAAAGGGATCAAAATGGGGATGAAATTTTGTATGGGGAAGCAAGCTAGAGACGAACCCGAGCGAACCGAAGGTGAGTCGCTAGTTAATAATATTTTTTTAATAATTTTGTTTCAGTAGACTGGCTTACTTGTAATGTGTTTTAATATCCTGCTAAATCCTACGGTTTTGTTTATTTAATCTATCTCCTTATTAATTATTATGTTTTTGTTCACAGATTTATGGACGTATCTTCCGTTCTTATACTCCTGTGTATCTTTCGTCGGCGTTTTGATGTTATTAGGTGAGTTCGATAAAATTACAACACTCGACGCGTAAACGGAAATCAAAAACAGCAGCCACCTTTACATCTCGTGCTTATTTACGTCGCCGAGTACAATCAATGACCCTGATTTTAAATTTAGCCTATAATGATCATGCGTGTTAAATTAGTATCATGTTTAGTTTTTGTGTTTATATTTACAACAGACATACATATTTATAAATAGGACCCGCGCCTGCCGGAGGTAAAGCTTTATATAACAAAAAAAATGTTGTCATGTGGTTTAAAAAAAATAAATACATCAATTTGTAATTACTTGTGTTGTTGAGTTAATTTTGAGTGAATTATCGGTATCAAAGTATACCGTTTATCGCTCTTTATCAAAATAATATAAAGACTAAAAATGTTTCGTAACTTTCTATGATTATTTGATAATGCAATAGTTATTGTACACAATTTATTATGTAGTAATTTATTAATTTTTATTCAAAAATTAAGAAATCAAGAAAATTCATAGCGAAACATAAATTAAAATTCTAAATTATATTTAATATCGCATATTTTAATCGCCTTTATCTTTCCATATCCCATTCATCGAAATGTGTCTTTTGCTTTTAGTTATCTTCTTCATTCATAATATGTTCTTTCTTATCGAGAAAATATTCAATAAGTTCTTCGTGTTGAGGAAACTTTTCAATAAGATCTTTCTTACACTCTACCAATTTATCATTTTCCTCTAATTCTTGGTGAGCCTTTGCTTTGTATAGACGAGCTTTGAAGCTGTTCTCATTCAAGCGCAGTGCCCATTCGCAGTCATTAAACACCTATGAATACAAAAGATGTTATCATACTGCAATACATATTTTTCTTGTCTTTAGGTACATATATTTACATACTAATTTGTATGAATACATGGTAAATTTACCGCTCTTTAGTCATGACACTAAATTCCAACTTAATAATTCCTGGATCGTTGTTTTTATTTCGTGTTGAATTTACTAACATAACTGGTTTGTTTGTGTGTGAACTTTCTATGCTTAAAATTATTTAGTAGATAGTACCTACAGCTATCATTGGTGATTCTTGGATGCAATTCAATCGATTTATATTTATGAATATTTCATTACGTTTAATTTAGCTATGATGAAATTATTTATTACACATGCCATGGAACGGAATACGTTAATTGTTTGTTCTCTTGTGCTACTTATTCTAAAAGATAACAGTTTTACCTACATTGTAAGTATTGCTTTCGGTTATTATCGACTAAAACCTGTCCTTGCTAACTGTACCCATCCTATTAGATGTAACAACTTTGTTTGCTTTAATACATTGACCTCGGATAAATTGTTGTATTGCAATTGTTGTAATCTGACGCTAGGGAAATATTTGGTTGTAAATGAATAAAGGTCAAAAGACTATCCTATATGTATTATTCATATAATATTATATATTGTTCAAGCTATGCAGGTTCTGTTTTGGATTGCAGAGCGACATAACATACTATGTATTATATAATATACTAGCGACTCACCCTGGCTTAGCTCGGGTTTGTCCATAGCTTGCTTCCCAATACATACTTTGATCACCATTTTCACCCCTTTAAGGGATGATTTCCGGAATAAAAACTATGCTATGTCCTTCCCAGGGTCTCAAATTATCTTCTTACCAAATTTCATCTAAATCGGTTCAGTAAATCCAGAGATTACCCCCTACAACGTCACAAATTCACAAACTTTACCACTTTATAATATTCGTATAGAATGCAATACCAACATATGTAGTATTAAGTAAGGTATCGTCACGTGTCGTCACTGGGTTCATTTTTTATAAAAATGTTTTACCTTATCAAAATTTCCAAGTTTTATGTTAGTCAGTGCGCGGTCGCAATACATCATAGGGTTGTCCTTTATTTGTTCTATAGCACGATTGTAGTAAGACAGAGCTCGATCATATTCGCCTCTACGAAATGCTTTAATTGCTTGGGTTTTGAGAGTGTCAGCTTTTTCTTGACGAATTTTCCGATCTAAAGCTCGACGTTCTGCGTCTTTGCTCACTTCCGCCATCCACGCATCCTTATTCATTTCACTCTGTAAATATAATTAATTTAAATATTTATATAAAATTATAAGAACAAATTATTATTATACATATACGCAGAGTCAACTGTATATGCAAAAGCATACAATAGTAAATACTTAATAGCCACTCCAAGCTGAATTTATGTACGTGCAGAACTTTTGACAGAGACAAATGCGAAACATTTATCAGTGTTTTTCGATACCAATTATTTATATTTTATTAGCATTGCCCGCGGCTCCGCCTGCGTTCGATGACCAAAAACCAAATTCTTAGGTTTTACATAGTAGTATACTCTTACAATGCAGTTTTTGTATTTTTTCTCAGAAATGAGATATTTTCACGCGGTAAAAAGTATCTTATATGTTGACCCGGATAACCAGCTATCACCATATTAAATTTCATCAAAATCTGTCCAGTGGTTCTCTCGTGATGCGGTAACAGACAGACAGACAGACAAAAATTCTAAAAACTATAGATTCGGACTCTGTATCGATAATAATGTCTATTTCAATTAGATTTTCCAAAAAATATTTAATGTACAGATTCGACTTAGTTACAATTTTATTATAGATCTAGATATGCACCGCATAGTTTTAGCAATGTACAACTCAAATAATCTGCAGTAAAAAGAGGTAACGAGAATAATTCTATACTGAAGTGGGAATATCGTAGTGGAATTCTCAAAACGTTAAATATGCGCGAGAATTGTGCAACATTCAACAGCTTGGTAACTGTTCTGTTTAGATTATGCTATCTAGGTTCTAGAATGCAGTTATTCGAATTAAATCATAGAATTTTATCTACTGAATTTATCTGCTATCGTTCGTATTATTAAATTTAATTTTTTTGGCACGTTGTAAAATGTACTATGTATGTATGTATTTTTATCCAATGTAATAAAATATAAATTATAATAATTTATACTTATAAACATAGGATAAAAATATAATACACGTGTATACGAATGGAATTTGGCTTTGTTTTATAAAATTCATCTACTTTTAAAATATTTATTGTTATTAATATAATAATTAATTAATTAGTAATAAGAAAACCATCACGTTTGAACCATTGTAGAAGTTTGAACAATGTACAATGTACATGTGTACCAATTTAAACTTATCTTGTCAAGACTTATCAGTTATTCAATTCATAAATAGAACACATTTGAACGGATATTTATAGCAGTGCACGAGCCAAATTGCTTTCACCGGTAAAATAGCTTTGTGTTCAGATTATTTTTATATCGAACAATTGGTTTTGTAGATAAGATCAATATACAAAATGGCCTATTTTCAATAAAATAACTTATCTGTATTTTTAGATAGCGTCAGAATCTAATGAAAAACCTAAAAAAACCGCTTTAATGATGAACCGAACTAAAAAGTAATAAAATGACTTTTAGTAGGTATAAGAATAATGTGATTAACGAGAAAATTGATGTTATTGTGAAAAAAGCGTGGGGTGCTTTGTACAATAATATTTTTATACTAACTCTACTTTTAGTCATCGTACCAATGGAATATTTATAACAACTGATATCGAGCACCCCACGTTTTTTTACAATAACATTAATTTTCTCGTTAATCACTTTATTCTTATACAAAAAATATTTTTTTACTTTTTAGTTCGGTTCGTCATTAAAGCGTGATTTTTACTTTTTTAAACTATAATTTATTTTACATTTTTTAGTTTGATCTGTTATGACCGCGTGTTTTTTTATTTTTTTTTTAATAAATTATTGTATTGTCATCGGTCCTTGTTAAATGTGCGAAGTCTCAGTTCAATCTGAAGTTTTGAAGTGGGTGAAAATCACGTTCAATGATTCCGTTACATAGATACAGGTGAAACTAATAAAAACGTGTTAAAAACAAGAAATATTGCACTCTATGGTACTTCTTTTCTTGATTTAACCTTGTTTGTATATTGTTAATACCAATATTATGCTATAAACTGAACAACTTGCTTACGCATATGATAGGTATTGTTATTCAGTTTGGGGAAATGTTTATATTAATATAAATATTTCCCCAAATTCATAAGCAGCTTACAATTATAATTAATAGCTTACTGCACGGAGTTGAACACATTAGAAACTATCTTGACATACCATTCAAATGCGATAAGTTCATTTAGTTAGTGAAGTCTACAAATAACTTATGCGCAATGGTAGGTTCTAGTTGTTGGCTATGCACGTTATGACAACGAACACTGATAACCCGACTCATAATTCACATAGGTATATGTACTTGCATATCCTTCCTATTTGCAAAACATTTTTGTCTCGTTATATCAACTTATATTGATAAAATAAATACATAATGTATTTAAATATTAAAGATTTTATTTACTTTTAAGGTGATGAATTCGTAATATATTTGTATTTTGTAGCTACTCACTTTATCTTTTAAGTCGTGGGACTGAAAGAGGTATATGTACTTGCATATCCTTCCTATTTGCAAAACATTTTTGTCTCGTTATATCAACTTATATTGATAAAATAAATACATAATGTATTTAAATATTAAAGATTTTATTTACTTTTAAGGTGATGAATTCGTAATATATTTGTATTTTGTAGCTACTCACTTTATCTTTTAAGTCGTGGGACTGAAAGGCTTTTTTATTTATCACTGTACGATCATCTTTGACTGTAATTTTTACATCTTCTTCTAACAACACTTTTCCCTCCAAGATCTGATCAGCCATATGTTTTGCCGCATCCGACTTTTCTTTGTCACCGCTCGCCATATCCCTCACTAAGCCTGACACCTCACCTATTCTTTTCATGAAATTATTCCATTCTTCGTTTAATTCTACCTGCTTACGATTCTTCAAAGCTGGATTAGCTAACATGGTGTACGATTTTATATTATTTCTAAAAGGCTAGTTCGTGTAAACAATCCCGGTGTCTATTGTGTGTTGTATTGACGCAACCTGATAAATAGATACGGTTGTCAAGGTGCATGAAAAACTACATCTATACTCTATAGGTGTTGTTGGTTATTTTGAAATAATTTTTACATATTAAATGAGTTGACAAACATTACATATTTTTTTAATTTTTGATTACGCATTTATGGATCAATATTAATTAAAGAAATAGTGGATTTTTATTTTTGACCGATAATTTTTTTTTAATGTTTTCACTAAGCTTTTAGAATTCATCTTTTTACCGCATCGCTTAAAAAATTTCTACGTTTTAATTCATTTGTAACTAAGATTTTCCAATTTAAAGGAAAGAAAGACCATATTATGCAATCTAGTCTAGAACTTCTTGTTTGTTATGGTGTCTTGTTAGACTTTGACTTGTCCGTTTACATAGGCGTGCCTACTTTCCACAGTCCAAAGTAAATAGTAAGGAAACGAATGTACGAGTACTTATATGACGCAACAGTGTATGTATTTAAATAATACTCATGTGGAAATAAATTACCAATTGTAATTAAAAAAAGATAAACCCGTATAGGTATAACAATTTACTTTATATTTGACATTTCGTATTTGAACTCAACAACTTTCCTACCTAGTATCATGTATAAGTTTTTATAATTAATAGATAATATACGCATTTGTTGAAATAATAAAAAAAATAATAAAAAATGGATCTTTAGCTGTATCAAACTTTGTTGATCGAAGGTATCAAACGTTACGCGAGATATACCTAGATATAACTTACTGGCGACTCACCCTCGATTCGCTCGGGTTCGTCCATAGCTTGCTTCCCCATACAATCTGTCATCCTTATTCTTACCCCCATAAGGGATGATTTCCGGGATAAAAACTATTTCACTCACTCACTTTTCATATCATGAGCTTTAAAAAAAAAGTTAATTTACTAAAAAAATTCTTCTAATTTTCTTCTTTACAAAACTTGTCCTGACAATAACAAACATAAAAAAAAGAATTATTCAATTTGGTGCAGTCGATCGGAAGTTATGCGCGTACATACATTTCGGTGATTCATTTTTATATATATAGATTAGGTATATTTTTAAAATTAGAATTAGCAAGTCTTTCATATGGAAACTTACAGGTTATAGTAAACACAATGATAATTTAAAAATTATGTTTTTCAAGGTGATACATTGAAATATTAAAAATATTACTTCTCGAAAGACTACCTTAGGGTTTCGTATCTAAAGGGTCAAGACAAAACCCTTTTACTGCGTACCTAACCTACGCTGTATATGTGTCCGTCTTTCATACTTTTAAAATGCAATGGTATTTTGAACAAAAGAATTGAATTATTCTTTGAACCGTAGATGGCAGGTGAAAGTTTGTAATGTTTTAATATATCGCCTAACACATAATAATAAAGCAACAAGTAATAAAATTAGGGTACAGCGAGTAAATAGATAAGCATCGGTAAAATAATAGTGCTGACACTAGAGTAGAAGCTTTAAATAATAAAACTGGTCAACTATAACAAGGGCTCGCGTACTTAGGTGATTTATAGTTATTGATAAATGCAGAATATAAAAATATTGGGTTGTAGCACGTGCGCGCGATTCTGACTCACACTTTATCGGATAGTATTAAATATTCAATAAAAATAAGCACAAGTGTATGGTAAAATTTACATTTTACATGAACAAATAACTAATTGGCCTTGTTTTTGCAGTTTTCACACCACTGGGATTCGTGAGATTGTTCGGCGTGGTGGGTGGCGTACTTGTAAAGCCACAGTTTCTAAGGGATCTCAATGAAGAGTATTATGTCTACTCGTTTGAAGAGAACACCATACGGCGACGAATTAACAACTCACTGGCGACGGGTAAGGAATTTTAATAAAACTTTTTTTTGTTCACCGTATTCTTGAAACAAAAGGTATTGTTCTAATGACGCAGTGAAATTATAATGAAATTAAACGTCAAACTTCTCTTTTAATTGTGATTAATGATTGTTAGATCAACGTATTATTGGCTTCATTATTATTTGATGTCTGCAAAGTTTTATTTGAACTGAACGCTATTTTGGTTTTAGTGTTGGCCAAAACCGAAACCAAAATGTCTTTCCTATTTTTATATTATGGTCCTGTAAAACCAGTTTCAAATATGCATTAAATATTTGTGTACATATATTTATTTTCCAAGGTGCTCTAAAAATCTATCTAATTATATTTGATATGTGGTTATATAGTAGAGTTCGAGTTAGGTGTGTTTCACTACGAAAAAAAATGTACAGCTCTTTTTAACGTCCCACTGCTGGGCACGGGCCTCCCTTCAATACGGGGGTATTAGGTCATAGTCCACCACGCTGGTCAAGTGCGGGTTGGCGGACACTTTTTTAAATATAGCAAGAAAATTAATATTTATATGTACTTTATGTTCGCATGCGTAACGTTTTTGTTATTTAAAATTAGCACTGTCGATTAACGGAAGAAAAATTATTCGTAAAAAGAAAAATTACATGTACCTAAATGACACGATTAAATTTCGCTCGTGTTATTTGTTAGCTAATGTTTATAGAAAAATGTTATTAAATGCATTATTTTATTCGAAAAGCAACTACATAGTTTATCAGAACAAATGTTTAAATAATTTCATTCGAATTCCTTTCATTAAATCGAAATATAAGCCCGATAATCGAAAAATAAACCTAGGTATGAACAGCATAATTTTTGTGTAGGTAGATAGGTATATTGTAGTTAAGATTCATTGTTAACCTTCCTCTAATCGTTTGATAGATTCTAGAAAAACTTATGGGCAAAATAAAATATTTTATTTAATATACAAAAAGATTTCACGTTCGCACACTATACAGTATGCATTAGGTTTGTATATAATAATTATTAGTTATGCCGACCTTCATATTGACACGACCTTCGTACAGTTAGTACTCTACGTGACGAGCATTTTTAACATATTCAATTTGGGGTAACTAATTTACATAATCGTATACTTATTTATTACGAGAACTAGGCCGAATATTTCTTTCATCCACAAATGCAAAAATATTAATAATTTTCTCAAAAAGTGTGACACAACATTAAAACCAGCAAACACAAACTTGTAACACCTGACTCTATTGGATCGAGATGGTAATTCTTTATATCTACAAAATATATATATTTACAAGAGAAAACCAGAAAACTTTCAAAAAGCTTCTAACGCGATATTTTACAAGCCTCCGGACAATTATCTACCTTAATTCAAAATACTTATTTCTTAGATTTACGCCGAATTTTAAATCATTATATAGAGAATTGTACGTATGTAATTGTGAATAAATTAAATTACTTTATTAAAGTATCGTATCATTTGTTTTATCCAATTATTGGAAGTCTATAGCATCTTTTTTTCGTTCTTACATAATTTGTATGCTTCTATTCTAAGACTTATCTCCCTTCATAATAAACTTAACAAATATAGAGACTAATACTCTTTTAAGTATGCTATCCGGTAGTTATGTTAATGAACGTTAAATTAGTTATGTGACATTACTGCTAACAAAGATCTTTTGTTTGCTTCAAACGTGCGATAAAGAAAATCCAGACGGTAGAGACAATAGTCCAATTAGTTATATTATTTAGAAATAATGATATTGAATAAGTAATAAAGAAAGCAAGAACTATGTTGTAGATTGTTATATAAAAATGTTGAAAAAGGTTATTATTAGATCATGTTTTTTATTCACAAAATAAAAATGAATATGAAATAAAATGAATAAAAATATGTTTATGAATATAGATTAAAATCTGTACATGGTATACCTATCTGTTTGAAATTTCCAAAATGCTTCCTCGCGTTGTACCATAACTACAGCCAAGTAACCGTTAGTAGGTACATATTATATAGAGCTCATAGTTATTTGAAAATCTCGTGTTTCTGTCGGTTGGGCCGGATTAATCTATCATTGATAGGACAGAGGATAGAACAAAGGAAAAGTATAAATTTCTTTTTATTATAAGTGAGCTTCTTTGGTTTTCCGGCGCTTTCTCTCGCGAACGAAATGCAAATTGTACGGACACTTTACGACTAGACTTTACGATTCATTCTAACACCAGTAATACAATACTACACAACAAAAGTTGAGTAAAACAGAAAATCTTCGTCCCAAGTTTATTGGCCGATAACGTTGACTATCAGACCTTGGCACCAGGATTCATTAAAGGCAACATATGCACAGCACGTCATTGTTTACTGTTTTTATTAAGATAGTTTCGCAATTCCTTTTGCTCTTACTTTTTAAATATATAAATAAACCAAAGGTAGGTGATACAAACATATAATATTTTAAAATCACGTAGCCAAGCAATACTTAAATAAATTAGCTATAATTAGTTAATTTTTAGCAATTATCATATATCCTATAGACTTTAAAAGATAAGTGGTACAATTAAATATCGCATTATGACCAAATTATTCTGGTAATTGTTATTTAATTTATATTACTACTAGCGACTCTCCTTCGTTTCGCTCGGGTTCGTCCCTAGCTTGCCTCCCAATACAAACTTTCATCCCCATTTCACCCCCTTAAGGGATGATTTCCTGGATAAAAAGTATCCTTTGACCTTCCAAAGGTTTCAAACTATCTTACCAAATTTCATCTAAATCGGATAATGAGATTTAAAAAAATCTTATTTTAGTAAAAAAAAATCTTTTAATTCTTCTATATAAAACTTGTCCTGGCAATATATAAATAAATAACAAATACAAAAAAAAAACAATTTGGTGCAGTCGATCGGAAGTTATGCGCGTACGTACGTACTGATTTCAGTGATTCATTTTTATTTATATATAGATATTTTTATTTACATAATTTCAGTAACCCAATCTGGTTATCAATATGGTTTTTATTATAATTAGGTAAGTAGGTAGGTACCTACTTTTAGAGTCCCTACTCCCTCCAGAGTTTCGCACGCCGATAACGTAATAAAAATACATAATATTTTATAACTCGGACTTATAAATATCAATATATCGCACGTTAAAAGGTAGGTACTCGTATATTCAATACCTTAGTACATACCGCATATGTACATTTCACCAAAAAATAATCGCTAGTGGATGAACTAACATTTTTTTTATCGAAGTCGAATTACCTACTATATTTTATTAATTAACAAATTTTTACTGGCAATCTCATAGCATTACAGGGCTACCTATTAAATAGGAGAAGATAATTAAGTGATATATTTGTTGCGCGGTCATGTGTATATTGCCAACTATTTTTTGTTCACATACACTTAAGTAGGTCCCTTTCGCAATATAGTGGCTCAATACGCGGAGCTTAAGCTGTACCTAGTCACCTGACAAAAAAAACTTAGTAATACTATGTGTAAGCTAAATAATATACTGAAGATAAAATAATAAATAATATTTTCGAAGTTTAATTTGTATCGGCTGGCACCGACTTGGAAAATATCTGATTAGGTATCTATAGTAAATGAAAACTACCATTCAGTTAGTTTTTCCTTTTTTTATGAGGTAGATTTTTTTTCAGTTGTTTTTCCATTTTAAGTGTAGTCATAGTAGCAAAAAAAGAAAAAAGTATTTTAAAAATTAATCAGGTGAAAAATCAATCACCCCTATTATATACACTTACTGTAGGTGGTTTTTTTTTAAATTAAAGTGGGACCATCTTTGAGGTTTACTCTATCTAATAAAAACGTGGTCACACATAAAAAAAACAAAATATACGTGTCGAGTTGAGAACCTCCTTTTTTCGTCGGTTAAAAAAATAATAACTACCGTCCTAAAGATGTTATGGAAATTATATTAAACGGATAAACAATGCACTTTACTAGTTATTTATATGTATTATTATTTATTTTGTTTAATTTTTAGGTGTTGGATACATATCACCAGAACCAATGTATCCAGATAGAGGTGATATATCAGCCCCTGTGAATCCGGACATTTCTAATTTAAAGGAGAAAAAATCGTCATCTGAAGGAAAGGATACCCCACTCTTGAGACTAAAAAACGGAGCTCTACAAGCTGGATTAAACGAGAGGCTCCAGAGAGTTGTTGCCATGAGAAAGGTACCTATGCATGGATATAATATGTATTATGCAATAAACATACACAATGTAAGTCTTTCTGTAGTTTTTGTGCAATATAAAAACATCCCACGGAATTCGTTTGATATTCCGGGATAAGTAACGCCATATATCACTCTTTTGTCCATACCGATGTAATCACTATAGCCTGGATTTGGACTGGCTATTTAAATGTAATAATTAAATTATTTCTTAAAAGTTTGAATGGTTAAATAGTAGGTATTTATTTTATACTCTGCATTTATTTTTTGTAATAAATTATATTATTTTTTCCTTCTATATTATAATTACTTATTTTTGTATTATATCCTTATTATATACTAGCGACTCACCCTCGCTTCGCTCGGGTTCGTCCCTAGCTTGATTCCCAATACAAACTTTCAACCCCATTTTCACCTCCTTAAGAGGTGATTTCTGGGATAAAAAGTATCCTTCCCAGGGTCTCAATCTATCTTTTTACCAAATTTCATCTAAATCGGTTCAGTAGATCCAGAGATTACCCTCTACAACGTCACAAATTCACAAACTTTACCTCTTTATAATATTAGTATAGATAATGTTATAAATCAAAAGTGTGTTTGTTTGTCCTTTTTTCACGTCAAAAGAAAGTTACAGATTACCGTGATTTTTTTGTGTGGAGATACTTAGAGGGCTGGAGAGTGACATAGGCTACTTACAGCGGGAGATTATCTCATTCCCACGGGGAAACACGTTAGAATAATAATTAATACAATTCACAACAACTTATCATATCTATGTATATACATAGTCTATCTTTTTCATACTAACCGTTAAAACGTACCTAGGGACAACCCCGAGCGAAGCAAGGGGGAGTCGCTAGTTAGAATTATAATTGTGACAAATGTATTATTAACATTTATCAAACTTTCATCGCGCTCTGTGAATAATTAATGCGTAACGAGTTGCGCATTTGCGGATAAATGATGATTGTTTAACGTTTTACACTTAAATATTTTAACATAGGTAACTTAAATATTACGCATTTCAATATATATATATATATATATATATATATATATATATATATATATATATATATATATATATGATATATCCAGTTATGCAATGCTGATTATTAAACTAGTTTTTGTGGATGAAACACGTTTGTTAGTAAATTTTATCAATACCTACATGTATAATGTTTATTGTAAAATTACAATTTGAAACGAATATAATTTCTTAGTATGACCAATTTACTTATTCGATTTCCAGCAAGTAGAGAACCAAAGGAAGACATCATCACTGCAACGTAACGTTGTGTACCCGCTGGCCATGTTGCTCCTCCTCGCGCTCACCACCATAACGGTGCTCATGGTGCTGCAGAACACCCTAGAGCTGCTCATCGGGATTAAAGCTTTACCACTAAGTACAAGGGTTAGTAAAATAAGATAGTTATGTGCTGATTATTGTTATATCAAACATAGTTAAAATACAAAATTGATTTTGAAGAAATATGTAAAAGTCGTCGTGTGATTCATGGTGTACCTATGTGAAGTTTTAATTATTATTATTATTTTTTTAAACTGTATGTTTTATATTTTTAGTTGTAAGTCGGCTCGTACGATTATTTAGGTATTTCTATAATATCTAAAAATACTACAATATATTTTTAATTGCCCAAAATCAATGATATTTTGTCAAATATCCAGACCATTCCACCGTGCTAACAGTTTCTGATTAAATAATAATCTTTTTGTGGCGTTTAGTATACATTACTTAGTATTTTTTTAGACCTAAATGACAAAATGTATAATATCAATATCGATTTTCAGCAATTCACGCTCGGAATCGCATCACTATCTAAACTCGGTTGGGCCGGAGCGACACTGGAGGCGTTTCTAATACTATATTTGCACGCGGCGTCGCTCACCGGCCTCAGCATCCCGATGCGAGCGCTACGCGTGTTGCCTCGAGCTAAACGAACTCCTCTCACAAGAATCATAGCTCTGTGTACAGTTTTACTCGCTCACTCTACAGCACAGCCCTTATTAGTGAAGATATTAGGTAAGGAGTATCGTTATTTAGCTATAGCTGTCATATTTGGATGTTTCGCCTTGATTTTTTATGTAGTTTTGTGACGCTTTGTCATAAAAAAAACTAAAATAAAAAAACTAAGTATAGTCTATCAAAACAGATGTCGAATTGGTGCCAAATAACTAAAATACATCATTTGTTTTGTTTTTTACACTAAGCTTGAGCATTATAAGTTATTATGTGCGACCTTCGTTTTTTACTAATGCTTTCTGTATAAATAAGATAGCTAAATTGAAATTTCTATTTATAGATACACATTTAATAGGTTATTTATTTTAAAACTCAGTGAACTATATGAATAATGGCAAACGATTTCGAAGTTACAGTTATACCCGTCAATCATAACTGCGAAAATAACTCTGTCTGTTACGTTTTTACGCCTAAACCGCTGATCAAATTTTGATGAAGTTTAGTATAGATGAGGATGGTACCTTGGAGGACATAGGATACTTTTTGTCCCAAAAATGGAATTTGAAAGGAGTGAAATAGGGCTTGAAAGTTTGTATGAAGAACAAATCATTTCTCAAGTTAAGGACAAAGAAAATCATTATATCCTATAACTTACTTTTTTATACCTATGTGTATATGTATAGTCTATCCTTTGCATACCAACCGTTTAAACGTACATACATACGTAGGGACGAACCCGGGCAAAGTGAGGGTGAGTCGCTAGTATCATATAAAAGTATGTATGTAATAGTCGTTCGCATCTCTCTGCACACTCACCGCACGATTGCCTTGTCTAGAGGCCTTCGTTAGACGACTGTATGGATTAGTAGACTGTGGTTTCACTGTGCCGTCTGCAGCGCCGGCGCACATTGTGACATAACCATTATGGCCTTTATATAATATTACAATTTTCACTTTACAAGTAATATATCTTCATATTACAAGTATTAATTACATGTACATATTTCAATAATATTTTTTTCAATAAATATTGAATTTTTTATATTATTATCATCATTGTCACTGTCGCTCGGTGGCGAACGAGCGAAAAAAATTGCATTTGACTAGAAAATTGGGAAAACTAATAGAGCTTTTTTATAGAATGTTTAGATTTACTCAAAGATCATAAATAAATTTATTAGGACAAGACAATGTTAGTCGACTGTATGTTACTTCCCCTTTTAATATTGTTAATTGGTTAATATCAAAGTATATCCAAACACAGAGTCATTCTCATCTATTCTAAACAAGAAACATTTATTATGTAAATGATAACAACAAAAAATAACATGCAGGTATAACAAATTTCGACCTGCTGGGCGAGTTCGGACGGATAGAATGGCTGGGGAACTTCAAGCTAGTGTTGCTATACAACGCTATATTCGCGGCCACGGTCACGCTCTGCCTCGTGAGCAAGTTCACCGCCAGCGTGCGCCGCGAACTGTACAACAGGTTGGTGGAAAACGTCAATACAATCGCCCATTGCGTGTCTTTCCTCAACAACTAGTGCTCTCGTGTTGTATGTACGTGTCACGTGACTTGAGCCAAGATGGCGGGTTCATATGAAATTAAATAGTATGGAGGGTAGACGTAAGGAGCACTATTTCTGTGATGAAAAGTGTCCATCGTAAAGCGTTTACACTATTTTATTACTTTAAATTACTAGGCTTAGGGTGGCGCTACTGTAGCAACAAGATAGATTTAAAGAAAGCGCCAAAATTATTATTTTAACTTCACAAAAAATAAAAGAAATCAGTCTCTGAAACAAAAAATAAATAAAATAAATCAGTCTCTGTTTATATCACCAGATTTTTCTTTCCTTATATTATCTATTCCTAAATTACTTTGGATTACGTAAATAGTTTTAATAACTACTGAAGTCACTCAAAATATTAAATCTTTCAACTCAGCACTACAACTGGTACTTCATACTATACCCTGCATCTACGCTAGCGCCATTCTGGACGGTTTTTGAATTATTATTTAACGCTTACAGGTGGACCCTTTTTCAACTTGTCCCCGATATAAGATAGTTCTCCTTATCTCTACTTTCCATATTAAATAGGTTATTATTGTTTCTAGTTTTTTTTTTAATTGATACATTACATTAGTAAATAACTATATTGCAGATGAAATATTTAACATGTTAATTTGTAAATGTTTTTGTTCACTTTGGTTCAAGTTTTGTGGCGCGTATTTTATTGTGTATGTAATAGTAAGATATTATGTGCATAGTTTAATGTCTTTAGAATCAAGTGATGATTTTGTAATATATATAGAGGATGTTGTATAGAAAATTGTTTCTATAATAATGAAAACAATATATAAAAATATGAACTACCAACAATGTACATATTAACTGTAATCATCTTTAGTGCCTATAGGATTTAGTATTTTTTTTCTTAGAAATACTTACATTTTGTTTATTCCGCCAACACGCACAAAATACGTTCAATACATATTTACCATTATTTATGATATAATCGCGGGGCGAATGTAAAGTTGAACAAAATATTATAAAATAAATATAAATTGAGTTTTTTTTTATTATTCATGATATCTTACTATTATTAAATAATTAATATGAACATGATCGTATGAACTATTTGACATTATTATTTATAGTTATTAAATCGAATTGTTAAATAAAATGTATTATTGGGAATGAAATAATTAGATTTAAAGTAACATTAATGTGTAGATTGCCATGTTTTATCGTAGGACCAACCGGACTTACCGCGTGTAAGATGTATGTGAAAATGTATAATTAATTTTAATTTTATAGTTGAAATAGGAAATTATCTATATTAGATTATTATAACGCTGTTCAGAAGTCGTGCTTGTACATCGATCATATTTCTAATGTTTTAAAACTAATAGCCATTTTCGCCAAATCAATGTTAAGCCGCGTTGACACGATCAAAGTCTACTTTGACAAAGTAGTCTTGATGACTACTTTGATCGTGTAAAAGAGCAATCAAAACGCACTTTGACGTCGGTGTTCAATCAAAGTGGACTTGGAGCCGTGTTTACCATAGTAATCTTCGTTTCAAAGCTTTTTGTCAAAGCAGACATTGAGCGTGTCAACGCGGCTGTATGGTTTAAATGTCATATGTTTAGCATACGTCAAATTGTACTGTTTGACGTTTCCTAAACATATCCATGACATTTAGGTCAATTTAAGAATTTTGGTGCAATTGGCTCATAAGAGTTTAGAATTTATGCCTGTTTGTACGCACCTTAGGTCATAGTTAAAATTATTGATATAACAAATTTTTACTTTAAAGTTTTACTAAAAACTAATAAAGTTAGAATAAATTGTATTTTTAACGGTAAATTTTTGAACCACGGGAAATCGCTGGTTAATAAATAATTGCTTTAGTTTTAAATTAGCATTTTAAACTCTTTGCATTTATTGTAATTTTAATAATTCACAATATTTTATATTTTTTAATTCAATGCTTGACATTTATAATAATAATTTTATTCCTAATATAGTTTTTGAGGAAAGATTGCAGATCTTTGTGTGAATTTGATTTGTTTTTAACCAATGAGACTGAATTTGTTAACTATTATTTGAATTGTCGGGAGATTATTTATTTTATCAGTGTATGTAATGAGAGATGTGTCGATTGTGTTCGAGTAATCGAAAATATCTATGTTAGCCATGACCGATAAATCTATAAGTACGTGCACCATAAAGGTAGGACATAAAATTTTCTGGTCTCGAAATTTTTCGCACTTAAGCAAATTAAAACAAAAAAGACATTTGAAGACTGTTTAGTATATATTGTTTTGTTAAAAAGAGGTTGCACTTTTGTATGATTTGTGAAAAACATAAAAAAAATCATAAAATAATAGGTTACTGCTAGGCGGCTAGACGAGACTTTAGTAGAAAGAAATTATGAGAGTGTGACCTCTATCAAGCCTTTGCTCAAAATGTTACTAACTGTGGCGGAAGATGTTATTGGTTGGAATTGTATTTGCGAATCCGCTATTCAGTGTAGTCGATATAAATAATTATTGATTACATTCATTGACTTCATATTTTATCATTTATAGTTCAATTTCTCATAGAAAGAGTTCTACGTGTTTGAAATTATTTTATTGGTTGAGAATAATAATAAAAATGATTAAAGAAATAAACGTGAATATTTAATCTTTGTGTCATATTAATTTTGCTGAAAATAACTTTCTATTTTTTTCAATTATATTTTTAACACGAAAAAGTGCATTTCTGAGCTCTTCCTACAAATAGACTATAACTGATGAAGATGAAAGATGATAGTTTTTGTTTTTTTTTAGTAAATGATAGAGGCCATTTTAAATTTTTCTAGTCGTAACGGATCTCTCATGTTCTAACTGCTAAAAAGCTTAAATCCAGAGCATCCATCATTACTAACGCACATGTTAACTCTTTTTCAAAAGAACATTTCCAAAATTAGCAATAATAATATAAACAAAAAGTAGAAAATTATATATGAGAAAATTTTCTCACATGAATCCTTTAAACATATGTAATAAAAAGAAGTAAAATTGTGTTCTTAATTGTAACAAAAAGTAGTTTGTGGTGCTACCAACATTCAATGATATTGCCATTACCAACCAAAATTCAAGATCCATAGGTACTTACTGTTTAAATGGAGTATGCTTATAGCCTTCTGTGTGTATGTTTATTTAGTTATTGTATTATGCTAGTGTGAGTTTTATACATTTTGTATTATCTGTACCAAACGTTGAGATTGCATTTGAAAAATATATATAAAAAAATCTAAACGCTTTTTATTTAATCCCATGTTATCGAGAAGTGGATAAATAAGTATGTAAATAACTTTAATACAAATATGTATAATAATAACAATACTGTTTGTCACGCAATATATCGTACTTTTGTAAGGAAATTAGTTTCTTACACTATTCTTGGTCACCTGTAAAATAATAAATGGTCTTTTTCAAGAAAGTTTAACTGCAAAAAAATGAATTTTTTATTGGCTTTAGTATTTTTTATAATAACACATTAATTTTTTGTATTGTCAAGACCAATTTTGAATGTGTAATATTAACATAAATTCTTATCTTCCACTTCCATCCCATACAAGATCACACAATACACTAGTGTTAAGGTATCACCTAAAAATTTGTTGATTTTTTATTCTTAATTCATTAACTTTGCTTATTAATAATCATTTGTGCTTAATCATGTGTGCTTCCCAACATTTAATAACATGTGCAATAAATTTATGTATTATCAAGAAAATGTAGGTTATGTTTAGGATTTATAGAAAACTAATCAGTCTCATTTGGGTAGTGTTTGTTGTTAACTAAAATTAATGACAAAATTTTCGTGTCCAGGTTTAAATGGATTGCTGATATTTTTAAAATTCGTGAAGACATGCCAATTAAAGCTGCATCAGTGCCACGGAACTCTATCGAGAGAACAGTAATTACAGAAAAGACTGAATCAAACCCGGATAATAATTCCGGACATTTGAAATCTGAGTAAAAAGCTCTGATATTTAATCAATATTTTGTAATTCTACTGATATTTTACTTATTTATATTAAGAATACAATAATGTGGTATAAATTATGCATGATTTATGTTTGTTGGCTTTAATTTATTATGTAAGACTTCATGTTTTAGATTTGTAATAAAAATAATTTGTGTTGTCCTTTTATGAAACAAAATATTATTTAATTTATTTATATAAACAATCTAATTCAAATAACCTATGATTTGATAAAAAAATTGTTTACTTTAAATTATACTATTGTTATTTAAACTTCTTTCTATAAAAAAAAAGTATGCTAAACTTGTATTCTCAAAGATGTATCTTTTAAACAAAATTAAGTTATTGTTTTATAAATGAATAATAAAAGTGCATAACTATTCTTTAGATGATTTATTTTTATTATCTATTTCTGGAGAAGACACTTCCACATAGAATTTACCAACTCTTCTACTCTTTGCTTTTAATAATAGCCTTTGTGGATTGTCTTTTATTACTTCTAAACACTGGTTACTATTTAATCCTAAAATGAATCCAAGATTAATTACATCGTGTACTCCTCTACACTGCATATAATTTTCAGCACCACTTGACACTATTATATTTTTAGATTTTCCGACAGCATGGTAATTATGAGCAGTGCTGATTATGTTTTTCCTTGAAGTAGAATCTCTTATTGCTGGAGCATACATAAGTTCAAAAAATATGCCACGTTCCACAGCTTGCCTGTACAACTTACGACTAACTTTAAATGGTATTTTAGTCTGGGCTTCAAAAGTTATTATATCAGTATCAAGGGTACCTGAAGCGAATTGAAAAGCTTGTAATGTTTTAGGCAAAACAGCTATAATGTCATATTTTTTAATATTTTCAGATTGATTAATTTTATGAGCAATGCTTGATTCAGAAAACTCTATTGTAACTCTTTGTAAAATGTTCAATTTGCAATTAGTTTTAATATCATCTGGTATTGTTATTGGTGCTGGTATGTGGTCTTTTTTATCCTTAGGATCATTTTTCTTTTTCTTTTTTTTTGGTTCGTCATCTTCTTCTGCAACATTTGTATTGATAGCAACAGTGTTAAACCCAAGTTTTTCAATGAATTGGAGTTTGCTGATATCAAAACTTTTGTCAATCATAAGGTCACAGAAACCCCAAATACGCTCGGTACTTAGCATTTTATTATATTTATTTTCGGAATAAGGTTATACATAAATCTGCTCGGCGGTATAGTTTACTTTAAATGCTTCAATAGTAAAAACTTAACACGTTGACTTCTCCATTAAGTAGTTTTCCTATGTCAGCTTATCTTTTAATTTTTTCTATTTTAATTTATGCCTCTTTTTTCTTCGAATAAAAATTTTAGTTTTGATGTTCAACGTTAAAAATCTTTGACTTTAAAAGCATCCAGTGCCATCCGGATAACAAACCAATCCGGGTCCACTCTGGCACTCTACCACTGGTCAATCACTACCCATTACCATTTAGTATTTACCCAAGTCCCAAACTTCCAATTTCCAAAGAAGGAAGACCAAAACCTAAATTATGTCTTCATTTGTCAAAGTCATAACGTCAATTGTCATTGTTATTATAACGTTTAGGAATTATATAAAAGTTAAGCGAAATCGATTTATGACATTTCTCGATTAAGTCAGTCAAATCAAAGAAATGTTTTAATTGCTCAAAAATTGCCTACGGTCATACTATGTTATATTTATATTAATATTTTTAATTATATTGAGAACTTGTGTTATCACAATAAAAGAATTAGTAATACTGTAAGTATAAAAATAAAAAGTATATATTAATATATACGTCAAACATGTATAACGGTTCATGTTTAAAATCTCGAAGGAAATATTGTTATAATAATTGCTTTATATTTTTGGTTTGCTAAATATGGGCCTCCGATATGTAATAGCAGGAGAATCACAGTGTGATTTATTTGCAGAAGTATGCTTGGTGGCTGACCGCCTTGCACAGTATTTACCAGATTTTTGCTATGATCGTATAGAAAAATCAGTGGCGGAGTGGAAGGTAAACGTTCATTTATTTTATTATACTATGATTATTAAATGTAAATTGTGCCCAACTGGCACTCCTAGAAGCCACGAAATAAAAGAATTGAATTATTATTATATGTCTAATTGTGACTAAGGTTTTGTATATTATATTTTCAGCCTTGGTTATGTAAGATAAATCAAAAAAATAAATGGCATCACATCGGCTCTCCAATTGTTTGGAAGGAGCTTTTAATGCCAGGTAGCAAGCCGTCATATATTGGTAGTGCCTCTGATTTCTTAGAATATTGCCATACGTATTACAACTTTGATGTATTTTTGACGCCAAAAAGATTCGAAAATTTAGTAGATAACTATGAACAATTCCAGAAAAAAAATAAACAAGAATTTAGGACCGTAGCAAGGCTTGATGATTCTCATAATATAAAAAAAACAAACAATACTAGTTTTACGATTTGTATTTCTGGAGCAGGCAATCCTTTAGCGATATTTATAATATCGGGTTTGCTACAAAATTCTGATAAAATATCGAAAATATATCTTTATGATGAAAAATGCTCACAAAGTTTGATGGAATTTGTGGAATTTGAATGTAACTATATAGGGACTAATACATCTGCTAAAATAGTCAAATATATTGAAAAGATAGGAGTTGGGCTCACTAGCACAGATCTTTTAATCATTCTTGACTTTGCTCCATTCAGGTGACTTTAATTTATGTTAATTTTTTATATATTTACAAAAAATATTAATGATAAATAATTTCTAACACAATCTTTCGTTTTTAGATCTCCATACTCTATAGGAGAATGGCTCTACAAGAATAAAAAAATTATGAAACATATAGCAGTTAATATAAACGCTACAGCTTCCTCAAACATGCTTGTTATGTTGCCTAATTTAGGACCATCATGTTACAATGCATCTATTTTAGCTCAATCTGTAACTAAAATAAAAAAAAATAATATTGTTGTTACAACATCGGATTTAGGTTTCGAAGTTGCACCAATTATTGCTGAAATTGCTGAAGTGCCCTTGAGAAATATGTTTTGTCCACCTGTTTGGGGCTTTGTTGGGATTAACCATTTAGTAGATATTTACACTACAGTACATAAGTATTATTCGTTTGATCCATATGATAGATACTCAAAAGTCATGAATTCTACTCTCCCTATTGGCACTCTCACACCAGAGATGCGAACAATGGAATACTTAATGTTTCGAGACGAAAGTTTATGGAAAATTGTAGCAGAGCGCAAAGTATTTCGCCATTATGAATACATATTTTACTAAAAACAAAAAAAATATATTTTCATTAACAATAATATAATTTCAGGTACAAAAAAAAATGTCTGATTGTCCTGTCTCAATTAATAAAGCTATAGCAGTCTTAGATTTAGTCAAATATTGGCTATTTGATCCAAAACCCAATTGCGTATTAAATTTAGGGATTCAATGTAATGGTATAAACACGTTAATTATATTTTTCTATGTTATCTAAGAAATAGCTTTTAGAGAAAAGATAAAAACATTTAAATGTAATTATGATATTTTCCAGGTACGTTTGGATTAACATTTAATGGAGTATTTTCTCAGCCGGCGCATTTGGTTAAAGGTGAATGGCAACCTGCAAATAAATATATGTTACCTAGAGATCCCCAAATAAAAATTGGTTATCTACAGCAAATCGCAGAAATTGTTATGACATTTAATACCACGGATTTACCACAAATTGTTCCGTATACTCCGTGTATTTGTAAAGTTAAAAAGCCTCAAAAAAATAAGCAGGGTAAAATTATTTCTAAAACTTATTAAAACATGCATAAAGTATTAATATTATTTTTCTTGTCACTATAGATGCAATTATTAAATTAATGTTTTGGTTAAACGAATGCGAGTATAATCGGTTAAATCGAATCGTACAAACGAGACTTGCAACACAAACGGGACAACACTAGTGTTTAGACCACAGCGAGACGTAAAGGGTCGTAGATAGTGAACGTATTCCGGAGTTCAGCGGTGAAATGTTATGACGTGCAGCATCTGTCTTTGTTTCAAAAACATTCGAGTAGTTTTTCAAAGAATTCTTAGTTAACATAATGTAAATAACGCGATTTATCATTAAAAGTATCTTACGATGTTTTCCAAAGTATGATCGTGCCACAAGGAATTAGCATAGTTAGATGTTCACATCGGTTAAGTTCTGTGAATGTTGTGCCAATAATGAGATAGTGGAGTGTTGTGATGAGGTTGTGGGACATGTGGGGTGTGCTGTGGACCGTTGAGGCCCTGGCACAGCTCGCGGGGGTCGTGGCGACGCCGCTGGAGCCCGCACCACTGACTTTGCGAGGTGAGAAAAGAACCTTGCTTCCTACGCGCTCGGGTTATTTGCTTTTAATGCATGCACCACTGAAATGTCCTGTTACTTTCCATTATCTTTTATAATTAAATTTGTTTTTAAATATTTTTGCATGTTTCATTTATATAATTTTCCTAGATATGTATGTGCTGTTTATTTAAAAATGGTAAGCTTTTAAAATAATCATATCTACATAAATGGACACAATTGTATAATTTATATTATGTCTCAATTATTAATTACATTTTAGTTAAAAAAGTAATATTTCTTTTACTAAAACATAAAATACACTAAGTATTTATTGCTTAAAAATATATCTTATGTTGTGTATATTATATAACAAAAAGTGAACTAAACAGTAAACTTGTAAAATAATTTTGTGTAAGTTTGAGAAATGGTTTTTGTACATAATATGAATAATATCAAAAAAAAAACTTTAATCAGATGTCAAATGAGCTTTATTGTTTGTCAATTTTATATTTTGTTATTATAATTTTTTTTTATTTACATTATCTCAAAGCATTGAATAACAAATGTCTTTATAAAAAATAATAGGAAAATGTGGAACATATCTGTAAAAATGTTCAACTATCTGTCAATTTATTATCACTCTGTTATATCTTATTTTCCTTAACAATATACTCTGTATACTTATAAACTTATCATTAATCATCATTGGATAAAAATCATCTTTATAGTCTATGAATGACTGTTATATTTTAAAAATATTGCATGTCTGCCTAATGTTACATTAGCCGAGATTCAGTAGATGCAACAATGTTATACTTTATCCAAGCTAATAATGAAACTTAATGTTGTGTGTCATGTGAATTTAAGAGCATATTGATAAAGTATTAATCATTTGTAGTTAAGCATTTATTATTAAAGATGGAGATGTAGAGGATATTAAACTATATATACAGATAGATTTTTAGAAATAGTATAGTACTATACTATTTCTGACAATCTATCTGATTGACCTTTTATCTTTCAACTGAAGTAGGAATTCAGTTGCATTTCTTACAAAATGTACACATTATAATAAAAATATCCTAACAAGTAATTAAAAGGTTCAGGCCTTCACATAAGACCTTGCCCTAGTGAAAAAAAAACAAATGTACAATTCTCAAATTTAGTGGTAAATCCTCACTGAGCTCAAGCAAGTACAATTTACTCTTGACTGATTTTAATACGACATGTATTTAGTCATTCACTTTAATTTATAAAAAAATTACATATTATGCATAAGTTTTTTTTTTACATCTGATTTAATACAGGGGCCAACAAGGTTTCAGAAGTCAAAACTATCAAAATACCTTCTGTGCAGTCAATTATACTATCGGCATAATTATAAAGCGATATATTATCTATTAGTTACGCGCAAAGCTCCTCCACAAATCCCTACAAATTGCTCCGAGGAAAGATAATCTGGCAGCTACGAGGGCCAAGCCAAGGGGAGGCTCCATCGAGTAGGCACATTAGTTCTCGCTACGCGCTGGAATGTTTTCATTTTCTTTTAAACGGATGACAGTAAGCGTTTTCGAATTTCAATTCGTTTTGGCTTCTTCGGGATTGTTAGTTGGTATTTATGAAATACGCAAGAGTACACTCGTACTCGAAATTTATAAATCCACACCTAGGTATATTATAAAGCTGATGTATAAATTATAAGGTTTGTTTTTTGTTTGTCTTAACGGTCTAATCCCCGGAACTATCATGTCACACTCCGATAAAAAAATGTATTGCATTAGTTTATAGCTTATTTATTGAGGAAAGTAGACTTTCACACATCGCGCTTAACCCTCCTTGGTAGGTGAAGAAGTAACATACATACATACATACATACATAAACTACGCGATCAGAGCCGCAGGCAAAAGCTTTCTCGTTTAAGTGCTAAAACTAATTGTAAGTAACCTACTATTGAGCTTAGCTTTCAACTTTCTGGTATATAAAGCAATCGACAGATTTGCTATTAATTTTGGCTGTAGAAAGCGAAACAGTATTTCTTAATATAAACATTTCTATATTAGGCGGCATGTTCATGACTTTGGGCGGGATATGTATCCACCGCAAGACTGCTAATGAATGTTATATAAGGACAGGTAGCACGTCCTGAGCTACATAGATGGAAATAACGCGGGCTCTTGGTAATTAATCTCTTTGTACGTCACCCAGTTGGGATTAAGTCGAGCTAATGTAAACCATAAGGTGTTCTCATATAATACGCGACAACTGCTTCTAATTACACCTTCAATGTTAAGGAAGAATGTTAAAAAAAAGTTTATTATATAGTTGTAATTTAATTTTTTTTCTTACCTTAATCTTTACCTAATCAGCCCATAGTGGCCCATGAATCCGTTTTTTTGCAATATTATACAATTCATTGAATTGACGTTACTTGACAAACTCGATTTACCTCACAGATTCATAACAATATAATTTACATGATTTTTTTCCGCAATGTCTTAGAATTGAATTTAAATGATACTTTAGATTTTCGCAAATACTTAACATTATAAATAAAACTATTTTTTCGATAACTTTCGTGGTTCTTTTTTTCTTCGTTTCTTATTCGAAACGGACTTTATACTCGTAAACAAGGCCACGAAAGAGTCCAGGATTTTCACATCTCAAAAGTTTTAGTTATAGAGGTGTCTACAAAAAATATATAGTAGGTAATTTGTAAAAAAAGAGCTACGAAAATTAATTAATTAAACTTGTAAGGTGTTGCGCCATTTCGGCCACATACATATACAGAATATACATTTCATATTTAATTAACTATACAAATACAATTATATAATACAGTAATGTGATATATTTAGAATTATAATTTTGTTAAAAGTTCTCATGCTAATTTATTACATCAGGAGCTAAGATTGAATGTAATTCAATGAAGCAGTCTAATTGCAAAGTGGTTTGTATGTGGTAGGCATTGCGATGGTCGCGGGGCACATCAGTTGCATAACAAGCGCGTTGCGTCCAAGTAACGGGACTGTGGCGCGAGCTGGGAGCCCGGGTCTCCACCTACTGGCTTTATCGACTCGACTCGCTAATACAGATACATTGACCGGTCATTTGCATCTGCCCAATTTTGCTCACGCGAGAACTAGACGACAAAAACTCACGAAACACTCCCGTATCGTCATTTATCGTCACGAAAGAGTTTGTTTAAGATTTAAGCTCGGGCCTTTCCATGCGGTCGTGATCGAGACCGTGACTGATAGTTATAATGCCCCAATCGATATAGCTTTTATTTTAGTAGAAGGTTGCTCCGAATTGAATTGTGAATGCAGTACGTCTAGAACACGATGAATAAGCGTTAAATTTTTCCATATAATTGAATCATAACAATCAAGGGGAAGAAGCGAACCGCGATTCCTGTTTGCTGTTTGCGTGCACATGGAACTGGTTTGCAAGGGCAATGGCGGGTGCCCATATCTATTAAATGACTATGTTGGACTACTAGATAACTGCTTACTTATTGACTAATTCACATTTATGCCATCAGAATGAGTTATGTTTAGTAAATATATGTTATGGAATTGTTCATGAAATTTAATTTAAATAATTAGTATTATAAATATAATTTACCTACATAGTAGGTAATAATTCATATAGGAATGGCATTTCCCATAGTGCTTAATTATAAAGGATTATGTATTAGCCGACCCAGCATCCATTAATTACCACATAATTAATGATTAATATATCATTATCAGTTACATAAACACAAATCCTAAGAGCTTGAGCTGTGATCTGTATAGTATTAAACTATATAAAACCTAACTTTACAAACAAAGATGGCTGACATTTTTTATCACTCTAAGCCCTAAGGTAAGTACAACATTGTAACAATCGAAGATCTATCATTATTATCGAAGTAAAAAAAGTTAGTCGGCTAAAACTATAATAGAGTAAATCCGTAAGGTTTTAAATTTAAAGCTTCGCAGACATAAAACGCTAATCGAAATCGTCTTTTTTCACGTATTCCAGGTCAATTTACTAAGGCGCAGTTAAGCGCATAATCCAGGGCCATTATCCACAATTCCGCGATAGGACGCTAGATAGCTCGGCCTCATCCTGTATGCCTGACTGATTATCTAACTCGTCTATCTGCATCTCCGGCTTTCTGCGTTTTCATAGTTTTATACAAGCGTTATAGGGTTACAACCTATACCATGGATCTTTAATATATGTAGTATCGAGATATATTAGTAGGTAGGTAAAGGTATATTGAGTGACCATAAACGACATTTTAATTTACAATCTGAGTAAATTATCTTAAATGCTGTTTTGTTATATAAGACATAATAAAATTTCTTGTTGATTTTACTGCACTTAAAACTAATAAAAATGAAACAAAAAACACTAAGTGTTATGTTGATATTTTCTTTTGCGGTTTTTTGCTTCAGAGCTTAAAAGCTCCATAAAACGGAGCCTTTCCATTTGTTTAAATATTTTATAAATTGATGGTTCCAATATTTAGATTTCAGCAGTAATAATAATAGTAAAGACACTGATACGAAGCATGGCTTATTAGTTTACAAAATTAATGTCAACCCAGCAATATGGGGGTCGTCAAATTAGTATCCATAGAGTTACATTATACGTAAACTTACATTACAAAGTCAACAGTAGGTGCTATAAATGATTAATAATTGAAAATGTTCACGTGCCGTTTGAAATAAATCAACGTGAGTGGAAAGTTCAGAAGATCTCAAATCAAATAAAAGTTATCGCAGTAGAAGAAATAAGTACCCAACTTGTTTGATGTCGCCCGCCTTTGTTCCTTATAACGAGCTCCGCAGCCGGCTAAACCAAGTGTTAAAGGCCTTTACTGAAGCTATTTCGTGTACCTACATCTCAAAGGGGATTTAGACTGTACGTTCAAATTATACTTTTCGGAGACAAAGACCTAGTTATTTTATATGCTTGTTATGAAAAATGCCGTTTTCTTATTTAATTGCTAACGTAATGATTTCTTCTTGCCATCAACACACGTAGATTCATTTTGTGTTGAACTATTTGTGCTAATATCGTATAAAAATGGTTCTGAATGTAAAACTAAATTATATCTCAATATAGTATAAAAAGTTTCATTTACATATAAAGTGTCGATTATTCTAAATTAGACATACTTAGTTGGCCGGAAGTTTGCATATTCCTATAAGAAATTGAAAGTTAGTGTCTAAAGGGCTGACAAAATGTAAATTTCTCTTAAATTATAGAATAACAATAACTTCAATAACATTTCGAAAAGTATCCAATGAACATATATTTTGAAACAAAAAACTCTGGAATAAATCTTGTCATACGTGAATTCATATTGTAGCATTTACTGGGTTTCTTTTTATGTCACTACTCTTACCGACGTAAATTGTTTACGTAAAGGATTACCAATAAACAGATTAAGTACTGCATCACACTGTCACCATAACTTAGTAGGTACTTATTGATGGAGTTACGTGACCAAAAGTAAATAAATAAATACGTATGTAGTTAGAAATAAAATACAATACTTTATATTAGAATTATTCTTTATATAACAACAGAAAGATTTTTAGAAAGAAGATATAAAGATTATGAAACAATATAAAATTTTGCCTTAATGCAGATTATAGATATAAAAACTTTAAGAGAACTTTTATACAAAAGTAATTGCGCTCATTGAGCAGTTAAATATATTTTAAAACTTTCATTTTAAATATGAAATAGTTTTCTATTTCAACTATTTTTATGAGGTAATAAAAAGAAACTTAAAAGTTTTATTTTTAAATAATATTCTTATAATAAAATGATTTATTAAACCGGTAAAACAATTAGAGTATTTAAGTATATCCAGTATTTTAAAAGCTTACGCCTATCAAGATGTCTGACTGGCACTGGCTTTTATGGCGGATGTTAAAAGGTGATGCTTATGATTGTTTTTAATCTGTTAAGTACAATCACCAAAATTACATAACCAATAGTTATTTGTAGAAAAATACAAAAGAAAAATATTTAACTTGTAGCTATTTACATTTTTAGTACTTGTACATCCTTAATACAAAAACGTATTCTTGTCATGAAAGCAATGCAATAATAAAAAGCCTCAAGGTTGTCAATATGGCTTTTTATAGTAAAAAGGTTAATTTCATTGTTGTGCTTGCGCTAAAACCAATATATGTAAGTAAATCTTGATAAGCGTGTGGGTAAAAAACATAATAAGATTACGACACCATCTCAATGATGGGAATGTTGCGACAGGTTAGTCCGCGATTGTGTTGGTCTCGGAAACGTTAATGCCTGTTCCACACGATGTGGTTTTTGCTATAACATACCATACCATTTAAATACAAAAGCCTACGTAGTATGTATATATATTACAGCCTACAAAGGACAATTATTAATATTATAATTATTTATTTAATACAGAAGTCCTAAAATCCACTTATTTAAAAGCACATCTAGAACTTGATTAATTATTAAGATACCAGCACCATAAACTTATGAAGCTTAAAAGCGCTATCGCGTGTCACATTTAATAACGCAATCAATTAAGCTTAGTAATATTGGTATTCTTAATGCTTTCTCCATTAATTTTTAGAACTAATGTAGTATTAGCAAAACCTATGACTTCATCTGTGCTTAAAAACAAAAAAAAATGGTTATATTATCCATATTACTAATACCACATAGTTTTTATACATACTTTTATTCACAGGAACTATTTTACCGGAATATTATGTATTAGAAACTTTGAACCAAAATAATTATATTTGAACAAGAACGTAAACATCACTTTAGTTGTATAATTTTTCTACGCTTTAGGGTGGATTTTTGAAATGAAAATTTCTATAGGCAGGTTTGGGTGGGGAGTAAATTCATGTAAGTCGTCATCGACATGGTCACGTGACGTGTTAACGCTAACACTCAAGTGTGCCGATAGATGTCAAAACCAGATAAATGTAAACAGTTTTAACTTGTTCTCAATTTAAGATCAAACAATTAATTTGAATATCCAAAAATAAGAACTGTTTATAATTTTAAGTTTTCACTTCTGTCGGCAGTCCTCATGACTGCTTTTTTTTATTACAATTCATATGGGACGGACAGTTTAATGAAGTCCCTTGAGGTGGAATCTATTCATTAATTAAAAAAATATAATCGCTTGAACTGGATCACATCAATATACTACCGAATTAGAACCTGCTCGTTTTTTTTTTAAATCTGCTAATAATCATATTGGTAAATGTAGTTAGTCCTTGTCTGCCTTCATTATGTAGGCTATTCGAGTGCCAACATTCATTGGTATCGATTTCCGAGCTAACGTAACCAACAGATTTAGACATTTATAACAATAGGATAAATTACAGTTAGATGTGAACATAGCTTAATTTATATTATCGCGAGTCTACGTTACGTGAAGATTTATTATTTAGGAGGTTTCACAATAGCGTGTGGTGTGTGGCCTGTCAGTAGGACTTGTATATTGTGGAATATTATGCGAGAATGCGCGGTCGCCGCCGGGTCTCAGCATGACCCTTCTATTATTAAGGCTTACGTGAGAATAGATACTCGGAGACCCTTTGTTTGAAGGTCGACAATGTGAAAGATCCTTCATAGTCTTATATATAAACTAGCATTGCCCGCGACTCCGCTCGCGTTCAGATGACCAAAAACCAAATTCTTAGGTTTTATATATTAGTACTAGCGGACCCGACAGACGTTGTCCTGTCTACACGTCTTTAATTTGAAAATTTCAAACTTTTTTTAATAATTTTTTTGATGAAAATTATTATTCAAATTGTGAATCTAAACCATTCCCAGATCCCCTTGAACACACACAAAAAAATTCATCAAAATCGGTCCAGTCGTTTGAGAGAAGTTCAGTGACATACACACTCACAGAAGAATTATATATATAAAGATATTCTTACATTGCAGTTTTTGTATTTTTTCTCAGAAGTGAGATATTTTCCTGCGGTAAAAAGTATCGTATATGTTGACCCGGGTAACCAGCTATCACTATACCGCATCACAGAAAAACCACCGGAGGGATTTTGATAAAATTTGGTGTGGTGATAGCTGGTTATCCGGGTCAACATATAGGATACTTTTTACCGCGGAAAAATGTCTCATTTCTGAGAAAAAATACAAAAACTGCAATGTAAGACTATACTAATATGTAAAACCTCAGAATTTGATTTTTGGTCATCTGAACGTGGGCGGAGCCGCGGGCAGTGCTAGTATTGAAATAATTTTTTTTTAGCACTTGAGCATTCCTTTTTTACTCTTAATTAAAGAACTTAACAGATTTAAGAATCTGCTTTAAAATTTTAGCATTTCAATAAGTAATTGTGCTTTATAAACATTTTTTAAATGGAACGAATTTTTGTAAAGTGAGCTTGACTTCGAGATTTTTCTTCGGTGATTCATTCGAAGATAAATATGTGAATCTTTTACATCGCTCTACCTCTCGTCCGCGGACTTAGCGTCGAGATTAATTTCGGTACTTAAGGTTAAAATGGACTTATTTATCTGAACTAGATGTCTATAAGAATCATCGCGCTCATCATAATACTAAGCTTTTCATATTTGAAATGGGAACAGCTTTATATATGTCATATGACATAATCTATACATATAATAAAATTCTAACGGAGTCAAATCTGTACTTTAAATATTTTTTGGAAAATCTTATTGCAATAGACATTATTATCGATACAGAGGCCGTATCAATAGTTTTTAGAATTTTTGTCTGTCTGTTTGTTACCGCATCACGGAAAACCACTGGAGGGATTTTGATGAAATTTGCTATGGTGATAGCTGGTTATTCGGGTCAACATATAGGATACTTATTACCGTAGGAAAATGTCTCATTTTTGAGAAAAAATACGAAAACCGCATTGTAAGAGTACTATACTAATATGTAAAACCTAAAAATTTGGTATTTGGTCATCTGAACGCGGGCGGAGTTGCGGGTAATGCTAGTAAGATATAATAATAATAATCGGTTGGATTTGAATATAATCTTTTTACTTGAATCATTTTTGTGAATATAATAAAAAATGTAATTTGAACAACGGACTAATCGTGGTTATGTTATAATCAAATATATTATTATAGAAAAGAGAGAGGTGAAGATGTCTCGCAAAACTCAACCAAGAGTGTACAACTAAGAAGAAGAAGGAGAATTAATATAAAAAAAAGCGGGAAAATATCTCATTTCTGTGAAAAAATACAAAAACGGCAATGTAAGAGTATACTAAGTAATATGTAAAACCTAAGAATTTGGTTTTTGGTCATCTGAACGCGGGCGGAGCCGCGGGCAATGCTAGTTTTATATATAGCAAAGGGTCAATGTAATTATGAACATTAATGATTCACTTCATAGCTGAAATTTATTTTACATTATTACTATGTCTAGTGTCTACATAGCTATATTTAATGCTAAGCATTTATGAGAAGAAACCTTTGATATTTTATTATTTACTTAAGTTCATTTGCGTTGCGTTTAGCATTCAAAGCGAAGAAACGTCCCATCTCTACAGTTAGGTCTACTATTAATAGAAATTCAACCGGTTTTGAAGTAATGTTACTTCACTTATATATAATCGTAGGTAATGTCTGGAACTCGTTATGTGCTTGACCTTTAACAATTATGCACGCAGTTTTAACCGTTGCGACGTCTGACATCTTGACATGTCTGGCTTACAGTCCAGTTCAAACGACGAAAACTTTCTTACCATATTTAGAAAAATATATTTTTGAATTATCGAAGACCTGAAAATTTGTCTTCCAAGACACAACACTTAATACACGCAGGTACATACTCTGATTAAAATTCTATATCATCATATTCATTCTTATATATAGAGTTATAAAAAACTACAATATTCGCTATTAATCGACTTAGAATATTGAGATTCTAGAGGTATCTCTATAAACCTCCTCGATTCTTTTATTGTCATTTAATTCTCATAAAACACGCTCGACGGGGTCCTTAGGCTTTAGCCTGACCTTTATAAATAGTAATTTAGTCTTCAAGTTTCGAGGTCTCACCCAATATTGCCTTCTGTTGTACATTTGTTTGACTATTCTCGACTTTACACGTGCCCAAACCTACAAAGATATTATAAAAAGGTAAGATTCATAAGTTTGCATGTGGGAAGTAATCTATGAAAATAAAATTTGATAAATCTTGCACTAATTGGAGACTCCGTTATCCGTGACTACCATAAGCTATTTTACCTACTACAAAGAGACGCAGCAGTCGGGTTAGCTTTTAGCAGTTGGGTTTTTTATTTTTATAATATTTTTTTATTAGCATTTAGGAGTTATAAACATGCACAAATAAAGCAAAATACATTAAACATACACATCCAAACATTCGCATTTATAATACATATGTAGTATCCATCCAATTACTTCTACATCAAAAACTTATTTTTTTGCAATAATATTTGCAGTTACCCAATAAGTACCGCAGATATTATCGTTGTACCCTGACAGCGTCACTTTCATAAGAAGTTAATGTCATAATCTCGGTGATCGATTGTCTGTTGTCGTGAGAGCTCGGTAACGGGCTTAGATTTTTACGCTCGCATGTGAGGTAAATTAAAACACTTTGTGCCAGATTTATTATAACTTCATTACCTGTTTACTAATAACAAACTACAACTACAAGTTAAATATCATTTCGTTTTTCTCAAATAGTGTGTACTTGATAAACTATAATTGTTTCACGATGTATCAAATATTAAATAATATATAGCTTTGAACCTTTTTATTTCTAAGTTAAATTCTCTCATGTGCTCTATCATTATTAGTCTAAAAACCTTCCCATGATACAATAATGATATAATGTATCTAAGCAAAAGCGTATGAATGTAACATACGTATTTAATTAAAATAAAATAAACATTCTTAATTAAGGACAATTCATTAGGGACCAATAACTAAACTTAAAGTAAGTAAAAAGCTTGCCACCACTTAAAGCAAAAATATTCACTTAATTTATAAAATATATTTTCTTATTCTGTTTCCCCCACAACGCTCTATCAAGGTCGCAACAATCACCAATGTGTAATGAAGCGTGCAACGACTTCAATTACATTAGACTTCGATGTCAGTGAAAGACTGTCTACGAGATTACCTATATTTGCATTTGCAATCGTTTTCCGTTGATTTATTTCATCTGATTATTACTGAAACAAAATTGTTTTGATGCTAACAGCTTACAGACTTTCTGAAATACAAAGTTAATTTAAATTCTAACTGGTTAACGTTTGGGAAATCAAAATATGAATAATCTTATTCATTCCGCCGCCCTTTTAAAATATATAATATAAATTATAGATATATATTGGGAGAATTGTGAAACAGAAAAATCTTGTAACTTCGTCTTGTGTCTTACTACCCTGACTTATTGTTATATTATTAATTATATTTTAACCGATTTCCAAAAAGGAGAAGATTCTCAAATCATCGAAATCGTTTTTTTTGTTCAAATTTAAAATTGAATTCGTGACCCAGTGATAGAGTTTTATACAATTTTATAATTATTAAGACCAGATACTCCGTGTCATTTAGTACAAAAATAAAACGAGAAATGTTTTTGTTTTCAGAAAGTAGAATTACCTACTAAATCAGATCTTACTTAGTTCGGATAAAGCTACTGAAGTATCTTTAAATCTAATACGCCAAGCAAAAGGACGAAAAGCCAGATAGTTTGTGAATAGGTACATTTATACTACGAATATACGTTGGAGTCGTTAGTTAAGTACGCAAAATTAAAGCCTTTATTTAAAACAGCAAACAAATAAGTGAAACGCGCTATTCATACATATTTCGTCGGATACAAACGGTTGGGAGTAGGAAGCCAAACCGAGGTCGATACTTTGCTAATTATAAATTAACAAGTTAATTAAGTATTAAAGGACGTTATAAAGATAATTTTGATTATTATCTGTGTACACTGCATGTTATGTGTTATCTGTATTTGTTTTCGTGAGCCGCACGTAAGATTTAGCGCTTTTGATATTATCCTGCAATTACTCGATGATTATAATTCGAGAATGGACAGTTAATAGTTTTTATGGATGTTAATGTGCAATTATGGAAGTACTGACTGAATAAAAAGTTAAACAAAAGCATAATGTTCATAAATTAAAGCAGGTCGGCGAGAAGAGAACTTAAAAAATACAACTTAAAACATACTGTAGGTATATATATGTACATATATATTTCATTTCATTACCTACCTAGTAGTTTTTATATACTAAAGAAAATGTTTCATATACTTAATATGAAATAGCATATTATGAAACATTTTCTTATATAGTAGATCATATAATTCCTGGAATTATCGGAATATCTTGATTCATCACAGCTCAGTTCAATATGCGCATCATCGCCTAACCTCATCAATAAAGGAAGTCACGTAGCGACATACGAAGCAAGTTCTCGCAGGAAATAAATTTACATGGAAGGTGAAGTATTGTAGATAGTTCTATCATAAAACGAGGCGGCAAAAGAAAACGTGACCATGTTCGATTTATTATTTATATATTATTTAGTAGTTTGTGCTTGCGGCTTTACACGCGTGTGTTTTCTTGAAAACTCATAATGATTGCTAAACATGATTCCCGCTTTATATCTTTACAAGGCTGCAAAGCTCAGAAGTTCTATATAAATATCTAACATCAAAAAAACTGCAATATTTTTAAATTAGAATCTTACTTTAACGTATGTATAGTAAAAGAATCCACTACTTGCGCTCCAATTTGCCTCACAAGCTTTAAACTCTCACTTCATATTTGTGAGCGTACAAAACTAGGAACTATGCTATAGTAGGTATATCTTTGGAATTATTCGATTGATTGTAATAGTTAATTATTATTTGTACAATAAAAAAAAATCATAAAAGATTACCTTCGTTAACGTCTGTCTGTCTGTTTAACCCGAGCGTATTTCTATGGAAACAAGAATAGCAATGCTACGAGTAGATTTAATTATTAAGTCCTTGTTCAAACACTAGCATATGCCTGCAGCTCTACATATTATGTTCTTTCTAAGGATCATAGCATGATGTTACATATGACTAACGGTCTATATGAATAAATTAAGAATCGGTTACTATCACCGGTGGTAGGAAGGACTCTGTCAAGCCTGAGGAGTCCGACTGGTTGGGTACCACCCCCTTATCTATTTCTCCCGCCAAGCAACAATGATTATATTGTTGTGTTCCGGTTTGAAGGATAAGGTAGCCAGCGCAATTACAGGCAAGAGGTATATCATCTTAGTCCTCACAGTGACAACGCACCTGCGGTTCTGCATTTTAGTAACATAAAACCTAAGTGCATAAAACCGTAGGTGTTGTGGGCGACAGGTACCTCTTTCTATCAGGTGGGCTGTCTGCTCGTTTTCCACTGAATACCATGAAAAAAAATCGGCTTGATTTCTTCTTTTCTGGCTAGGTAGGTAATAGGTATACTAGTAGTTAAAAATGCTTCATATTACGAGTATATGTATTAACATCTAGTTGATAGCGCGAAATGGGTTGTTCTTTTATTATTTGTTTTGCCATTACTAAATAAGTCGTATATGATACACCTATTATTATAGTGCTCACTGTGTAGCAGGGTATTTATTCACTTCGATTACTTAAATATTTATTCGTAATCCAGGCGATATTCCAAGGTGATGTCATGACTGCGGCACGCGTGTCTTTACATATATGTAAATATATGTAATACATACATACATACCTTATTATAATCATTAACTTAAAAAATTAAAGGATATTAAATGTATATATATTTATTTATATTTATATTTCTTGAAATATTTAAGTATATATAATGTGTATTTGTTTTGAATATTTAATTATAGTTTCACTGTATTTTATTCTACACTAGCGACTCACTCTTGTTCCGCTCGGATTCGTCCATACTCACGTTTTAACGTTTAGTGATGAGATATTTTCTCATAGTAAAAAGTGTATAGATAGAAAAACAAATTGTAGTTACATATTTGTATTAATTCTCAATTATTACAATAGTAATAAATTCTAATATTAAATAAATTTCAATATAGTAACAACTATATATGGCTTAGAAGTTAAGACTATGACCTGACCCTCCTCGTATTGAAGAGAGGCCCGCGCCCAGCAGTTGGACGGTAAAAAGAGCTGAATACATAGAAATATTTGCGAGTGCACTGCAATTTATTAATTTACCTAATACTTATGCTGAGTAAAATAATATAAATCAGACATTACTAAAGGATAGGATATGTTTTGCACTCAAAAGTTCATTGCAACACTTACACTGTCTACTAAACAAAAGAAACGGGTTCGATATCGTAAAAATATTCGTTTTTGTTTGGAACGAAAGAATTTATTAAGTAGTATTATTTTGTATTATTTATTCTGATTTTTGTTAGGTACGAAAATAAAAATATTCTCATACATATTATGCTTAATTAAAAAAGAAACATGATATAATGAAACACAACATTAGCTCCAATTTAAAATGTCTGACGTACACAGAGGTCTTAGCAAATATTTAGTGACCATGCTTTGATTTAAGTGCTCAATTAACAGTAGATCGAGCACTTTGTTCTTGACCGTACTTGCGTGTCGACTTAGTGTTTGTAACTTATATAAATGCTTTGTATGTATTCTGATCCACAGCTCTAGTTCGTAAACAATAATGGAATTTGCACGTCACCTGTATATTTTCACATTTCGATTAATCTTATATGTAAAAATATTAAATAGGCAAAGACAAAAGAGTTCAATACGTATTTCTCCTCTGTTTGTCTACAGTTTTTTTTTGTTTAGTAGCTTGTGTTATTATTAATAAAAAAAAACAAATAACGATCATGGATCTCGATCACTACTTCATGTAAAGCAGTGTAATTTCATAAAGAATTCGAATTTTCAGAACTAATTTTAATATTACTCAAAGAAGGTCTTTATGTTCTCTTTAAACACGAAAGTTTTAATAAATTGTCGTAGACATTTTTCTAGAAATTCCTAAATTAATATAATTTTACTTTAACATCGCTCTGATTTTTCATTTCGTTATTCAAAATTGTTGTCCAAGAAAACAAGTCTCTATACATATTTGTTTATTTTTTGTATTAAGAGTAGTATAATTTTATCTTTTAAAGCTTGTTTTTATATAACATTCTATATTGGATAAGGCACTTTTTTGGATTCTGTGATTTCATATAAAGTTGTTACGCATGTCGTCTCGAATCGTAAGGCTTTATAGTGCGTTCTAATTTAATATACCTATTTCAAACTTAAAAGGTTTACGTAACGGTCCTCCTCTTGATGCAATTACGGGGTTTGAGACCCATGGCTATCTATCTGTATAACTAATCAAAACATATGATCCCTTTTTTGTGAGAAATTTCATGCCTAGATAAATATTCTAATGTATGTTTTATATTTATTATTAATTTCATTCAACATGTACATGTTTGTGGAACCAACGGCTGGATGCTGTTACTAGGACAGTCTTTAGATTAACCCCCATCCTTGGAATTTTAAGTTAGATATAGGATATATGTACAATATACATATTTAGGCACATTTTATCGATCTTGATTAGTTAGTTTTTAATTATCATTATATATTTAATATATTATATTAAGTATTACTTATTAGTTACTTATAATTGAAATTAAGGTGACCTTTAAGAAACCGCTGTTAGTGATAAAGCTGTCTTTGCATATCTTTTATTTAGTTTTATGTTATTTGTATATAATTTCAAAATATTTTTTTGCAATAAAGAATTATAATATTAATTAAAATCTAATAATATTGTAGTAATACCTTACATGAACCATAATGCTTTAAAATCATGTGTCATTCATTAGATCATTTAACTTATAGAGGATTTTTAACTACGGATTTTTTTTTCTCATTGACGTGGGCGAAGCCGCAAGCAAGGGCTAGTGGACAGGCCTAGTAAACAGACTCGACTTCTTACCATATATAAGTATCATGTGGGTGTATTCTGCCACAAAGGACTGCTAAAAACAAATATTTTGTTTTACGGTTGTCCTAATTTTAATATTTTGTCTTAACTATATAACAAATGTACGTACTATAAAGTAGAAATTATATCTTATATTTAAAAAAAAATATCGGCTTCAAGGATTCAAAGGTACGTGAACTATGCTTAAAATAGATGACAAGGCTGTCAACTTATGACAATCAACGACGAGAATAGTTAATTGTTAATTGCCATGAGTAAGAGAGTGACAAAAGACTTTCCAAAATGGAATCGAAATTACTAGAAAAAAATAGAAATTTCGAATACTAGAATGTTCTTTATTTGTGCATTTAAAAAGAGCGCTAGTGTGCGACTGTCGAGTTAAGCCGTGATCGAGAAAAAATATGAAAAGTGGAAAATTAAAATATTAAAGTGCACTAATGGTGTTAGTGGTGGTGGAAAATAGTGCTCACAGACTAGACTCAGGTAAACCTATGGGTGTACCAAATGTACGTGAATTTTATAAAGTGACTATCTTGAAGCTATATTAAAATTAAAACATCTATATTGCAAAAACGTGTTTTAATTTTCGATCCCAGAACTCTTATCGTAACAAACGTATAAAATCTATTTTGTTCTTGAAGATTTGTTTTTGAACTCAATATAAGTTTGTTGGCGATATTTAATATATCATTTGTTATTTGGACAAGCCTAAAGTAGTCTCATTTGTAAAGGTCGTTGCGCACAGGTTGAAAGGTTACTTGTTTGACCTCAACGCACAAAATGATGTCTACATAATATGAAATAAGTATCTATATACTATATTGTATCTGGGGTTCAAATTACGAAGCAAAATCCCTGTTGACATTATTCGTTACGTCAGCAGGAATTGTAGTCAATATCAAACACAAATCCTCAATTTTCCATTTGATTATACAAAAAAATATATTGAGTTAACAGAAATTCTGAAGCTTTTTATTGTGATTTGTTTTGTAATATAAAATATTGTAAGGTCTCTACTTTTAAGTTACATTTAAACGGTTGTTTCCTTTGTTTCAGGTTAGTGTTTATGTCGCAGGGATGGGACATTTACAAAATTGTCCATGACTTAACCCTAAAGGCAATTTGAGTAAATAAATAGTGGGTAAAGCATTTACTGGACTACTTTTTATTGGACGTAGAACAGAATAACTTTGAAGCTTTTACATATGTTCTCGTATTTACTTGACTCATGTTTTCGACCCATATACCCATGTATAGCTTTTTATATTTCATTATAGTACTTTAACTTACATCATTATTACTTTTAAAATATAACATAACTTTAATTGTTGAGCTAGTTGGTTAAAATAAAATATATATGTACGATACAATTATGTAATTTCATTTTTATTGGATTAATTTGATTTGATAGGCTTTAATTGATTTTTTGTTTAACTATTTAATAACTATAACGATTAAATAGGCTAAATTGCAGTTTAATCGGCACGATGAAAGTAAAACAAGTTGTTTGTTTGTTTAATGCTATAATTATGACAGATTATATATTTGTCACATATATTGGCTTGCGTGTAGACTTAATCACGCATTCCTGAGGTAGACCATAATTACTCAATCAACTGGATTGATACTCGAAGTTTTGTTGCCAGTTACATATCGAGAAACCAATGGGAGAACAAGAAAATTATTTACTTTTTTAGTTTGTAGTAGTAATATAATATAACAATCCCCATATAATAATAACCGCGAAAAGCAAGGGACTATACGGTCAAGTAATAGACAAACTAGACGTGTATTTGATTCAGGCTATCAATATCTATGCCTTCTATACTATAGGTACTATATAGAATATAAAGCAACAAAACGTTTCAAATTTTCCCCGGTCACGCAAAAACTGCACACTTTTCGAAGTCGGTGTGCTTTGCTTTGTATGGTGCTGACATCGATTTCGAAAATATTTGATTAGGTATGTATTTAATAGGTACGCTTTAATTACTTAGCCAAAGCACACCGACTTCGAAAATATTTGATTGGGTATGTATTGTAAATGAAAACTACCAATCAGTTATTTTTTACTTTTTAGTGCTTTTGTTTGAAGTCGGTTTTTATTTTTTTGTTAAAAAGTTTTATTTTTCCCTTTTTAGTGTAGACAGTAGTAGCAAAGTAAGAATTCTAACGTGTTAGGCTTTTCAAATCAAACAAAATAAGCCCAAACTCAAAGTATCTACTATTAGTCGTTGAAGAGTTCCACCTATCCACCTTCTGGCCTTACCATCAGATCAGGTCAACAATACCGAACCACTGTACTATCAACGGAAATAGAAACACTTGCAAAATTTCAAGTTAATATGACAATTAGAAGTAGGTTAAATTCATCATTAGCTATTTTGCCACCCTTAGGGGTGGTATTTTTTTTTTGAAATTTAAATGTGACCAATCTGGAAGTATAACACTTTCAAACAAAACAAAAATTGTCCAAATCGGTTTGTAAATGACGGAGTTCTGAGGTAACAAACATTAAAAAAAAATACAGCCGAATTGAGAACCTCCTTTTTGAGGAAGTCGGTTGAAAAGTTTTTATATGACAAGTCTTGCGAATGTTACGCTTTAATTAATAAATATTATCTAAATACGTACGTCAAACGTGAAATACGAGTTCAAAGGAACATTTCGTTCTAAAAATTACATAATTTGAGCGACGTGTGTTGAAAATTTCGTAGGAAATGTTAAATAAAAGTAATTGTTTGTTTCGTAATTACGTGGCTCGGGTGTCGACCACACTGACAATCTAATTGTTGAAGAAACAGTTTTCAGTTATACCTTACAAGGTGCGGTATTTAACAGCCCCAAGACAATATAATGTCTAAGTTCAGGCATTACGCGTTGCAAATCTATACATAGTATAAAACAAAGTCGCTTTCTGTTTCTGTCTGTTTTTCCGCTTACTTCTTCTTAAGCACGCAACGGATTTTGATAAGGTTTTCACAAATAGAAAGAGCGATAAAAGAGGAAGGTCTGCGTATATAATTTGTAAATATTTTGTACAAAATGGCTGAGTCTAGACGGTGTTTAGTAAAAAAAAATCGTACGATTACATAGCTAACGCTGGCTAATACTTTAGAAATACATTAAAAAAATGTACAAGAAAATTGGAGGTTTTAAAAAGGCCTAGGTATAGAAAAGTCTGCGATAGCAAGTTTTTATTTTTAAATTTTTAGTATAGATGTAATAAGCAGGTAATTTGTAGGAAGAAAGTTTTTAATAAAATATTCGATTAAGCAATTTGTTAAAAAATATATATTTATTGTTGATTTTTTTAAAACCACTCGACCGATTTCGATAAAATTTATATGGGACCACCTGGGAAGAATACCCTTTCAAACAAAACAAAAAATTTCCAAATCGGTTCAGGCGTCTTCGAGTAATCGGTGAACATACATAAAAAAAAGATTCCGACGAATTGAGAACCTCCTCGTTTTGGAAGTCGGTTAAAAAAGGCAAAATTGATTAACAGATGTATCAACGCACAGGCTAAACGCTTAAGGCTAGAAAATTGAAATTTCGCACACGTATTCAATATGACAAAGGCATCCACTATGGAAGGATTTTTCAATATTCAACCCCCAAGGGGGTGACATAGGGGATAAAAGTTTCTATGAAACTTTTTATTCTTTGGACATTTTGCATAAAATTTCGTATGAATTGAGTACGGCAAAAATAATGAGTTATGTATTTCAGCGTATTTAAAAATTCAACCCCTAAGAAATAGAGATAAAAAATAAGATGAAAGTTTGTATGAAACCTACCTTTTCTACAGTTTTTTTTTGTAGTTTGAGCGCGAACGAAATCGCAGGTTCTGCTAGTTAAAAAATAAAAATAGGAATAAAATCACAAATTCTAAGCACAATAGTTGAATTTTAGTAAACTATTAGAATATATTTTTTTTACTAAATCGGACTTTAAAGTATTGGACCAGTTAGTTATACGTCCGTAGGTAATTGAATAAAAAATAAGGAGCCCTTTTTTGTGGTATTATAACCAATAGAAGATATCAGGACATCAAAATCTAGCTTGAATCTTAAATCTTTATAAACTACCTTGAAGGCGGCTATTGTCATACTCTTTTAGTTTATTTCGAGTCTACTAGTTGAGGTAAATAAAAAAGAGAAATGATAGAAGTCAACAAAATTAATATGTAGGCGTATATTTGTCCTTTTTTTTTTTTTTTTAACGTTGGGAAATGCATTTACGCACGACGTGTGGGACTCACCGGCGTAATACAGCCAGTACTACCCACTAAAACCCAACAAAACCTTCCCCCGTCTTAATGGGGCGTCGCAGGATCGCTTACGCATTCAACTACGACGCCCCGACGGCAGGTCTGCCGAAGACCACAGACCACAACAACAACGGGGTTGCTCCACAGTCCACTCTGCTATCAGAGAAGTACCAGGAGCAACCCGCGTGGTACACTGCCCTCCGAAGAGGGCCACCTCCCACCGCCCACCGAAGTGGGCCACCTCCCTGTGCGTTTCTTGGCTTCGCGCCCGGTTGGGTTGCCGGGCACTACTGAGCCCCCCCACCACGACAAGGTGAACGCACGTTGGGGGGGAGGCGTATATTTGTCCTCGTCTATGTGTAATTAAGTTGATGTCGATAAGTTAATTGGAAAAACTACATATTTCTGATATGGATGTTAATTAGCCATATATATATATATATATATATATATATATATATATATATATATAATAGCCAGAAAGTAATAACTGTTTACCTACTTAATCCTCATAAAATTTTGGCATTGTAATTATGTCTTTATGTTCGTAGGTATATTCTTATGCCTTGGTGTACCTACCTAGTTATTATTTTGTCTAACATGAATGGCATGTTGTTATTTAAATGTAGAGTAAACCTTTTTAATTCACCATTAATCAACTAGGTACATGTTAACCAGTTCAGAGATAGGTATCTTGATTGATTTGAACCAAAATGAAAGTGGAATATTGAGAGAGTAGGGAGAATGAGATATATCTCATTTTAAATGTAAATATTTAGTAATATGTACATAGGTCTTTGTTAGATTCTCTTGTTCCCATTAAAATGAAAACGAGAAAATTTAGACTATTAGTTAAGAATAACAAAAAGTTCCATTGAAACATATACAGCAATTCTCTAGTTACGCGTGATTAAATAGATAAAGAAAAAATAACAATAAGTAGTTACTGGGTAAGCAATTAAGCTAGTACGCCTTAAGACTGACAGGAAACAACATGATGTGATGAGAAACACAACATTCTCCGTACCTAGTGAGGAAAAAGCTTTTAAAACACCTTATTTTTATTTCTTGGAAGTATCAATATAGGTACTTATTTTGAAATTACTGTATATATGTAATTGATTCTTATTAGCGGCTTTAATGACTTTTCGTTTACTTTTAATTTTTAGGTTTGTATAAATTATAAAACTGTATTTATTACTCCTACATAAGTATGTACATAATGTATGTACTGTGACACCGCCGAGTATGTACTAGTTTGCGCATAGGTAATAAAATTTATTGTACTTAATAAACTTTAATGTACATTTATTGCACTATTCAATTTCATAGGAGTCATTCTTTCTCGTTAAAATTGGAATGACGTGTTCACCAATTTTGTTAATTTTCAAGGATTTACAATATGTATGCCACAATTACGTCTCTTAGAAGTATTGAATATTTTGTTTGGAACTCGAAATTATACGGTCATTATATGAGATTCGGTTACTTACTCTGACTAATGTTAAATTTATGTAAAAAGCACAAAGTCGCTTTGACAAAGATTGAATATGACAGGTATTATAACTAGAGATGACAGATATACATACATTTTCAATGGTACAATAGTTTTAACGGCATTTTGTTAAGGTTTGAACCACCGATCATTAACCTGTTTCCGCCCACGTGGGTGATTTTGAATACTAAACAGGTACGTTGTCTTTTCAAATATCCAAGGCTTGACTGTCATTACTTTATACATACACTAGCATTGCGCGCAGCTCCGCCTGCGTTGAAATGAGAAAAACCTAATTATTAGGTTTTACATATAAATATACTCTTACATTGCAGTTTTTATATTTTTTCTCAGAAATGAGATATTTTTCCGCGGTAAAAAGTATCCTATATGTTGACCCGGATAACGAGCTGCCACCATACCAAATTTCATCAAAATCCCTCTAGTGATTTTTCTGTGATGCGGTAACAGACAGACAGACACAAAAATTCTAAAAGCTATAGATTCGGCCTCTGTATCAATAATAATGTTTATTTCAATAAGATTTTCAAAAAAATATTTAATGTACAGATTCAGCTTAGTTACAATTTTATTTTATGTATAGATTTAATACAGTATTTTTCCTTTGTTCATCAAATTTAATGCGGACCGATCGATTGCCTTTCGGACAGAGTAGACCTTTAGCGTAAACCGGAGCTCACAGCTTCTTCTTATGTAAATTAATCAGAAGTAATTATTCGTATTCAACATAATAATTATGTATATTTAAAATTAGGGTTAATATTTTTTAAATCATTATATGTTTATAAAGTATGTAATTTTAATAACCTAAATACAGTATATAATTACAAAAAATACATTACTTAATTTTGGGCCTACATTATGCAATTCTTTATTATATTTAGGTACTTCTAAGAAATACCTTCGATATATTTATGTATAATGTTTATCATTTTTCATTTAGTTACCATAGAATGTTGATAAATGTATCCAACCCAAGAAATATCCTATGACTTAGGTCTTATGGTTGTTGGACGTGGGTTCAAGGTCTTATTATCCCAGAAGAAGAAAGGTTAAACCGCAGCATTTCAAAGCAAACAAAAGAGAGATTATGCATAAAATAGTTCTTAGTCAGAAAAAAATACTGTGATGAAAAGGATATATTTGTATCATTTTTTGTGTGGGCATGAATACACCTTTAGTCCGCTTGGATAAAATGAGACGCGTCAGTGACCTCTGCCATTGATGTGTCAGTAAAGTCGTGACAAATACAATAGTCTCTTTTTATGCTTATAAAACAATCTCTTGCTATGTGATTTTATCATTTTGTATACTATTTTAAATATAAGTTGTACAAAGAATATATATATATATATTTATCAGATTGTGTTATTTTTATTTTTAACCCCCCATTATAAAACATGCCTTTATGGGGGTGTTATATTTTTAGCGGTTATACTGTCTGTAGCATGGTAGTTCCCAAACGGATTTGCCAATTTTCCATGATGAAAATCCGTAGAGCTGATCAAAAGTTATGAACCATTTTTCCGTAGTGATATGAGGAATTTTAAACACAAATAGTGGAATATATATAGCCAATGGATAATATATAGCCAATGCTTAAATGCTACTGAATTCTTAAATTTCAGTACATTTCTGTGAAACCAACGTTCCCGCAATAATATGATAGCCTTAATACAAGGTCAGTTTGTGAATTATCCAACTCCTTGAATATTTGTTTTTTTTTTAAATTATTTTGTCATACGCAAGCGGAGATGCGGGGGAAAAATTGTTAAATAGAATTTCTAGTCAAAATACCTATTTTTTTTCATTGAGTGACTAACAAGAAATATTAGGCCATATTCATTTTAGCACATTTCAACGGCTTAGTGAATATTAAGGCCTTAATTTCTATTGCTAATCCATTACGTCGTCCACGCACTAGGTGACTTCGACCGCGACCGCGATCGTAGCGACCACCGGTTAGGCACATAGTTACAATGAACAGCGTGTCATACAATCATTCGTGGCAATACGCGATTGTCACACGTAGTCGGTGCGACCTACGCACCTAGTGCTATTCTGTACGAAAATTTATGTATCACGAGGGCTGACTCCATAATTATACTTCATACAATTGTATGATGTATTTTCACGGATCCGGTTAACGAAATTTATAAAAGTTCTTACGGGATACCACTACAGAGTGGCTATCGTGGTCAGGCGACCACTGACTGACTGCGCGGTCCGGGTTTCGTTTGGTGGCTGTGTAAATAATCTTATATTTCTTTAAAGTTACGACGCGACGTACCAAATGACGTATTATCTTTATTGAACATATTCTAAATGTTAAAATATCTTCTGAGTTAAGATTTTTCACACACTGACTCTTACAAATATAGCTAACAATTATTAAACTTTTACAACGATTCCTAAATATTTGTAAAACTTTATTTAAATATCGATAAAGTAAGTTTGTTTCATTAAAACACTAATGTAGTATGATAATTTATATCACATAATAAATATTTAGATTATGAAAGTATTGTCATTAAATCGTTTAGTGACAATATTCCATACCTAAGATTTATTTTTAAAACACACTTATATGAAAAAGAAAAAAACACTTCAACATTAAAATTGTAGACTATTGCTGGAATAGATATTGTGTTATTACAAACGTTTTTTTTCATTTGTGCATTGTAGGGTTGTCTCTATTATAACCAGCGTCCATTATTTCTTTATTACCCATGCGTGTCCAGTGCAAAGTAATGGAAATAACCTGTTTCGAAGAAAAACAACTTTTTCTTATTGTCACGCAAAGCGTCAGTAGAAAGCGTTAATTGTCTTATTTGATAACCACTGTATTTCAATTTTAAACGGTTTTAACCCCTATTGAGGTTTACGACATATTAATGATAAGTATGCCTAAGTGTGTGATAGTTTTAAAAAAACGAGGTAAGTATTATTATTCTTAAGAAGAACGAGGTTAATATATATTGAAAAGTAACAAAAATTAATAGTTCATAAAATATTTGTACACATGAAGAATGCTTTAAATTTGTTTAAGTGTAAGATCAACAAGACGCTTTAAGTACGCTTGGCTGCTAAGCGTAAGTAATAACTTAAAATCTTCTATAATAATTCCAGCTTCTCCCAATTTAGTCTCGACTATCCAATTTCCTCTCAACCGTTAAATATTTATGGAGACACTTTCGTTACTTTTGAGCAAAATATTAGTTTACATTTTTCACTCTAATAACATGAACGTGATGCCTTAAAATTTTGAGCGATCCTAATAAACTAACATTTTAAAATTTTGATAACTTAGATACGATATTGAAACATATACCTAGTTTATAAACAACATTAATTATATATTAGAATTTAACTAGATACAAGGATGTACCAAATATTTATATCCAACCAGACTTTAAATATTATAGTAGAAATGAATTATGGAGATTTACATTTGTCAATCAGGCTTTGAAGTGCTTGCTTGCTCTTGGACCACTATAACAATTGCGAGGTAAATGTTACCTACATTGTTGTTGCCGAATTGCAGGCTATGAGCAAACTAGGTCAAAAGATAGTTATCTGTGTGACACTATTGCGGGTGTTGTTCGTCAATAAACCCAATTTAGAACCGGTTTGATTAGATACGAGGCGTCGCGAAATGGGCAAGGCTTTGAGCATCATCTGCTAACGTGTTTTCAATGTCGAGCCACCATATTTCACAGTCGCCAAATTATAGGCCTTGACATTTCGTATCTCGTGTTACATCCGCAAAAATATATCTACACGTTAGAACTTTCAACTGACTGTTTTTAGTGACCTTATTGTTTTTTCTTTATTATAAGACAGTATTTTAAGAGTTCAGATTTAAAATATTGTTTAGTTTGTTAGTTTTGTTATTTTTTATATTGTAAGTATAAAGATGATCTCATTGATTACGCAATATTGTGCAAATCAAGTATTTCGTATTGGAAGTTGATAGAATTTAAATTATGCGCATATCCTACCTACCTACTACTTCATTTTTTTTAATGTTTGTCTATTTGGAGGAGCAACTATCAACACAAGGTCAGCGTAACGAATTTCAAATGATTCTTGTACTATTAGTCCCAACATGTTTATTATATTTATATTTATTTATTAATTGTATGATGTGTACGATTAGAGATATTGGAGTACCTTTAAACTAATTAGGTATAATTTATAGTAACTTAATAACAATTATGGAGGCTGCGTTTGTTTTTTAGCTTTGGTTACCTTTATTTCAGGATTTTTATGAGTTCAGGATTAAATTAAAAAACAAAAACATAATTGAGTTTAATAGTACTTAATCTTTTAAGTATATTGCATGCTATAGGTTAAATAAAGTTCAGTAAAATATAGTATCCATATGAAATAAAAAAAATCTGGTGCTATATTTTATTACAATCTTTCTTTACATATAGCAAATTCTTTTTTGAAGTAAAAATTCTAATGCAACAAAAGAAATTACCATAAATCAACAGGACGTTATCACAACGGTTTCTAAAATACAAAAATGAACACCTACAGAAAATAACCAAGCAATCATATTATATTCCATGCAAGTCCTGTTATTGGTCTCCTAAGTAATGAATAAAACATGAAATGTGCAGATAGAATAAACAATGAATAAAATTAAAGCGCCTTTGTAAGTTGAAATTTACAAGTACGAAAGAGTAAGGTTGGACTTCGCATTGCATACAGAAACTTCGCTGGCTCCGCAAAAGTTATAAGTTTTAGATAATCTTAGAGGTGTTTTTAAAATAAAAATCAAGTCGTATTTTTGGCTAATAAGATATACACGTTTTTTGCTTAAGGTTAAATAGGGTTCACCTTGTGAGACTAAGTAATAAAATATGATATTCTCGTTATAAAGTTGTTATAGCGCTTTTATCAATATAACTATATTTTTAAATCCAGTGTAAATTGAATATTTCCATCATAGTAAAGTACTGTCTGTCGTTTCGTTGGATTCGATTGTCGTATAAGATGAATTAGTGGCCATAAAGGTATGGCCACTAATTTGGAGGTTAGGAGGTTCAAGTGTCTTTAGGACGATTTTATGTTATTAGAATCATCTTGATGGAGAAGGTCACTGTATTACTGCCTACACTGCAAAATAGTACCCTTGAGTAACTTGAACGAGGGCCTGGAAATCCGCGAGCTGTAGACATTTCTCCGCCGAGATAAGCGTTAATTTGAAAGCGAAAAGTGCATAGAAAAATTTACAAATCACAGTTAAATTTTCTAAATAAATCGCACTGACGGACGTTATGTTTTATTTAAAATATAAAAAAAACCCTTAAAATCTAGAAATTAAAGACTTTATTATGAACAAAAATGTGCAATTTATTAAAGCATATTATTATATTAAAATAGTTATAAATGAAAATATTACGGTTGTTCCTATTTCCGCCGAACTAAATGCTATCCAAGTATCCAGAGACCGGTTAATAAGATGATTATGAAAGTAAATGTAGCGCTCTTAATACTATGTCCATCTTACTAAATGCTATTTAATAGACCAATGGATATAAACCAATATCAAGAAGGTAGGCCAGTAGTAACGCGCAGGCATGAGAAGCCGAGTAAAGCGGGTTCAAATCCCTGGTCTCGCTCCTCTGACATCATATCTCTTCTGATATTTGCGAATCAATTCCAACACAATTACCACTTATGTTGAAGGAAAACTCGTGAGGGAACCTGCATGTCTGTGAGAACCTTCAAGCTAGTAAGTTTTCGAAAGACATGTGAAGTCAGCCAACTCACACATTGCCAGCGTGGTTGGACTATGGCCTGATCCCCCTCGTATTGAAGGAAGGCTCGTGCCCAGCAGTGGGACAATAAAAAGGGCTCAATCCTCTATATAGACCGTTATATAAAGGCGCTGTCGATCACGACGACCGTTATCTATTACCAGCAGGTGAACCGTATCGCACGCTCCATAAACAGCAGCTGCGTTACATATACGAGTACGATGTAAAATTACTGTAGCGTTATTACGTTATTATCTTTGATACAACGTTCCCACGACGTCTTTACTCTTTTGTTCCGGAAAGTTTGCCGTGATTCTTTCTTATAATTTTCACTATGTACATTGTACATAATCTATACATATAATAAAATTGTAACTAAGCCGAATCTGTGCATTAAATATTTTTTGGAAAATCTTATTGAAATAGACATTATTATCGATAAAGAGGCCGAATCTATAGTTTTTAGAATTTTTGACTGTCTGTCTATCTGTCTGTTACCGCATCACAGAAAACCACTGAAGCGATTTTGATGAAATTTTGTATGGCGATAGGTGGGTATCCGGGTCAACAACATTTAGGATACTTTTTACCGCGGGAAAATATCTCAATTTTGAGAAAAAATACAAAAACTATATTAGAGTAGACGAATATGTAAAACCTAAGAATTTGGTATTTGATCATCTGAACGTGGGCGGAGCCACGGGCAATGCTAGTATTTTATAAAATTACATTTTTATAATATGTTAATAGATCTATGTACTTTTAATTTTTAATATAGGAGATATCCCAAATAGTTATTTTGAGAGAGCAATTTTACTAAATAAATTGATATAGTTTATTTTTATATGTATGTACCTATTATTTAATTCAATCAAGTTATTTGAAAAAGCTCTTACATTGCGTGAGAAAAACTCTATATTGTAAATGTTAAAAGCTGTTTATATTTTACACTTATTTTCCCGCGTGTTTCACCTGTATTACAATGGGACGGATTTCATTTCCATTATTTCCCGTCTTGAACGTAAAGCTTAATTCATAACCTCAGTATGCTCTCGGTCTGTATTTAAGAGTTCCGCAAAGCTTTGTCGTGTTTAAGCGCACTTAATGAAACTCCACGCAGAAATGCTCCGTCGCTCGTCTCCCGTCGCTACGAATGGCTCAGATTTAGAAGGATTTACTTTCTTACCCTCAATTCGCCTTCATTCTAGATATTAGATAATATTTTGTAGTTATTATTTTATGTTTATATTATATATTTATTATATAAGTTTATTCTACGCTGCAGCATATCAACTTCTATAACGTCAAACCGATTGTGACGTTTGCCATAGATGGTATTTGAGGACGTACAACGTTTTCGCAGGCACCCTTGTATGATAAATACACATTATAGTAAACATAAAATTCAGTTGATAATAATTATATAATTCATATTGAATGTAATTATGTTTTTTTTTTTCATAATATTATACCTTTTTTTGTTAGGGCTAAGGGGCTATACATATACAACATCGTTTAAATAACTAGATATTATTTAAGTTTTAATCAACATTTTATATATTGCTTGTAAACAATACATTCACTTATTTATGGTCAGTACTATTTCTTTTAATGAAAAATATAAAATATGTCAACATACTGAAATCAGGGAATTAAAACTTTTAATGAAACTATAGAGAGAGCGACGAACTACTCGCTCGGCCAAAACGAGGTTAAAATCTTTTAAATAGTTTTTAAAACTGCTACATTAATGTCAGCTCTAGTTTTAATTTCCATATCTTGCAGCAAAACTAACTTAGATATGAAAAAAATGAATGAGTCTGTAGGTCATTTCGGAAAACTGCTTTTTTATGCTCATATTCCTACACACTTAACTTTCTTTATATCGGGTAAATATTGGAAACGTTGTACCAACTTAAATAAGCTTTTTACAGGAGAGGTTAGCTTCATGAAATTACTATTGGGAAAAAGGATAGCGTTGAATGGGTCCATAGATAGAATTGTACAATTCTAAATTAAAAAAAAATACAAAATTAGGCAACGAAATAATTACTCGTAATTAATACTCAGGTCGCATTTAGAATATTTTAATTCGAGTGTAAGAAAACGCTCCAGCGGGATTAGAAGTAGAGAGCACGAATTTAAATATTAATGTATGAGAAATTGTTCCCATGAGGTATTATTTTGCTACTAGACTATTAACTATATAAATAAAAAATAATATAACATAAATAAAGACATCACATAAAGTAGAAAACGTGTTTAAAGTCGCTGGCAAAATAAAATCGATAAATAAATCATTCATATCGTGGCATATTAAATTTTTTAAATTAATTAAATGATGCATAAGCGATTGTTAAATATTAAATATATGTAATGCAATAATTACATACGATGCTGCAAACTCGTTACCAATAATGAGGAGAAAATGAACGCGAATTTATCATATTTCGTTTTCCAGAGCCGGTTTGGTGAGGTAAATGGACAATTAATTATTATTCCACAATACATCAATACTTCGTTTTATGAACCAACATCGTAGTACAGACAGCAGTCAGATCCTATATTAATATTTGGCATTCTTATTATCTATGTATGTAGGTATGTAGATAGGTGAAGACAAAACATTTCAATACCTTTTTTCCTTAGTTTGTCAACTAATTTGCTTCTTTTTTTTGTTTATCGACTATCGACGAGCATTAGTGTTATCAATAAGGTATTCTTGGAAACAGATTTTTTTATATACTAGATAGGTAAAGATAACAAAGTTTCTCCTTTCGTTGTTTTTCTTTTTTTTTTGTTTAGTAGCTATTGACGAGCTTTTGTGTTAGGAATAAAAAACCGGCCAAGTGCGAGTCCGACTCGTGCACGAAGGGTTCTGTGCCATTATCTATAAAAACAGCAAAAAAAACATGTTTGTTGTATCGCAGCCCCCTTAAATATTTATTTTATTCTGTTTTTAGTATTTGTTGTTTGTTATAGCGGCAACACATCATTTGTGAAAATTTCAACTGTCTAACTATGTATCACGGTTCATGAGATATAGCTTGGTGACAGACGGACAGACAGCGAATTCTTAGTAATAGGTGTTTTACCCTTTGGGTACGGAACCCACAAAATTATTATGAATGAATTTCGACTACTGAACAAATACTAGTTAAAATTAATATTATTATTATGATAGTAATAAGATATTTATATATTAATTTTTAAACGATCTATTTGTTTTTATTTTATACAATATATTTAGAGACAGTCAAGTGCATAATATGATGCAAATGTAAAACATTTAAAAAGTTACGATAAAACTTTACTGTTGGAAATTCCCTGGAGTTTCAATGTTAGCCATTAATAAATTGAGTGGATCGCGGTCCGCTGAAATTCTCAAACTCTGAAATTTGAAGTACACTATTCAAGTAAATCCCTCGTACATGAAAATAAAGGAATTTAACCAGTTAATAGAATGAACACAGGCTATATATTGCAAATTTCGTTTTGGAATCAATACTTTTACTATTTCAACTTAAGGTTATATTAGTGCTTTTGAAAATCTGTACCGGATTTTATAAATTCCATATTGTACAAAAACAATTGTGTGGAAAGTATATTTATAAAATTATGATGTGAAATTAATTTTGTATGTGTTTCACTTTATAAAAAATATAACAAACTGGTTTCATGTCTAATTTTATTCACGCTAATTTTCAAAAATTGTTTCAAGAATAAGCTTCCTTTTCTAGAACATATATGTTTACTAGCATTGCCCGCGGCTCCGCCCGCGTTCCGACGAAAAAGCAAATTCTTAGATTTTACATAATAGTATACTTTTACAATACACTTTTTATTTTTTTTTCTCAGAAATGAGATATTTTCCCGCGGTAAAAAGTATCCTATATGTTGATCCGGATAACCAGCTATCACCATACCAAATTTCATCAAAACCCCTCCAGTGGTTTTTGTGTGATGCGGTAACAGACAGACAGACAGACAAAAATTCTAAAAACTATAGATTCGGCCTCTGTATCGATAATAATGTTAATTTCAATAAAAATTTCCAAAAAATATTTAATGGTGGTACAGATTCGGCTCAGTTACAATTTTATTATATGTATAGATAAAAAAATATTGTCGACTGCTTTATTTAGATGTATATAATGTCTGATAATGTTAATGATTTAGCTTTAGGTGCCGGACTCAGACATTTGGCGAAAAAAAAATAAGTTACTGGGTCTTTGGAAACAGCTATTGAAACCTTAAATTAAAGCGGTTATCTGTGAATCGAATAAGATACATCTTTCAATCGGTATTCCTCGAGCGTACAGATTCTGCCGTTAATCAGTCTTGAATTCAAGGCGCTTTAATGAGATTTCTTTTGGGAATCGGTTTTAAGAATCTCGCCAAGCTTTATGCTCTAATCAATTCTTTTCTATCAAGCCTGTTTCACTTTGAACTTGGTTTATTATTTTTGTAATGCCATTTGAGAAAACTTTGCAAGTAATTTATTTATTGCTTGCGATATCCTTTTTTTTTTGAATTTACTCATACTGTGATTAAGAAATAAAAAATATATCTCCTAATTACATTTTTTTTTAAATTAGTCATTATTCTGCTTGTGCTGTTAGGTTATTTTTGAAAAAGTATTAAATTCGATTACAACATTTCAAATACAAATAATATATATCTGCGTATATTTAGTTATAATTATTTACAAAAAAAATATTAAAAAAAAACACTGTATATTTAAAATTAATATTATATGTAGAATTTATAAGAATCTATCACGTTCACGTTGTATACCTTTATCGCTGTTTCAAACTTTTAGACCTACTAAAAAGAACAAGGGCTGAACTTTTATTTGTCGGATACAGTTATTCAGATATGTATAAAGAAATTAAATTTTAAATTTTATTTGTACAATAAATAATAAATTTTGATTAAATACAAAGAACATTTTAAATAAAACTATCTTGTTGGATTATTTCGCGGATTTATTTTTATTTTTGGTTCCCGAAGTTTCGAATGCTTTACAGCAATCATGGTCACGGGAGAGACCAAGGTTTTAGCCGTCTCAGAGGCGTTATATACTTATTATAGACAGCGCCTACCCACTATTTTACAAAAATGATTTCAAAAAAGTATTAGATACGAAGACTTCAAAATCGCTCAATGTAATTAATCAGCCCTTAAAAGCGAACCATTTCTTAAAACTTATTTAGAACTACCCTTAACCTATTCATAAAAAAAACATTATTATAAGTCCTGTATATTATAAGACACATAACATTATTATAAGTCCTGTAATAACTATCAAATATCACGGGTAAAGTACACCTGAAAACACACTTCTTTTTAAAGTTGGTTAAAATTATTCAAAAACTATCACAGGTTATATATAATTTATTTGAAAGGTAAATGGTTGTTTGGTTATTGAAAATTCAGCCTTAAGATAATAATTATTTAATGCTTACATTAAATATTTTGGTTTGGTTATCTTGCAAATGCTAACATATTGGTTATTGATAAATTGCTCCCTTAATAATATACATCATCCGAAATATTTGGTTATTGGTTGTAGGTAAGTTCATAAACTTAACTATAAGGTAGTGAAACATCAGAAAATATTATGATTAATAATAATAAAGACATGAGGAATGTTTTGCCAAAGGAATTTTCTGAAGGAGGCGTTTATTATATTATGTAATATATAAGCGTACCCACCTAGTAGCTAATTATTATAATATTTGGATAGATAAATGTTATAATAACATCTGCCTTTTTAGACTTAAAATATTTTATTTAAGGTTAAATTGCGTGAGTCAGAATTATAGTAAGTAAATGGCTGGTTATAAAATATTTACGTATCACATCTAGGTACATCCTACATATATATAAACTTCCGGGGATGACATTTTTTTTGTTGTCTGTATTTTTTTTTGGTACTACTACAAACGAAGTTATCTACTACTAACCGAAAACTTTCAAATAAACCTAAAAAAGAACAATTTTTCGAAAGCCGGGTGCCAAGTTCACATAGATAGCCAAGTTTAGTTGCTATCGGAAGTATGAACGCGATCAAAGCTGCGACTACTTCTAGTTATTGATAAAATTCTCTTAAAAGTCTAGGTGGATTTTGAAGATATGTACATACTAGCAGAACCCGTGGCTTGGCTCGCGCTAAATAAAACTTCAAAAAATCTTTGGTTTTATGCTATTATATATGGCCAAGATCTAGACTAGATCACAAGATTAAAATTGTGAAAAATAGAGGTAAAGCTCCTAAAAATATGTGCGATAGCTCATTGGATCCGGAATGACGAAAAATGTATTTACCTATACCATTTTTCAGCATATATAAAATTACAACAGTTATAAATAAAGATAAAAAAAACAAGGTATTTAGTTTTTGCTAAAGTTGGAATAAAATTAACGCATTCGGCACATCATATTAATACTAAAAAGTTTATATATTAATTTTTAAAATATGATCTCTGAAAAAATTTACAAGATACTTCGAAAGTTTATTATAAAGATAAGGTAAGTCTAAAGCACTAAAAGCGTAGCATATTAGCGGCTGTTCCCGCTTCCATCGACAGAATCTGATAATATTAATTATAAAAGCTTTTAATGGTATTATTATACAGATAAAAATGCTTTTCTGCGTTATTATATAATATATACAGATAATTTTTTTTTGTTTTATTTCACACTAGCATTGCCCGCGGCTCCGCCCGCGTTTAGATGACCAAAAACGGCTTCTGTATCGATAATAATGACTGTTTCAATAAAATTAAAAAAAAAGTTATTGTACAGATTCGACTCAATTAGAATTTTATTATATGTACGAGCGACTCACTCTCGCTTCGCTCGGGTTCGTCCCTAGCTTGTGTCACCATACAAACTTTCATCCCCATTTCTACCCCCTTAAAGGATGATTTCCGGGATAAAAAGTATTCTATGTCCTTCCCAGGGTCTCAAACTATCTTGTTACCAAATTTCATCTGAATCGGTTCACTAGATCCAGATATTACCCCCTACAACGTCACAAACTCACAACCTCACAAACTTTACCTTTTTATAATATTAGTATAGATAAATGTATGAAATGCTGAGTATGTATTGAGGTCTTATTCTTTGTGTTAATATACTTTATTTAGAAAACTACATTAATGTAGTTTAAACTACATTAAGGCTGTATTTTTTAAAGGATTTTGTGTTAGAAGGAAATACAAATATTATTTAACATAAGTCATGTTGTAATTTTCTCAAGTAGGTACCTACGAGTAGGTACTGTTGAAAATATAATGAGCAAGTCATTTTCTCACATATATTATACTGTATAATTTGTATTTGTCCTTTCCTTGAATCATCCGATGCTTGGTCACGGTCTCTTGGGACACGTTTTCCTAAACCATGAAAGAGTTTAACCATTACTAAGAGCATAATAAACGTGACTTTTGTCGAATTATAATTTTAATACACAAAGTGTGTAATAATCAAAATATATTTAAGTTGAAATGTAAATAATTTTGTTGTTGTTAATTAATACGAGTATTCTCCTTTATTGAAAATGTTTTGATAAATAGTTTAGTGAAGATTGATACATGAAATTGGTAAAATGTTTGTATTATTCAAACATGTTTTAATGCACTAAAAGTTAAACTTTTAGTACCTACCCTATATATATTTTCCATATTATATTCACTTATAAATTATTCGAGCATGATATATTTTGTAAATGTCCACTGTTTTTATAAAAGAGCACATTTCGTTTCAGGATAATTGCCGTTATGTATTTATTGGAGATCATAATTTTATAGCAAGCACTACACCGTTATTTTGCACGTTAATTTTGCAGCTATTTTATTTATAAATTATTTTTATATTCTCGCAAAAAGGTAACAACATTTTTACAATATTTGAGTTAGAAAATGATACTTACTTAGATGTTAAAAAGGTATACAAATAAGTATTTAGTTTTGACAGTTTTGTCAAAATGTAAAATTATTATATTTGTAACTAGCGACTCACCCTTGCTTCGCTCGGGTTCGTAACTAGGTACGTTTTAATTGTTTTGAGTAGAACCCTAATTCTTTTTATAAAATAAAAGTAGCCATGTTACTCCATATAACATCAGCTATCTTCCAGTGAAAGTCCTGTCAAAACCGTTTCAGAGATTATCCGAAAAAAAAACAGACAGAGACAAAAAAAATTAAAAAATTTGTTTTTTTTTATAAGTACGTAACGCTGTTATTTTGAAATTACAAACAGAAACTTCAATTTTATTTATTTGTATAGATAAATATTGTTTTAAGTGAAATTATTGAAAAATCGAAACTAAAAATCTTAATTGTTATAATAATATGAACTATACCTATACGAAAAAGGATGTGTACCATTCTTTAAAAGTATGTTTATCTTTAGTAAATACTTTTACTTTTTTAGGTAAGAAAATAACATGATAATTTGGTAACTTAAGGTTTCCATAACTTTTGACTCCATATCCCAAAATATATTTTTAATATGTATACTAGCCTAGGTTCGTCCCTAGCTTGCTTCCCTGTGCAAACTTTTATTCCCATTCTCATCCCCTTAAGGAATGATTTCCGGGATAAAAATTATTTCACACACTCACTTTTCATATCATGACATTTACAAAAACTCTTATTTTAGTAAAAAAAAAAAACCTTTTAATTCTTCTATACAAAGCTTCTCCTAACAATAACAAACACAAAAAAAGAATTATTTAATTTGGTGCAGTCGGTCGGAAGTTATGCGCGTACATACATTTCGGTGATTCATTTTTATTTATATAGATTTAGACTCCCTATCCAAAAATACCCCCTCCAGTGGCCGCGTCACACATACTAAACATCAATTGAACGCGGGCGAAGTCGCGGGGTATTGCTAGTATATAATATAAATCATACTAATAAACATGTAATATACTACGTAATTTAATATTAATAATTAAAAAAAATCTTTATTGGGCCCTTTCGTTGTTGCCAAATAATAAATTGTTGGTAGTTAATTTTATTTCTAATCGTAGAAGGTAATGCAATTTTGAATTGCCTGGTGTCGCGACGGCGCTCTTTGATTTATTAGCTTTATGTAACCCCTATATTGGGGGCTTATTGAGAATTTGTGGAATAAATCAGCTGAGTTTCTCTTTCATTTTCTTGAATATGGCTTCTTTTCACATATTATCCTCTATAGTCTATAGAAAGCACCAAATAAATCATTTAAGAGAACAGGTATTGAAAGCTGGTGAAATGTTTAAGTAAGAAAAATACTGTTTTTGCTAATTAATTCATTGTTAGTTTTATTTTAGTTAGTAATAATGTATGGAAGTCTGCCCAATTTGTTGACATTTATAATTACTGCTCCGCTTCCTTTGGGCAGTAGCATGATGATATACCTATAGCTTTCCTCAATAAACGGGCAATCTAATGCAAAAAGAATTTTTCAAATCGGATTAGTAGTCCCTGAGATTAGCGCGTTCAAACAAACAAACTCTGCCTGCCTCTTTATAATATTAGTATAGATAGTGATTGCCTTAAGCCGTTTTTGGAGACACTACTGTGTGCTTGTTACTAACAATCATATATAAATCAACATAACATGAAAGTTCAATATCTATACTACTTGGCCTGCACCGAGACTCGAGTTTGAGACCTCTTGATCTGATATCGACTAGCCGTCAGGCATTTTCTTTGAAAGCACATGCAGATAGATAGATAAATTACTGTTTTAGGTAAGGATTTCAACAAATATTAAGTATTCAGTCTGGTTTGTGTAAATGTATGTATTTGGTAAATAAGGCAAGCAGCGTCGCTTTAGGAATCGTCACAGATCCTTGTCTTGTAGCGTGTTCGTATCCATTCCATTGGTACCAACTCACTGTCTCTCAAGATAGCGCTCCTATAGTTAGAGCCAAAAGTCTTTGATAAATAGATGGACATGGTAATTTTTAAGGAGATTTTGAATTGATTTAGTTTTCGGATTAATACTTATAACCTCTTATAAAGCAGCAACGGCTTGCCATTCTACATAATCTTTATTGCACCTTTATATGGAAGAGAATAAAATTATCAACACTAATATTATAAAGCGGTTTTGTAAATTCTTTCACTAATAAGAAGGTATATTAGTAAATTGATAATAGATTGTGATAGTTGATACACTACACATATATAACTTTTAAATACATAGGTACATATTATAAATGTCAACACGCATGACTGGAGTACAAACAATCGTATTTATGCCTCCAGCGGGACTCGAATCCGCGACCTCTGGCACAGTAAGTAGGGCCACAACAAACTGAGCCAAACGTGAATATTGTTTAATCCTATTTTAAATATAACGATGAATATTTTAATATTGACGCCAATATCAATCTTGGCATCGTAACCTGATTTAGAAGTGTTTTGTTTGAAATAAATTTAGTTTTATTTTATTCATATTTTCGCTGGTAACTTATTGACATAGAAATAAATATTAGTTCAAACAGTGACATCGCTCTCAGAGATGACCACGCGCATTTTGCTTTACGTAACATATCCCAACGACAGAAATTTTTTGACCATAAATATTATTTATATATGTATTATATTAAGTTTATCTTTTGTATACCTAGCGGAATATTTGAACTTAAATGTTTTCCATATATACAATAAACCAACATTTCGATATTGGGAAAAAAATCTGACATCCGGAAAAATTGCTTGGCAAGAATAGTATGAGCGGGACGTAGCGGGCCCGCCCCATTAATAAGAAGGGTCTTGACATTCGACGTCTGCCAGGAAGGCTAAGTTTTATGGACAGAAGAGAATGACCGAACGTATACTTTAGAATAAATTTTCCAAATACGTTAACGAGGAACTCGAATACCACAAAACGTGTTTCAATTTTTCGTTAGCGTTTTTCTTTTTTATACCTCTCAGGTCATTGAAATTGCAACACTGAAATGATTCTATAATATATTTTATTTGATATTTTTTCACTGTCTATAGTTACATTTTAGACATTTTTTATTTCAACTTTTGTAATAGTTTGAAATTTATTTATAAGAATAAAGATAATAAATCTATACTAAAATATGCATATGTAAGTGAATGAACTTACAATACGTTTTGTACTGCAGGATATATCTATATTTAAAGGCGAACTGGAAATAACTACCTTTGCTGTAAGATTATATACAAATACTAGCGACTCACTCTCGCTCCGCTCGGGTTCGTCCCTAGTTACGTTGTACCGTTTAGTGTAGATTTCTCAGAGACGAGATATTTTCCCGCAGTAAAAGTATCCTATAATCCAGATCCGATAATTGATCCTGATAATCAGCTATTATCATATTCACATATGGTATTCTCGTGATGCGGTCATATACGACAGACGAAAATTCTAAAAATTAGATTCGTCCTCTGTAACGTTAATAATGACTATTTCAAAAAGATTTTCCACAAAATATGTAATGTACAGATTCAACTCTTTGAATTTTATTATATATATATATATATATATATATATACATATATAGATACAAAAACGTACATATATACAAAAACTATGAGCACACCATAATACGGTCGTTATCGACTTTGTATTATTATTTTAATAATTGCGGTACCTATTATTACTTTATAGTGTTTCCCTTGGACCAGACTCTTTTAAAAAGTTACTTAATTACACCTGAGTGAAGCGGCTATGTGAACTTGGCACCCGACTTTGGAAAAATTATTCTTTTTTAGGTTTATTTGAACGATTTCGGTTAGTAGTAGATAGTAGTGAAGCTAACTTCGTTTGTAGTAGTCCCAAAAAAAAAATACAGACAACAAAAAAAATGTCATCCCCCGAAGTTGGTAAAAAAAAATTTTCCGCTTGATTCGTATAGAAAAACGTTAGTAGTGGTTTGTAGTGCAATTTTTTTCGTTTGTAGTAAAACAAAAAAAAAATTTTTTTTCGAGTATTTTTGCAGAACGATTTTTACTACATACATTCATTGTTTCGTTTGTAGTACCATTATTTCATTTGTAGTAACGTTAATTTTGGTTTGTAGTACCATTACTTCGTTTGAAGTAACGTTAATTTCGTTTGTAGTACCATTACTTCGTTTGTAGTACCATTATTTCGTTTGTAGTACCATTATTTCGTTTGTAGTACCATCATTTCGATTGTAGCTGTTTGTAGTAACGTTAATTTCGTTTGTAGTACGATTATTTCGTTTGTAGTTGTTTGTAGTAACGTTAATTTTGTTTGTAGTACCATTGTTTCGTTTGTAGTAACGTTAATTTCGTTTGTAGTACCATTGTTACGTTTGTAGTACCATTGTTTCGTTTGTAGTGCCATTATTTCGTTTGTAGTACCATTATTTCGTTTGTAGTACCATCATTTCGATTGTAGCTGTTTGTAGTAACGTTATTTTCGTTTGTAGTACGATTATTTCGTTTGTAGTTGTTTGTAGTAACGTTAATTTTGTTTGTAGTACCTTTGTTTCGTTTGTAGTAACGTTAATTTCGTTTGTAGTACCATCATTTCGTTTGTAGTTGTTTGTAGTAACGTTAATTTTATTTGTAGTACCTTTGTTTCGTTTGTAGTAACGTTAATTTCGTTTGTAGTACCATTATTTCGTTTGTAGTTGTTTGTAGTAACGATAATTTCGTTTATAGTACCATTATTTCGTTTGTAGTTGTTTTTAGTAACGTTAATTTTGTATGTAGTACCATTGTTTCGTTTGTAGTAACGTTAATTTCGTTTGTAGTACCATTATTTCGTTTGTAGTTGTTTGTAGTAACGATAATTTCGTTTATAGTACCATTATTTCGTTTGTAGTTGTTTGTAGTAACGTTAATTTCGTTTGTAGTACCATTATTTCGTTTGTAGTTGTTTTTAGTAACGTTAATTTTGTATGTAGTACCATTATTTCGTTTGTAGTACCATTATTTCGTTTGTAGTTGTTTGTAGTAACGTTAATTTCGTTTGTAGTACCATTATTTCGTTTGTAGTAACGTTAATTTCGTTTGTAGTACCATTGTTACGTTTGTAGTACCATTGTTTCGTTTGTAATGCGTTACTACAAACCATTACAAACGAAATAATGGCACTAGAAACGAAAGAATGGTACTATAAACGAAACAATGGTACTACAAACGTAACAATGGTACTACAAACGAAATTAACGTTACTACAAACAACTACAAACAAAATAATGGTACTACAAATGAAATTACCGTTACTACAAACAACTACAAACGAAATAATGGTACTACAAACGAAATTAACGTTACTACAAACGAAACAATGCTACTACATACAAAATTAACGTTACTAAAAAAACTACAAACGAAATAATGGTACTATAAACGAAATTATCGTTACTACAAACAACTACAAACGAAATAATGGTACTACAAACGAAATTAACGTTACTACAAACGAAACAAAGGTACAACAAACAAAATTAACGTTACTACAAACAACTACAAACGAAATAATGGTACTACAAACGAAATTAACGTTACTACAAACGAAACAATGGTACTACAAACAAAATTACCGTTACTACAAACAACTACAAACGAAATAATGATACTAGAAACGAAATTAACGTTACTACAAACAGCTACAATCGAAATGATGGTACTACAAACGAAATAATGGCACTACAAACGAAACAATGGTACTACAAACGTAACAATGGTACTACAAACGAAATTAACGTTACTACAAACAACTACAAACGAAATAATGGTACTCCAAACGAAATTAACGTTACTACAAACAACTACAAACGAAATAATGGTACTACAAACGAAATTAACGTTACTACAAACGAAACAATGGTACTACAAACAAAATTAACGTTACTACAAACGAAATAATCGTACTTCAAACGAAATTAACGTTACTACAAACAGCTACAATCGAAATGATGGTACTACAAACGAAATAATGCTACTACAAACGAAATAATGGCACTACAAACGAAACAATGGTACTACAAACGTAACAATGGTACTACAAACGAAATTAACGTTACTACAAACGAAACAAAGGTACTACAAACAAAATTAACGTTACTACAAACAACTACAAACGAAATAATGGTACTACAAACGAAATTAACGTTACTACAAACAACTACAAACGAAATAATCGTACTACAAACGAAATTAACGTTACTACAAACGAAACAATGGTACTACAAACAAAATTAACGTTACTACAAACAGCTACAAACGAAATAATCGTACTACAAACGAAATTAACGTTACTACAAACAGCTACAATCGAAATGATGGTACTACAAACGAAATAATGGTACTACAAACGAAATATTGGTACTACAAACGAAGTAATGGTACTACAAACGAAATTAACGTTACTTCAAACGAAGTAATGGTACTACAAACCAAAATTAACGTTACTACAAATGAAAAAATGGTACTACAAACGAAACAATGAATGTATGTAGTAAAAATCGTTCTGCAAAAATACTCGAAAAAAATTTTTTTTTTTTTGTTTTGCTACAAACGAAAAAAATTGCACTACAAACCACTACTAACGTTTTTCTATACGAATCAAGCGGAAAAATTTTTTTTTACCAACTTCGGGGGGTGACATTTTTTTTGTTGTCTGTATTTTTTTTTTTGGCACTACTACAAACGAAGTTAGCTTCACTACTATCTACTACTAACCGAAATCGTTCAAATAAACCTAAAAAAGAACAATTTTTCTAAAGTCGGGTGCCAAGTTCACATAGCCAAGTGAAGCAAGCAATGTAAGGCACTTTATTTTTATAATGTACCAAAAGAAATATTGAGAACAATATTAAAAGTTTATTACTATATTTACATTAATGACACTACCATTGAAGTTATCATCAAAAAGCTCTCCTCTGAGTAAAGTGTAAACCCACAAACAATTCGAAGAACGTATTTATTCTAGAAACATCTCGTTATGAGTTGAGCACTCAGGGAGTCAGTTCGTTTTGACTTGCACAATGGTAGCAAGACGGGTGCCAACTGCCAACTCGTTAGCGATGCCTCCTGTTCGTTCGCGGACGATGTTTGCTCTCACTACCTTGTGTTGTAATCCGATAACGCTCTGTTTGAACGTACTTCCTATCAATATATGTATGTAATAATAACTCACGAAAGCCAAGTTTTAAAAGTTTTCAGGAAGAAATGTCATTTTGTTAAGTACTAAACATGACTTATTTGTTTTAAAACTAATGAGCGATACTAAACAACGCATACTTTTGCATTTATATATAAACTAGCAGGACCCGCGGCTTCGCTCGCGTTGGTCAGTTCGATACAACGGTTCGGATCGGATCGGTTTGATACAACCTTTCATCCGCTCTTTTACCCCCTTATGGGATGAATTTCGGAAAATGCTAAAACACGTATTTAATTAATTGTATTGAAGAGAATTTATACCAAGTTTCAAGTAATTCTGATCATAAATATTTTTTTTTTTTTTTTTTTTTTGGATTGTATTATAACGTGTTTTCCAGTGGGAAAGAGATAATTTCCCGCGGCAAAAAGTAGCCCTAAATTAACTAACAGAAATTTCAACTTTTATTTTAATATTTATGTCTTAATATTTTTTATTATTCCTCTCCATTCTTTCGAAAATCATCATTACCTTCACAAGCTTATATGAATTTAGTAACTTATTTTCCTACACTTCGACTGTAAAGTTTTGCACAACCCTCGCAGTTAGTCTCAACGATGCACACGTGCGTCGTGCATCGCCCACGAGGCTTTTAACTTTGTTTTCTCTAAATAAAATACGATGTGCTTTATCTAATGTGTTACTAAACAATATGTTAATGTGAAGATAAACTTTACGCAATTAGTGATTATAAAGTTCGGGGATTTGCTTATTACTTCGCTGTCAAATATCAATGCAATACTTTCTGTATGGATTAATTTAAGCTTTGAATATATCCAAATTATATTTATTTGATTTTATAGACATTTTATCCTTATGTGTACATATATACATACATAGGTGTAACCATGAACGAATTAACCACCCATGGGTGTAACGTTTTCTGTATAAAGAAGACTTCTAAAATTTTATTGTTTATATAAAATATTTAATTTATATAAAAGTACTTATGTAAAGGATGTAACTTTTACTGGTACAGATTACGTTTTTCTGTACAGAAAGATGTTTCTACTTTGTTTCAACCACGGCAGTAAACAGGCTTCTCTTTTGTCGGCATCGGAGACACTACTATTGTGAAGTGTAACTACATAATATACCTATAGGTTTCCGTGTCCCGTATATAATCTAAGATGAACCAAAACTTAATCGCATTAGTAGGTACATTTATATACAAAAAAAATCCTTAATATGTTACAATCAATTTAAAAAAATATTCACATTTTTTTAAGTATTTTTTTTTTATAAATATCTTTTAAAATAGCCCGTCTTCTAGAATACCGCACCGTGCCGTTTTTCTAGAGTATTTAATCATGTAGGGAAATTTGATAGAACTAAATTATTTTCAAAAGAAGCGTAAAGTTATCTTTTTTGCATTAGGTCAGCGAGTTGGGCAAACCCGGGGGAGAAGCCAACTCCTACCGGGCGCGTCCCCAGGTGGCGGATAGGGGAATGCCACCCGCTTAGGGCGGCGGGTGGTACCGGAGAAATCCGGCGCGGACCAAATGGCTTGGATGGGGCCGCTCGTCTAGGCCTCGAGCCGAAGACGTTGCGGCCACCGGTGGTGGGACCGCTTGGTCCCACAACCGGATGATGGGTGCCGGTTGCGGGACTGTGGTCGCAGGCCCGCATCCGGCGGAGGGGTAGGCCGCGGCGGGAGAGGAGTGCCGGTATTTCGGTGCGCCGTTCTCCCTACCTTCCGCGGCCTAGACGGGGCCGCCACCGTTTGATGGCGGACGCGGTGGGGCTGCAGGGGAAGAGGAGTGTCGGTGTTTCGTTGCCGCTCTCCCTGTCCTCTGCAGCCGATTGGAGGTGGCCCACTTCGGTGGGCGGAGGTTCGGTTTTATGGGGCTGCTCCGGGTACCTCTCTGGTGTAGCAGAGTTGACTGTGGAGCAGCCCCATCGGTGTGGTGGTCAGCCGTTGGGCAGACCTGCCGCCGGGGCGCCGTAGTAGTTATGCGCAAGCGATCCTGCGGCGTCCCATTAAGGCGGAGGGGAGGGGAATGTCGGGTTTTAGTGGGTAGTACCGGCTCTTCTAGCCGGTGAGCCCCACATCACCACCTGGGGGATCAGGTGGTATGCGTAAATGCATTTCCCGACATAAAAAAAAAAAAAAAAAAAAAAAAAAAAAAAAAAAAAAAAAAAAAGCGAGTTGGGCAAAGGCCCAATGTCCGCCGCATTGAGAGGAAACAAGAAAATTTGGACGTTAAATAATATATTAAATTTTTATATAGAATGTAAAATAGTAAATGAATATATATATATATATATAAATGCCATATTTTATAAGCATTAAGTTAAAATGACGCATTAGTCATAGATATAACCGATTTAATAAATTTCTCTTTATTTCAGGTAACCATCGTTCGAATAAAGCAGTCTATGGAAACGATGAAAAATTGGCATCATTATTATAAACGAAGTTGGGAACTCCGCGCATTTAGTGAGGCTTTAAATTCAACTGTTTATGTATTCGGTAGTTCACTCGAGGGACCGGAGCGTTGTATGAATTATGAACGTTATAACAAACATAGCGAACAATATGAGAACGATATATTACGACATGATTTTGTTCTTGAATATTCATTTTCTATGTAAACAATGGATTGGGATAGGTTAGTTTCTGGGTTTCGAATTAAAAATTACAATGACAAGGAAATATATTATATATTTAGTGCAAATTATAAGATTAACAATACATACATATTTGTTATATTATATAGAGATAAGAGTTTTATCCCGAAATTGCGTTATTGCGTTATATAAAATTAGTTTTTATTGACAAAAGTGTTTGAATTTTTATTATAGTTTTAGTTTATTGTGTTGGCACCATTCACCTCCTTGTTTGCCAAGTGACAGAACTAAACTTGAATAGAAGGTAAACGATTTGCAATGCAAATTGTGTGTAGCGAACAAATCGGTTGCGTGTGGAAAATGAAATAATTTCCCTCCTTCAAGCAAATATCATTAAAGTTTTGCTATACTGCTACAAATATTTATTACGTCATTCGTAAACGATGAGAGAGCTGGTAACAATATCTAAACTCCTTGATCACAGATAATGATGGACACGATTAGGCTGCAATACTCTATTGTTCGTAGCGACTCTAGTATACCTGACGCAATTTCTAGACATTTCTTAAGCTGTCCTGTTCATAATCAACTAATAAGTCACTTTGCAATCTTATTATTTTTTACATTATTAATAACTAGCGACTCACCATCGCTTCGCTCGGGTTCGTCCCTAGGTACGTTTAAATAGACTATTATATACATATATACATAGGTATGATGAAGTTGTTGTGGATTGTATTATAACCCGTGGAAATGAGATAATCTCCCTCGGTTAAAAGTAGCTTATGTCACTCTACAACCTTTTAACTATCTCCATACAAAAAATCACACCAATCCGTCACTCTGTTTTGACGTGAAAGAAGAACAGACAAACACACTTTCACATTTATAATATTAAGTATGGACTAGTGCCTTCCCAACGCTTGCGATACGAGTACTTTAAATTTACTTAGTAATATGATATCATGCAAGATTAGGTACCTACTTTAGACTCCAGAACACCTATATAGGATAAGAGCTGATTGGTTTTTAAGAAGAGTGCTCCGTGAGAACGGTTTAAGACTACTAAGACCACCCAAGCACGCAGAAAAGATGACATGAATTTCCTTTTATATATAAAATCAAATAAGAAGTATCAACTTCTGATCCTAGAGTACCTACTGAAAAGCGCTCGCACGAAAAATACGGGGAACGGGTACTCTTGTGTTTGTAAAATTATTTTCCTTTGAAACTATATTAAACACTTGTACTTTTTATTTCAATAGCACCAATGTACGTGATAGAGGTCATCTAGTACGATATACATGTCTAGGTATGTACATTTATACTAGTACTAGCATTGCCCGCGGCTCCGCCCGCGTTCAGCTCCAAAAACCAAATTATTATATATTTTCCCGCGGTAAAAAGTATCCTATATTATATTGACCCGGATAACCAGCTATCATCATACCAAATTTCATCAAAATCTGTCCAGTGGTTTTCTCGTGATGCAGGTAACAAACAGACAGACAGACAGACAGACAGACAAAAATTCTAAAAACTTTAGTTTGGACTCTGTAGCGATAATTGTTTGTTGTTGTTGTTGTTTGTTTGTTGTTTATTTCAATAAGATTGTCCAAAAAATATTTAATGTACAGATTCGACTTAGTTACAATTTTATTATATGTATAGATTATGCATATTCAATGTAGATTAGTCGAACACGGTGACATTATATTAAATGTACCTATTCAAATTTTAACACTTTCACCTATCCTAATTGTCACAGCTTATAGTGATATGTGAGATAGAAATGGAAATGGTATTTTACGTATGTGTACCTATGTACGTACTCATCGTTACGTTTGTCCCCGACTTTCTCGCTTCACGGTACACTGGAAATAAAATGTTCACGAATCAATAGTTCTTGTTTATGTATATGTATAATGTATATATTGGATTTAAAAAATATAATTTCATTTGTTATTTAATTTGGATGTATAAGAATTTTGAGCTGTTACATTAAAGTATGTTTATTAATTGAGACTTTATGCTATATTTTATAATAACGTCTGACCCCCGTTTCACATCTGGATTCGTCCCTAGGTTGCTACCGCGTACAAATGTTCACCCCCATTTTCACCCCCTTAAGGTACGATTTCCGGGATAAATACTATACTATGTATTTCCCAGGGTCTCAAACTATCTTCTTACCAAATTTCATCTAAATCGGTTCAGTAGTTTCGAAGCCTATTAGATACAAACAAACATACAAAATATCATTTTTTTTCTCTTTATAATATTAGAATAGACGAGGTAGTATCATGCGTACTATTATAACTGTTCCACTTTGAAATTAGGTTTGTTAAGCATTAGCAAAACCAAAGCTATTCGCGCATGGAATCTGCTGTTTTGATTGTAATACCTAGTATGCAGGCATTTCCAAGGTATTTCAGAGAGTCATGATTACAATACAAGTACTTTGCTTAGTATTTACATATCACACCGTCCTTTGTCAATATTTATTGTTTTAATGATTTCAAGTATACTGACAGAATTTAGTTGCTATTAATAAACGTTGATAAACAAACAACAACTTTGTAATAACCATTACCCACTCTATTATATTTGAAATCGGCAACGTTTGCTCATTAAAAGAGGCTATACTCGGAGGACGCCTCAAATTACTGAATTTTATGGCTCAGTACCGCCGGCGTCCTCACACACAACCCATTACTTACTTGATTTTAACTATTTAACACAAATGACCTATTTAAGGTGTCCCAAAGATAATTTTAGTGTAGCTGTAGGGTCAAGTTGTGTCTAATTTGACCTCGACAGCGGCCTTTGAGAAAAGTTTATTTCGGGGTCAGTGAACATTTTTGTGAGCCATCAGGGCTCCAGATAAGTCGAGCGTGATTTATGCAAAGGGTAGATGGATAGATCTGTAAGATGGCTTGCACATCTTATATCATTAAATTATAAAATAAGCCTAACTATTTCGTAAAACAATCTGCTTCTAAAATAAAAAGTTTACATATTATCATACAACGGTATTGAAACCAGAAAAAAAATCTCAAGATATATTCACTTCGTAAGAATTTTTCCATTCACTTAAATATTTGGCACCATTTAAATACGTGTTCGGTCCTACAAGATGCTTTTTATAACAGAGAATGTTTGATAGCCCTGTCACAAAAGCTCGTGAATATTATAGAAGCGGGCGCACTTCACACGTCCTGGCGGCAGTAAAACCGCTTCATGTCACCTCGGGAGTTTTATTGCACTGCCGTTTTAGGGGGTTCAAGCTGGTTTAACCAACTTTAAAAGAATGTACTACCACCACATTCATTGAGGAAATATCGACTGTTTTAAGGAGTTAATATAATAATAAACAAAAGGTATTTGTTATTTGAACATTGTCTGTCTTTGTTTAAATAACTATTGCATTATAATTTCATATGTTATAGGCACTATAGTAAAGCCCAAATAATGTTCGTTTTTATCTGTCTGTCTATTTGTACATACCTCCAAAACGGCTAAGCCCTACCAGTGTAATTAGTTAACTTCAATGAAATTGTATTGAATGATATATTTTTTCTCCCCTCTTAATTCATTTAAATTATTTTTCGTTTACATTACATTTTATGTTCATATATTAGTAATGATACGGCTATCAATTTATAAGGTATTGATATCGTTATTTTTCGTACCGATTTCTTTTTTTACATGCCTACACTCAAACGTGAAAAAGCATTTTTTAGGTTAGAATAGATTAACAAGAACTCAGAAAACTTTAAAGTAGCTTATTGCATTTTTTATCCACGATCTTTCTTGATTCCACTTCTGCAAATGCCTTTTTATTCAACTTCTAGCTTCGGGCATATTACAGCGCTGCACAGGTATTCACTGTACAAATACCTCAGATCTAGTTTGAGATGTATGGTACTTTTTTTTGTTTTTTAACGTTGGGAATTGCATTTACGCTTACCACCTCCATAAATACAGGTGGTTTTGTGGGACTCACTGGCTAGAAAAATCAGTACTACCCACTAAAATCCAACAAAACCTCCCCCGTCTTAATGGGACCTCGCAGATCGCTTAAGCGCTCAACCACGACTCCCCGGCGGCAGGTCTGCCGAAGCAGACCATACCACCAAAGAATTGAGTTGCTCCCACGGTCCACATTGCCATTCAAAAGTACCAGGAAAAGTCCGCATGATACACCGCTCACCGAGGTGGGCTACTTTCCAGTACGTTTCTAGACTTCGCACCCAAAGTACCGGATGCTAATGAGACCACCACGACAAGATGAACACATATCGGGGGAGATAGACTATGATCTGAAATAACATTTAGGTTACCGTTAGTAATAAAAACTGCCAAAAGATGGCGCTGTTTATATATGATACTGTAAATACAAAGCGAAGCAAGAGTAAGTGTAAAGTAAATAAAAAAATACGGTTTAACTGTTTTTTTTTTCCCGAGTTTTTATATCCCGAGCCATATCCGCATAAAATAGCGACAAAGAATGCACGATGCATTCTTCTAGCATTCAATTTGACTTGAGTTTCCTCAACTTTCAGAATATAACAAAACCTAGCTTAAATTTAGCATTGTACTTGAGCTGCTACTCTATGCGGTGTATTAAGCCATTGATCAAACCCAAACTTGGAACAAATCCAACGAGTCTCCAGCGGATAACAAAAAGAGCCATGTAAACGTAATTACAGCCTCAAAATGGTAAACATGATTGTGTCTGGAATTCTTTTATTTAACTTTATTTTTCATTAGGTATATATTTAATTTATCATAATTTAATTTCTTGATAAGTTTGGTAATTTTAACATAATGCGAGGAATTCTAGAGTAAATTCGTTTTATTTAGTAGCTGGAATAGTGAAATATAAACTTGTTCACGAAGCACACAGAAAATATGTAATTTGCTTAAGAATTATTAAGAATATCTAATATATAATTTAAGAATATTCAGCGTCGCTTAGCGCAGCAATATTATAATTTTCTTGCGGCGTAATATTTTTATGACTCTGCTTAAATTCCAGCGAAGTTGAAAGTAAACGAAAACGAAAACGAACGTTGAAGATAGCCTAGTGTTATGGAGATTTTATGCAGTACTTAAAATGCGAATTTGTCGTGGCGCCGCTGATAATTTATCATAGATAATTCTGTCCTGTTTTATGCTTTAAGCAATAAAAAATAATTTCTAGACTTGAATACATTTTTAATACAACCATTTTTAACAATAATAACTCTTAAATTAAAAATATTCAAAACCCCCAACACAATAGCCTACTTATTAAGGCCTTTACAATGAGCCTAAACACGATATATCTGCAGTATTTTAGTAAAGAGTTGACTATCTTGCAGATTTCAGGAGACGCTGGAGAATCGGACCAAGGTTACTATTTCATTGCAATATCATTAAAGTTAGGGGTTATCAAGTTTCGAATCGATTAGATCTGTGGAAGTTCTTCATATCCTTTTACCGTCTAGAAAAGAGCTGATGGCCTGCAAACGGCTGAACGTATTTTCCTGATTTATAACTAAGAACATTCTAGATAGTCACCTTTTCAACAACAAAAAAACTAAATTAAAATCGGTTTATCCATTTAGGCGCAACGATATCACAGACAGACACAGAGATACACACGCTAAACTTATAACGCCCCACTTTTCGTGTCTGGGTTAAAAATAAAAATCAGATATTGTTATACCGAATATATCAAATATAGCTTTTAAAACTATCACGTAAATCCTTAGTTAGGTTGAGCTTCCCGAACTATATGGCTTCATGTAAAGTGTGGATCATGCTTAGAGAAAACTTAAATGCTGAGATACATTTATACAATCACAAATCGAAAAAAAACCGGTAAATCTAGGGAGTGTATTTCTAAATTTTACATATTTGAGTCAAATTAGGAGAACTTGATTCTAAGATTTGGATCTTGGATAAATACGTAGGCTAAATTCTATCTACGCACCTACCAAGGGAGCAGAGCCGCGGGATATACTAATCATTAGGACTTATAATAACTCTTCATATGGATAAAGTATTTGTGTATACTTTTTTAAGTATGTCAGCAATTTTTAACCAACTTTTAGAAAATTTTACAAAGAATTTACAATTTCCAGCTAAATAAACCATTGTTGTATTTGTGCAAAAACGAAATTGCAAAATTAGAAACAAGAATGTGACTTCATGTTTCCAACTTTCGATGTTGTTAATTAAGGCATGACCTAATATTTCTCCAATAAAAGTATATACTAACTCAATATTACGAGCCCTGGTTCCATCCTCTAATTCCGATGTTTATAGTTTAGAGTCGACCCTCGTGATTTTGTCTCGTCCTCCAAATTGATTTGTCATTGTTCATTGAGCTCTCAACTGTAAGCTTTAGTAATATGTATCTACAATTGATATAAAACGGGGTTTTGTGCAGATAGAGAAAATAGAATAATTTTGTTGTCGAGAGCACTTTCGTAGATTTTATTGTCTCTTAGAATCTTTTACTCGCTTTTCTTGTTTCATTCTTCGAAGATCTTGAATGGACAAGGGTCAGGCTATAATAAGGGTCTTGCTTGATTGGTTATATTGTATTTTTGTAGACAGACAGAGGGGTTAGCAGTTTTATTAGTCGAGTGATCTGGTTTTATGAGACGTGTTGGCGTAATAAAGACATCCCTACGAAATAAACCTGCATGTTGTTGGCGACCTAATTGTGCCAAAATACCAAACGTGTCAGAATATTGTATTAATTTCAAATAAAGTCAAACTGGAACATTAACAATTTATAAACTCTAACCTCGTTCTATTATATCTAGTATAGAAATATCAGTATAATACTTTTATTATTAATATTTTACAAGTTAACATTATTGTTACATTATATTACGAGTATACTAAGTGGTTCTTGTGTGAATTTACGTCATAGATTAGTATATTTCTAACGTACAGTATTTTTTTTAAATGTTTATGTACTAAAGCCACTCATATATCAATACAAAAAATACGGGGTACATTCGATGCCTGACTTTAAAACATAAATATTAAGAATAATTAGAAAATTAAGAATTTTGTAAATATGTACCACAGAAACTAAATACAAGTATGCAGGTTAATTACGGTGGAATGTGATGTAAATTACATACTTTACTGTCATTTCATTTTTATTTATTAGGTACATTAGAGTAATAAACTTTATAGAGCTATAATATTCTCTTTTAGCTCTTTAAGTTCTTTTGCATGTATCCATTTAATTCCAGTAGCAGATGCCGAGCTGGGTGGTCTTGATATACATCTATAAAATACATATACATATTTGTATGTTTGTTTAAACAGATCCGTATATTATCGCTTAATTCAATTTGTTAAATAATTTAATAATAGCTGTATAATATAGTTATTGGCTTAGTAGAAACTTAGAAAAGAAGTAATTATAATTTTATATAAAATTTTGAATACCCGATTCATATTTGAGTAAGATGGGAAATACCAAATCAAAGCTAAATAAAATAATTAACAAAACGTACTTACTCTACTTTCTTTCCTAAAAGATTTTCAAGTCGTGCTCTCACAAAGGGCCAGGGTCCCTGGTTTTTGTGCTCTTCTTGACAAAATGCGACTTTCGCTTTTTCGTATCTACAGAACTCTTCAAGCACCAAATCGTAAGGAAACGGATAAAGTTGTTCAATGCGACACAAAGCAATCTTATCTTCTAACTTCTTTTCTTTGCGCAATTCGTCTATAGTAATGGCGACTTTTCCAGAACAGAATATTAATTTCTTAACTTCTTTAGGATTCTGGCAAGCTGGTCCACTCTCACGTATGATCCTTATCAAAATAAGTTTAATCAATAAATTTATTGTTTAAGTTCCTTTGTTTAGTTCAGTAGTAGTATAATAAGTATTATAGAAAATAGTCGGGGGCAACAATTCACATATAAACACTCTTCCTGAATATTTAACTAAAATCCTAGTTACTAACAAATTAAGAATTATTCTACTATATTACCTATTACATAGCAATATATATTCGAAGATTAAGTTGGTAAGAGATTACTTGCCTTTGAAAGCAAGTTCCGGACAGGAAATCCTTAAAAGGCGAGGTGTAATATGGATGTTTGAGACCAACTTTAGGCGTCATCAGTATGAGTGGCTTTCGGAACGGCAGAGCGATTTGTCGCCGAATCAAATGGAAATAGTTTGCAGGAGTTGTTACATTGCAAACAATCCAATTCGCAGCCCGTAGTTGTTTCACTTCAAAGTATTTTATAGTCTTTTAGAAATTATAATAAAAAAATATGACATTTTATTAAGAATTACAAATCAAATACTAGAATGGTAAAAATTTTAAGTTATTAAAGTAAATAAATAATTTACAGGCCATGTCTTTATCGTCCAAATCGGGAATGGCGTCTTCGTCATCATCTGCTTGTTGAAGATAGCGTTCTACGCGAGCTGATGAATGTTCAGGGCCCTAGTATATCATATCATAGAGAATAATATTATAATAATTTAAGATTATTCTATTTCGTGTTGTTTCTTTATAATAAGATCATAAACAAGTACTACATTGATTTTGCTAATTATCATAAGTATCATAACATTAGTATTGTTTTAGAAACTTACAGCTCCATCTATCCCATGAGGTAATTGCACCACTATCCCAGATTGACATACCCACTTGCTTTCCCCATTGGCAATAAATGTGTCGAATACTGGCTGTGCCGTATCCGCAAAGTCCCCATATTGAGCTTCCCAAATAGTAAGAAGAAAGGGACTTGAATAGGAATAACCGACTTCAAATCCAAGAATACCTGTTGTTAGGGTTAAGTTTGGTAGAATCAGAGTTTTTTTTAAATAAATGAAGTTTTCATACTATTAAATCTAAGAACACAAGAAGAAGTTTCCAATTTTATTTACGAATTATTTAAAAAAATTTAAGTAAAATATAGCAAATATATACAAGAATTATTTACATATCTCAATAAATGAAAAAGTATAACTTTAAAGTTGCGCTTGCAAGAATAATTTCGTGACGTCACACTACCTGAACTACTAATAAATAAATATCAAGCAGTTGGAAGTAAAATAACTAGGAACACCGCGAGAGCTCACGTGCGACTTAGAAACAATTGAGCAATTAAATTGAGTGATATTTGTGGTGCGAGGACCACAGTGAGGTAAAATAACGTCCCATTCGAGTGAGAGACCGCAATCGCTGTACGTTAAAATACTTATACTTAAACAATTTGACGACACGTTTGGCTCAGTTTGTAACGACCCTTCTTGCTGTGCCAGTGGTCGCGGGTTCGAGTCCCGCTAGGGGCATTCATTTGTATGATGAGCACGAATGTTTGTATTCTAGTCATGGGTGTTTATATATTTTATAATATGTATGTATTATATATGTGTAGTGTATCAACTATCTGGTATCCATAATACAGGCCTCGTCATATTTAAATTCCATTGTTTTAAATATGATATTAACAACGTTATGAAACTTTTCCATTGTAAACAATTTTAAACCCATTTTCTGTGTTGATGGAAACGAAACTGGATAAATATGTGTAACTAACAAGTAAACAACGTATGCGTATTTAGAGGAAGCTTGTATAATGTAGCATGTAATGCAAGAAGGGATGCAGTATCTACATAAGTGGTCGTAATAGACAGACGTTCCCTCGATAATTACTTTGGTAACAAGCCCTAAATAACTTGGCAGCTCATATATTATGTTCGCTCAACTTGAGTGGGTGTATGTTGCTACATATCTAGTTGAATAAACATTGTTGACAAGCTCCACGAGTAGATCAAGCAACACATGGTGTGTGTCGTATACGATACAACCAAATTTTAATTAAATTTATAGGCGATTTGAAAGTTAGACCACTAAAAATCTAACAATTATATATAGTTGCTGCTCATGGTTATCATTTTTAAAATTAAACATATCAATTATATGTTAACTTGTAATTATAATAATCGTAACAATATAAAAAAATTCTTTACTCTTTCACTCACCAAATTCGCATAGTGAACTGTTGTGTAAACTGTATAATGCTTGATCTGGATACAATGTGTCGAGCACTCTGTAGGTTGCGCCATCAACGCGCTGGTGGTGGTAGATGTGATGCCTACATATTTATAATATATGTTAATCCTATATCTTTAAACGAGCAATTTTTGTGTGTATATATATATAATCTGAATCTCGGAAACGGCTCCAACGATTTTCATGAGATTTAGCATGCAGGGGGTTTCGGGGGCGGTACATCGATCTAGATTAGTCTTATGCCTGAGAAAACGTGTTTTCGAGTTTTCATGCAGTTTTCTTTTGCATTATTCCACGCAAAATATGGTCGGTAATTTGCACGCCGATGTAAGAATCGTGGTCAAGCGACCAAGGTGCAAGATTTTTTTTATATTTATTCAAGTTTTTAGTTTAAAAAAAAAGAAAATTGTACTTTACGCCAAAAACTCCAAGCGAAGCTCGGTAGCCCAAGTACTATTTTTAACAGCGTAACTATATAAAGACTACTTACTACCATTTGTAACCTTAAAAAAGATGGTTGATTTGATGGTTTTTAAATCCCTTCAAAAATAACTAATAACTCTTCGTACTACTACTGCATTAGTGAATTGGTTCTGTATATAGCGCTAAATTAAAGTTCAAACGAAATAAAAAGAACAGTAAAGCTATTGTCCTGCAACGGAAATTGAAGCCTTTTGGATAAAACCTAGAACAGTTAGGCTATTGTGGCTTTAATCGTGAATCGGGTTTATTGGTCCAATACACGGGAAGTCCCCGGTCGATTAGCTCGGAATGCGGTAAAATGATCAATTTAGCGAGAGGAATAAAAAACATGCTATCTTACAAATCTTTTGTAATAAAATACTTCTGGTAGTATTATGAAAGGAATTTTGTATTTCTTCGATAAAAATACAATTTTTAATTTTGTGATAGAAATTATATACAAATGGGTATTTCACCAATTGTTTTAAAAAAATTTTTGTACAAAATTACATTATATTTGTTTCTACATAAGCACGCTATATTTCTATAACATTTCTAATATTTTTATTCGTCACTAAGTCTGAGAAAATAAGTTATCATGTTCCTCTGAACCCCATAATAAAAAGTGCGTATAGATTAACAGACAGTAAAATGAGAGCTGACAGGACCTAATTAATCAGTATAAACTGTACAGGTATCAAAAATAAATGGTAACCTTCAGTAATTTTGTGATTATAGAACACTAAATAATTTATGATAAAAAAGCACAATAATTTGACTAAACATGGTCACGCAGTATTATAATATATGTATCTACTAATGATTGCAAGAGCTTTTTAAAATTAGCTTTTTGATAATTTTCAGAAACAGTGATAACGTTGGTAAAATTGTTAATTAATTTTTTTCTTGTAAATCTAAATACATAATATGTATAATTCAGACTTTTACAAAATATTTTTAAGTATTTTAATATCGTAATTTATTATAAATAATAATCAAACACAAAATAAATATAAAATTTACGTTTTGTATTATTTTAGTTCTTTTTTTTAACTTTCAATATAAATAATGTTTCTAACAAAAATATGTATTATTCTCTTTACATAAACGTCACGCTACTTCGTTCAATGAAATATGTATGTACATAAATAACTATTGTGTGTTAAAAATGTATTAAATGTCCAATTTAAGAAAATGTAGTCGATTAGTTCGAACTGACGCGACGTAGCAAATTGATAAATTTCGCAAAAATGTATACTTAGTTGTTGCCACAAAAATATGTTACATTTCTGTAGTTGCAGTTTATATAAAAATATGAAGAGAATATGTTATTTATCTAAATAATTATTTAAAAAATAATAATAATAAGTAGGTAACTACAGCTATCTAAACGTTTTTTTTATTTTTTTTTTAGCTTAACATGCAATTTTTCATTGCTATTTTATATTTATAGCAGGTATTAAAATGTTTTAAAATTACTTATATATTTTTATGGTAAATACTTTGCGGATTTCATAATAAACATAAAATAAAAATGGTAGAAGGTACATGACCCAAAAAAAGTCGAAATGGAAATGGTAAATTACCTATGAGCCATTGTTCCTCTCTCAACGTCTTCACCCGTCAGCCTGATATGAATCTTGTCTCGTAACAGTGAACCATAGGCTAAAGCTTCTCCCATGGCCCAATCTGCTACACCAGATTTTACCTGCAATTAGTTTATTAAGTATTACGAGTATTATTCGATGGTTATGAAAAAAAAACATTGGATAACGATAACTTTTCGGTCGCAAATATTCTGACTGGTAGTAATAATATTTTAGTAAATATAACACTAAAATATACTAGTCTAATCCTACTTCCTACTAATATTTTAAATGTGAAAGTTTGTAAGGATGTACGGATGTGTGGATGTCTGGATATAGATATGTATGGATGTTTGTTACTCTTTCAGGCAAAAACTACTGAATGGATTTTAATAAAACTTTACAATAATATAGCTCTTACATCAGAATTACACATAGGTTACTTTTTATCCCGGAAAATTGTACAGTTTCCGTGGGATAGATTTGTTTTTGTTTTTGAGTATTGTAAGTAATATTTTAAGTTACATAACAGAATCCGAATTTATTTTTAGCATAGTATTTAAAAGTAAATGAGTTTTATCTTAAAAAGTATGAGCTTATTATGAAATTTCTAACAAAAAAAACTATGTACCGAAGCTTTAACAAGCTATAAGAAGGTAAAGTAGTCAAAATATATCCACATGTATAATTATTACGGTAATTGAGGTCGTTAGGCATTAGTTCCGCCAGGTGGCTTGTCATCTTGATCCCTTTGTATTGGATGTACGCAGCATATAATATACAGCAGTATCAATTATTACAACCCAAATCCATAAACAATTTATAGTGACATATATACATAATGTACTAGCAGAACGCGCGGCTTCACTCGCGCTAAAACTAATAATAAATCTAAAAAGGGTAGGTTACATACAAACTTTCATCCTCTATTTTACCCCCTTATGGGATGAATTTCGAAAAATGCTAAAACACGTATTTGTTTAATTGTATTGAAGAGCATTAATACCAAGTTTCAATTAATTCTGATCATAAATAATGTTTGGGTTGTATTATAACGTGTTTTACCGTGGGAATGAGATAATCTCCCGCGGTAAAAGCATATGTCACTCTCCGGCCTTCTAACTATCTCCACACAGAAAATCTTACACTCTGTTTTGACGTGAAATAAGAAACAAACACATTTTCATATTTGTATGGAATTTGATATTTATTGATACGGTTTTATGGAAATTGATACACTAGGTAGGATGATGCAAGTATTTATAATAGTTACTAGCGGCTCACCCACGCTTCGCTCGGGTTCGCCTCTAGAAAAACAAAAAGAAACCTATACCACTGGAACCATACATTTTTACTTACATTGGTTATTAAAATTTCCAAAGCTGATCATTTTTAATTTCTATTTATTATTATTATCCATACATATAATTAAAATGTTACGGATCGCTATCTGTACATGGAGGATATATGAGAAAAAATATTATTGGCACCTTTATCAACGCAAATTGCACCCAAAACAATGATTGTTAGAATTTTTGCCTATTTGTCTGTGCGTGTGTGCACGCTAATAATAAAGTATATATTCTATATGAAAACCTCCGTTTAGTTATTTTTTACAATTTAGTGCCTGGGAGTCGTTTTTTTTTTATTTTTATTTATCTGCCTATCATGAGAGTGGCAGCGCTGTCAATAATTATTGACTGATATACCTTTGACTATATTATCATTGGTATTGCAGGTTTAATAAATAGGTACGAGCAAATTTTTTATATACTGTTATTTTATGTACGTATGTATTATATAAGCTTTTAATGTGTACATTTGATATGGAAAGGTATCATAAGTCTAGAAAGAAACACAGTTTTCGGGTTAGTGCTTTGTGCATTTGTTAGCATTGTGTTACGAAAATATATTTTTTTAATTTAGTATCATGTGTTATTTAACATAAATAAAATTACAAACCATTTTTCCCCGTTTCTCTAACATTTTGTGAATGCCCTTATGAATTTCGAACGCCCAAGGCTCTGGTGGCTTGCAGAAGTGTTGTGATATCGTGGCAAGTGATGTCTCACTAATACCAGTTTCTCGGACCTGAAGATATGTATTAGTAATTTTAAGTTACAATTTTATCATCTACTTATATAAATAAAAAAAAAATAAAAAAATATATGTTTATATTAGTATTTAACATCTATCTCATTTTTAAAGACCCATCTTAACAAACTCCGAGACACAATTAAGTTTATCCATTCCTCACTTTTTATTTAGTTAGGTAGCATCAATACTCTTATTCCGGTTAAAAAGTACACTCTAAGTAACAAAACCCGACTGCATAAAAAGTGCACTAAAAAGAAGAGAATAAGTTGACGAAGGTGCATAGTATTATGCAGTCGGAGACATACATATACTTAGAAAGCTTAGAATATCTGTGTGTCTCCGACTGAATAATATTATGTTCCTTCGTCAACTTGTTTTCTTCTTTTTAATTAACTTTTTACGCAGTCGGGTTTTTTTTTATTTTTGTTAATATTTGTTTTATTTATTATTAAAGTATTATTAAAGCTGTAAGCTTTTTAGTTTTGGTCAGTTAGACATTTTTGGTTTTATTTAACAATTTCTTATCCTAACTTACTTTTAAATACAAAAGTCGTATATATTTTTTTATTTACTTCTTAAACCCTGTATTTTAATAACCTTGATTTATTCGGATAGAATTTTTTTTTTCAAAACACAAATTGGCGTCTAGGATCCGCCATTTTGATTTTTAATTATATCTATACATCTTATAACACTTGCGTTATCAAGACTAATCAAATGACATATGAATCATCGAAAACGGCTAAGCCGTTTAGTAATTACGAGGGAACATTGGATAGGATCGGACATACATACATACAGGTCAAACACATAACCCTCCTTTGGGTTTCGCCGTAGTCGGGTAAAAATACAATACAATTGAAAATTGTCTGTATCTATTACATACGTAATTCAGGTGCAAAAACCTGTAGTAAAATTCTAATAAAATATGAAAACGGGTAAAAAATATTTTCCTACGATGGCTTGTGAACTATGATGCATGCAAAAAAAGAACCTTTTTAGGATCAGTAGCTTCAAAGAATCCAGTCCAGGGCGTATCGACCCAGTCCATAATACTTAGTTTGGTTATCTTTTTTGCGAGCTCAAAATGTTTGTTTAATGTGTCCATATATTCCTTTTCCCAACCCTTAATATCTGCATCTGTTACTATGCCTTCCGCTTTTAGCTTTTCACTATATATCTTGTCCACTAAAAATGAAGTATAATTTATTTGGTTATTAATAGTTTGAATGTTTCTGAGTACCTACTCCTTGTACGTTTTTATTTTGAAAAAAAAAAAACATTTTGTATGTTACATTTGTTTTTGCCTTTTTCGTTTATATTTGCCGTGAGCTTGTGAGGTTTTTGTCAAAACAACCTTATTATGTCGCAACTTTTTACTACCCCCTGTCAAATGAAAAAAAAATATGATTCCTCCAAAGAATATTTGATATACGTTTATGAGAAACATTAAAAGCAATAACAAGGGCCGTATGTTGGAAGTATTAAATAAACCTGCTTGAGACATTTTAAGTAATTAACTAACCAGTTTGCATGCTCTTTATTTTCTTGTACATTAAGGGTTGTGTGAACATAGGTTCGTCTTCTTCGCTATGTCCGAAGCGGCGGTAGCAGACCAAGTCAATAACAACGTCTTTCTTAAACTTACATCGAAACTCAATCGCTATTTTAGCGACGTGCGCTACTGCTTCCGCATCATCTCCATTCACATGCAGAACCGGTGCATCAACACATTTTGCAACATCTAATAGAGTAAAAAATACTACTGATACTTATTTGATATTTGGTATATTACAACTGATAAAGTATATTTAATTTTATAAATGAATGGCAAAATGTGTTTGTTGCTAAGCGTAAAACTCGAGAACGGTTGGATCGATTCGACAATTTTTTTTGTTTCAAATATTTGTTGAAGTTCGAGAAAAATTCTTATGAAGAGAAAAATTGGAAAATTTCACGGAATAACGTAAAAATCATTTTTTTCTTACTGTTACTTTATAATTATGAACGCAACCTTAATATAAACTACTTGAATGTATTTGTAGATTTGACACGCTTTCTTTCTACGATATACAGTTTGACTTTAACTTTGTTTGTTTGTTCTTCTTTTACGTCAAAACAGAGTGACGGATTGTCTATTAAATTGATTGATCCATAGTAACCGTTAAACCTACCTAGAGATGAACACGAGAACACACTAGTATAAAAATAAAACAATGCTGTACAATTCATGTCCTCGTAAAATGCTATAAAAATGTAAACTTACCTGAACAATATGGCGAACTTCTGGCGAATCTTGGGTCAGTCGTGTAGCCAATTTGATTGTTGCACACGATATGAATAGAACCATGTGTAGTGAAGTTGGGCAAGTTGCCGAGATGCATCGTTTCGTACACAACGCCCTGTCCTGAAAATGCTGCATCGCCATGCATGATAATTGCCATAACCTACAAAAGGGAATTTTAATATTTAACAAATATATGTATATTTTATATTCTATCATTTTCATATTTATTATAAACATTTGAAGTAGATAAATACGAGGTTTTACGAATGTGTCGACAAATATCCAAGTCTCGCCAAGTCATGAATTGAGTCAATTGACTTCATCGATCAAAATGTATTAGATACACAATCCCATACAAAAGTTCTCTTAAAACTGTCACCAATTGTATTTAGGTAATTATTTTAGTTAAAATAAATATACAATAATGAATATTGAACATTAAATGCAATGCCTTAAGTTGATTTCACAAAAAAATAAAATCGCGCTCAAATGTTCAAATCAGCGCTCATTTGGCGAGGACATTTTTTGTCGCTGATTGTGTATGCAGTACTTTGAAAGTTAAGTTCCAAAATATCTTTCAATATCTTTTATCAAAACCTAAAAAAAACATGACAATTACGCTGTTATCAACTCAAAATATTAAAAAAGGTTTTTATATTCAAAGATAGCTTACATTATTATACTAGCAATTTTGACCAGATTTTATCTGTTCTCCAAATTTAACAATATTATTAATGTTATTGTATAGTTGTATCCTGAATGATGAGACAAAATGTGTAAGACAAATATACTTAACTTGCAAAAACTTAAATCATAAACACATCACTATACACAATCTCCACAAAGTATTTTATTGTAAGTAAAATAAGCAAAAATGTCTATCTGTGCTTCGCAAGTTTTTTTTACCTTGTCTCCATTATTATCTCCTTTCCAATGCTGCTCAGCGCGCGCTTTCCCAATTACAACCGGAGAAACAACTTCTAAATGAGAGGGATTGCAACTCATAGACACCTTGATGTATTTGTTCGTCCTCCGGATAAATCGATGGATGAACGTGCCGAGATGGTATTTGATGTCGCCTGATCCCTAATGAATAGTCGTAATCAAAACATGTTAAAGATATTGTTAATATAATGTTATTGTTTTTTCGTCGGATATTTGTGTTTTTATACAAGTTATATTTAATAATGACGTAAGCTACATACTCGTATATAGTATATTCTTTAAAAATCTATTTTTAATTTAGATTAGTCCGTACTCAAAGTGCAAATTTTCTCATAGTCAAACATTAAAATTGATTAAGTGATTACAGATTTGCAGTAGTGCAAGTAACAGCCAAAGTATTAAGTAAGTGCCATTAAAATGAAAGTGCCATACAGATGCAAAGCTTCTGTGTAGCGCAATAAATTAAGATAAATATATAAATTATATATACTTGATATTTATAAGTGAAAATGTGTAATTAGAAACAATTTTATATCGAAAACGTCATCTTTCGTTATTTACGTGTTTTAATGTAAAAGCTTGCCGTTGCGCTTTGTATCTATAGTTGCGTACTTGTATTTGTTATCCGTGTGGGATTTATTCTTGTGTAATTTTAAGAATTATATATTATTAAGAATAGAATATACCGGTTCTTTTGGTTCCATTGGCTTAAATTGAGCGAATATATCTGTAAGTTGCTTGCGGCACACGTTAACTAACATGTTGAGTCGACCTAGAATTTAAAATACTACATTGTAAGCAGAATGTTTATTTATTACACGTTTCCTTTTTTTAAACCTAAACTATTATTTATACTGTAAGACTTCCAGTCGTACCTGATAATTTATTGTTCTTCATACTATATATCAAGATTGAGAAAAATTGTAAAGTAAACGTAGGTACACCCGTATTTTTAGATTAATATAATAACTACATATATGTATTCAGCCCTTTTTAATGTCCCACTGCTGGGCACGGGCCTCCCTTAACCACGTGGAGGATCAGGTCATAGTCCACCACGCTGGCTAAGTGCGGGTTGGCGGACTACACATGTCTTTCGAAAACTTGCTAGGTTCTCTCAGACAGGCAGATGTCACGATGTTTTCCTTCACCGTAAGACAAGTGGTAATCACGTTGGAATTGATTCACACATAAAAAAATATCTGCTACATATATATGTACCTATGTATTGACATATAGACATATGTCTAATAAATAATATAATGTTAGCAAAACATTACCTCTATGCTGCATGGCCATAACAATAGATTCTACACCAAGGTTAGTTCCGTGGTCCACAATTTCCTCCAACATTGCTATCATACTCTCTCCTCCTTCTAAACCGAACCGCTTCTCTGCAGGCCACTTAGTTGCGAAGTACTTCTCCAAACTAGAATATTAATTATTTGACTAATTATCCCCGCGACTTTTTTCGTCTGGTAGGTTCATTGAAATGTCAAATATGTGAATACAAGATATAAGCTATCTCTATTCCGAATTTCCTTTAAATTCACGAAATTCTTACACCGTAAAGTTGCAGGTAATAAAGACACACTAACTCACAAACATTAACATATACTCGTAATACTAGTATCATAACGCTGCGAAAATTTGACGAAATAATTTAACCCTTTTTTTTTTTTAATGTTGGGAAATGCATTTACGCACGACGTGTGGGACTCACCGGCGTAATACAGCCAGTACTACCTACTAAAACCCAACAAAACCTTCCCCCGTCTTAATGGGGCGTCGCAGGATCGCTTACGCATTCAACTACGACGCCCCGACGGCAGGTCTGCCGAAGCAGACCACAACAACCACGGGGTTGCTCCACAGTCTACTCTGCTATCAGAGAAGTACCAGGAGCAACCCGCATGGTACACTGCCCTCCGAAGAGGGCCACCTCCCACCGCCCACCGAAGTGGGCCACCTCCCTGTGCGTTTCTTGGCTTCGCGCCCGGTTGGGTTGCCGGGCACTACTGAGCCCCCCCACCACGACAAGGTGAACGCACGTTGGGGGGGAAATAATTTAACCCTAGATTTGCATTTCTAATGTAACAATAATCGTGACACAGTCTTTACTCGTACAAATTCAGATAAAATATTTGGACATGTTCCAAGTACTCAAAATTTTCCTTTCATTACCATTACATAGGCTATAATTATATGCTAACTGTCGTGTACAGATTTGCATACGTGGAAGAACTTAGCATAGAACCAAGATTAGAAACAGAATTTTCTTATCTACTGAATAGAAGCTCTTTAAAAATACATTTAGTATACTCGAAATATTAGGTTATCAAGAATAATAATCAAGCTAGTTTAATTGGTATAAAGCAAAAATATCATAATTAGAATTTTTTTAAATGTCACTTGAGAAAATATTGGATAAATATTTTATTAATTCTAATGGAACGTTTGATATAGAGTACATTTTTTACGTTACATATGTATGTGTGTAATATGTTTATTTTAAACGTAAAAAAAGTTATTGTAAGAGCCGACGTAACTCACAAAACAGCCTTAGTAAGGCGTCGCATGATGATCCTTTTCTCCTCAGCAGACTTTTCGAATGCTCCAGGTGCTTCCATACGCTCGCGTATAAATTGTATGCAATCCAGATCGTACAAATGCATATATTCCACTCCGATTGAACTACAGTATACGTTCTCTAAACGACTTATTATCTCTCTGCAATAAGTTACGTTATATGAAGTAAATATTATCAACCTTAAAACTTGCAAATGAAATGAGGCTTATTGTAAAGTTTTTATTTTATAACTATAGACCCGATATATCTATACTAAACAGGTATAAAGTTTTAAAGAAATTAAAAAAAAAACTGTACAATGTCTATAAAAACTATTGTCAACTTTCAATGGCTTCTGCTTTGGTGGTACATGTTACATAATTTATATGAGAAGAATATTTAAAAAATCAGAACTGCTTCAACTTCAATGTCGTTTATAAAATATGAAAATTTAAGACGGCAAAACACTGTCATCATAATATGAGAGGATCTTGCAAATATATTGTTGTAATAAACATCGTCCCAGTCATTTACAGAGTAATTAGGGCAGATGTATTACTAAAATTGTAGTTTAAACTATATTTAAACCTAATATTATACATTTTTATAATATACTAGCATTAGCCGCGGCTCCGTCCGCGTTCAGATGACCAAAAACCAAATTCTTAGGTTTTAAATATTTGTATACTGTTATATTGCAGTTTTTGTATTTTTTCTCAAAAATGATATATTTTCCCGCGGTAAAAAGTACCCTATATGTTTCACCATACCAAATTTCATCTAAATCCCTCTAGTAGTTTTTCTGTGATGCGGTAACAAACAGACAGATAAAAATTCTAAAAACTATAGAGTCGGCCTCTGTATCAATAATAATGTTTATTTCAATAAGATTTTCCAAAAAATATAAAATGTACAGATTCGGCTCAGTTACAATTTTATTATATGTATAGATTACCTCAGAGTTAATGCACTTTCTGTGCCACCAATAAAGGTTCGGTCTGGTAATTCAAAAACTGTATCCATATGTTTTTCACCTAAAAGCAAAAATCTATTTCTCGTTCAATATTTTTAGATTTCAAATAACCTAACCGTCACAAATCGTTGTGAATGCTATATAAAATACGAGTTTATTTTTAAATAATTTGCCAATAAATAAAGCTATCAGTTCTTTTCAGCCTATAATTAATAGAACCACCAATTTTAAAATAAATAATAACAGGCCTCGAATGCTCAGTTACGCTTGCTATAATGAAGGCTTTTGAGTATTCAAAGCTAATATCAGCTTGCAGATTTATTTATTTAATATTTACCGAATGATTCTATTTTTTCAAACCATTTTTTATGTATTATTAACTTTTGTCTGCGGATCTGCTTATAAGCTAAGGTTAATAAAAATATTCTATTACTTACACTGTAGATTTAAATATTTTAAGAACTTTTAAAATCTATTATAATACAAAACAATTTACTTTCATTATACTTTCTTAGATTTACGCAAATATTTAATATTTTACATTATTTATCTTTTCGGATGTCTGTGGATAGATGGTGGACGGCCACGGGAGAGTCTATACTGTGACCCTAATTGCTGTAAAGCGTTCGAAACGTCGGGAACCAAAAATCAAAATAAATCCGCGAAAAAACCGAAATGATAGTTTTATTTTAAATTTACTTTCAATTAAGCTATGTACTATATTCAGTTTACTTTTTCTTTTCATATCATTAAGAATTTCAAGACTACACAACTATTTTTATTTTGCTTAGGAACATAAATTGTACTGTAAATGACTTTATGAATCTAAAGATCTTTATATTTCTAACTGGTTATATGACTTAGGATGAGCTTAAAAGGACGACATTTCGAAACGTACACAAAACAGTTCCAAGCTCTCTCGAAACCACACGACACTCCAACCCTTTCATGGCCAACGGTGCGTTTTGAGACTTGAGAATCCATCGAGCACCTATTGTAAGCATCAGTGGATCGGTCTTAGCTAGGAGATGACCTCGTGTCTATTGCAGAATTTAAGAACAAAATTAAAGAATCTTTTAATTAACCATCAAAATAATTTTATTGTTTAATGTAACTTAGTAAGGACCTGGGCGACCGAGTTTCGCTTGGCATTTTCCGGAAGAGATATAAAAATTGCGTTTTTTCACCAAAACACACGTATATAGATAAACTTAAAAAGCAAAACCTTATCTAAATGCAAAATTTAATTCAATTCGTTAAGAGTCGTTTCCAAGATACAAGAATAAATTTATATCAATACATAAAATTAATATTATAAAATAATTTATACTAATATTATAGAGGTAAAGTTTGTGAATTTGTGACGTTGTAGGGGGTAATCCCTGGATCTACTGAACCGATTTAGATTAAATTTGGTAAGAAAATAGGATCCTTTTTATTTCGGAAATCATCAGAGGGTGAAAATGGAGATGAAAGTTTGTATGGGGAATCAACCTAGGGACGCTAGGGACGTACCCGAGCGAAGCGAGAGTGAGTTGCTAGTAATAGTATAAAGATTAAACAAATAAAAAAGATTAACGTGAAAATATACATCAGTTTTTTTTAATTTAATATTTTTACTATTGAATACCAATATAGTTATTAATAGCTATATTGGTTTAGGTTCAAGTATTAAATTTTTAGAAAGTTGAGTTTGAATATAATATGTAATAGAGACGCGATGCTCTTATTTTAGATATCAAGACATTTTAACAACATTGTTAGGCTAAATTTGTTGTTAATTAGACAAGCTAAATTCGTTCACAAATTTACTCAGAAAGAAATATCCTCCTATATAAAGTCTATTTAAAAGGGAATGGATATACATAATATGTAATTTGCTTCAAAGTTTATCCTTAGCCCTAATTGCTAACCTACTAGACCCTTTTAAATCGGTTTCACCTGATAGCTTCTAATTAGATTTTGTACTGCTAGGTGTAATTTTATTCGTTCCTTTTCCTCTTTATCGTCTGCCTTCTCTGACTTTAACTCTGAAATAAAATAACTTTTCGCATTCTATCAAATAATAATAATATTGTAAAAATACTTGAAATACATAATAAATAATTTATTTACATGATTCTTTTTTCTCATATTCATAAAACTTGTTTTACATATTGTGTATTTTTAAAATATTAAATACCTTTTTATTTCTTATTATGCAAATTCCATACTTTAGGAAACTCGAGAAATACAATTTTTCTAATTTTATTTTATGCATAGATACGAGTAGGTACAAACAACAACATTAAATTGATTTCCTTCTTAATATAAATTAGGCAAAAATAATATAATATATTTCGTATAAATTATTATATACAATACCTAAGATATTATTTCTACAACTTACTGACTGACCGCGGGCTAAATTCGTCTTCGAATTCTTCAATTTTTAACATTGGGCCACTGACACTCTCGTAAAAACCATCCCACGTCTGCAACCAACAACAAATACTTTAAACATTGGAAAACTTCTACCGGATGCGTCTTAAATTCTTATAAAAAACTTAATATTCTGTACGAATAGCTTCATGCATTATATGTGTAAGTTTCAACCCTTTGCAAAATTAAGTTTATTCGAATCGCCTGAAAGATTAAGAATTTTTTTTATGAAAATCTCTTATGTCATTCTATTTTTACAAATGAAATAAAATCCGACAAAAACCTAATATTATAACGGTCCAATTGAATGGAAATTTCACCTCTTGGCCGTTTAATTATTATCGTTCACCACAAAGGATCTGTTGAATGAGTTATTGGACGCTTCTGCGCCAGTCACTGCTTGTTATTAATAAAGCACTTACGGAATCAACGGTTCCCTTCGATTTCGACCAGTCTAAGTATTGAGCCTCTAAGAAGTTTGCGTTGGTACCACTCAAAAATGCCTCTGCTTTTGAGGATTTACATCTTATTAAAAGATTTGCAGACTGAAAAATACATATATTATTTTACTTTAAAAGTAGCAATCGCTTCTAATAGAAGGCAACACCATTTGCGTCCAAGCTGTATTTACGTAATGTTTAAACATTTTTCCAATTTACTTCTGAAGTCAAAATGCAGGATTATATATAGATAGAATACTCGGGTGAAAAAGGGTAGATTATTACTACGCTTTAAGGAATTTACTTTAAATATAATAAAATAATATGGTCTTATACCATGACTTTTACGTAAAAGATATTCAGTAAATACCTCACCCTGGAATTAAAAGTAAGAATATGTGGTTGTTTCAGCATGCGAAGAAAGCGATTATAAGACATTTTACAAAGATTTTAATAATGGCTGCAATATTTATTTCACTATTATAATCTATAACTATGTTTAAAATATAATTTCAATAAAATCAATAAAAAGAAGTATTATAATTCTTTAAGAAATTATGACATGACAGATTTAAACTGTCGAAATGTTTCTTTTTCAATGATTTATTTTTATCTATTGCGTTTCTAATAAATATGATATAAATTATGTATACATGAAAATTTTTCATCTATACATATAATAAAATTGTGACTACGCCGAATCTGTACAATAAATATTTTTTGGAAAATCTTATTGAAATAAACATTATTATCGATACAGAGGCCGAATCTATAGTTTTTAGATTTTTTGTCTGTCGGTATGCACTAATATGTAAAACCTAAGAATTTGGTTTTTGGTCATCTGAACGCGGGCGGAGCAATGCTAGTTGTTATATAAAATTATGAAAAAAAATATATGAAAACCAGCTTAAATCCCATAAAATAAATAGTTTAGATAATAATTCGAAAACAAGAATTTTTAATAAAATAGCAGATATAGGATGAATAATTATAGAAAAATTAGTATATGAATCAGTAAAAATATACAATGAGCCAAAGGCATCAAAACAAATTGTGCAGGGGCAGATTTGAGGCGCCGAGGGGAAGAAGCGAGGCGCCACTTAGAGGGGGCTCATGTGACAAGCGTGACGTATATGCCGCATTCACTTTAATTTACTTACGGCGATAAGCTGAAGTCGTTCCCTGCTTACTCGTTACTTTTTATTTACTAGTCTTTCTGACATAAGGGCTGAGCTATTTAAAGGAAAATTGTATTTTCGAGTTTATAAATAACAAAATATATATTAAATTGTATTGGTATATTAAATATTTCGTTGCTTAGTAACCACAATTGGAAATCTATTTTGTTTCTTATGTAATATAACTATATTATAGAGTCATTATTAAACTACTAGCATTGCCCGCCGCTCCGCCCGCGTTCAGATGACCAGAAAGCAAATTCTTAGGTTTTACATGCCTATTAGTATACTCTTACAATGCAGTTTTTGTATTTTTTCTCAGAAATGAGATATTTTCCGGCGGTAAAAAGTATTCTATATGTTGACCCGGATAACCAGCTATCACCATACCCAATTTCATCAAAATCCCTCCAATGGTTTTTCTGTGATGCGGTAACAGACAGAAAGACAGACAGACAAAAATTCTAAAAACTATAGTTTCGGCCTCTGTATCGATAATAATATCTATTTCAATAAGATTTTCCAAAAAATATTTAATGTACAGATTCGGATTAGTTACAATTTTATTATATGTATAGATAATGAAACTATTTGAACAAAGGAATTGCGTTGTAAGTGTACACTGTACACTGCCTTCCCATAGTCAGAATACAACCTGTAAATCTTTTATGGTGTTATTTGATAATAGCCACAACATACATGAGTTTTCACAAGAAAATAATTTACATTTACATTTATTGTTTACGAATTCTTTTCTAATAATAAAAAGTCATTAGAGTGCTTCATTAAGTTTTACCCATCAATAGCGACCCTGTCAAGTTCTGGCGACCGCACTGCGTGACTAAGCGCCGCGTCCAGCCTCGGCCGCTGCTAATGCGTTGTTCGATTTATCACTAATTAATCTCTCATACGGAGAACATGTTATATTAAATTAGTAAAGACACGGATCAAGGTAAGTTTAATGTATTAGGCTACGGTTAAGCCATTTTAAGTAGAACTGGCATTATTAAAATTGCGCAGAATTTATAAATAGCATTTAAAATAATAAATTTGATTTTATTATTTGTATCAGGATTGTAGTATATAATTTGTGAAGACATAAAAATAAAATTTTTGCGGTTGTGACTACTCTGTTTCTAACCCCTCTGTCCGCTTAGTGGATGCTGTGCAAACATTAACGCGGGGTCAGAGCGCAAAAGTCGAGCAACACCCTCAGGGTTATTGTCTCTAGTACCTAATGAGACCTCTCGGCAACCTGACACTTGTCTGCGCGTCTTATAGTGGTATAGATACAAAATTTATGATAATAATAATATGAATATTTATATTATTAAATTGTAAAATTGTTTTTATTTTATATTACTTAACTAAAATATTATATTGTTTGTGAAAAGAAATTACTTGTTAATGGCATATCAATCAATAACCTTACAAACTACGTGAAATTTGCACGGCTCCGATTAATTATGCAGTGTACCATTACCATCAAATACCTAGATTTCTTAAATAAAACCCTAATTATTTTATATACCCATATAATAAAAAGTGGTCAAAATTTTATATAGATATACAGAAAGGCAAGAATAATTTTAAACTAGACGTGTTCCCTGGCTTCGTTCGGGTGCGTCCCTAGGTACATTTTTTTGAGCGGAACCCTTATTATTTTTCTAGAATAAAAGTAGCCTAAGTTAATCCTTATAACATTAGTTATCTGCCAGTGAAAGTCCCGTCAAATTCAGTGCAGCCGTTTCGGAGATTAACCGGAACAAACAGATAGACAAAAAAATGTGTTTTTCGTATAAGTACCTACCGTAGGTATATAATTTCTTATGCATTTAGTAAAAAACTGTTATTTTGACATTATATAGAGACACTTAAATTTTATTCATTTGTATAAATAATATATTTTGATCAGTTTTGCCCTGGACACGGTCTGAGTTTAGATAGATACCATTGTTGTTGTGTTACTGTGTAATTATTTAAAGAAAAAGAGATATATAATTTTATTTCTATATCATTAAAATAATTGTTTGTTGATATAACTTATATGAGGATAGTGGCTTTACTTGATTTTGTGGTACTGGCTTTTAATCCTAAACTTCCATGGATTATGATTTTTGTGATGATTTATCATTGAATAAGTACCTAAAATCCACGAGCTACGAACGAATCTCGTTATTATCTTAATAATACTTAATTAAAAGCTAATAAAAATAAATCTACTTACCGTCACATAATATTAAATTTTAACAAAATGTGGGTCAGGAGAAAACTACAACAGCGTAATTCATTTTAAGCAATTTTAACTTATAATTTCACTTTTAGTTGTCGTGTTTAAAAGGTGTAAACTGTAAAGTAAATTTGTATCGTTAATTGCTTTTGTCGCACGCATTTGGGATATTATGAAACATATAATTTATACCTCGTCTAGTAGGCATCCTTGTAGTTTGATAAAATAGATATATAATATTTTAGTAAGGGGCCGTTCATAAAATACGTCACACTAAAATCAGCTTTTTTTGACCCCCTCCCCCCTATTGTCACGTTGTGTCACACTTTCTGTGACCCCCCCTAGAAATATTTCGTCACAAAAACTAAGACCCCCCCCCCTGCTGAGTATGATAAATTCTAAATGATAGTACACAAATTCTGAAAATTAAAAATATTTATTTAGTTATTATAATAAAATTTAAATAAATTAATAAATATCTTTCATAACGAACATATAACCACATATGAAGGGATAAAGTAAATAAATGAAGAGTATTAAATTGAGAAGATAAAAAAAGCGTCTGTATTATTTCACTGTTAAATGGCGAATGAAGGAATAAAATAATAATAAATACATGAGAAACAGTATTTTCATTTATTACTGAATCGAGAGCGCAGGGTAAGTGGAAACGTTACTCTCTCAAGTATTGAAAAAACAAAGAAACCAGTTGTGACGGCTCGCAACGCCGCTAGAGTCGCGCCACAGAGCTAGCGCTCATGTCAAAAAATAATAAACGGCGAACGTCACGTTGCCGTATACCCCCCGTCCCCCCTTGTCACATCTTGTCACACTCAGCCAGACCCCTCCCCTCCCCTTGTATGCGAACGTATTTTATGAACGGCCCCTAATGTAGATATATAATTAGGAGTTCAATTAATGTATGAATCAATACTTGGATTCTTTTTAGGCTATGTTTATTCAATAGCACAAGTACCTACTCGAATGACGAATATAAATATTTGCTGAATACGGTAATCGAACCAGTGAACTACAATACAGTATATCAGTGCACCAGACCGTGAATATCTTGTGATCAGATAGGTTGCATGCCATTAATAATAATATAATAATATGTAGGGACATTAAAACACTGCACCATCTAGTTCCACGGTAAGCTACAAGGCATGTAATTATGGAAACCATATAATTGATACACTATACATATAATATATATAACTTTAAATACATACATATTATACATATAAACATCCACGATTACAGCACAATATTCGTGCTCGTCACACAAATGAATGCCCCCAGTGGGACTCAAACCCGCGACCGTTGGCACAACAAGTACCCCTACTACTACTACACTACAAACTGAGCCAAACGAGTCGACAATAAAAATAAGTATTAGATGCAAATACGAATATATTAAAAGCAATGAATGTGCGACAGTCATTATACCTAGTTACATCATTTGCTTGTTTATTTTAAAAAATACGTACCTAATATAGAAATTTCTTAATGTTACAGGATACAATAAAAATGATTAATTGCAATTCTTCTTTTTGTACTTCATCATTCTATTTGTTCTGTTTAAAATACGTAAAATTTAAATTGTGATATTAAGCGTACTGCGCTATGACTGTCGCCGTGAAAACTAATATGAGAATTATAACCCTAATACCACAAACAAACATATACAAGCTTCCTTCTCTAAAATTAACTTTAGCTAAAGTAATTTTCCAAAATTTATAACAATCATGAAAGGTACATCGAGGCTTGAGCTTGAAATATTTTCTCATCGCGTGTCTAATTTAGAGAGATCTTAGTGCGCGGTAAGCCTCCTGCGTGCTTCGAGCAACTAGATGTGAAAATTATGCGGCCTGTGGTCTACGACATAAACATTTGCTCCACTTCTGCTTGTGTACATTCCTAACTAAACTTATATAACCAGATGAGTAACTCTGCCGTGTAAGAACACGCCTCTGGCACACTAAAATAATTCTATTATCTCTCGATATATTTGTACAATAGTAACAGCGGTTATGTTTATTCATTGAGTATTTCTCCAACAATTTGGGATAGTGTATATTTTTGGCTTTTTGGGACTGTTATTGATTTCGTAATAAGATATATAAGATTTTAACTGTGTGTGCTGGTATCGTATTACAAGGTTGAACAAATTACGTTAGATTGAAGTATAGAATGAAATATATTACGTCGATGTTAGGTAAGCTTTATTTTAAATACAAATGGGTCGGTAAATATAAGTAAAATAACGTTGCTTGCTAGTTGTAAAATAATTTAATTTAAAAATCCAAGCATGCGTGACCTGTAAAATTATGAGACTATATTTACAGGCTCCTTTTCAGATGTACCATTATCAGTCACAAAAAATTTTTCAATACAAAATAAAAGAATATTAAAATCATAATTTATTATTTGTTACATCTTTTGCGCTGTTTATTATCAAATATTTCTCCTTTCGCGTTAAGCTTTAATAGTTACTGGCATGAGAAAAGTAAATGATTGTTTTAGTTCACTGCATAAAAAAGGAAATAAGCTAGAATATTATTTCAAATCATTCTTTGCTCTTTAAAACAAAAGATCTTTTACAAAAGAGCGTTTCGTGGTAGCTTTTGTAAACATTTTTATTACATTTTTATGTCTATGATGTTTATTCATCCATATTTAATAGCAAGCGATATGAATTTGTTGATAAAATAAAATCCCATTAATTTACGTTTGATTTCTGTATATTATTAATATCACCGATGATTTCCTATGTATCGTTATTTTCTTAAGATTTATGCTTAAAAGATAATTTATATATGTACATTGTTAAAGATATACGTATAAATGGGTGTGTATAAATAGATTCCCCATTTATGTCATGTCATTTCTCGCATTGCGACAATATTACACGACTACTGGACCGCCAGTTTTCTATATATAACCAAAAGAAATGTTTTCTCCGACCGGAAATAAAATCAGCTACATCGCGACTACTTTTTCGAGCGATTTCGCAAGATCTATGCCTATACGGATATATATATATACATACATATATATATATATACTATATATATATATATATATATATATACTATATATATATATATATATTTACTATATAGTATATACATATTATGAAAATGTAGGTTAACAATAATGAAACTTTATAGATATTGACAATTTTGTTTACAACCTAAGTTCCCTAAGAAGCTAAAGCATTTATACATATGTTTAAGAATCCCATATGTGCTCGTATCCATCGTTACTTAATAAAAGTTTCCGTTAAACATCTCATCACGCTGTCGGCTGTTAACATCAGCTACGGCACTTTTATGTGAGAACTGACTTTTTACTGCGCTTTAACTAGGCTACAAAGAACTTGGTTTAATGAAGCGAGCGAGTTTCGTAATGTAATTACGCCTGTAGGCAAGGAAATTAATAAATTAAATTATATTTTACTGATTTATGACATATTCCCTTTCAATAATAGTTTAACTATTTTTGTACGAATATTTTATATTTTAACTAGCATTGCCCGCTGCACCGCCCGCGTTCAAATGACTTAAAACCAAATTCTTAGGTTTACATATTAGTATACTCTTACATAGCAGTTTTTGTATTTTTTTCTCAGAAATGAGACATTTTCCCGCGTTAAAAAGTATCCTATATGTTGACCCGGATAACCAGCTATCACCATACCAAAATTCATCAAAATCCCTCCAGTGGTTTTTCTGTGATGCGGTAACAGACAGACAGGCAGACAAAAATTCTAAAAACTATACATTTGGCCTCTGTATCGATAATAATGTTTATTTCAATAAGATTTTCCAAAAAATATTTAATGTACAGGTTGAGCTTACTTACAATTTTATTATATATACCTATAGATTTGGCCTCTGATGTACGATAAGGAATAATAAAATCGTTAGTGTTGTTTATTCTTGTTATTTATTCATTAGGATACAAAACATCATCGTGTTTCATATAAGGAAGTACACGTAACATTCTACTATTATTGTAAGTATGTATTTTGATTTTATTAAATTATATTATTGACAGCCACAAGGATTTTTTTTCTTATATTAGCTATTTAGTAGGTCACGACATTTAGAAGGTTAAACTATTTTAATAGCGAAAAATAGTAATAAGCTTCAGATTTATTAGGTTATGGAAGGTTTATAGATTTAAATAAGAAAATTCCTTTAGATCTATATTAAAAGGTACAAATATCCTTGCTGCAAGTCTTAATACGTGAATATGTACATATGTTTTAGATTAATACTATGTTCCTTTGTCAACTTGTTCTCATCTTTTTAGTTCTTTTTTTTTAAATTTTGTTTTCATTCAAAGCTTTTTAGTCAGACATTTTTAGTTTTATTTAACAATTTCTTATCCTAAATTATTTGTAAACTAAACGTTCAATATATTTCTATAGTCGCGTCTTAAAAACCTTTAGGTATTTTGATATCCTACTCGATTAATTCAAACGATTTTTTTTCTCAAATTGGCGCCTAAGATCCGCCATTTTGATTTTTAATGGTATTTACATAATATTTATCCTTTGGCACTTCCGTTATCAAGATGAATCTAATAACTTATGTGTCATCGGTGAAGCCGTTTAGTAATTATGAGGAAATTATCAAACATACACAACATACATAATAGGTTAAACATATAAACCGCCTTTGGGCTTCGCCGCGATCGAATAAAAATAGAATCAGTAACAAACCAATCAAATAACTAGTTATAATGCATTGTTATGGTTTCCCAATACCGTTTCATTTTGCTCAAGTAGACAAACAACTTAAAATGAATTTGCACTTCAATTATAAAGTTGTTAAAGTTTCAAAAACTTATCAGCTCCTGTTTTATGTAGCGCTACCATTATTCAAGTTATTCTTTTGTGTGGTGGCGCTGCGTTTGTACGGGTTGTGCAAACAAAGTAGCCCTATCATAGCGTCCCTATCATGGCGTTGAAGAATTTTCTATGCTCAATTTTATTTATCACGAAGCACGAATTATATTTAAAATTATCACGTCACACTAATATCAAAAATGAGAGACTTTTTAGAGAGTGAACGCATTGTGTGACTCGTAATGGGTCAAGGTATTTGAATGAAATTCGCAATGAAGGTAGAGAGTTTGTATCCTTTTTTTTTTTTTTTTTTTTTTTTATCGTCGGGAAATGCATTTACGCATACCACCTGATCCCCCAGGTGGTGATGTGGGGCTCACCGGCTAGAAGAGCCGGTACTACCCACTAAAACCCGACATCCCTTCCCCCCTGCCTTAGTGGGACGCCGCAGGATCGCTTGCGCATAACTACTACGGCGCCCCGGCGGCAGGTCTGCCTAAATACTAGGCAGACCACCAAACCAATGGGGCTGCTCCACAGTCAACTCTGCTACGTCAGAGAGGTACCCGGAGCAGCCCCATAAAACCAAAACACTGCCCACCGAAGTGGGCCACCTCCAATCGGCTGCAGAGGACAGGGAGAGCGGCAACGAAACACCGACACTCCTCTTCCCCTGCAGCCCCACCGCGTCCGCCATCACACGGTGGCGGCCCCGTCTAGGCCGCGGAAGGTAGGGAGAACGGCGCACCGAAATACCGGCACTCCTCTCCCGCCGCGGCCTACCCCTCCGCCGGATGCGGGCCTGCGACCACAGTCCCGCAACCGGCACCCATCATCCGGTTGTGGGACCAAGCGGTCCCACCACCGGTGGCCGCAACGTCTTCGGCTCGAGGCCTAGACGAGCGGCCCCATCCAAGCCATTTGGTCCGCGCCGGATTTCTCCAGTACCACCCGCCCCTCTAAGCGGGTGGCATGCCCCTATCCGCCACCTGGGGACGCGCCCGGTAGGAGTTGGCTTCTCCCCCGGGAGAGAGTTTGTATCCTGGATTAACGTGTAGGGTATTATTTATTGAATATTATTACGAGCGGAGCCAAGGGCAAAAACTAGTGGCTATAATATATATTTTGGTATAGTTGATGCTGTACAATATATACATACGAGTATCTAATCAAAATATAATTTATGTTTACTGAATTCCGTAGCGCTTTTCAAGTTAATAATTATTTAACTATTAAAATAATTGCTGTGCAGTTGTGTTCAAAAATGTAATTTGCAATGACTTCAATGCGATGCTCTTATGTTTTATATTTACGCAACTAAATTATTCCTTTGCTATTATATATATATTTTATTGCTATCGTATATTTGATCTTTTGTTGAGTTTTCATTTCGTTCTTTTAAATTTACTTTTATTTGTGCTGTATTTCAAACAGGATACGTTTATAATAAACCTTTGAAGTCATTTGGGAAGCCAATAAATATTATCGTTTCAGAATAAATGATTTCAAAAAAGCTTTTTCAAACAAATACTGTACTGTATTGCATTTGCAAACAAATTATATAAGAGAGAATATTTTGTAACTTTTAATATAGATATAAAGGAATTTTCTCATAAAAACTACAAAACTTCCATGTCCTAATAAATCTGAAGCTTGTAAAGGCTACAATTATTACTTCGGCTGCGGGCTGTCGCCTTGTTTCAAAGTTAATAATTCAACACAGGGGGATAATGCATTATTCTACGAGTTGTGTCACCTGACATATAGAGAAAATTGCATTCCTGTCGTCTTTGTTTCAGCTTTAAGATATTGCCTTGGTAATAAGATGTATTAGATCTCTCAGGACTTGTAAACTGTTCAGTTCAATATACGCTTGAATTTATTTATTTTATTTAACCTTATACTTTGTATTGTGTGCAGGAGAATTATTTTATGGGAATGTTTTTTTTTTTCATTCTCTTGATTGTATTGGATTCAAATAGAAGTGGAATTTATATATTACTTAAACTGTAAGAAGCACTGTATTTTTGGATTTTAATATGCGTACCTACACGTACATAGGTTCAATAGACATTTTATTTTTAATATTCTACTAGCAGAACCCGCGGCTCGACTCGCGTTATAACTGCAAAAAATCTCTAAGAAGGTAGGTTTCACACAAACTTTTATCATCTATTTTACCCCCTTATGGGATGAATTTTGAAAAATGCTAAAACACAATTTCTTTAATTGTATTGAAGAGCATTAATACCAAATTTCAAGTAATTCTGATGATAAATATTTTTTTCGTTGTATTATAATATAACGTGTTGTTCCTTGAGAGTGAGATAATCTTTCGCTATAAAAAGTAGCCCATGTCGCTCTCCAGCCCTCTAACTATCTTCACACAAAAAATCACGTCTATCCGTCACTCCGTTTCGACGTGAAAGAAAGACAAACAAACACACACACTTTCTACTACATTAATAATATTAGTATGAATTCTAATAATAACTTATAGTTTTGATATTAAAATGATTACTTTAAGAACTAGTAAGAAGTTACTTTATAAATTTTTCATCCATTTCATCGTGAAAGAGTAACATTCACACATTCACACAAAATTTTTCGCGTTTTAAATATTAGTAGTCCGAAGTACTTTGAGTAAACTCATTCAAAGTCATTAAATGTTTTATATACAAAACGCCAAATTGTTAGAATCGAAACAGCCAATTATTTATAAACTGAATTATATCACATACTTTATTCGAGTTGTAAAAATTAAAGCGTTACAGCCTTAATGGTTTCAACATACTCTGCAGTTGAAGCGGCATAAAATAATTGCCGAGCGAGTTTTCAGCTTTACACCAGACACCAGTGTATGTTATGTCGTAGTGAAAAGCTGCTAATGAATAGTACTTCAATCTAATGGACATAGGCAGTTGAATTTTGACAAACAATATATGGACTACTTAGGCTGATTAAGTTAATTTAATATTATTGCATAGTAAAATCACTACATAGTATAAAACAAAGTCGTTTCTCGCTGTTTGTCTGTCCCTATGTATGCTTAAATCTTTAAAACTACGCAACGGATTTTGATGCGATTTTTTTAATAGATAGAGTGATTTAAGAGGAAGGTTTTAGTATATAATTTGTTAAGTTTTTGATACATTGGCTAAAATATAACGATATTTGTTGGAGGTGTCGGAAAAAAATAAGCCGTCTGGGAGCTTTCAACGAAAACGCTGCCTAAACCCTTTGAGATATAACAAAATAATGTATGGTGGAATTGTGTATCTTAAGGATAACGTACTATATCAATTTTAATTTAAAACTTACTAGAGACGAGGGTAAGTCGCTAGTAAATATATAGTCTGAGTATTGACTATATTAAAAAAAAAATTATGCACTATTGTACATACGAGTACATACGTGTTTATGTACAACTTATACTATATCGAAAATATCTTTGATAATATATTTACACGTATATTCTATAAAAACAAATTATAATGTATGCTATTTGCTAGCAGTCTAGTACTACTAGGTACTTTAGGGAAATGTCAAATTAAAAAAAAAACCTTAAGAGGACGTACTTAGTCCAGTCAAATAAAGTCTGAAATCAAAACTTTGGTACTCAACTTTGCATTTTTGATATAATATAGTTTTAATTATACAAAAACAATGTGTGAAGCATTTCGTATCTGCAAAAATCGCAATATTAATTCAGTATACAAGGATAAAATAAATTAATTATAACTTAAAAATATGATCTCAACAAATTTTGTGTAACTTTATTCTCATTATATATTTCATGAAACAAAGCTAATAAAGCTTTCTAAATTTATCGTTAATTAAATCATCGTTTACATAAATTAAGTTTGAGTAAACCAATATTTCGCATTGAACATCGGTAATAAATTGCTTATATTGTATATTATTAACCGTGTTTACTGTCCAAATAATTTATTCATGGACTGAAAAGCGATTTACGTCCGATATGATATTATTTTACTGAATCAATAGTATGTATTGGGTCGTTATGGCGCTGTCATCGTTTTGATAACTTTAATTTGATTATTGGTCGGCATTAATAATTAAGTTATACTGATTTAAAATAAATATAAAATCATTTGTTACAGAAATTTATAGAGCAATATATTATTTGTACAGTGCTAATTCAAACTGCTGCTCAGTGTACTACAAAAACTACATATTATAACTTCGAAAGCTTGTCTCGTTCACAAGCTTTCGAGGTTATAATATGTAGTTTGTTATTCGGTTTGGCTGTAATAGCCCAAATGATTTCAATGAAATTCCACCTTCTAGTAAAGTCGGTACTACCCGTATAAGCCAACGTAAAACCTTCCCGGTCTTAATGAGGCGCCACAGGATCACTTACGCACTCAACCGAAGCAGACCACAACAACCAGGGCCACCCCCTCTCACAGTCTACACTGCTATCAGAGCAGTACTGGAGCAATCCACATGATGTACCGCCCACCGAGGTGGGCCGCCGCCCAAGTGCTTCACTTCACGCCCGGCTAGATTGCTGGACATAGCCGGTAGCTCATATCCGGGATTAACACGTAGGATATTTTTATCGACATGCCTAACAGAAATATTCCATACATTCTTACTAATAAGATAATGGAAAAGTGTGTTTGTTGGTTTATTGATCTTTAAAAGGTAACTGAATAAATACATTTTTTAAATAAATGTGCTTCCATCTTTGCACGGCAGAAGCCCCACCTAACCTGTTCCCTACCCCAGGCGAGCGGGTATCCAGCAACAGGGTTAGTGATAAAAAAGGCGACACGTCAGGCGAAAGGGTCACTATTGTAAAATAAATAATGAATACCTATATATCTAATTAATGTTATTTAAATATTATTTAAGAATTTCCAATGTCATAGACCTACTAACAAAAACATTATAATAAATTATATTAACTGAAATAGGGCATCGAATATAATAATAAATAAACCTTAATTTAAGTTATACCTATAGGTACGTAAATGACTATAACTTCTTATTCCACACTGATGTAGCCTTGAAAAACCACACGGCATTTCTGCTCACTCATACATTCAATAAATTATTAAGTCAAGTTAATTTACCTGCTTTATTTAGCCTTCATAATAATATTTTGGCTTTATTAATCAAATTTAGTAGCAAAACGTATTAAATAGGTTTAACATGACCCTGGTCTAAATTTTTACGTCCATAAAACATTACATCAATACTCAATCCATACTGTTCCATACTAATATTATAATTTAATGTAAAAGTTTGTGTGGATGGACGGTTGTTTGTTACTCTTTTACGCCAGAATGGCTAAACAAACGGACCTGGATAAAATTCGGCACAGAGATACATTATAGTCTGGAATAACACATATGTTACTTTTTATCCCGGAAAAATGTACGGTTCCCGTGGGATTTGTTTTTGTCTAGGGATGAACACAAAGCGAGGGGGAGTCGCTAGTATTTATATACATTGGTACAGTCAGAGAGTTGATAAATTGTATTTTTAATGATAATATTTTTTCTTAAAACAAACGGTTATTACCTAGGTAAATTATATTTATTTTGGCGTTCTGCACGATGTAATGGGAACTTAGATGAACAATACCGACAGCTTCCGAACTGTAGGCGCCACACGAGATCGATCCATTATTGCTTATAGTTCTTGTGTTTTTTTACAATACAATATATTTTTTTCGAATTTCTGATAAAGTTTTGAAAATCAATAAATATACCTATATTTGGAATAAACAATATAGAATTAAAATAAATAAATACCTACGTTTTGTTTAATTTTAATAATCACATAAAATCTTATGTATTTTTTTTGTTCAGCAGTTATACTGCTTACACTGTGTTTATTTCATTGTCCTTTATAGTTCACAGAGAAATACAGAATAAAATAATGATTATAATTCCTCAATTAGTTTTACTTTTCATTTAAATATAACTTTGACCAAATAAAATCGATCTGTCTGTACTGTGTTTGACAATAGCTCTATAGTGTCTTATCTTAAACATTAATAGCATTTATCTAATTTATATGTCTCTCTTTGTGTTTATTTTTTCTGAGCTCTAGGGAATGCCGCCGTTTCCTCGACGTTGTTTACGAATCTCCGCACCTCGCAGTCGCCACACGCGATCGATAGCTGTCATTCGTATCATATTGAATTTTAATGACGCAGAGCTTTTGTCACATCTATTTAAAATACAGAATAAAAATTTAATGTACATTTTAAAATTTTATTATAGATATATGTACGGAATAAGCTTTTCAACTACTAAAAGATTCTAAATTTTTTTTTGTTACCAAGAAGATTTTCTATACTCAGGCAATACTTTTATATAATAGTTAGCATGTGGGTGGATGGACGGGTGCATTGACTTGTTTGAGCAGTGAGCAGAACCATTAAGTATTGAAATTATTTGAACGTATATAGTATGCCTCTATTTATTTAAGTTTACAAGGCATAGGAGGTATCAGTTACCGACGGTATTTATGTATTTACAAATGTTGGTAATATAAAATAAGCAACCTATTCATTTCAATATGAAAAAAATAACATTTTCAGAACGCTAGTACGTAATTTCATGTAAACAAATTTAAGAAACGCGAGAAATTGCGCCATAATTATTTCGTAGAGCTGAAAAAGTTCAAGAATGCGCTCTCAGGGAAAGCGTGCGTCGTGCTTACTTTACTTTAAAAAATTGTTCAGTAAAATTCTTGTCTTCTTTAGAAATTCCACGATTTTAAAAATTCATTTTAATTTTTTGTTATTTCAAAAGGAATTCAATTTATATATACTTTTTTCTGTATAAGTAATAACATAAAGAAAATATTGATATACATATCTATTTAAGCTGTAACAAGAAAAATAATTCTAGCTGTAACTTGAATACATTTCTAAAGAGGATATCTAATGTCTCTTACATATCGCAAGAGTTTTTCAAAGCGAGTCGAACAATTTGTGTCTCAACTCTCGTCGAAACAGACATCTTGAAAATGGCAATGTTATGGTAAACTACACGTACGCGCTATTTGTCTCATGTGAACTTCTTAAGCAACGCATCCAGCCATATTATTAGATTTTGAATTTACCTAAACAAAATGGATATGTAATTTTATTTGTTACACCCATCATGAATAAATTTTGGTTCGTGGGTTTAAATATACCTAAGGCTGTTTACGTACATGTCGTCAGGATAACAACAAAACAATTATGTACTTGTACAACGTTCCTTTTATCTTATCTCTTATATCAAATTTTTTATGTTTGTTTATTTAACTGAAACATTTTAGTATAAAACCACTTATGATTTTTAAAATGCAAGTAGATGTAGAGTAGCAACTCTATAACAAAGCAAAGTATCTTAACGGTGTTAGGGTTTTATTTAAGTCTAGGCGAGAAACATGCCAAAGGCAGGGTATGAGGTTGGTTGAAATATTTTGTGTTATTATTAAAATATATATTTACTTTTAAGATTTACGTTTTACTCATTAACCGTTTCCCTGTCCCATGAGTCATATATGAACATTTCGATTGTTTAACTATTGTCTATTTTGCGGACAATTAATCTGTTTATCACTTGCTACTATGGTGAAAAAAAACATCGTGAGGAAATCTATATGTCTAAAAGAACCTAGTAAAGTTTCCAAAGACATGCAGAGTTCGTCAACCCGCACTTGGTCAGCGTGGTAAACTGTGGCTTGATCCCCTTCGCATTGAAGGGAGGCCCGTAGCCAACAGTAGGACATTTAAATGGGCTAAATATAATAAGCTCTATAGCTTTGAAATATAGTAACTCAAGGAGCCGGCCGTATAAAAGTCCCATGAACCAGAGACAATTTGTTGTATATGAGCAGTATTGTCATAGACCTAAGCGACGACATACTTATCTAAAATTGACCATTTTTGCTTATATGATAAAATATTATGTCATTTCTGTTACAATTTTGAGCTTTGTCTCATTTTATAAGAAACATCAATAAACTGAAGGTTTCGATGTTAAAATAAATATAATGAAAATATTTAGTTTTATTTTCTACTTCGGGATCGTCCGCCAATCTAGTTATTCCACCAACACTAAATATGAACCCCGCTTAGTATGAAAACACGTGAAACAAAGAGATAAAGCTATCTTCGAATTTACTTGGCCGATTAAAATAAAAAAAAGTTCGATTAAACCCCGTAAACCTTATTTGAGTGATGCTTGATTAAAGAAACCGACAAAAAGTCGTTTCAACAGTGATTTGGATTCAATTATATTCCAATTCCAATCATATTCCAAACATATTTTTTAAACAATATTCAACTTAACTTTTGACTTTGTTACAATTTTACAAATCTACATTGGTATTTGGATTTGCTGAGAAAAAAAAACTTTTTACTAACTTAACTGAACACGTTTTCCGTGAACACATTCAATTTAATTCCATGCGGTGTATGAATAAGTGCAATAACTATTTTAAATTTAACAATACTTTTAAATAGAATTTAGTGGTCAAAAGCCTCCCAAAAAGCAACTTTAAATCTCAGGACTAAGGGACAATTGATTCGTTGCCGGTATAGTCATTTATCAACACAACAATCACTCCATAGGGGACGAATTTCCTTTGCATCCTTTACCAAAAACGTAATATTACTAAGAGCGGAGCAACCCTTTTTTGTGTGGAGCTAACATTTTTCAGTTGGCGAATGGGACGTAATTTGTATAACTCAAGCATTCGCCTCGTTTCTGCTTTCACATTGCCCGCTCTACACTCACCCGTCCACTCCACCACACGAATATTTCTCCTATATTGACGCTCGTAAAGAGTTTCCTTGCGTAAAATTGCAAAGAAATGCAATAGGGAAGTTTTAATTTACTATTTGCTTGAAATATCGGTTTACAGTTTGCGAGTTATGTTTGTGATGCTTTAACTGGATTTATAGCTTTTATTGCTTTCCACTACATCGTGTATGTACTTAGCAGGAAATGGGAACTTGTGTTTTCATTAATATTTCGCTTGATCATTAAAATATTTATAGTATTTATACATGAATGAATAAAGTACATATGTGTATAAAAATATGTATAAAATACCTATGTATGTACAAAACTAGTAAAATAATTATATTTTGTATAAAAATTAAATAAATTACTTATTTAATTAATTTATTTAATTTTTATACAAAATTAAATAAATTCTTTCGATGTATTATTAAAATACCTTTGTAAAATTATAGAGCTTTATTTCCGTGTATAAATTTATGAATGGACCAACACGAAGACTTTATGGGTTGGCTTTCGACAAATTGCTCCTACTTAAATTTATTACAGTGGATATAGTCACTGCAGACATGCACATAGACATTGATATATTCTCTATCATAAATTACACGTCTCAAAAAACTTACTTTAACATATGAGCTCAAAAAGCATAGGCTACTTATTTGGCATTTTTAGTATAGGTAGATAGGTACCGTGGGAGTACCATATGAGCGTTTTTATTCAAAATATTTTTTCAAAGTGCATTCAGACGTCGTTGTTGAGGTCACTGCTCTATTCATGGCCTTGTTAGTTGCCGTGTTGGCGTTATGATTAGAGAATTCTTTGAAGGATCGTGACAAAGTTAAATGTGTTAAAGTTCAGTCCTCCTGTAGCTGTTTAAAAATAGTTAAATAGTATTTCGAGTTGAAATAACTATCTAATTCATCACGATACATGTTAATACTGCGGGGCAGTGAAGTGAAACGCCCTGATCGTGTTCGCGGTTGTTGGCGGCTGATCGAATCTGTCGGACGCAAGTGTGGCAATGTGGCAACCGCCCGCCTCTTCCCACCTTGCCTACTCTCGCCGCAACATGCCCTACAATGCCACTCCGTCTCTGAGAACACAACTTGTTTAAACTACTATATACGCTTTAACTTCCACTTTTAAATTTCTATTACAGAGATCCATTGTTTTTAAAGATATTTTATATGTAGAAATTAGAGAGCACCGCTTTCAGATTCATTTACTTCGAATAGGTAATGTTTTATTTTATGAAACTTGTAAAATGTATAATGTAAGAATTTGACCGAGCGAGTGAAGCATCTCTGTTTCAAATCTGGCAAAATTTGCTTTCCTCTGTATTTTATAACCGATCTGGACGAAACTTAGTATACACTATACAGGTTTTACGATTTTATAGTTTTTTTTTACCGTCGGGGATTTTTAATTAAAGTGGTACTTCCTCCAAAAAGGAGGCTAATGGATATCTCCGCCTTATGAGATCTGATTTTGATGGTTCTTTTTTTATTTTAAAGAAAGGAACTTTAAGTTGATCTCATAAAAATTTGGTGAAGATCTGATTAGGATCTTCGGCGTGATGAACAGAAGCCCCTTAAAATGCAGTTTGTGCTCGCAAAGTCTGTTCGCAGAACTACTAGTATATACACTTGTGGCTAACTGTACATATTATCAATTTATTTACGAAATGTACCTATATGCTAAAAATATTTTCAGATATTTGTACCCAAGATATATTATTTTGCATTTACAATTTATTCAATTGTATCACTCGTTGGTGCTTATATATTCGGCACGTAAATAAGGGAGGAAGACGAATTGCTAAATCTCGTTATAATCTGGCACCGTAGATACCAATAATAAATACTTAAAACATTCTAAAATGCCCTATTATTGCCCTAACTATTGCCCATGGCTTCGTCAGCCTTATTTGTTTTTTATTTCAAAAGTTATAACTTATAAGTTTACTTGTGCATTTTTAAAATAATAAAAGTATAAAGAAAATTATTAAGACAACTGTTTAATAAAAGATATGACATTTAAATTATAGTTTTTCTTCTTATTTTCCTCCTTAAACATATTTCATATCAAACAATCATTGTGCTCCTATAACTGAAATTGTAATCAGTCAACATTGTTATATTATTACAAGTGGATAACTAATCCCTTTATATATGAATGCTATATTAGTAGTAAACAACGCGTACGGACGGAACAAAGTCAATGCACATATATTTAACAAAATAACCCATTCATTTGTACCGTTCGATACGATAAATTAAAAATTCACTTAGTCGATTTCCATCAATAAGTCCCTCTACCCTATATAGATATATACTAAATTATAAGCTTAAACTTTTTCAGAGAAAATAGACTATCACAGAGGGGCAGTCAGACAAGCAGATTACTTAGTGCTCTTACGATGGTGTGTGTGGTGAGTTTTTTTACTCAAAAATAATAGGAGATACTTGACTGAGAAGTGTCCAATTCTGTTACAAAATTTTCCTCCTATCAGAAAATCCTCGGCGTTTTTATAAGGAAGTCTAAAGCAATAATAGACGTCTAGAACTTCAAACATGCCTACCGAAATTGGATGGCAGGAAGATTCAGTGCCCCGAAGGCTCTTACGTTTTTCATACTCTGAATATATTAGAGCTATGTATCAGCTGGAGGTTTATCTCTGAGACGATATTGGTTGAAGAGCTATTTGGTGCGAGTAATAGTACCTCTCGAAGAATGGGATACTTTACATTTTCATATCGCTGTTTAGAACTTCTGTGGTTAGCTTTTATTGTAATACTGATTCCAAATTTTACAAAATATGTGTAATCTGGATTGTGATAATATGTTTGATTATTTATGATTTATACCTATGTGAGAAATAGAGAAACGTTATACATGTATATGTAATTATGAAAATCAGCGACCTTTGGCGTGGATTTTTTTCATTGCGCTGAATATTCGTTAAAAATTTTCATTTAAAAGAAATCTGGCGGAATTAATTGAAAGTAAATAGGGGTAAAATGGGCCTAAAATGTAAAGCCCTATTAACGTAAAGTGGTCCGTTACACCCACTTGTTAAGCAAAACATTAATAGAAAAAATATATGATAACTGTTAGTAAAACTATCCTAAATTAAAAAAGATCTTTTTTTTCGATATTTTCATATTTTAATTACAGAACTTTTAATTCGTGAATATTAAAATAAATGAAATTGTAAAAAATACTAAACCTGAACTGAGCTGAAAATGATTGGTCTTCTTAATATAGTAAAGAATTATTCATTGAAAACGAAATAAAATCAGCAAAAAATATTTTCCCCCGTGGGGAATTAAATATTTGACGAAATGTCCTTCCGCAGGGTCACCTTCGTCCGAGATTGACAAGCCTACAAAGAAATTCATTAAGAAGCTAAAATGTTGGCTGTGACATTTCATGAATGAGACCTACAATTTGCCTCTGATCAAATCAAAATATTTCATTTACTATGTTTCATAAACCACTTTATCTCTAAACCTTCGAAAACTTAGATATAACATTGTAAAATCTAATCGTATTTTTATTCGTATAAAATTTCATCTAAATCGGTTCAGTAGATCCAGAGATTACCCCCTACAACCTTTTAAGTTTATATATATAGGTACCTTTTTTGAAAAAATAAACGTAATTTTTATATCTTTTCCGATTAAAGCACGATCTTACAAAAAAAGGCTGATCTCTGTCTTTCAGGTACTATCCTTATAATAGCCACATAAAAGAACTAAGAAGGCACAGTGTAATTTTCTTGTATGTACCTCTAATTTACATATTATAAACTATATACTAAGCTTGAAAATTAACTAAAAATTTACACAAAAAAACTAGCAAATCATTTTACTTATAAATCTTATCATATGAATATTGAACAGGTGAACTAAAGTAAGTATATTGTATAAGTCTCACATGCATATTTTGCGCAAATTCTCTCTTCTGGCGAATATGCGAACATAAAATCGTGAATCGGTCCCAAGAGCCCGAGGGCGCTTTTCAGTCTTTGTGTTGCTAAAAGTTTACTCTTTTATAAACCTTGTGAAATATATTTGCTCGGGACAAATTGGGATAAGTAATTTCTTTTGGCCTATGGTGACCGATTCCACTTATAAAATAACTTTATAAGATAATTATTAACTCTTTACTAGTATAGTAAAGTTAGAAACTATCAGAATTTTCGTCCATGCACACTAATAATATAACAAGAGTACTTTACAAGCCACGATTATATTTGATTTCTACAATTATTGCTTGTTTTTGGAACAACACCTTTAAATAAAAAAAATATATTTAAAGGTGATTTTTTTTCTTTCACTAAAATTCTTTTCATGTTGCATAAATAAAACGACCGACGATAAAGATATTGTAAACGGTCATCTGCCTCAATATAAAAGCGCATAGCGCTGGAAGTTTCTTGAGAATAACTTAAAAGGATCGAACGCGCGTGGGACGCGAGTGAACGAACCCAATTGTTACGGACCATGCATTGTCCTCCCACGAGACAATATGAATATGAATAACTGATATATTTAAAAAAAAATTATTTTATATTCATTTCAATTTGTTATATAAGTTACTGTTATTCTCATAACGATACTTTTAAACATATATTTTTATATATATACGTATGTATTACATATGTATATACTAGCATTGCCCGCGGCTTCGCCCGCGTTCAGATGACCAAAAATCAAATTCTTAGGCTTTACATATTAGTATACTCTTACTTTGCTGTTTTTGTATTTTTTCTCAGAAATGAGATATTTTCCCGCGGTATAAAGTATCCTATATGTATGTATGTTGACCCGGATAACCAGCTATCACCATACCAAATTTCATCAAAATCCCTCCAGTGCTTTTTCTGTGATGCGGTAAAAGACAGACAGACAGACAAAAATTCTAAAAACTATAGATTCGGCCTCTGTATCGATAATAATGTTTATTTCAATAAGATTTTCTAAAAAATATCTAATGTACAGATTCGGCTTAGTTAGAATTTTATTATATGTATATATATATAGATATATAAACTCGTTCAACACTTAACACATTTCTTTTCATGTCTCACGTCTCAGTCTCCAGACGAATTCCTCACTAACCATAAAAGTACAATTTTGCTAGATCATATACATATCACTGACAGACTTGCCCTTGTTCTATTTATTCATTTACACATTTTTCTCTTGTGGAATAAATCGTGGGAGTGAATAGATTGTTACTACATTTTACGGTTTTCTTAACAGGAAATGTTATTATTCTACCTAAATAGGACACTTAATAAATATTATTAATAATAAAATATCTTTATTTATATATAGATTAACCAAATCTATAAAGATTGAAACACAACGTTTTTCTGTTTGTTTCAAATTATTCGGTTTTAAGTTTGTTATGTAGATAGATTTAAACCTTTGCTCCGGTTTAAGTATGTATATGTTTATTTGATCGCGGCATATCCGTGGTTATTATGAGTAATAAATAATTTATTACTTAGATTACTATTAATAATCTAAGTTTATGTCAAAAGAAAAGTCGCGACGAGGCGCGCATTCGAGGAGCACGTGGGTTAAATAAGGTCTAAGCGAAGCGAGTACTTGCTAGTCTTACTAATACTATAAATGTGAAAGTGTAGGTGGATGTTTGCATGTTTGTTACTCAATCACGCCATAGCGGCTGAACGTATCTGGATGGAATTTGGGAAAGAGATAAATTATAGTCTGGAATAACACATAGGCTATATATCCCAGAAAAATCTACGGTTCCCGTGGGATAGATTAGTTTTCGATTTTTTAGAGGCGAATAATTTCGACAATGAAAAGAAAGGAAAACTTACATTACCTTTCATTATGATAACGATTACGAAAGAAGATAAAATATAAATGTATTTTATCTGAAGCTTTCTCAAATTTGGCGGGATTGTCTGAAAGCGCATTTAAATTTATTTACCACTAAAATATAGTAAAACATAGTAGGATTGTCGTAACTGTTAACAGCAACATTTTATTCTCAGAATTTAGCAAAACCAACTATCGGAAACACCACCCCTGAGGACGCGACACTAAAGGGGCAAATGGTCTAATAAATGTTTTAAACGTTTTTGCGTCGCTGAACGATGCAGCCATTTGTGTTTTACATTATAGACTTTTTTATTGGAGTATTTAATCTATTTATATTTATATGTAGGCACTATCCTTCCTTACATACATATGTATATAGGTATCTACTAATTTTAAATATTTTAAATTTTGTCCGTTTAATGATTGTTTATATATTTCAAAGTGCTAATTACTGAAACTTATTTTGAAACATCAATTCTTTTTGCATTTTATGGCCTATTTATCGAGAAGTGGAGCAATTATAAATAAATAAACTATGCGAGCGTAATGGATCAACGGATCAACATGGTCTTTCTATAGTGGGATGAATGATGTGAAATAATTTTCTGAATAAATAAATCTAGTTTGTTTTTTTTTTAAATTATAAGGGAAGCTCAGTTGGTTAAAACCTACTATACCTATTATAATATAAAACTTGACGTATGTTCGTAATAACAATTAAAACAAAGTTGCGAAAATGCAATGCAGTGCATGTCCCAGCATGTATCTAATTACTATATTGTAAGGTCGTGGGTTTGTTTCTTGTCTGAGAGTTTTAAATATATAAATGTTTGTACACATAGTTTAAAGTCATTGTGTTGTCTTAGTCCACCCTATATTAAAAAAGCAATATACAACAAAATCACCTATCATAGTTTAAGGTGTACATTTATACACATTTTGACATAATTTAAAGTTTATAAGGCAATTGAACTAGTGATGTCGCTCTCGGGAATTTAACAGAGTATAACGAGTTACCATTACACACGTGCGTACAATTTACCTATTGAACTGTCTCGTTTCGTCCCCTAATTATCATAAGGTAGTTTCGACATTCGAGGTTTTTCAAATATATATCTTCCATCCGTCTTACTAATTAAATGAAAAAAAAATGCTTCATATTAAGTGTAATAAATCAAAAATACACCAGGCAGATGAATTGTGATCAAGACTAAACAAAAAAAATATTATGTTTGAAATTAACAAACATAGAGACTAAGCGTTGAAGACGTGTGAAGCTGCGAATGAAAATTTTAAATTAGTAATCAACGAGTCCATAAAAATCTGTTTTTCAATATATATTTTGAAAGCAGTTCTAAAACATTTAAATAATAATTAAATTACATAAAATCGTCTTTCATTAAGATCAATTGAATGAAAAATAAAATCTATACATATAATAAAATTGTAACTAAGCCGAATCTGTACATTAAATATTTTTTGGAAAATTTTGTTGAAATAGACATTATTATCGATACAGAGGCCGAATCTATAGTTTTTAGAATTTTTGTCTGTCTGTCTGTCTGTCTGTCTGTCTGTCTGTCTGTCTGTCTGTTACCGCATCACAGAAAGACCACCTGAGGGATTTTCATGTGGTATGGTGATAGCTGGTTATCCGGGTCTACATATAGGATACTTTTTAACGCGGCAAAATATCTCATTTCTGAGAAAAAATACAAAAACTACAATGTAAGAGTATACTAATATGTAAAGCCTAAGAATTTGGTTTTTGGTCATCTGAACGCGGGCGTAGCCGCGGGCAATACTAGTGCCTTTATAAAACGTAAACTCTTGAAGTGCTCTACTGACTACAGATTATATTTACATTCTACATTTAGGCTGAAAATAGGGAAAGGAAGGATAGGAACATATACTATAATGAAAATTGTCAAATTCCATTGATGTAGTAATAATTTTGACTAGACTAGTATTAATTAATTTGTTTAAAAACCACAATAAAGATTGTAGAAACAGAAATATAAAATTAATTATAGCAGAAAGATAAATTGTTATTTCTTAGTTAATATTGATTTATATTCATGAAGTAGGTAATCTCATTAGCTGTTTAAGTTATAAAGGAATTGTCTGAAATGTCTCTGAAAGACAAAGACGCTTAGGTTAAGTAAAGAAAAAACATATCGGTATTAAATTACTGAGTACAATGAGTATCAAGTAGCTTTTATCTAGAAAAAGTATAAGTAAACTAAACATTGTTTTAAACAACTCGGGGTTTGTATTTATGTCCTACTACATAAATAAGGGACTATAATAATATTTACTAGACTAAAAATAATATTTTATATGGTAATTGTGTCGATCCTTTCTTTGTTGTTTAAAAAACTTAATCAAAAAGCACATAAACCTCTTATGCGTATTTTATAATACACTAGCGACTCGCCCTCGCTACGCTCGGGTTCGTACCTGGATACCTTATAATGATTAGTATGGAATACATAAACTATATAAAGCTCCCAGACGACTTTTTTTTCCGACACCTCCAACAAATATCGTTATATTTTAGCCAATGTATACAAAAACATAACAAATTATATACTAAAACCTTCCTCGGGAACCACTCTATCCATTGGTGAAAACAGCATGAAGACGCGGCGGAGGACTTTGTTTTATAATATGTAGGTAGTGATGTTATTTATAATTAGTGAGCAATTTTATGAATCGCAAAAGTTGTTTATAGAATATCTGTTTAGTACTGTACATTTTATTTTTGTTACGTTTCTCCATCTGAAAAGAATATTTGATTTCTTAATATTATTACAAGTATCGCCTGTCGTAGTTAAAATTTGACCAATTGTGTCTATCATAAACGTAAAAAAACCCTTTAATGTAATTGGTCAAAGGACATCGTATCGAGAAACCCTCCATATAAATATGTATTCACTTTGTCTGACTTAACGGCAACAAATTGATAAAACAATGTATAAATAAACATATAATTTCAGGACGAGGAAAATAAGAACACAGTAAACCAATGCAATAAGCTTTATATTATCACTTTTTACTTTATAAGTTTTACAATGTCACTTCAATTTTCGTATTTCCATATAATATAACAATTAAATGTAGTTTTAACGATCACTTTATATCACTACTATTTTACCAATCACAGGAAAACTTTATCTTTTCAACCGACTTCAAAAAGGAGGAGGTTCTCAATTCGACTGTATGTTTTTTTTTTTTTTTTATGTTTGTTACCTCAGAACTCCGTCATTTATTAACCGATTTGGACAATTTTTGTTTTGTTTGAAAGGGTATACTTCCAGATTGGTCCCATTTAAATTTCAAAAAAAATACCACCCCTAAGGGTGGAAAAACAACAAATGATGAATTTAACCTACTTCTAATGGTCATATTGACTTGAAAGTTTGCAAGTATTTCTATTTCCGTTGATAGTATAGTGGTTCGGTGTTGTTGACCTGATCTGATGGCAAGGCCAGAAGGTGGATAGGTGGAACTCTTCAACGGCTAATAGTAGATACTTTGAGTTTGGGCTTATTTTGTTTGATTTGACAAGCCTAATACGTTAGAATTCTTACTTTGCTACTACTGTCTACACTAAAAAGGGAAAAATAAAAAATTTTTAACAAAAAAATAAAAACCGACTTCAAATAAAAGCACTAAAAAGTAAAAAATAACTGATTGGTAGTTTTCATTTACTATACATACCTAATCAAATATTTTCGAAGTCGGTGTGCTTTGGCTAAGTAATTAAAGCCTACCTTTTAAATACATACCTAATCAAATATTTTCGAAATCGGTGCCAGCCCATACAAAGCAAAGCACACCGACTTCGAAAATATTTGATTAGGTATGTATAGTAAATGAAAACTACCAATCAGTTATTTTTTACTTTTTAGTGCTTTTATTTGAAGTCGGTTTTTATTTTTTTGTTAAAAATTTTTTTTACTTTTTACACATAAGTTTACCACTATTTTGATCAATAAGTTTACCAGCATAAATTCAATATTATTTTAACAACGATTACTTATCTTTTCTGGCGTAATGCACGTCTGTCCAAAAACTCCCCCTTCCAACGGTTCCCTTACGCTTTTATATCAATCAGCCGGAAGTGACATTTTAATTATTTTTATAAAATCATCCTAAAAATCAATTTTATTAAATTAAACAATAGTATTTCACAATTTTTAAATGTAATAATATAATTATGAACTTCTTACTATTTGATTTATTTTCAAGCATTTATTTATAAGCATATAATTACAAAATTAGTAACTCAAAAATATGTTTAATTTTAAAATATTGACTATTAAATTATTATATTTTAATATTTCTTTAAAAGTATAATCAATAGATATTCCATATTAATTTGGAGTAGTCAAATATTTCCTGTTAATTTATTAATGACTTTTAATGAAAATATTATTATTCATGATTTCTAATTATGTATATTATTTTATTATATACAATTTTACTACTCCGTCTAAGCCTAGTCTAACAATATATTCGTGATTTTTTTTGTGCACCTCTATAGGCCAGGTTCAATGCTAAAAATCTCGTAACATTTTAAAATAAATAATAAAATATGGTTGGATTATTTTTTAACTAGCGACTTACTATGGCTTCACACGGGTGCGTTCCTAGGTGCCTTTGTGCATTTTCCTATGTGATCGCAGTCCATATACAGTATATTTTTCATTCAAATTCATCCTGCCTTTTCAACGAAAAGGAGTAACAGTTATCCAAACTTTCCAATTTAAATATATTTCATCTTATTAATATATGTATTATGTACATATGTACGTAGGGTACATGAAATTTACGGACACTGTTCATTACGAAGAAAACGTGTGTTCGATTCTATGGATGTACTAATTTTATGCTAACCGTAATTTATATGTAGATAAGGTAAGTAAAAGTAATGCAAATTAATTTCAGGCAGAAATCGACGAACATAGATTTTTATGAATTATAATTTAAAATCATCAAAAAAAATGTACTATCAACCACAGAATAAATATTTTTTACATTAACATTTTATTTCGTTAAAGCGGATCATAATTCATTGAGGCAATGTATCGTGTCCAAGTTGTCAGAGGGGCTATATTTTTTCATTCCCGCCTGTCTATTGACAGCTAAAGAAGGCTAAATTCCTTTGGGAGTTTCGTTTAGGTCATATCCAAGGGTCGTTCACTGAGATTTTTAACGAGATGAATTTCACGTTATGTAGGCAACTTAAAGAAGTTATTTAATGGAAAGAACTCTTTTTTACATGTTTGTTCGAGAGTTGATAGATTCTAAACATGTTTCAATTTTATTGCAGGTAAATTGCGGTTTATTCTTAAAACAAGAAAATCACTCCTGTAAGTCTTATACAGCAACTTTAAAACACGTAAGTAAATTATTGTTTTCTTATATATCTAATTAAATTTGTAACCGTTCAAGTGTATAAGGAATAAAATGTGTATGAACATTTTCGTATAGTGGTATTTATTTTGATTCATTATATTAAAATAGATCGTTAGTGATCCTTTCCCTAAAATACTAAAACAATGCAAATTAATATATTTAACAATGAAAAAACAACACATGACGCCACCGGTCTAACTCAACATCATGTTGTGGATTAATTTACATTGCTGATGAGTTCGAGCTTGCTTTACTCGTTATGAAGGACTTTTTTCGGATTTTTCGAGTTATAATGCTAACAATATTCATGATTACTATATGTATAAGGTGCTCATCTTTAACATTATAGCTTAAATAAAAGTAAAGACATTTGATAATAAAAAGCCACTCTCCTATTTAATCAGATTACCCAAAAAATAATTAGCCAGTATATCTACGTATAATACGCAGTAATAGTATATATATATTCATACATTCTGGTAGTAGGTACTTTGAAAATACAAAAGAAATCTCTCTTTTAAATTATACGAATTGAAAATATTTTCTTTTACAAACTGGAACTTTTAAAATGGCAAGGGGAGGATTTAATGTACAGAAGGAAAATTAATAACATGATGAACTCAAGCACCGTTCTCGTAACGTAGTTTAATGGTCATTACGATAATAGAAGAGTATTTATTATAACTGGTTTGTAGTTAGCCACATTCCGAGTAAAAAACTTGTTCAATTAATTATTATTTCATTTTTGAACGACTTTAACTTAATTCGGTCTTGTTCATTCCGTTTTAAATAGCTAACATATAGTTTACGCTAATATTTCGCCTATTGTCAGCAGATAAAAATGTTTTTTTCCCATGGATCAGGATAAGATCAATCCCAAGGGTGGTCCCAACAAACTTCAATAACAGAATTCACATTCTAAGTGCGAAATTAAGATCAAAGTGATTCTTGTATATGGACAAAAGATATTCTTAATAAAATAAATGAATAAAAAGAAAAATATTTTCTCCGTATTTAAGATAAGTAATATAAGACCTAAAATGCCATATTTGTTTTAACATCGTTTCGGATATTAGCTGGAACAAATAAACAGACAAAAATTTTACAATTGTTTTTTTTCTTATAAGTACTATTTATACTTTCATATACGTTTAGTAAAAAGCTGTTGTTTTGACATCACAAATAGACACTTCAATTTTATTTATTTGTATAGAAAAGGTACTCTTCATGATTGATGAGGAGTTAATCCAGAGAGAACATTACAGGTTAAAAAGAATTCTTGTTTATTTCTGATATTGACGTATTATTTTGTATTTGAAAGATATGTAGATAACAATTATTTTAAAATATTTCGCGATCGGGCGTAAACGTTAAAAAGGTAGGTGCCTACTTTCAATTAGAGAGAACACTTGCGAGCACGCGATATATATATATATATATATATATATATATATATATATATATATATATATATATATATATATATATATATATATATAAGATATATATATATATATATATATATATATATATAATAGGTATCTATTATTTTTTTAACTCAATGCATAGGTATATATTAAATAGATACGTAGAATTTATTGACTATGTCTACTCTCTTTATACTATTAGTTATTATATACATTCAACGAAATATCGAGACGTGTATGAAACATCGACAATGAAGTCAGCCAAGATAATTAATTAATTAATTAATTATTATCATTGTGTCAATATGTCTTGTTAAGGTTTCCACAGATGTTATTATTATATAGAGCTTATAATTTGTATAAATATCTATTATAACAATGAAAATGTCTCTCGCTGTTTGTTTGTCATCCTTTCAAAAAGGAAAAATGTTTATAGTTCATATGTTGCATGGAAGAGAAGTTATATAAAGTAAATATCTTAATATGTTATTATTTAAAATATTGTTAAAGATGTGAAGTAATATATTCTACAAAAGTTTATACGTAGAACGTAAGTATTTTTGTTAAACGACTACGATGCAACAGTTAAGCATTTCTGTTCTTATCAAAATGTCTTACTAATTGAAATATTATTATTATTAATAGTTTAATAAACCCACATTTATATTCCTTTCTTTTTGAATAAAATATATTTACTATTCATTGTTTACATAGTAAAAATCACAATAAGTTTGACTAAAATGTATTGACGATACGTTTGGCTCAGTTTATAATGAGAGTGACCCTACTTGCTGTGCCAGCGGTCGCGGGTTCGAATCCCGCTGGGGGCCATTCATTTGTGTGATGAGCACGAATGCTTATACTCCAGTCATAGGTGTTTATATTTATAATATGTATGTATTTAAACTTAATTAACTATTATATGTTTAGTGTATCAATTATCTGGTACCCATAACACAAGCCTCATAGCTTACCATGGAACTAGATGGTGTTGTGTGTTAATGTGCTAACATATTTATTATTTATTATGTACTAATGCAAAATCCCTGCATTAGTTGCGGGGATGAAAATAACGCAACAAATCAGCTCGGTCGGGTGATTGATGAGACCGAGGACTTAATTGCACGCTTCCATCATTTATATTGTTGTCATTTAATCTTCCCCGCGCCCAGAACCTTTGCTTGGCCATTTAAAAAATCGTTACAAATATTAAAGGTTTTGTAGAATCTTGTTTTATATTATATCTCTAAATGATAATATAAATTACTAAATAGGAATTGCTAACTATTACAAGTAACTTTAAAAAAATAGGATAATTTGCATTAAAGAACCATTTAAACTTGTGTATGTCACTAAGCAAAAATTATGTAGGAAATTAAAAATTATAAAAAGTAAACTTTAGCAAAAATATACAACAGTAAGACTAATATATCTAGAAATGTATACTACGAGTAGAAAATCATTCATAATAAATCCAGATCCCAACAACAATTTATTCCATTTTAATGTGAACAAGAAAACATCGCAAGTATGAATAAAAAATTAATTTCCGTTATATTTATGTACTAGCAGAACCCGCGGCTTTGCTCGCACTAAAACTACAACAAAAAAATCTCTAAAAGGATAGATACATACAAACTTTTATCCCCTATTTTACCCCCTTTTAGGATGAATTTGGAAAAACACTAAAACAGTAAACACGTAGGTATGTATTTAATTTTATTGAAGAGCATTAATTCCAAGTTTCAAGTAATTCTGATCATAAATATTTTTGGATCATATTATAACCTGTTTTCCCGTGGGAATTAGATAATCTCTCGCGGTAAAAAGTAGCCTATGTCACTGTCCAGCCTCCAACTATCTCCACACAAAAAATCACGCCAATCCGTCACTCCATTTCGATGTGAAAGAAGGACAAACAAACCAACAAACAAACAAACAAACAAACAAAGACGCTTTCACATTTATAATATTAGTATATATGGATAAAATAAAATTGTATTCGACTATTTCAAACTATTTATAAACTTCAATAATACAAAGCTTGCTTTGGAAAGTTGATATGTACGAGTACATTGATAATAATACAAAAGTATTAGATATCATATTTGTATTATAATCCATTCGCTATTTAGGTCGCGGTCATCTCTCTATTACATTGCAAATGTTCCCTGTTTTACTGACATTTCGATCGAACGACTAAGACCCGCTACACACTATGGTGGATCACGGTTCGTTCTCGGTTTGATAAAGTATTTTATACAAAAACAATAAGTGTATTCACACTATCAGTAAAAATGAAGTTCCAGTACACTGACATTCCGGCAATGTTTTTTATATAAAAATACTTTACTCCGATATCGGACCAAGAACGGACTGTGGACGGCAGTATAGTGTGGATCGACCTTTATGATTATTCGACACTTATGACTTTTAATAAGTTTTGTGCAGGTGCTTAAATCTACCAAGTTGTTAGTTTTATATAGTAATTTTGCTCTTTATATAACACGCACTTTAGTACTTTTTTAGGCAAGTATTGATACGTTTAATTATTATTAATTAATATTGATATACTCGTAGGTTTGCTTTAACAACGTTCACCGTAATTGTGACGATTTTTTAATTAGATGAAGGAAAATATTGTATAATATATTAGCCTGAATGGTGAACTCAGGACTGTGGCCTGATCCGCCTCACATTCAGGAGAGGCCAATGCTGCGCACTGGGACGTTAAAAAAGATCTGAATCATTATCATTATTGTACATATATATGTTAGTACCTACTAGAAAAGTACCTATGGATATATGGATGGTAATTCTAAAATAATAAACTCTTAAATATGCGAAAATATATAAAACGTTGACATAATGAGCATTTATATAGACTTATGCTGGTCCAGATTTTTTAATTTTTTTATTTATTATTAGGGAAACATACAATGTTACAACACAAACAACATTTTTGAAATTTTGAATTGAATGCGTGAATATCTATATATATAAAAGAAAGTCGTGTTAGTTACACTATTTATAATTCAAGAACGGCTGAACCGATTTGGCTGAAACTTGGTGGGGAGGTAGCTTAGAACCAGGAGACGGACATAGGATTTTTAGCCCGTTAGAACGGCTGGACCATTTTTTATGATATTTGAATTTTTGGATTTCTCTCATTCCGGAATAGGTTAATACCTAAGTATTAAAACGTCAGAAAAATTAACGAAAAAAAAATATTTATATGGCTAATAACACTGGCTAATAACTATTTATATCTATTTAAAACGTACCTAGCGACGAACCCGAGCGAAGCGAGGGTGAGCCGCTAGTAGGTTATATAAGGGATTGACACAAAAAAGACTCAGCGGAGAACATCTAGTTTTGAAGTAATATGTTCTCCTGTTAATATAGAAGTTGAACAAATGAGTACATTATTGATTGCCGCTACCTAATACGCATTGGCATTGATGAGAAGCGGTGGCGGGTTTCATTATGTTCTATTAATCTACTTCATTAACATAACAAGATTTAAAAAATCCAATCAAATTCCGTGGGTTAAAGCGTGTTATTTAAGATACAAGTAGCCTACAACAGTAGGTAGACAGGCGTATTTGCAGGTGGTCTGTGGTCACTCGTGTAAAGTTACCCTGCATGCCACGCAATATGGCGTAAAGCAACATTTGATATTTTAATAATGTTTCACCGAATTTTCGTAACAATTTCACAAAATAATCCGATATTTGCAACTGTGCTTATCCACGTGTACAAAACCAACGCATGCTCAACAAAGACATCACATGTTGGTCGCATAGTGTGCCTTTTGTAATTTTTTATTTATTTATCCAAATCGCTTACAACTCTCCTTTTTGATCAGCTAGGTGAAAATGATTCAAAATATTAATGTTCTATAAGACGAGCATTTGTAATGTAGATAATATTATACTTTTCTTGTTTAAAATTACTGTACCTATTTAATTGATTTTATTATTAATTAATGTTTACGTATATAAGTTTACTTAGATGACGTTTACTGTTACTGTGATGATAACTGTTAATTAAAAAAAAAAGAGTGATAATGATTGAAAATTTTAGTGCGTAATAAACAACTTTGGTCATGTAAATCTGCTATTGAACGAAGTAAGTTGAAAACGAGAATGCTCTTAATAAATTGATAAGTTATTTATGTGATCAATGTAACTTCCTACTACACACTTAATCGCAAATTATGTTAATCGTTGCCAATGCAACTTAATACAAGTTGCCAACTCATGCCTATTGAGAAGTACACTTGACCCAAATTTGAATACTTTTTTTAACAAATATGGCCCGCAAGAATAACCCTTTACCCATTTAAACTTGAGGAAAATGTTCATTTTATTTAATTTTTAATTATACTTCTATACTAATATTATAAATGTGAAAGTTTGTGAGTATGGATGTATGGATGTTTGTTACTCTTTCATGCCAGAACGGCTGAACGGATCTGGATGAAATTTGGCACAGAGATAGATTATAGTCTGGAATAACACATAGGCTTTTTAATTTTTATCCCTTTTTACTCCGGAAAAATATACGAATCCCAAAAAATAGTTTTGTTTTTGTGTTTTTTGAGACGAACCCGAGCGAAGCGAGGGTGAGCCGCTAGTACTTAATAAATAAGGATTATATAAAGCTCTGACGATATTGATGAAAAGAAAAAAATTACGCAGTCAATAATGTAGAATATTGCAATGCAGCGCATTAGTTATTGAATGCATGCATAATTCAAAGAAATAATTACCTATGCCTATTTAAGAATGTATTACCTACTCGTATATAAGTTATCAGTAACGTCGCTCGGAGGCATCCCCGATGTCTAGCGATATGTGCTCCCCGATGTGTAGCCTATGTGTTACCACAGGCAGTGGCATAACTAACCTTTTTGGACCTCAATGCAAAAATTATAAAATAATATGCGGAAGGAAGCTTTTTCTTGCGATTTTTTTTAAACTTCTGTGAAAGCCGTCCTCGAAAAAATGTTTGAAATAAATGAATCGTGTGTGACCCGCTGGGGCCCCCTTGAATTACCCCATGCGACCACATTGGTTGCATTGGCATACCTACGCCACTGCCACCAGGTCACTGTAGTCTGTAGTCTAAGTACTAAATCTGTCTATCCGTTTTTACATAAAGGAGTAACAAACATACACATAACACATACAAACTTTCGTATATTTTATAATAGGATTTGTTTTACTCTCAAAGATCTGTTACTATTTTAATTTAACATTTTGTGTATATACCTAACCAAATAATATCGATAATAAGTCAACTCCTATAAGATTTTATAATATTTCACTTCCATATATCGAAAAACATACGCTGGTCACGTTTTTACCTCTGAATGGAACTCCTGAATCATAACTAACCAAAAGCGGAAATACGACCAATTTTCGTAATCTATCTACTATATAAAATAAATAAAACTCAAATTTGTATTCAGTACTCAGGAAGACAGTGGTATAAAAGGCAGTGGTAACCAAGTGGTAACGCGCTCGCTTGGAAACCGAGTGAAGCGGGTTCAAATCCCGAGTCTCGCACCTCTGATATTTTCATGTGCGAATCATTTCTAACATGATTACCACTTGCCTTACGGTGAAGGAAAACATCGTGAGGAAACCTGAATGTCTGAGAACACGCACTTGGCCAGCGTGGTGGACTATGGCCTTATCCCCCTCGTATTGAAGGGAGGTCCGTGGCCAGCAGTGGGACGTTAAAAAGGGCTGAATACATTCAGGAAGAAGAATAAAATAAACAAAGATTTCGTTTCACACCACATACGAGTATATTATATTTATTAATTTAACACTTCGCGGTGAAATTCTAAGAAGTTAATTGTTAACCGAGCCACCTGTGGCTCCGAGTACTTTGAAAGGTTAATCGATTTTGTAAAGTTATTAAAAAAGAGAAAAATCAAAAAAAATAATAATTGAAAGTAGAGTAATAAAAATATCCTCTTTCTTTACATGTCTTGTAAAAGTAAATTACATCTTATATATTGTTATCGAGTAGGAGGAGATCTACGTATTTTAGGCAGCGTATTTCTTTGACATCCCGTGAGACCTTTGGACACCCGCGGGATAATGGAATACTGGGCCACTAAAATTGCGTTCTATTAAAATTGTTCTATATGATACACATGCTATCGATCCTAACTTCTGTAATTTATTTTGAGCTTCATAAATTTCAAAATTCATACTATTGAGTTACTGGTTATAATTATTTTTATACATACAATATTATTTTGCTCATTCATTACCACTATCTAATATGTATGAGAGATCGAATTTTATTTATAGCTTATAATCTTCCTAATCCTGGTATTAATAATTACATTTTAATATATAAACTCTCATTTGAATTCAGCTTTGAAACAATTCCCAAATAACAATGTAACTTAACCATTGCGAAGTCGTAACGAAAATCGTAAACCAATAACTGCGATATCCCTAATATATTTGAATTGCCGCATTCACCCATACATTTCATCCCCATTCGGACTTTAGTGGCTCCATATAAGTTTATTTAGGATGGACGAAGCTTCCCATCGTATTGGGAGCGTGATTGGGCACAGCCAGCGCCGTTTATTGTGCAAATAAATCTATAAGAAGAAGATAAACAGTGACTTAGAATGCTATATTTCTCCCGAGGCTGAATGCAACTAATACTTATATGCCTTTTTTGTATTTATATGTAATATATAGGTTTTACATAAGAAAACTATGTATTGGTTAAGGATAATTTCCGACGTATAATTGTAATTATAAAATAAAATATATGTATGTATATTGTATACATAGATAACTTAAGATGGATGCTGGATACGTTTATTCGATGTTTATTTTACCTGGCACCAATATTAAATATACGATGTGGCAGGTAAAATATCAGATAAGAAAGTAAGTAACAACAATAAATTGAATAAAAAGTTTCCTTTATTTACTTTACACTTTTAATAATATTATGAGTTTCGCTGAAGGCACCGGCAATAATAATTTTAAACCATTGCTTATTGAACAACACTAATTTATGGCTAAACTTGCTTGTTTTACAGTTTGCGCGAAGGTGATATTACAGAAATAAAATATTATATAGATAATTCAAAAACTTTATTATTAAAAGCCCTATTATTAAAATAATAGACAAAATATTAGTTTTAAATGTCAATAGAATCGTGAGAGTATAATTTTTGAAATCATAACTGAACTGATCTTAACAAGTATTTGATTTGTAAATTGAAACATTATGTAGGCGAAAATTTTGTTTGTCGAAGTTTCTTACGCGCGGGCAGCTTTGAAGCCGTTATAAATTAATTAGCGATCACCTCGGCGCTGAACTGCCGCCGAAACTCACTGAAATATATAAAGTGAACGAATTTGTTGACTACCTTTGTTTGGAATAGTTGTATATAACAATGCGGGCTTATACAAACAAGGCGCTTATTAGGATTATGTATTCAAAATTTCAATCTAGAACTTGGAATTTTTCATGGAAACTATTGAAACAGTTAATTAATTTTGTGTGTTGTACTGAAAGATACCAACAGGCAGTGGTAGCCCAGTGGTAAGGCGCTCGCATGGGAAACTAAGTGAAACAGGTTCAAATCCCAGGTCTCGGACCTCTGATATTTGATTTCTGATATTTTCATGCGCGATTCATTTCCAACATGATTACCACTTGTCTTACGGTGAAGGAAAACATCGTGAGTTGGCCAGCGTAGTGGACTATGGCCTGATCCCCCTCGTATTGAAGGGAGGCCCGTGCCCAGCAGTGGGACGATAAAAAGGGCTGAACACACACTTAAAGATCTTATTCGCCAAGTCTAAAAGTTTCTTTAATAAAAATTTAGGCAAATACCATACGACTGATGAACCGAGGGTTTTGTATTATCTATACTAATATTATAAAGAGGTAAAGTTTGTGAGTTTGTGACGTTGTAGGGGGTAATCTCTGGATCTACTGAACCGATTTAGATGAAATTTGGTAAGAAGATAGTTTCAGACTCTGGGAAGGATATAGAATACCTTTTATCCCAGAAATCATCCCTTAAGAGGGTGAAAATGGGGATGAAAGTTTGTATGGAGAATGTCGCTAGTGACTGATAAAACAATTGTTAAAACTTTAGAAGCGAACAACATAGTTTTTACTATGACTCAGCGATTATTAACTTGAAACAGGTGTTTAAAACATAAATATGTATCTCATTTTGAAAGACCCATCCAAAGATATTTTTTCACCCTTAAATTACATTTCCATTCACTTACCCTTCAATGAAATTATAATGGCGTAATCATTTTTCCCCTTTAAAGACGTAACCCTAAATTAAATAAAGTTTATTAGTTACTACATAGGGCGGTAAGGTGTCAGAGAAATAAACAATCAGTATTCAGTAACTTTCGCAATTACCTATAATATTTTCAAATTTTAAACATAGTATCTTTTATGTTTTCCAAGTTTAGATATAACTGAAGTGAAGTATAGATTACGTCCTTAAATAAATTAAAAAATCTCTTATCGCTGCGGTACTTCAATTTCTAAAGGCGATTATGGAAAGCAGCCTTATAATAAGGATGGAATAACCCTTAGGGAAATGCACGAGATGAGTATATTACTGTTAGAATTTCTCGATGCATTAAGCTGCTAATTACTTGGGGTTTATTAACTTCCTTTAGCTTCGAGTACATGTCTACATTAAATACTTACTGAACATTCACGGATCTTCAAAATTAGTTTCAAAACTTCCAAATTCCAAAACAAATCTAGTAAAACAGATGGCTGTATTTATTATTTGTTGATTTATATATTTCGTTTTAATTAAGCTTAAGAAAAATTACATCTTTCAAAGCGAGAAAGTAGTTTAGTGTGTTTTTATTTTATTAGACATGCGAAGTAATTTAACTTGTTAATTATTTTTTAAAGTGGTGCAGCTGTTTAGATAAGTAATTATAAATGATTATGTATGAGAGCAGATGTCGAGCATGTAAACTTGCTAATTATTAATTTTACTTGATGCTGTTTAAGAAATTATGTATATGTTGCAAGAATATGTATGTAATCAAGTCATTTTTAATAAGAGAAAGTAGCACAGAGATCCACGAAATTCATATCTGTATGCTGCTTAAAAAATAATTATGTTATAAGTGTATTAATGATATATTATTGATAAAAAATATAACTAGGTAATAAGAAAAATTCTTAAATTTAAAACGGCATTTTTTTAATCCAAATTATTCTAATATGATAAGACATGTTTTTAATTAAAACATAGAAATAAAAAAGATTCTTTTAGACAATGTTCCCCCTACATATGAGAATGTAAGAGCAGACGTTAAGTTACGCACATTTAATTAATTAGTTCCAAGAGACTCCAGACCACAGACAACAAGCTATTATTCATTTCATCGCTTAACAACATGTATCAAGCTTTGAATATATGTATTTAACTAGCATTGCCCGCGGCTCCGCCCGCGTTCAGATGACCAAAAACCAAATTCTTAGGTTTTACATATTAGTACTCTTACATTGCAATTTTTGTATTTTTTCTCAGAAATGAGATATTTTCCCGGGCTAAATAGTATCCTATATGTTGACCCGGATAATCAGCTACCATCATAACAAATTTCATCAAAATCCGTCCAGTGTAAGAATTAGTTTAATCGAATATGTTATTCAAAAACTTTCTTCTTACAAATTACCTGCTTATTACGTCTACACTAAAAATTAAAAAATAAAAACTTTTACAAAATCCGACTTCCAGACACTAAGATGTAAAAAATTACTAAACGGTGCCAGCCGACAATATTTTAAGATAGAAATATCTACATAATAGGTAAATATGTATTTTACGTATCGAAATATGTATATTAGATTTGCTTTGCATCGGCTGGCACCGACTTTGAAAATATCTGATTAGGTACCTATTGTAAATGAAAACCCCCGTTTAGTTATTCTTTACATTTTAGTGCCTAGAAGTCGGTTTTTTTAAAGTTTTTTTAATCTTTGTATAGGTAATATAAGAATTGGATTCACCCGCCTGATTTCACACCTCCCAGGGCACATCACCGGACTGATAAAGTAATCTCAATTATGAGAGCATATAACCAAGCAACTAAAAAGGGATAGCTTTCTACCAAACAGGTAGGCAAACTTTGTATATGAAACAATATGTTTCGAGTGTCATATTAGAGCCGCTCTACCCTAACCAAGGCTTATTAAAGCCTTTGGTTAGACCAGAGCGGACTCCGTCTCGGCCGTTAGGCCGAGCGTTACATGAGTGACCCAAAGTATTCTACCTCACTTTTATTGGCTTTACTTATAATTATTTACAATACTGTACTTCTGATTTAATTTTTTGCCTTTTCGATTTTAAAATAATTTACAATCAAGCTAACCTGATTATCCACCTCCTGGTGGATTGTGGAGATCTTTAATCTATACTTGTAATATCTTTGAATTGGGCTGATTCTTTTCGTTTCGGTGAGCTCCATTCGTTACAGTTGGCCAAATGTGTTTTAAATTAGAATAAATATCTGGTAGAATTTATATCATAAAATACATAACACAATAATTAATGTCGTGGTTTCGAGGATACAGAGTCGCGGGAGAAAACTTTACACTATGCCATATGTCGTATACTCTACAAATAGTAGATATTTACTCGTCTACACAGTCTATTATAATCAGTGGTCGTGTGTGTATATTTTAATTATATTTCATTTATATAATTCAAGAACCCATAATAATTTTGGGATCGACCCAATTTCAAACGTCGTACAATCGGTAAACATATTTACAAAGATGGGTACACAGGTACGTAATTTCACGGCTGCTCGATCAAAGTCATACAACAGAGTTGCGTGAAATGTAAAAATACAACATTTACATTTTTATTCAAGTTTCTTGATATCGAAAACTGTAAATGCACATTTATATTTATATAATATATTATTTATGACTAATGTTAAAGAAGGACGGTGGGTTTTTTTGTTTTTCTTTTGTTTCTTTGCTCTACTTATCTTTTGCGTTTTTTAACCATTTTCATAAGGAAGGCTACCTAACTTAGAAGCGGAGTAAATGAGAAAATAAACTGCGCGAGCAGAGCCGCGGGCAAAGGCTGGTAATCAATATTGAAATAATATGTTTAATGAATAATTGGAACTCGGCTAATCATATTAGCAATGTGATAAAATTAAAAATATACTTCAAATACGTGATGTTGTATAAATGTTGTGAAACTTTAGCATTAAAAAGTTCTAATTAAATGAAACTATTAACTAATTCTAATTTCATATAAGTACATCTACCTAATACGTTAGCTCACGTCGAAGTGCAACCTACATTTCAAGAAATCAAACAAAATTGAAGCCAGATCCCAGAATGTGACCGTAGAGTGATTTTAAATAGATATCAAGCAAGAGTCGAAATGATAGTACCTTGAGTAAATATTAAAATACTAACCTTTACTGAGAAACATGAAAACACTAGAATAATTCACTTATTTCTTAAAATAAAAATATTTCTATGAACATTTTATTGATCATTATTATATGGGTTAAACACTCTTCATATTAACTTATCAATTACTATTCAAAAACTTTATATAAATTTTTTTAGCCGACACTGTATTTCATATAGTTATCCAATTACAGCCAAATGATGATGTTTAAGTTACGAGATTTGCTCAAATCTTGAATAAACTTTAAGAAATGTTGTTGAAAGATAGACTTCCATATACTTGATCGCTGAAGAAATACAAGGCATGAGGAAATATCTGCAGAGGATTGTCGCAATCTTGCTGATTACATCTATACATATAATAAAATTCTAACTGAGCCGAATTTGTACTTGAAATATTTCATGAAATAGACATTATTAACGATACAGAGGCCGAATCCATAGTTTTTGGAATTTTTATCTGTCTGTCTGTCTATCTGTCTGTCTGTCTATCTGTCTGTCTGTTACCGCATCACGAAAAAACCACTGCGGAGGGATTTTGATGAAATTTTGTATGATGATAGCTGGTTATCCGGATATACATAGAACTATAGAGAAATCTATACTAAACGTTAAAACGTAAGTAGGGACGAACCCGAGCGGAGCAAGGGTGAGTCGCTAGTGTATATAGTTTCGGAACTTCCCAAAGGAGAATTTGGAGGATTTCATGTCGTATTAATACAAAACTGCAGAATATGCGTGTTAACTGTTAATGTTTAAATATTAACACGTATATTCTTCAGTTTCAACTAACATTTTGTTTAAGGAAAAACATTCTCCCATATGTCCTTCAATGATCTGAACAGCCTATATAGATTAAAAGCCTAAAAGGAAAATCTCATATTCCTTAGCTCTTCTTGACTATCACGAATACCTGTAAGGTAATTTATACGTGTTTATGTTTTCATACGTGTTACATATGTAACTTTATTCATGACTTCGGTCGTTACGTTTTAAGGTAAGCACTACGTAGTTACGTTGTTAATAATTGTATTGTTTAAATGCTTTTCATTGAGTTCTGAATAATTTAAGATTCTACTATCTTTTTTAAGTATAAAAGTAAGATACCGCCTAATATTTGGAAACTCTAGTGACAAGTTCTTCGATTGCTTACCCTTAACATTTTTCATACAGGTCATTGTGTTTTACAAAAGGTAACGATAATGTTGAACATATTTTAACAATTTCTTAAGACTAACCCTTTAAAAGCAAAGATTACATCAATTTTTACAAAGAAAAAAATATTTACCGTCTAAAATGAAAGTTGGAAGCATTTTTGGCACATAATTTTTATTTATCTTAGCCGACATTTATGTTTTTGTTCTACACAAAGAGCTATAAATATTTATTCTCCTCTAAATATATGCGTTATCGCAAACATAAATATTAGCGCGGGCTGTAAAGATAGGCTACAATAAGGTTTTTATTTCAACAAAGAAAATTCCAAAATTTTAAGAGCTTATATCTTTTACGAGGGTCGGTATCTAGTGCTAAAGCGATCTAAGTATGACCGCATGTGTTTACTACGAGCCCGTAAAGGTTTTATAGTCCCACAAACTGTCTTCGCGAATGCTTTCATAGAAGGCCACTCAAGAGGCCTCGTAAAAGCCCGTACAAGTGCCTCTATAGAGCTAATTAATCCTCCTGGAATGGCTTACTTCTTTATTAGGTCTTGTTCATCCTCGCTATTTTAGTGTTATTGCTCCAGCCACATGTAATACTTGTAGGCTGAACGTAACCCAGTGATTCTTTTATGTCTGCTTGATATCATTTGACTGTGATTGTAGACATGCCTCATTTGACAAAAGCATATAGACAAAACTTAATTGAACATAGTTCATATTATTTTATCTATCTATACATATAATTAAATTGTAACTGAGCCGAATCTGTACATTAAATATTTTTTGGAAAATCTTATTGAAATAAACATTGTTATCGATACAGAGGCCAAATCTATAGTTTTTAGAATTTTTGTCTGTCTGTCTGTCTGTCTGTCTGTCTATTACCGCATCACAAAAAAACCACTGGAGGGATTTTGATGAAATTTGGTATGGTGATAGCTGGATGTCCAGATCTACATATTAAATACTTTTTACCGCGGGAAAATGTCTCATTTCTGAAAAAAAACCAAAAACTGCAATGTAAGAGTATTCTAATATGTAAAACCTTAGAATTTGGTTTTTGGTCATCTGAACCTAGGTGGCGCCGCGGGATATGCTTTTTTACTGCAGGAAAATATCTCATCTCTGAGAAATTTATACTACGAGTAAATGTTAAAATGTAACTAGCAGCGAACCTAAACGTAGCGAGAGTGAGTCGCTAATCATGAATAAGGTTATATACAAACACGTATAAATTACCTTACAGGTATTCGTGCTAAGAAGAGCTAAGGAATATGAGATCTTCCTTGTTGACTGGCGATATTTATGTTTTTGTTTCTATTATTTTACATTATGCAAGGTTCTGCACAATTGAATACATAATTAATACAAGTGTTATAAAAATAATTTAATCTATTTATTTTATTTATTTCGAATTACATTTCATTTATGTTTGCTTCGAAAAAGGTTGAAAAGATTGTTGTTATACCAAAACTTACTATTTTATAGCATATAATATTAAATTTAGTATAGATATTTTACATTAACTATCTGTTTTTTTGAATATATAAAAAGTATTTCTTAATCATACTTTCTACTAAACATGTGTACGCTTTTAACTAAAACGCACATGACACACTTCTCCTCGATTGATATAAGATCGGAATTAAGTAAAGTGAAAAGATGAGTTTGCATGGCATTGACACTGCAGAGAGCGTTAATAATAATAATAAATAAATAATAAATATGTTGGGATATTAACACACAGCACCATCTAGATCCATGGTAGGCTACGAGGCTTATGTTATGGATACCAGGTAGTTGATACACTACACATATATAACTTTAAATACATACATATTATAAATATAAACACCCATGACTGGAGTACAAACATTCGTGCTCATGACACAAATGAATGCCCCCAGTGGGACTCGAACCCGCGACCGCTGGCACAGCAAGTAGGGCCACTACAAACTGAGCCAAACGTGTCACAAAATAAAATAAATACTTGTTATTTAACATTACATTAAAAATAATATTAAATGCTTTCACATAAGGGAACAACAGAGTATAATCTATGTATAACATATATTTTAATAGTAACTCACCCTCGCTTCGCTTCGGGTTCGTCCCTAGACAAAAATAATTTATCCCACGGTAACCGAATATTTTTCCGGGATAAAAAGTAATATTTGTGCTATTCCAGACTATAATCTATCTCTGTGCCAAATTTCATCCGATTCCGTTCAGTCGTTCTGGAGTGCAAGATTAACAAACATCCATCCTCATAAATTTTCATTTATAATATTAGTATTGATGATAATTATTATGCCGTAATGACTTTACTTTTGTTGAGGCTCTGATTATTTAACCGCTGACTGCATAGCTTTAAGGAGTTAAAAGTACTCCTTTTCACTCCCTCCTATAAACTACAAGTAACAACGTCTCTACTCTAAACGATCCCATATTTTTGTAACAATATTTAAATACAAAGAAAACAAGCGCTGCTTATAATTTTGACTCAATAAATCGTTATAAAGAATCTGTCTGAGAATCCGGGAACTAAAGCTTTTACTTTTACGTTAAACCGCTACAAAAGCAGCTTAAAGCTATATCCATTTGGAATTTAATTAAACTTGAGGTGGTGTCAAGTTATTATTAGAAAAGCCAGAAGCGTCGAGTGGTATAAATTCTGTCTAAGGAGAATGTCACAAATGTTCTACGGTATTCACCTACTAATTTACATGATGATGTAAATACCTTACGCAGTTGGAAATGTCTATAAGTTTCAGTTTCTATATATTTTATGGAAATGAAAAGATTTACATATATATATATATATTACATATATATATATATATATATATATATATATATATATATAGTAAACGCTGATGATTGTGTATACAGTGATTAGCTACGTAAAAACGCTGTTTATCGTCAGGATGCCGCACACAGGCTCTGTGCGCCGCCTCGGATATGAGAGACCAGTATGGGTTTTCACAAAGAACTTTCGTAGAGTGTCGTCGGCTGCGTACATCGTAACACCGGACGTTGCTTACGGCGTTTCTGTACGGTTTATCCATAACCTAATATTCTAAGTATAGTATTTATAGTACGACTTAGTATTTTTTAGTAACAGCCGTAGTGATTAATATAATATGTATATTTACATATTATAAATATATAATTTAATAAATATGTAAAACGACTTAGATTACGCATAATTTTGTTCAACTGCCTCGGTGGTGTAGTGGCTAGCATGTACGGCTGCACACCCGGAGGTCCTGGGTTCGAGTCCCGGGTCGGGCCAAGTTTAGTTATTGAGTCTTCCTGTATAGTAAGTATCAGTATCAGCCCGGAGTTGGGAAGATGGCGGTGTTTCACCCCCGTGCCTCGGAGAGCACGTAAAGCCGTCGGTCCTGCGCCTTAACTCTCACCGGTCGTGTCGAGTGGTCGTCCCACCGGAGTATGAGAGTGATAGGAATAGAGAGTGCACTTGTGTCTGCCCGTACACTTGCGCACTATAATATTTCCTGCGCAGTTGGCTAATCTCATTGAGATTGGCCGCCGTGGCCGGAATCGGCTAGGAGAACATCATCATCAATTTTGACTGATAAATGACAATTAAATACGTTTCAAAACACCTATTATATTTTTTTTATAATATAAAAATAGTTGTTTTTTATATATTTCCTGAATATGATATAAAGTCGTGAGTGTATAAACATTAAATGTAGGCAAAACGGTAAGAGAAGTATTGAATGATATACAATTGTTAGTAAGCAGAAGATAACAACAATATCGAATATCTTTGAAACTCAACGAAAATGTCCTATTTGATGAAATCCAGAGATGTTGCGTTTATGTAACATTTCTCGACAGATGGAAACTTATCTAACTTGAATAATGAAGATATTGCTCTCAATACTATATTGAAACATTATACAGGAAATTAACAAATGTATACTCGCTTATATGTACATACCAACATAAAATGGAAGCGAAGAGATATATATATATATATATATATATATATAATATGTTGATAACATACATTTATTTGATTATGAAAACACAAACAATATGTAGTTTTTACACACAATTTCGTCAGCCTATTTTTTTTCTGATGTTAATGTCCGGAATGGCTTTACCGTCTTTAATGCGACTATCGCTAGTAGATATATACTCGTAGTTTAATCCAAATGGATGTAGACTACTTTTTACATGTAACAAAGAAAAGCTCCCGCGACTTAAAAGACAAGAGAAAAACAGTTGTATAAGTTTTGACAGGACGGAACGGATATATCATTTGTAAAATATAGATTCCTTTTAAACTTTTAGGTACTTAATCAGTTACGTTTTGTATGATATTAATCAATAAATATATGTATATTTTATTAAGTGATTTCTCAAAACATGCAAATCATTTTTATTTTCATACGAAATAAATATATTTCCGAAAATCTAAAAAAGTACTCTTTTGAACGACTGTATGTATGGGACTTGTCAAAATGATTAAAGTGAGCCCTAATTCGAGGGTTTTACTAATACCTAACAATGAAAGGTTCCTCTATCTGTTCATCATCACATCAACTCGATGGTATTCAGTTACCACCTTAATTAAACACGACGTTCGTAATGCCAATATATCTAACTAAACTATTTTCAATAACAAATTAAATACTTGCCTATTCATTAGAAGCAACAATTGTATAAAATTCAATAGAACGTAAAGCGACCCATTGATTTACTTTATTTCGATTAAAAGCATGTTTAATTTTTCTTTATTTTCCAGACACAAAAGGAAAATCTCAATAAATTGATTACTTTGTAGCAGTAATTACGTAAGGTAGCAGGTGCCAGTTCGTATTGGTGTTGTCATTCCAATTCCCTGTCATCCCTGTTTCCCTCGCATTATTTGATTTTTTTGCAATATTCCCTGGATATATGAGATGTCATCACCGAGCCTAACGGTGTGTGAACTGATCGTATCTAAGGAGTTTACATATTTATAGATACGTTTAACATAAAGTATTTCTTATCTGGCTTCTTCTATACATAGTATTCGCCTGTCTGTTTCTCCGTTTACTTCTAAACCCCGCAGCGGATTTTGATACGGTTTTCACTATCATGTAGACATTTTCTTCCGAAAGGTTTATATGTATTATACCTGCATATTATAATATAGAAAAGCCGAGAATTTCAAAGATTTGTAATGATAGCGTATAAAACATGTTTTTTGGGGGCTACATTGCTACCGCAGGCTAAATCATACGAGATATATCAAAATTACCTACTACGGAATTGTATATCTTAAAAAGGTCAATAGAAAAGTCCGCGACGGTATACATATGTCTATATCCTAAGTATAACACACAGTAACCATTTTTATTTAGATATTAACAAATAAAGAGGTTTTACGAAGCGATATTAAACAATACATGATAAATCATTATACAATTAAATACGTTATAGTGATTATAGATAAAACTATTTATTTACGTCTAATTTTATTTCCTCATAAATAACCTATAGTACATTAGCGTAAGTATGATTAGGTACATTTTATATAGTTGAAAATAGTTATTATAAGCGTACCTTAGGAGATAAACACATGCTATCGCGGACTTTTCTGCAGGCTTTTTTAAGACCTACAATTTTCTAGTATATTGTTTTGATATATCTCTAAAGATCTAGCCAGCGTTGACCATGCAATAGTACGAAAACAGTTTTTTTGACAAAACACCGTCTAGGCTCAGCCTTTTTATACAAAATATTTACAATTTATGTACACAATACTTTCTCGTTTATTGCTCTTTCGATTATTTAAAAACTACATCAAAATCCGATGCGTGGTTTACAAGAAGTAAGCGGCGAAACAAACCGATGCAGACAGCGACTTTGTTATACTACAAAACTTTACTTTTATATACTACTAGCATTACCCGCGGCTCCATCCGCGTTCAGAGGACCAAAAACCGAATTCTTAGGTTTTACATATAAGTATACTCTTACATTGCAGTTTTTGTATTTTTTCTCAGAAATGAGATATTTTCCCGCAGTAAAAAGTATCCTATATGTTGACCGGGATAACCAGCTATCACCATACCAAATTTCATCAAAATCCCTCCGGTGGTTTTTCTGTGATGCGGTAACAGACAGACAGACAGACAGACAAAAAATCTAAAAACTATATGTTATTTCAATAAGATTTTCCAAAAAATATTAAATGTACAGATTCGGCTCAGTTACAATTTTATTATATGTATAGATGTATAGATAGATAACTGAGCAATTATGACAAATACAATTTTTTTTGTAGGTAACATCCAATAACTCGTTTTTACCTACATCACAAATGTCACATAAATATGTATTTATGTATGTATGTACCTGGGTGTTTTATATCAAATCTTAATCGCATTTCTGTGAAATAAACCTTTTACAAACGGTCGTAACTAATTTATGAGCAAATCAAACTCTAAAATTGGCTTTAATTCTATCTTTAAACATTTTATAAAGCTTAATAGACTTCATCCCTTTTATTTGAGTGCCATTGAAATATAGTGCCTCGTAACTCTTAATCAATTTAGTTACAATAATAACGTTAATACATCTATAACTTATATTTTATGATGATGCTGTTAGGTTTTTTTTTTATATAAGAAGCCAACAAGGCAACAATCTTTGATTACACCGTCCTTCTTGTACGAATATATCTTATTTACATGTAAAAACATTACGGACTTTAAGTAAGATATTTTTTTTAAATTAATCTTAAGGCCGTGAAATAACACAAAGCAATAACAAATTATAATACAGACCAACCTTATTTTTTGCGATTTACACGAGTAAATTCTATGATAGTTTTAGAGCGAGAAGTCATTATAGGGTACGCTATATAATCCCACAATCTACTTGTACGCGATATTCTTTTATATTACGAGTACTCGTATAACCGTGTCATTCACAAATACCCCTTTAATGTATTTCAAATCGAAAAATGTTTCATTAACGGGGATTGTCACTTGTCAATTTTCGCACACTCATCCCAGCACCCTCGTCCGTTGACATGTATTATCAACATCCATATAAATTGTTGAGAGCGAAAAATGAGTGTTTGTCATTCACCATTCGTTAAGTATATTGTAATTTGAATGAAAAGTTTAAATATTATACTTTTTGTTTACGTTTATTTTCTTAATCGAATTAGAAAAAACAGCGTAATTTACGTGTTTTTTTTTCTCTACCTTCTAGTAAAATTCGATCCGAATATAGTATAGTGGTTATATGTACTTGTACATACGTAGAATGAAGATTTTTTCTATACAAAAATAAGTAGGTAAGCTGTTTTATTTATTTGAGCTTTATTTACATCAAAGAAGTGAAAACCATAAGGAAGATTTGATACAAAAATGTTTTTTAAGGAAAGCTCTAGGAAAAACGATTTAAGTTGTATATAAACAACACAGTCGGCCAGTGTAAACACTATTTCGGTAGGCTTATGTAAATGTTCCACTTGAGTGCGTGTAGCAAAGAGAGAAAAGAAATTAAATATTTTATATGAGTACAACCTCTCAATATGTGGTACTTAAATCTATACTAATATTTTAAAGATGCAGAATTTGTTTGTTTGTTTGTTTGTTTGAATGCGCTAATCTCAGGAACTACTAATCTAATTTAAAAAAAATATTTTTTGCATTAGATAGCCCGTTTATTAAGGAAGGCTATAAGCTGTATATCATATAGTATGTAATCTATTATTCCATACTGACCGTTAAAACGTATCTAGTGAATCACAAGTTTACTAAATTTGTAATAAATCTATGTCTTTCTAAATAAAAAAAATACTGCCGGATTGAGAATCTCCTCCTTTTTGAAGAAGTCGGTTGATAATAAAATGCTATTCGTCTGTAAGCTCGTCACTTAAAAGTGGCTTTACCGATATGACTGATTTTTATTTTAAAATGTTCATAATAGTCCGAATAAATATTTTTGGGAAAATAATAGAACGGGTTTCGTGGAAAATTGGGTTATTTGGAAAATCTAAAAGAACTCAAAGATCACAAACATAATTGAATGTTGAAAGGCAACGTCTAACAGGTTAGCTTGTTTTCCATTACTATGTATGTTTGTTTTAACGTTTGTCCTCTACACGTTCCTAAATAATTTATTTGATTGAAATTTAGTGTGATGTTCCTGAAATGATGAATGATCCTGTTGTAAAAAAATAGTACAATGGTAAACTGTATAAACTGTAAAAAAGTAACATTTCTAGCTCCAAACGTAAATAAAATATGAAAACACTTTACAACTGAAAGCAATCTAGTGATGATAACAGTTTATTAGAATGTGTTTTACCTGTGTTTCATGAATGATTTTATCATTTATATATATATATATATATATATATATATATATATATATATATATATATATATATATATATATGTCACAAACACACTTTCTGAATATATAGATTGAATGGTAACAGATTACGTACAGACATAAAAGCCAATGCAATGTTGTTATGGCGTTTTGAGTATCAATATAACCGAAGCCTTTTCTCTTTTATTGTATTTATATAGCTATGTATATATGAATAGTAGGTATAGTAAGAAATTAATATGATAATTATGTGCCACCGTTCTTTTTGGTAGAAAAATATTAAATATTTGCGAACGAGCTGAAATGCGAAGAGTGGCGCAGAGTAGGTACATATAGACCGCTCTTAGTTCAAATATAGCCTTAAAATTACATTATCCAATTACTTAACGTAGGGTTTCTAGCTCTACAAACTTGACTTGCTCTATGTAATGAATTGCGAATAATTTTTAAATATTCTATTGAGATAGAATACTTTGTGCGTAACAGACTTGGCGTTTTTTTCTTCAGGGCCCCAACTACACTACGTGTATTTTTGAATAATTTTCACTTTGCTCATATCTTGTGGAGTATTCATTGATATTATATGGTATCTAGTACATACTTCTTATTTTCCCTTGGCATATGTACCTATTTAATTCTAATCTAACCTTGAAAAAAATGTACATAAAACAGTGCAAAACCTTAGTAGAGATTACAAAAGTTTTATCCACCACTTAAGACGTAAGCTTTAAGGTCACCTTGCTTGTCTTGGCCATATATAAATTATTTAGGCAAATATAGTACATACATTGCCGCTTTCATTTTCAATACTATAATTTATTTCATATATATTACTAAATGTGTAGATATATTTCATGTATGTACTTTTCAGTTACTCATAATTACCGGATTATATTCTTTATTTATTAGAAGTATTTTATGTTTATCTCTTTAAACAAATCGGAAAATTGAACTAAGCTTTATATGTAAGCTTAAGCTGTATATGTATATGTACATATCTATCTTGGGATATAGAATAAAAGTTGTAAAGTCATAATATGATTTGAGTCCGACGAATACTCGCGTTCCGTCCGTCGTATACAAATTAATTTACCGTCATGCGTGTCATTTACAATTTTCATTAATATATGTAGATTACAGATTATTCTATTATGCATGCAAGTAGCAATATCTATGTCGTAATTCTATTGTACGATAATTCCTTTTTGAAGCTGCATCGAACTTACATAAAAATAAGCTTTTAAATAGGGATGCGCCGATACGCACTTCAACCGATACGATACCGATATCGATGCGGACACTGCAGGTTTCTAAAGTAAAAAACTGTGGGTTTAGAATAGAAAATAAAGAAACAAACGGCATTACTTACATCACCCCTTTAAGGGATGATTTTCGGGATAAAAAGTATCCTATGTCCTACCCAGAGTGTCAAACTATCTTCTTACCAAATTTCATCTAAATCGGTTCAGCAGATCCAGAAATTACTCCCTACAACCTCACAAACTCACAAACTTTGCCTCTTTATAATATTAGTATAGATAAAACCTTGTCGCGAGTTTTACCTTTGTAGATAAAGAAGATCACATCATATTTAAAATTATTCACAGTCAAAAATTCAACAAGTCCAGAAGCAAATAACTCGCAATTTGATCATGGTGTGAAAAAACGCAACCCTCGGTAATCCTATAAGTGCAATGGGTTTCAATCCGATTATGTACTAACGTGCACCGTGACGTCCATTAAGCCAGACCACAGCATCTATGTATATAGAATTATATTTTGAACGATCGTTAGTTTTATTTCTTACTATCTTTTGCCCGCAGCTCTCTCTGTTACGAGAGTAAAGTACCCTATCATGTCATCTCTCGTCCGGTTCCACTAGGCGCAAGTGAAAGTCTCGTTTTATCGCTCCGATGTATAATTATCGGATGCAAATTGGTAAACCGACAAAATATTATGTTTATATGTACTCGTATATATTGATTTATAATTGTGCTCTTGGTTATCGTATAAACTATATAAGATTTAAAATAAAAAACTTTGTGACGGACATAGAAGCCGTCTAAAATATTAATTTATTTTATATTAGTTTTACTTGATTGATTAACATCATTGTACAAGTTTTCGCTCGCGGCTTTGCATGCATTCTTTACATCTATAAGAAGTAATGTGTTCATAAAAATATAAGTAATCTCTATTTGGAATTTCATTCAACATCGTTACAGGGTGTAGAATTAACAAACATATACATAAACTCATCATAGTAAGTAATTTGATAATAATTTAAAACCAATGTTACGAGTAAAAATATGCCAAGTTTAACTTACATTTTGTTTTAATATTTTACACAAGTGATTTTTATATGTTTACGAAACTTGCATATAAATAGTACATAATAACTCCAACACTTTATGGCACTTGATAGAAAATTTCTATTAGTATGGTAGCAGGTGTGGTGACACAACTTTACCGTCATCTGCTGTCATAAATACGCTGCGCTTAAATTATATTAAACCTAAACCCGAGGTAATCTTTCCCCGTACAATCTCATATACATTTTTAATTAGCAAGTTGTGGTACATTTTAGTTTTCTATTTTCCGTTGTATGATGTATCTAGGATGAAAGGAATTGAGTAACGGTTCCGACATCGTGCGCTGTCTTAGGTTGCTAAACAATATGGTATCTTCGTAAATGTATACTACAATTTTCAACTTAGGTTTCTCGTTCCACTTGTTACTCACATCCTGGTGGTCGTCTATATAATATAATAATAGCAATGCGTAATTATACTGATTAAGTATAACCTGTGTATAACTTTACAAATTAATTATTTTGTATAAGAAATGTTTTATTTATTTTTGATACGTTATTAAAAACTGAAATTCGAAAATATTAAATTTTACAAACAATCTCTTATCGTCATATTTTGAGCGCTCTAGATGATATACCTATAGAAGAATAGTCGTAGGTGTCGCGCAGTTATCTCCTGACCTGGTTGAAGGGTTTCGCGGCATTATATCTCCGAATCGCTCTTTGGGTTCTGAAAAGGTTTCATAAATGGAAAACGCGATGTGAGATCATATTTTTGTATAGCGTTGCGTAGTTCATTCCAACTTAACAGAAAAGGATTTATAAGGCAATATTAAACCTTGTTTACAAAACATATTGATATATTTTTATTTTACAAAAAATATTTGTATGAATACTCTGTTAATCTATACTAATATTATAAAGCGGCAGAGTTTGTTTGTGTTTGTTTGTTTGAACGCGCTAATCTCAGGAACTACTAAATCGATTTGAAAAATTCTTTTTACATTAGGTAGCCCGTTTATTTAGAAAGGTTATAGGCTATACATGTATATAAATGTCAACAAATCGGGCAAACTTCCATACGTAATTGTAAAGGGAAGGGTGTAGGGACGAACCCGAGTGATGCGAGGGTGAGTCGCTAGTGTAACCAATATTTTTATAGTGATAGAAATGTATTAAATAATTTAGTCGATGTCCTATTTTCTGCAAAGCTCAACGAATTCAAACTTGTTACCGTTCTATGAATTCGTAATGCCTTTGGATCGGGCGATACAATAACGAGTTCTATAATGTAGCGATACTCAAGTGCTAACTATTTGCTTTGCTTTACAAATGTTGAATTCCAGCTCTTTGTTCCTATTGTTGAGTTTACTTACAAAGTTGAATACCTAAAGAGGTATAACAGTTCGCCCACATAGTTTAAAAAAGAACTAATATATTAAGTAACACAAACCCTTTTTTTTTTAACGTTGGGAAATGCATTTACGCACGAGGTGTGGGACTCACCGGCAAAGCCAGTACTACCCACTAAAACCCAACAAAGCCTTCCCCCGTCTTAATAGGGCGTCGCAGGATCGCTTACGCATTCAACTACGACGCCCCGACGGCAGGTCTGCCGAAGCAGACCACAACAACCATGGGGTAGCTCCAAGGTCCATTCTGCTATCAGAGAAGTACCAGGAGCAACCCGCATGCTACACCGTCCTCCGAAGTGGGCCACCTCCCTGTGCGTTTCTTGGCTTCGCGCCCGGCTGTATTGCCGGGCACTACTGAGACCTCTCCCCCCACCACAACAAGGTGAACGCACGTTGGGGGGGACGTAACACAAGCCCTGTTAAAACACTAGTGAGTGCAGAATTTCCATACATGTTTCAGCTACCTTATTTTATTGGAATATAATATTGATCATGATTTGTCAATAATGTCGATTAAAACTTTATCATTATACTGTATTAAAAGGGAAAAAGAGCTGGTTTTGGAACTACTAGGTCATGTGCTCTATGAGGAAAATTTCATATACCTATAAGGCTCATAAGATAAATGGCTTGGCAGTCTAGTAAGTAGCGCTAAGCTCATCCTGGCAGTATTTGAAAAACTTTCAGGGCCCGTGCCTTGACCAACAAAGCTAGAGTATCTATCGTTGCCAAAAATGCAGAAAATATATTACTAAGTGTATCTATACATTTTTGGCTAACCTTTCTTGTTCTTGAGAATTCAAGGACAAAAGTTTTAAAACTTATAAAGACTTGGATTGTTACCAAGATTTAAATTGATCTTGTCTTGTTAGTCATTCAGTTATATAAGAAAAAGATGTATTTTTTTTCGTTTTCGTGCAAAGTAAAAACGTCCTCTAGTGAAAAACTTCGCCCAGGGATGTCAAAGAAGGCTTAATAATTAAAATTATGAGATCAAACTATCAAGATTGACGGGTACCTTCTGAAGTATTGAAACGATGTTATGTAAGAAATACGATAGACTTTATTCTCATAATATGTATATTATAATATATTCTAATAATATTAAATAAACAATTCCTTACATATAAATTTATTTCGTGTATCTCGGAAACAACTCTAACGATTTGGATCTAATTTTGTATTTAGTTAATCTGTTGCTTTTTAAGTTTATCTACATAATATATTATTATTCTGAAAAAATATTTCACAAAAATATTTTTTTTATAACGAATTATTTCTGTCTTGTCTTTTTTTTGTCTGTTCTCATGCTGACAATGTAATATGGCGCCATCTCGTAAATTTTTGTTGTAGGTACTAGGTATTTATATTGTCGCCAATGAATGATAAATTGATAACTGAACGGGCGTACAGCGAACGTAGCTCGGTTGCCCACGTACTGATCAATTTAGAGAAAGCAATAATGTGGCTCAATTCAATATAAGAGGTTAAAATATGTGTGTGCGCTCATGTACGCACATAAGAAGATATACTTCTTTGTTTTTTTAAAGCATTTAAATAAAAGTTAGTTTTCTTCAATTCTTTTTTTTAGTTTTTATTTTTTTTTCTTTGATTTGATATTCATATCATGGGGGAACAATAATAAAATAAAATCAAGTTTTTGGTACAAGGTCGACATTTGGAGATAATCCAAATAGCTCGATGCTAAACTCTATTTAGTGCACGAACAATAGACCTAATAAAGTACCAATAGAGATATATTTTTTCATGAACATATCGTATTATATTAGAAATAAAACATAGAAATATACTAGGTACCTACCGTATCGAAAATCGAAACATAAGTACACACATAGGATTTCCGAAATTTCTATCACGTTATAATGTTTCTAACTACATATTCTGAAGTTGGTAAGAAGCATTAAAATCCTATTATAATAAAAATAATTACGGCCATTACGACCTGCCGTTTAAACATTTAACTTGTCAGTACCGACATACATATAAGTATGTATATATACTCGTATATATCGCAACTCGTTAGTCAGTGTATAAAATAAATAATAGCAGTTATCTCACACTTACAACAATTATTAAAAAAAGTATCTTATGTAACTTATAACCTACTGAACTACATGCTGCGTAATATTTGGTGCGTGAAGTGTGAATGAAGTGTATAAAATTTGATGTTACAGGTGAAATTATGTTTTAGTACAGCGACTTAAAGTTGATATTGGTAATAAAGATTTTTTTGTTATTTTTAACACGCCTTTAGCTTAATTTAGTTTTGTTCACGTATCTTGACGTAGTTACGTTGCTCTCTATTTATATGTAAAGCTTAAATGTATGTAGGTAGAATACAAATTGTAGAATCTATGTGTCTATAAGTAGGCAAAGACAAAACCGTTCAGTACCTTTTTCTCCTCTGTTTGTCAACAGATTTTCTTTTTTTTTTTGGTTTAGTAGCTGCTATTGACGAGCATAGGTAGTCAATACAAAAATAGAAAAAAAAAATAAAGATTATATTTGAATTTCGACCACTAGACACCACTAAGAATATTTACTATCATACCCTGTTAAATGTTTAATAATAATAAAAATATACCATGAGTGTTAAGTATTAGTTGAACGGGCTTAGACAAGATGACATTCTATAATCGTCAATGCTTTAATAGAAAAAGCTAAAATTTGTATGCTACTAACATTGCTATATATTTTGACCGACTTCAAAAAATAACAGATATATAATTTGTCTGTATTGGTTTTCCTCGCCAATCGTGGATAGATTTTCAGAATTCTTTCTCAAGAATTTTGTTGAATAGTTGCCTTTAAGCGATTTTGCAGTCACAGAAAAAGTGTAATACAGGCAGTCCTCGACTTACGTCGTTTCGATTTACGTCATTTCAAGTTACCTCGAACAATGTTTTGATACTATTCCTCAAGCATACGTCATTTGTTTCGATTTCCGGCATAGGAGAATTCACTTGTCGCAAGGTCAATGTCCGTTGATTGTGGATTACTTATTAAAGTTTTATAATAATTATTAAAATTAATAACATACAAATACCAAAAAAAACTAGCAATTTCATAAGTGCATATATAATTATTTTAAGAACTTACTTTTGATAATAAAGTATGTATATCCTTTGTTATAAATGCAGTTTTTTCTTTAAATTTCGAGTCCGTATGGATCCTAACCCTTGAGTTTTACATGTAAACATATGAAAAAATATGTCTCGACTTACGGCGTTTCGATTTACGTCGCGTATTTCGAGAACCTAACATGCCGTAAGTACGAGGACTGCCTGTATTTTTACCGCTATTTGTTGTTTAAAAAGAGTATTTACTATTTTGGGGAAAGAAGTAGATGGTAGGGGACGAAATTGAAACCATACAGTTTTTAATTTGAGTGTTCGACCGGCATATTTACTTTATTTTGTATTTTTTTCGGTACGCATAGCCTATTTATGGGCCCTTGCACATCGTGCAAAAGGTGCTTAAGTAATAATAATTAACTTAAATCGAATTGTGATATTATTTGTGACAAATGCATGTCGCTTTTTATTCCAACGTGGAACACCGTAAAGTTATAAAAAAAAACATTGCCTATCATTCCTAGAATCATTCGAATACAAAACTCACTGAAACGTGAAATAAATTGAAAATATGCAAAAAAAAACAACGATAGTTGTTCCAATGTTTTGTTTATAACGAAATCGCAGGATCGATATTACTCGTCCACATTGCAGTTTGAAATTCGACAAACGAAATTTATACCCTAACTTATAGAATACGTAAGCGTAAGAGTAAACGGTTAAGCGTTCTGCTAAATTTCTAGCAAGTGCAAGTTTAAGCGATGGCCTCGTTCGCATTCGAGCCTAATTTGCATACATTCCGAACTAGATATCAAGAGATTCTCGAGCTACAATCGTATCATCTGATTATCGATCAGATGCAAATTCAATAGGGTCTTACATAATTCCAGTGTCCTGAGCAATGAAAATTACTGGTGTTTTAATATTAAACTATTAAATATTAATTTAATATTTTACAATTTAAAATATTATAAGGTTGTATCTTTTTGCTTATTTTTATAGAACTAATTTTATTTATTTATTTAAACTTAGGAATGAACTATAGGTTAAAATATAAGACAAAAATAAACACTTATTTTCGTCAGACGTATGCATTATATATATATATATATATATATATATATATATATATATATATAATATATATATATATATATATATACACAAGGAAATATTCGAAAAAGTGTTATAAAAACTAATATAATAAATACTTTATACCATGAACGAATTGTGGCTAATTCCTTCATTCTTTATACATATTTATATTTATAAACTAATAGTTATGCTAGTCGCCCTTGATTATTGTACGTCTCAATGGTTTTTTACTATTAAATTCCATATAAGCAAATCCATGGTAATCACCTCCTATACACGGTAGAGCAATAAATTGCCATAAATGATAAAAAGAAGCTACAAACAAAGTTATTCAAACCGATTAATAAACAGTGAGACGTCTCCACTTGATATTTTTATAGTTATATAATGTTATATATGTTATACATATATGTTCTAACAAACATATTTCTTGTTTACTCAACTTTATTTTGTAAAGATTTTAATAATAATGAAACAATATAGTATTTAAACATAAAATCAAGGAACGGCTCTGATTTCAACAGTGAACAAAGTTAGTTGGGCGATAATGAAATTAAGCTGCACCGAAAATAAATTGTATGTTAAAATTCGCTGTATAAATCTACTGTGCATAAATTATTTCTCACGTTTTATATCCGAATTTTATTATAGTTATTTACACGCTATTCCCTAATGAACAGATGGTACGCGCAGATGGTAGTTTTAAGTTTTCACATATTTTATTATAATATATTAGACTTTAACCTATAACCGATGGGAAACAGTGACAATAAAACACTCGCCACTACACCACAGCTATCTTGGTTTATAATAAGCAGTTTAAAGTACCTACAATATTAAAGTTCGAAAGTAGTCAGAACTTTGAAGTTTTAGTTACTTATAATAGAACAACTATTATAAGTAATATATTATATATTACTAGTGTTTAATAATAACGTTTTGTTATGAATTTTGTTCTTTGCATTAAATGTTGATATTATAAAGCTTAAAATAAACATATCTCCACGCTATATCCTAAAGATACATCTAGTCAGGTTTCTGCAGTTACTTTCTTAGTAAAAAAGTACAATAAATGTTATATAATGTTTAAAAGGTATCATACAATTAATTAATCAATATTAATTAAATATAGGTAATAAAAACCCCGATGAAATAACAATTAATTACGTACCCGTCTTTAATATTTGCGATGTACAGTGGTACTCGTAGCATGAAAAGCTTCACTTTGAAAGCTACAGAATTTACAATTACTCGCAGATACTCCAGTGAATGATTTTAATGAAAGCTTTTTTTCTTGTATATAAAGTATATATCTGATTGACATATCATTAATTTTATGACTGCACTAATAACCGAATGAACCAACGACCTCTGGCAAATTAAAATGTACAAGCAATCTAAAATACACGAATATTAAAACTTTAATTTAAATGTATTTAAGTTTCGTTTGTTGTTGTATTTTACGTATTGTTATTCTTAGTGCATATTAGTCGTAACCGCTACGTTAGGCAGTATTTTCGTATTTACTCAAGTCTTTGATGTCGGTTCTGTTGTTCTATTTACTCTAACACAACAAACTGGACTTCTGAACAGCGACAAAGTCGTAAGTGAAAACGTTTAAACATTTGAGTAAGCTCATGTTTGCTAATGGAAGTGAAGAATTAAAGGAAAAGATTTTTTAATTAAGATATTTCTTGAAAGCTTTCGTATTTTTATTTTTAAATATTCAACATATGAATAATTTATTTAAACGTTAACAGACACTGAGCTTTTAAATAATAAAGAGACTAAAGCAGTAGGCGAATTTAGAATCGTTAAAGTAAATTGTACTACACCTACTCAGTTGTTTTCACTGCGATCTGCTGCAACTTGCTCAGTAATTAGCATTAAGCCCCAAGCCTAGTCCAGCCACTAATATAAACTCCCTGAGAATGCCGAACTTTGTAGACAGGTACTTAGGACTAAGCAGGATGAACGGACAGGCGTACGCTGTCCAATAACTCCAATATATGTCGCCTATTTAATATGTTGTACGAATTATGGCTAGAAATAAATTAATAGTTAATGTCAATAATTGGAAAATTAATTATTACATTTTAATATGTGTACATGTCATATTTAACACCTCCAGGTAAATTTCTAAGAAATTAATTAAAATTCTAAGAAATCTATTGTTAACTGACACGCCGGCGTGTCTGCGGTCGTGGGGGGATTAATTAACGTGGATTCGACTTCCGTGTATAGTAAATTTTTGTATTGATAACACAAACACTAACTGTATAATGTTTCGATGTAGATTTAGAATGAGTCGAAAAAGTCTCGTTTTACTAATAAGAGAAATAAAATAAGGCTATAAATAAATATTGACATATAAACAGATTATCTGATTTTAAAAAGTTTCAGGAGAACGAAATATTTTCTTAAATTTGACTGTGAAACGTAATTAAGTTTCAGTTGCTTAACTTACCCACGTTAATGAAATTAGCCGCAATCAGAGCTCGGCAACATCACTATACACTATACAGTATACACTCGTAATATAATATACAACGGGACTCGTTTCTGTAAAAGGCACAGCAAATAATTACAGCAAGTCTTTATTTTTTAGTTTTTTTTAAGATTTCAAAAGGAGGGTGTATTTTTTCTGTATGTTATGCGTACATACGATATCTTCACTAATTGTAAATCGTTTTTAATATTTCTTAATAAATAGGTTATTCCTCAAGATGGATAGGAATACATAGTACCAAACGTATTAATAAATTAAAAAAATAAATCACCCCTAATATTGGAGTAATTTATTTTAAGTCATTTTAAAGTAAATGTACCTTTTTAGTACTTATTTTTACTTTTCTGTATCATTAGAATATATACTTTAAATGAAATCGATTTAGTAAAATATCAAACAGATCATGAAATTTGAAATGAAAACGATCAATAGGTAAAGATAGATTTGTTTCTTTATTTGTAAAATATATATCGTTTAATAAGACCGATAACATTCATGTTAAAGCTTACATAAAAAATTGATTTTTTTATTTCGTTTCAAGTCCATGTTCGTAATATGTGAATTGGTTATACAACATCTGAAGGGAATCGGAACCCAAGTATTTGGTCCACTGTAAAGGATAGATTCCTCACATTCACAAACATGAGCCTCAGAAAAAGGTTCCCAATATCTAAAGGACACAATGAATAAACAACAGCTGTTGCCGTCACTAGAACACGACACGGTACTCGGCAGGCATACCTAAATATTCAATACTCACAGGTAGACAATATATTTGCATGTTATACTTATTTATATACATATATGCTCTTTGATACATGAGATCATATTATCTGACTAGCATTATAAACGCAAAAATTTGTGTGTACGTTTGTGCCTCCTGTACACATAAAAGTCTGGACAGATTTGGATGAAATCTATTACACCTGATAGACTTAGACCAGGAGTAATACATAGGCTACTGTTCAGCTCCGAGTGGGGTACCCAAGCGAAGCGAGGGCAAGTCTCGTATAAAATAATATAACAATATGTACTTTATTTTCATTGCTTTAGCATTTTTTTTTTAAATCGGTGATAGGTTATTTTATGCATTATTATTATACATTAATATTTTAGTCATTTTAGTAATCTATACATTTTAGTAATCTATAAAATATTTGTTTTTGATAAATCCGAAAAGGCTTTACTCACACATATATTCGTTTACTTGGTTTTTATCGTTGGTACAATTGCTCAGTGCCCGTCGCGTGTTAATTTATAATTTACTGTCTCGTACGAAGCAGATTGTGTTTATAAATTTATAAAAACCTTAACCAAAAAAAGCAATAACAATTGAATTCACACAATTATCTTCCGCATTAGTTACTGTTTTCGCGAATCTGTTTCTTCGCAGTACTTTTTCAAATTCTATTCTTATATAAGTTACACTTCTCTTTATCCTAAATTACTCTCGTATCCTTAATTACTTTTGCATTTTACGTAAAGCCGGTTTAATCACTGTGAAAATGAAAATCCTGATACCAATGTCCGGTCACAGGCCACAGCAACCATTATCATCGGGACGAGCAGTCTGCCCGGGAGATAATAAAAGTGTGCGTGTTCCGAAGCACGAGTGCAATCTCTATTTTTTTTACTCTCGTAGTCCAGTGGGACGGAAGTTCAATACTACCGGAGATAAATTAAGCTCAGTACCGACTTCTTTATGTAGCCTCACCAACTTCCCCACTCCGTGACAACACCCATAATGAAACAAAATTGAAATAAAAAGGAAATAAGAGAAAAAGGATTTAATCTATACATATAATAAAATTGTAACCAAGCCGAATCTGTACTTTAAATATTTTTGGAAAAATCTAATTGCAATAGACATTATTATCGATACAGAGGCCGAATCTATAGTTTTTAGATTTTTTGTCTGTCTGTCTGTCTGTTACCCCATCACGAGAAACCCACTGGACAGATTTTGATGAAATTTGGTATGACGATAGCTAGTTATCCGGGTCAACATACAGGATACTTTTTACAGCGAGAAAATATCTGAGAAATCTATACTAAAAGCGTAAACGTAAACGGAACCCGAACGCGGAGCGAGGGTGAGTCGCTAGTAGAGTATATAGATTTTATATGTTATTGTAGCAGTCCATTGTGAACGTATTTTACGCCAATGGACGCCTTTTTTCCTTGAAAATGTCCCATTTAAACTTTTAATTATATTATAGATGGTGAAAACTTAGGTAATAAGTAATAATAAAATTCGGAACTATTACAAGAAATAGTTGAAACTATTTTAATTAAACCATAAAGAAAATGTATAATGGGTACTTAAAATTAAAACTGAACCGATTAAAACAATCTTTGCAATGTGTGCTGCAGATGGGGACCAGTCCGATAACTATAATGAACAACTCGAACTCTGCTAATTGGATTAATGCGTATGAAGCAACGAGAAGCGGCAATTAGAACGTCTAAACGCTAATAACAGCCCTCTCATATATTTGCATTACAAATAATTATTTTAATACACCTGTAAGACACGTTATTATAATAATTGTTTAATAATTAAGTGTCATGAAGCAACTTGTTCAAGAACGATGGGATAAACTGTTTTAAATAAGTATATTTTTCTTGTTGCTAAAATAAATTAACATATTGCCATTCCTCTAGATCTTGATATTTGTTTAGCTAACGAAAAATACCTATCAAAATGACAAAAATGTTACAAAATTGCAATTAACAATATTTTTTTTTTTAATTTAAAAGGTATGACGACTTCATAATCACTCTAAATGTACTTATTTTATCCATAGAGGTGGAATAGGCACCTTTTAAAGTCAATCAAAAAGATAGTCAAGGCTATAAGAAATATTAATAAAAAACACCATCATAATCAAAAATCTTATAACGGCACTTATAATGTTTATCTATTGGATTGTGATTGCTTATACCTATACAATATACGTATATCAACTGGCATTTGTTACCGATAACTAACTCGCGCTATCTTTCTACTATTAATATAGAATTACTAGCGACTCACTCTCGCTTCGCTCGGGTTCGTCCCTAGGGTATGTATACAACTTCCCTATATGAATCGGCTATTATTAAATTTGTTATTGGTTTTAAATTTTTTTGTGGGACCCTATTTTTTTATAAAATAAAAGTAGCCTAAGTTTCTCCTCATTACATCAGCTATCTCCCAGTGAAAGTCCCGTCAAAATCGGCCCAGCCGTTTCCGAGATTAGCCGGAACAAACAGTCAGACAGAGAGACAAAAATTGTAAAGTGTTGCTTGGTACCGTGTATACATCCAAATGCATTTAGTAAAAAGCTGTTATTTTGACATTACAAACAGACACTTTAAATTTATTTATATGTACCTACTTGTACTGAACTGACATCCATCGTCCAGATTTCAGTTCAGTCAAGAATGCCAGTGTGTCCCTAACCACAAGCAAGGTGCATGATGTACAAACAATAGATGATGTCGTGTAATAGAGATGTTACAAATTACAATTATAAAGTAGATTTATAATCATAACTATAGCTTGAATAGGTGAATTAATGTTATTGGTATAAACAGAAAATACATATAAGATTAACTACTATTACTTATCTATACTAATAATACTTATCTATACTTCTATACTAATATTATAAAGAGGTAAAGTTTGTGAGTTTGTGACGTTGCAGGGGGTTATCTCTGGATCTACGGAACCGGGCTAGATGAAGTTTGGTAAGGAGATAGTTTGAGACCCTGGGAAGGACATAGGATACTTTTTATCCCGGAAATCATCCCTTAAAGGGGTGAAAATGGGGATGAAAGTTTGTATGGGGAATCAAGCTAGGGACGAACCCGAGCGAAGCGAGGGTGAGTCGCTAGTAAAAAATGTATGTGTATGAAAATATAATGTTTTTGCATATTATGAAAGGAAATTAAAAACATGCATACTCAAAACGTAAACTGATTAAACTTCAGTCTCTCAGGCACTCTGACAAAGCGAAACTTCACATAGTTCAGTCATAGTGCTCTTTAAGTGCTGAACATTTAGAGCGAGTTAATCAAAGCCACGAAATGAGAAACCTTAAAGATTTAAAATTAAAAATACTAAATTACTTTGTTATTTCAACATAGTATAGGTACTATTATTATTAAGACCTGGATTTTTTATTCGTAGTGATACAATACAGCTCTTTATTATTAACGTTAACAGCTAAATCCGAAAAAGATTTATCTGCTCTATTAAAAGATATTATTAATTTGGCTCATATCACAAGTTAAACAACAAAATAATAACTAAAAACTAATATATAACTTTGACCCTCTTATAGTTTAATTATATGGATGTATATAATTAAACTGTAATCTATGGAGATATAGCTTAATTTTATTTTTTAATGGCCACACAAATCTGAGCTTGGAATGCAAATTGTAGCTCATGCCGATGCCTAAGAGCGAATGCGTTTACAGCACAATATTTATACTTATTTACGGGAGCTGTCAGCTCAGCTAGTTTCGAATGTAATATGTATGATTTTTGTGTTGACTTAATCTTACGTTAAATATACTAGAACTCCTTTTTTACGTTGGGAAATCATTTACGTATACCACTGTACAATAGGTAGTTATGTGGAAACTTATAGGCAATTCTACATACTAAAATCTTTCCCTATAGGTATAATAGACACTAGAATGCCGAGTGAGAGCGGTTAACTTTATCCATTAAAATAATAATAATATCGAGTGTCGAGTATAAAATCTTCACTGATTTTAAAATTCTTATTTAACAATAATGTTTTATACTACTCGAATGTGTACAAAAAGAATTTATAAAGAGTAACTTAAATCAAATACAACCCTCCAAAAGCCGAATGTAAATAAGTTATTAATTTCAGATGGATATTTAAATAGTTTACAGTTAATCATTTTCTGTGTACAAAAGAATAATCCATTTTCAATCTTAAAGATCTTTCTTCTTTTCTCTTATTTTTTTCAATTTATTTTTAAGATATTTATCGTTAACAATCTGTATATTTAGTTTTTATTTTTTTACTGTTTAATATATTTATTTGTCACTTTTCAAGATAATAATTAATATTTATTTTTTACATATTCTCGTAATTAAATAATTTTAAATATATTAAATTAATAAAAATTAATTAAATAAAGATTTCCAAACTATTCATAAATAGTAGCTTTAAAGCTATGTACAAAAAAGTAATTAAAAATTATGCAATATCATATGTTGTTTAAACTTGGGATTCGTTTCAAAGCTCTAACTAAATAAACTGAATGCGAAATCCATTTGAGTGTAAACAGTCGGTGACCAGACTATTTCAATAATGTGCTTCAGACTGCAATCCCTTTGACAACTTATTATTTATTTTTAGAAGATATGTACTTAAATAAATTGCAGCTTGTACATAAAAGCTTCTAAAAGGAAAATATAATTTCCGTTACCTATAAAAATTAAACTCATCATGAAAAATTATTAAAAAGATTTCAAAATATATTTTTAATATTTGACACATCACACTCTTGATATTGTCAGGTTCCATTGCAAAGTTCTGACATGAGCCGATTGCTAATGGGAAAACCATTTGTGCGGAGTGGCGCCCGAATACGTACTCTCGCTTCTCTAATAAGATCTTTCAGTAGTTCTTTGCGAACAAAGTAATATTCTCTGTAAAGCAACATATATTTTAGACGCTACTGTCTAAGAACGTTTTGCTATTTGTCACTCGCCATATCTTTCATTAAGACAGTGCTTTAGAAGTGATTTGATAACAAAGAACAATTCATATAACCTGCCAAAAAAAAACACTTAAACTGGCCTAAAATTGATTATCTGCTAAATGCTCCGTTAAGCTGACAAGACAGATTTCCTTTAGCTCGATTAAATTTCATTCTTCCGAAGTCAGTGCCGTGGCTAATAAGCATTCAAGCGGTCTTAATTAAGCCGCAGAAGGAAGGGAGCTATCGATTTTCAGTATCTTTAATAAAGGTAAATTCTCCACAAAATGGTCAGAATTCCAAAAGAAGCCTCACTAACGCAGTGTCTTTGTCTGCGCACCTTCAATTAATAAAGGGCAGCATTGGGATCTCTTAGAACCCACCCATATAACTCTACAGCATCGATTTATATTTCATTTGCTTTTAAACCAACTTCGCAAAATATGGCTCATATCATGCAAACATTTCTACGTTCGTTATGCCATTTTCAAGAGCTGACGGTTTCTCTGGCTGCGCTTAAATTCAATTCACTCGGATAGTTGAAGTGGTATATTTATTTAGAAATATGTAGTTGCAGGTAGGTAGAGATACAGTGATTCGCTATATTTCATTAGAACGCGCACTCGCTATTGACTTTCCAGGCTTCGATAAGAACTTATAGTGCTTTAGAAAAATAAGTTTTCTTGAACCAATTTGTAATTCACCTTTTTCCGATTCATTTCCCCTTTCAAACTTGAAACTTGCCAGACTGTAATCTGCTTCGATTCGTTTTTTTTACTTCTATTGTTTGAATTTAGATACAAAACAACTAATAGATGTTTTAATATTATATTATAGTTCATCAAGACTCGCCATAGATAAATCACCAGTAGAAATAAAGATATCGTAAAGGAAAAGTGATAATTTTGTACAAAGGTATCTATTACGTAATTATTTTATATAATTTCTAGATCTCATAGGATTTTTTCGTAAGAATAAAATTCATATAAAATATAAAAATCAGATCTTGTTGAGAAAAAGCACGTCCCTACACGCTGACGCCGCACACGTCCACTAGCAAATGGCGCGAAAAATTGTACACTTTGATTCACTTTGGGGATATTTCTTTTGCCTTTGACTGGGAGAACGTTTAGATCCTTAGAAGAAAATTCTTATTCCTTCCATTTTACTTACTTTGTCTACTTCACTTTACGTTGCATTTTATTTTCGATTAGTTTTCTGAGTAAACACGAGGTATTTTAATTACAAAATAGCTTTTAAGTTTTGTGATGTAAAAATAATTAATATAGAAATATGTATAGAAATACGTATCTTTACTTAATATTATAAAGAAACAGAGTTTGTTTGTTTGTTGCACTAATCTCAGTAACTATTAATCCGATTAAAAAAAAATTGTTTTCATTACATAGCCTGTTTATTGAGGAATGCTATAAGCTGTATATCATATAATATATTCCATACTAATCGTTAACACCCACCTAGGGACAAACCCGAACGAAGCCAGGGTGAATCGCTAGTCTAATATATAAAATTCTCGTGTCACAGTGTTTGTAACAAAACTCCTCCTAGTATGAGTCGCTAGTATATGTATGTATATAAAAATAGGTGTGTATAGTCTTATTGCTTAAAGTTTTCATCTATATCACCCGCATCAGAATTTACGGAATCATTATTTAACAGTCGTTCACAGTCGTCGTTACTATCTGCGATCGAACTTACTACTTAAAACTTAGACCCATACTTTAGAAAACATCTGAAAATAGACGTATCCATCTTATTGTGCTGTCCAACACAAATTAACAGTACAAAAACTTCTATCAAACCGAAGCTAATGATAAGTTAAAGTAAAATGTCTGCGACTCGATCACTTGAGTTGCCAATTTAAATTCCATAGGACTCTAATATGTTCCCTATCCACTAATCTAGACTTCCCACTGCCGTATAAATCCTAGGACACCCAAGGGGCGGCTCACAGTAAATATATGGCTCTTGATTTTCCAATTAGGTAAAGTTGGCCTCATATTTTCGTGGAAGGAATAAATTCTAACTTTACGGCTATATAAGGTCGTACGAGCATCGGTTAAAGGTAATAATGAATTGGGTCCGTAATGAATAAGTATTATTGGCTATAAAACCTTTTCTCTAGAACAACATAAACACACATTAAAAGATTTGTTGGACAAGTATTAAAAAAACATTTTAAGGCTTTTTTCCATGGATTCACTTAATATTTGAGTAATACTTATATTGCCAATACTAATACTCGGTGGACTCCGAACCGAAATTTCCTTCGTAGAAATGAGTAGGTATTTTGACTTTAACCAATAATATATATAGCTTAATCTTATGTACATTATGTATAAGCTTATTACGAATAGAAGCACAAAAATTGGCTGGTGCTATAAATTCATGTTATCAAGAGTAACTTGTACTTTCTTTCTGCTACAAAAACATCGTAAAACCAAAAGGCACTCCACTTTCTAGTTTTACGACGCTTTCATTCTACTAAAAACTGCAAAGTTTCGTACTAACTTGATATATTTATTTAAGCTTAAAGAATAGTGAACTTTTTAAATGAATTGAATTTTAATACTTAAGTTATCTAACGGGCTCCGGTTCCACTTTGCTTATATTACATTAAAGAAATTTTTGTTGTTGCCACACTAACTGTAGCTTTGTATACGAAGTATTTTAAAATAAAATCCTCTTTTAAAATATATACATTTAATATCTAAAAGAAACCTGAATCTTAAATTATACAACAAATGGATCTTACTATAAATATTTATTTATTTATTTATTTATTTATTTATTAGCTTTTCAAGGGAAACAAACAGTACAATAAAAAAATTACATTCTAAAACATATAAAAGTTATGCTAAAAACCAACCAAGTTACGATAAGATGATACATTATTATGTAAAAATTCTAAATGTTACCACTTAATAAAACATCAAGTAATTATGCAGTTAAAAGTTAGAAGTAACAATATACATACAACCTACAGCAAAACTACCTATTATAAATTAAGATTTACAATATATTTTTTAAAACTATTATATTTAAGATGAAAGATATCTAATTTACTATATTTTAAATTAAACTTGTTACATGCACGAGATACAAAATTATGTTTAAGTTTTTAATAATGGAATCTACGGATGACACTTGTTTGTACTTGTTAATTTACTATAGAAAAGCTATTAAGACTACATCAATCACCGGATATATCAAAAAGTAATCGTTTTGGAAATTTTAATTAAACCCACAGAAGGTTGTGCTTAACGGTCATTTCATGCAAATTTTAGCTACCTGCGAGCGCCATCAATAAAGCCATTAATAAACCGCTCTTCTCTATTTCCTGAAACATGATATCCTTCATTGCTCGAGAAATTATTATCAACTAGCGACTTATTCTCGCCTAGCTCGGGTGCGTCCCTAGATACGCGAATTTTGCCATTTCATGGGTTTTAATTTTTTTGCACGGCACCATAATTAACTATCTAACCCGTGAAAGTCCCGTATAAATCGGTCCAGCTGTTTTGGAGATTAGTCGGAACAAACGGACAAACAGACATTTTTTTTTCTTTTTAAATAGGTCCGTTATACATATACCTATACTTTAATATGTATTTGGTAAAAAGCATTTATTTTGACATAACAAACAGACATTACAATTTTTTATTGTAATAATAATTTGTAATGTTATGGATATGATATTCTTTGTCTAACGTACATAATATGTGGCTATCCGTCGATATAGTATTTCGATGTTTTTGTACATAGTTGCCGCGAGCTTTCCTTACGAGGCATGTTTCCTTTGTGATCATATTTCTATTTACTCCACGTCAAAACACAGTAGATAGTATAAATTTAATGAATTTAATTGTAAAGTTTTCAAATTTTTTAAAAATTTACCGATTTTAAAAAGGTTTTTTTTTTAATTTAAGCAAGATATAGAATAATTTAAAGATACTATATTAACATATATTCTTCAGCGAATCGCTGCGATGGTAATACTAGAAACAATACCCCTTTTTATGCCATTTTTTAACGTTTCAACAAGGTTTCGTTGAATCGGCTTCATACTTAAAAGTATCTGTGTTTAAACTAATGCTAACATTTCAAGTTATTTGAAGCTTAATATTTTAATGAGCAACACTACTTATACATTACGTAAATATTAGTTTTGCTAATTAATATATCCTATAACCGTCGTACAGAGCACTTGTGTGTTTGGTTATTGAATAATAAAACTCCACAATATATTTACTTTTATGCAAATCTACATAATTACTATAACGATTCATTTAATTAATACCTTCCATTAAATAGAATACAGCATTTCGATCACCCAAAGCCACGGGGTATTTCAGTTTAAACCTTCGATTATATAGAATTCAATTTAGCAATTAGTTTACAATTTCAATAATGACTGCCTACTCTCTAATTTATGCAAACTTTGTTAAATATGCTGAGCTTATGTACAGATTTTGTCAGAATATCAAATTATAATGTATGTATTAGATAAATATATATATATATATATATATATATATATATATATATATAATTATATATTATCTGTATAAATATTATGAATGTGAAAGTTTGTGAGTATGGATGTTTGTTACTCTTTCACGCCAGAACGGCTTAATGGGTCTGGATGAAATTTGGCACAGAGATAGATTATAGTCTGGAATAACACACTTTTTATCCCGGAAAAATGTGCGGTTCCCGTGGGATAGGTTTGTTTTTGTTTTCAGCTAGTATTAAATAAATGACAATACTTTCTACACAGGTAATTAAAAATAATAAAGAATGAGAAAAAAATATGTATTTATTTGTAAAACATGATTTAAGATGTGTAGTCGTTTTTTGTCATTATTTTGTTATTTATTTTTAAAACAAACGATTTAGCCACGCTTCACTCCTTTCATCTCTCATCATACTCTGTGTTCTATATTTCATCCAAATCTGCTCAGGTGTTTTAAAATAATGGAGTACCAAACTTACACATACGAACTCTCTCATTTATAATAGTAGTCTGATACCAAAGTTTATCGAACCCCAAACATAAATATGCATTTATTTGCAGGGCTGTCGCCATTTGTGCGGCACTGGCAGCCGGCGGGGTATGAGCCGGTAGCGCGGCCCCGGCGGCGCAGGTCCGTGCCGGCGCCCCCGCCAGCCCCCTTACGCCTCTCCTTCACAGCACACAACAGGTAAACTGTAAATTGCACTTAATTTGATATTTTTAATTTAAAAACACACTTTTAATAAAACTAGCGACTTACGAGTGAGTCTTTGCTTCGCTCATGTGCGCTTCAGCGTGCCTAAGCCTATTGTAACTCCAGATATAGTCTCCACAGTTTATCTCTGTACTTTATTGAAATTCGTCGTCAACGTGAAGGAATACAGAAGTGCACCCATATATATAAACTTCCACATTAATAATAGTAAATCAAATAATTATACGAAACATAGATCTTAACTCATACTTCGTACATAAACATTTTTTTTGGATCCTACTAATTTTATAAATGAGAAAGTTTCTGAGGATATATGTGATATTGTGATATGTGATATATGGATGTCTCGATGTATGTATGGATGTTTGTTACTCTTTCACACAAAAAATGGATTTTAATGAAACTTTACAATAATATAAACATCAAAATAACACACAGGCTACTTTTTATCCCGGAAAAATATACGGTTAACGTGGGATAGATTTGTTTTTGTCTTTCTCGAGGCAACCCCGAGGGAAGCGAGGGTGAACTGCTAGTATTTAATAAATTTAACAAACATTAAAGTTTACTAGAGTATTTTTATGGTAGTGTCCCAAATCCGACTCTATCGCTCTATTAGCTAATCTGTTTTATCTCCAGTTCACAGTAAAATGATATATAAAAAATGTTCAAACAAAATGTTATCTGTTTTAACGTGCTTTTAGATACGTTAAATATTCATAAAAATGGATGCGGTGTGTGTGTGAAATTTTATGATTCACTCATAAGTGAGAAGCGTAAAGGGTTATTAAAAATCAAGCTAAAAAAGCCTTTATACGGTCCAGAAGTAAATATGCATTTCTATAAATACTAATACGACATTTTTTTCATAATTTAGAAAAGAATACTTTTATAACTTTACAGTTAATATTTTTTTAATTTAAAATTAAAAAAATCCTAATAATTAAGATCTAACGAAGTCTATTTTTTGGTATTTGAACAAATGAAAAGAACACGATACCCTTATAGAGTCACTCGCATATCTGTCTGATCGTCTATTTCCACTGAAGACAGAAAGAAGACATGGATGTGGTTAAACTACATACAAGTATCGATGCAAAAAAAATAAAAAAGTAAAAAAAAACATTATTAGGCTCTTTAATATTAGTTTAATATTAGTCAGTAACATATATATGTATGTATATATATATATATATGTATGTATATATATATATATGTATATATATATATATATATATATATATATTTATTTATATATATATATATATATATATATATATATATATATATATATATATATATATATAAGATTAGATATTAATAAAGCTAAGTATTAAAAAAGTTAGTATTAAAAATATCACTAAAACCTTCTTGCTTGTTGTAACTTAACAAACGTAAACAATATATAGACAATACAAGAAACATTGCGAATTATGAACAAAATATTTTACAAGTTAATTTTAATTAATGCCTTAGAAATATGCACTACTAGCGACTCACCCTGTATTAGCTTCGGGTTCATCCCTAGACAAAAACAAATTTATCCCACGGGAACCGTACATTTTCCCTGGAAAAAAGTAACCTATGTACTATTCCAGACTATAATTAATCTCTGTGCCAAATTTCATCCACATTCACTCAGTTGTTCTGGCGTGATTGTGTAACAAACATCCATCCATCCATCCTCACAAACTTACACATTTATAATATTAGTACCTATGGATATATCACAGCTACACTTACAAGCCGTTGTCTTTTTTTTACAAATTTCACCAACCCACTATCTCCATTACTGATATTGAGATCGATAATTATGGAGTAGATAGATACGTTGCGTGACTCGTTAACTTACAGTTTATTTAATAGCTCAGGGGTGTATTGATATTAAACACATTGGGCAATATAGTTGCCATCGTTGTTACCTGAACATATGTAGCTAGGAAAAGTAACATAAAGACAGTTTTTCCATTTAATATCATACATCTATCTATACTAATATTATAACTGCCTCGGTGGTGTAGCGGCTAGCATGTACGGCTGCACACTCGGAGGTCCTGGGTTCGAGTCCCGGGTCAGGCCAAGTTTAGATATTGAGTCTTTCTGTATAGTAAGTCTCAGTAACAGCCCGGAGTTGGGAAGTTGGCGGTGTTTCACCCCCGTACCTCGGAGAGCATGTAAAGCCGTAGGTCCTGCGCCTTAACTCTCACTGTTCGTGTCGAGCAGTCGTCCCACCGGAGTATGAGAGTGACAGGAATAGAGAGTGCACTTGTGTCTGCGCGTACACTTGTGCACTATAATATCTCCTGCGGCTAGGAGAACATCATCATCGTCATCATCATCAATATTATAAAGAGGCAGAATTTATTTGTTTGTTTGCCCTTCTTTCACGTCGAAACAGTGACACATTCACGTGATTTTTTGTGTGGAGACAGTTGGAAGGCTGGAGAATGCTCCAGCCCTCGCAACTATCTCCACATTATACAATATGTGACATATTATGTAATGACACATAATATGTAATGACATTTTATATGTCATTACATAGGCTACTTTTTATAGGGGGACATTATCTCATTCCCACGTTACAATATAACCCAAAAATATATTTATGATCAGAATTACTTGAAACTTAGTATTAATACACTTCAATACAATTAAATAAATAGGCGTTTTATAATTTTTCGAAATTCAACATATAAGAGGGTGAAATAGGGCATGATAGTATGTATGAAACCTTAGTTTTTTTTTCATAATTTTAGCGCGAGCGAAACCCCGGGTTCTGCTAGTATACTTACATATAAATATTACACTACAACAATTACAATACAATTACTCTGAAAAACACTAATTTCAAAGAAACGAGAGAGCACATCGATAATTAATATATATTACATGCCTCAATAATTTGGATATCAGAAGCGATGCCGACAGACGGTTAGAAGAGAAATTAATGACAAGTACCAAATGTAGGTTATAAAGCAAGGCATTACGATTTACGCATGAGTAATGAGGGGATCGGGTCCAATTATATGAACGTTAACTAGCACTGATCCTACGAGTATGTATACGAAAACGAAACTCGCACACGAATATACTCAAAATCATGAGTAGGTATAACATAAATACGCTTAGAACGTCTGTATATTTAATATCCTGCATGCAGCCTAACTTACCTCCTTTAACATTATGATGACAATATAATGGACTCGTACAAACTTCTTTTCTTTTTTTCTTTCTTTACTTCTATCTTTTATACATATATGTATATAAAAATGTAATGCATGTTTGTTAGTCTCGTTAAAACTCAAAAACGGCTGGACTGATTTGAATAATTCTTTCTTTGTTTTTTGGGGGTGTGTCAGGGGTGGTTTAAGTATAAAAAATTTTTTTTAGGGTAAACCCAAAAAAACGACTGGAAAATCGCAAAGTTCCGAATTTTTTATTTTGTACCTATGTCTATATAATATATGTATATGTTGTCTATCCATTCCATATTAACCGTCAAAACGTACCTAGGGACAAACCCGAGCGAAACGAGGGTGATCCGCTAGTTAGATATAAAAACAGGTGTAATTTTACATATTTTTTAAATGATTACAATTTTTTATGTAGACGGTGGTGATAAACGCCGTAGCAACTTTATTGTGGTCCCTCATACATTTCTGATGTTACATGGACCCGCATATTGCACACATGCATTACACATTGAACCTTCACGCACTCTTTTTCAAACCTAGCGTCATTTTGCTAAAATATATTGATTGAAGAAGATATAGACTCATAGATTCTGTGAATAAATAATTGCATCACATGTTATTCATATTTAAATACTATTGATTTACTCTGACTTCATCTGGGTGAGTTCCATACCTACAGTCATAGTCCATCTACTCAAATACTAAATATAATTTAAAACCTTCTAGCCGTTTCGGCTTGAAAGGGTAACAAACATACACACATACATATAAACTTGGTATTTATGATAGTAGCCCAATGAAATTAATAGGTATCTATATTTTTGGTTGCAGCTTAAGGTTAAGGTACGGTTCTTAAGCTTAAGCTTAAAACAACCCAAAGAAATAAACAATAAAACCTTAAAAAAATAATGAAAATGATATTTTAGACATTAAAATAAAGTTATTTTAAAATCTCTGTATGTGTGTGTGGTTTCATCCATACCACCAACAAACAATCCCAACAATGTAGGTAAATAAATGATCAATTAATGATGACGAAACTAGCATATTGAAATAGACACGAGCTAAAACCATAAACTGAACGTATACAATATATTATATAACATTTTAGCACTTATTTTATAATAATATCCATTTAAATAGAATAAATAAATATGTTGGGACATTAACACACAACACCATCTAGTTCCATGGTAAGCTACGAGGCCTGTGTTATGGATACCAGATAGTTGATCCACTACATGTATTATATAACTTTAAATACATACATATTATAAATATAAACACCCATGACTGGAGCACAAACATTCGTGCTCATCACACAAATGAATGCCCCCAGCGGGACACGAACCCGCGACCGCTGGCACAGCAAGTAGGGTCACTACAAACTGATCCAAACGTGTCGTCTTAATATAAATTATGAGAGCACAAATTATATAATCTGCATATTCCAACTTCGTCAAACAATGACTGCATATACCTAATTAAAGTTCAGCAGCTTGAACGTGACAAGGTTTACTTGAAAATACAAATAAAAATTAGCTTTAGACAGTGAAACGTGCAAAACAATAATTACTTTTTTACTTCTCGGTGAACAAACCTCGCCATGTCTGAGCAAATCGAAGATATCCAGACTAATCCATTTGTAAAGGTAGCCACTGCGGCGACCCTCCATTCCCTTAATTAAAACGTTCCGAATCGAACCGACGGCGATGTTTCATGCCCTTTATACCATGCATTGAAAATAGATCGCTTAAAGTGCCTTTTTTATTTTATTTTTTCAGCATGTTATCATTCATCGCTTTTAGGGGTCGGTACGGGGGTTGGAGTTACGCTATATCGAGCGTGGCGACATTGTTACTACATCTATTTTTTTTATTTGATGAAGAAATGTTTCGGGAAATTCGGAAATATTTATTAGGTAATATAGAATTTAACAAGGGTATTTGCCTTATTCAGTTTTCAATTAAATTCGTTTGTTGTCAGTTAACAATAAATAACCTAAACATATAATAAAATTCTAACTAAGCCGAATCTGTACATTAAATATTTTTTGGAAAACCTTATTGAAATAAACATTATTATCGATACAGAGGCCGTATCTATAGTTTTTAGAATTTTTGTCTGTCTGTCTGTCTGTTACCGCATCACAGAAAAACCACTGGAGCGATTTTGATGAAACTTGGTATGGTGATAGCTGGTTATCCGGGTCAACATATAGGATACTTTTTACCGCAAGAAAATATCGCATTTCTGAGAAAAAAAAATACAAAAACTGCCATATAAAAGTATACTAATATGTAAAACCTAAGAATTTGGTTTTTGGTCATCTGAACGCGGGCGGTGCCGCGGGCAATGCTAGTAATTATATAATATCTACATTTTACTTAATATCTATACATTTATTTATAAATCAAAAATCATGCTCTTACACAATTATTTTTTTACCAATTATAATATTCAGGCTTTTCTAAAATTTATTTTAATTTAGAATATTCCTGTGTATATTAAGTGAAAATAATTTAATTACATACAAACTTTTCTTTAGTGCACTACAAAAAGATCAATCACAACAATAACAGAACTAAGGAAGTAAGCAATTTCTTCATGATCGACGCATTCTTAGTCAACTAGGCCAATGAAGTCCTTCTTTATATCAAACAATCTAGAATGAGATCAAAGCTCGTACTACACCTTGATTGAAAGAAAACACAAGTTATGAATTCGTATAATAATTTAAACTTATATTGTGTAATTGAGTGTACAACAAAAACATTTATAATAAGAAAGAAATGTTCGAAATGAAGGAAATAAAACAACAGTTTTAGGTATAATCGTCTCCATGTCCTTGGATTTAGGAGCATGTTATGAATATATAGGTATGGGTACATATAGAAGCCAACTCTCTATTTATGTCCGACTGGTGGTTTCGAATTAATTAGAAAATTTAAACTGGTTGAAATTAAACATGATATTTACAGATTTAGCTTACTCAAATCTGCCATGATGCCTGCATCTCCAAAAGAAGTTGGCAATCTGGATCCTTGCATAGTTCGAATAATAATATACAGTAATTTAGTGTGTTTTACAATATGTATTTACTAAGTTTGTTCCAACTTTGGCAGAAATCATACAATGTCACTTTTCTTACCTTATGTCTTAGCAAAACCATGTTGTCGTCGTTGATAAAAAGGTAGGGCGTTCACGTGTCCACGTATTTGACCACGCCCCGTAAATTGTTTATCGACGGCTTACGTGACAATAGCAGCATATATAAGGTATTATTTTTGGCTTATGCCTTAAGTAATCTATTCTACGTACAAATTTAGTTTGAAATATGTATAAATGATAATGAATATTGTGCCTGAATGAAATTACTTATAATTTTACCTATAATCTATTTACCAGGTAACAAAAATGCTAATAATGCATATTGGGTTTGCGTTGCAGAATATTTTCAGATCATTGACTGCAACTTTGTTTTTATCTTACAATCATGAAAAAACAGTTTGTCAGAGTTACGCAACGACGTAAAAACACTGAAACCATTAAAAACAAAGCTATTAGGGCAGGAACACAACCGTGTTGCATTACGGAGTTACGTCTATGGCCGTGGATTAGCCATTCTTCCAACCAATTGGGCTGAGTGCAGCATTTTAAGCTGTGTTTGTATTGGTTCTACGACAGATTACACTACTTTTTTAAAGAGATAGTTGGTTTGAACATGTCAATTAATGGTAAAGAAAATTATTGAATTACTTGAATTTTATTTTACTATTGTCTATACATAGTATAAAACAAAGTTTGTACGCTTAGATATTTTAAACTACGTAACGATTTTAATGTAGTTTTCAGCAATAGATAGTGATTCTAGAGGAAGGTTTTTATGTATAATAGATGCATATTATAGTACAGTAAAGCCGAGAAATATAAAGATTTGTATTGTGCGCTTACACTGCTTACCTAGGGACGAACCCGAGCGAAGAGAGGGTGAATCGCTGGTATTTTCTTATTATACCTACTTTGCCCTTACAAATGTGGTTTTACATAAAATGACAAACTTTCTTATATAATAGCATCAATCAAGTTATTAGGTACCTAGTGTTGCATGTTAAAAAGTTCTGTGACAGCAATGATAGATAGGTTTTTAAAAACCCATAATAACAAAATTTTCATTTACACTTACACATATGTACCTACTCAAGGCATTAGGCCTGCAGGTAGAAAGCCACTTTTTAAAGTTATAATTTCTTTTATAGCAGCTTGAGCAGAAAGAATGAACTTTAAATGTATCGGTCGTGATGATCGTATCGTATTAGCGAAAAATTAAGCCAAGTTTAATTGTGTTTCCTGTTTGTGGTCAAAATGTCGGACGCTGCTGAAACTCTTAACAATATCAATTACTTCTAAGGTTACTCCAAGAGATCTGTGAGTGAACTTTATGTGACAAATTGTAAAAATATTTTCCATGGATAACAGAGTTTGTGGAAAGCCAAAATGGTGGAAAGTTCGGCGGAGTTTTGGTGTCGGTTACATAATAAAAGTACCGTCCTTCGCCGTATGGTGTCCGCTCACAAAATGTTTAATGATCGCAAGTAATTCGATAAAAATATCGACATTTTAACTTACTTAGCTTTGTAATGGACATAATATTTAACATTTTTAAATATGAATTAATACTATATTTTTAATGTAGAAACTATAAGATATCATGTAAAATAATATTTACATATATTAACAAAATATATTAGATCAACTTTATAGAAAAACGTATTCCCAACATTCCCTTTATTCCCAACATAAATTTTATCATATTTTTCTTTCAACGCACACTATGGTAGGTCTCTTATGAAGAGCCCTCAATATTGCCTCTTAAAAAGTCAGGATAACGCGTCCAGGGACGGCCTGAAAGCTCACCTTGTTACTAGAAATGAATAATGGCTTCAGGAAATTGCGTTCCCTAATAACTTCTTTTCGGAGTTTTCAGTGGAGTCCAAATAAGGATGGACGGGCGTATGCTGGCCGGCTTCCTAATAAAACTTGGTAATTTATTCTGTCATTCTGTTTTGATTTAAACACCCTTATTAATCATTGTCGGGATGATAGACGCTAACGTTAAGATAAAACACGGTTCGTTTAGAAACATTGTAAGTTGTATAAAATTGCACTTACGCGTCCAACCTACGTCCATTAATTTTCATTATAGGACGACACGTTTGGCTCAGTGTGTAGTAACCCTACTTGCTGTGCCAGCGGTTGCGGGTTCGAATCTCGCTGGGGGCATTCATTTGTGTGATGAGCACGAATGTTTGTACTCCAGTCATGGATGTTTATATTTATAATATGTATTTAAAGTATATATATAATATATGGTGTATCAACTATCTAGTATCCATAACACAAGCCTCGTAGCTTACCATGGAACTAGATGGTGCTGTGTGTTAATGTCCCAACATATTTATTTATTTATTTATTATTATATTCATGTCATGAAAGTTTTTTTTGTTAAGCTCAGGCATTAAATTACAAAGTAAATAAGTCACGCTTTTATGAAGTTTCAATGTATTATGGATAAATATTTACAGCTAACAAAACAACATTTTATAAATATTAAACCATTAACTAACTTAAAATGTTTAGAATGGAACGTACGACTATTGAAATATATATTTTTAAACTTTGTTAGCATGTCTGCACATCAATTATTTTTCAATATGTTTAGTACCTAGAAATATTTAATATGGTCGTAAAAAGAGGTAGATGAAGTACACACAATTTTCCCATATATAAGTTTTAAGTAATGAAATGCAAACATTTTGTTCATGGCCGTATGATAGGGCTTAGTAAAATTGGTAGAAAATTGACCACGATACAAATTTTTAGATATATCAAAAACTATCTAGATAAAATAACGTAGGTGAATAGAATTTTGAGGGGTTCTTACATAACAATAGTAAAATATACTCAGTGTATACCTCAACATTTTAACTAATCTTTGTGACTAAACTTCCTGCTAATCGTAAGTAAATATCTCGATACGGAAGTGAATTCAGGTGATTAGTAGGGTAATTGCGTTAGAAATTTGATTAACGAACAATTATACTAACTGGGGATTCAGATAGTCTAATTAACGTCGGAATGTGCATATATGTATAATATAGGTACATGCAAAACCCACGAAAACTTACTGCCTAATGCCTACTCGACTTCATGATAAATATTGCTTAAAACAAAATCAATTTTGCCTCGTATAGCTTATAACCCGTAAATGTAAGATATTGTATTTTTATCATACCGAAAAAAATATACATATTGAAATCTAAAAAACAATCGGTAGGTATTGAAAATTCACCCAAAGGTTAAGTTCCTGAAAACTTTTTTCGTAACTCTTTACGTAACTTTTTTTAATTTTTTGTTTTAGCCATAAAAAATACAATTTGAACGAAATTTAAATGAATTTTATTATGACACAACTCTCGAGTCATATTTCATAATATAAAGAAAGCTTTTAGCTGTGCTTCCCAACTGGCACTCCTAGGAGCCACGATATAAAAGAATCGAATTGCTGTGCTTATGTGTCTTCCGCAAATCGATTATTAATAATTTTAAAGAATAATGTAAATGTCTATATCGGAGTTAAAAAAAAATAACAGAGAATGATCAAAGTTTAGCATTACAAAAGAATGTTTGTTTCGCTGTGCTCATATGAAGACAAGTTATATAAACAAAGAGAATATGGCAGTACCAAGTGATGCACATTGTGTTTGCAGGCAAAACAAATATACAGATAATACGTTGCAAGCATCAAACCTTCGTTATAATATAGCAGACATAACCAATCAAACATTCCCACAGTACCATGATGCTATACTTTGTATTATTTGTTATAAAATAACATTTTAAATATTATATGTATATGCTGATTCATTGTTATTTTTTGTTACACTATTGTTATCTTTTTTTGTTACTTTTTTTCTACTAAAAGGATGTAACATCATCTTTATCGTATATCCACGTATTCTCATATAAAAATACATTGATTTTATTTAAGAAGACCAAAGAAAATAATTCATCAAATAAAGTATAAGAAAGTAATAATGAAAAATATAGGTAGGTACATGTCAATCAATTCTATCCACCCACGTTCATATGACCAAAAACCAAATTCTTAGGTTTTACATATTAGTATACTCTTACATTGCAGTTTTTGTATTTTTTCTCAGAAATGAGATATTTTCCCGCAGTAAAAATTATTCTATATGTTGACCCGAATAACCAGCTACCATCATACCAAATTTTATCAAAATCCCTCCAGTGGTTTTTCCGTGATGCGGTAACAGATAGACAGACAGACAAACAAAAAATCTAAAAACTATAGATTCAGCCTCTGTATCGATAATAATGTTTATTGCAATAAGATTTTCCAAAAAATATTTAATGTATAGATTCGGCTTATTTAGAATTTTATTATATGTGTAGATTAATTGCGAGTTCGCCTCATTAGTGTAATAGTTTCTTTTTCGACATGTTACGTAAGAAACCTAATTCTATGTGCTTCACGAGGACAGTGATTCGCTCCGGCCTTGGCATGAAGAAATTGAAAGGAAAATCTGTTTACCCGCCGTATATTCCTACCGATGTTCGGGAAATTAGTTTTATTGATATTTACCCTATTTCTCTCCCGCATTTTTACGTAACGCACAACTTTTATGGAATTTCATGAGTAATCTAACTTTGTTTTTGCACCTAAAATGTTTGGAACTATTTTTTTTGATATTGACTTTTTATTACTTAGCTATTTATTTGTACCAAACATGATAAGTGAAGTGATCTATAAAAAGTATTTAGTAATGCAGAAGAATCAACAATCACCTGAAACTATAAAAATATAACATACTTACGACATGAAATTTTTGAGCTACGCTTCATGAAATATTTGAGCTTTCTTTGGGATAGCAAATACTATTGAAAGCATAAAATAACTTTTATCAAGAATTAAACCCGATTTCAAAAGTAAGTAGCTTACACAATAAAACAACATAATATCTAAAGTAGGTATAAACGTCACAAAATGAAAAAAAAAATATCTAAATGATTTTTTCATTGTATTAATGTCTATTGACCAAGTAGGTATACCACAGATCAATATGAAGGTTATGATTTAATACTATGGTTTGATCAATGAAACTAAATTAAACTGCTAATTGATGGATGGCATTAGAATATAATGAAAAGCGAACATGATTGAGTGTGATTTACAGTAGCCGCCAACCTCTGCTTATCTATACTAATATTATAAAGAGGTAGTTTGTGAGTTTGTGAGGTTGTAGGGGGTAATCTCTGGATCTACTGAACTGATTTAGATGAAATTTGGTAAGAAGATAGTTTGAGAGTCTGGAAAGGATATAGGATACTTTTTATCCCGGAAATCTTCTCTGAGGGTGTGAAAATGGGGATGAAAGTTTGTATTAGGAAGCAAGCTAGGGACGAACTTGAGCGAAGCGAGGGTGAGCCGCTAGTGATAATAAAGTGTAGCCACAAATATATACACACAGATCCTTTTTATGCTTTTACATTTTTGATTAAGACCTTTTTTTTATAAATTGCGTTTGGTACAGATTGGAATAAAAAATGAGAAAGTAGTGACATTAAAAGGTGTACAATTCATATTCATGATTTTATTTCTATTTTAAATCAAATAGATTTAAATAATCGAATATTGTTACAACGGCCATAAAAGTATAAACGATAATTTCATAAGATCATTTCTCTAACGAACAAATTATGTACCAGCTTTCAATTGTCACGTTTCCTCAAAATTTAGGTTTTAAAGTCACGAATAAACACAATTTCCAATACGTGACAACGTGTTAGTAGTTGCTTTAGGCTCTATTTGGAGACATTTATGAACAGTGGTAATTACTAGATATCATAGGCATCTACTACTTTTACCACCCGTCCACTACTTTTACGACGTGACATATTTTTTTTCGATTACTTTGCGCTTTATCTTTTTATTTACGTTTAGTTTAGATTTCTTAGATATGAGATTTTCCCACAGTAAAAAGTATCCTATATATTGACTCGGATAACCACATACCATCATACCAAATTTCATCAAAATCCTTCCAGTGGTTTTTCTGTGATGCGGTCACAGACAGACAGACAAAAATTCTAAAATTAATAGATTCGGCCTCTGTATCGATAATAATGTCTATTTCAATAAGATTTTCCAAAAAATATTTGATCTACAGGTTCGATTCAGTTAAAATTTTATTATATGTATAGATAAACAATTGTATATACTTAGACATATAAAAAAGATTTTGTTTTTTATTATTATACCTATGGATATTGATTTCGAGTTTCTATGCAATTTGTATCCGGTTCAATACTTGACGGTAGTCACTTCAAACTTTCAACGATATTTGGTATCACAAAGGGAGCTCGACGTTTTTAATTTTCACAGTCCCGGCACAATATATCATGAACTGCGAAGAGGGATGCAGTATTGAGTCACAAGTTTTCCTATAACGAAGTTAGACTGAACAAGTGGGGATCTAGTAACGTCATTACATAGCTCTCGTTAGAGCCGCTTTTGATGCCGACCAATCCCCATCATTCGCCTCAATTGTAAACATTTATTGTATTACCAGTTCCCTCTGCTACTTATTGCCTCTTCATATGCAATGGTGCCTACGCTCTTTTCTACACAATGAAATGACATGAGAGTAAAATCTAAAGTTGCTCGTAATGTAGGTAGTAGTGGCACTAACATTGCGTTCATATACTTATACTTACATTTGTTAAGTCTCTTGTATATCAGTCAATAGAATATCGTTCGTTTGCTGAAAGATACATGGAGTATAATACTATATAAAAAGTTTAGAAATCACAATTATCTTATATCTTTAAACGAGCAATTCTTGTAATATATATATATATATATTATATATATATATATATATATATATATATATATATATATATTTATAATCTGAACTTGTATATATATATATAATCTGAACCTCGGAAACGGCTCCAACGAGTTTCATGAAATTTAGTATACAGGGGGTTTCAGAGGCGATAAATCGATCTAGGTTAGTCTTATGTCTGAGAAAACGCGTGTCTTCGAATTTTCATGCGGTTTTCTTTCGCATTATTCCACGCAAAATATGTTCGATAATTGCGTCCGCTCGGGCATAAGCATCATGTTGAAGCGGCCAAGGCGCAAAATTGACAATCATAGGTGTCCGGGTTCGAATAGCGGTCGGATACAGAGGTATAATTTATATTTGTTTTTTTTTATTTATTCAAGTTTTTTCTTAAAGAAAATTGTACTTTTGACCAAAAACTCCGAGCGAAGCTCGGTGGCCCAGGTACTATTATATAAACTTTCAAAAGTAAATATATTATTACTGTTCTCATATTATTTGATTTAAACAAAGTTTAACTGGACACTGCAATTTTGCATGCATTTGCATCACAAGCGTTGTTTGGGAGCGCTGCAATTTTTTGTATCTACTGCTGTACGGGGAAAGGAATGAGGGTCATAAAAACTACACAGATAATTTTATCTTGAAATATTATATGAAATTAGGTACTGGTATGTATGTTGTAAATATTTCTTAAATGTTTTATTTAAATAAGTTTTATTTTGCTTATTTTTCGTAATACTATTCAAATTTAAAATATTTGTTTTTGATAAATCCGAAAAGGCTTTACTCACACATATATTCGTTTACTTTGTTTTTATCGTTGGTACAATTGCTCAGTGCCCGTCGCGTGTTAATTTATAATTTACTGTCTCGTACGAAGCAGATTGTGTTTATAAATTTATAAAAACCTTAACCAAAAAAAGCAATAACAATTGAATTCACAAAATTATCTTCCGCATTAGTTACATACCTACATATAGTTTTCGCGAATCTGTTTCTTCGCAGTACTTTTTCAAATTCCATTCTTATATAACTTATACTTACTTCTCTTTATCCTAAATTACTCTCGTATCCTTAATTACTTTTGTATTTTACCTAAAGCCGGTTTAATCACTGTGAAAATGAAAGTCCTGTTACCAATGTCCGGTCACAGGCCACAGCAACCATTAAAATCGGGACGAGCAGTCTGCCCGGGAGATAATAAAAGTGTGCGTGTTCCGAAGCACGAGTGCAATCTCTATTCTTTTTACTCTCGTAGTCCAGTGGGACGGAAGTCCAATACTAAAGGAGATAAATTAAGCTCAGTACCGACTTCTTTACGTAGCCCCACCAACTTCCCCACTCCGTGACAACACCCATAATGAAACAAAATTGAAATAAAAAGGAAATAAAAGAAAAAGGATTTAATCTATACATATAATAAAATTGTAACTAAGTGGAATCTGTACATTAAATATTTTTTGGAAAATCTAAGTGAAATAGACATTATTATCGATACAGAGTCCGAATCTACAGTTTTTAGAATTTTTGTCTGTCTGTCTGTCCGTCCGTCCATCCGTCCGTCCGTCTGTCTGTCTGTTTGTCTGTCTGTTACCGCATCACGAGAAAACCACTGGACAGATTTTGATGAAATTTGGTATGATGATAGCTGGTTATTCGGATCAATCTATAGGATACTTTTTAACGCGGGAAAATATCTCATTTCTGAGAAAAAATACAAAAACACAAAAACTGCATAGTAAGAGTATACTAATGTGTAAAACCTAAGAATTTGGTTTTTGGTCATCTGAACGCGGGCGGAGCCGCGGGCAATGCTAGTACACATATAAATAATAATTTTACCTATCTTTTGTAAACTAAGTAATCAAAGTTTTGTTTATATTAAATTCTAAATCACTATTACATCTGGCCAATGATTAGTACAGGTAACATAAAGCTATACAATGTAGACAGGGTGTAGCAGCTATAATTCAGGCACATAAAGTGATATAAAGCTTGCACGTGGCTACTTTACGGCAGCAAGTAGTTTTACTTTACACATTGTCGAAGTTGCTTTATGAATAATTTTTAATTAGCGCTACTTATTCGTGATTACAACTTGAACACAAAGAAATCATATGTAAAGCATTTATAACAAAAAGCCGTTATTTACTCAAAATATTTATCCTCTTATTAAAATTTAGCATGCTTTCATTTACAGAATGTTATGTCTACAAAATAAAATAATGATATTAGGTAGGTATTCTAAGTGAATTTATGAAATGGTGGATCCGCAGATTATATTTTGCGTTGACGTTTAAAAAACAAGTTGCTTTCAACGTAATATAAACATATAAAAAAGATAAAAGAATAAACCTTTTAAAAGCAAACGAGCTTTGCAGAAATAATAAAAACTATAAAACTCTTCATTTTTTAAGCTTTAAAGCTTTAACTCACACGTAGGTGCTTACGGTCTCGACTTTATACACGGCTAAAGTTTCCTTATGAATAATTAGAAGCTACTCACCTATCACCCGCACTTGAGTAAAGATCTTCTGAGGTAATCTTTGATGAATAGAACTAATTTGATTAAAATTAGGGTGCTATTATCATATCGCAAGACAACTACACTATACAATAACACTAAAGGGGTTGTACTCTATAATAAACTATTATTAAATACCTTTTTTTAGGATAATATATAAAACGAAGAGTAAAATATTTCTCAGTTACATTTTAAAATACATTGTAAAGATCTACCTACTTAGACGCTTCAAGGAACCTAAGTGCTAAAATATAGGTCAGCTTTATAACATCAATAAATCAACGTATTCCTACCTACATAACACTGATATAGCGCAGAGACGTGAGCACTTTATGATGGCCCACCGATTTCCTAAGTCTTACACACACGAACTTTTCTTGTAAAATGACTGCGAGAATGCCTTCTGCACCTTGAAATATGTTCTAGAAGTTTCGCATCGATGTAAGATTTTGATTAAAGTTTCCTGAAGTTGTTCCAGAAGGATCAACGGCAGTTAAGAGAATTCATATAAGTTTTCAGATACTGGAACTAAAGAAAATAAGGAAAATATAGTAAATAAAAGTGAGATTTTTTTTTCATTTATACTTAAAAAATAAATGCAATATTAAGGTTTTAAATAATACGTGGCTAATTCATAATGATACTAATAACTACTATAGTCATTAAGTGAAATATCATTTAAAAAAACTAAAAACACTCCATAGTTTTAAATTGTAATCAAGATTGGTATAAAATGATCCTACTACCATTTCAATTAGTATTATAAATTATTATCTCTGCGGGAATCCTGCATTTAGGCATAGTATTAAAGCTACAAGTTCGCCAGACGATGTGCGATAGTACTCGTGTAATGGAATGGCTCTTATTTGTTATGCTAACTTACCTCTTTATTTCAGGGAATTTCGACTACTACTGCAGCCAGACCCGAGCTCTGTTTTTGCGGAGGGCGTGCAGTTTCACTCTTCGGCTGGACCCATCGACTACAACACAGCACTTGTTTATTCTGGAAAATTAGAAGGTATATTTCTGAAAATTCTCAAATAATATGTAATCCCTCCACGACCGCGGACACGCCGGCGTTACAGTTAACAATAGGTTTCTTAACAAATTAATTTCTTAGAAATTTACCTGGAGGTGTTAATAAAAATCAAATCCTGTATCCACTAAAATATATTAATTTTGCAAAAATAATACGATTGTACAGATGTACTGTGTAACTATTATTACACTGAACGTATTCTTTTATATTATACGTGTTTATATTGTAAACGTCCATAATATATCGATCGGTCCAAAATTTTCCAAATTAAACTTGTTATCATAAGGAGGAGTGGCAATAGTGGCACCCCTACGTGTTAATTTAATCACAGCGATGAATCAAAAGGCAACGGAACCCTAGATTAAAAGCAGCGATTTATTTATGCTAACATAATTAACTGAGTTAAAAACTTCCTGGTATTCATTAAATAAGGAACCTTGCTCACTAACTTTGCTTTACATGCTTAAACTTTAACCGATAATCATAATATGTTCTTATTGTAAATTATACACTTTCATAGATATTTTTTAAACTTTCTTAGTCTTCTTATACTTTACCTTAAAACAAAATATAAACTTAGCTTTTCGTACTTGTTTTGTTTCTGAAGCCTCAGGGTGTTTTATAGGTATTCACGGTGGTTTGATCTAAGGAAGTTGTTAGGGTCAGCCATGTTTCAAATGTTATAAAATATATGATGTAATATATATTTTATAACATTTGAAACATGGCTGACCCTATACCCTATATACCCTATATAGGTAGACTATTAGTACTAGGTGCGTGTTGATAGACGTTATAATAGTTTAGAGCCGTTTTTAATTATCAGTTATTTCCAAACTAAAAGTAGCTTTAAATACTTTCATTCAAGCATTCTCATTATTGAAGATCAACAAGTTGTCTTGATTTTTTTGCTCTGCCAAGATATTTTTCGTTTCTTTTCTAATAGAAATGGGTAGTTTATGTATGTATTCAGCCCTTTTTAACGTCCCACTGCTGTGCACGAGCCTCCCTTCAATACGAGGGGGATCAGTCCATAGTCCACCACGCTGGCCAAGTGCGGGTTGGCGGACTTCACGTGTCTTTCGAAAACTTTCTAGGTTCTCTCAGACATGCAAGTTTCCTCACGATGTTTTCCTTCACCGTAAGGCAGGTAGTTTATATAAAATAGGAAATAGAAAATATTTTACCGTCGAATTAAGATCATCCAAATTTAATCATGATATTTGTATTTAATTTATATGTGCATACGTAAAAATATTAAATATTTATTGTTGTGATAGAGAATTCCACGTAGCAGTGCTTGAACGGTCATGTATTATTCAAGACACGACATATTACCCCAATTTACAGTTTGATTAGAATATATTCGTATGTGTTGATTAGTTGATTAGATGTATGTGGTGGGTGCGCCTCGAAGTAATTAAGCATGATTTATGATAAATTTAGCATCAAACCTCGTTAGTTGAAAATGCCATCATTTAACCGTGTGATATCGATACTGCCCTTTATTTGCCTGCTCACTCGTATACATCCTAATACATTTTCATTTTAATATAAACAACATATCATCTCTATCAGCATTTTATACGACATATGAAATTGCGCTTCTAAGTTCCACAATGCGAGAGTTAAGAAGCAATTTTCCTTTATTAGGGAAACGTAAAATAATTCTTTATAATTAACTTGAAATACCAGTTTAAATCTCACCCCTTCCATATTTCGGGGCTGTCGCGATAATAAATTAAGGACGAGAAGAAACTTCAATATTCTGTTACAAACTTAATAAAACGAAATTACGAGGTGCGACCCATCTGGTACATTCGAGACAAAGTGAATTTTGATGAAATTAGTTCACAAGTTTAATGGAGTATGCTTCTTGAGAGTTTGACTTTGCTTGTCTTTGGCGGCGTAACATACAACTCATTTAAATATACATAAACATTTATATACAGCATACGTGCGAGTCGAAGCTTATTAACTTACAATACCTTTTATCTTTCACTCTATACAAATTAATTTTCTTAAATACACTAATATTATAGGTAACAAAAATTTATTTTTTCAAACCTCTGTATCGATAATAATGTCTATTTCAATAAGATTTTCCAAAAAAATATTTAATGTACAGATTCTGGTTTAGTTACAATTTTATTATATGTATCGAAAAAGTACATGTACTGGTACGGAACCGTTCGTGTGCGAATTCGACTCGCACTTGACCGACTTTTTACTATACGTATGGTATAAAGATGTTTTATATTCTGATGATTCTATATTTTCTAAAGTACCCAGTAAATGTATATATACAAATTCTGGGAAAACTATTAGCCTAAAAAGCAAAAAAAAGACAGAATTTTATTGCAATAGGAATTATTATTTTTATCAATTTAAAAATAGAAAGATATAGAAAGACAACATAAAACAAACCGTACATAGTAAATAACCTTTAAATGTAGGTCGACTATATTTCCATGACTTATAAATTATTCAAAGTTTTAATCCCATAAAACGACTACAGTCTACTTTATAAGCACTTACAAGTAACATGTCATACAAAATATCGATATCTTCTACAATATAATAAACATTAATACCATAATAGGTAAATAATGGATCATATATGTATTTATGAATAGTTAAAATACCAAAAAAAAAACATAATTTACGTAATATTTCAGTAGAAACCATTTGGTATATAAATTGCGTGTTGTAAGATATGATATAAGCAGTATTTAACTTTTAAGTACATATATTTAAATCTCACAGCTGACAACTTTTATTTTTCATAAATCGTTTCCATTTCTAAGCAACTTTCAAACACCGCTTTATCAATAAAATAAATGACAGAGGGAATGGAAGAGTAGCAATTTAGGTTATTTATGAGCTGTTTTCATCTTTCCCACTACGAATGCAAGTTGTGATTTTAATTCATTGAGAGTCCAGAGGCTCTTTGCACCTTGAATTTGTTTGCATAAAATATAATAGCCCATTTATTTGGACGTCTCTTAGTTGATTGCGTCTCTAAGAGGTACTCCGTTATAGTGAGCGGCATTATTTCATCTCCATATTGATTTCTCGACGATTGGTTTTTATGATTTCCATTATATTAACGATCCGTTTTTTTTGTTTATAAATAGTTTTAATATTTAATAGTTCATAAAAATTAAATGACTTTTAAACAAAATATACTTTTTTCAGATGACGATTCTTCCCACGTGTACGGTGTCATTACTGCAGATGGTCTGTTTGACGGAACGATATGGACACCTAGCGAAGAATATTACGTTGAACCTCTTTCCCGATACGACATAGATCACCCATCTATGCACAGTGTTATCTATAGAAGATCAGATGTAGATCATCCTCATACCAATAGTGATACTCCACACTGTGCTTCACATTTGCTGCACGTTAAAGGCAAACTTGGATATAAAGGGGAATTATTTAACTTTACTGACCAAGTTGCTGTTAAAGAGGTTCTTTTAAATAATAATAACACAGAAGATTTACATAGTGAAATAAACAGAAGAAAAAAGCGATGGCTTCCCGAAGACGAAATGCAGGACGATGAGCCAAAGAAGAATCCAGAACTACCTTTAGACTTAGATGTGCCGTACACGAGTAATAGTGATCCGTTTGATAAGTTAAGTACGAGAAAACCAAAAACTAAAATCGATAAAAGTAACCTCATAACGAAAGTGCGACTCGATTCGGAAGAATCTAGACCGAAGCCAAAGACGCATGTTGAAGTGATAAAAACGAAGGCTGGTGTTGTAACAGTCAGTAAAGATGTAGTGAAGAAGGAGCCGGTAGGATACACTGTTCTCTCCGCGAATGCTAGCGATGATGGACGACATGTCAATAAAAGAGCGACCGTAGACCCGAGGAAGACCACTTGCCTAGTCTATTTGCAGGCTGATCATATGTTTTATCAAAGATATGGATCTGAAGAAGCGTGTATAGAAGTCATGACTCGTCACGTCCAGAAAGTTAATGCTATATATAAAGTTACAGGTAAGAATAAAATTATTCGTTTAATTTATTTTATAGTTCTCAATAATAAATTAAATGTAGGTACAAGGTCAAAATCTAAGTTGTAACTTATAAGTACATAAAAATATTATTTTGCTTATTTCAGACTTTAATCAAGATGGAAAACCGGATAACATAACATTTATGATTAAGAGGATTAAAGTTCACACGCTAGACGCACTCAAAGACCCCGCCTACAGGTTTCCTAACAATTATGGTGTAGAAAAGTATTTGGAACTTTTTTCAGGTAATTATAATTTTGGTCTTCACCGCACGTCCCTAATAAAGTTTAGAAATGGGACGGAGCGCCTTTTTATCTAATTGTATGTGGTAATGAATAAAAATCTTTTTAATAAATCTAGATTAGAAGGTTTTAAACTTTTATTATGTCCAAAAAGGTCCTATTACGATTTTAATTATATATTTAGTCTGCAATCAGCTAATTTTATAACAATAATATTTTCAGAGGAAGACTATGATGCATTTTGCCTTGCGTACATGTTCACATACCGCGATTTCGAAATGGGCACCCTTGGTCTGGCTTGGACTGGAGATTTGAAGAACGCTGGTGGAGTCTGCGAAAAAAATGGCGTATGTTTGTTTTCATTGCACTATTTCTTGTCATTATTCCGTTAAAAATATCTACTACTAGTGGATTTTCATCAAAAAAGTCATATTTGACTAAAATACGTTTTATAATTTTTTTATATACCAAGATCTACATATATGATTTTAATTATTACAATACCTATTTTTTATTCCATATAAATTATAATAGTTGAATGTGTTTTGCGACACATGCTTCCTCTGCATAGTTACGAAAAGTTTTAATGAATATTCAAAATATTAACTGACTGACGCCAACTTTAAACATTATATTATATAATATTTAATAATTATAATATGAACTAAATGTGGAACTATGGAGTAATCGAAAATGTATACAATATAATATTATTATTTTACAACAGAAACCAATTTTAAAATTGATCAAGACGCATATTTATAATTATGTACATTATATATTATATAGGTGGTAAATAATGCGGTTATTACTGATAACTACCGAAAATTTTGGACAAAGTAAAAGTCATTAAGCTACCAAATAATTTCGATTTTATTATTTCTTTTTGATAATTAAGTTATAATATGTATATATTGTATATGGACTTATTTAAGTAGGTACAGAGCAGACTTTCTTCCTTTCAGCTAAAATTATTTTTTGTCGAATGATTTATAGGATTATTTTTATGGGCACATACATATACTTTAAAATCTCTATCATTAAGGATGTAAAAATTATGAAATAATAAACTGCAACATATAATTAGGTACAATCGCTTTGCACGAGAACCCAACAGCCGACCTCCGACATTACTTAATGCCAATTAGTACTACATTACAAGACTCGACAGCTAGTACAGTAGCTAATATTGAAGGATTATTTGTTTTAGCACTACCGGGGCAGTATGAAGTCGTTGAACACGGGTATAGTCACGTTGCTGAACTACGGTAAACACGTGCCGCCAGCCGTGTCGCACGTCACGCTCGCGCACGAGATTGGACACAACTTTGGCTCGCCGGTAATATACTTTTTACTTTGCTGTCTCAGTACATCTCTATATTATATCTGTCGTTTTCTCTATATTACAGAACTGAATAAGGATGTGTCTATCCTGTTACTGACAATAACAGGATAGACACAGTATTATAATTTATAATCAAAACACACGCGGTGTGACAAGCTCTAGTATATTGTCCAAACTTTGTATGTTTGTATGTCGTACGAGTATGTATCTATATAATAAAACAAAGTCGGGTTTGTCACTACACTTATAACTCGAGAACTGCTGGACCGGTTTTTATGATCTGTGTTTTGTTGGATTTGTCTTCTCCGCGAATAGCAGAATAACTATTAAACACCGGAACAATTCACGGAAAAAATTGAAAAAAAGAAATCTATTCCATAGTAAGCGTCAAAACTTATGTAGGGACGAACCTGAGCGAAGCGAGGGTGAGTCTCTGTTATATTAGCGATATAAATAGATTCTGTTAATATTTTCGTTTTGTCTGTTTTTTCTGCATAAGTTGAGAACGTCTGGACTGGAATAAAAAAGAATTTTTCTTTCACTGGTTTTCTGAAACTTATTAAATCCAGTAAGCTTTCATCATCGCCATTTTTTAATAATGCTATGGGTACATTTATTTCATAAAAGTTACAATTCTAACACAAATTACAATATAAAAATTGAACAAAAGGAATAATAAATACTATATTGTAAATACCCGAAAGACTAGCAGCATTACCCGGGGATTGCTACTTTTATAGTATTTGCCTGCAAATGATGCCAGGTCATGAACTGTCTCGTGGAGGCGCTAATATCATTCAAGAAATATTATTTTTCAATTAAAATCTACTCGTTTTAATCCACAAAGCCGCGGGCAGCGTCTAGCTTTTGTAGAATGAAAGATTATTTGTTTGTACTCGGTGTTAAAAATAATAACAAGAAAAAAAGTAAGCACTTATTTTACTTAGTAATTACAGAGAGCACCTTTATACATAACTTTTATCATGAATTTCAGCAATGTATGGTATGCCTGCTAATGCGGTAAACATGGTTTCCGTCACGTACTCATAAGCTTCTCAAAATATGTGAGACATAAAAACTTTTTTATTGCTCAGGTGTTGCGTATTCAAGTAATTTTATTGCGTAGTATTAACGTTATATATTTTTTAGCTTTTTATAATGATTAGTTTTATTTCAAACGCAGATTTTACCAAATAATAATAAACACAAGTGAGAAGTGGTATTTCTAATTTTTTCTTTATATTATCTCAGCATGATCCAGAAATGTGTACACCTTTTGGCGAAGATGGCAACTACATAATGTTTGCTCGAGCCACAAGTGGCGATCGCAAGAATAACAACAAGTTCTCGCCTTGCTCTCTTCGAGCCATCGACCCTGTCCTGAACAACAAGGCGCGATCTCCGAAGGGATGCTTCACTGGTAAGATATTGTTTTAATTGTATATAACTGGAAAGGTCAATGGGTCAATATAAGGAATCTTAGGATTAAAATATCGTATTACCTTAATTTATATAAATTACGAAATCTCTTGATAACGTAGGTATATAATACTTTTTAGCTAATAGTAAAAGTAATCCTCGAAACATAAGGTTATTGTTATATTAAGTATATAAAACAGAAATTAAAATGGTATTTATAATATAACAAGAGGTCGTATTTGGTTTAATATTACAGATATTATAGTCTAAATTACTTATTTTTTATTAATTTAACTTCTCAAACTTAAAGAGTTATTATAAGATCAGTCATGTAAACGGAGCCCGCCAAAAAATGTCAAAGAAAAAAATAGTACTATATAGACTTTGCAATTTACATCGTTTACTTTCTTCAAAGAATAAGATTTACAATTTTTGAGAACAAAATATCAATAATAAAATCAAAATTATTTTTTTTATAATTATTAGTTCTTTCCCTTGAGAGAAGGGTAGCATAAATACTGGCTTATTTATTTATTTTTTCATTATAATTAGTTAGCTATTTTTATTATTGCGGTGAAATTTTAAATCATTATGGTTTGACTTCATGTTTTGTTCTATGACACTCTGTTATTATTCCTTAGTTTAAGTTTATCTTATTAACAAGCAATATAACCAATGATACAGAACCGCAACCAGCAATCTGCGGTAACGGTGTGGTGGAGGAAGGCGAGGAGTGCGACTGCGGCTGGGCGTCCGAGTGCACCGACGTGTGCTGCCGCCCGCAGGCCGTGCGTCCGCACTACAAGCCCTGCACGCTCACTGAGCACAGCGTGTGCAGCCCCAGTCAGGTATGTATAACAGTATAAATAATAAAAATTCCCATAACAGACAATAGTCGATCGTCCGATTTTACGTCGGATCGGAAATGCTGTCAAACATTGGACAATCCTAAGTGAGTTGTAGGATAAAATACCAATTTACTCGGCGAATGGTTATAAACTTAAAAGAGGTGCCATCTCGTGGTAAGTTACGAGTGTCAATCCTTAGGTCGTTTCTTATCTGTTATATGGAAATTAGTATTACAGTCGGGTGCGCCTCACCCGCTTACACCCGCACGCCCTGAATGGAGAGGAGAAATCCTGATATTTTATAGTATCTGTGTTAATTTTTTATGCAAGTTCACATTTATTAAAAATATCCATGCACATCTTCTTACCATGGAACTAGATGGCGTTGTGTGTTAATGTCCTGACATATTTATTTATTTATTTATATTGATTGAACCATAAAATATACCATCCCTTGCGGTGGAACGAGAGAAGTAGATTCTTTTATTAGAACAGTACTCAAGTACAGTCAAGCTCATCACTAAATAACACTCTCTGCAGGGACCATGTTGCACAGCATCCTGCACTCTCAAGTTCGGCGACAAGTGCCGCTCGGACAACGGCTGCCGCGACGCCGCGCACTGCGACGGCAAGCGCGCCGCCTGCCCCGCCAGCCGCCACAAGCCTAACCGCACTCGCTGTGATAAGGAACTCGTCTGCTTTATGGGAGTGAGTTATCTGTTTATCACTACATAGTATAAAACAAAGTCGCTTCCCGCTGTCTGTCTGTCCCTACGTATGCTTAGATCTTTAAAACTACTCAACGGATTTTGATGCGATTTTTTAATAGGTAGAGTGATTCAAGAGGAAGGTTGAACACGCATATTTTTTAATTTAAATATTTGTATTTCATACTTACCGTTAAAACGTACCTAGGGACGAACCCGAGCGAAGCGAGGGTGAGTCGCTAGTTATTGATATAAAATAAAACTCACTAATCCTTCCCCATTTCACCAGGAGTGTACCGGGTCCATCTGCCTGGCTTACGGGCTGGAGTCGTGCCAATGCGCGCCGCGCAAGGACGACGCGCGCTCCGCGTGCGAGCTGTGCTGCCGCAAGCCCGGCGGGCCCTGCGTCTCGTCCTTCCACTGGAACACGGCGCCCTACGACGTGCCCGACATGTATGCTAAGCCGGGCACGCCCTGTAACGATTATAATGGGTAAGTGTTTTTGGTAGTGACTAGATTTCTTGCTGATAAGTTGGAAAACTAGTGTATACTAATATTATAAAGAGGTAAAGTTTGTGAGTTTGTGACGTTGTAAGGGGGTAAAATAGGGATGAAAGTTTTTATTTGGAAGCAAGCTATATATTATACAATATACCTATATATGTTTGTAGGCTTACTTGGTGATGTGTGTAGTTGTAGAAGGAAAAATAACGTTAACTAAGTCTTTTAAACTGTTTGTATTAATTATTAAACACGATACACAGAAGAGACAGTTTATAACACACATTAATAGTCCAAGAGCACATACAACAAAAGAGTTAAATACATAAACGAATACTAGTAAATATTAAGAAGATAGAAAATTAACATATAGCAATTAACGAGTACGTATAACTGAGTGGCGTAATTACAAGCGACACGGGCTTCGCGTTGCAATAGCATTTGTCGAGTGTGGCGTGCAGCTGCAGCGCGGCGCTCGCGCCTCGCGCGGGTCACCTTCAAGTTACAGTATTATTCCGGGAGAAGGAGTATTACGGAACATCTATATTAGAAATATTATATTTTAACATAATAAATTAATTAATTGCTATTATTGTATGTATATAAATGTACTTAATTAAATTGTAAGATAAGTTAGGCTACATGTTTATATATATATGAACAAATATATAGAAAGAACTTCTCTAATTAGTAATAATTAGTATTAATAATTTTATAAAATTAGAAATAATATAAATTTAAACCATTTTCCCCACAGATACTGCGACGTGTTCCAACGCTGCCGCGAGGTGGACCCGTCGGGCCCGCTGGCCACGCTGCGCAAGCTGCTGTTGTCCGACGAGAGCATCGCCGGCTTCAAGCGCTGGGTGCTGCGCCACTGGTACGCCGTGCTGCTCATCCTGCTCGCTGTCATCGCTTTACTGGTAATTATTGACAGATATGTTGAAGTGAAAACTTATTTAGCCGTGTTGATCGATTTTTGGTAACGGCTTAACTTATGGCTTAACATATCGCGTGTGTCGACGGAGTCTGGCTGGCGCAGACTAGCGATGCGCAGCATCTTATGTTTTGATTATTAATTAACTATATATCAAAATGTAAATAATTATTGCTCGGAGCGCCAATGGATGAGAAAACCAAATAATTAATTTAAAAATTTAAAAAAACAGTTATTCCAAAGTTACAAGTTTTCACTTCTGTCGGCAGTCCCCAAGACTGCCTATTTTATTTTATTTTTATTTCATTTTAAACAGCCCAGGGTAGTGTTGTTTACAGTTTATAGATTACTTCGTATTAGCAACTTACACTTCGTTTAGGTGCATCCCTAGAGGCCTAACATTGTCTATGTGTGTACGAAATTTTTATCCAAATCTGTGTAGCCGTTCTAGTGTCTTGACACTACCGCCATACACACAAACAAGGTTTTACATTTATAATAGTATTTTGTTTTTTTTTTATTTCTTTTTAGACTGATTTGTTATCATTATATTATTTTATGTTATGTTAAAAAAATACATTAATATTTAAAAAAAACAATATTTTTTTCTATGTACGCAAAGTATATTTAAAATTTTTTTTTTAGAAATTCATTGTCATAATGTTTTGTCTTTAGCGCTCCTGCAGAGTTCTCAACGCTGCTATAGAAATGGACGATAAAATATAAAATAACTACTATTTTAAGATACCCTAGTTTAGTTAAGAGGTACATATGTACATAAATACGTGTGATATAATGTAGGCTAGAAGATTGAAACTTTCTTTATAAACGCTAATTTATAAGAAGCAAGATTTTCCTTTCTTTGGTAAGAACTATGATTGATGATGATGAGATTCCTGTATGTTTTTAAGTTTTTGTTATTTATTAGAAATATAAAAGCTATCATTTGTTACGCGGAAAAGCCGCTTCATTCTCAATACAATTTAAATAAAACATATACAACTCCTACCTAGTTATACATCATCATATAAGTACTTATGCGATTCTGTATGCTAGTTCAAGTGTTTAGTATTTAAAATATTAACATCATAATTGTCGTATTAAAAATAAAAATGTGTGTGTTTTCAGGTGGCTAGCACCCGTTTCTTCGGACGTCACGCCAAGAAAATCAAATCAGTTACAATCATTCACTCATCCACCACAGAAACCGTCCGCCTGCCAGATGCTGCTGACCAGGGCCTTATAGTTCACACTGCTGTCAGGTGAATTAGTCATACAATATTTTTTTGTCTTGTGTTTTCTTATTAAAAATTTTACCGAATCTTTTCTTTAAGAAAAAAATTGATTTTTTTGGAAGTTCATACTCGCATATTTCTCGTTTAATTTTCGTTATCCAACTCTATATGATTACAGTTTGTATTTAAATACAAACTGTTAAAATACAAATTACAGTTTGTATTTAAATACTTATTTCATTCTCTATAACACAATGAGAATCTTTGGAAATCCAATATACATACATAGTTCTAAAATTCAAGGAAATGTTTTTAGAAGATTCTAAAATAATTTATTTGTATATATATTTAACATTGCTATATTATGAATTTCACAGATCCAAAGTACCCCTAAAAAAGAAAGTGGCTCTCCGGACACGAGCCTATCGCATTAAGAAGGATACAAAACAAGGCGATAAAGCGTCTCCCTCGCATATCTTGAAGAAAAGGGTAAGCATTACATATACATTTTATTATAAATTTATGTAGGCCCCTTAATTATTTGAAAAAAGATACAAAATTCTTTTCTCCTTTCAGAAGCCAAGCAACCAACCAAAGGCAGATACAGAACAACATAAAGTGCCAAAAGAAAGTACAGTAGTTGTTACAAATTCTGAAGGAAAGTCTCCAAAGCACGTCATACTATCAAAACATAAGAATAAAGTGAAGAAACGCAAGGTTAAAGTTAAGAAAGAAACAATCGACTATAGTTCCATGCAGAAACATTCCGCCTCCACCCCTCCTAAAGATACAGAAGCGTTAACTAAAGTACAAAAATGGCTCCTCAGCTCGCCCCAACCGACAGCTATTCCGAAATCTAAGTCAATTCCTTTGGGTCTAACTGAAAGAACTCACAGGCAATTATCAAAGGGTACGAGAAAAACAAGACCGTCCAAGAGTGCGACTAACCTGCTATCTGGTGAAAAGGCCAGATTGCAAGTCGTCTTCAAACCTCCATTTAGATTCAGTGTTAAAATTTGTAAAAGTGATAAAACGAAGGTCGTCCTCGACAAATCATCTAAGCCCGACCTGGATAGAAAGCGTCAAGACAGTTTACCTCAACAAACTTGTCCTGCAGAACTCTCTAAATCTAATTCCAAAATTTTTAAACATGCCCATCCTTCTAGAAACGTCGACAATAATAGTATACCTAAAATCGAAAATCCAAGTCAAGAAAGCGGTGCTCACGGATACGAGAATTTATTGCCGCGCAGCGCCAGCGATTGCAAGCTAGGGAAGAAGATACCCGATTTGAGAGTCCGATCGAGCCACAAGAAGAGCAATTCCGTGGGCCAAAAACGAGAAACGACAGAGAGTCGACAGAATCTCATAACTCACGAGGACCTCGATAATACTCACGTGTATGAGAATCTACTCATGACACAGGACGCTTTTGTACCGAAAAGTTGTAGTATGCCGCGACGTCAAACTACTGGTGGCATCTCGCGTCAGAGCAGCTACGGGCATCTCCCGCGTGCCCACATCCGCCCACACCGGCATAGTACCAACAATCTGAACAGATCTAGGAACAGTAGTACCAACGAACCAGAACACTTCTACAACATAATAGAAACATTAAGGCGAGGCAACATTGGCGCTCACGCATGCACTACCAACACAACCAGCTCTTCCGGCAGCAGTCGTGATGGAGTCAGGAGCCAATCCTCTCGCCAGAACAGTTTAGTGGAAAAGCGCGCACTGTCTAGACAGGCGAGTGAGGATCTCGGGAAGTGTCCGGGCGATAGTTTGAAGGGCTTCCAGTTGGTGGTGGGGAAGAATAAGTTAAAGCGTCAGCTGAGTGATAACGAGCTGAGTCGCTCCCGGCTACAGCTGGCCATGCCGATGTCGGCCGGTGCAGAGCCGAGGCAGCCCTTCTGCTGGAACAAGCGCGCGTCGCTGGACTGCGAGGCGTCGCTGCCGTCGCCGCGCGTCTCCAGACCGCGCTCTAACAAGAAAAGAACCACGTACACTTTCGGCGAACTCAAAAACACCGTCCCGAACTCCACCGACGCGCCCGCCGTCGACGGTATTCACATCTCGCCGGAAGACTTCCTCAAGATAATCGACAACTAGTCGACCAGTAGAAAATTAGTTAGTCGTTTTACGAATTATTATAATCGATGTGTATATTACGAGTATTCGCAGGTGTATCTATTGGCGGCCGATGTAAATATTGTAATGTGCTTCTATTGTTAGGAATACGCCACTGAAACAGGCCATTGCTCAGTTCCATTGACTGCTGAGATGTTTAGGGGTAATAAATATTAACGTTTACGGACATTATTTCGCTATAAGTATTAATATTAGGCTAGTGGTGAATCTTCCTCTTACATATTATATGAAAATATTATCGTTGTTTTTTTTAGTTACTAATTGTCTTCTAATCCTTATTTCTATTCGACAGCAGACTCTGCTTAGCTCTTATTATTGTAGTAAACTAATACTATAACATCACATTAATTTAACAATTACGCTGGCAATGGTTTAGTTTCATTGAACGATCTCTATAAATGAATCTCTATTTTTTCTACATACTATGTACCTATTGTACAAATTTACTCATACTTATGTAAAGTGTTCATATATAATTGTTTTAATACATGAAACATGTATACTTTATGCAATAAAAAGTTTGTCAGTTTTATTTAAAGGCAAGCTTACAGATTGTATTGCGTCATATTATAACGATCTTAAAATTAAGTGCTTAGTACAATATTGTTCTTTTTTTTTAAATAGCTGTCAATTAAAACGTCAATCTGTTATAAATAATAAATGTCTATAAAAGTACTCTGCACTAATATTCCTCCAAATAAATAACACATATGAAATTTGTCCCATAACTTATTTTAATCAAAACATGAATCTATTGATTCCAAAAAAATATATTATTATAAATTCGAATAAAAATACAAATGTTATTGATTTAATTAGGTACATTTGAAGTAATTTGTGAGAAACGGTTGTGTCATCAAGATGATGTATAAAAATTTATGACGAATCACTAGGGTCCTGTTTTGGTTAAACTAAAAACATGTCACTCGATAACTTTAAGATATTTAAAACTTTCTTGAAATGATAATATTTTTCTATAAATATTGGATTTAACTAACAAAACTATTTCTTCGACACATAACGAACTCAACGGCTGTTTATTTATGTTCTGCAATATCTGGGATGGAATTTTTAATTAGACAATGTATTAGTGTGACAATATTATCGTACATATGTATGTATATGTAGATATTGTAATTAGGAATAAACGTGTAAATTCATTGTTATATTTAATATGCTGTTTAGGTACAAACATCGGGATTATGTTTTCCGCCTAAAAAGAAAAAGATTAGTCCTTATATTTCTCTTCTAATTCGGAAAGGACGTATCTTATTATTTGTGCCAATATGTTATAAAATAAAAAATAAATAATACCAATATGAAAAATTTATTTTACGTAAACAAAATTGTTTTGGAAGTACAATATCTACGAAAAGTAAAGTACAGCAAAAGTGTGAAACAGCAGTAAGTTTAAATAAAATGTTAGGGTGTGGAATAGTATTCTATCTCAGATATCAGAATATTTTCCATATATCCGAGTGGTGGGGTCGCGAAAGCTTGTTCGCCACAGCGTATATGAGCTTCGTCGTAGGAAGGTAAGGGTAACATAGATATTGTATTGTATAGAAACCAATTTCTAAGACGATACTAAAAGTATTGGAAATGTTACAAATTTGTATTTTACATTTTTACTTCGCGTGGATAATGTGAGAATAATTTAATTATAAACCGCTTGTTATTCTTGCAATAACCATGTGATAGAGTTTACTTTGTTATGTTAATGACGTGAGTAACGTTTATTAATAAAACTAAAGAGCTAAATAAAAATTGTGTTATGCGGGTGACCTCATAATAACAACATATTTCGAGTTTATTTCTCGTAGAACTGTCTGTAATTACTCTAAAGTATATGTATATGTATAAAATATGTTTTTTATGAATTTGGTGTAAACCTCGAATGTGATTAGACTCAAAGGAACTATGTAATGGTTTTGTAGTTCATGAAATAATGAATTTATTCTTAATAGTTTTCTTGTAATATAATTAATATGTACGTGTTTATGGCAGTCTCTGTTTTGATTAATTTTAAAGAACAAAAACTTTACGTAATCTGGTGGGAAACCTTTCCCTGACCATGATCTCAGTATTTGTTCCAAGTGCCTTATGAACAAATAAATTCATTCCTACCTACATTCCAAACGGTAATGCTGAAAATCTAAGCCTATTAGTTTCGTTTTTATCTACTTGTATTGTTAGTGTCAAGATATTAGCCATTGATCTTTTTAAATATATATTAAGAACATAAGTATTATAATACGTATTTTATAATTGTTTCCAGTACTTAATTAGTCTGTGATAGAATAAGTTTGCATTTTTTGTTTTCATATTTTTTTTTATATCGAATAAAATATAGTTTCGAACAAATACAAATTTGTAATACATTCATTTTCTAACATTTACTATTTTTTCTGTATTTTTTAAATAAAAGAATCCGACACATAAGTTTTTTATTATTGCCTTGGTCTCTTATACCCACAAACAGGTTGTAATGTCTGTGCTTATACCTATATGATAAAATTAAAAAAAAATGCTTTGAAAGGTTCATCCTGGTGGTATAGATGTTAATTTAAAAAAAAAAATTTCGACATTCTATTTTTGTTTTTTTGCTTTTCGTTTGTTTCCATCTATCAAATATGTAAATAAATGTCATAATATTAAATTTCATAAAAAATCATTCCGCTTGAATGCTAAGCACAGGTTAATTTATTGAGAATGGCTCCAATACGCTACAGTTTGCACTATGAAGACTATTCTGAGCACTTGATGTCTAGATTTGGAAAATTATTACAAATGCAATCATTGGTGGACATGACACTTATGTGTAGTTCTCACACTTTGCGTGTTCATAAAGCAGTACTTGCTGCGAGTAGTGCTTATTTTCAAGTAAGTTATTTCGGAAGATTTTATATAAATATTATATTATACATATTGACTTTAGTGGTATTGTCTGATCTAATAATTTAATAAAATTGCTTAAATATTATCTAAAATAAGTCCTAAATGACTGCGCAGTAGTCCATTATACTACCGAAACGGCAGTTTACATGCGCGATTAGCGTCATCCTTTTCTCGTAGTTTACATAAGTCAAATTTTAGAGTTGCGTACTAGTAAGTAGTAGATACTAACATCTATCTGTATGGCAACAACTCTACCATTAATTGAAACTAGTTTATATTATGTACAAAGGTATCATAAGCATTACAACAATTACATATAGGTAACTCTTTTTTTTTAATTTTACCAGGAAGTTTTGCAAAAGCAAACTGGAGAGCCGTTAATAATTTTAAAAATGAAATTTAGCGTACTCAAATGTCTCGTAGAGTTTATGTATTGCGGGAAAACGCAATGCTTAGAAGAAAATTTAGATGAGCTAGTGTCAGCAGCGCAGTTTCTGAAGATAAAAGGATTGTCGAAAGTAACTAAAGAAGGTCTTGGTATAGATAATCAGAGTAAGTTAATTACAGCTTATTTCGTTTTATTCGACTAGGATCATGAAGTGGAGTCGATAGTAGGTCTTATAGATCATAGATGGAAGGCTGATATATTTCATTAATAACAAAACTTAGATATAATACCACTAAATGCTTAATTTTACAATCACCGATAATTACCTACCATATACTTATCTATATGTGCATTGAAAGAGAGCTTTTGGTACTGAATTGCTTTATATATATTTTATTCTATATGATAATGAAGTTACTGCACTACTGCTAAATTAAACAATAGCATATATTATTCAAGATGTAAGCTCTTTTCATTCCGAATTTCACTCAAATCCAGTAGGACTTGAAATGCTACAGTGTAGAAACACAGAACATTCACTCACAAAATTTCACATTTTTAATATAGATATATATCTATTACTTTCATTTTTATTAAAGGCGAGTTGCCAGTTTTTACTCCACCGGTAGTAATAAACCGCCCGCCGCAGTCTCTAATCGACTTACATTCTCAGGTGAATATTTTAATTGATACAATCATAAAATTAAAATAATATAAAATTATAATTAATATAAAATGGTACTAATTACGTAACGTAAACTAACATTTAAAGGATAACGTGGACTCCAAAACACCGGCACAAATTGCAAATATCAATCAACCCTCAGATACTCGAACGAACAAGGTACGTCTGCTCTTAACAGCTCCAGGTAAATTTCTAAGAAATTTATTAAAATTCTAAGAAATCTATTGTTAACTGACACGCCGGCGTGTCCCCGGCCGTAGAGGTATTAAAAATATTTTCTTTAACTCCTCAAAGACAAAAATAGGTAGGTATTCGGTCTTATATTCTATCTCAAGAATCTGATCGGTTTTAGTGCTCTGCAACTTTTGAACGAAATAAAGGACTAAATGAAGCACATATGAGATTATCTATAACAAACTTTAGAATGAATATAAGAAATTCTAAAACAAAGACATTACTATTTAAATCCAGCAATGACCCGCTAAATTGTCAGATGTTCCTGCAAACAGCATACCAACTCTACCACCCTTTTATAATATTTAGCTTTTGACCCTTAATAATTTGTTTAATGGAGAAAATAGTGATTTATTACGGTATACTACTATCACAATGGAACCTTGATTTAAAGATTTATTTAAAATGTATACTTAGTAGTACTCTAAGGCAGTCTAGGCTTTTATACCTGGCTTTTTATCTACAACTGGTATGCTTTTCGTTTTGCAAAATTCTACGTTAAAGAATTAAATGCCCACAAAATCGCTTGCACATAATAATGAGAATAAAAAATCACAATATTCTAAACAGGATACAGTCGTACGCATACCTTTTGACATAGAAGGTGGAAGTACAGGCGTAGATTATTCGGATCCTTCCCGTGGAATACGTCCGCGTCGAGGAAGACCTAGCTTTAAGGTAAAAAATTAGCAATCAAAAATAAAAATAATAGATATTGGTAATTATTTTAAGCATAATATCATATTTACATTGAAAATGGTGAAGAGTCTTGCATTTATAGTTTAGTTCATATCATATCGTAGTCACTGGCCTCCCTTCACTCACGCTCGAAATACACCTAACGCATACTTCACAATTATTTACTTGTTGTGTATATCTATTTTAGATTATAATTCTCGCACAGTATGTAGCCAATTATTGTTGTACGTTAGTGTCAAAAGCTTTTGAGTCAGTTTAGAACTAGCTCGAAATCTCAATAACTATGCAAAGTAATAGGGAGAAACATACGAGATAACACAAAAACACTACTTTTTTTATTCCCTTATGAGATCAGGGTTTATGCGTTAAGAAGCTTAATTTAATCAAAATAAAATTGCCCACCAAATATGAATTTACATTCTAATTCCAACCACGAACTCCAGATTCTTCTTCTATCTTAACAATTTCGAAAAAATCGGTCCAACCGGGATAAGGCGTAGGACCAATTGTTTTGATGTGCTCTTACTCTAGAGACAAAAATCTGTTACAAGACCAACTTTCCAGCCCGATAAATGATATAATGACCTGATCCGGAAATCGAATCTTAAACCTCATCATTTGCAGCAGTATAGTGCAACCGTACATAGTGCCTATCAAATCAACAAAGTGTCTGTGTTCTCTATATCTACTCAATTAGTACCTATACATAAGAGTGTACATAAGCATATAAACACTATATTTCTTGTTTGTAATGCTTAGCGATCGGACACTTGGGAAAGCGGCAACACATTAGGGCGAGCAGCTGAGAGAGCTTTATTACGCAGAGAGCAGGATTCTCGTAAAGCTATCCACCATCTAAAGCATTTACAAACGAAACACATGCAGGTAATGTACCTACTCATATATGTATAGATTGGTTGTGATTTCATGTAAGAACAACACGTAAGAAGTTATATTTCTTTGGCGTAACAGAACAAAAATAGCTAAAGATTTCATAACGTATGTCACAACTCTCCGTTTGTAAAAGGAATGCAGCTTCTTCATGTCGCTTTTTGGCTGTCGGTGTGCGCGCGCATTGTAAAAATTTTACTCTCATATTTTTTTCTAAACGTGCTAAAAGAAGTATAACTTCAAAACTTTACTTCCTTTTCACGAATTTCGATTCGAAGCTTCGTAGCTTTTTTGCTACATCGATTTCTTATAATAAAACGTTAATTAAATAAATTTTCAGGATTACATGGATAGGGTGACCTTATCGGAAGCTGTTAGCAGTATATGCAACAATGATAGCTCAAGTAGCTATCTCAATATGGACAACGATCTCATGTTCATGGACCAATATATCTCGTCAAATCCCCTCGATCCTATCCCATACTCTAAGGATTCGCTTGGAAACGATACTATGACATCAAATTATACAACTGCACCAAATAATACAACAACAGAAACTTCAAACAATGAAATAAACACAGCGATGTCACAATATGTAAATGCTCTGAAAAACGCTGGATTACCAACAGATTTGCCGATTTTATTTGAATCTGGTGATGGATCATATATAAACGTTAACGAACAAGTTCTTCTAGATATGGTTCAAAGTAACGAAATACAATATGAGGTGATTGAACAACCGAATATTATTGAAAAAGTTGCGGATCCAAGTGAAATCAAGAGCATAGACGAGCTCTCCAGATCTATAGAGAGAGGCGAAATTCTCGGTTCAAAGAATTACCCATCCAATAACACTTTTGACAAAACTAATAATATTCACGAAGAAACTATTAATAGTCTGAATGAAATTTTACCAGACAATTTAGAACCTTTTGATACGCAACAAAACTATGTGGTTTTAAATAATTCTCTACAAAATACCACCAGTAATGCACTTGATCAAGATGGTAATCACGACTTTGCAAGTATCGAAAGTGATATGCAATTTTTCACAAAATCTATGAGCGATGACGTCAAAAAATATTATGAGGAACAACAACTAAGCGAGACTAGAACATTAGACCAGTTTTGTCCGAGCACGTCTCTAGATACCAGTTTCAACATGTCTCTGCTCGATACAAAGTCACATTACAATACAGACGACTTAAAAAGAAATGATACTTGTTACGATTTTAGTCTACAGCTTCCTAACGCAAATGATTTTAAAGAAGGTACGTTGGACTGTTTAATGTCAACGCCAAAACATACGCAAAATCAAGATAATTACATGGAGCAGAATATAGAAAACGGACTTCAGGAACAAGATGAGATTATGAAAGATTTGATGAACATTGAAAATAAGATAATGGAGAATTGTGATGGAGATATAATTAATGAGAAGAACAAGTCGAAAGACATTGATATAGACACATTAAATTCTGAATTAGCCGAAATAGAAAAAGATCATAATTCAAATGGTAACTTTGATACCGCTGATTCGTCCAATGATTTACAGTGGGATTTTGATAATATACAACCTGCGTCTAAAAATATCGACAACTCAAAACCTGATATAGAATTAAATACGCCCAAATCTAAACCAGCCAGATCTATGGTTAATTTAAATGATTCGATCAATCTTGATACTGAAAAATGGGATGCTCTGAATGAAGATTATATTAATAACGAAAATGATAGTCCCGATTCTCAAAACACTGTACGTTCTACATTAGATGAAAATATACCATTTGCGGTCGGCTTACTTCCCTTGAAGCAAGTTCAAGCAGACGACAGTTTGATAAAGAGGAAAAGTACTTACAACATTAATACATTAAACGAAGTTGATGCTAAATATTTGAAACGTAAAAATAAAAGCAAAAAGGTGAATGTTAATTAATTTTGTAATGTAGGAGTAAATAAAAATTATGTTTATAGAAAAGTCCTTTTATCACATCATCCTTTTCATGTTATGTCGTAATTACCGCCAAAATTTCTTAAGTGGCTGTTTTAGAGACACTAATTACATTATTCTATAGCTCATTTCGCGTTGCTTAAGTCTTAACTAGACCCTTATAGGTACTATATAAATACATACACGGCAATTGGATTGGTTGTGTATAATATATACGATATTAAATAGCCATCATTTCATTACTGGAATTGAACCGCCGCGTTGTTGCAAAACGCCATTTTTATTTATTTTTCAAAGTTGTTGCTCTAAAGTTGCAAAGTTGCAAATGTTGCTCTAAAGTTTCATGCTTCCAACATATTATTGTAAAGGTGCGCAAATATTGCTACATAATCATTTAAAAATAATATTGTTACGCGCCGCTAGTTTTTATTCGAAGACATCAAGCGCCTTCCTACAACCTTTGTGGTGTTTGTCTACGCAGGTGCCAGACAGGCAGGAAAACTGAAAAGTATGACGACGAATATATTTGACGTTTGGGCGGGACATATGATTTTCTGTTGTGTATATCAATTTTTTTAATCAATATAAAAAGTGTTTCATTGTTTTACAATATAATAATATTCTTCTGACCGATTCCGGCTAGGGCGGCTAATCTCATGGAAACTAGCCAACTGCGCAGGAGATATTATAGTGCAAAGTATGAGGTAAAAGCACTCTATTTCAATCATTCTATCACTCCGGTGGGACGACTCTTCGTCTCTCGCGGTGAGAGATCAGGGCTACGGCTTTACGTACTCCCCGAGGCACGGGGCTAACTGCACCGCCTAACTTCCCAACTCCGGGCTGTTCATTTGATTGACATTATTGCAAGGGACCTTAAAAATATCGATGCCAATAAAAGATAGAAAATAAAAATAAATCTGTAGTTAATTTTATTGAACAGATGTTTCTATACAAAATATTAACATTTTACGGTACTATTAAGGCATTATCATATATATTACTAACTAACCAGCATACTCGCATATATTTGAGGCTGTCAGCGCAGAAGTTAAGCAGCAAAATTATATATAAAATGTTTATAAATATTTATTTACATAGTAAAAAATAACAATTTAAAAGGAATCAAAATTGTAAATAATACGTTCATACAGCATCTGCATAACTTTAAAGTAAATTTATGTGTTATTATTTTATTATCATTTTAAATCATTTCAAGTGTAGCTATTTTTGAGCTGACGCCCTCAATTATGTTTCAGGCACACACATTACAATTAAATGTATTGATAGCATGAGAATATACTTATTAAAATATCTTATATAAATTTAAGATTAAACACACGACATTTTTCGCTTTTCAGGTAGAGATTTTTCTTATTACTTTTAAAACAAAATAAGCAATATCATATCTGCTGTTAGTTGTCATGGAAATGGTAGCATCAATTTTAAGTAGAAAGATTACTAAAACTATTTAAGCAAAATATGATTCGACTTAAGACCCATGGTTACAGTAATGTAACAACCGAGCATACCTATAAAGGATGGGAGGGTGCTTAGTAGTGCCCGGCAACTATACCACCTCGGTGAGCGGTGTACCATGCGGGTTGCCCCTGGTACTTCTCTGATAGCAGAGCGGACTGTGGAGCAAACCCATGGTAGTTGTGGTCTGTTTCGGCAGAACTGCCGACGGGGCGTCGTAGTTGAGTGCGTAAGCGATCCTGCGATACACCATCAAGACGGGGGAGGTTTCGTTGAGTCTTAGTGGGTAGTACTGGCTTTTCTAGCCGGTAAATCCCACATAACCACCTGTATGTCTACAGGTGGTATGCGTAATACATTTCCCATCATGAACTTTTAGAAACAAAAATGCTTTAGAAGAATTAAAATATTAAATGAAAAATGTATAAATGTACTTAATTTTAATGACTAATCTAATAATAAAGGCTCAGACATAACACACAGTCAAAGACATGTGAAGTCCGCCAATCGGCACTTGGCCAGCGTGGCGAACTATGGCCTGATTCCTCTCGTACTGAAGGGAGGCCCGTGCCCAGCAGTGGGACTTTAGGGCTGAATACAAAGGCTATCGTTTTCTTTGTGTAACCATTTGTCAGAACTTACACCAGTGTATACTTTTTATATAGATCTTATTCATAGTGTAACCATAAGTCATAGATATGCTCAGTAGTTACACCAGTGTAACAAAACAGTGCAACCGCGGGTCTGAAATCGGTAATTCATAGTTCTCTTCGAGTAAACATAATATGGGATACCAAATCTTATATGATTTACAAAATTTATTAACATTATTTAAGATTAAAGACAACTTAAAGAAATAAACATCAGAAAATTCAAATTACTAGCAACTTACATTGGGCAATTTATGTTGAAACTTTAAAGATGTATCAAAAAAATATGTTTACTTGTAACATGGACAATTAAAATTATTTTGAAATATAAAAAAAATGGCTCAAAATATAAAAATAAAATAAAACTGTAATTAATAAAAATATAATTTTCATACTCCCTAAAGTATGTGTGCTACCTTAGTCTATAAAAATGGCTCGGATTAAAGATTCATTTTTAAATGTTCACAATAAAATTACATAAAGTAAAAATTAAAATCTTATCAGATATGGTTTATGTGTTTGTTAATGAAATAAAATAAAAAAATACAGATTTCATAGTATTTGCAAATATTGTCTTAAAAAAATATTGAGATTCATTTACACACTTATTGTCAAGAATATTTAAAATATGTCCTAGGACTTAGCTTAATACTTGAACATATAGAAAGAAGAAATATAAAAAATAACAAAATTCATATAGTATAAAGTAAAAAGTATAAGCATAATGGCCGGATGTATATCACAACATAATAAATTAAAAAGAACAAAAAAATATTTGCATAACAACAAAATTGTGTAAAAGTTCGAAATATATAAAAAAACCTTAAGATATTTTAAAGCTACCCTATTTGTTATAGTATCCTAATGAACAAAAATGAAATCAAGTTGATGAAAAACATAGATATGTTAGAGATTAGTGACGTATTGGCGGAGCTTCTTACATAATAACCATATGCATCACTGTGATAGTCCCCCATCTGGAAGGTTATAGGTGGAGATGACATCCTGCCATCACCTCCGTTAGAATATGCTAGTACTCTGAGATTGTACGACTTGCCCGGTGTCAAGTTAGTGACATATGCTTCCAACTTGTGTTCCACTGGCACCAGGGTGTCATTTGCAGTGCTCATATCTTGGTCGATTTCCCAAACTCTTACCTAAAAAAGAAATTAAAAAAATACAAAAATTTAATAGTTACAGTTATAAAGCAAAATTGAATAATAATTTTATTTTAATATTAAAACTTCTGTTGTATTTTAGAATAACTTTATAAGCTAACATATAAACAACATAAAAATCTTCTACATTAACATGGACATGACTCATTAGCCCCGACGAAAGAAAAGTATTTATATTACATGCTGTATCAACAACCAACCAAATATTTCCCCAGTTATTTAATTTAGTATATTCTCCATTCTATGTGATATTGGCAAAGTAATCTCTGCTCAACTGGCACGTTTTAAAGCCATTACCAAAAAAATTTATTAAACTTAATATAGTCAAAAACACACAAATATGAGCATTATAATAATAAACAAAGATTAGTTAAGACAATAGGGCTTCAGGAAAATAATCACTTTCATAAAGTTGAGCTACATAATGACTTATATGATTACCTTATAACCAATAAGAGGTTCTTCTTCATCAGTAGGTTGAACATATCTCCAAACAACACGAACAGTGCTTGGGTTGACGGCCCACACGTTGACTGAGGCCGGCGGCTTTTGTGGCGCCTTACGGAATGTACGTTCGACGTGACGTTCACTCTCTGGACCTTCACCAGCTGAGTTAAACGCCATTACCTAAAACATTTTGAAAGATTTGAGTTTATCACAGAGTAAGGTTTTTGTAAACAGTATCTGAAAATAGATGGTTTAAAAAATAGTACCTTAACAACATAATAGGTATCAGGTTGTAATCCCACTATGAGTGCCCAATTGCGTGTTGACCTGGACAAATAGTATATACACTCCTCCTCTTTGTTAGACTCTTTCCAATATTTAAGTCGGTGACCTATTAGTTTGCCTTTCAATCTTTCTCGGGATTGATCAATGGGATTCCAAGTGACATTGAGAGCTGTAGAATTGAATGACCGCGCATAGACTTGTTGTGGAGCAACTTGTGGCATATCTTCAGCAGAATAAATAGTAACTACTTCACTCTCTGGACCGGCACCGATATCGTTAAAAGCCTGTACTTTTACATTGTAGGGCGTGTAAAAGTATTCCCCGGGAATGTGGACGACATGCATTCCTACATTGCCATACTCTTTCAACAAAAGTGACTGGAACTCAACTTCAGAGTTATTTCTGCGCCAAAATATTTTATAATGAATACCAGGGCCGTTTTGTAACGATGGCGGTAATGGAGTCCACTTAATGGTGAGATCACCCATTTTTCCACCTCCACCTCCAACGTTAGATGGAGCTTGGTTTGGCTTGTCAGGTTGAGTGGAGAATTGAGGGCTTGGCGACGAAGATTTTCCTACGCCTAAGCTGTTGACAGCTTGCACCCGAAATTCGTATACAGACCATGGCATAAGTTCTGTCGTTAGCGTAGCACGTTTCCTTCTATTATATCTATCAATTTCCATCACATTTGCTACATTATCACTTATAACATACCATGTTGAATTCCACTGAGTGCGACCAGATATAACGTAATTAGTTATAGGACGACCATTTGGATTGCTATCGGTCCATTCCAGAGTAACAGAAGATCTTTGAATATTAATAACCTGTAAGCCCCCGGGTGGTCCAGGCGGACCCTCGATGCGCAGCTGTGTACGAGATGAGATTTTACCTATTGCGGATTTCACAATACACTCATATTCACCAACATCTGATAGACTAACGTCAAAAATTGTCAATTCCCCTCCATCGATCTTTATTCGTTTGTCGGCATAAAGATCAGTTGCGTCTTTCATTCTGATTCCATTGTGATTCCAAAGATAGGCGGTATCCAAAAGTGAATCGATTTCTGCGTTGCAATGCAAGAAAATTACGTTTCCAACCTGCGTAGTTATGCGCGGTGGCATCCGTTCTAGGAAACGTGGTGCACGCAACACTATGAGACGACCACGACTTTCATCCGAGCCATATTGATTCTTCGCAACGCAAGTATAAACACCCTCATCATCTCGCGATAATTGTCGTATAATTAGATTTCCATTCTCAGCAATAAATCGTTTACCTCCAGCTCCAATTACAATATTATCTTTTTTCCAAATAAATGTTGGTTTTGGAGCTGCTTCTGGATTACATCGAAGAGTGACATTTCCGCCTTCTGATCCGTACGTTTCGGATTCAAGCGGTCGCTTTTTAAATGACGGTTTAAGAGACAATACGCGCAACTGACCTGTAGAGTATTTAGTTTTTAATTGATTACGCGCTTCACATTGATACATGCCAGGATCCCTTGCTGGATCTAAATATTTAACGATTAACACATTATCTTGTATTACATATCGGTCTCTATCTTCAGTTTCCAAAGTATCCATGGATAATTTTTTATTGTTTTTCCACCAAGTATAATTGACATCAGGGATACCAAATGCTTCACAATTCCAGTGTAAATCACCTTTATTATCAACATGTTTATTTGTTAAGGGAATTGTAAAATTGGGTTCAGCTTGTACTTTGAGAAAAACACTGTTGGAGATACGTGCCCTGTCATTGCGAACATCACAAATGTACTCACCTTCATCTTCAACATCAACATTAGGTATTGTTAGGACACGGTCATAATTGCTTAGGTATGATTTTTTAGGAATGCCCCCATTTTTTCTTGTCCAATTATATGATGGAACAGGGTATCCAAATGAAACACATTCTAAGCGTACTTCCTGACCAACAACTGGTGCTTCAGGGAAAACTTTTGGAAAATTATTAGGAAACTTTAGTTGCTGGTAATCTGAATTTGGATAAACAAGTAGGGGAAAGAAAGGTCCATTTCGTCCAGCATCAGAAACTTTACTCATAACATTACAACTGTAGTTACCTCTGTCTATAGTCTCTAAAGCTGAAAAATATAAGCCACCATCATATGACACAAATACACGCTTATCTTCTTCTACTAAATTAGGAAAATAGTTTCGAGCCCACAAGAAATTGACAGATGGATAATATGATGGTGGATCACAATGCATAACTTTACCCCAATATTGTTTGCCACTCTCAACAGACCTTTTCTGATTGAATTCTCTAATGAAACCAAAGGATAGTCTCACAGATTCTGAACGTATGACTCCAAATTTATTTGTTGCTGTGCAGTGATATTTAGCATTATCTTTATCAGAATCCGGATTGTATATCATTAAAGTACCTCCACTTAAGACAAACCTTGTTTCTGACAGTGGATCTATTTCAGTATATACAGGACTATCAACTTTATAATCCTCCCTGAACCATTTATAAGTTGGTGCAGGATAACCTCCAGCTATACATGTCAACTGCACATAATGATTTCTTAAAGGATCATAAATTGTATCAACTGGTTCTTTTACAAAATATGGGCCTCTTGGTATATATTCTGGATCAAATGTATCAAGCCCATATGTGAAAGAACGCTCTTCTTCTATAAGATAATGTAATCTCTGTGTTTGCCCTTCACAAATAAAGTGAAAGTATTGTGTACCTTCAATAGGTGCTAATCCCCAACGGCCATCTTCATGAGAAAATCTGTATACTAAATAATCTCGAGGCAATATATTATAACTAGTATAAATCAACTTTCTATCATCAAAAAATGCATTTTCTAGACCAGTCAATTGTGAGCCATCACCTTCATTAGACCAATATCCTGGAGTTTGTTGGTGAGCTCCTATATACCAAGATCCTTTTTGAGGATCTATTTGCATCAAAGTAGTAATAATAAAACCATGCTCTTCTGGACTGTTTACTGATGCTAGATCAGATTCATATGCTTGGCAAATTTTGCGAGCTTCATTATGAGGACGATCCGGAGATTTTGTGAATCGATAGCACGACTCTCTAAAACGAATCCAATTAGGAGGGCATCGGTATCGTTCTTCATAATCTAGTCCAGCGTAGTAATTTGCAGTGCTTTGGGGATCAACATCGTTATCTCCATGACCATATATATCTGAGTTAGGACTGTCTTGATAAAATGAACTCTGAGGTATTCGATTAAAATCATTACCGTTTACTGGTATACTTCCGTAAGGTACTTGCTGATTTGGACGATATGAAGAGCCATTTTGGTTACTGTTTGGTTGATAAGACTGAGGATAGTTAGGATTAAATGGAACCGATGGTTCTAATCCTTGTCCGTTTACACAATTTAAAACTACAAGCAGAAACAAAGTCACTTTTACGTTTGTTTTCCACATAGTGTATGTCCTATTGTTCACATGTGAAAGTTTTTCAATATTTTACAAAAATATTTAGATTTTGTGTTTTTTTTACTCATACTATTCTTAGTTTACAATTAGTAAAGTTAAAAGACTATAAAGACGTTAATAATAACTGTCTAACCAAACCCCGCCCCGACTGTTCAGTGTTCACTGTTGTGTGTTGTCTGTTGGCGTTGTTGAAGCAATGTTGCCAGCACTTAACTGTCAAATTGGAAAAATGTTGGTTTCTGTCTATTATAATTTTTTATAATTATTGATTTTAAATGATTACAAATACCGTAAAAAACTTATTTATGGTTATTATTATAATAACTACATATAACTATTTAATAATAATAATAATAATAGATAACTTAGAAAATATGTAATAAAAAAAGCATAAATGATGCAAATGGTATTTAAAGATATATGATTTTTCCCAAGTCTTTAAACGAAACTTTGTCTTTTATGTCATGCTATTAAAGAAAAAAACCACTAAAAAATACCCGGTGCAATTTTTTTACCCGTAAATTTGGGGGGAACGCCTTTAAATTCGCTACACTGTGTTGAAGTTTCTAGTTTATGTTTAAAAATATTAGGTATTCATAAATCATTTATGGTTTATGTCACAGACAAAAAACAGCATAGATGACATAATCCCATATAAAAGCGGATTTAGCGCAGAATTTGTTAACTAAATTATGTTAAAATATATTGCAATTTTTATTTATTGGGAAAGAATTTTGCCTTTCTCTCCCGCCAGATGTCGTGATCACTATATTATTTAAAACTAGCATTGCTCGCGGCTCCGCCCGCGTTCAGATGACCAAAAACTTAGGTTTTTACATATTAATCTACTCTTACTTTGCGGTTTTTGTATTTTTTCTCAGAAATAAGATATTTTTCCGCGGTAAAAGTATCCTATATGTTGACCCGGACAACCAGCTATCACCATATCAAACATCAAAATCCCTCCAGTGGTATTTCTGTGATGGGGTAACAGACAGACAGACAAAAATTCCAAAAACTATAGATTCGGTCTCCGTATCGATAATAAAGTTTATTTCACTAAGATTATCCAAAAAATATTTAATGTACAGATTCGGCTTAATTAGTTCCCAAAAGATAGAAACCGAAGAAATTGTAGGTTAAAGCGATAAGACATCATTTTATAGAAAGTGATTTTAAAACTGTTAAATCGTCTATTTTATGTTTTATTTTTTGTAATTTTTTACATATTAATTACAGAGTTTTATACAAACTTTCGTCCCTTATGGGATTGAATTTCGAAAAATGCTAACCCACGTATTTATTTAATTGTATTGAAGAGCATTAATACCAAGTTTCAAGTAGTTCTGATCATAAATAATTTTTTGCCTTTGTAAACTTAATTACCTTAATAAGAATCTCAGATTTTCATAAAATCTTAATCCCCTATTTTACCCACTTATGTGATGAATTATGAAAAATCCTTTCTCATCTGTGTGTTGATCCATCAATTAGAACCACCGCAGGATGTACCTCTCCTTCTCAATTCTTCCTTCAGTTGGTCTAACTTCCAGGCACAATACATGGTACAGGTGAGATGCAAACACAATAGAAGCAAAAAATTAGGCACAAAAGAGATATCTTATTAAATTGTTTAACCTCAGATTGAATTTCAAGACATTTTTCCTTACTAGAAAAATGTTTCCTACACTAGAGTTGCGATAACAGACGCAATCCATTGACCATTCTGCCAGTGTAAGTGTTCATTTGTTGAGATATTTTAATATGTAGTTCTTTAAATATTTTCATTATATTTTACTGAAATTTTTATAATACAAAAAGAATTGGAAACTTCTCCATTATACACTTCGATATATTTATATACGAGGGTTTCGATTGAAACTAATTTTCATTGATCATTTTCTTTATTTTCTTCACATTATCAACAAGAAATATTGTGTCATAAAGGATAATAATACTTATATTGTAGGTACCGCTTATAACAAACAGTTAATATTACAGTTCAATTTTTATTAAAGTATACAACTCGTATAAAGTACTGTTACATTCCTTTTCAATCTACATTTTATTAAATTTTTCATACCATCTTCCGCTTGCACATTTTTTTCTAATATTATTTCATCACAGATCAATCATGTACTTCTTTGTTTAACTCCAGAAATAAGATAGGGCGGAACATGGCTTAATTATGGAATAGAAAACTGTTAACATTCATTCACCTTTTAAAAACCCTTAATTGACTGATTAATGAATGTAACATTCGGACAACCTATTCGAAATAAGTTAAAAATAATAATTTGTTTACTATTTGCCTTATATATTTACACTGAATAATTTTCACGATATGCATAATAATATGATTTCAATAAAATTTCCTAATATTTTTTATTGGGTTGTATAAATAAATAACAACTTTATTAAAATAAGGGATGAGAGATAATTGTACAATAAAAATATATCAGACAGACAAAATATCGGCAAACATAACAACGAACAAAATATAATGTTAAGTTTTATGATCATAGATCAAAAGTAATTATCTATTAACTTAGCATAGCATAATCTCAGGAAAATATACACACAATTCTCAAACATTCATCTGCACAATTACTATTAGATAGTTATCAAAAACTTCTGGGACATCATGAGTTTTATTTATATTTAAAAATAAGCTCCAGGGTGTTGCGTACATGAAATGCAGTTTTATAACTATACAGTATACATCTTCAATAATGCATATTCTTCCCAGGACACCACCCACAATCAGCATCCTTTATCTATTATTAGTTACATTTTAAAACTTATCTGTAAGTGACAGACACACAGACTACTACACAGACTTAAATGTGCCAAAAACATCAGCTTTTAATGGCATAATTATAAAATACAGTAGAGCATCCAGTTATAAATTTAATATTATCTATAGAGGGTTCACAATGAACTTATACTATTGCACACTTAAAGATTATGCTATAATATATCTTAAATTAATTTATGGTAACTACAGTTCTTATATCTACTATTATTCTAACATTGCCGCGTATCTATTTATTCATCTAACCCATAAAGACCATACACCATCATTAAATAGCACCCATGAGAATATAATACAATTAAAGCAACATTTATTATATACATTTGCGACACTATTTACAATATATACAACTGTTCAAAAGAGCACACATTCTAACAATACACATCGGTGGCTCAGAAATAAAATGATTATGTAATGGCTGCCTTAAATTACACAGTCTCGTAAAACAAATATGTTATTTTGTTCCTAAATGAGATACATCCTTTTTTTACAATAAATCAGTCAAAGTAGGTTTAAAACCCACTTTATTCTTAAAGACTTGATCTGTACTTCATGTAGCGATGTCTCACCAAAACATCCAATCTAGCAAGCATCAGATCCACTCTACACTGAAGGAATTATATGCAACTGTTCCCTTTGTGTAAAATATATATTCAATACAAATCTGTTGAGTAAATTTATTTCAGAAAAGGATCATCTCCAATAATATTATGGTCTTTTGTTTAGTGATAACCTAATATAACTGTAGATGATTGTCAATCTGAAACTAATGTCAGCTGACAAGGACGGTCTCTATCTTTAATAATTGTCTCAGCTTGTCGGTTACCCTTATGAGGGACACCTTCGACGCGCGCACATTCACTTTCTCTCCAGCGCACAGAAGTTGGTGGCATTGGGCTCTCTCCAGGAACTCCTGCGTTCGTATTTCACGGAGCAACTCTTTGGGCGACCCAGACCCGCAGTGGATTTGTTTTAGTAGGCTGTCTTTTGATTTAATCTGCAAATAAAAATGTGTTACAATTTCTTAGATATTTTAACAGACTTGTAAAATATCACGTGTTACTAGTATGTATATCTTTTTGAAGTAAGTAATTAGTTCTAACTTCTCCATACAACATAATATATTTTATTGTTGATTTTAAACAATTTTTCCAAAATTAAAACTTCTTTACCGATTTTTTTTTCGGTTTTTATCAATTACTTTGATCAGTGACGACTCGCTCGACGAAATCACTCGACGACACGCTTTTCTCAGTTTGTAGTGACCCTACTTGCTGAGCCAGCGGTCGCCAGTTCGAGTCCCGCTGGGGGCATTCATTTGTGTGACGAGCACGAATGTTTGTACTCCAGTTATGAGCGTATATATTTATAATATATAAATATGTATGTATCTAAAGTTATATATGTGTAGTGTATCAACTATCTAGTATCCATAATACAGGCCTTGTAGCTTACCATGGAACTAGATGGTGTTGTGTGTTAATGTCCAAAAAAAAATCATTGCTTACCTGTAAGATATTAGTCACGTCTTGTAACAAGCACCAAAGGCCATCTGCTGGCTGTCCAGGGGCAGTCCGCAGACTGTAGAAGGGCGGTAGTGGTGCCTCGGTGCATTGTATCTCCATCATGGAGTCGGGCGGCGGCGGTGGTGATGCCGGAGGGGGTGACGATAATGGATCACAACCGAGCTCTTCACGATCTGTTCATAGGAAAATTATAAGACATATTAGTTAAATGCTTTATTTAAATACTAATTGTATCATTTTAATAAGCCGCTAGAGCACTCTCTCGCCGCAAACCGTTCATATTGTGATTTAGCTCAATCCGTTGCACTGTCAGATACTGTTGCTGTTGATGAATGTTTGCGCATTTAAAATAATTAACTTAAAATTAATTTATTGTTTTTGTTATGTGTGTTATATTAATAATTTATTTATATAATAATTAATAACATTTTTTCTTACCGATGACTTCTGCTGGTGGTGGGAATCTCCAAGGCTCAACAGCACGTCCTTGAACATCACATATATAGAGCCGCAACAACTTTGCAGCAACACCTTCTGCTAGTTCTTCAGGAGTTTGACCAGCATACGTTCCTAATAATGGATCGGCTCCATACGCTAACAGCAATCTAATAATTTCTACATGAGAACTCTCACAGGCTTCGTGAAGAGGTCTGAAAATAAATTTAAAAAATCCATTATTGAAATGCGAATAATTAGATTTACATTATTTTAGAGACAAATTGTAGTTTAAAAACGAAAAACGCTTTGTTACAATCTTCGAAGCTCTATTTGACTCAGTTAGGGGAATGATTTTGGAAAAAACTGTGATACACTTGTCTTATAACTCTAATTGAAGAGTACTGAATAGTAATTTCAATCGACCCAGAAAATAAAAAGTTTCACAGAAAATTCAGCCCCCCATTTCAACCGTTTAGGGGTGGAATTTCAAAAAACACTTTAGGTTGATTTAGCGTGACAAAGTAGAAATCCTTATATTTGTATATATAATTTTATTTTTAAATTGTAAATGTGTGTATACGAGTATAATAAATATATTATTAACTTAATAAGTGTAGGTGGCAGGTACATACTACGAGTACATACGAGTACATGTCCAATTTTTAATAGACTCTTGTTAAGCTGGATGTAGCGCTGATTAATAAAATTATTATTATTCATGTAGAGATAAAATTTACCTTATCCCACCCTGCGCTGCAGCCGATACATTGGCACCGTATTGAAGAAGTAATCTTGCAATTCTCACGTGGCCTTTAGCCGATGCCACATGCAACGGAGTAAATCCCGCATTATCTTTTGCTGACGGATCTGCTTCCATTTTTTCTAGACAATAAGCAACGCAGTCCTACAAAACAAAAGATGAAGAATTTTATTGCAATGCCTTATAGATAATAATTATATATTAGGATGACTGCAACGTGATACGATACTTACGGTAAAACCAAGTCTTGCAGCACGATGTAGATGCGTCTCCCCAATGCTTTTGTTTATAAACCAACTTTTGATCTCTTTTTGAATATCTTGAACAGATTCAGGACTGGGTTTGGGTGCTGCTCGGCGAACTTTAGGAATGTTGTTCTCACGTCTTATAATTTTTTTCTTTTTTCTAATATAATCAAAACCTGAGCTAAATTTTCTCCTTCCAAAAAGTCGTTTCATACGTTTTTTAGGATTGCCCTCGGTTGTTCCTGGGCAATTACTTTCTTCTTTAGTGTTGTTATCTTTGTCATTTAGTGTAGAAGTAACGTCTTTTTTAATTTTATTTGACATTTCTTTTCTTCTTTTGTGAGCAAATGATTTCATTAAACTATTTCGTTTTTTTAAACGCATCATTCTTCCTTTGGCGTCATTAGTTTTTAAAGATTTTGTACTTCTTAAGCCATCTCTTATAGAACTCGATCTTCGTTTTAATTTTTCTTTAACTATTTTTTTAGGTTTAAATTTTGATTGGCATTCAGGTTCTTTTTGTATTGAAATCGATTGTTCCCCGTCATTATCGTCTTGAACACTCTCGTCTCTACATGCTGATGGAGGTGCTGACGCTGGTCTATCATCGCCAAAAACTTCTTTAATTGTAGCTCGTTGTTTTAATACTCTACTCTCGGTTCTTGTTCTAGACTTGAGAACTACAGGTGCAAATTCTTCTGTAGCTCCTATTAAGCCATCAGTATCTTTTATAAAAGCTGTTCTAAACATAGTGACAGTTTCCTTTCTAAAAGCCCCCAAATAATAAATATCTTCCATTAATTTTTCTTTTTTTGCACTAAGACTTCCCTTATTCCCGTTTTTAACTAGACCTAAACTAGGGGTTGGGAGAAGCTCAGTGGCATTAGAACTTTTAGGAATAACTTTAGGCGTCTTTTCTTCCTTTTCTTTTATTTTTCTTTTAGAATCTTCTTTTTTACCACATTTTTGTATTAGCACGTCAACAATAGAATTGCTTTTTTTCTTTGCTCTTACTGCAGAAAAAACTGTTGATGTAGAAGCTTCTGAGTCATAGTGGAGTTTGTTAAAAGCTGAACAACTAGAATTCGATTCAAGATCACTATCAATATTAAGTTTATCGGGTCTTCTGTATAGATCATCAGTTGCAGTAGAAGGTGCCGATGACGGAGCAGGAGAGAGAGGAACAGGATCCAAATCAGGAAGAGATGTAGAACCTCGTGTAAACTGTGCAGCAGAACCTTTAGGGAAGGGTCCGCCTGAACGTCCTCTTGGAATAGCGATAAGTCTAGTAGGCATACGAAGAGATCTTTTATACCTATATAATTCCTCTTCCCATCCAGGATGAAAGTCTGATCCGTCACCGAAACCGGGTTTACGCAATGGCGGTGAACTGTTACTACTGTTATTGTCAATATCCATTTTTTTCAGAGGCGACGATTTCGTTTTTAATGAGCTCTTACTATCTTCACTTTTCATACTTTTTCTTACACGAAGTCTACTAGCTACGCTTAGCGCATCATCGCTGTCAGAGCTCGAATCATCATTCAGTTTTTCTTTTTTCATATTTTCAATAGATGAGGATTTTCTTTTCGATTTTGATAGCTGTCGTGTTTTACCTTTATTTTGTTTTTCATCTTTTGCTGTCGAATCTATCGATCTTCTTGCAGTAGAATTCATTTGCTCGTCACAGCACTCTAATTTAACGTATGGTGACTTTTCTGATAAATCTTTGAGTAATCTTTGTTTATCTTTTAATAATTTAAGAGGTTCATCTTCGTCGCTTGATTCTAATTCTTCTTTAATAACTGTCTTTATGTTTTCAAAATCTTCAGGTTCTTTTTTAATAGGGACAATAACACTAGTTGATGATTCGTTCTTTGATAATTTACTTTTAATTTTTGAATTACTTTTATGTTTCACTTTGTCATTGTCTTTTTCATTTTTCTTATCATTTTTTTGTTTGTCGTGTTTGTGTTTATTTTTCACTTTTACTACAGAATCTTGTTTAGATAAGTCCGGCAATTTTATACTTGTAACTTTTTCTTCATCTTCGTCAATTGGCTCCTTTTTTATTTCAACTAAAAGTGGTTCTTGGATAGATTTTTCCGTTGGAATATCAGTATTATCGTTTTCTTTAGGACTTTCTTCAGCTCTATACTCATTTTCTTGATCTATAGTATTTGAGCGCTTTTTGCAAGCTTTTTTCTTATGAAAACCTGTTTTGAGTTGTTCCATAAAATTATCACATGCATTAGCCCAGTCCATATCTAATTCTACAGCATTATAGTTTGGTCCCAAAGAATTCATTTTTTCTAAATCATTTTCAGTTTTAATTTGCAATGCAGCGTCTTTTTCTATTTCTTCTATATTCATTGGTTCAATTTTAACTTCTGGAATGTTAGATTCATTAGGTTTATCGTTTTTTAAAACAGATTCGAGTCGGAGATTGTCTTCGCGGATTTGATTGAAGAGATGTTGTTTTTGCGATTTTGGAAGAGGCTTACTTTCCGAAGGTAATGAATTAGTTTTTGAGTCAAGTTTAGAAGAACTATCTGTAGACGGCGGCATTACTTTTAGTTCAGCTTTAGTTCGTATCCTTGCAGCAACATCAACTTCTGGAGATCTTCGAGGGGGATCAGGGCTATCAAACTTCTGATAGTCTGAATCTCGTGGTATTGAATCAATAGCTTTTGGCATTTTTATATGATGTCCTAAAGGTAGTACAGATTGAGTTTGCATACTTATGTTTTGAGTTGTTTCTAATTCATTGTCCGTAGGCATATCAGTTATTACTATTACGGGGTCATCTATGTCATCTATAACTATGAGATCGGGAATTTTTCTTGCTGGCTTAGCCGGCTCCAAGTATGCAGTTTGTTTTGTTTCTAAACTACTTCGTAATATACTTAACACATTCTTGTCGGCAGGTTGAGCGCCATTTTGCGTATCTATATGATGTGAATGTACATCTTTATGGCTCGGAATCTTTTGTATTATATGACGGTTATTACTAGACGGCACTCTATCATTATAATGAGCATGATATTCACTTGTTTCCCTTTTTACTGGTTCAGGGTAAGGGTTAGCAGAATAGCGATGGTGATTATGATGTTCACGATAAGAGCTAGTTGTAGCTGATCGCTTTTGGTCATTTTGGTAAGCTTCTAAACGCTTATGGCTTGTGTAGCTGTAGACTGGTTGACTCATTAATTCGTGTTGTTCACGTGCCGACTGATTTATTTGTTCTATCCTGCTGTCTGATGTCCACGTTTCATATCGGACAATTTTTTCAGGAATGTTGCCTACGATTGGCCCTGCAGGCCGTTTTCTTTCTTCAATAATTAATTGACGATCATCGCGAATTCTGCTTTCTGGATAACGATCTCCACTTGATCTAGTAAGATCTATCCGGGGTATGTACTCGGGTCGATTAATAGAACCATTGTATTTGTTACATTCACTGTTTACTGGTCGAGATTCTACGGAATAAGTTTCAGCAGCTGGCCTTGGAGAATGATAGCTTCCGTTATAACGCATACTAGGATGGACATTTTGCAGTACATTATATCCCTGATTGACATTTCTTTCTCTATATGGTTGAGCAAAATCAGGGGCAAAATCTACTTTGTGTGAAGCAACATAACCAGGTACCATGGGATTTCGAGAACTTGATGATGGTCTAGTTTGCAGTGGAATATTGTCATTTTTCATTGATGCGGAATCTATAGCATCATCTTGAGTAGTAGATGAATCTGCAGAATTCTTGACTGTTTTTACTGACAAATCAAGGGGAGATTCACGTTTTTGTTTTGTCTGGTTCATTTCATTCACTAATGACGTAACAGACACAGTCATTCGTGCCTGTTGACTAGGATATCCAGGTTTAGCCGTAGAGCGAGATGGAGATATTTGTACATGAGTGGATGCTGAATAATCATAATTAGTCTTTGGAGCTACAGCCGTGCGATATGAAGATCTAGACTGAAGAGGTTGAGAACGAGCAAGGGTATTATTCTGCGCAATAGGAACTACCGCGCTAGATGCATATCTAACTGTAGAAGTTGACGGCGTCGGGTAATGGTAGCTATTTCTAGAATCCATTGTCCTGCTTTTACTTATATACTCTGCACGAGGAGGCAATCGTGATAATTCATGTGCTTGCAACTGAGGTTGAGGAGGTACACGTTCTGACGGGCGAACTGCATAATGTGCGTTGATAACATCCATATTCCCCTGTTTGTATAGAGTAGGATGTTGGGGTTCAACTCTACGATTTGGTATAGGCACAGGAACCGTTGTAGACGGCCGGTACCCAGAGTAAGCTTGCTGTGGATCATATTTTCTTTGAGGCAGAGCCGGTTGTCTTTCATATTGAGGCGTAGACCGAGTATAAGACGGAGATTCACGCCTTTGTGGCACTAGTGAATAGCCTTGAGAAACTCTGCTATCTATTGTACTAAGTCTTTTTGTTGGTGGCAAATGTTGTGGATGATGAATCGGAGGGACTCGATCATTATGCGGAGGCGGTGCTTGCGCGGTAGGAATAGAATAGCGTTGATTGGGCATACTATGCGTCGGCATATCATTGTATCGACTAGAAGTGTGTTGCGGCATAGTACTCGAAATTCTGGCATACGTTTGTGGACTGTGACGTGCCGGCATTGATGGTTGAGGTGAGGCAATTGGTGGTCCGTGGGAATTTCTTCCACTTTCGACTAAATTTGTCTCACACTGATAGCGTGTAAACGCTTCAGGGGGACGGGTTGTAGGGTAATGATCAATCGCACGAGGAGCATAGTGATCGTTTTGCCTTGCTGTTGGTGTTTGCACACGAGTAACTGTTCCACGGTACTGAGCCGAGGGATCAATTTGCTCCGATACAGTTGGTTGAGGAATGGGAACCTCAGAAGGAGGCCGAACCGGAGAAGGACTTGGAGCTGCAGGAGCTGGCGCCGGCGATGGTAAAGTATGAGGTGTTGGCTTCCTAATTATATGAGAAGGTGGAGAAAGCGCTCCCATAGGTTCTTCGTCATCTTCAATTTCAGGTTGTTCACGTCTTTTTTCTGCTGCCTCACGCATCACGGTAGCCTTATGAATTATATGTGGCTCGGGTTCAATAGGCTCGGAAGGCGGCCGAGGTGGCGCTACTGGCGTCGACGTTGAGGTTAACTGTGGAGCGGCGGCAGCTGATGGTGGCCGTGAAGAGGGTGTAGGAGCCCCGGATAATGCAGGAGTGCCCTCCTCAGTCGAAGAACCTGCAGGCCACATCTGTTGGCCGTTACTTCCTTGTGCCTGCTTCGGTAATCCCATAAAGTACTGACGCGTCCCTTCCAACAACACATTGTTGAAACTGTCATCCATACTATGCACTCCCGCTCCAGTACTACCACCTAAAAAAAAAGAAAAACAAATTTAATTTTATGACAAAAGTCTATTTTGCATATTTTTCTTATTGAAAATAAAGAATCTACTTTCATTTTAATGCGTATAGTGTGATTATTATACTATTCTTTATTGCACTTTAAAAAAAAACAATACAGTAATTTAAAATCAGTTGTTATTTACAAAGGTGGACTTATCTCTAGAAGAGATCTCTTCCAGCCAACCTGTGGTAGTGAGAAATAGTGTTACAAAGCGGGCTAAATTCGTGCAGTCGTAGTTATAAATAATATCTCAAAATAAAATCTGAATAAAAAACGATTGATCTTGCGATCGTTGTGAGTTAAATACGCTTATTTATAATAAAATCCTTGTTCATAAAGTATGATCCCTTTCATTGCCTTTATAAAATATGGCAATACACTCGAAACTATGTATAACATCACATTTAAATTAAATTATCGATATATAAATTAAGAGCATGAACGAAATTAGTTGTGAAGTCGATAATAATCAATCAGCATACTTTATGGTACGAAGAACCTAAGTTGCGTGAAGGGGTCGTTACCCGTCGGTTGCCCTTGAGCGTTCCTCGCCCCCGCTAGAACAATCCTACACGCACTACGCACACAAGGAAAAACTTCCGCGAGACGTTACTAAAAAGTTTACCGACCTTATAAAGCATGTCAATGTTATCTTTTCCTATTACGAGTATATACTGAACATATGCTATCTGACGTATCAATGACAATCAATTTTTGCTAATAAAGAATGCCAGGATATGACGTTCAATCTCGTTTAGATAAGCAAGTCTCGTTTAGATAAACAAAAAATAAACTATCGCATCGAAAACATTTTACAAAAACAAATAATGTGTACATATTTTGTATGTGTACTTATTACTACTATGTTATTAAAAATTTTATGCAGCAATTCGCGGATCAATAGTTGAGCGAAGCTATCTCCGTGACGACCGCCTTCGATCGATTGGGGTCCTAGACGGCCCGTATGCGTAAACCCGGATTTATCTATACCTACGTATACTAATATAAACCACATGTATATCATAAATATTATATTATAATCATAAATGCAGAGTACACAATAAAACAATTTAACTAGCGCTATTAGTGGATTTAGAAAAAAAGCTCTTCCCCCCCTTCAAAGCTCTTGTCGCGTAGTCCGTTCTTAACACCTCCAGGTAAATTTCTAAGAAATTAATTAAATTTCTAAGAAATCTATTGTTAACTGTAACGCCGGCGTGTCCGCGGTCCTGGGGGGATTAACTGAAGTCTTCTACTTACACACTACCTAACAGCCAGATTTCAGCTTCACATCGTTTTACGAAATTTTGGGTTTAGTCAATGAGTCAATGACCTTTCCCTTCTATATAGTATATTTAGATGTCATTATTACTAATTATGTTTAATCGATTCACGTGTGACGTTATTCCTTACTAAATACGAGTCTACAATATAAGTGCGAAAGTCTGCTTGTTAGTTTCGCTTTCACATAAGAAACCTCTTTATCCCTCTTTTGTATTGCCTGTATATTGCATTCTGATATAACAAAAGCTTTATATGCCGGCATAAATTAAAATAAAATGTTACCAGTTACTTTAATACCTATGTACTTACATTACCTATGTACATATGAATTTATTTATTTTATTCATCAAACTTTAAAGTTAAAGATTTTTACGCTTTTCATTTGCATCTTGTGAAACGTTCATTTGTTAGCGTACTTACAGAAATAGATTTAAAGCGTCGTAAACACTACATAGTATTCGCATATTTGTTTCAATTCGCACGAGTAACGTGTACCTAAGACTGACTGTATACGATTGTGTAATTATGTTATACAGTTGTTAGGATTCCATTCCGTGGCATGTTTTGCTATAGAGTTCTATTTAACAATGTTTTCTCTTTGTGTCATATTGATTGATTTACATATTGTATTATTACTTATATTATACTAGCATTGCCCGCGGCCTCACCCGCGTTCAGATGACCAAAAACCGATATTCTTAGGTTTTACATATTAGTTACTCTTACAATACAGTTTTTGCATTTTTTTTCTCAGAAATGAGATATTTTCCCGCGGTAAAAAGTATCCTATATGTTGACCCGGATAACCAGCTATCACTATACCAAATTTCATCAAAATCCCTCCAGTGGTTTTTCTGTGATGCGATAACAGATAGACAGACAGACAGACAGATAGACAGACAAACATTTAAAAAACTATAGATTCGGCCTTTGTATCGATAATAATGTTTATTTCAATAAGATTTTCCAAAAAATATCTAATGTACAGATTCGGCTTTGTTACAATTTTATTATATGTATAGATTACAATGTATGTACGTGTATTATAATAGTGTTTTAGGAAAATGATACTTTTCTATTTAAGTTTTTTATCAATATTGTAAATAGTAATAACATTGAAACCAAATCGGAAAATCTCCAATTCGCTTATATTTATCTAGATCTAATGTATTATTATTAATTTATATGTATATTTATTAATAATTTAATTATTACCTTTCGATGACAGCTACCCTGCTTGATGAGAATGACAACCCCTAATCGCGTTCATGTCTCCTCCTTTGTTTCTGGTGTGATCTGAAAAAGGAAATATAAATAACCATTATTATGTGTCACTATTAAGGTTGTTATTAGCATAACCTACTCTTATGATTTTATTTAAGTATATACGAGCTTTTAATTTGTAATAAATACTCGTAAGTACTTATTAAAAAAAAGAGCACTAATGACTGCCAACATAATGCCGACAGAAATGAAACTTAAAACTACATATAAACAAACAGTTATTTTGTTTGGATAATCAAATTAATTGTTTAATCTTAAATTAAAATTTGTAAATTAAAACTGTTTACATTTATCTGGTTTTGACAACTATTGGCACTCTTGAGAGTTAGCGTTAACACGTCACGTGACCATGTCGATAACGACTTATGTACATGAATTTACTCCCCATCCAAACCTGCCTATAGAAGTTTTTACTTTAAAAATATTTCATGTTAAGCTATTGCATAGCTTCTATCGCGGGCCTTGAGCGTGGGGACCGAATCCAGAAATTCCGTAACGAAAAAACCTGACACCCCCCACTCCGACCGGCACAGCGGTGATACTTTTTAGTTTTTCCATCTATCGATAAATACCAGAACTTTTAATGACTTTTTGAAATATCACGCTTGTCTCTTTAGTTCAGCAACCCTCCTTTAGGTGGCATTGGTTGTATTGGAAAACTACCGTAATCAGCTGTTTGTGAGAAAGTATATAGGTGTATAGGTATTTATCATCTATGTACAACAGTGAATATCTGTACTCGTATAATTTGTGTACAAAGTGTTTTAAATATGAATAAACAAAGTGCATTTATTAATGAAGAAAGTCAAGGAAAAAAAATACTGTATTAATTAAATAAATAATTAATATTGCATAAGTTGATAAAAAATTCTATGCAATAGATTTACCGCGGCAGTCTCCGAGTGCCACATTTAATTTTATATTTTTATTTTGTAGCAGAATTATTATTTTAGAATAGGTATAAAAGAGAACTTAAATATGGGACTCGTAATAACAATCAAATGAGTCCAAACTTGAAGGCTCTACTAAAGTAGCCATTGAAGATTTCCACTATCCTCAGACCAGGTTCCATCATCAGATCAGCTCGATGGCATCAAATTATTTTCACCTGGATTTTAGATAGTTACAAAGTTAAATGTAAAGATGCAGAAGTTTCATAATATTGTTAATATCATATTTAACGCAATGGAATTATATTGGAATATACATCAAAACTAATAAATTCGTTTTTTCTTTGAAATCTGTTTAACTGACTGAGAAATTAATTTAAATTTCGATAGTTCGGTCGTGTAACGTCACGAAATATTCTTACAAGCGCAACTTTAAAGTTTTATAACTTATTCATTTGTTGAGATATTTTAATAAATCTTTCATATTTTTGTTATATTTTACTTACTTAATATTTTATAAATAATATATAAAAAATAGAAACTTCTCCATTAGATGGATTAAGTTATTAGTAAGATTAAAAATCGCCATTCATAATTTGATTACACAGTGGGTAGTTAGAAACAATTGAAGCTGATAAAGAGTTTTAACAATAAAAAACTAGTACTGTTAAAATTTAAATTGTATTGTAAATGATTAGAAATACTGTTAATAAATAAAAATACAGATAACAAATATTATAACAAATAAACAATTCTGTTGTTTTCTCGAGTCATTTTGTTGATAACACGTCATGCTGACGAATAAGCAACTTTTTTCAAAAATTTCCTATTAAAATTGTCGGTATATGGATAATATTTATGAATGCAGCTTGGACATTGACCCACATTCATTTCTGCGTAGTAGACTATTCAGCACATCACGTGAATTGACTTGTAAAATGGTGTTTGTTGAATAATTGTTATACATACATTGCACCTCATGATTTACCATTACATAAATTGTACATATATCTACATATATATAGTTCAATCAACGATCAGGTAGTTGACAAAGACTCAGTTTTATCTGCATGTTTCACAATTTTATGCTCTATATATTATTAATATAGTAACACAAACTTGGTTTTACATGAGTTCGAACCTTTTTAAGTTCGAATGTTTCAAGAAAAGAAACTAAAATTTGTATACAATTGTGCAGTTTCATTTTGTAATAATAATAATAATTACTTTTTAACTAAAACTGCTACTTCTTCGAAATCACTTTAAAAATAATAATCATTCCAATGTTCGGAGTGTAATTTATCCTTAAAAAAATTTATGAGCGATTCTTTTCACAGGGAATCTCTCATAAAAACAAGAAAATGGATTCACAATTGTCGAATATATCACGTTACATACACAAAAAGTACCCACAACATCCAAACTAAAACCTCTTTAAAGTCAATCTCAAAAACTCGTCGAATGCATTACATTCGCCGAAACAACTAGAGATCAACAGAATTAAATTATGCATACAAAATCTATAGTGCAATACATCATCGACACACAAACATATGTTATATTTGTGTGCACTATTTATACAGCTCACAGCTGTGCCGGTCGTTGCCCCCGACGCGAAACAAGGTGAATCGTAAGACTAGCGTTTTTGTCTTCGCGCTGAAATGTGACTCGTGGACTTGTCGCGTTATACCAGACTCGCGATGTATGAGATCACCTTCGTTTAAACTATATATTAATCTATACTTATTATAAAAATAAGTCCCCCGGCCGCGTCTTTCTGTCCTCCTGTCTGTCCTCCTGTCTGTCTGTACGCGATAAACTCGAAAACTACTGAACGGATTTTTATACGGTTTTCAACAATAGAAAGAGTAATTCTTGAGGAAGGTTTAGGTATATAATTTATTATGCTTTTATGTAAATTAGCTGAAATACGGCGACAAATGTTGAAGAGGTCGCAAAAAATCTCGCCAAATGGGAACTTTCCACGCGAACGCCGCGTAAACTAGCAAAGATACAGTTAAGTAATGTACTAGAGAATTCAAAATCTATAAAAATGCTACAAAAAAGTCCGCGATAGCATATCTCTATCTCTTACGGTTGACTTACAATAACCACTTTTATGTTAACATTTTTAATTAAAAACATTACGTTATTTTCAAAGTTATTTTCTTTAGTTCGGTATTAATCCTTATCCAAATGAATATTTTAGTTAGCTTAGTCATTTAATGCAGATTAAAATTGCTCTTTACACTAAATCAATCAGATGAATAGTTTTTGAGATATCGTTGTTAGAAGTAATTAGTAGCGAAACATTTTTAATGCTTGGCGAGCATTGAGATGCCTACGGCGAGTCCATCCCCTCTGCCCCGCATCGCTCGACCGCCTGCTCAAGCTATATAAACCGGGCGATGTAGCGCGCGATCCTAGGATACTTTTTACCGCGGGAAAATATCTTATTTCTGAGGAAAAATACAAAAACTGCAATGTAAGAGTATACTAATATGTAACACCTAAGAATTTAGTTTTTGGTCATCTGAACGCGGGCGGAGCCGCGGGCAATGCTAGTATGCTATAAATAAATCTGTTATATCAACGCATAACTCGTAAGTTTTACTAAACAATACGTGTTGGCTTTTTGCTTTGTAATTATAGCGTAAATTATACATATTATATCTAATCGCACATAGATACCAGATATCATTTTAATCTACTGTTTATGTAAAACACTAGCAATTCAACCCGACTGTTGTTTTTTTTTAACAATATTAATTAAAAGGAATATTAGTCAGAATATCTGATGAAATAATATGTAGTTTCATTTCCTGTGTTTATTTTAGAAGTAAAATAACAATATTTTGAAATAGGTACGCTCATCATAATATATTTAGTCCTTTCAAGTTTGTTCTTCCTTTAAGTTATGAGCTGTATAGTTTAAATACATAATCTATACATATAATAAAATTGTAACTAAGCCGAATCTGTACATTAGATATTTTTTGGAAAATCTTATTGAAATAGACATTATTATCGATACAGAGGCCGAATCTATAGGTTTTAGAATTTTTGTCTGTCTGTCTGTCTGACTGTCTGTTACCGCATCACGGAAAAACCACTGGAGGGATTTTGATGAAATGTGGTATGATGATAGCTAGTTCTCCGGGTCAACATATAGGATACTTTTTACCGCGAGAAAATATTTTATTTCTGAGAAAAAATACGAAGACTGAATTGTAAGCGTAAACTTATATGTAGAACCTAAGAATTTGGTTTTTGGCCACCTGAACGCGAGCAGAGCCGCGGGCAATGCTAGTTTATACTATAATATTGTGGTTTTTAAAGATTTAAGCGTATAATGAGGTGCATTCGTCTGTTAAGCATCCGCATAACGTTAACACGACTCGACACTTTCACTCGAGCTCTATACAGTACGACGCCCTTATCGATGAAAACGATAATGTAATTTATTTAACCTTTTGCTTTTCAAAATGTAAATTTAAGATATACACACATGTACCTACTTATATATAAAGATTTTACAGTTTTTTTAAATTATGCTGTTGTTATTTAATATTTATTATCTATATTATATTAAAACTATAGAGGTTGAATGTCTGTCTGTACATAGAAAAAAAATTGTATAAAGTAAATGTAAGAAGAGAAATAGAACAAATCCAGTTTTTTTTTCAATTTTTTTGTTTCTCTGTCTGTTTGTACGGGCTAATCTCCGAAACTATTTGACCGATTTAAATGAAATTTTGCATGGTGGTACCTTATATGCCCGATCAGCATCTTACATACTTTTCATCCCGAAAAATTAAAGAGTTCCAGTGGCATAGTTAAAAAACTATAGTAACTTATACAGCTTAGTACACAACAACTTATGCACCTAATTTAGTAAAATTTGGCATGCTGATACCTTATATTGCCGGTCAAACAACAAGTTACTTTTTATCCCGGTAAAATGAACGATTCCCGTGATCTGTTTGTGCTTTTCTAGAGGCGAACCCGAGCGAAGCGAGGGTGAGCGCCTAGTATTAATATAAAACTAATTATTCTGTTATCTGACGTTATGATATTGACAACATAATTTATAGTGTTTACTATAGTCGATTGTCAACAAAATTATATGTAACACAGATGAATTCCTGTACGGCACAATTTCGAAGTAGGTTGCAAGTCCAATTTAAAAGTCCATTAATCTTGGCACCCTATGTAGAGCTTGGGCAAAATGATACTTACATATACGTATAACAGGTTACATCAAACGACTCTATACGATGGATAGTGACGACCAGCTTTTAAATACATATAGATAAAGAACTCTCTTTTATTACATTACTGGCGACTCATCCTCGCTTTGCTCGGGTTCGTCCCTAGGTACGTTTTGACGGTTAGTATAGAATAGACTATATAATTTATATTATACATGTACATATATTTTAAATACTTAAAATATCCCTTACTTGAGAAATGATCGATTCCCCATACAAACACCCACCCCCCCCCCTTCTCCCTTTTTTTCATCCCCTTAATTAATGATTTCCGTAATAAAAACTATTTTATGTCCTTTCGAGAGTCTCAAACTATCTAAATTCATTCAGCGGAAACAGAGTTACTTTCGCATTTATAATATTAGTACGAATGTGAGTACAATCTATACATATAAATACTTGTGTTCCAGTGTTTGTGGTCACACTCCTGCGGCTCGACCGATTTTAATGTTTTTTTTTTGTATATTTGGTAGATATGAGAATAGGTCGTAAAGTGATTTTCACCCTTCGACCCCCACTCCCCATTTTTTAAATACGATTTTGGTATTTTCGTGTGAACGATATTTATAAATACATACGTAGCTGTATAACATAAAGCCAAAGAGTTTGTATATTGAACGCAAGCAAAGCCGCGGGTTCTACTAGTATATATTAATGTTTTATTAGATCTGTTAAGTTATTACTTATTTAGAATACATATATATAAATTTCATAATTAATAAGCATTTTCTAATATCCATCGTATGTCGTGAGTGATGTTTATTTAACTAACTATCACAAATAAATATCACTGAATTACTCAAGTACCTAAATTGAATAGGCACTGTATTTACTAACGTGTACAGCCAATATAATCGTCAAATACTCCGCTATGTCAATAGGGGTTGGGAAGGGGAATGAAAATTATACCCCAGGCTCAAAGGTTCGATAAACGTGACGAGATAATGTGTGCAGTGCATTCAATTTAACCAATGTATGACATATACTCATTTACGCATGGTTTATTTGGAATGTTAAATATAAGTAGCCTTTAATTTATTTACAATAAGAGAATTCTATACATTACATATAATAAAATTCTAACTAAGCTATATCTGTACATTAAATATTTTTTGGAAAATATTATTGAAATAGTCATTATTATCGATACCCGAATCTATAATTTTTCTGTCTATCTTATGGGAACGCATCACGAGAAAACCACTTGACAGATTTTGATGAAATTTGGTGATGATAATAGCTGGTTACCCGGGTAATCTATACTAACCGTTCAAACATACTTAGGGACGAACCCGAGCGGAGCGAGGGTGAACTAGCTAAACAAAGCTATATAAATAAATCTGAATGTTGCTAAGCGCAAAACTCTATAACGGCTGGACTAATTAGCCTAATATATTTTTTGCAAATATTCGTCGTCCGGGGAAGGTTCTTATGAAGAGAAAAATTAGAAAAAAATCACGTAAAAACGTAAAAATCACATTTTTCTTTTTCCTTATTTCTACTTTATAATTATGAACGTAAACTTAACGTTAATATAAACTACTTGAATGCATTTTTTTTCATTATTGACTTTTTTTTTGTATGAAGGATTATATAATATATGTATATACATTAACCGTTTAAATCGTACCTATGGATGAACCCGAGAGAAGCGAGGGTGAGTTGCTAGTACTATAATATATGTGTGTATAGTTTATAGATACTACTGAAAATTGTTATTTATTTAAAGTACAAAGATAGAGCGTAGTAGCACACCCTGGGAGAGGCCTACGTCGAGCAGTGCGCTAAGATGGGCTGATAATAACGATGATTTAAAGAAAAAATACTATTATCAATACAAACAATAATATGTTGAATGTTTTCCGTTATTATAAATTTTTATTTAACTTATTTTGTCCGTGTTTATTGAATTCATTTTGTAACTTGGTGGCAAGATGGCGTGAGATTGAGGACAACTAAGTAAACACTATAATGACGTGGTTTCATTTATAAAGCTGGCCTGATGAGGGACTACTAGTTGAACATAGAAATTTCTCAAAGACACCCACAGAATGTACTCAACTTATTATAAAAACATATTAAAATACGTGTGTTTGTGAAATATTGAAGGTCATCTTCAAAAATGTTTTAAAGAATATTTTTATTTCCTGCAAGGCATACATGCATATTAAATATTGTATTACACTATAATTTTGAATGTTCCTATCGGCGTGATTATTTCAAGTAAGCCAGGGGAACAAAACCGGTGGTGTCTGTGTAAAGACAACTTAAACATAACCAGAATGGAGAGTACTTTGCATAGATCCAAATTCCAAAGACGTTTTTTTATTTATATTTGATATTAAACAATAAAAAACTATTAATGCACATATAAATTTTTCAACAATATTCAATGTAGAGCTTTAACTTATTTTTCGCTACTTGTTGAGTTTTTTATTTATTTATTAAGACTACCAACAGAAATGACAATAATACAAATACAATTAACATAATACAATAAACACAGTATAATTGTATTTCTTTGTTAACAAAGGAAAACAATTAGTTTAAAATAAATAAAAGGATATTAAGAAATTAAAAGCTAAATACATTATTAATATAAATAAATTATTGAAAAGAAATATAATTATTTAACAGTATTATAAGTAGTTTTTTTTAATATATATTATTAATCACATTAAAGAGAACAACAAATTAATACTAGGTAATTAATTTAATATAATATCAGGTAATTCATTATTTTTAAAGAAGTTGACTAATTTTAATTTGAAGGCAGGTAAACTATCGTAAAAAATATCGAGGCCAGAAATCTTCGAGGACAGATCGTTATATGTGTGTGCCAGTCTAGCTAAAGGGGAACACTTTCCCAAGTTGGATCTATAAAAGGATACATTAAATAAGGCGTGCGGTTTCCTAGGCAGTCTTGATGGCACATTAAAATTAAATAATTGGACTATTGCTGTACAATCAATACTATTGTTGAGCGTTTTGTATAGAAACATCATGTCTGAGATGCTTCTACGTGATTGTAGTGATGCGATGTTATAATGTACCAACTGTCTTTTGTATGAATTATTAGTTTGATTACTATTCGAACGGTACGCAAGATGACGTAGCAGTCGCTTTTGTATTCTTTCCAATCTAATGCTATGGACTTTGTGGTGAGGATTCCAAATTTGACTGCAGTATTCTAGTTTACTTCTAACTAGACTACTAAAAAGTTTGATTGTAGTAGAGGGATGCTTGAACTCTCTGGAATTCCTCAATACAAAACCCAGTGTCTTCATAGCAGAGTTGATAATACTATCGATATGGTTGGTGAATTTTAATTCGCTGTCTAGTATAACGCTTAAATCACGTATCGCTCGAACTGCAGTCAGATTTTCAGTATCAATATAATATTGACTCTCTACGTAATTTTGTTTTTTAGTAAACTAATAAGGTGACATTTTTTGGCATTGAGAAACATTTGGTTGTTATTACACCATTGAATAAGACGGTTGAGATCTTCTTGTAATAGTTCAACGTCAGAGTTGTTTCTAATGGTTTTAACTATTTTGAGATCATCAGCAAATAGATAGACCTTCGAGTGTTGAAATATCGAAACAATGTCGTTTATAAAGATGTTAAAAAATACTGGTCCTAAGTTCGAGCCTTGCGGTACACCAGAGTAGGCAATATATGGCTGCGAAGAGTAGCCATCTATCACCACGCTCGAAGATCTACTTTGAAGGTATGATGCACACCAGTCCAACAACGTTTCATTAATACCAAATGTTTTTAGTATGAACGAATTGTGGTTAATTCGTTCATGGTTTTTGGTTTGTTGATAAGTAGTGCGTGGTTTACTTTGTCAAAGGCCTTAGAGAAGTCAGTGTAAATAGCAACTACTTGTAGTTTGTTATCAACTTTCTCTATTAAATCGGTGACATATAAGAATAGATTTGTTACAGTAGATCTATGAGACGAAAACCCATACCATATAATATGAGAAAATAACCTTAAATTTTCAGATTCTACATACTCAATCAATTATATAGGTATTCCTAGATAAATAACATCATTATATACATCCATATACATTGAAAGGTTACACCATGAACGAATTAACCACTGGACTAGACATATTAGCGGACGTACCTTTATCGGTCTTCTCAGTAACCAGGAGATTTTAGGCTTGGTCGTTTGTTTTTTGCGTCAGTCTCAAGCACTTATTTGTCAACAAAACATCTCCCAAAAATGACTAAATGTTCTGTTAAATGATGTAAAAACTATAACGGCGGAAGCAGCAGTATTTCTTTTCACTTGTAAATACATTATTTTATTACATTTATTGTTATTTATCACACAATTTAATTAAATGTAAAATAAAATGTCATATTATCCAACTATGTTAAATATAGTCGATATTTCTATGTATTGTTGACATCTGACAACCATCATAAAATCCCTGGATTATACCATTCAGAACAAATGACTAAACTGTCGAGTGAGTCCATTTGACATCGACTAGTGCTTGACAATGTCGAATAATATATCGATATTTGACGAAATTACTAAACGAATTGTGTTATTTGTACAGTACAATAACATAAAATACTTTTACCACAGTATCCTACAATCTGATGACAATAAATTTATAAAAATATTTTCTAAATCAAATTAAAAAATAATTATTATTTGACACATTATTATTGCCTCTTTAATTCATTTATTTTAAATTATTAAAATTAAAAGATGTAAAATATGATGACTATGCTAACCAATGTCTAAAATGTCATTCATTGGTTCATCGATATATGTATTTTATCGATTACGTTCAAGCACTAGAAATATTGTATTGTGTATCAGTGTTTATAATAATGTAATAAAATCTTTGTGTGCGTTATGCGTCACTTGGTTGAACTAGTTTTCATACATTTGTATTTTATGTCAGGTCCAGTCTCTAATTCGTTCATGGGTTACACAAACGAAGAAAATAACACCAAGGTAATGCAGTGACGGAAGAAATAGCTTCGACAAGGGCGCTGTCTCTTGATAGCAACGCGAATTTAAATACTTGTCCTGTTGTATTGTATGACCTTGTAATTATTATTAGCCAAGGTATGATACCTTTAAATAATTAATATGAGTTATATTACTACCACAGCGTACAGTAATTTCCTACCTATGGGTGTTAATGAATGAGTAAATTGTATTATAAATATGACCAAATTAGAAGAGAATTCTAAATACGAATATATGTAATTTAAAAAAGTTTACGTAAAAAACGTACGTTACTACAATTTTACGTAAGTAAATATTTATGTAATGTAATGCAAAGTTTATATCCAATCAATCAAATATAAAACGTTTTGTCTATGCAGTTGAAAATTCTTTCAAAATCGATTTCAGAATAAATATTTTTAGGCATAGATTTTCAAAATTTATTTTTACGTCTGAATTTTATTCGTAAATAAACACATGAACTGTGCTGTTTTTTTAGAACAAATGAAAATAAATTTCATCGTAATTTTTTGAATAAAGAAATATTCTCTACCATATACAGATTCTCAATGATACCAGATACCAGGTGGAAATCTTATTATCAATTTGTTATAGCTTTTCTACGTATGTATGTATAGTGGTGTGATAGCAGCGCGATGCGCGGGCGCGCCTGTGGCCCACATATCGCGTTCTATTTTTCGCCACTCCTCTCTAGCGCCCTCTATAATTAGACACGCATTGTTTATTGCGATCGACCGACTTACGGAAAATTGTTACTTCCTGCATTTCTGCATTTTATTACAAAACAGGTTTTGATATAATGAACCAAAATATATATGTTTTATATACATATTAATCATTTTTCAACAATGTTAAGGTAGAGCTAAATTGTATAACGACTACACTTCTGCGAATTAGTAAGCAATTTAAAAATAAGTAAACCTAAAGAACTTAATACAGCCATTGCCCGTTACGTGACTCTAATTTTGCTTTTACCAGGCATTAAAATTTTCACAATGTGCTTATCGCCATAATGAACTGCAAAGAGAATAACAAAAGGGTAATTACAGTAATTATTTCCTTGAATCTACATCAGCTCACGAGTCATCGTAAAAATTGCAAGAGAAACCAAAACGTGTTTCAAAATAACATCAGTATATTCTCATTAGTCTTATTTAAAGGACTCAACATCTGTCTGAAGTTTGAAGAAGTAACTAACGCAAATAGGTCGTGATAAAATACCTGCTAGGGCTATTTTAAGAACTGAAACCACTAGTGCTGTCTGTTTGGAATTTGTCCAACGTACATATTACAAATTAGGTTTGTTAACTTATTGTTATGTTTACTTTCGAAGTATCTAACCCACTAGATTTCTATCATGAATGCCATTTAAAATAATGAATAACAATTTTACTTTAGCTTTGACATATTATATACATACATTTTGTCGATATATTAATTATAATAAATCGACAAAAATAATCATACGAAACGAATGCAAGTAATTTATTTATACCCTGAGAGATGTCTTCGACCGCTAATGTAGTGTATATGTATATAAAAATCTTGGATAAATTTCAAATATATTTTTATCGATCACATGTGTTTTATAAAACCTTGAATTTTACTTTATTTTATTATTTAAGTATTATTATATACTTTTCCGCGGTCATAAATATATATGTAATTTAAATAAATGTACATATTGTATTAACTAATAATAATTACTAGACGCGTGAAATCATATTTGTTAACATAAAACCAAGTAATAAAATACAATAAATTTTGTTCATATTTAACATTATACGTACTACGTATGAATATTGCTTTTACTTATATAATAATATCTTATTTCAAACTCGAATTTCTGTAATTATGAATAGCCTTTGAAAAGCTGAAACTTCCTCTTTTCCCTAATCGTTGCAATAGTCGTGACTCAAAGAAATCGTTAGTTCGATCGCGACTTGTGACACGCAACCAAGTTGTTTTCCTTCTGTTAGTATGTCAGTGGGTCAATAGCTGGTTACTGAATTTTGAAGCAATACTAAAAACCGGTTCTCAATTACATTAGCTAAGCCTAACTCGAATGCAGAGATATCGTGAATGCGAACCGTCAAGGTTTTCACGAACCATTGCGCTCGAGTTTTAGAAATAATTTTCCATTAGATAATTTGAACTCCTCGTCATAGAAATTCAATGAGAACATTATATTCTATATCTATTTTAAAGCAGCAATACATTAGTATAACTATTTCAATATATACCTATGTATATTTGAGTGTATTTCAAATGTCTTTATACATAAAACATTAGTTCCGGAGTTCAAACAACCGCGGCGATTACGCAAATAGATATGAAAATCGTGGATAGCAGATAGCAACGGCATGATAAAGATCATAGTGTTGTGCAAACGAGCCCGGCCGAGTGAGTGGGTCAGCGGGCCAATGTCACTCGCTAGTCCGCTCCCTGGCCGCTCGCTCTAAATACAACTATTGTACTTTATTATCTATCGTATTACTTGTATAAGAACTTGTTACATATGTTACAAACATACACACAAACGCACCCTTTTTATTGTATTTTTTTACATTTTATTACCGGACTGCGGCGAGGCCCAAGGGAGGGTTATGTGTTTTGTTTGTATGTAATATGTGCCAACCTACCCAAATCTTCCCAGTTTCAACTTTTCAGGCGAGTATTCAGCCTACGCGTTTATATATATTTTTATTTATTTTATTTAAGAAAGTTATTTTTTTCTATACATATAATAAAATTGTAACTAAGCCGAATCTGTACATTAAATATTTTTTCGTTTTTTTTTTTTTTATTATCGATACAGAGGCCGAATCTATAGTTTTTAGATTTTTTGTCTAATTAATTATAATAACTATTTCAATAACATTTTCCGAAAATATATAATGTACTTATATATTCGACTCGCTTAGAATTTTACTATAGGTATGTATATAGATGATATAGATTACATCTCTATAGTACTGAGATAAGAACTAATGCTCATAATTGCGCTCTCTAAGTAATTAAATTATATATCTTATCAAACCATTAATTTAGTTCTGATTGTCGGTACTATAGGTGATTCACAGTGTGGGTCGTTTATCCGAAATGCCAACGGACATTCCTTCTCGGAACTGATGAATAATGCTACAAATAATAAGCTCGCTGTTTATGAATCCAAGTGACAAAATTCTATGAACTGGTAAACCCCGTGCCGTTGTATATAATTAAAAACAAATATATAATATATAGAAAAACAAAACAAATCAATGCCACGGGAATCGTACATTTTTCCGGGATAAAAAGTAACATATGTGCTATTCCAGACTATAATCTGTCTCTGTGCCAAATTTCATCCAGATCCAGTAACAAACATCCATCTAAACTTTCAAATTTATAATATTAGTAAGATTAAAGAAAATTTTTATTGGACCCCTAATAGTAAAAAAATATCAAAATTATAAACTTATTTATGCAAGCATACCGACTTGAACTATTTAGTATACCTATAGCAACACCTCTGTTTTCCTGGAAAACTAGGTATCCTCCGTGTGGAATCTAGTATTTATGACCATGTGATAATATACTTCATTGATGGATAGTTTTATATCAAGAAAGACTAAACAATTTAGTCGTGAAATGGTAACAAACAGACATTTTCGCAATTATTTTATCGGTAGATAAAATCTGCTTAATAGAATTCAGTGTTAATTTACATCTATATAACACTATTTTTTGGTAACAATTTTTTTTTGTTGGTACATTAACACATAGCGCCATCTAGTTCCTTGGTAAGCTACGAGGCTTGTGTTACGGATACGAGATAGTAGATACACTACACATATATAACTTTAAATAACATATTATAAATATAAACACCCATAACTGGAGTACAAACATTCGTCATCACACAAATGAATGCCCCCAGCGGGACTGGAATCCGCGACCGCTGGCACAGCAAGTAGGGTCACTACAAACTGACCCAAACGAATTTGATATCATGGCGGGCTAACAGTTATTTCCGAGTTTCAAAATAAACATTTATGATACTAAAATTCATAGAAGACACTAAATAAATCATCTCCACGTAATAATTCGCAATCGACGGCCGGCGCGGGCGTGCGCCCGCAAAGCGACGCGGAAGTTGTGGTGAAAGTGCGCTGCGGTGAAAGCGTTTACCTAATCGCGGTCGCCGTTACATCAGACGTGAAAGTCAATGTTATAGGCACAAACCATACGAATACAATTAACTACCAAGTGCTATTATATCTATAATTCTTCCTCGCCAATGTATGTGTATTCAGCCCTTTTTATCGTCCCACTGCTGGGCACGGGCCTCCCTTCAGTACGAGGGGAATCAGGCCATAGTCCACCACGCTGGCCAAGTGCGGGTTGGCGGACTTCACATGTCTTTAGAAAACTTGCTAAGTTCTCTCAGACATGCAGGTTTCCTCACGATGTTTTCCTTCACCGTAAGGCAAGTGGTAATCATGTTAGAAATGATTCGCACATGAAAATATCAGAGGTGCGAGACCCGGGATTTGAACCCGCTTCACTCGGTTTCTCAAGCGAGCGCGTTACCACTGGGCTACCACTGCCTTCCTCGCCAATAAATAAAAATATTTGTCATTTTTGACTGATTTGATTTTTTTACATAAAGTTAAGTAGGTATTAGGCCAGAAAGAATATTAATAATATTAGTATAACAATTAACAAATAATTACTTATTATTATTCCAAAATCGTTATATTTATGTAATTAGAAGTCAATATACCTACTTAGTTATTTAAGCTATTTTTTCTTTTACTAAGAGTGTCATTACTTATCTATACATATAATAAAATTGTAACTAAGTCGAATCTGTACATTAAATATTTTTTGGAAAATCTAATTGAAATAGACATTATTATTGATACAGAGTCCGAATCTATAGTTTTTAGAATTTTTGTCTGTCTGTCTGTTACCGCTTCACGAGAAAACCACTGGGCAGATTTTGATGAAATTTGGTATGATGATAGCTGGTTATCCGGGTCAACATATAGGATACTTTTTATGGTGGGAAAATATCTCATTTCTGAGAAAAAATACAAAAACAGCATTGTAAGAGTATACTAATATGTAAAGCCTAAGAATTTGGTTTTTGGTCATCTGAACGCGGGCGGAGCCGCGGGCAACGCTAGTTAGTAATAATATGAATGCGAAAGGTGATATGTGCTCGTGGGTTTGTCATGCAACAATGGATAGATGCGATCTCTTCCATTGACCATACATATAATATAAACATTATGTAGGACATTAGTGCAAAAAGTTATGCATGCCCGAAAGTAGGTTATCAGTAACTACATTTTATTATGTTCTAATCAAGTATTGATGATATGATTTATACTTCGATGTTAGAAATATTTACAAATTAATCTCTCAATCTATACATATAATAAAATTCTAACTAAGCCGAATCTGTACATTAAATATTTTTTGGAAAATCTTACTAAAATAGACATTATTTTCGATACAGAGGCCGAATCAATAGTTTTGTCTGTCTTGTCTGTCTGTTACCGCATCACGGAAAAACCACTTGAGGGATTTTGATCAAATTTGGTATGGTGGTAGTTGGTTCTCCGGGTCAACTTATAGGATACCTTTTACCGCGGGGAAAATATCTCATTTCTGAGAAAAAGTACAAAAACTGCAATGTAAGAGTACACTAATATGTAAAACCTTAGAATTTGGTTTTTGATCATCTGAACGCGGGCGGAGCCGCGGGCAATGCTAGTTAAGAAATAATTTCAAAAGAATACATTTCTAAATAGAATTTCCGTTACATAATGCCTTTATAACCGATGATATCAACTTAGCTTGAACTTGTATGTCCTTATCGAGGCAAAATATAGATAAGTTCGATTATAATGAGAAAACTCAAAAGACAAGTTTTATTTGTAGATGAGTTTTCGACGTTTACAGCAAACCAAACACTACGATAAGGTTTCCTAAAACTAAGGATCTTATCATTTACATATGGAATACTGATACTTTATCGATTTTATAAGATTAAAATATACAAAAATAATTTCTACAAGTATTATAATAATTGTTTTTAGAAATAATCACTTTTTTAAATTAAATAGTTATCTATAGAGAGATCGCTGGCCGCACGTGACAAGTCGATAAGTAATAACGACTTATAGAAGACGGCCACGTTCACTTGAATTCAAATTATAACACGTTCTGTAAAACAAAAACTAACATACTGACAAAATATTTTACTTCGAAATTTTTTCTATTTTTTCTCAATTAATTTAGTACCTATAAATACAGATATTACGATGATTTTTGTTTATTTTATCTCTACTTTGCTGTTTTATCACAAAGATATATTTAATCTATACTGTAGGTATATAATAAAAGTATAACTGATCGCTGTCTGTAACATGGAAGTTATTCGAGAAAAACTGTTACTATTTATTTTTTTATATTATTTATTATTACTTAACGCAAGAGAACTCAAAACAATGATTTTTAGAATTTTTATCTGTTTATCTGTAGTAAAAAGTATAAAAATAGCTAATGGATTTTGTTACAATAAAGAAAAAAAATAAGCTGTATCTTTCAAATAGAAGAAAACTAATGTTTAAAAATACAAGAGATTATTCACATTTGTTTCTCCAACATTGTAAATTAACGACTTATACCTATATCAAACCCTTGTTCTTTAAAGAAAGTAAACGAGCTGTATAGTAAGATAGTAACATAAACAGCAAAATCAGCTATTTTTAACTAACTTTTTTTTTGGTGAGCACGTCCATATAACTTAGTCCGAGTAATATAGATACCTAATATATAAGCAATAAAAAACTTATCCGTTGTTCTGCCGCTGTTTGAAGAAAGGGCGATTACAAACAATCATAAACGCTTTCAAATTTGTTCATTACATGTTATTTATGTATTCACATACGATAAATGTCCTGTTATTTTTGCATTTTGATAATAACAATAGTTGAAAGGAACGTGGAGAAAGTGGAGGGGCGTTATCTCTTGAAACTTATGCGACCAAATGATAAAGTATCTAAGTAGGTCATGAGAAACGTACATCACACTCGCGACTTGCGAATCAACGAAAGTTTACTTTGCGGTATGAACATAATATACTTATTTATAGTTTGTTTTGGTATTTCTAATTTATAAATACAAGACCGAAAAGAATAGAGAGTCCTGGCGGCCAATAAGTAGGACTACTTAAATTTCATTCAGTGTTGCATAACAATAATAAAAACCAAAACATTTATCTTCGAAATCCTTGGCACAAAATTAAAATAGATAATTATTATCGCGTGACCCGCTATTGTTAGTGTGTTTATTCTAATTTGAATTGTACAGAATTTCCCGTATATAAGAAAATTATAGAATCGTAAAATTTCAAATATCATCATCATCCATCATCATCTGTAAATATATTTTAAATAGAAAACAGAGAATATATACTAGCGACTCACCCTCGCTCTGCTCAGGTTCGTCCCTAGGTGATACCTAATTTTCTTATTTATAAACCGATTATAATAAAACAAATACTATATGCTAAGTGAAGCCTTCATAATATATTAGTGAAAACCGCATCCAAATCGGTTAAGCCGTTTCTGAGATTAGCGCGCACAAACAAACAGACAAAAAGTCTAAAAATCATCGTTTTGGGTTCTATAGCCTAAATAAAGACCCCCAATGATAGTTTTTCTTAAATATCTTCCATGTACACAAAGCGATCAGTTACACTTTTATTATATATAGGTAATGTTTTATTGTTATCATTTTGTTCACTTCTCCGGTATGTAATAAACAAGTTTTCAGTATAATTGAAGTAAGCTTTTTCCTTACAGGACACATCGTTAGCAATTATTCATTGGGAATTATTGAGAATCGATATTGTAAGGTTCTATTACAATGTTAATACGCGGCAGTAAACGTTAAGAAGAATATGATTGAAATTGTTGATTCTTAAGTAGATTTAACGAGTTGCTTCCTCGTCGGTGGCGATGGTAGGAAACGCAACCGCCCGCGAGTGTGCCTTGACCTACTTATACTCTTTGCCTCTCTACGTCTAGCTCTCGCAACCACAAGATTCATTGGATCTTAGCATCGGCTTGCAGCGATCAAAATATATTATATTCCTATTATTATTTCATGGAGATGACGTAAATTTCATAATTGTAATAGTTTCATAAGTAGTTAATACTTAAATAAATGCTTTTTGCGAATAACATACCACTTTTTGATTAATAACTGATTATAGGGGAGAAGTGGTATGAAAGGGATTTAAAGATATGAATATCTAATAGGTAATAATTGGTTTATGTCTAAGAATTGAAGATTATGATATTGTTGATTTCTGTTTAAATAATATGTATGTGTTTAATTCTGGTCTGTAAGATGAAAATAGTAAGTTTACACTTTGCTACACATCTTCTAAAAATATGAAGTACCTACCTGTGTGTACAATAACTACTTAGGTATGTTTCAGAATCAAAAAACAATAATATAATATATATAAAATAATAATATATAAAAAAGTAATAATTACTTAATAATAATAATTCCAGACACTTTTTTGATTCTGAAATATACCTAAGTAGTTATTGTACAAATACTTGATATTTTTAGAACAAGTGTAGCAAAGTGTAAAGTGATTTTCCTTGATATTATGTACTGTCCCTTTCATAAACTATTGTGACCCTTTCAATACAGGCTATTATTAAAAGGGACAAAATACACATTTTTTTAATATGCGGAATTAAATAACTAAGAATAAACAAAAGAGAATTAGTGCATTTTATTTCAGTAGTATAATAATAGAGGCTTCCCATTCGACTACAACCAGTTCTAAATATTATCTCAATCACTTTATAGAGCCTCAATATCAAAAATGTCCCTTTCATGCCACCTCTCCCCTAATTGTTTTGTAGACATAGATATGAGGAAATAAAAACATACTTATTAAAGACAAAAAAAATATGTAGACAGGTATATAAAAATAAAAAAACTCGACTGCGTAAAAGTGAACTAAATAGATGTGAACAAGTTGATATAAGAACAGATTTATATAATACTAACAGAACCCGTGGCTTCACTCGCGCTAAAACTACAAAAAAACTCAAAAAAGGTAGCTGTTTCATACAAACTTTCACCCCCTATTTTACCCTCTTATGGAATGAACTTAGAAAAATGCTAAAACACGTATTTATTTAATTGTTTTGTAGAGCATTAATACCAAGTTTCAAGTAATTCTGATCATAAATATTTTTTTGGGTTATATTATAACGGGGTTTCCCGTGGGAATGAGATAATCTCCCGCGGTAAAAAGTATCCTTTGGCACTCTCCAGCCCTCCAACTATCTCCACACAAAAAATCACGCCATTACTTCAATCCGTTTTGACGTGAAAGAAGGACAGACAAACAAACAAACACACTTTCACATTTATAATATTAGTATGGATTAAAGGATCTATAGCTTAGCGTACTATGAGTTCTTCAAGGCGCGACGGTGCGATACCAATACCGCCAACTTTGCAACTCTACTTTGCTACTGAGAATTTAATTGTAAGAAAAATCAAATAATTATACTTGGTCCAAGATGGGACTACAACCTAGGACCTCCGAATCTGCCGATGTACATGCTAACTACACTAAAGAGGCAGTAATAGCAATATCAAGTACCTACCATAAATTCAATTGGATCAAATTTTCTTGTATTAATTGACCTTGCTAGCTGTGCCAAGTTGACGACAAGATTAAAAGTTACTGTTGCGCTCAAATTGCGAGTCGTATTTGATTTCGGCCATGACTTCGAGATGTATTTGACCTCTAAATTGCTGTGACTAATATTTGCTTTAAAATTAAACAAACTTACAGTTCTTAATATAATATAGGTAGGTATTGTATTGTATTCAGCCCTTTTTAACGTCCCACCGCTGGGCACGTGCCTCCCTTCAGTACGAGGGGAATCAGGCCATAGTCCACCACGCTGGCCAAGTGCGGGTTGGGGGACTTCAAATGTCCTTTGAAAACTTGCTAAGTTCTCTCAGACATGCAGGTTTCCTCACGATGTTTTCCTTCACCGTTAAGGCAAGTGGTAATCGTGTTGGAAATGAGTTGCACATGAAAATATCAGAGGTGAGAGACTCGATTTCCCAAGCGAGCGCTTTACCACTGGACTACCACTGTCTTAATATACTGTATAGGTAGGTATATTTATATGTTTTATATTTAGAAACTAGCAAATCATCTTTGTTTCACGCAGTCTAACGGCACCTCGCGCTTCTGGCACCCGTATTGCATACCGATTGTTTGACTACGTTTTAGTTTATACATCTACTCTGACGTCATTGTGTGCTAAATGCTCTATCTCTAGAAAAATCAAATCAGAGCCCTGATTTTATATAAATCTATACACACATGCCATTTATACTGATGAAATTATTATATCATTTAATAGTACACATTTTTGGCAATATTAATAATATATATAATGCACTTTTTGAAGAAATTATTTTATTTTGTTTATCTAAGTAAAAAATATTATAACTATTGGTTAAAAAATTTTTTCAATTTTGTTGCCATTAAATGACCTCAAAATGGAACGATCTATATCGGGGGGATTGTATCTAGTCGATATTTATACCGATAAAAACAGTTGAAAGACAATTTATTGTTCGAAAAATAAAACTTCAGATTAAAACTATCTCAAACTTAATATTACCTACACTAAATTATTCTACAAAATTGATAAAATACACAGTGAATATTCAAAACGAACAGCACAGTAACTGTAAATCAATACTGTTAAAAAAACTATTTGTTATCTATACAGATAAATAAAACTAAAGTCTTTGTTTGTAATGTCAAAATAATATTTACTAAATACATATGAAACTACGAGTATATACGGTACATAAAAGAAAAACGCAATTTTTAAAGATTTTGTTAGTCTGTCTGTTTGTTCCGGCTAATCTCCGAAACGGCTGGACTGATTTTAACGAGACTTTTACTGGCAGATAGCCGATGTTATAAGGAGTAACATAGGCTACTTTATTTTTTTTAAAAAGTTAGGGTTCCGTTCAAAAAAATTAAAACGTTCGTAGGGACGCACCCGATCGAAGCGAGTTTTAGTCGCTAGTATCGTAATAATTATCATAAATAACACAAATTATTAAGTATTAAATATTTTTAGTTTATTACTTATTTATTTTTATTTGGTTTATACTGGTGCTATTTATAAATTTTGTAGAATATATAGAAAATACAGTTATAATAAAAGTGACATAGGCAATTTTTATTAGGGTAAAAAGTTCCCGCGGGATAGAAGTCATTTATTATATGACTCTTTTATTTTATATGGAGTGAAGTGAGGGTCGAAGCGAAGCGAGCATAGGTTCCATATAATATAAAGATTGTATTTGTTGGTAACTCTCTAATCAATATGTATGTAATAATATAAATTTGTCTCGTAATCTAATACTATTTAACCTTTAATAACACTAAAATATATATTTTTTTCAATTATCTGACACACTAGGCAATGCAATTCTCACTTAGAATCTCAGTTAAAACTGAGAATTCAATGCCAATATAGATAATAAAAGAGATAAGGTAAAACTATTTAAGAATTCTGAATTCTGCAGATAAAGTGAATATCCATATAAATGAGCAATGTTCTAAAATTAGTGAACTTGCAAACGAGGTCACTTCGCACGTCACTTAACTTTAGATTTCCTGAGAATATAACTTTATTATCGTTTCTTCGATATATTTTACTATATAAACTTACAAATTGGTTGAACGAGTTTACATTGCACATAATCGCAAAAAATAATCGATTTTTTATTTTAGTAATTTTATATTACTTATTAATTTATAATGAAAAGCTCACTGGTTGATGCATGAGAATGAACACAATGTACTGTACACCTGCACCGACGCGGCAATGGAAATTAATTTATTGCCTCCCTGCAGAAAGGCATTTCGAAATCTACTTGGAATCTTTTTGTAACTCGATCATTAGTATACCAACAGAAGTCGGTGAAGAACTCTAGTTTGGATTGTAGAGCCTTATTAGAATAACCAAAAATATAAAAACAAAAAAAAAACATATTAATTGAAACGTTTTAAATGAAATTCTTTCTAGAATGAAACCGGGAAAATCTTAGATTAGGTATTGTCTAACACAACAATGACGAATGAGAAAACGATCGCGGTTTGCGATCGCGGAAGAAATTTTGCAGTTGTGTTCGTTTTATATTTATTTATGTGAATTATTTTGCAACTGTTAAATGTGACACATTAAAAACACGACGAACGTCTTCGTTTATAAATAATACAAAGCTATAAATTAATTTAAATGGGACAGCCATTATACGTATCTTGACTATTTGCATATATTGTCATAAGACGAAAATAATAATATACATTTTTAAATGTACTTACAATTGCCATTGAGCTGCTTGAAATCCAAATGGTTAACAATCCATTAACTAATGACACAAATCACTTATTTGCGATGCACAATAACCGGATAGTAATCGTCGCAGTGACACTTCACTATGTACAAAACGACACTCACTTCAATCCAGTCTAATACACTAACACTGTCAAGTAAATTTAAATAGACACTAACATTTATTCAATAAAAGTATACATATGGTTACATAAAACTACACACACCGTATCTGGGTTCACACCCAGTTCCAAGTAGGTACCTGTAACAAAGCAATGCTATGAAAAGCTGAATATTTTTAAAAACTATTAAAAAATGTATTTAAAACTGAACTGTTACTATTGAAACTCACATAAAGAGCAGTAAATTGCAGTGAGCTCTACAATTAAGTGGGACGTAAAGTATTTCGTTCCGATAAAGCTCGTATACGTATTATCAAGAAGCTGACCGAACGCTGACTGGTAGCGCAAAGGGGGAAACGGTGGGAGGGGAGAACAGACGGAGGACAGATCGAGGGAGGGAGACTGTCTGGTCGACTGGTTGGTCGACCTATTGGCACGGCACACACACAAATACAGTACACTGTCAGTAAAGTTTCTAGGCTGATTTATTTCACGCCTACAGAAGCGTAACAGAAACAAATAAAGCTAACATAAAACCGATTGACTCAAAATCTTTGGGAATCACGTCGTCTATTTTGTTTGTTTTTATAAAAGGTAGGCGCAATCTTAAAACAAATTCCGGAATTACTGCAACGTAGGCATCCGCAACCTTCAGGAGTTCTCATGGCCACGCGCTCGAGCGTAAAGGTCATCTTACACTGTTGCTAGCGAATAAAATATACTTGTCGAATAGTGCTCTATCGGTGACTCTACCTCAAACGACAATGCCAAGAAACATGCATAGATACCAAGTACTGTGGCATTGATAACAATAGTTATCCGAAACCAATTGAAGAATACGCCAGTGAGATAACCGAGGCTGATAAGCTAAATACGTAAGCAAATATGAGACACTGAAGGGCGCGTAGAGTTTATAATAAAAACACAGCAAACATATTAAAAAAACATCTAAACAGGTTTACTTCCTACTATACCGAACCCATCTTTGTAACCTTGATAAAAAATTAATGTAATCGTAATATATTACCTGTGTTTGTATCTTTTAAAAAGATTAATCACATAATTTTAAATATACTCGTATAAGTTTAGTATAAAACTGTATATTTAGTTCTTAAATAGAAGTCATAATCAATATAATTTTGACGCCTGCTTTGCATCAGATTAAAATATGTTCTTAAAAATAAACAAAAATAAGCAATTTTATTATGTTATTAATCTAATATGGCCAAAGTAAGTATATGGCCTTAGTAAACTTATGCAAATTATGTATAGTCTTAGTTTTAATTATTTTTTATTTATTATAGAGTTTTTATTATATTATTTTGTATAACTATAACTTATTTAGTTGTTATAAATTATATTTAATATGTAAGAATAATTAATGGTTCGGTTTTATATACTAGGTACCTACTACCTATCTTTTAAATAAAACTATCTTTTCGTATTTTTTCGCGGATTTATTTGGATTTTTGGTTTCCGACGTTTCGAATGCTTTACAGCATTCATGGTCACGGGAGAGACTGAGGTGCTACATGTCTCGAAGGTATAGTTGTTACAGACAGCTTACCCACAAATAACAAAATGCCAATTACTTTAATAATATTTTTTTTATCATTAAACATTTTTATAATTTTAATTAGTTTTATAATTGAATATGGAATATTATTTATTTAATTTTTGCTGTTATTATAATAATTATTACAATTTTAAAAATATTAATTAGTAATCTATATTTAGTGTTGCCATTATTATATTGATAACCATAAAGAAAAATATAAAATATAGTATTAATTATTTAAGCCATATAATTGTTCTATGTGTAATTTAAAAAGTTAAAATTAATTAAGGATAATAATTTTAATTTAGTTTGCTATTATTTAAAAAGACAAATTACTAAGCAACACTATTACTATATACTTTTACAAATGAAAAATGAAAAATATTAATCTGATGTGCTGTCATTTTGATCCACACAGTAAAAACTTACTACATCTACCTGTCTGTTATGTTTAGATTTATTATTTGATTTTATTATATTAATAACAGGATCCCATGACGATGGTAGTACCCAGCCATCTTCCCTATTGAAATTTGGATGTTTTTTAATTTCTATGGCTTCTCGAATCATTCTAGGGCGAAAAATCGGGATCCAAAAATCCAAATAAATCCGCGAAAAAATCCGAAAAGATAGTTTTATTTAAAATGTCAAATATTCGCGTAAATCTAAGAAAGTATTACGATTACTACCTACCTATTTTCTTAATATCATAGGGAATTTTTAGATCCAAAATTAAAGTTTAAATACACTTCTTAATACTATGGGTTACTTTACCGTATGGGTTTAAGCCGCTATGCGCAGAGATAAATAAAAATAAATGCGCGGATAATCTTCGTGGGGGTAACGCACTTGTTTGGTTCTGTGCGTCTTTCCCTCTCGCACTCGACTGTTCAACTTTTTTTGCTCGTATACCGAGTCATCGCCTTACCAGTTCTTTATTTTTAATGGCAACTACATAACTCGTGGCAAATGGCGAACCTTTCACTAAACGAGTACCAGATTTCTTTAAATTCTTATTTGTTTGCGAAATACACGATGAGGTAATTTATAAGCGACTCACCGCGCGAATGACCGTCAAGGTTTATTTAATGGAAGCTAATTCAATTCCGATAGAATAATACTAACTATGTAACTATATAGACTTACATATAAGTGGAACCTCCTTGATACATTGCAAAACCTCAACTTACAAGGTTATGCGAAATGCCGGAATAGATAGCGTTTCGAAGAGCTCTTTTTCTAATAATCTACGTCGTTTCTAAGTATTGCAATACTGGTTTACAGTTCGTGGGCACGTTCTACCGCTGTTCGAGCAAGACTGAGACCTGTTCGAGAGAAAGTGAGCAAGCGATTACTTTCCAGCGGTCGTCCAGTTTACTCCGTGGTCTTTGCACTGTCCGGCGCTCAGAGGCTACCGTTACCCTCTTTTTGCGCAACGAGGTCACCCGTAAAGTACACAAATTGGGTAAAACGACTTAATACAACCCGTTGTGAGCTGAATTGTATGAAATTACACTAAAGTCTACACAAACCTAAAATAAAATTCTTACATAATACGGCACATAATAGTAATAGCTGACATTAAAATCTAGACAAGGTAATTAAATCTTATATAAACAAGTTATGCAGAATAAGTTAATACAATTTGTGATTGCATACATAATTAAATAAATTATGGATATATTTTGTATTACTTCCGCAAATTTTAAGGAATGTAAACTAAAAAAAATAAGTATGTAAGTGAGCTTCATTTAAGATTTATGAAATTTATTTACGTAACAATGATATTATGTTAAATCATAGGCGCATTAGGTAATATATAAGCATTGTAGATATTACAATTAATAGAAATCTAACGAATTCATTATAACTACACACTATACAATTAAATTCATACTATCCATAACTAATATGTATAATATTGTAAATGTGAAAGTGTTTTTGTTTGTTTGTCCTTCTTTCACGTCAAAACAAAGTGACAGATTAGCGTGACCTTTTTGTGGAGATAGAACTTGTATGGCTGAAGAGTGACATAGGCGACTTTTTACCGCGGAAGATTATCTTATTCCCACGGGAAAATACGTTATAATATAACCTACAACAATTCAAAATACCTATATAATATATAATACAATAATATGTAATATATAATATAATAATATATTAAAGAGTTTTTGTTGTTTTTTTTATAAATTAGTGTTAAATAAATTAGATTATAAAGAATTACAATAAAATGACAAATTCCTGAACTTGTAGAGTAAATGAATACCTAATTTAGGGACATTTTAAAATGTCAATGACATGAACTTAATTGTTACAATCTACAGTAGGTGAGTATTGTGTGATTTATAATACTAATTTTCGGTTTAAAACGTAAAATATTTTTGTGAATAGAAATAAAATAAAAAAATTGAAATAGTTCATTAAAAATATAATATTAAAAGAACTAAAATGGACTTTGCTATCTTACTACATACAAAATCGCTACAAAAAGAATGTAGTTGGTATGTCAATTTCTCTTGCGCTGTAGCATGTTGAGAAGCATTGTTTCACGAGCGTTCACAAGAGCTGCTGCTGTGATTCACATTTCACATACATTCGTAGTCGATATACATGCGTTTAATTCCACACTTTCAAGAGGAAAATAGTAAATGTAAAGCCACAGATTTTATGAATTGGTAATACCATATATATTTTTTCTTCTATAATGTCATACAGTCTATAACTTAAATTTAAGTAATTTACGTACTGTGAATTTTATAATATCTTTTAAACTGTGAAAACCTAATAAGCTTTAAAAAAGCTTAGTAGGCAATATATCGAGTGCAGAGCGACTCTGACCTGACCTTGCCTCTCATGAACACACAATTAGGTCAGTTGGTCGACAAATTCGCATTTTTACATCATGTATACCAGGCTTTATATTCTAAAAAAACCTTATCTTCTTAATATTTGAAAAGAGTGAAACTAATCTTCGATAATGCGTATAAGCAAGTACTTGGAGCTGTATTGGCCTGACCTTGTCTCTCACGGATACACAATTGGGTCACGCGGTCAACAATTTCGCACTTTTTGCATCACGCGCACTTAACGTTGCTTTCGATGTCTCGAAACACTTTATATTTCCATTAACTATAATAAAGCTATATTAAAGATAATAAGTAATTTATTTCCATATGATACATACTAATACCTATGTATGTTAAAAACATAAGGTAGGTATACGATTGATTCAGAGTTACAAGCGTAGGCATAAGTGTTGGTGTTACTTAAATATATTTTACATATTGTTTTTATAAATGGTAATACTCCCACCCCAGTCAACCAGCCATAACAATTATATTATTAGATTTTTTTAAATTTGAACCAAAAAAATTTACCGGTGGTAGGACTCTGTCAAGCCTGAGGAGTCCGACTGGATGGGTACCACCCCCTTATCATTTCTCCCGCCAAGCAACAATGATTACATTGTTGTGTTCCTGTTTAAAGGATAAGGTAGCCAGCGCAATTACAGGCAAGATCATATTATCATCTTAGTCCTTACAGTGACAACGCACCTGCGGTACTGCATTTTTGTAACATAAAACCTAAGTGTATGAACCGTAGGTGTTATGGGCGACAGGTACCGCTTTCCATCAGATAGGCTGTCTGCTCGTCTGTCACTGAACAGGTACCATAAAAAAAATACATTATACATATTTATTACGTCAAAGAAGACCAACTTACAGTTTAAGTGCGGAAAATTGAGTCCACCTTACATTACATTTACGTCAAAGAAACTCAAATGTCTTTATTTGCATGATACGTACGCTTATTTATATTGTATAATACATACGTATATTTATATTGTATGATAAATAGGTCGGCATAATGTATACAATAACATTACGAGAAAGAAAGTTTTGTTAAATAAATATACTATTATAGTAGGATAAACTATTAATAAAAAAAATATACCGAAGTTAAAGAGAAAAACGAATAATGGGTACCATTGGTAACGCATTCGCTTGGAAAAGCATTTGAAACGTGTTCAATTCCAGATCTAGCACATCTAAGATTTTCATGTTCAAATATTTGTCAACACTTGATAACACGGTGATGGAAATCATCATAAGGAAACTTGTATATCTAAAAACCTTACTAATTTTCGCAAGCGTCATGCCTAACAGTTGGAATATTTTATTATATTATTATTGGAATATAATAGAACCCCTTCATAATGCAATAGTATTGTATCGAAATTGCAAACAAATACAATTAGAAGACTAATATACTTATTCATTCTGTTCAAAATACTATTAGTTATTCCAGATTAAAATTAATATACAGTGTAAGCTCTACATAGCAAACTTCTATTTAACGAGAAACTGCTTAAAACGTAGGTATTGTTAAGGTTTGTTTGGTTTACATTGTTACTTATATATTGAAACACTCTATATAACGTAACAACCACTCTTAATAGCGAAAGAATAAGTTTTTATTTAGACCCCAATAAAGATCACTTCACTGACCTTCAGACACAACACTGACATAGAGTCCTAAATATTTGTACGCACAATTCATAGAAATTAAAAGTTTTTTTTTTGTTTATAATGATGATTTTAATTTTACTTCTTATTATTATCTATTATCAATCTCTTTTGTATTATGACATTTATCTATAATAATAATTATTATTATTTTTAAATTTTTGTACTTTTAATTCATGAATATTTAAATGCTATGTACACTTATAATTGACATACATATAAGGTATATTATTATTACATTAATTAAAATGAAAATGTTTCTTTAATAAAAATGTTTGTTTAATATGTATGTTGTAAGTGTGCTTTTTACAAATAAATAAAAATAAAATAAATAAATGCTTACCACATGTTTACTTCCCTATTATCGTCCTTTTCGTTATAATATTCTAAGTTTCATTGATACTCTTGAACTGTAAACATGACGAGTAAAAGAAAGACTTTGTGTATTGGCGAAAAAGTGTCATTAATTCGCGCGATAGAAAGGGAGAGAAAATATTGACAAAGTAAAAACCGACAAAGTTAGCAGATTATAATTTTGTTATGTAAATAAAGTTATGTACTAAATTCTTTGTTTATTATTGATTTCCTCTACTCTCCATTTAACGAAGACTCTATAACGTAAAGAAATACTCGATCCCTTCAATTTCGCTATATAGAGTTTACACTTTACTTATTTACCTATTACTTATATGTAATAGGTGAAAAATTTATGTTCAGATTAGGAATATTTTTATGTTAAGCTTTGTTATCTTATGAAATCCTAGGAATAAAGCTATCACATAATCAGGTAAATATAGACATAAACACTTATTCCAATTCGATATTTTTTGTCAGTTCCATATGTTCACTAGAATCGTTAGTTTTACTGACACCATCCTCAATAAATAAAGATCGACCATAGACAAGGAGATAAAAAATCCTGCACCATTCCCTTTCGCTGGTTGTCGCAGGTAGAGACGAACATAACGTAGATTGTGCAAGCAGTATGTCACTTAAAATAAGTCAAAAAGGAAAGAGACGGCAAGTGAAGATGACTATTGTTCCATATGATACATTTTTTTTCATTTTAGTTACAAACTACGTGCCTTTATTGTCTGTATATTATACGAGGGAGTATTTTTTATAGTAATAAAATATTTGGGTTACCTATTGTTCGCCGATAACACAATTGATCTAACGAAGTTACATAATGCTCTAAGTTCACAGTTCATGTCAGATATAGGGTTTCACTTGTCAACTAGTGTTGTAACTGTAATTATTTCTTTTTTTATAAATCCTTTTTATTATAAAAAATAGGAATCTCAAATAATTTTATACAATGATAAAAATCAATAATCGAAATAAAATTAAATAATAATTAATTACATGCAATTATATTTTTTCGTTTGTGACGTTTATAATATGTTGCATTTACAATTATATAAGGCCTACTGTATTGTATGTCGCTCGAGAAGTGGGCTTTAAAAACTGGAAATCAGCTTTATATCCATCTAATTTATTACATATTTACATAAGTAATACAAAAAAATTCATAATTTATTATTCGTTCGTTGTTTTGTCGTCCACTTGATTACATGTTAATGAACGTTTATATTCGTTAATAATAATAATAATTGTTGATTTTATCTAGATATATGACAACAGTTTGTAACAAAATTACCACAGATGTTGCGCAAGTCGGATGCTGCGGACAATGTCGCCGTAATGACGCGCTCCATTTATACCTACATACACGGTTATATATAATTACTGTGCGACCTGACTTTGTCATAACAAACAAATATGCTTACAAATTTAAAAAAAGCATAAAATTATTATTGAAATAATACTTCTTTTGGCACGTTTGGAAAAAATTATGAGAGTAAAATTTTTACGATGCGCGCGCACACCTACAGCCAAAAAGCGACATGATGAAGTTGGCTCAAAGCAACATGATGAAGTTAGCTGCGTTCCTTTTACACACAGAGAGTTGTGACATACGGTATGAAATCTAGCTATTTTATAATTATATAACTTCTTACGTACATAAGTACACACACAAGTTTTTTTATATTATAAAATACATTTATTAGGTGTTTTCCTTGTGTACACTGGTTTAAAATGTTTTACTAATAAATACAATTTATTTAAATTGTGATAGACGTAGTTATTTTATACAATTTAGTGTATAATTCTTGTCCAATATACGAGTATTGAAATATTTAATCTGTACTGGAGAAAAAAAGAATACAAAAAAATAGAAAAATAATGCTTAATCTGTTCCGTTCCTACTTTGAACAAATCAAAAATTAATTCTAAAATAATTTCTGTTAATTATTTTAAATTTTTAATCACACATTGAGCACTCGAATGCACTCGTCTTTTTAATATAATATGCTATCCTACATTATAAAAAAGTAGCGTTTACATACTACTAAATGATTAGGTATGTCGAAAGTTCAATTTTTCATGTAACACTTTATAATTTTATAAGTTTGTAAAGATCGTGACTAACTTAGGTAATATTTCGAGATGTCCCAAAGAAAATCGAACAATATCGAGGGTCGTGGCGCAATAGGTGGCGAGCGAAGGCGCGCTTCGGACTATTAGTTGTGCGGACGACGGAATGCTTACAAATAATAATACCTCGTAGCGATTACGAGCAAGTCATCGACCTTCGAAAAATCTGACCTGCGCCGCGCGCCGCAAGGTTGCGCGCACGACACCGCAATGCTAGAGCTCGATGATTTTTATTAACTAAAATCATTACTATAATATTGTCTACATCAAACACATCTAATGGACAAAGACTTAGACATTATGTCAATCTATAATCATTGTAGGATTTTGTAATGCAAGTAGTAAACAAGTTGTAAAACGAGTTAATTTTGGTTGCTGCGAATTAAAATACGTGCGATAGTATCGTTGGTTTCGTTATGACGTCTAGAAAAATGTGCAAAAAATTTCAAACCCTTACATAAACTATTGCAAAAGTTATAAACAATTACAAATTATAAAAGGGGTCTATGTTATTGCTTTTGGTAACTATACTATATAAAGTTATCTATCAGATTGCAATATTTTGATTGTTATTACCTATTACTTATTAAAAATACCCTGTCTTGCATTTTTAACTTTCATAATTCATAACCAACCATAAAATTTCTCTAACACCAATAGTTCTTGAGTAATTTCCAAAAACACCTAGACCTCTATTTTTTGAATCTTTAATTGTTTATAACTTTTGCAATTGTTTATATTTATAATATTTGCTATTATTTTGCGGGTTTGAAATTTTTGCACATTTTTCAGAATCAACACGTTTTCAACTTGTTAACTAGACTGAGATGTAGAATGTACCTAATCATTATCAATAATTATCAATAAATCATTTTCATATTAGGTAAATATGGCTATCTATACATATAATAAAATTGTAACTATGCCGAATCTGTACATTTAATATTTATTGGAAAATCTTAGTAAAATAGACATTATTTTCGATACAGAGGAAAATGTCTCATTTCTGAGAAAAAATCCAAAAACTGCAATATAAGAGTATAGGTACTAATATGTAAAACCTAAGAATTTGGTTTTTGGTCATCTAAACGCGGGCGGAGCCGCGGGCAATGCTAGTTGTTTTATATTTCTATTCTTCAACGATTTTAGAATGTCTCATTGTGTAAACCTCCTGTTTGTATATTGTATATCTATAGACTGTGCTACTGCTTAATTTACATGTACATGTACACTTCAGTTATAATTTACAAAATCATGTAAAAATAGCGGTCGCCCACGTTTATCGTCACGTGTAATTCGTGCCCTCGCATGTTGAAATGAAGTATTTCAATCTTCTATTGAGAAATCTTTTAAAAAATACATATTATATAATATCCAATATTATATCTCGTGATTTTATTTTTGAGTAATCGATCATATTGTTTTTTTTTAATTATGAACTATAAGAGCTTACTAATTATATTATTATGCTATGTTACATATATCAGAAGATAAAAATGTATATAGGTACTTATATCATGTTACAACACCAAGATTTCCCTTTTTTCCTTGACTTTCTGGTTGTAAAATACTTTTAAACGATATATTAATAAACTATTATTTTCATTTCCAATACATTTTACTTTTTCAATGTCGAACAAAATACCTTTATAAACATAAATGAGTTTATAATCGTAAATAAAATTCATATATATAATGGCGATTAAAGAACTGTCTCATCGATGCTATTGTATTTAAATTTTTAATTTGTATAATCTTCACACATTCTAAACAAGTAGGTTTATTTATTTAATTTTATTATATTTTTAGTTAAATTCAAGCAACCAAAGGGGAATCAAAAAGAAAATATGATTTAAAATTACCTTTAATTTCTACGAGTACATACAAAGATTTCTTCAATATATTAATGTTGATATTACATATACAAATTTAAAATCACAGCCAAATTAGGTACTAGTAGAAACCGCGGCTACCGTCGCGCTAAAACTACAATAAAAACTCCTTGGTTTTATCCTATTAGTAATAATGTAGGAAAGTTTGCCCAATTTGTTGACAATTATGATTACTACTCCGCTCTTATGATACGAGACTTCGTCAATAAACGGGCTATCTAATGCAAAAAGATTCTTTTCAAATCGGATTAGTAGTTCGAGTTCCTGAGATTAGAGCGTTCAAACAAACAAACAAACAAACAAACAAACAAACAAACAAACAAACAAACAAACAAACAAACAAACTCTGCCCCTTTATAAAAATACAATTTAATTATTAAATAATAAGCGGAACAGCTTCATAACGAATAATCCTCAAAGATGAACGTTTAATAGAGTGTGAAAAATATTGCAAAATTCTTATCGTACATTCACCGATAATATATTACTATCTGATTATGATTGCGGGTTTTCTAAATATAAAAGTACCACCATTTTATTGATTTTATGTTGCCTGACTTTTCGACGACATCGAGACATTTCGTAAAACACGTCTCGTAACGTTGACGGCTTTTGTAGCTCAGTGGCTAGTGTCCCCGACTGCTGAGCAGGAGCTCCCGGGTTTAATCCCCGGCCAGGGCAGGTATTCAAATGGTTTTGGGTACTTCTGTTGGGTCTTGGACGTTATTATGCATGTGAATGTGTGTGTCCATGACATCACCGACGCAAGAGAAATCCTAGTGGGGAGCTATGAGTGTGAAAGCGTTTTTTGTTGAAAACTACAGTCCGATCGATGACCAACCAAGGTTGTAATTAGGACTTTTAAAAACTTGTACTAATCATAATTACTTTATATATTTCACTTGTCTAATGAAATATCTTAAAAACCACCTTTCTAATGAAGCAAATTTTGGAGAGTTTCATATTAGGGAAAATAATATTTGAGTACTTAGAATTTCGCTAAAACGTTAAAAAGTACAGTTATCATATTTAGTAAATACCTACCTACTATTCTACGTTAAGTATATCATACATTACTTGAAAAAACTGGATGAAAAGAACTTTTGTACATGTACATTATGGTGATAGCTGATTATCCGGGTCAACATATAGGATACGTTTTACCGCGGGAAAATATCTAATTTCTGAGAAAAAATACAAAAACTGCTATGTAAGAGTATATGTAAAACCTAAGAATTTGGTTTTTGGTCATCTGAACGCGAGCGGACCCGCGGGCAGTGTTAGTAATGTTATATAAATCGAAAAAACTATAAACTAAACAATTTGAGCTACTGTATTAGGTTATCGTGCATTTAAATATACTCGTATCTATTATAATTTGTTGCTTTTATTTGCACTTGGCGTTTGGTAATGCAATTTTTGCAATTTTTACTAACATAAGGGTTGGCTTAAAAGAAAATTATACTCTGTCTTTTAATATTTTGTTAATATAATTATTATTAACTTATTAATTTAATAATATAAAAACAACATTAAATGATATATTATTCAGAAATACATCAAACTTAGACTGAAGATTAATAAATTTTAATATTGGTTCTCTATGCTACTTGACTGTTGATTGTTACAAGAATGATATAAAAAAGTATAATTAATTCGGACAAATGAAGGCAAATAAAAAAAAAGTAATAATTACCGTTAAGATTCTCTTAGTTTCAAAAAAAAACTTTAGAATACTTTGCTTTAATAAATTTCAAAATCAAAAGCATAAAATTAATTATCATTACGTATACCAACGTTAAGTAGGTAGTTGTTTTTGCAATACATTAAACACTGCCTGAGGTTCTTGATCTCGCGTGGAACATCTTTAATCAATTTTTAATTAATTGCTACTAATTATTTATAAGATAAATGTGGCATGTTTAGAATACAATCTAATGATTTTGATATCAATATTCAAATGGAGGTATCGGAGCGATATCCGCAGTTTTATTTCAGTATGGCCGTGTCGTTTAAGGTCGACGAGGTGAACACCCCTCCAAGGAGAACCGTTGACCCCCGATCATATCCGTGTATGTATTGGCACATTGGCTTGAGGCTCTATGGGTAAAAATTACGTACTTACCGTCGCATAAACTTCTTAATTTTAAATTGCTCAGTGCTCGTATCTCAAGATCGCCGTGTTATTAAATTATTTATATTTTTTATTCGATCAAGCACATTTTACAATAAAAGTTATATTTTGTGAATATTCTAGATCTATTAATCTAAAAAAAATTTTTTTTCCTAGAACAGTTTATTATAAATAAAAGATATTTGGAAGAAAAAGCTTATATTATCAAGAAGATTGCTAAATTTCGAAATTAAACTTATATTTAAAAAAATCACATAAAATCATACAAATGTAGAGCGATCCGAATGTTACTTATAAGAATTAAAGGAATTAAATAGATTTTTGGATTGTAAATACCGACTATACGTCATTAGTGCATTCAGCGATTGAGAATACACAAGTTACCGTTTTCACCCGTTAGAGGGAATGCCTTTATAAACAAGTTATCCTTCCGGATTTATAAAATGCTACTAACCATGATTGGTTAGGTTTTTGCGCACTTTTAAACTAATATACTCATTAATAATATCTAATTATGGCTATTTAAGAAGATAAAGAAAAAGTTGAAATATTAGCAAAATATTTGTTATTACATATTTTTAAATACATATAAACAAAAGTAAACAGAAGAAGGCACAAACGATCATTGTACGACTCACGTCTATACATAATATTATTAATATCAATTATGGCATTTGATTCAAGTACAAATAAAAACAGTGAAACCTTTCTTCATTCAATATATTTAAAAATTTTAACATTTACTATTTATTTTCATACTTTATATATGTTTGAAAAATTATTAAAATAATCTCTATAAAGAAAAGCAAACAAAGACTCTTATAGATCCTTTAAAATCCGCCCACACTGTTTCGACGCGATTGTCAATTGTTATTTCTTTTATAAGATGTTGTAGCTTTTGATGTTTAAGTTTAGGGCGAAAAGTTGAAATACGTCATCAATAATTGATACACATTGTTAAAGTGTCATTGTAGTGATTATGTTTACTTAGGAAGGGTCCTGTAGTGTGGAGAGTACATATCGTTGGCTCACTATTACAAGCTTCTATGTTACAAATTTAGTACTTATTTAGTTATGAATGCTACAAGGTTTTATGTGTAATTAGCTACAGTTTTGCAAAAACAAACCACTAGATAGCTATAACTACAAAAAATTCAAAAGTTTTTTTACAATAACAAAATAACGAAGTTCTATGTAAAAATTACTAAACTTCATTAAAATTAACATAGAACCTTGTAATAGTAAGCCAACGAATTATGTCATTCGTGTATCGTCAATCATTTTGTTTTGATTCACATTGACTCTTTATGTAAAATGTAAGCAGAATTAAACCTGCATTCTTTTATAAAATGGCTTTACACATATGCGTTGTATAACGATATTAAGTACAGTGTACAAGTAAACAAACGAGAGTGGTATGAGGTTGAACCTTGAACTTTGCGATATCTCGGCATCCGCATTAATTAACGTTTGTCAGGTTTATTGGGAATAGTAGGGAATCCGTTTTCACCTTTTGTAACATTTTTTATTTGAAAATCGTAAAAAAATGTAAGAAATGCTATGAGTATAACCAATAAGGCCAAGACCAAACCAAAAGAGCTGTTTTTAAACGTAAATAATAATAATTAACTATAATATAAACGATATACATATATGCAGCGTAACCGAAAAAATCGATTGTGATATTTCTTATATGGTAAACGAGTTGGCCTACCTTGGACTTTAGTGCAAGGTTATATTTATAATAAAATAGAGAACGAAACTGCTCTATCTATAATGTAATAAAAAAATATTGCGTATGAATGTAACGTACACATGTATATCCTATAAGAATTTTATCTTTATGATTTACCCATACACTATAATACCTAAATAAATAAACAACAGGTCAAAAGCTATTTAAACAGTGTGCAAATTGTTACTGCTCTGGACAATATTACAATTCAAAAAGCACTTTAGGAAGTGAGACATTTAAGATTATAAAATATTCATAGCTTTCGCCGACGTCGCACCTGAATCGAGTCTCGGCAAGGGTTGGATTATACTTGATGTTTCCGGTACTTGCCCGTACAATTTCGTCTCTATAATAATAAAGTCTTGAGAGATGTTTAACCCTTTTTTACTAAATTGATGGATCCTCACGAACAATTCAGTAGATATAAAAAAAAATCATGCAAGCAGACCGATGTGAAGACAAAAAATACGTGAAGAAACTTTCGGCTATTCTCGGCTCGAAACCATTACGAAACACTTTGCGAAAGCGACTGTTGCGCCACAAGCGTCAAGTTTTTGACAACGCTACAACCTCTCCACGATATCATCTAAACCGGTATTTGAATACTGATTAACACGATATCAGTCGTCGTGGGAGTTCTGGGGCTACAGTGCCACGGCAATCTACATTGAAAGTGACGAACGGCGCAAAGGTTTGTCCCACACAAATGGGTTTAATATATTATGTAGTTTCAGAATGTAACCTAGCAAGAATGTTTGGCAGGTAGGCGAGTACAGTAACTTGGTGTAAACTAGCTAGAGATGGCGGTAAGCTACATGGCTCGGTCGGGAACTGGTTCAGACGGGGGAAGAGGCGCGGGCCCCAGACGGAGGGACGTCATTGACCTGCGCCCCCGCCCCCGCACTTCGCGCCTCCTGCCGACACCCGCGCGAACCGTAACTTCATTGTATTGCTGCACTGCGAATCAAATTCGGTATAGCGGAGACGTTTTTGCCGACATCGCTCGCTAAGTGAACTCGATTAGGCGGCTTTTTAGACAGTTTTCATGACAAAGGAAATAACAAAATAATTCACGTAGATTGACGTAAAAGTAAGATAAAAAATAGCGTATATTGTTATTAATATTATTGGTAACAAACGCTTTCAAAGGCATCAAACAATAGATACCTACACATAATCAAAGGCGAGGAACAATAAGTTTCATGAAGGTCAGAGCAGCCAACGCGAGACGAGAGAACATTTTGCGCTCGCGTTTCGTCGTTTAAGCCACTAGGTCAAGTTCAATATAAAACTCCTTAGAATAAGAGATTTTTTACAATTAAACTGTTTATTTTTAATAAAAATTATAATCAACATTTATCATTATCTTATCCGAAAGACGAAAGACTGTTTGATGTAGGCCTTCCCCAAAGACTTACCAGATAAACGCTCCTGCATTATTCGCATCTAGTTGTTTCCATGACGCAATTCCAATGCACCAGAACCATAGATAGCCTTCTACATGTTATTTACGAGGCAACATGTCTAATAGCACTCAACACTCAAGTGTATGGGAATCGTGAGTGTATAGCATAACGTGAAGAGGTCTTGACTACTTCGCCACACATGTTCCCAAACTGATAAATAATAATAACCTATACAATTTGTCAATTTCTCATTAACATGTTTCTAGAGATAAGTATACATTGTTATGATGTAACAAAAAACGTAAAACTTTAAATAAAATAATTTGGAGTAAGATGTTTCTAAAGTTCAATATATAATATGTACTAGACTCAGTAGTGCTTAATATAGAAATAGATTACCTATTTTAAATAAAACTATCTTTTTATTCGCAGATTTATTTGAATTTTTGATTCTTGACGTTTCGAATGCTTTACAGCAATCATGGTCACGGTAGAGTCTCTCCCAACCATGCCATGTGTCAGCCATGATTGCTGTAAAGCATGCGAAACGACGGGAATCAAAAATCCAAATACATAATCCGCGAAAAGATCCGAAAAGATAGTTTTATTTAAAATTTCTAATATTCGCGTAAATCTAAGAAAGATTACCTATTTGTTAAAAACTCATGTAATTAGTAAAACCACTTGTGCCGGTCGTTTGCGATTATATACCAGGAATGGAAAGGTGCTACAAAAAAGGAACAAAACATCGAAGTGTCACTAGCTTCAGTAGCCATTGTAGGCGGCGATGAGTGTAATTTCAGGTTAACAGTGCGATCATCTACAGAAATAAAGCTATTAACGATTTAACTAGGTACATTCCTAAATAACAAAGCTGAAAATTGGTCTTAAAAATCTAACTAGTTAACTAACTTATTTCTGTTATATATCTATTTAGTATTATATAATTTATTATGTAATATTGGCATATATCTATTAACACCACGGGGTAATTTCTAAGAAATTAATGTCGATTAATTTCTAAGAAATTAATTGTTAACCGGCGGTCGTTGACAGGTTAAATATGTATCTATATAAACATACTCTTAGTAGTAAAAGTTACCCAAACAGTTCACTGAATTGTGGCATTAAATACTCGAAAATGAAATCGACTTTGCTAAAAATAATAACTAGAAATAATATGATGTATCTTACCTAAGACGGCTTATAGGAGTAGAAGAGCACCAGGCAATCTGTAAATAGAGGTAATAATTAAAAAAAAAAGATTAAAATGTACGTTCGTTAACATTCTTTTGTTACGAAATATTAAAATTCAATTGAATACAAATCGTGTTGACAAAATGCGGTGATAGTATTGTAATGATAACAGAATAATGGGTTTTAGGTTAAGTAAACGATGTCACGAGCACAATCGAGCTGTGCCCGCGCAGCGCGCACCTGTTCCTTTACTACTACGCACACTGTTACAGTTTATTTGTAGAGTGACATATGACTTAGATGTTAAAGAAGTTTAAGTTTATCTTGTGCCCTATTTTTTTAAGTATCCATTTTGTAAACCAATGTAAACCATAATTGTTAATAAAATTGGACGTTGATAAATATGGCTCACTTACGCTACGGTCTACGGATAATTGACTGTGCGTAAAGCAAATACATGAACCTAATATTGTTTATATTTTGTGAACATTTAGTTATGAATGATTGAGATTTTTAGGGTTCCGTACCTTAAGAGGGAAAAAAGGAACCCTTTTAAGATATTTTAAACATATGAAATAAATATTATATTGTTTTACTATTCAATAAAATCCGTTTTAAAGATCTAAGCATACATAGGGACAGACAGACAGCGGGAAGCGACTTTGTTTTATACTATGTTTTGAATAAATAAATTTGTGATATCGATAATCTAAATAAATATTGAGACGAAAGTAAAATACGGCGAAGAGCTAAACCTACTTTCTATATTAAATTTAGCCAAAACATCTATAAAAATATTGGAATTTAGTTTGAAGAACGTAAACATATCAAAAAAATCTTAGGATGAGATTTTTTTTTTTTTAGTAAATTAAACAAAGACACATTCATTTAATTTTAAATTCAAATCTTACTAGTATTACGCGAAACTTTGTGAGGACGTATATTTGTTACTATTTCACACATAAACTACTGACCGTTTGATGAAACTTTGTAACACATAGACTAGGTATCTTTATATATATAATTCTTCTGTGAGTGTGTATGTCACTGAACTTCTCTCAAACGACTGGACCGATTTTGATGAAATTTTTTGTGTGTGTTCAAGGGGATCTGGGAATGGTTTAAATTCGCAATTTGAATAATAATTTTCATCAAAAAAATTATTAAAAAAAGTTTGAAATTTTCAAATTACAACACGAACACAGGACAGGACAACGTCTGTCGGGTCCGCTAGTAATTTATAAAAATATAGCAATACTATGAAGAATAATGTTAAATTTAATGTGTAATAATATTTTCTTGATTTCACATTTTAAATATTAAATTATTTTAATTCAATAAAGAATTAAACTCTTTAGATAAGTATAAAAAAAGATGAGACTAGAGCAGGTAAAAAATTAGAAAACAGAATACTGAGAATATTATAATAATTTTAAATAAACAGATGTCACGTGAGCATGGCAACTAAATAAAGTCGTGCCAAATGCCAATTCTTCGATGAGTTGCGCGTGCGCTTAACATGGCCGCAAACAAGATGGCGGCTGGTGAAAGTGTTGGACAATTTCCGATCGCAAAGGTATTTCCTAACATATCACGCAGAAAAGTGATAGTAAATTATTAAAAGAAGAAGTATCTAGGTCGAAAAAATTATTATTAAACTAGGTAGGTATTGAAGAATCTTAAGCAATATTGCTTGATAATTAAACTGTATTATTTTTCATGCTTAATAAGTCGTTACATTAAAAAATAAAAACTATTAAATGTCATGCACACCTTTGCTGGTAAGGTATATTGAGAATTAGTCCATGGACTTGCTATGTACGTAAAAAAAAATAGAGAAGCTACTCATCTAGCCTAGTAAATATCCTGTTATTTTTTCTAAGTGAGAAAGTATTTTTATTAAAAACAACTTTTTATAACATTGGTAAAAATTCAAAATCTATATAGGTTATTATATACTTAACTCTTATCTTACTACACGGGCAGAGATGCAAGCAAAAACGAAATTAAAATAAATATAATAGTGATTGCTTAAAAATAATGAGTTACCAAAAAAATCTAAGATAGCGAAAAATCGTGATAAAAAAGAATAATTGTGTATCATCGATCTTTTCAAAAGCCAATGGGATCCACAAACAATGGCTACCCGAAGATGAGTGAAGAGAATGCGGATATGGAAACACCAGTAAAAAATCTATTGAAATGCAAGTAAGTAAATGTAGGTGTTAAAATGTGTGAAAGATTAATTCTATTAAGTTACAAATTAATAGAACTTGAAGTGATTTATTAAAAGAGAAATGGACTATTCTCGGTTGTAAGATTTTAGATTACATCTTTATTGACACAAAACGTACCTAATTAATAGAGCGGTAGCTACCATTAAATATTGATTAGCTAATTGAAAAGTTAATTATAAGAGAAAACTATTTTAATATATTCCAAGAAAATTAATCTTAAAATGATCTTTTTAATGATTTAGTTGACGAATAATCGTTATATTATCGTAATAGAGACAATATAAGCCATGACAAATAAGCTATATAATAGTAATAGCATATTTCATTAGCCATTGTTACCAACCTGTAAATCCGATTTAATTTACTTCATTTGCGAACTTATTTTCCATTAGGTGTAGGCACGTTTACAAATGAGAAATTGTAAGTCTTATACTTAATTATAAAACAAACTAGCGACTCACCCTCGCTTGGCTTTGGTTCGATTGATTACCTCTAACAAACTTTCATCCTCATTTTCATCCCTTTAAGGGCGGATTTCTTAAAAAAAAATATTTTATGTCCTTCCCAGGGTCCCAAACTATCTTCTTATCAAATTTCATCTAAATCAGTCCAGTAGTTTTTGAGTTTATTCATTACAAACATACAAAAATACAAATCTTTCCTCTTTAAAATATTAGTGTAGAGATGTAGATGTATGAATAGAAACCTACTCGTATTTATAAACTTTTGAGTTCACCACCGAGCCTACATTAAATTACTTAGCATATAAGCTGCCACTTACAATCGATAACTTACTCTTTCTGTCTCCTTTGAAATACGTAACCTAATTTCCGTTTCAATTAGAATGCACGTACACAAGCGGAAGAGAATAATGGCCGGCATCGTTGAGGCTCTTTATGAACTTAGCTCTTAGCATGAAAGGTCCTTTGCTGATGTTTAACGGTAATTTTATTTCCATCGGATTCCATTGCCTATTTACTAAGTAAAATATTTACTGGTTTTGTTCACATATAGTATTTTTATTTTTATTTAGAAAAAATTACGTACAGGACTTTCTTCTTTAGTAAATCCCGACACTTATTATAGAAATGAAGCTATATATATAAATAATATAGCTATGAACTTAGTTAAATACGTACATACATATATGTATACTAGCGACTCACCCTCGCTCCGCTCGGGCTCGTCCTTTACGTTTTGACGTTTAGTATAGACTTCTCAGAGATGCGATAATTTCCCGCAATAAAAAGTATCCTATATGTTGACCCGGATAACCAGGTATCATTATACCAAATTTCATCAAAATCTGTCCAGTGGTTTTCTCGTGATGCGGTAACAGACAGACAAAAATTCTAAAAAAACGATAGATTCGGCCTCTGTATCGATAATAATGACTATATCAATAAGATTTTCCAAAAAATATTTAATGTACAGATTCGACTTAGTTACAATTTTATTATATGTATAGATAATATTTCTGTTACCTTACTAAAGGTTTTTGCCTTAGGTTTAAAATTACGTTAATAGCTTTTCTTTACATCTTTATGTGCGCGAATTGCAATGTACAAATTAACGATCGTAAATCAGGCGAATGTCAGCTAGCGTTGAATTATGATTCATGGCTGATGGAAGAAGTAATCTTGGTCAATTACCTACCGCCCAACCTTGCGGCGGAATTACTTTAAAGAATACCCTGTGCACGACTGTTTACGATTGTCTTTACAAGCTGGCCCAAAAATGCTTACAGATTATTATCAGAAGGACGTGATGTCTGAATTTTAACAAAATGGTGCAATGAAATGATTATTATTATTATTATTAGGTACAAATACTCTGTATAAATTTTAGATTTATATGGCTAACATATTTATATTGAATGACAAACAGATACAATACTACTATCTAAAAATAATTATTTTTTTCTGGAGACTAGAGACTAAGAATAACTAAGTAGGTACTTTAGTCTCTACATAATAGCAGACTTGTTTATTTTTTCAAGGTTGTATTACATTAGAAGAACCACAGACAGTTCTTATTTTTATTTTTATAAATATATCTAATACCTTTAAACGAGCAATTCTTGTATATTTATTTATTTATATATACTGATGATCTCGGAAACGGCTCTAAGGATTTCCCTGAAATTTGGTACGTTGGGGTTTTAGGAGGCGAAAAATCGATCTAGATTAGTCTTATGTCTGGGAAAACGCGTGTTTTCGAGTTTTCATGCGGTTTTCTTTCGCATTATTCCCCGCAAAATATGGTCGTAAATTTCGCACGTTTGGGCCTAAGCATCGTGGTCAAGAGGCCAAGGCGCAAGATTGATGATCACAGGTGACTGTGTTTTGTATTTATTCATGTTTTTAGTTTTGTTTTGGTTTAAAAAATACGATTTATAACAAAAAAGAACTCCCGAGTGAGCTCGGTCGCCCAGTTACTATATATTATACATACTAGGGAGTAGCGGTTCACCCTCGCTTCGCTCGGATTCGTCCTTATGTACGTTTTAACTGTTAGTATGGAATAGATAGACTATATTATACTATAGCCTATAGCCTTCCTTAATAAACGGGCTATCTAATGCAAAAAGATTTTTTTTTTAATAAATCGGATTAGTAGTTCCTGACATTAAACAAACAAAGAAACAAACAAACTCTGCCTCTTTATAATATTGGTATAGATAACATAATATTTAGTTAAAGCATTAAGACATTCGAGGCTAGGTACTTTACTATTAGAGTAGTGAGGTACCTAGTAACTACACAGCAGTGTACGTTAATAAGCAAAGTTAAATCAAGATTACCTACTCACATAAATTCTACAAATAAAAAGTTAAACTATACTATTGAAAAATGTCAACTTTTCTCCAATGGAAAGCTTTTAAGTCAGTTAAACAAAATCATAGATCACATGAAGCGATCTGTAGGTGAAAAGATTAAACCACATTTGCTCCACTTCAAATCGAGAATGTGTTTAATTACGGCCGCGCTTCGGATTTGAAACGTCCCGATAACCCGCCGACCTCATATGTATTACGTACAAACATAGTACGATAAGTGCGCGGGCATCGAGACAAAGTCGAGGCCATTAACCTCGGGCTATCAGCTGACGACATCGCTTAAATGCGGGGAAAATTATCTTTCATGCAATATTTCGGTCGTTCACTACCACCCTTTCTTCACCGGTCTGCCACTGTTCATAATTATAGTCCAAGAGACGGCTCTACTTTGCTCTGATAAGATTTCATACAAGGATCATTTCACGGGACTGTGTCGTTCTATCGCGAATTATTCATATACTCGATATACCTTAGGTGTATATCCTTCGAATCGTATTTTATTAAGACGCGTAGACGTAAAGCCTTTAAGCATAAAACACAAAAGGTAATTTGGCCTTAATAAAACATACAAATGGGATGAATCAGAAAACTTCCGGCCAATAATATATTTTTGGGTGCTTTGAGTTTGACCCGTTTTAATATGAATTTCTCAGAATTTGGACTTGATTGTACCTATATAATTGACATGAATCTGAAGTTACAATTGAATACGAATGATCGTCTTACGTTCGTTCGTATTTATTAGCTTTAGTATAATATAGAGCTGTATATGATATATATTCGATAACTGAGTATCGCGATAGTATTGTAATAAGGTATCAAAATATTATCATCAACGATGTTTTTGTCCTTCAGTGGCAAGATGTGAGTCGCGCGGCGTCGCGAGCGCAGGTACCTACGTCGCGTCGCGGCCGAGCAAACATAGCGACCTACTTGCGAGCCCCGCGCCCGCACGCCTTCACTACCTACTAAAAATAGACGAAATGTTGAGAAAGCAATACGACGTATGGACATGGAGTCGATTGATCGATTGTTTTCTAATTCCTATTTGTTTTTATTTACCTTCGTTATTCTATTGATTCATAGAGAAAGTTGTTTGTTTTGTTTTTTTTTAATAGATAATCTTGTCACAATATTCTGAGTCTTCTGGGATGATACTGTATGTGTTGCCAGTTAATTGGCTTCTTATTGCCAAAGAAAACATCAAAGAACAATGTAAAAATACGTTTTGGCGAAATTGTTATAATATGACCTGACGAGCCAAAACGATGTCGAAATTTCTCAATCAGTCTCTCGTGCTGGACGATTTAAAAAACCCGTCCCCGAGGGCCTTGGAAACACTTGGCCATTTGCCACGCCCATCCAGACTTGCTGGAAAGCAATTTTGTACTGCTTTGTCAAATGGTTCGCTAAATTAGCCTCCCCTTCATATGAATATTATAATTTTTCTCTTTATCTAATATGTATATCTACCCAAAGCTGCTAGCAAATTTTGCACGCAAGCCTTGAAATGAAAACCAGATGTTCAATAACTGTTAATGGGAAGAACAATAGTTGCTTCCTCATACGTAGCCTCGACATCAAGATAAGAAACGACATTGAAACATGTTAAATGTTTCCTACCGCGCTAAACGGACTCATATAATATAAAAATTTTAAACGTGAAATATTTCGTTACAAATGAGAATACAATTAAAACTTATCGTGTACTGTCGGCAAGAACACGACGTCAGATAACGGTACAATTATTCTGTGTAATGCTTACTGTTAAGAAGGTAGAGAACGACTCCTCGATAAATTCGATAGCTTATTTAATTATAACACGTATGAAACACGGCAACACAGTCCGGTTTCTTCCACGTATGCAATCATTCACACTAGCAGGACTTGCTGTATTTACCTCGCTAGAGTCGAAGGATCCACAAAGAGCACAATACGTCGCGAAGTAGTCACTAGCACTCTCACAAATCCAACACAGCACTTCTGCACGAAATCCGCTTAGCGTGGTGCACGTTTCTGTTTATGCACTGAATGGTATAGAAGAGTTCCTGTAGAAGACGTACGAATAAAAAGTGATCAATTCGGTACAAACGAACGAACGACACGAACAATCTCGCGTGCGGCCGACTGAAAACTGGTGTAGGCGATAGATACCGACCGCGGAACGACTGGCCATGAGCGGGTAGAGGGGCGTCGAGGTCTCGTTCGCTCTCGCGAGGCTCACGTAATAACATCCGAGGTAGGGGTTCGAAGGAGGCCGAGAGGTTCCGAAAGAGGCCGAAACGCCGCGCGGCAAGTCACGCTGACTCCGAGACGAGAGTCGATGCCGAGAACTTCGAAGTAGAGCCGTCAACATAGAGTATATTGCTACATATATAAATGGCCGTCAACCTGCTTGCATCGAGTTGCGAATCGTGGCTATAAAGCGCCGCTACACTATGATTTTACTAAATCATAAGTAATTCTAATAAGGTGTTGAGCAAATGACTTTTAAATTGACAATATCTTCACTTTGTTACTAATTATTAACATAAATTGGTAAATGGTTTATCTTTACTCACGTAGCGATGGTACTAGGCTCCGAAGTGATTTATTGCGCAGTTAAAAAAGTAGAGTGACATAGACTATTTTAATCCCAGTACGTTAAGTGCTTACTGTGGGCATTATCATATTGCAAAAGTTGCTTGCTACTAAGTATTAAGTGTAGATAGGATCTGTGGGAAGCGATGGAATTATTATTAAATAACGAAATTAATAATTTGTTTTTAATTGATTTAACGTCTAAGCATCAGAATGTGTGCAATAAATAAATAACTACATAAACATTAAATTAGATACTTCTGTAGAGTTCATGACATTATTGAAAAAACAAGAGCTTTCTATATATATATATATATATATATATATATATATATATATATATATATATAACATTGAATATATACTATACTACGAGATAAAAAGTAACCTAAGTACCTACTATTGCACACATTTTTTCAGTCCGCAAATTTAAGCCTGGTCCGTTCAGACTTTCTGGCATGCACGAGTAACATCCATCCATCCATCCTCACAAAGTTTCACATTTATAATATTAGTATAGATTACTAATAAAAAAAAAATTACCTAACGTTTTTCTTTCGGACTGAATCACGTTGTTTCTTCTTTCTATGAATCTTATATCTATATAATGGACCGGAGTATTATTCTTTTTAATGTTTTAAGCTACGCAAGTTCGGACTTTTTGACACAATTACCTACAATTGAGGCGATAAGGCGTCACAACTGACGACGTAACAAACGAAAATAGACAAACAAAACAACTGTCGCATTTGTAATACATATCACAAATATCATTACATAAGGGCTTGTTTTTTCGCTTTGTTACTATTTTATTCCACTATATCATTCATTTTGAGACATAACACAGGATTAGCTGTATTCTAAGAATGATTCGATTTTTAACATGAGGAAAGAACTCTGATATGCCAATGTGCATGCAAAAATGCTGATTGAACTTTTACATTTAACGTCATATAGCTTGCTATTAACAAAGTTAAATATAAAAGTGAATAAAAAATTAAATAGGTAGGTATATAATATAGAAAGAATAGAAAGACAAAGATAAAATATTTTTTAAGGGTTCCGTATTTTTTATTACATTAAAGACCATATCTGGCGACATTGTCAACAAAATGAAAAACTGTTTTTTTCACAAATTGTCAATAAGACTAAATTTACAAATAAATACATACATAGGTACGTGAAAGTAATTCGTCGTTTTTTTATATGAAATGTCAACACGTTGATCTCGGAAGCTTTTCAATTTTTCTCGACAACGCTCACACAACTTTCCGAGGTATTGTTTAAACTTCTAAACACATGAGAACTAAGTTTTTGTTCTGTTTCCAAGTGTTTTCCTATAAAGCACTCTACTTAGACGCTTCTAAGTAGTCTGTTGACTATAACGAGTAATTGAAATCAGAAATGTACGAGAATATTTTAGCTGCATAGCCTGTCTATTGTGTTTAATAAGGAAAAGATTAAATATACTCGTTGATTTTTTTTACTCAGCTCTTTCAACATCTAACTGTTGGGGATGGACTTACTTTTAATGGGCGAAGGATTAAGCCATACTCCACAACACTGATTAAATATGGCAGGCAGGCTTTAAGTCTTAAGGGGTTGCTCCCGCGGTCCACTCTGCCAGTGCCGTCAGCGAAGTATCAGCAGCAACTGGCATGGTACATCAGTCATCACCCACCGAAGTGGGTCGCCTCGGTTGTCTTGGCTTCACGCCCGGCTGGATTGCCGGATGCTTATGAGTGCTCCACACCACGTCAAGGTGAACACTTATAGAAGGGGGACAATGGACTACCTACCACAGCTTTTATATCTGTTGGTATTTTATTATATTTTTTAGAAACAAGCTGTTATTTATTAATTTTAACTTTTAAACTCATATGTTTCTTTTATATTTATTTATTTAAAACTCTATTATAGAGAAGTCCATTCGCGCTAGGTCATTACTTTAATATGGAAAACAATATTTAATAAATTGTAGTAGAGATGAGGTGTCTATATCTTACAGTTTACATGCTAATAATATTATATTATATGATGGCCAAAGCTAATATGTATGTGGTCCAAGGGCAAGGTTATTTTATTATATCACAGTCGTTTTTAGAGCAACCTACTATATTTATAACACCTCCGAAAGGTGAAATAATATCTAATTAGTTAAGAAATCAATATGTTAAAAAACCATCGATAAGATGGTATATAAATACATAAAACTAAATGTACCGATTTAAATACATTAAAAAATGTAATACCGAGTGCACCTTAGGAGATAGACATATTGGGAACTTTTTTGTTTAACTTTCAGTACATTGAAAATGTATCTCTATCTAAGGTTTAGCCAACGTTAGCCATACATAAGTTTCTAAGGACGACTCGACAGAACCAGCTATTGTACTTTTCCCGTGGGAATGAAAGATTTTCCTGTAGTAAAATGTATCCTAAATGTTGACCCGAGTAATAAGTTACCATTACCTGATTTTTGGCGACAAAATCATTTTCTGACTAACCTAATTTAACATCAGGAAATATAGATATCTAATATTGATATACAGTCACTATAAAATGTTATCATTTAACAAATTAGGTAACAATTTATGACAAAGCTTTAAATAGATGCTTTCATATATTACAGGTACTGAATAAAATAACCGATTTGGTTTTACGTTAGATCCCACAACTATTTGAGGTAGAAGAACTGCATTGCGAGACTTGCATTTTTTTACATGTTATGTTTTTGATGGAATGTCATTTTACTAGCCGATGCCGATATATGGTAAAAATTTCAGCCTTCTAGGCCCTGCGGTTCTGTCTGGGTGGTATATTAAATCGGACCAAGGAACTTTATTTCTACCTCACAAAAAGTTTTATTTATAAAAACAAAATAAAATAGATTTTTTCTAATTGATATCAGTAAATGAAATGAAATGTGTATTCTGTCGTGCATAAAAATTAGAGCTAAATACAATTTGACTATTATAAATGTACTCTTCCATTACCGCGTGTCAGTGACCTACGATGACGTCTTGTTGCGTAGGTATAGTATATTTAAAGACAATTTTTAAATGACATTACTGGTGTAAGCTCAAAATTTATTGCAGCAATATAGACCAGGGTAGAAGCCTTTAAAAATAATAAAAAGTGAAAAAAAATCATAGTAGGATGCAAAAAGGAAGATGAGAAAAGGAGGGGAATATTATAAAAATGAAAGGAAAAATAATTTACGGGCGATCTGAGGTCGGGAAGGGGGTGGGGGGAGCTTTTAAGGGTAAAAAACGGTTTTTCTCGATTTCCGGCAAAACTAAAAGTCCTATCGAAAAAAATCGAATGGCAAAGTTGTAGGTAATAAAAAGATCTAAAACTTTTGATTTTTTTCGATAGGACTTTTAGTTTTGCCGGAAATCGAGAAAAACCGTTTTTTACCCTTAAAACCTCACCCCCATCCCCTTCCCGACCTCAGATCGCCCGTAAATTATTTTTCCTTTCATTTTTATAATATTCCCCTCCTTTTCTAATGGGTTGCATCCTACTATTATTATTTTTTGGTTTCAAAAATTATCGACTCTGGTCTAATAGTAGAACTATCAATCAAATCATACACTATATTTGTCTAATTTGACTTTGAATCATATGGATAAATATGTAGATAAACATGTAGACAAGTAGTATAGAACCCATATAAATATAAGCTTTGTGGGTATGCTTTTATGCAATTGCATAAATTATACATAATTCTGATAGGATGTAAATATTAGACGATCAATAGACCAATTAAAATTTATTTCATAAGTTTACTTTACCTAAAAAATAAAGTAGCTTTCAATTTTAGCAGTAAACAATCTGTTCTAGAGTAACATTCTGAATAATTTCTGACAACAACTCTATAATGATAAGGTACTAAAAACATTTCTTTTTTAATTGTAACTACGGTTCCTGAAATATTTTCGTGTGTAGCGGTCAATATCTACTGTTGTATACTCCCTTGCGTCGAGCGCTTTGCGAGAGTTTGCCCGTTTTGAATTCATAATGACGATTTATGTTGACCTAGTCGCGAGAGCGTCTTGTCTTTGTCAGATTAGGATAAACTTTTGCCTCGTTCGGGAATTACACCCACAACTCCTCCATAACTTACTGCGCCAGGAAGGCCGTTGACTTAGAAAATTAAGATAAATTACCTATACTAATGTCATATAAATTCTAACAATTAATTATATGCTATTACTTTTCTACATATTTTTCAAAGTCATATCGTTTTAACCCATTTCGATTAAAGAAAACAAATCTATTAAACAAACGTAAAAGAAGAAAGACTGAAACATTATTTAAACTTATATTTACTTAGCTTAAAATCAATTTAAATTAATTAAAATAACCTTAGCTATTAAATCCAAATACATTTAAAATACACTTATTGCAAAGCACCAAACAAATACTTAAATTTAATGAAATTGCAAAGAAATGTTTTCTAATCTCAGGTGATCATTATAACGGCACTGTTAGAGAACAGTTCCAGCTGTTAATAGGTGGAAGCAGAAGTTAATTACATAATATTATAAGCAACAGTTCGCATCTCCGGCTGGTCGCGTGACGCAACGCCCGCGCCGTGAAAGCCGATAGCGCAGGAATTGGGTTAGCGTGCGAGCTGCGCGCGCGCCGCACTCTTGTCTCTGCCCATTTATTTTTGTTCAACTCGGTTTTACTGTTACGTTACGGTTATCCATTTCATTGTTTCACTTTTTGAGAATTTATAACCAGTTTAATATAAAACGGCGATTAGTGTCCATGGCAACGCGAAATTCTTAAATTTATTATTTGATACGGTTATCTTTTACTGTTTTAGGTTTTTATAAATTAATATTAAACATGAAAATGTAGTATATTAAAGAATATTTTAATTCATTAGGTATCACTAAGAATTTTATATACTAGCTTTTTTTACGATTTAAATGGATAAGCAGAACAATTTGCGAGATGTGTCAATATACACGTGCACGCCAGAAGGCACCAGTCCGCGACACATGATAGCTGTTGGAAAGCGACTTGTCCATGCCTACTAGGAATTTAGACTCAAACTACTTTCTGTCAATAAATGAATTTATATTTAGATTAGCAGAACCCGCGGCTTCGCTCGCGCTAAAACTACAAAAAAATCTCTAAAAAATAGTTTCATACAAACTTTCATCCCCTATTTTACCTCCGTATAGGATGAATTTCGAAAAATGCTAAAACACGTATTCATATAATTTTATTGAAAAGCATTAATACTAAGTTTCAAGTAATTCTGATCATAAATATTTTTTTGGTTAGATAGATGATTATAACGTGTTTTCCCGTGGGAATTAGATAATCTACCGCGTTAAAAAGTAGCCTATGTTACTCTCCAACCCTCCAACTATTTCCACACAAAAAATCACGCCAATCTGTCACTCCGTTTCAACGTAAAAGAAGGACAAACAAACAAACAAATAAACAAACAAACAAACAAACAAACAAACACACTTTCACATTTATAATATTAAAAATATGGATTTTAGATATATGTATTCATTGGTACCTAATACTACCGGTCTTTGCTATACCCTATAATATTTATAATTAATTATTATAAATTATTAATTCAATTTTCTAGAAAAATCAAATAAACAATAATTATATAATATTGCGAAATATAGTTAGTATTAGTAGTGTATTCGCGTGTTTACACCTTGTTATTATATAAAACCGAACAAGTGCACCGGCAGTACAACGGCTCCGGCAAGGCTTCCGCGTTTGGCTTATCTGTAGTCTTCCTCAATAATGCAAGCGTTTGAATAGAGCTAATTCAATATGTAGAGAAGTATATCGTTGCCAATTTAGAATTTAAATGATCTTGCTAACATGTGGCTTCTTATACACAATGTTTTAATAAAATGTATATAATATTACATTGTTACTTATTTCTATATTGATTACATATACTAATAAATGTAGGTGACACAACTAAATTCCTTTTATTTTAGGGAATGAAAATAAATATCTTTTGATCACATAAGTTTTACATACTTTTATCGAGATATATTCATTTCTTATCGATATTATATGGCGAAAGAGTATCTGTTCGTGTGACCTTTTCATGACCAAATACCTGCAATCTCAGGACGAAGGCATCCTAATTCCTAGCCCAGAAACTCGTGTTTATTATCGTGGTAAGTACTTCTACCTGCCACGCGAGTGGACCTACAAGTACGTGTAAGAACTAGTAAGAAGGCTCTATATTCTAAATAAGGCTCTATATTTTTTTGCTTGCTTATAGTACTTAGATCGAGTTCAATATATTTTTTGCTAGCAACTGCTTATAAATATTTATATGTCAAAATTTCAAATCCTACATTGTTGATGTTTTTATAAATCGCAATTGTTTGTTTTGACGCAATCCAAACACCGACATTGTCATTCCAGCTGCGACATGGCTTTGACCTGCCGGATTTAGGTCAAGTGGAATCGATTTATGGTCTCGCTGCTCATTACTTTTTATTCCATTTTGGAATGTTTTGCTTTCCTCTTTTATAACGATATATAATGTTCATATAGTAATAGCAGAAAATTAGATATTCTACAAATTATAACAAAACAATCATATTTCCTATACATATCAATATATGTTATCTTAAAATAAGTGTTAAGATTTCCTTAGATACCTTTACTTTATTACTCAGAACATGTAATAAAATTAAATATAGTCAATTACTATTTTGGTAAGCTTAAATATGTACTGAATGTGTGCATAGAGTAGAGTATAGAGTTTTATTACATTCTCTTTTTTGAAGACTCTATTGACTCTCTTGTAATATGTGGCTTAAAAGACAAAGAAGCACATATTTTCATACTAATAATATTAAAAGAAAGAATTAAAAAATAATATTAACACTCAATATATCTCATATTTTGTATAATTGTGTTTCATGTTTAACAATTCTGTAACATAAATAATATGTACCTACCAACCAACACCGTAGACATCTTTTAAATTCAGATCTAAAGAATAAGCAATATATTTGGTGAGTAATAAGTGCGAGTTTCATATTGAAGGTTACCTGGTAGGCAGTCATTCCCTTGATGTCGAAATATATTTATTAGTACAAAATAATGAGATCGTGCATAGTGGGCGGCACGCTTATTATATCCTCACCTTTGGCCTTTGCTAAAATAGCAGGATGAAAAAGAATTATTGATTTAAGTTATAACTATGCAATATTATTTAAAGAAAATATTGTTTCCTATATTATTTTCATTGCCGTAGGTACCAGTTGTTGGCTAGTTGCCAGTACAATCAATAACATTCAGCGAAACATAATTTTATTTAGAAGAAACAAAACTGAAGAATAAACAAACACAAAATGCCACAAAGATTAAGAAGGGAAAGATTGTTATTTCCATAAAAAGAGGCTCTATTCCTTTTTTTTATTTTCTTATTGAATTTCTATTAGTACAATATTTTCTACTCACTTTATAATTGCATCTTTAACAAAGAAGAAACGTATCAAAGAAACTGTAAAATATTTCGTTTTTAAGATTGCTTTGCATGCCAAAATTGGACTTCACCGTTTTATTCGTTAAATGTCTGCACGAACAAGCTACAGTCATTATTCATTAGTAGCTTTACCATCGAACGGCTATAATTGCAAAAAAGGTAACCGGTTTTGTTTCTTGTGCAGACGTGTCCGACGGTACCTTCGGTCTGATGAGTGGTCAATAAATAAGTAATTGCTATAACACAGAATAACGGATGATTGAAAATGAAAACTGTCCAGATGTATTCTTCTCTTTGTTTTAGTTCCATTTGATGTTGTAATAGTAGCGGGGTCATGGACGAAGAGTTTATTTAAATACTAGCATTGCCCGCGGCTCCGCCCTCGTTCAGATGACCAAAAACCAAATTCTTAGGTTTTACAAATTAGTATACTGTTACACTGCAGTTTTTGTATTTTTTCCCAGAAATGAGACATTTTCCCGCTGTAAAAAGTATCCTATATGTTGACCAGGAAAACCAGCTATTACCATACCAAACATCAAAATCCCTCCAGTGGTTTTTCTGTAATGCAGTAACAGATAGACAGACAGACAGACAAAAATTCTAAAATCTATAGATTCGGCCTCTGTATCGATAATAATGTTTATTTCAATAAGATTTTCCAAAAAATATTTAATGTACAGATTCGGCTTAGATACAATTTTATTATATGTATAGATAATACTTGGAACGAAGCACAATATTTTAGGACTAACTCATCGTAAGTATAAAATACAATATACATAGAAATTGCTGAACAGAAACATACTTACGTCTTACTCTTCAAAATTGATGTCCGTTGTAAACTCTTATTCGCTATTGTAGACATTGTTAAAAGTTTCTTAATCAATTTAATGAATAATAATTATATAAAATTTTATTGTTTATTGTTTAACATTTGCAACTTTAGTCATCGATATTATATTTTTGAGTCAACTATGTAATTTTATTATTACTTACATATTTATCGTATTGCTTAAACTCCTGTATTTAAAATTAATATATTAGATGTTAGGCAGGGATAGCCCAGTGGGCGGACCACTGGGCTATCCCTGCCTAACATCTAATCAGTGAGTGCGAAAGCGATCCTGCAAGCCCCATTGCACTGCGGCGAAGGGTTCCGCTGTGGGTTTTAGTGAGTAGGAGTCTCACAGTACCCTGCCCATGACGGCGGCAGGGTCCCCATGATGGGTTTCCCCAGCGAAAACAAAAAAAAGGGATAGCAAAGTGGTAACACGCTCGCTTGGGAAACCGAGTGGAGCGGGTTCAAATCCCGGGTATCGCACCTCTGATTTTCATGTGCGAATCATTTCCAACATGATTACTACTTGCTTCACGGTGAAGGAAAACATCGTGAGGAAACCTGCATGTCTGAGAGAGCCTAGCAAATTTTCGAAACCCGCACTTGGCCAGCGTGGTGGACTATGGCCTGATCCCCCTCGTATTGAAGGAAGGCCCGTGCACAACAGTGGGACGTTAAAAAGGACTGAATACATACATACACGTTAGATGTAATAGTTTTCATTAAATAAATTCGTGAAATGTGAATACAAAGTAAATACAAAAATTACTTATTTTTTTCAGATTTTGCGTTTTCGACCATCAAATCTAAGCCTATATATTCTATTTTAATAATATATAAGTTTTTATTTTCAAGACAAAATTTAATCCAGCCAAAATCATTACTTTAGTACCTATTGGTCACGATGCAAATTTTAATCAGCTGTCTATTACGATTTAAGAATTAAAGATACATACATAGTATATAGTTATGTAGATGCCGCTTAGATTATAGCGATCTCGCCCTATTCTTAAAACAGGGAAATTTAAAATTTAAAATATTTTCCGTGCCTAATAATTGCTACTAATTACTATATTTGATTATAGTACTATGACGGTAAAGATGCGATTTAAATACCTATATTAAGTGAAATCAAGAAAATGTTCCACTTAAACTATAAGTTGTTTAGTTTGAAAGTATTGCCGTACGTCCGTACGTGCCGTAATAAACAATATAAATTCGTAATACATTGATATTATATTTAAATAAAAACTTATTACATAAACCAGTATGTTCTATGTATAACCAATATGAGTAGATGTAGTGGGATAAGATGCTTCGCCACTGAGATATATATATATATATATATATATATATATATATATATATATATATATATATATATATATATATGTTACAGTCAAAACTATTTTTTAGTCAAAAGTAGTTTTGACTGCAGTCCTTGGTCAATAGCAGTTTTTTACTGTGCCCAGGGGCGCCGGGCGGTGCTAAGACTGAATCCGGCACTAGTGATATCGGTAAAAACTCTTAAAAATTAAGGTAATGTAGGTTGAAGGTTACTCGGAAGAACTCTTTCTTTCTTTCTAGGTTAGGTTAGAACATTGATTACAACGCCGTAAACGACTAGAAAAAAAATGCCTGCAGTCAAAACTACTTTTGACCAACCTCTTTAGTCAAAAGTACTTCTGATTAAAAATAGTTTTGACTGTAACATATATATCCTTTTCTATTTTTCGGTATTATTATAACAGTTTATAACCAGCAAAAGCTTAATTTTTGGTTGATATCAAAAAGTTTAAAAAATACTTACGATAAGTTTAATTGAACTAGCTATTTCTAATCGTTTAGTACATTAACTTTAAAGCATTATTAATTAAGTATGTTGAAATTGCATGTCCTCATTTCAGCATCCAAAGAGCTCGGTATTGTACAATGTACCGGTACGTATACCGTGTACGACATCGTTACGCAAACTCACTTCGAGGTCGCGCGCTCTCAATCTCCTTTGATCTAATGTCAGGATCAAGGCCATTGGTTCTGTTGTTTGTTTTACGCACCTGACTTTTAAAATTTATTATATAAAAGCTACTAAGGAATCCTTATTGTTTCGTAGTTTAGAAATAAATATTAAAAAAAATATTAGGTATTAAATAAAACTATCTTTTCGGATTATTTCGCGGATTTATTTTGATTTTTGGTTCCCGACGTTTCGAATGCTTTACAGCATCCATGGTCACGGGAGAGACTGTAAAGCATTCGAAACGTCGGGAACCAAAAATCAAAATAAATCCGCGAAATAATCCGAAAAGATAGTTTTATTTAATAATGTCAAACATTCGCATAAATCTAAGAAAGTATTATAAAAAAAAAATACTTACCTATGGGGTAGTTATTTGCTTTATGTATAAAAAATGTGCCCTGTCACGTTCAAATGTTTGTCAAATCATCGTGTGTATCAAATAATTTGAACGTGTTAGACCTTATTTGATGTACATACCTAAAAATAAATTACGGGTTTTGTAACTACATTTCATAGGCACCGTTAAAAATAATTTAAAAATATCAGTTGTGCATGAAACTTATATAATGGATAATAGGTATCTATAGATAAAAATCTATTTTGTAACAAAAAAATAATATAAAAAAAAACATTAAATTTGAATTGTCCTTATAAATAATCGGACAAAAGACAATATATACCTACGCTGTTAGATAATTATAAAATTTCTTCACGTCTGGCACTAAGGGACAAGGCCGTTAAAAAAGCCGTTAAGATTTTTATCAAAGAAAAACACAATTTAAATTACTTAAGTGCATAAATATTTAAAACGTGTTAGTTATTTCAGGTGACTTTCTCTAAACCTTAAGATTATTTATTTATTTTATTTTGTTAATTGTATCATGTAGGTAGAAAGGTACAATGCAAAATAAATATACATATAGAATGATATAACCTTGTATCTCTAAAATAACTACCATATTATATTAATAGTAAAATCAAGGTAAAAATGAATTGGCCTACATAATAAAAATGAGACGTATTAGGTAGTAGGCGGATCTATATATTCGCCGAAATTGCATCTTGTCTCGACATTTCATCCAACCTCAAAGGAATTATTAATTACCTCATAGTTCTAATACATTTTGGAGAATTTGGCTTAATGATAAATCATAAGGCGTGTCCACGCTAGCGAGCCACGCACAAACGGAGCAATAGCGTAACACGAATCCGTGTAGTACGGACCGACTTACGAGCCTTTGAATTAGGTACCAGTGTTTGAGTTCGACATACATGGAAGCGTAAACAAAAGGAGTTTGTTTTGTTTACAACTAATTATTGAATTGTATAAAAATCATTCAATTATGAGACTTCAAACAAAAGGATTGCTATAGAAAAAATAAGAAGAATGATGCCTCGTACGAGTATATCCGAGGAGTTGGGCAAGGATATAGCATCGGAAATAAAATTTAATAGATCCCCATCATCTTAGTCTTCTAGCTTTATTACTAAATTCGTCTGAAATAATAATCGGTGCTGTATCATCCATTTTTGCCACGAGCCGCAAGTACACTGCTGTCTGCTGAAAACGACGATCGTATGACAAAACTAGATCGTTACGTTATATTATAGACTAGCGACTCACCCCTCGTTATGGTTAGGGTATGTTCCTAGTTGATTTCCCACACAAATTTTCATCCCCGTTTTCACTCCCTTAAGGCATGATTTCCGGGATAAAAAGTATCCTATGTCCTTCCCAGGGTCTCAAACTATCTTCATAGCTTTCATCTAAATCTGTTTAGTAGATCCAGACATTACCCCCTACAACCTCAACCTCACAAACTTTACCTCTTTATAATATTAATATAGATTTGGTCCAACCATGTATTTTGTCCGACCTGTACCAAATTTTATGGGCCGATAATAGTAAAGGGAAAACTTTAAATGAGAATATAGAGATGTACCTAAATAAGTACTCGTATATTGGACTTGAATTTTGCGTTGTGTTTGCTAGTCATAACTCATAAACCTACTAGTTATAGTAAACTACGATTATTTTTAGGGGCGTCCTGGATATTTTAACAAAATAATACTCTTTAATAAAACTTTTATTCTTGATTCCGTTAATGTATAAAATTACAAATAAGAAATAAGACTAGATAATTGAGAGTTCTGTATGAAGTTGGATACCAAAACAGCGTAAAAATCACAAAGAATTTATTTTGACAGTTACTGGTAATTCAGCTATACCTCTAATAGCACTTTCTTAATATATATTCGATTCTTAATATTATTAAAAGAATAGGTATGATTACTTAGTTTAAAGAACATAATTACAAATCGACTTCAAAGTAATAATTATCATTATAATATATAAAATATTAATTTAATATTTGTATTCTAATATGAACTAATGCAATGAGCAAAAACAATTTTAAATAAAATCTTTTTTCTTAACATTAAATAATAACACAACCACACAATCAAAATTCTATCTCTAGTAAAACTAAGTTATGAACACATCAAAAACATATTATAGCCACCCTTAACTTTGTTATGTGCAGAATTAAGTACCTAAGTACTAACTCTTAGTTTAGGAGCAAAATGCCTTCCAATATAAAAAAGAAGGAGCCAACAAAGCCACTTTTATAATTAATATTATAAATATTATGTATATTTATCTCAATTTTTGTCGCAATAAAATCTAATTTGTCGTTATTTATAATCATAATTTTGTATTAGAAAAGGTCTAATACAGAAAATGATGCATCTCCAACTTCATAGTTAAAATCCGTCAAACCGATACCTGCATCGTCATACAAACAATTTCATGGTGAAATAGATGCAACGATTCTTTAATATTTAATTTAGATTAAAAATTCCGGATCTCAATCTCTTTTTGTATCTTTTAGGCACTTTCAGCTTTAAAACAGAATGATCAATTAATAATACAAAACCCACTCACAAATAAAATACTTACAATAAAAGGGTTTCAGATATTTAAATATCTCGCCTATTAACAATATAATCGTTCAGTAATTATCTATATTTTTAAATTTATAGACTTTATGTGCACAATATAAAAAAAATTTGAAACATGCGGCAATAATATGAAAATATAGTAACTACAATCTAGCTGTAAGAAGTCAGTCTTTGGTTTTTATATAAGAAATGAAAATTATATAGATAATATACTATTTTCTACAGACATGTGGTATGGGGCAGGTTGTATGAAACAAAAATTACGACTTATATATAATAGTTAATTTGTTAGCAGTGTGTAAGTTGTGCGTATAGATTTATCAGTTTGTACTCTATCTAGTATCTACACAAAGTTTAATTAAAATATCTATTCACAACGCGTTATTTAATACCTAATAAATAATTTTGTAGTCTCTATGACTTCGAAGTAGAGCTCTTTATTCCATTTAAGTAATAAAGTTTAGAAATTAGATAAATTATATAAAGAAAGTACTTAATATATAATTGAAGATATTTTTTTTGCTTTTATTATTAAATAAATGGATTTTAATCAAAAATGTTATTAGTGGAAACCATTAAATACATTTAATTTCGATTCTTTTTCCCACGATCATACTTTCTGAGCAATAAAAGAGAATCTTATACTAAACTCGAAATAATGTTACATAATCTGTGCTACTACTTTCTAATATTCACATTAGCACACTTTAAATAATAACTTAATTAATAAAATATTTAAAAGAAAGTGTTATATATAGCTTTTATTACTTCATAGCTATTATTTACAACAAATCATGGTAATAATTTTTTTTTATTTAAAATTGAATTCGATAGTGATGTGTTCGTTTATTATTGTCTTTGGCGGATTCTGCAGAGCGGCGACGGGCGGCGGCGTACACGGCTAGTTTGGAAGGAGATGGAAGGCTGGAGTCACGCGGTCTTACGAGAGACTCCCTCGACTCGGCAGCAGGGAGAGATGCTGAAGTCGGCACTGATGGAAGCTTGCGCACCGTGTCGTAGGGGAGTGGGGAACTACGGGACGCGGTAGACGCGATAGATCCTGATCCGTCTGAATCCTATGAAAATGTATTTTATAATAATATTGTGTTTTTTGACCGGGAATTGAGTTTGTTCAATATAATCTAGAAACCTTTACTTCTTTTTTTTGTAAAATAATAATTAGATCTATTTCTAAAAAAACCAGCTCGATTCCTGGCTAGAAAAATGACAACTAGAACTACTAACAAAGTGAAAAATATATTTTTCATCAATATGAAATATATGGCGTGGTAGCCCAGTGGTAACGCGCTCGCTTGGGAAACCGAGTGTAGCGGATTCAAATCCCGGGTCTCGCACCTCTCTAAATCATTTCTAACATGATTACCACTTGCCTTACGGTGAAGGAAAACATCATAAAGAAACCTGTATGTTTGAGAGAACCTAGCAAGTTTTCTAAAGACATGTGAAGTCCGCCAGCGTGGTGGACTATGGTCTGATCCCCCTCGTATTGAAGGAGGCCCGTGCCCAGCAGTGGGACGTTAAAAAGGGCTGATACATTAAATATTTGCAAAAAATAAGTATCACTAAAAGAATATAAACTATAATAAATAAAAATCAATGTATGTTTGTCTGTTTGTCTCCTATACGTTCTCAAACGATTCATTCCAATAAAAGCTAGGGTAAGCCGCTAGTGCTATGTAAAAAATATAAAGCTTTCTTCTCTTATATAATAAAGTAATTTAATAAAACTTAGTGTTAAGTTACCTTTCTCGCATCTCGATGTTCGAGCCTATCATATCGCGTGGTTCTGGCGGAGGGTTTCCTCGGAGGGCGCGGGAGGGCGGAGGGCGGCGGCGGCAAGCTGGACGAGCGCGTTTGTTGGGACGCGCGCCCTTGCCGCTCTAGGAGGAGAGCCTCCTCCCCGCGCCCGCCGCGCCCTCCCACCGTTGTCAGACCGGGGAAGCAGCATAGACCACGCTAAGGCATATTCAAATTCAAAATATTTTATTCAGCGTTAAATTATTACAATTTTTACTGAACGTCATGAGTCTACTACCAGTTCGGAAAGAAAAAGCCTCAGACCTGAGAAGAACTGGCGAAAGAAACTCAGCGGAACTAATATAATTTCAATTGCAATTGAATACAATTGCAATGCAATTGCGTACGTGAGCATATAAAAAAATGTTGTTTTTGAGAATTTATTTGTAATTCTTTTCAAAGTATTTTCTCTTAGCTTTTCCTAGAAAAATTAGCTCAATCGAATACCATTTATATGTTGAGTTGAATAAGTATAATCATAAACTTTAAATTATGCAAAAAAAACTAAGAAAACGTATACGAAATTAAAAATTTATTTTTATTTATATGCATGTTGCCATACTTATATATAATTTTTGTATTAATTCGCAACAATTACCTTGAACGGAAACTTTTCATTGAAACATTGAATGTTAACAAAACAACAAAAATAGAAATGTTTAGTTGGGCAATCGTGTTATTACAGAGTTAATGAGCTGACAATAGAAAGAAAAAAACGTGAATATAAATAGGCACTCTTACCTCATTACGGAACCAGCTCTGAAGAAAGTTGTAACATCGCCGTTTTAGAACGAACACTACATAATATATTTATTTACTTATAGCATCGTAAACGATCCTTAAATGATTATTTTAATTGATTTAATTAACAAATAATCAATATCAAATATATATAAACTATTAATATTGATATAATAAATATTAATATAATAATAATAATAATATTAATAAATAATAAATTTACTCAGAATCATTTTTAATTACCACTAAAGTAAATTTGCACAGTTATATAAGTTATTTGAAATATTTCACTGTTTTTAACCTTTACTTCTATAAGTGACGTCATTCGAAACAACAAAAAGTATTTAGAGCGACAAAGTCAGTGGACGTTCACAAACAATGCCAGGTCTGGTTGATTATGAAGCTTTAAAAACTTTTAGTAAGAGTTATAAATGGTTATTTCAATATAAAAATATATTTACTTGAAGTATTTTAATGGCAAACTAAGCATTAAAGTGGCTTAATTTCGGGATTCCAAGCAGTTCTTAAAAATAGTAGGTTAATTCTTGCTAAATTCAAAGCTTTTAATATTAGGAATGGCTATTAAAACTACAACAAACAAAACCATGTTTTTATTATTCAACATGCTTCGTCGAAAATATAATGAATACAAAAAAAATGTTTAAAAAAATATCGTGTACACTCCCTTATTATAAGATCTTAATGATTAATTCTCGTAATGACAGCTTTCGAAAAAGGCACAATATTTATAAAATGTGCTAAAAAATCGACAAAATATTTCATAATGTAATGTGTATACATCGTATATTTATCTTTAAATCAAAAAGATAAAAAAGATTCAACAACAATTTATCATAATATAACAACTCCTTAGTAATAAGCAAATTATTTATTTCAATAGACTTAGACGTATCTTAACCAGTATACTTAAAAATAATATTATAGCTAAAATAAATACGAGAATAGAGAAATAAAGGTATATAGAAAATGTTACAAATTATTTCAATATGTACTATACAAAGAGCAAAAGGTTTTATTACTTCTAACTTTGGCGTACTTTTGTGACCAATGCATTAAAACTAATATAGCTGCTAACCAGATATTCGTTGAACTTTTAAATATTTAATTTAATAAAATTATAAAACATGACGACATAGGTATATGTATTATGTATAATATCAAATAATATTATAATGATGAATTAAAACGACTAGTGGAGTTTAATTCCATTTTCATATCTCAGGAGATTCTTAAAATCTATACAATTCATATTGGCACCGACATTCTCGTATATAAATCTATGGTTCATTCTTTGTAAAACTTCCGAATAAGGCACTTAGTTGTAAAAAGGCAATTTTGGATATATTTCGTAATACTGAAATATATACATATTTTAAAAATGTAATATTTTTTTATCCTATAATAATAAATAATTGTAGAGATGGATTTTTTATTTAAAATAGTCTAGTAATTTTGATATTATTTTTTTATCATAATATAGATTTTCGGTTTCCGACAAAGAACAAATTTTCACAGTTAGAAAGCTAATTGTTAGAAATAAATATGAAAACAATCTAAAACACACAGAACAAAACACAAAAGCTACACACAGTTAAATAAGTATAGTTTAAATATCGATTGAAGGAATGTTATTGTCACTGCAGTACTATTGGAATGTCTTTGTGTGGATGTGGGAATATGGGAAATGTGATTTATCAAATGGAACAACGACTGCTTAGTACGATGATACATAAATATAATTATTTTTCACTATGTAAAGTGAGACCCGCAATAAATGCAATAATTTAGAAATAGGAAAAGTAGGAACTGTGCTCGTGGAGTTGAGTTGAATTTCGTATAAAAAATTTCCGGTTTGTAACGTTTGTTCGATCGAATGTTTAATCTAAAAATATTGTAGTGATACATTCGCACCAACACTGGGAAAAAAACTTGGATTCTCTTAGGGATCCCGGACCGATCACTTGCAATTTAATCTCTACAAATTGGCATTCATCGATGATATTGATCGTTAAATGTAATTGAAGCAAACCATCTCAATAATAGTTGGCATGCGGACGCGAGTGAGAGGAGTGGGATGAGTGCGAAGAGTGAGAGGAGTGGGGGGAGTGTTGGGAGTGAGCGTGGGGGGAATGTATGGAGTGGGCGTGGGGGGAGTGTGGGGAGTGAGGGGAGTGCGGGGAGTGGGCGTGCGGCGCGTCGGGGAGGTAACTCACGGCGGGCACGGGCGGCCGGTCCAGGCGCGACTCCAGCGCTGCAAGCTGCTCTTCTAGCCGCAGTGACGAACTATCGAAACCGCATCCTGTTCCAATATATATGTTTTTAGTATTAAGTGTGCGGTTTTAAACTAGTTTTCCCAATTGAAATCGAATTTCGGTTAGAATTTTTGTTTGAAAAAAGACTTTAGAAGAAAGAATACAATACAGAACATTTTTCAATAGTGGGCTTTCTCAGAACACTCTAGTGAGGTAGCTTTTAGTTTTGGTATGATTGTTTTACGTTTATAATATGACTAGCGACTCACCCTCGCTTCGCTCGGGTTCGTCCCTAGGACGTTTCCCAATACAAAATTTCATCCTCATTTTCACCACCTTAAGGGATGATTTCCGGGATAAAAAGTATCCTATGTACTTCCCAGGGTCTAAAATTATTTCCCCCCCAACGTGCGTTCACCTTGTCGTGGTGGGGGGGCTCAGTAGTGCCCGGCAACCCAACCGGGCGCGAAGCCAAGAAACGCACAGGGAGGAGGCCCACTTCGGTGGGCGGTAGGAGGTGGCCCTCTTCGGAGGGCAGTGTACCATGCGGGTTGCTCCTGGTACTTCTCTGATAGCAGAGTGGACTGTGGAGCAACCCCGTGGTTGTTGTGGTCTGCTTCGGCAGACCTGCCGTCGGGGCGTCGTAGTTGAATGCGTAAGCGATCCTGCGACGCCCCATTAAGACGGGGGAAGGTTTTGTTGGGTTTTAGTGGGTAGTACTGGTTTTGCCGGTGAGTCCCACACCTCGTGCGTAAATGCATTTCCCAACATTAAAAAAAAAAAAAAAGGGTCTAAAATTATTTTCTTACCAAATTTCATTTAAATCGGTTCTGTAGATCCAGAGATTACCCCCTACAACGTCACAAACTTTACCTCTTTATAATATTAGTATAGATTAGAATAAACAAGCCGGCATACCGCTCGCGTTGTCGTTGTGCGGGGAGTAGTTGCGACGCGCGAGGTGCCGGTAGCGGCCCGCCACCGACCCGCCCGCGCCCTCTGCGCTCGAGAACGACGCGCCCGACGACAGACCCACTGGAAACATTGTACATTCATATTAGTTGACTATCAAATAAATATATATATTACTTTAGCTTCCATTACTACATTTCATTATTAATATAATAATATAATCACAGTCGAATGATATAGTAAATGAATGATTATGTATAGATAATTTTGCAATTTTTGCCAGAATACCTTATATGCACTAAAAGTAAAAATTATCCATCCGTATTTTTAAATTCCTTAGAACTCGAATTCACCTTTTTTTTATATATGTATAAAACAAAAACAAGATCAAAATATATTTTACCAAGTTCCTCGCGACTAGAATTATTCCTTAGAGAAGCAGCACTCGTGTGTTTCTGCAGCACTTTGATCATTGCATCGCGCTCGGCCACCTTCGACTCCAGCTCCTTGACCCTTTTATTATGAGAAACATTAAATATATATTTTCAAAAATAATTATTATTTTTCATTACAAGGACTCTTGATAAAAGAAAGCATTTCACAAAACATCTTTTTTTTCCATAAGATTTTTTTTTTATCAATTATTGTTGTTTTGTTTTTCTTTCGTGAAGCAACGTGGTAACAGATCATGTGATTTTTTGAAGAGGAATAATTTATTAGTCAAAATCTATGAGAATACACTACCTTTTATCTCTACTTTATTTCCGTCAGTCACTCCATTGCAAAATGTAACTTTTCACTTGGTGAAGATTACGTATTATATTAATATAATCTTATAATTAAATCATAATATGGAAAACAAAAACAAACCTATCCCACGGGAACCGTACATTTGTGTTTTCTATGTCTTATTCCAGACTATAATCTATCTGTGTGCCAAATTTCATCCATTTAAAATAAAATGTTGATAGTACCTGCTCTCAAGGTCTGCAACTTTTTTCTGCGCCAGGTGCAGCTCGTCCATGTGTCTGATCTTCTCACTGCGAGCCTCCGCCATCAGTCGCTCAGATTCTGCCGATGTCTTCTCAAGTGCCGCGATTTTGGCATCCCTGATGAACGATACAAGATTACAAGTTATTATTATTATCAATATTTTTTTTCCGCTCAAAAAAAATTAAAGTAGGGACTATATAATATAATTTAAATGTTTTCATGGTCATGAAAACATAGAGGTTTATAAATAAATAAATAAATGCATGAATGAATGAATGGATGAATGAATGCATGAATAGAATGAATTAATTAATGAATTAATAATAATAAATAAATGTTGCGCATACAGCACGTACTTGGGTATGGAGGCGGCGGAGACGGCGGCCTGGCGCAGCGCGGCCTCCTCCAGGTAGCGCTGCTCCCACTTGGCGCACTCGCCCTCGAGCGCGAGCAGGCGCTCGTCGCGCTCGCGCAGCGCGCGCCGCAGCTCCGCCTCGCCGCCCGCGCCCGCGCCGCCCGCGCCCCCGCCCGCGCCCCCGCACGAGCACTCGCGCTTCCTGTACGGACAGATGCTATACTGAATTACAATAGATACCTACTTTTTTTCAATATCTATACAGGTAAATGAAACCCGCAAAATCATTTGCATCAAATTGCTAAATAAATGCCTTGATATTTGTGTGTATTATTGTGATTGTAAATAAACCTAATAAATAAATCTATACAGATAAATAAAATTGAAGTGTCTGTTTGTAATGTCAAAGTAACAGCTCTTTAATAAATGCATAATATGGAATTATATACGGTATTCATAAGAAAAACACAATTTTGAATTTTTTTGTCTGTCTGTCTGTTTGTACCGGCTAATCTCCGAAAAAGCTGGGCCAATTTTGACGGGATTTTCACTGGCAGGTAGTTGATGTTATAAGGAGTAACTTAAGTTTTTTTATTTTAGAAAAAGAATTAGTATTCCGCTCAAAAAAATAATGTATCTAGACGACAGACGACGGACGAACCCGAGCGAAGCGAGGGTGAGTCGCTAATCTTTCAATAAACAAGTACATCTACGCTAATATTATAAAGAGGAAAGATTTGTAATTTTGTATGTTTGTAACGAATAAACTCAAAAACTAATGGACCGATATAGATGAAATTTGGTAAGGGCGTTGACAGTTTGTATGGGGAATCAAGCCATATAAGATTTATAAGACGCTATCACAAAAAGAAACAAAGAAGAGAACAAGTACCTGAGCGCCTGCAGCTCGGTCTCGAGCTGCGCGCGCAGCTTGCGCTCGGTGTGCTCGCGGCGGTCGGACGCTTGCTGCAGCGACGCAAGCGCGCGCTGCAGGCCCAGCACGCGCTCCACGTACCCGCTCGCGTGCCGGCACTGCAACCGGAGCTTACTGTACACTAGCCTTATTTCAATCTAGTATTATCTTTATGACTTATGCCTATGTGTGCTGATGTATAAGCTATACATTATGGTATGTATATGGGTTCGTACCCCACACCTGACACCAAATGATATTGATGAATGATGTTAATGAGGTCTAAATGAAAAGACTTCTGGATAACGACTGGTTTATTATAATTCCCTCCTCTGAGAGTTGAGACTACCAACAAGACAATATGTCTATTTAATATAATATAGGTATACCCACAACATTACTGTGAAATTTCATTAAAAATACGTCCAGTAGTTTTTGCGTGAAAGCATAACAAACATACATCCATACAACCTTCCAAACTTTCACGTTTATAATATTTAGTAAGATAATGAACTCTTGCCGATTTAAGCGATCTAATCCGATTTCACGTAGACCAATCTCAATGAGGAGGAGATATTATAGTGCACCAATACTGATGTATTATAACACTGTAATTAACATTGCTAGTAACTATTACTTATATGATTTATATGATTATTAATTTGTCAACATATTATACATATCAGAAGATACGGTAAAAGTTTACAGACGTTTATTTAAATAAAATACTCTTGTATGATTACACTACAACATAGTTTGAACTTTGTTTGCGCTACGCGAATACTAATAAAATCTATATTGGTATTATAAAGAGGTAAAGTTTGTGAGTTTGTGATATTGTGCGAGGTAATCTCTGGATTTACTGAACCCATTTAGATGAAATTTGGTAAGAAGCTAGTATGAGACCCTGGGAAGGACATAGAATACTTTTTATCCCGGAAATTATCTCTTAAGGGTGTGAAAATGGGGATGAAAGTTTGTATTGGGAAGCAAGCTAAAGACGAACCCAAGCGAAGCGAGAGTGAGTCGCTTGTAATTAAATAAAATTAGAATGTTTGCCTGCATAAAAGTGTACGTATGCGTGTGTGTGCGTGTGGGTCACCTCGTCCTCGAGGCGCACGACGTTGGCCTGCGCGTTGGTGAGCGCCGTGTCGAGGATGTCGATGTGCGTGCGCTGCTCCTGCAGCGTGGCGCGCTGCGCCGCCATCTCTATCTCCTGCCGCTCCTTGGCGCACGCCAGCTCCTTGTCTGTATTGCACAACATACACACACAATATATTTAATTGAAAATAAATAAATTAAACCTACTTGGCCAATTAAAATTGATTATAACTAGAAGTTATACTTAGTATGCTGTATATATAAGGAATAAAGTATTAAATTAATTAATATAACTCAAATAAAACATTTAAACGGAGACCATAATTATATAACGATTTCATTCTTTAAATACCATCAAATACAACTATAGATAACAGTTTTAAATAAGAAGCTACAGGAGTAACTAAAATAAGTTAATAATTATTAATTCAGTATCCACCCTTAGTGCATATTTTTCTTGATATAATGCTTACACTATCAAAAGCAATAAGATTTCTGTCCTCTACACTGTTTGCCAACATGGCCATAAACACTGTTTTTCGATGGAAAAAAAAATCTTTTGCATAAAATAATATGAATCAACGGTGACCACATGGTTCCATCACCGACCAACATCGTAACGTGCCATGACTAAGGATCTTGTATTTTTTGTAACTATCTTAAAAAAATATCCACCAATGTTTTATATATGTATGATTTATTTTTTAATATGGTATAAAAATGTTATTTTTAGTTTCTCACTTAGGAAACTTCACCCATTTACGGGGCTCGGACGACAGTACCACGTATGGTCGTTCTAAGCGCATTGCCGCTTTGTCTTGGTCAGTTCAATCGTGTCAGCTAAATACTACGTCACATACGTAAATACATCGTACATGTAAATAATACGGATACATTAAAAGAGTTCGCATGAAAGAAAGGTTGTTTAAGATATATTATTCATATATTTCTTATATTATCTATACTAATATTATAAAAAGGAAAGATTTATTTGTTCGTTTGTTTGTACTGAATAGGCTCAGAAACTACTGAACCGGTTTAGATGAAACTTGGTAAAAAGATAGTTTGAGACTCTGGGAAGGACATAGGAATTTTTATCCCGGAAATGATCCCTTAAGGGGGTAAAAATGGGGATGAAATTTTGTACGGGGAATCAAAAATTCATAAATAACTTTCACAAAACAATACGTGTCTGACACTAAAACGTAGTCAAAGTGAACGACAACCGACAATCAAAGTGGGATAAGATCTTAAAGCTCAACTCAATTCACAAGGTCACTCACTCTGTGTGATGAGCTGCGCGATGAGCATCTCCCTGTTCTGCAGTTCCTTGCGCAACGCGTCGCTACCGTCGCCCTCCGCGCGCACGCCCTGCGACAACAGCTCCACCTGCAATAGCAAACAATACTCGTTTGACTACACAAATATTGTATTATATGTTATGTTAGCTCATTTCAACGTCTCACTGTTGTTCACGAGTTGAAAATGGTTGAAAAATCTAACGGTTTCAAATTCCCAGGTATCACTCCTCTGATATTTTTATACGCGAATCATTTATAATATAATATCAACTTATTATACGGTGAAAAAACATCGTGAGGAATGCATCATCCTGCATGTATGAGAAAATCCACCTAGATTTCAAAGAACGTATGAAATCAGTCCATACTCACTTGCCCAGCCTGGTAGACTATGGCCCAATCACCTCTCAATCGCATTGAAGGGAGACCCGTTCTCATTCCTTATATAAGTTATATTAAAAATTCGTGCGCAAAATTTATTTTTAATTACACTACTAGTCAAGGCTGTTCAAGTCAGTTATTTGTAAAAGTTTATTTAGATTATATATATTACTAGCGCTGACCTGGATAATCAGCTATTAGCATTACCAAATTTCATCAAAATCTATCCAGTGGTTTTCTCGCGATGCGATCCCAGACAGATAGACAGACAAAAATTCTAATAACTATAGATTCGTTCTCTGTATCGATAATATTTCATTTTCATTTCATTTTCAATAAGATTTCCAAAAAAATATTTAATTTACAGATTTGACTCAGTTAAAACTTTATTATATTTATAGATATATTTATTATATCTATAGAAAATTTTTTTTTTAATTTTTTAAATCGCGAAAAATTAAACGAATACAAACCTGTTGTTTCAGCGCACGGTTAAGTTCGTGCAGCCGCCTGCAGTCCGCTTGCAAGCGAACTCGTGCGGCTCGTTCGAGTCTCTCACGTCGTTCACATGATCCCACCAAGTCTTCGTGTGCCGTACGGACCTTCTCCACTTCTTCCTCCAACTGTTATGTCATCACTCATCATATAGTATTATTTTTCATTAAATTTCTTATCGAGATATTTACATAGTATACCTCATGAACTGTATAGAATATCGAAAATTAAATTAAGTGCACCAAAGTTAGATTAAGTTTCATTTTATATATGTGTGTACATTGTACATATTCATTTTGCTTTACTGTGTTATTTCTAACCTTTGAAGCATATTTTTTTAAATGCTATTTCTGATAATATTTCATATGTAATTTATAAACTACATATATATATTTTATAGTATTATAGTCGTTACCATATTTACTAAGGTAAGCAGGTAGGACATATTATAATTTTATTCTAGTCTCCTATTTCTGCTGAGATATTGAAACCAAACATTTACCCAACAAAATCAAACCAGCATTCCATGGTAAGATAAACGCATATCACAGAGCAGCGATAGTTTGAAATAAACTAAAAATATGTAATACATATTTATTACAAATGAAACTTAAAATTTAACCATTTTGAATAAGTATATTTATACATATGTATGTCTGAATCGTGTAAATCACCTAAAAATTAGCATGATTCAGTACAACGTACTTTACAATGATTTTCATTCAAATCGTGTGAATGACGCTACTACCACCAAAAATAAATATTACTCACGGACCAAATTAAACGTACGAGGAACTGTGCGATCGTATAAAAGACAGCTTCTTACATTGGGTCACCTAAATAGTTTTTGAAAACGCAAAAAATTCAAAATTAATCAATATATGAAATTGAAATTAACGAAGTTTTTCTGTTTCAACTAGTTGTAGGTCATGTCCGTTGTCTTATAATATAATATTAACGAATAATTGTAAAATATTAATATCACCATGTGGAAATACATTACATATTTGTTACATTTTATAGCAAACTTGAAGATGAGATGAAGAGCATACTTTGGCATATTCTATTATTATATTATATTAGAAGCAACATATTATGATTTTTATGGCGTAAACAATAAACTCGCCACTCGGTCAAAGCAACGATTAAAAAGTCACGCGTAATGTCTAATCAGTAAATAACCCATACAAATAACTAACCCATTCATTAAAACTATACTAAAAATAACATTGTGAGGGCGAATTTTTACATTATATTACTAGCAGAATCCGTGGCTTCGCTCGCGGTAAAACTATAACAAAAAACTCTAAAAAGGTAGGTTTCATACAAACTTTCATCCTCTACTACACACTACTTTACCACCATAAGAGATGAATTTCGGAAAATTCTAAAACACATAATATTTATTTTATTATATTAAAGAGCATTAATACCAAGTTTCAATAAATAATTCTTTGAGTTGGGTTTTAACGTCTTTTCCCATGGGAATGAGATAATCTCCCGCGGCAAAAAGTAGCCTATGTCACTCTCTAGCCTTCCAACTATCTTCAAACGAAAAATCATGCTAATCCGTCGCTCCGTTTGGACGTGAAAGTAGATCAAACAGACAAACAAGCAAACGCACTTTCACATTTATAATATTAGTGTGGAAGTGTGGATAATATTTTTTTTTAATATATTTGTGGGATTTTTAACTTTAAAGTATAACGGAAGGCAAGGCTTAATTTCTTCTTTACGTACACGTTAAATTATATTTTCATAGGGCTACATGGAGTTCTTTATGATGTCTGAATTAAGAATCTAGCCAATATGTTCGGCCTACTATATGTTTATCCTTTATATGAGTACTTAAAAAGTGAGACAATATATAAAAGTAACACGAATAAAGACACAATTCGAGATTTTCTATTTTTAATATATTTAAGAATAAGAATAAAGTCACAAACATTAAGTTGTTTTAAATTGGTATTTATGCTTCGCTGCTTTAATCATTAAACTTCTTAGCAAAATTAGTTGTTGCCATTGAACAAGAATTATTCATAACTAAATACCACCTCATAAATATCTTTGATATTTGGAAAATTTAAGATAATTTTAACAGAAATTATGAAACACATATGCAACGACGGTGTTTATTTTGATAACCTAAATAATCAATGTGGAAATACGCAATATGAACTACATACCGTACTTTTTGATTTATTTTAATTGCACGTAACATAAACAACCAAAAATCAGACAAATAGGAAATAACAAGTTCCTTTTATATAGAACTAGCGACTCACCCTTGCTCCGCTCGAGTTTACTCTTAGTTATTAAAAAATAGGGGATAGGGTAGGAGGGTGAAAATACTTTACGACCTATTCTCATATCTATCAAATATACAAATCATTAAAATCGGTCAAGTCGTTTCGGAGGAGTGCCACCACAAACACAGTCACATGAAATATTTATATATTAAAGAAAGATTTAACCTTCATCTAGCAATTTAAGCAAATATTGCGTTATTTTTTTTCGAAGTTTCCAAATTGATAAAAAAAAACAAGTTAATAATAAGAAATCCGATATGATTTAAGTGGGTATTGAAAGTGAAATTTCAATTTGCAAAAGAATGCGCTCTACACTACATCCTGCTCAGTTACTAAAACGCTATTTCTGTTACGTAATTCTTAACTATCACTTTTTAAAACAAATCAAACAAACCTTCTACATGGGTTAAAAATCGTACAAATGCGAGTCTGACTCACACACTGAGAGTTCCGTAGCATGAAACCTTTTTGTTTCTTACCAAATTTCATGATTCTAGGTCAACGGCAAGTACCATATAAAATATTTTTAGTTGAATTCTCACTCAAGAGAGTGAATGAGAATGAGAATTGAGAATGAAATATGAGAAGTTCAAAATTTGTCTCTGCGGACCAGATTCGTCTTCAAAATAAGCAAAGGGGGTCACTTCCACTTTTTTGCATTAAGGCTAAAAAAGTCTAGTTACGCTAGAGAGTGAGAGTGAGATTGTGACAAAAATTGTGCATGAATAAACTCGTATGTGTATGGATTAAAAGCTCACCTTATTAGTTTTAGCGACACGCTCGCACGCGTCGGCCAGCTGCCGCTTGAGCTGGTGGTTCTCTGCGGCGAGCGCGTCGAGCACGGCGGCGAAGGCGTCGTCGGGCTCCTCCAGCGAGCCCTCGCCGCCGCTGCACCAGCCGCTCGACTCCGACCCGCCGGGCACCGCGCGCACTCCCACACTAGTGATTTTATTACAAATTATTGGTCTTCCTCACGTTTCACCTAAACTATCTTTAAATTAAATCGACGTCTGAAATGCTCATTAAGTCTAATTGAATAAAGGTATTTTTTTATCATTTCACTATATGAAAGATACTTAGATAGCTACTTGAAAATACGTACAACAGATGGCCTTGTCGTTATAAGCTACATATCCAAGGCAACCTTAAAGTTAAGAAATATTTTGGACTACTATTACAAATGCAAAAGTCTTTATAAATTCCCAGTATATAATACTTTCTTAGATTTACGCGAATATTTGACATTTTAAATAAAAACCTGTGACCATGATTGCTGTAAAGCATTTGAAACGTCGGGAACCAAAAATCAAAATAAATCCGCAAAAAAATACGAAAAGATAAATTCCCAGTATGTCTTGGTGCTACTCAGTTCTTAGTTGCTACTTGCTACGCTAATGAGCCACTCTATCACCACAAGGTGAACACACAATCACGAATATAGTTCAACTTTTAAAGTAAAATAATAAATAACTTTCTTACCTTGTCAAATCAGGCTGAGATCTAGACAAATTAAGTTTTTCTTTGCTCAATTTTGCTTTGGAGCCCTTGCCTTTCCTCTCATCTCTAGGCTTTGATGGAGCCCTGGTGTTATGCGGGGAGTGTGGGGAGTGGGGGGAGTGTGGGGAGTGTGGGGAGTGGGGGGAGTGCGGGGAGGCAGGAGGCGTCGGGCCTCGCGGCGTTGGAGACTGCGCTACTTCTTTCGCTAGGTGCTTCAGTACTGATGATTGATTGAGGAAGTCATCTGGTATTTCAGTTATTTCCTAGAAGAAAAATAGGATCTTAAATAGAAATATATTAATTATAATAAATTAATTATAAATAACTACTTATCATAAAGAAAAAAAATACTTAATTTGGTTAAAAGATATTATAAACTGTCATCTAAAATGTAATGTTTGAATATAAATTTAGATACAGGCCAACTGAGAATTGATGGTTAATTTGTATATTTTGGGAACAAACCTGAACACCGTGGTCTGGAGGACTAGTATATATCCTCTGTCCTCCAATATCAATATAATTAGCACTAGCTGTGACAGTTTGTTCTTTATGAATTTTTGGCAGTGGAATGCCACTGGGTTTTTTCCCAACTTCACTCTTTTTTAATGTGTGATATGGAGATGACTGAGTATTTGGGTGCTTCACTTCACTATTTGTTCGTTCGTGTTCTCTAATAATTAAAAAAGAAAACTGTTTATAGCTCTATTATAAAAAAGTTGGTAAGGAAAATGGTGGTCTATGCAATGCCTTACCGAATAGGCGTCGGTCGGGATGACCAGGAGTCATCCTGATTGTGGATAATAAGGGTATTATATGATGAAGAAGATACATCCAAGGAACTTCTATTACTGTTACCACCGCCCACAGAATCTTTGAGAGAATTTCGATTGCTGTTTGAAACATTATCCTGTCGTAAAACAAATATTTTCTTTAATAATTATGTTTATTTAAATCAGACAAGTATTAAATTGACTGATGACTCCTATACCAAGGGTTTCATAGCAACAAATATTAAATTTGTGATGTGGTTCTACAAGGTTTCAGAATTTTATTCTGTACAATAGGAATTTTTATATTAACTTTATTGTATATAATGAATGTTACCTTTAGGGAATTCCTATTGTTGTTGTTAGACTGGCTTTGATTCTCTTGGCCCTGTGGTTCCACTCTTGCAGTATGTCGAACCACATATCTTTCCTCTCTAGACAAATTTTCATTTGATGTTGATACATCTGTCTCACTGCCAGATAAACTTTGAGGGAATCCACTTGGAACTAAGGACAATAAAATTAGAAATTTTATATATTACTAATAACTTACCCTTGCTTTGCTCAATAGGGACACCCCTAGATAACTTTTATTCTTTTCAATGCCATAATTCTTTTTTTTAAATAAAAGTAGCCTAAGTTACTCCTTATAATATGAACTATCTGCCAGTGAAAGCCAGGTCAAAATCAGTCCAGCCATTTTGTAGATTAGCCAGAACAAACAATCTTTTTCTTATAAGTACAGTATATAATTTCATATGCATTTAATAAAAAGCTATTATTTTGACAGACACTTAAATATTTAAATTAAGATATTTTATGAATTACTTTTAAGGTAAAAAATAATAATATAAAAAAACCTCAACTGAAACTAGTCTTTTACCAATTCTTTTGAGATGTATCTTATAGTTGGAAGCATTTTATTTTCAAGCTAATTGCATGTAGACTCTTTGAAATTAATGTAAAAATCGATTCATATATTCTATACCTACTTTATTTATGTTAAGTTTTAAAAAGAAAGTTTGAATCAAACTTAAATAAAAAAAAATTATAATAATGACATTGTACTATAAAAAATATAATATGTGAATGTCCTCATACGATACATACATAATAACAGCAATGATTCATAGCTAAAGCATGTAAACTTTGACATTAAAAATAGACATTTTTTTTCAAGATTACTTACCTGTTTGCTTCTGTGTTCTTTGAATGTTATTAGCAAATGACAAGAACCGTCCTGTTGGTCGCATAGACCCCATTTTTGCAATATGACCTTTACCTAACTTTTAACTATAAATCATTTCACTCTGTTTTGTAATAATGTCATTCAAAGAAAATATTATGCTTAACTCATCTGTAAATAAATTTACATCGCCATGTTTATTAACATCACTCTCACGGATAGAAATAGACTGCAATAAGAAAAAACGAGGAATATGTACTCAATACGATGTCGTGATTAATGCAGCCATGTAACATGACTAAAACCAACATAACTGTCTTATTCAAGCAAACGTATTTGTTATAATATTCATTTGAGGAACTCACAACATTCAGAAAATCAAAAAATATCAACGATATTTGAAGGTAAATCAAATTTCTTTATATTTCAAAAGAAATTAAGTAATTTGTGATAGATGTGATGAGCCAGCTGTCAAGATGTACCTATGTATGTTTTTAATTTCAGCCACAGAACTTGTTTGATTGTTGTCAAGAGTAAGAGCAGAATAATTCAATTAATTAAACTTACAAAACTAATTATGTATTAAATGCTTAATTTATTAGAATTTTAAGAGAGTTAACTAATTAACATATTTTTTTAATGTCATTCCCAGTATTAATTTATATTATAAAATGGCAGCATTGTTTTATTATTTCTCGAATATTAATGAGAAATGAGAATGACATTAGAACCATAGATAAACATTGGAAATTATTATTATTATGCAATTGCATCCACAAAGCACAAATTGTACATAGAGATGCTACCATAGAGTATATTGATACATAATTATTTATAGATGCTACGCTATGCATTTGTGGTATTAAATTGGACTGTTTTTGAAAGACTATAAATAAATTATTTTTAATACGAGTGGCTCGCTTTATAGTAAATAATAAAGATGTAAATAGATTTAGTTCCATGTAACTTGAAAAATAGTTAAGCCCATAGTCTTCCGTATACTTTTCATCCAAATCCGTCCAACAGTTTAAGAGCAATGAAGTAACGAGCACACATAAATAAATAGTGAGTGAACATGACAATATAATTTGCTTTACTATATAATCATTTAAGCGCATGGTAATAAAAAAAAAAACAAATTTTTAAGGGCTTTTCCTACCGACTCAACTCAATTCACTACTGTACTGTCAATACGAATACGAGGGCAATTTGATTCAAATTAATTTGATTATATTGCTGAATTGCAGATATTGATACCAGAAATCGTATTCAAATTCGTTTAGTACTTTTTTAAAATAATCGTGCACAGACATACATATAGAAAGATAGACGCTCACTGGGGCCTTTTTATATGTAACTAGCATTGCCCGTGGCTCCGCCCGCGCTCAGATGACCAAAAACCAAATTCTTAGGATTTACATATTAGTATATTCTTACATTGCAGTTTTGTATTTTTTCTCAGAAATGAGATATTTTCCCGCGGTAAAAAGTATCCTATATGTTGACAAACATCATCAAAATCAAATCACAAATTTCATCAAAATCCCTCCAGTGGTTTTTCTGTGATGCAGTAACAGAGAGACAGACAAACAGACAAAAATTCTAAAAACTATAGATTCGGCCTCTGTATCGATAATAATGTTTATTTCAATAAGATTTTCCAAAAAATATTTAATGTACAGATTCGGCTTGGTTACAATTTCATTATATGTATAGAGGACTAATGAGATAAAATCCAAACGTGCTTTAGAGTTAACCGGCCATTACACGTGTCAAGTCGTTTAGTAGTTAACTAAATTTTAACTTAATTTTAAGTGATTACTTGCGTGTAAACAGACAACTTAGTAGCAAGTTGCAAGTTAAAATTAAGTTAACTACTTATCTACTAAATTAGAATGTTTCCTATTTTTTCGGTTTAGTTGGTGGGCGGGGCTTGTCACTTAACACGTTTGGACGCTTATTTGTCACTTAAAATTTAGTTAACTACTAAACGACTTGACACGTGTAAACCGGCCATTAGAGTCAGTCTATTCAAAAAACAATTAGTATATTTTGTGCAATGTACAATTACAGTTTCAATGTATTAACTTTGATATTCATAGATAAATAAGTAATGTTCGGTGTCAGCCTATATATTGCAAGATATCCGGATCAGACCAAATACTAGTAGCGTATATACAAGGAGTTTTTAACGGTTCGCTGGAAATCTGATGGATAGCCATACTCTTGTGTATTGACTCTTCTGTACAAAGCTTTAGAGTTTAGTACATGAAAGTTCAAATTTCAATGTATTTGACAGATCACAGATGATTATTGTCATTTTTTTAGCATTTCGAATTTCTCCGTTTGTGATATTCTTCGTACTTCGATAAAAATACCTACTTACCTTACAAATTTTGTTCGTGTTCTGGATTATTTGTCAAGATTTAATAATAATTAAATTTGTGCAAAAACTAACTCGTAATTTAGAGCTAGGTACATAAATCGTTGCTTTTAAAATGTTCTGTGGAATTTTAAAGAGATCTGCACAAATTTCTGCACATTTGATAAAGAACAGAGGAAGAGAAATAATAAATTCTTCAGTAAAAAATGTTAATTCGTTTTGTATGTTTAAATGTAAAATATTATGAATATTGGTATATTGTGATCATTTACTTATATTTAAGTATTACATTGTTTTTAACATTTAGCCTTAGGAGATCATCATACAAGACAATCATACATTTTCCAACGTTTTTATTCTAAACAACCTAGTGTTGAAGAATTGACTGTTGATTATGAGTATGTCAATAAAGCAGCAAACAATAAAAAAACCATTATAGTTGATGTAAGGGAACCAGAAGAAATAAAAGAACATGGCAAAATACCAAATAGCATCAACATTCCATGTAAGTAACATGTTCAGCTTTCATGAGGTAAAGTTTTACACATAAAGAGACTTAAGCAGCATTGTCTAAGGAGTGGAAAATGTGGCACAGTTAGGTCTGAATTATCTTAAATATGCTATTAGATACTTTTTTATCATTAGGTTGGAATAAATACTTGTATGTAACAAATAAACACATTGATACCCTTTTCATTACATGAACTTAACTATAAATTTAAATAGATCTCTTTAAATTCCTATACATATTATTTATTTTTCAGTGGGTAATGTCTCTACTGTTCTTGGCACAATGACTGAAAAAGAATTCCAAACTTTATATAAATTACCTAAACCATCAGAGGAAACAGAAATAATATTTTATTGTATGATTGGCAGAAGGTCAGGAATGGCACAACAAAATGCTATTAATTTAGGCTTTAAAAAGTAAGAACAATAAATGATTATTATGAAATAATTTTAACTTTAATTAAAAATAAATGAATTAATTGCTAATTAAACCTTTCAGTGTGAAAAATTATCTTGGCAGTTGGACAGACTGGGCAAGTAAAACACAATAACCATTACAATGAAATATAAAGGAAGAAGAACTTAATTAACTAGTCAATATTTCCATTAAACTTCACAATATAAAAAAAACACTTTAACATAGCTTTATTAAAAAATTAAATAAAACATTTAAAAAAATATTTTCATCTATTTATGTTTGTTCGACCAATCATTCCAGCTACCTAGGTAGGTCTTGGATCTGTAAACATATAAATTATATATGAAATAAAAATATATAACAAATCAATAATATTTCTACAAAAATATTCAACAAGAAATTTATCTTCAAATATTAAATTTAATTACTAAAACTATTCACTTATTTGTTAATTGAAAAAAATATGCGATAATAAAATAAATTGAATATGAATCAAGATCTGGCTGCAAGATTGCTATGTTCATAGCATATTTAAGCAAAATCAATTTTTTATATACAATAATAAAAGGTACCTACAATATGTTTTGATCGGGGTGCCTATTAAAATATGCCCGCTAGTATGTTTAATTAAATGAATAATAATTGAATTTTGGAACAAAACGATGCATTTGTTATTAAAATGAATTATACTCCACTTCACAGAAATATACATAGAGAGATCTTGAAAAAAAATTTTTTGAACAAGTTTCTACAACTCTGAACAAAGAACATAATTATGTAATCTCTTGTTTATTATATTATTTATTTTTGAATCACAGTTTCAAACACTATGTATTCATTATTAAAAGAAATATAACCTACAGGCAGGAACCAACTAGTTGGCCAATTAGTCTGCCTTTTTCCAACCAACCAGTTGGCTAGCCACCTAGTTGGCAAAATTATAGAATCAGTTCCCTAAATTGAATGTAAAATAAGTTTTACACTTAAAATCTGTCATACGAGAAGTACTTATACCAGCACAATCCACAATGACAAGGACTTTAATATTATACTATTTTACATTTAAATATTAACATCATTATAATTTATAAAGCTATAGTTATGACTATGCTAACCTGAAATATGCTAATATAAAAATTGTTGAATTATGCCAGTATTAACTGTCTTCTCTAATAAATAATAATATATAGAAAATTACTTGCTATATCCAAGTTTTAATGCTTTGTCAAGAGCTTCAGAAGAACGTTTGCCAGATTGACAATAAAAAATTAGCTCATCTGAAGAAGATGGTTTAGGTCTCTGGAATTGCTTCTTAAATTCTTCTTCAGACATAGTTTTTAATACATCTTGGACATTATGCACTGTAATAAGAGCTTATTATAGATTGAAGCTATAGAAATATTTTAAATAAACTGGGTATTTAATAGCATACATGGTATGTTAATGCTGGAAGGTATTTTTCCAGTTGATGTAACTTCCTCTGGGTTACGAACATCGATTATTACTTTCTCTGGTTGATGAATAATTTTAAGCATGTCCTCATAGCTGAGAACTCTCTTGGCATCAACCATCTTCGCTAATGACCCTTGAAAAAGATACCACGGGTAAAAAACAGTAAATTTAAATTGAGATATTGTAGTAGTTACAAAGTCAAAATAAGCTATTTTTGTCTAGTTCTATTACTGATAAAATGTCGACAAAGATATGAAAATAAAAAAGAACATACTTGCAAAGTATCCCGAACTTAACAAGTTATGAAGTCCAGATTGTGCCAAAACAGAAGAAATTCGAATAACAGACATACAGCTGTATACTTAGTTAAATCTTTTATTAAAATTTACCAAAATGTACATTCAGTACACTGTACAATAAATGTAATATGTAAATAAGTTTTTAGTTTATTATTCTTTATTATATTTAACAATTATCAACTTTCAAATCACATCCGTGTTTTATTTGTCAAATTGTCATTTGTCATCCATGCGAGACATCTGTCATGGCTCATGACCATAGAGTATAATAATTGCTACATATATCTTGAAAGTTATATATGTCACCATAACAATAAGAAGTTTTATTTGTCATCCACGATAAGAAGAAATAGTGCAGGTACCTACATACAAATTAGAAAAATCTAAAAAAAAAATAACCTAGGGAAAATTATCTAAACTTAAGTATTTAATCAATCGATAATTAAAATATTTTTTAGAACTTCAACATCAAAGTCGTCGTTCCAAAGCGGAATATTTGGTAAGAAAACAGTTTGAGACTCTCGGAAGGATATACTACATAGGATACTTTTTATCCCGGAAATATCCCATAAGGGGGTGAAAATGGGGATGAAAGTTTGCATTGGGAATCAAGCTAGGGACGAACCCGAGCGAAGCGAGAGTGTGTCGCTAGTTATTTACAAAATTATCATCTTTCAAAATGTCAGCCAGCTCCAGCACAAAATAGTAGCACAATAATAGCAGTATCATACTTTCCTATGTTTTAGTACATTGTTTGTAATAGACAGTCAACAGACATAGAGACATAGAAGAGACATAAACAGTTTACAGTCGCAAGAACAATACAAATCCGAAGGATTTTGTGTTTTCTTCAGATGGACAGCTTTACCTTCATTGGTCAAAACCGCTGAAATATTCTTTATTTCTTAACAAAATTATGGAATATACCTAACGATTTTTTAGGTCCTTGGAAAATAATAATTTGTTCGAATACAAACTTTCGATACCTATTTCACCCTCTGAAACTTTATATTTTTGCGTCAAAAAGTCAAAAGCCCGATTTCTCCAACGATGATAGTATCGATGATATACCATTTGCTAGCCGAGAAACATATGAAAAGTTCCTATTAGACATTTACGACAATAGAGGACTTATATACTCGTAGGAACTATTCAAATACATCGTTTTTGTTCTAAAAAGTCAACTATTATTTATTTAATTAAACATACTAGCGGGCACATTTTAATAGGCACCCTGGTCAAAATATATTGTCCCTTTTATTATTGTATATAAAAAAATGAATTTGATTAAATACGCTATGAACATGTAGTAATCTTGCAGCGGAATCTTAGTCCATATATTTTACCCATAAATAATGGCAATTAGTTTTAAAATGTGTGTATCTGAAGGAAAAACCTACTTAATACGCTATTGAATCAATCTATCAATTATTCTGTTGTTTCATTGAGTTTTACATTTTTCTCCTAAACCACGATTTTGATAGGCTTTTCATTACCATTTAGAGAATTTCTTCTGGAAGGTTTCTATGTATAGACACATGCATATAAATTATTATAGTAGGGAAAAGCCGAGAATTTGAAAAAATTGTGATGATATCGTAAGAAAAATATATTTTGGGTGCTTACATTGCTAACGATGGCTAAACCTTTCGAGATATATAAAAAATGTACTACGGAATTATATATCTTAAAAAGGTCTACAGAAATGTCCGCGATGTTATATATTTTCCACTCACTAAAACCCACAGCAGAACCCTTCGCCGCAGTGCAATGGGGTGTTGCAGGATCGCTTGCGCGCACACTACAACACCCCTGGGCCCTGCGGATGGCCCGAACCATGTTATATATCTTCCAAGGATAACCCACAGTAATCACATTTTTTTTGTCGCATTACTAAAAAATATTGGGTTTTACGAAGCTATTTTAAACACTGGATCCGACTTATATTCGCCCGATCTACGGGTCTACGGGATGCTTTCCTGTAGTTGACCTGTAGGCCAAACTGATTGAATTAATATATAGCACATATGATATTGGTGATCCTGGGTTTGAAATAAAAAAAAACACCTAACATCTCAACCTTTGTTATCCAAGTCGGGCTTGTCACATTATAATACCATTATACCATCCACTCCTCCGGAAGCCGCGTCCCATATATCACAGATCATATTATAATACTACTAGCAGAACCCGCGGCTTCGCTCGCGCTAAAACTACACAAAAAAAACTCGAAAAGGTAGGTTTCATAAAAACTTTCATCCCCTATTTTACCCCCTTATGGGATGAATTTAGAAAAATGCAAATGAAACACACCTATTTATTTAATTGTATTGAAGAGCATTAATACTAAGTTTGAAGTATTTCTGATCATAAATATTTTTTTTGTTTTGTATTATAATGAGTTTTCCCGAGGGAATGAGATAATCTCTTGCGGTAAGGAGTAGCCTATGTCACTCTCTGTCTTCAGCGGTCAGCCCTCCAACTATCTCCACGCAAAAATCACGCCAATCTGTCACTCCGTTTCGACGTGACAGAAGGACAAACAAACAAACACACTTTCACATTTATAATATTAGTATTGAAGTATGGATATAAGTACTAAACAGTCGAATAATACCTCAAAATCAGTTCGGCTAAGGCCAAACTAGACAAGCCTATAAAGTATTTAGTATCAATCCACGGCCTCAGCTACGAGAAAAGTCAAAAGTCCCGTAGGTCGAGCGTATAATCATTTGGTTAAACAATATAGTTCCATATCTAATTAAATAGATTTAGAAACGTCGTGCATTTAATATAGATCAAAATTGCTCTTTACAGCATATCATTAAAATAAATATCTTAGAAGATATCACAGATTTAAAATTTTTAATTACTCGCAGCAAAACGGCTAACATTTCATCAAAATTATGTATACATATTATTAGGAAATTGTATTACGTGAAGTTCAGCTGAACGGGTGGCGACGCGCGGTTGGCTCGGCGCGCGGTTTAAGATTATAAAATTCTTATAGAAAAGTCCGCGACAGCATAATATGTGTCTATCTCCTAAAGTACACACATAATGTCTATTTTATTCTATTTAAAATAAAAATCTATTTAAAATAAAAACTGATGCATATATAAGATGCTATTATATGTCGCTTGTATACACAAAAATAATAATAGAATGAGTAAAATAATAATAACTTATTTTTACTAAGATAATTGACCTTTCAAAAAAAACTTAAGAAACAACGAAGTTGAATAGCTAACTGATAGTGATTTTTATCCGACTGCGCGACGCAAAGAAGGGTAATGTGTATATATACAATGTACATGTATCCATTATGTATGTTTGTTCCTTTGTGGCACTCTAGAGACCACATGCGTGGGCAGATTTTTATGATGCATACGCCGTTAGATTCTTCTTGGTAACGCTTGTGTTATATACGCATAGGCTATAAAAAGGTAATTAAAAATTAAAATGGCGATTTCAGGCGCTAATTTGTCTTTAAAAAAAAATTCCACCAATCATGTCATCAAAATAAAGAATTTTAAGAGGCAATTACAAAAATATATACAACTTATATGTTAAAAAGTAATCGAGGATAAAAAATTGCTAAAGATAACTTCAAAGTCTAATTGGCAAAAAACTAAAAGGCTGTAACTAAACAAAAATATATAAAAATAAAAAACCCGACTGCATATGTGTGCATACATCTCGCGGCAAGGGTGAAATGTGTGTCTCCAACTGCATAATAGTATATTCCTTCATCAACTTGTTTTCATCTTTTTAGTTAGTTTCTATGCAGTCAGGTTTTTCATTTTTATAATATATTTTTTATATCCTCATAATATATTCAATTCTTATGTTCAGTGGCTCCTAGGAGTGCCATTTGGACACAATTTAATTCACTATATGTGATATACAACTAATAATACATTAATTAAATTGTAATAAATAAAAGAACTGATATAAAAATATAATATATTTTCTTACCACCCCCATATTAATGTAAAATGCAATGCTTGTATCAGTCTTGACACTGGATAAGTTTAACTAAAAATAATTGTGCTTTTTTAAACAACTTGAGTATTTAAAAATATATCGATTTATTTTATTATATACAAAATAAAACCATTAAAAAAAGTTTAAAGTGATAGTTAATATTATTGTTCAATATGATCACCCTCTTACTGACTAAGCTAATTGTAAATGTTACAAAAGTAGCAAAAAATATAAAAATATGTATTTCTTAATATAAAAAATTTGTTCTTATCTTTAGAGCATAAGGTTTATCTCTTAATTAGAAATTTATCTGTCTTGAATTGTAAAGTACTGCCCTAATAGTTTATGAACTTATCTAGATAAAGCAAAAATAATTTTATTTAGTATTATAACTATAATTTCATGCTGCAACCTTTTCAAAATATTTTCTTTTTTCTTCTGGAGTAGGAATAATCTGAAAGCAACAACAAATAGCAAATATAAAAGATATATTAAAAATAGATATTGAGACATTCTAAAAATGCTAAGATTTTATATTGATGACACTTTATTTCTTAGATTTTAAGAATCCAAATAAATAGAAAATTGCAAGTATTTATATAGACAATATACTTACAGTATCCTGCCCTGGCTTCCACCCAGCTGGGCATACCTCACCATGCTTGTCAGTATATTGGAATGCTTGCACTAATCTTAGAGTTTCATCTACTGATCTTCCCACTGGCAGATCATTCATTGTGATCTGTCTCAAGATTCCTTTATCATCAATTATGAATAAGCCTCTTAATGTATGTCCTAAGTCTTCTAAGTACACTCCATAGTCTTTAGCAATGGAGTGTGTCAAGTCACTCAATAAAGGTATGTTTACTTTCCCAAGTCCACCTTCTTTACGTGGAGTGTTAATCCAAGCAAGATGTGTAAAATGTGAATCAACTGAACATGCAACAACTTCAGTATTTATCTTCTTAAATTCCTCTATTCTTTCCGAAAACGCCAAAATTTCAGTGGGACATACAAAAGTGCTAAAATATATAATAACTTTTAAAAGCAAGTAAAGGTATTTAATAAGAAAATATAAATGAAATCATTAAGATTTTTACTTATGTTATAAATGGCAAATACTTACAAATCTAATGGATAAAAGAAGAAGACTAAATATTTTCCTTTAAAGCTAGATAAAGAGAGTTGCGTTATTTCTCCATTTATAACAGCTGTCGCCTCCCACTCAGGGGCCGGTTTTGAAACTGTGAATTAGAGTTCCATTAAATCCAATTAAACTATTCCATTAAAATAAGAATTACTAATGCATCCTTTAATATAGTTAAAACGTACTCATAGCTTTAGTGAATTGTAATTTGTGATCAATTTTTTTAGCGCCGCCGGGAAAAACATTACCGCTACCAAAAGAGTAACATGAATCGCTTTCAAATAATGATGTACTGCAATTTGATATTAAACATAATGCAATAATTAAAGTAATTACTGTCTGTTTCATTTTATCGTACTAAATTGTTTATATTTTTACAAAATCTTAAAGAAAACACAAGGGAAACTACCGAACTGAAATCAATTATCAATGTCAAATTTCAAATATTATTCTTGAATCTTGGATTCATATACTCTATGCTTGGATTCTTGACACGTAATCGGATAAGTTTCAGATAAGTTTATCTAAGGCTAGGTGTACACTTGCTACATTACTGATAATCCAATATTCAAAATAGTTTTATAATATATTATATAAAAATGAACATTGTAATTCAGTGAGAGAATACAGCTAGCTTTTTAGGAACTGGGTAGGTTCTATCGACTATTCAATACTCATACATAATATTTCTTGTCAGTTGTCTGATATATGTGCAACTACATTTAATACTAATCTCGATATAAGTACTACAAAATTTACGCGGCTGGATATTGGACGGACATTTTGATAGATCTTTTTTCTTTAACAGCACTCCAAAGAATAGTGCCAGTAAAAGATGGATACAAGAAGTAAACTAAAAAGATGAAAATAAGTTGACATAGAAATATAGTGTTAGTATAGTATTACTTAATCTGTGGTGTGGTATTACCCAGTCGGAACATACGTACTTGTAGCAAGACTTGCAGCTACCTACCCTACCCCAGCCTGCAAATGTATGATATTTGCAATGAAAAAAATACTAATCGATAGATTTTCAATAGCTCAATTTAACTACGTAGCCCTTTCAAATTGCTCACCTTTAATTATTTAATTAAAAATCAATAAAGTCTTTGAAAAAAAATTAATTTATCTGTATATTCAAACTCCTATATCTTTTGATGTATACAATATTTCAAATTGCTCAAAGTTCTAAAACACTGCTCAAGTTGCATTTGTAATTGCTCAAGTAGAGTTATTACCAGCTCCGTCTTGTATTGATGTTAATAACATTTTACTAATGATCCCTGTCATGGCTATTACCTTAATAGAATAAGCATTTGAACATAAGTTTTGTCTTAATTTATCTGTTGGTATTAATTTTCATTTATTGGTAGATTCCAGATCTGTTCTTTATGTTATAATATCTGAAGTGGAATCACGTAATGTGAACAATTCATAAATTCAATAAATTTAAAGAAATTCAACTAGAAACAGAATTAAGACGTTGAATTGGAACGATTGTCCAAGCCCGCCGAGGCCGACCGACAATGCGCGGTGCGCATGCGCACGCTCACTTAACCTACGTTACATTTATTACAACTATACTTTTAATTATTTAATAATCAGCGAAAGTGGAGCTGGTAAAAACTCTACTTGAGCAATTACAAATGCAACTTGAGCAGTGTTTTAGAACTTTGAGCAATTTGAAATATTGTATACATCAAAAGATATAGGAGTTTGAATATACAGATAATTTTTTTTTTTTTCAAAGACTTTATTGAATTTTAATTAAATAATTAAAGGTGAGCAATTTGAAAGGGCTACGTAGTTAAATTGAGCTATTGAAAATCTATCGATTAGTATTTTTTTCATTGCAAATATCATAAATTTGCAGGCTGGGGTAGGGTAGGTCTTGCAGCTAGTATAAAAATTGCGTCTCTAATATCTATATATAAAATCTATATAATAAATCTAATAGATAAAATTCCTTTTTAAATTATTATATGAATATTTCAAAGAATACCATAATAATTAGTACCTCTCCTATCCCAATTATTTAAAACAAATTAAATTTCATAAAAAGTTCCAATAACATACAGAAGTTCCACTTCTTGCGCGTGTACACACGCACTTTTTTTAATTTAGGTACAATATTACAAAAAGATATTGTTAAATCATTAACTTCTGAGAATAATAACTATTGTCTGTTTGTACGTGCGAAATGACCTCTGTTTCCAGCGCCTCCGCCACCTTGAAGACCACACATTTTCTACGATCTGGGTTATCGTAGATACAGGAATCGAAAAGATCCTGTATTCCTGTGTCTACCGATCGCACACAGGTGACCAGGAGACAACTCGATTGTTTGAATATCTCAGTGAGGCCGCTGATGTGGCTATGCAACGGAACCCCACCGCGCAGCTTGTCTTTCTGGGGGACTTTAACGCCCATCATGAAGATTGGCTGTTCCCATACCAGAAGACGGACCATGCTGGGAGAGAAGCGTGGAAGTTTGCGGTATCACTTGGACTCTCCCAGTTGGTTGAACAAGCGACGAGGGTACCCGATGTAGATGGCCACACAGCTAATTGTCTGGACCTTCTGCTGACAACTGATCCAGACAGATATAACATCCAGGTTTCATCCCCATTGGGTAGCTCTGACCACTGTCTGGTAAAAACTGTATCGTCTTACTCTCCACCAGATAACGATTCTACTGGCGTTAGACGAGTATGGCAATACAAGTCAGCAGATTGGGATGAGATGCGACATTTTTTTGCATCCTTTCCTTGGCGGCAGGTCTGCTTCTCTTCTTTCAATCCGTCGAGCTGTGCGGATGCTATAACTGATGTGGTGCATCAAGCGATGGAATATTTTATCCCGTTCTCTGATGTACCCGTTGGTGGCAAAGCTCGCCCATGGTTTAATGCCGAATGCACCTTTGCTGAAAAGCGTAAGCAATCGGCTTACCTTGCCTGGGTTGATGCTCGAGACCGCAAAGCTCCGGATGTAAGATCCAAGAAGAGAGCCTTTAACTTAGCCGCCAAGTCCCACAAAAAGACATTAAAGAAGGCTCGTCTTGACCGAATTACACATTTTGGCGCAAAGCTCTCTGCCCAACCATCTGGCAGCAGAGCTTTTTGGTCCCTTACCAAAGCTGTCGAGACGAACTTCTCTCGGCCCTCACTGCCACCGCTGGTAAAATCTGATGGATCCCTGGCTCATACGGCAAAGGAAAAGGCGACTTTGCTTGCCTCTCTTTTTGCCCAAAATTCGTGTCTAGACTCTGGCAATGCTACTCCACCACATCTACCTCACTGCGGGATCTCAATGCCTGAAATCGCGATTACTAATAAGGAGGTTAAGAGAGTATTGTGCCGTCTAGATGTGAATAAAGCCAGTGGTCCTGATGGTATACCAGCGATAGTCCTTAAAACATGTGCTCCCGAGTTGTCTCCGATACTGACACGTCTGTACCGCCTTTCTCTTAAGACTGGAATAGTGCCTAAATCCTGGAAGCTTGCCAATGTGCAACCAGTGCCCAAGAAAGGAAGCCGTGCTGACCCTGCCAATTATCGTCCGATCTCAATCACCTCCATACTCTGCAAGATTATGGAGCGTGTATTGAACACTCGTCTTATGGCATACCTAGAACAGAACGATCTCCTCAGTGATCGACAATATGGGTTTCGCCGGAATCGGTCGACTGGGGACCTTCTAGTGTATGCCAACCACACCTTTGGCGAAACTATTGACCGAAGCGGGGAGGCGATTGCCGTCTCCCTCGATGTCTCAAAGGCTTTTGACAGGGTCTGGCACGCTAGCCTTATAAATAAGCTTTCAGCCTATGGCATATCTCCTGGCCTGATCGGCTGGATTAAAGACTTCCTGAGCGACCGATCACTCAGAGTTGTGGTTGATGGTTGTTCATCACAACCCTTAAAGACCAACTCAGGAGTTCCTCAGGGGTCTGTTCTCTCTGCAACCTTGTTTCTGCTGCATATCAACGATCTGCTTATACCCGGTATCTATGGGTACGCAGACGACAGCACTATTGTAGAGAGATACCTGCCGAATCCTCGGGCCAGTAGAGATCAAATTCAGTCCGAAAGAGAGGCCATGGTAGAGCGGTTGAATCTCACACTCAGGACAGTCTCCACTTGGGGCGATGCCAATCTTGTGAGTTTCAATGCCACCAAAACACAGGCGTGCCTGTTCACCACTAAAAGGAGTCCTTTCACCTTGACTCCTACTTTCCGGAATGTGCCTTTGGAATACACAGAACGTCTGCAGTTGTTAGGGATGGACATCAGCCCCAACATGAACTACGGGCGGTTCATCGAGTCTAAAGCTAATGTAGCTGCGAGGAAAGTTGGCATCCTTGCAAAGGTCCGACAGTATTTCACGCCGGGACAGCTTCTTGTTTTATATAAAGCGCAAGTCCGGTCGTGTGTGGAATACTGTAGCCACATATGGGCTGGTGCTGCGAAATGCCATCTGTCAGCCTTGGACTCGATTGAGAGGCGTGCTCAAAGGCTTATAGGTGACCCTACGCTGGTAAAAGCTAACCTACAAAGCCTCGATCACCGACGTAGGGTTGCCAGCCTTTGTGTATTCTATAGGTTACATTTCGGAGAGTGTGCGCAGGAACTACATGAATTAATTCCCCCATCCCCTTTCCATCATCGGACAACCCGACGAACGGCTGGTCTCCATCCTTATGTCGTGGACATTCCACCCGTCCGCACGAAGCGTTTCGCTACGTCATTTATTATACGTACGGCTAAGGATTGGAACAACCTGCCTGCGTCGGTGTTTCCGTCCGATTATAATATGGGTGTCTTCAAGGCAAGAGTGAATAGGTGGCTACTGAATTAGTGCGACTCACCATCTACGACTGCGTTACCACTTACCATCAGGTGGAACGTAGTCAAGCACTAATTCTGAATAGTATAAAAAAAAAAAAAAAAAATTAGTTATAGCGATATATTATGAATATTCACATTCCCTTTGTGAAGCTAATAGGAATTAGGAAAAGTTATCTGATGGTCAGGATTACAACAAGTTCAGAAATAGATATTATCATACTTCCTAGTTTCCTGGAAAAAATCCATTAAAATTATATGAAACTAGAATATACGGACGGTCCTGGGTCAAACGATGTATAATATGTAGTATCTTTTTATGGTCTGTGATTCTAGATTTCAGCTTTCTGTTTTATTACATTATCTGTTTTGCATCGTTCGCATTCGCAATAGAAGCGAATGTTAGACTTCTACTTTCGTAATATCATTTATTTATATTTGTATGAAATCATTAAAAATGTGTTTGTTTTCGTGTTTTAAATCATTTTCTTAAGTTTAGTTTATTTCAAGTCCATCGCAATCAGTTGCGGTAAGTTTTTAATGATTAGTTTCGAGTTTGTGACTATCCACTTGTCGTTCATTATGGCGGTCTGATTACATTAAGTTTTATGTTTAGACTTTAAGTTGTAAATATTTTTTCATAAGAACGATTTTATTCTTATATTATTTATTCATAAAGTACTCTCAACAATTATGTAAATTTTAGATGGACGGACCAGACGAGGGGGTTTTAGATGTGGATTTATTAGCTGACGATGGATCAGATGAAGAATGCGAAGCCCCACCGTCTTCAGGTACTAAAATTTAATGCAACATTAATTGTTTGAATATTTATACAACTGAAATTTTAAATTTTGTCACATTGTGTTTGTTTACTAATTTTATTAGACTCTTAATGTTGTTCTTAGAATAACAGCTATTAAATTTTATCAGATTTCTATGTTGGTCCTGCTTCTACACCAACATCATGCGCGTCTTCGCCGCGGGGCGAAGAACCGGCCTCTCCGCTGGCTGTGGTTACACAGCCTGCATTTTTTCACCACCAAGCATACACACGCCCATTTTTCACATCAGGTAGAAGAGGCCCTGGTAGACCACGTAAGGAAGGCGCCAAATTAGCTCGTGAAGGGAAGATAGTAAGACGGTATTGGCTTTTTTTTAAATTTTAATTTTTAAATATACTTATGATTTCAAAAGTATTTTACAAATTTTTGTTTTATATTTTTAGCTATAGAAGTAATGCAGGTTCAGTAAGGGGGGCTAAAAGACACCGTAGTAGTCGTGATGAGGCTTTAGATGATATGATGGATGAAGATGACTTTACAATGCCTGCACCTGAGGAGCCACCGTACACTCCAGAAAAATGGTATATAAAGATACATATTATTTAATGGTGATTAGATAATTAAGGATGCCATGTTGCTTATTGTAAATATGTATTGTATGCAGGAGAATAGTTTGGAATTAATATAAGTTTTTAACTTGTTCTATAGAAAATGACTAACTTATTTTTTTATTTTTATAGGCCAGGAAAAAATTGTGCCTTATGTAATTTAAGTGAGCGTAGCCAACTCGGACAAGGAGAAATGCGGCAGGTCACTTGTAATATTGAAGGTGAAGGAAGTACAACACCAAGTGTCACGAACTCAGGTGGTGCAACACCTACAAGTGTCACAACTCCTAGTACACCAACCTTACCTTTATCTGCTGGCTTGACATCTCCACCTCCCGAGCTAGTAGACTTTCAACAACAAGTTTTACCTCTGAGTAGAAGGCAAAAAGCATTTAATAAGTGCAAGTAAGTGCAGTGTATATATATATATATTAATATTTCATTTAAGAATTACATTATATAAAAGGAGGTGCTCAAGTTATTTGTTTTAGCGTATTTATTTGATAAATTTGACTGAAGTATGTAATTTATAATTTAAATGTTTTTTTTTTTAATAAATATAATAGTTCAAATTAGGACCATCCATATAAATTTTAGGATGATATATCACTCCTAAACTGGAATAGTTACATGTTGAGTAATTTTAAAGTTGGTGTACCTCCTAATCCTTTCTTAGATTTATGCAAATATTTGGTGTATCTCTTTAAAAAAGAGTTATTATTTTATAAAAAAGTTTTTTTTATTTAAGGACCCCACTGTATAACATGGAGCACACAGATGAACTTTCAATAATTGGATTTTCTGAATCTTTGGAACTGCCTGCTGTTGTAACATCGGGAATGTTCTACTTACATCGTTGTTGCCTTGAGTTTAGCCCACCATTTCAAGATCAAGTGGCCTCTGCATGCAATTCTGAAGAAGATAAAGAGCAACTAGAAGAGGCAAGAGTGAAAGGGATTGTTACTGTTGCTTTAGCTAGAAAATGTGGTTTTTGTCAAAGATATGGTGCAAGCATACCATGCAAGGTAAAATATATAGTTACCTCATAAGGTTATTAAAATTGAATTCCTATTTTACAATAATCCAATAAAATGAAGCAACTAAACATTTGAATAAAGTTCTATGTATTATGGGATATTAAATAAATATTTTCTTATAATTATCCTTTAAATAATTGCCAATCTTTATTATATTATTCTTTTTTGAAATAATAAGACTAGTATTTTTACGTTTTGCATCAAGGGGGATGTCAAATTCTTAAAAGTATATGCATTCATGACTTAAAAATAAAACATTTAAATCATTCATAATGTGTGTTTATAATTTTTTTTTTACTTAGAAAATGTCAGATTAAATAAAAATGGCATGTTATTGTCAAAGCCAAAAAGGTCATATCTCTGATCAACTCTGATTTAGTATGACATATGATCTGTTCTGTTGATTTAGAGAAATAAGGCATAATAACACAATAGACACTGAAGTGATTATATCAGGGTATATTTTTCATAGGATGTACGAAATTTAAAAACAAGAAGAAATTAAATTTAATAATTAATTTGTTACAGATGAGTTGTAGTAAATATTTTCATCTGCCTTGTGTTCTTGCTTCGGGAGGCTTCATGGATTTTCAAACTAAATCTTCTTTTTGCAAGGATCATTTATACCAAGCACCACTTGTATGTGAGTATGTTAAAAGAAAAAATATATTTTATTATTATGCTTTATTCCTTTTTTTAGATATTCACTAGCGACTCACCCTCGCTTCGCTTCTGGTTCATCCCTAGACGAAAACAAATCTATCCCAAAGGGAACTATACATTTTTCCGGGATGATATATAGCTTATAGCCTTCCTCAGTTAACGGGTTATCTATCTAATGTAATAAGAATTTTTCAAATCGGATTAGTAGTTCCTGCAATTAGGGTGTTCAACCAAACAAACAAACTTCAGCTTTATACTCTTTTTTCATTTCATCTATACTCCTGCTTTTTGATTGTTTGTTGATTTCTTTGTTTGTATGGTTAATCTCTAGAACTACCAGACCTATTTAAAAAAAATCTTTTTGCATTTAAAACCTATTTATTAAGGAAGTTTATAGGCTATGTAATATCACAATGCCACTGTAGGGAACGTGTTTATCAGTCCTATGTATGTATGTTTGTTTCTATGTGGCGTTCTAGAAACGATATTGAATGATTTATACGTCGTTAAATTTGTTGATTTGTTGACAACGCGAGTGTCACAGGCTATATAAAATAGTTAAAAAGTAAAATGGCCGATTTGGGCGCCAATTTGTGTCTTTAAAAAGAATTTTGTGTGGGGTATCAAAATAAAGGATTTTAAGAGGCGATCACAAAATTATATACAATTTACTTACTACTACTACTTAATGTGTAAAAGTAATTTACTATAAAAAAATTCAAAATTTAATTTCAAAAGTCCAATTGGTAAAAGTCGGAGACATACGCAGTTATGTACATGTGTGTCTAGTGGCAAGGATAAAACGTCAATTTGTTTTCATCATTTAATTATTTTTATTATAAAATTTAAAAACCCGACTGTATAAAAGCTAACTACTTTTATGCAGTCTGGTTTTTAATTTTTATAATTAATCTTGAAACAAGAATTACTTGTTAATATTATTTTCTGTTTAATATGTATTACAGGTACTGCTGATATAGACTGTAGGACTTGTCGAACCATCGGCGACATGTCTAACCTCATGACGTGCGTGACCTGCGGCGCGCACTACCATGGCACTTGTGTGGGGCTCAAACAGCTTCCTGGTAAATAATGATTGCAATTTTGCATTTTTTTTTCATGCAGGTTGTGCAAAATAATGTAATAATTATTTTTCTTTGTTTCCCCCGTTTTATTTCCGCTTTGTGTAATATTAGTAGGTACTATCGTTAAAGTTTTGCTATACTGTGTTTTACAAGTTGTTTCTTAAATATATTCAGAAATAGAAAAAACACTACTAACTTCCACCTCCCTTTTCACTCCCTTAAAGGATGATTTCCGGGATAAAAACAGTCTCAAACTATCTCCATACCAAATTTCATCTAAATCGGTTCAGCGGATTGCAGCAGGAAAAGGTAACAGACACATAGTTACTTTTGCATTTATAATATTATTGTGGATGTTGTATGTACGAAAACGTTTGTCGGTCAGGCGTGCGCGCGGGCTGGTCGTGCCGCGCGTGCCGCGTGTGCCAGGTGTGCCGCGGCGAGGCGGCGGGCGGCGGCGGCGCGGGGGAGGCGCGCGCCGTGGCGTGCGAGCACTGCGACAAGCTGTACCACGCGACGTGCCTGCGCCCCGTGATGGCCACGGTGCCCAAGTACGGGTGGAAGTGCAAGTGCTGCCGCGTGTGCTCGGACTGCGGCGCGCGCTCGCCCGGCGCGGGCCCGTCGTCGCGCTGGCACGCGCACTACACCGTGTGCGACTCGTGCTACCAGCAGCGCAACAAGGGCTCGTGCTGCCCGCTGTGCCGCCGCGCCTACCGCGCCGCCGCCTACCGCGACATGATACGCTGCTCCTCCTGTCGCAGGTGACCGTTTGTTTTCATGTATATTTATATTTTTTAAGAAATAGAATATAAAGTAAGTATTTTAAAGTAATTGAAGTTTTTTTTGTATAGTTTTTTTTTGCATAGACGTAATTTATCTTTTGATAAACTAAAGGAAACAAAACAGTAAAAAATAAGTGTCTTAATTTTGATAATGAATTATGATGCTAATGTAATGACATTTTCTTAGGTATGTACATGGAATGTGTGATCCAGATGCAGAACCTTTACAGTATAGGCAAAAGAAAGAACAAAACCCGGCATATGAATATACCTGCCCTATATGTAAAGCAAATATGCAACTAACTGGATCTAAATCTGGTTGTAAGTACTCGCTAGTAATTTTAATGTGACAGATTTATATTTTCTATAACAAGAGAGCTTTTATTATACATGTTCATAAATATAATGATTAAATTTTTTTAGCATTTGAGGATGACAATATGGCTTCAACCTCGCAAGATTCCTCTTTTGGCGATGATAACACACAAGATCAAGATCCACTTGCTATGGAGCCTAAGGTAGGTTTTGATGATTTCCAATGTCATAATATGTTTAAAAATGAACCAAATCAATAACAATGTCTTATTTTACAGCCTGACGTCGGCCTTGGAAAGGGTAAACCTTTTACAGTATCCTCAAAGGTGGCAAAAAAGAAAATTGGTGGTTACAAACTTAAAGGCGCATTTCCACCTGCTGGCAAACTGGGCTTCCAAAAGCGACAGAGATCAGTTTTAGATTTTGGTCGGAAGAGAGGGTCTAAACCAAAGATGAGAGGGGTGTTTGGTGTCCCCGGCTTAGGTCTACAGAGACCGCAGGCTCCAGATAATAAAACTTCTGAAGATGATCCAGGTAAACATTTTTAACAAGAAATTTTCTAGTTGGTGACGATACTTATATATATGGTATAATATTAAAGAGGTCCAATAAAAATTATAGTTAGATTTTATGAGCTTAAGGAATTTATATATTATAATTTTTACAGGCATTATTGATAAAAATTCATTTTTATTGCAGTTGTTTAGTATTGCCATTCACTATAAAATATTTTTTTAGGAGTAGAAAATAAATTGGTACTGTGTTCAAGCAAAGATAAATTCGTACTTACCCAAGATTTGTGCGTTATGTGTGGCGCCATCGGCACGGACTCGGAGGGCTGCCTCATAGCGTGCTCGCAGTGCGGCCAGACTTATCATCCATATTGTGTTAGCATTAAAGTAAGTATAATTTTCTATTAAATCAAAACTTTTTTTAGTTTTTATTAACATACATGGAATTAAAATTAAGGAAACAAATTTAATTACATAGATTTTAAGTATAAAAATTTTAGTATGTTGTATATATTTTTAACAGTTTAATTATGGCAAAGTGTATTGGCATGCTTGCTGAAATACAAGAACTGCATATACGCAATATGTTGACGAGCATTGACTGATAAGTCCATGCTCGTTGTCGGTTTTAGTCACTATCGCGATTTAATTTGCTGGTGCGGGACCGTGTAATCTATTGTAATCTATACTAATATTATAAAGAGGTAGTTTCTAAGTTTGTATGAAGGTAGTAATTTCTGTAAATACTGATTTAATTCTGAAAATTCTTTCATTTATAGTAAGTTACATTACTTCTGAGTGCTATTGACTTATTTAGGGTTCCATACCTGAAAAGGAAAAAAGGAACCCTATAGGATCACTTTGTTGTACATCTGGCTGTATTTGTCAAGTTTATTTCTATAAAAATATCTTTGTTGTCAGAAATCATAATAACTTTAACTGAAGTCGTTTAAAACTGGCTGTTGAATTGTTTTATCGGCGTGCACTGCCTACACGGTTTGATATAAAGTCACCTAGTACAAAACAAAATGTACGATGTCAGGTGTCGCAAGTGATCGTGAGCCTGGGCTGGCGCTGCCTGGACTGCACGGTGTGCGAGGGCTGCGGCTCGCGCAGCGACGAGCCGCTGCTGGTGCTGTGCGACGACTGCGACACGGCGTGGCACACGTACTGCGCGCGCCCCGCGCTGCCCGACGTGCCGCGCGGCGCCTGGCGCTGCCCGCGCTGCCGCCGCTGCCTCGTCTGCGGCACGCGCGACACGCCGCTCTGGTGCGACAACTACACCGGTACGTCACACACAACATTCACGCAATATTCCTTGCGAAGTAGGCAGAGAGAGCAAAACTTGGACTATGGCTTGATTTCCTTGACATGAAAACTGCGCCCAGCAATGGCATAACCAGGCTCTTCTATTCCTTCTATATGTGATATCTAAAATAACTTTAGTAACTCGGATATTTATAACCAGTCTATAATTAGTGTTATTAGACCACTGAAACTGTAAGAGTGAACAGAATAATATTGTAGTAACGTATGTCGATGATCGTGTACAGAGTGCGCCCCGTGCGCGTCGCTGGTGATGTGCTGCGTGTGCTCGGAGCCGTACTCGGACGGCGAGCTGATCATCCAGTGCACGGCGTGCTCGCGCTGGCTGCACGGCGCCTGCGACGCCATCCGCGGCGAGGCCGACGCCGAGGCCTGCTGTCGGGCTGGGTATGTGTGCTGCGTTCGAATCGATAATAATAAATAGATTTTTTATTTACTATTTATGTTAATTCAAAAAATATATATTATAATGTATGATGTATTATTGAATCCGTAAAGGGTAAGACGGTGGGAATCGTCTTGTATGGACCCTTCGCCACTGGTATATTAAGTTATCTTTAATGTTATTTTTTATTGTATTAAAAATTACTATAGATACTTTTATATTTGTAATGATACATTGCATTTAGCTATATATATACACTAAATCTCTCGAAGTCGAGATATTGAATGTAAGGGTGCGTGTGCCTAACAATACATGGTGGTGTTTCCATACAGCTACAAGTGCGTGGTGTGCCGCGGGCGCGACGTGCCGCCGCCGCACCTGGCGCGCGCCGTCGAGAGCGCGGCGCCGCGGCCGCGCCTCACGCCCGTGGCGCTGGGGCTGGGCGGCGAGTACTACGTGGACGACGTGTGCCTGTCGCAGCGCGGCGCGCACCACATGAAGCAGCTCGAGGCCGAGATGGGCATCACGCACACGCGCCGCAAGCGACGCTTCAAGAATGAAAACACCGAGAAGGATGCGGGTGAGACTGGATCTAAGAATATGATAATTATAAGCTCCACTCTGGGGGAGTTTCGAATTCAAATTTCGAAATGTTTTCTTCTTGGGAATTCTGGAAAATATTCATTTAATTTCTATCCTATAGTAAATTAAATAGCCTACGAGTATGACCAGATTATAGTTAAGTTAAAAGAGTAAAGATAAAAACTATCTCAATTACAATTTGGCTAGGGTTTAGTTTTACCATAGTTGTAACAAGTGAACTTTTAAAATATAATCTTTTAAAATATAGCCAATGTAGTATTTCAATAATATCACAGTACAAATACTGGAAATGTGGATCTTTGACCTATTTTTAAGAAATAACATTTTTAGGCAAATTTGCTTATCAGAGTAATAATAGTTTAGCCTAGACTAAGCTAATTATTACCGTTTCATATGAAAGGCAAGTAATTGAAAAGTTATAAACAAAGCCCAAGTAATTAAAAATAGTAGTCAAGTATCTAACATGAATTTTTATGTGTTTGACGCTGGCATATGGATTAGAAATAATGGCATCTATTGAAACAGTGGTTCAGAATGCAGAAGGGGAGCTGGGAGACGACTCCAAGCCCGATAGCACCGCTGACGTCAAAGACGAACCCGGTACGTTGCCACTCTGCACATGCATGCTTATACTGTGACATACAGGGCATGATATATGTATTTCATAGGAAATGCTTAAATGTGTGTAATTGTGTATATTTAGTATGTATTTTGTGTAAGTCGTATTTAAATTTAATAAATATTATTTAACGTGAAAAAACGCCAATTATTTGATAAAATGTTATAAGTAAACACTTTCACAGGTCTAGCGACAAACACTAATCTCAAAGAAGGCATTCTCTGGAACGTCGCAAATGATGGACCAGTACCAGAAGGCTTTACAATTTACACTACGGATTCTGGCCTTACAGTACTTAGGAGAAAACGTCAGAGAAATCTAAATAAACTGGGAATAGGAGGCTTTGTCGTACGACAAAGACATTCTACTGCGAAAGCTCAGGCAGATGATGAAAAAGATGTAGATGGATCACAAGGTTTTGGAGGTAATTATTTTAAAATAATATAAGATACATAGCTATTTTCACAAAAGCAATTATAATTACAATGCAGACTTTTATATGATATGTACTCATCTAGTAATTTAATAAAAAAATTACAATTACATTATAGAATCGCCAAGTAACAAACGGAAGCCACGTCGCAAACCGCGTTCTAAATTGATGGAACAATTTCCTTCGTATATGCAAGAGGCCTTTTTTGGCAAAGAATTGTTGGAGCCATCTAAGCCTGCAGTTAGCTCTACCGGTAAGTATTGATATGTTTTATTTATGTTTCTATATTGATATGTTTCAACGTTCACATAGAGAATGTTATAAAAAAAGGTTTTAAAACTCTTGGATTTATCCTCCGCGACTCCGCAAAAAGGTGTACAAAAATTATTATTTATTCAGCCTTAGTCCGAAGCATCTTGGAGTATTCTAGTGTGGTATGGAATCCTCATTTCGACATTTACTCACACAGAATAGAGAGGATACAAAAGAGATTTGTTCGGCATTTATCCTATGACCACAAGCTAGCTAAAACCATAAACAGTTATAATGACAATCTAAAATACTTTAATCTTCAATCCCTTTGGAATCGAAGAAGACTCCTTGATCTCGTTTTTTTATATAGATTGGTGAATGGCGTCGTCGATAGTCCATATCTGTTAGCTAAATTAAACATTCGTGCTCCAACAAGATTAACGAGACCGTCATCATTTATACCGTTTGTTGAAAAATTCACGCACTCACGTCAAGGACGCTACTCACTGATAAATAGAATGATGCTTAGCTACAATTCACTTTATAGTAGGGGAGCCCAAGAGGGGATTTTCTGTAGTTACTAAAGCGCGGCAGATTAACATAAAAGAGGTTACCTTGCACTCTATTGAGTACTTTCACCACAATCGACTATAAAGTTTATGATGATTTTTGCCTCTTAGGCTTGTGCAAATCGGCAGATTATTAAATTGGACACTTTTCAGGATGTGACTAGCCTACTACACCTTAATCTGACGGTTTCAAGTATTTCTACCTTATCAAAACATTTTTTAAATATTTTAATCGGCTTCCCTAGACGCGCCCCTTTATATAGAAGACTTATATTGTGGTGAAAGTACTCAATAGAGTGCAAGGTAACCTCTTTTATGTTAATCTGCCGCGCTTGAGTAACTACAAAAATCCCCTCTTGGGCTCCCCTACCATTATAAATTTATTTATAAGAATAACGATAGTGAGCAAATCGACTCAAAACCTCATATGGACTTTTATTCTGATGCTATTTCTAAATTCCAATTTAATTTACGTAATTTTTATTTCAAAAATAATTGCTATTTGTATGATTGATTACTTTGTTTTTTTTTTTTAAGTTAATAATTAATTTTTATTTTAAAGATAATTGTTTTACTGATACGATTTATTTAAACTAACTATATTATTACTTTTAATTTATTATGTTGTTATTTGATCCATCTGTATTATTAATTTTTAATTGTTTCTGTTGTATTTTTTATATAAAATTTAATTGTACTTTTAATATTTTAATGAATTATGTTTTAACTCAATTCTATTTATTTTTGATTATATTGTCTGGTGTATTTATTTTTGCATGTACCTATTGTTCTCTATTATTTTTATACGTGTTTCTTTGCAATGTGTGTAACACCTATAATTAAGATAACATTTAGACTCCTAACTTGTGGGCATGCTGTAATTCTGTGTTTTTGTTAATGTATATCTTGTTGGTGTTAGTAATAAATAAATGAATAAATAAAAAAATAAAAAAATTAATTAAATCTTAGTGTAGTCAGTCCGTGAGGAATCTACCACCGGCTCTGAATGCAGTTCTGCTGAGAAGGACCTGCGAGAAACAATAGTTGCTCTGATATTAATAAATTATTATAACCATTAGGCTGTGTCGGCGCGGGCGCGGGCGCGGGCGGCGGTGAGGAGGCGCGCGGGGCCACGCCCGAGGGCTACCGCGAGCTGCGCGACCTCGACAACTCCGACAGCGACGCCGACGACGTGCTGGCCGCGCTCTCCGCCTTCAACGACCACGATACAACCGTTTTTATTACACTCAATACGGTATGTGTCGACGTTACGTTCACACTTAATTAGAGCGTGGAAATTAAATTAAACATTCATTAATATTGTAATATGTATTATTAATTTTATTCATTTTAGGAAGAATCTGAACTACTCCATTCGCTGAAGCCGAAGGAGGAAAAAGATGATGCCCAAAATATACTAACAGATAGCACAAAGATTAAGACAGAAGCATCTGATGAGGGTCAACTAAAGCATACGGAGGATTCTACAGCGTTAAAGAATGCTATATTAGGCCCACAGACTAGCGAGACTGAAGTGACACCTGAGAATGCACCGCACCCACCCAAAACTGAAAATATTAGTACTGGTTAGTGTTAAATGTTTTAATTTATCAATATTATAAGTTTAAATTAAAATAAAGTGATTTATTTTCTAAAATTCCGAAAAAATAATATGTAGTTTCTAAAATATCAAATATTCGCATAAATCTAAGAAAGTTTAATAGTATCAGTTTGTCATACAGTAGCTAAGATTTGACTAACTGAACTATTACAATTTGTGTAAGATTGAAAAAAAAGAAAATTGGCCATAATGGTGCGTTTCTCATATACATAAGTCATTTATGATTACAAATAAGTAATTTACAAATACATATAAATGTTGTATGTGGTGCAGACACCGGCGGGTCGTCGCAGGCGTCTACCATCTCGCCTAAGGACGAGCTGTCGCTGCTGGGCGTGAGCCTGGACGCCATGGTGCGCGACTCGCTGCCCGACATGGACAGCAACGACGTGGACGAAATATTCAAGGGCGTGCTCACTGATGACTCGCAGGTAGGATATTATTATAGCTCTATAACTCTTTATCCATTGTTCTTGTTAAGATTGGTTAGACAAACAATAGTGCTAATATTTTCGGCTCAGTTTTTCGGCTCGGCTAACTCATCGGCCATATCATTACCGCATGAGCTGTAAGCCTTTGATCCATCGCGAAGTGATCTCGTTCCAGTCGCTTATTTGTGTCAAAGAGTTATGGCATTCATGGATCATACCTGAAGTGGTAGAGTTGCTATTTAATGCCTGCCTGTAGTACTGACATGCTGTATGATAGTATACGAATGGAGAAATCTTTGACGTTCCTTGTCGCGATTATTCTAGCTGCCTCAAGGATACCTAGACAATCAGATTAAAAAACCGTATTGTAGGTAACTAGGGTAATGAAATTTTAATGTTTAAATCATCAGAGTACATCCCACAGTCTGTCCTTGATTTGGTTTTATGCTACATGTACATTGTACACGCTTGGCAAGTCTCGACAAGTGCCGTCAAACATTTATATATAATTGTCATTACTTTATACACATTGTCTAATCTGTAGGAGTCGCAAGAGTCGTCAGTGTCATACGTCAACTCTATGGGAGGCACACCTTATTCTCAGCAGCGTCAGCAGTTACAAAGCCCTATGGACTATGCATCACCATATCACAATGAATTTGGTAGCAGGTAAATTTTGATTCCTTATGAAGCCCGATTTACGTTAGTTTTATGAGACTTAACTCTTTAATCTTTTTAAATGTTAACTAGACATATCTATAATAAATTATAAAGATAATGTTATTAAAATTTTATTATGAACTAGCGTCCCTTAATGTCCTTCATGTTACATTATTTATGGAACATTATAATCATATGGAATTACAATAATATGGAAGTTTTCAAAAAAGATGATTTTTTCATCATACCGGTAGTTTATTTTCAAAATAAAGCCTTTAATTTTTGTAAATAATCTCTCTTTCCTGTACTAAAATTCCGATGAAAATTCATACAGCAATTTAGTTATATACCCAAATAAACGCTAACGTATGTTAAGATTTACTAATTAAACTGAATTTTCACTCATCATAGCTATTAAATGTATATAATACAGTTGAACCTGGATAAGCAAGAGTTCAAGGGACCGCGATCTCTTTCTCACTTATGAAGATTTCTCACTAACCCGAGTTTCTAGCATATAGATGTACAAGAGTGGTCTTTCTTGTTTATAGAGGTTTAAAAAATATATGTGTAGTGATAAACATGTGTGTATTGTATCAGTATTATTCATCGGAATTTGACTAGGAACTAAGATTCGTTCCACGAAATTTAAGCTATAAATCGCAGGCGTTAAATTTAACACTCAGTTATAGAGGTTCACAAATAGAAAACGACTTTCTCTTAGACTACTACTAGAGGTTTCTGATTCTCTGTTGTAGAGGTTTTAGGGATAAAATGACGGAATCTGGCAATTACTCTCACTCATAGAGTTTTCTCGCTTACCCAGTTGTCAGTCAGGTTTGAGTGTATGTCCTAATGTCGTATTGCAATTTGCAGCAGCGCACTGAGCCCGCTGTACGGCGAGTGCAACAGCGGCAGCAGCGGCAGCGGGCCCGGCGCGTGGAGCGAGCAGCCCGCGCCGCCGCCCTCCTACAACCAGCGCAGCGCCGACAAGATGCGCGCGGACGAGAGTCAGTACTACTAATACATATATGTATTATATATTAATTATATTGTCACTTGCAACAAACGATCGTTGTAACTCAGTATTGAGATAATTTAAAAATGTTAATTTACTCATGTACATATTTAATTAAGTTCAAATTCGAAATTTCTCTAATACTAAGTTACCATGTTGTTCTTAGGTGTTATTTTACCCTTGATTTTTTTCCAGAAAATATATTGCAATTTTGTTTCAATATTTTTAACTGATCTTCTTCCAAAAAAGACAAGAGCTCTTTCTGATTTTCTTAATGCTGATTGGATAACAATAATATGTGCACTCATGCATTACTATCATTACTAAGATTGCTCAACTCGTATAGGGGTCTTTAAAGTAACTTCTGTCACGAATTCTATCATGAAATTATCGAAATGCAGGCCTGGGCTCCGCGGCCACGATATCCGCCGTACTATACGCCAACACGAACCACCCGGAGTGGAAGACTGAGTTCCCCAACTGGGTGGACCGCTGCAAGCAGATCCTCAAGAAGTGGCGCGCGCTGCCCGCCGAGCAGAAGGCGCCCTACCTGCAGCGCGCGCGCGACAACCGCAGCGCCATCCGCATGAAGAAGGCCCAGCAGGTAGGCCACCGCTCCCCGCGCCCCTCCCGTGTGTGCTAACCACTACTCACTGTGTTGTACTTATCGGTGCTATCCGATCGAACATACAAGTTTGTCTGTCAACATTCTAATCGATTTGTTCTAATGAGCTATTGGACCTGAAAGTCAATGCCGTCAATTCGATCGCATAGTACCCGCGCCCGTGTGCCGTGTGCCCGCCCTCCCCTATCAACACCCTCCCACCCCCCTCTACAACACTGAGCTTATAAATACTTGTTTGTAACACTAACTTGAACTTTAGAAAAAAATTAAGTTAAACATCTAATTTACATACACATGTGATTAGAGCCGGCAGATATTTATTGGCTGATGACTTTGGTGCTATCACTATAGCTGTCTTTGGGTATATGTTAATACCATGTATTATTTTCAAGACGTTTGTCGTCAACTTTTCTCATTCTTACGTTTCTAATTTTTATAAAATTTTATTGTGTCTTTTCTTAACGTGAAATCTTGACAGGTGTGCTTATATATTAAATATTAAGTTCATGGAAGCTTCTTTTTATCATTTCTGTTACTGTATAGTGGGCTGTAGATTCTTTAATTTTTCCTTATTGCCGGAACTAGTGTGACTGTAAATAAATTGCTCATTAAATAAATAAATTTGAAATGACTCCATTCTTCAGTTTTTAATAAATGTTTTGATTTTTATATAATATATGGAATTTGTATCAAATCTGCACTTAAAAAAAACTAATCATTATCAAGCTGCAATCCAAAAGTATAGGGCTACGCATTTAGAAATGTTTTAAAAGACTTTTTTTAGTAGTATGATATATTTTTAATTATTTCATTTGTTACATAATTTAAAGTTGTTAAGAAATAATTGGCATGAGACGGCAATCAAACAAATACTAACAAAGCTAGTCATTAGTTCATTGAAATTCATACATGAAGTTTCACCATTTTATGACTTGCTTGTCAAATGATGTGTTTGTTTAGTTCAAACACTGCCTATTTAAAAAACTGATTATAGAAACCACTAAAACAGAGTAAATGGAAAACGTTAATTACAAATCATGAACCTACAGCACACTACTAATAAAGTTAATGTTATAGTTTTAATGATTTTTAATTAGTAAAGATTAAATTATTATTTTTTTATAATTAATTTATAGTCTGTAGAAAGATAAGTTAGAATATACCTACACATATAGTTTTTTTTATATTTACGTGATGTTTATAATAATATGTTTTACAAGCATAATATATTTTATTTTTTGATTTTGTATTTTTGAGTTTGTATATTGTTTAATATACTATAAAAAGTGTATCTCGTTTGTACGCCTTAGTTTCCTACGATGACCGACTGAAAGTTTTTCAAAACAAAAGCAGATTCGCTAAAATATTTGAAAGCGGTCATGGTAGGAGTCGAAGTCAGACGTATATCGGGTTCGCTGTTGTGTAACGTGACGGACGCGGCAGAGCTCGAGCGGCGCCGCCAGCGTCGACGCGGAGGGCGGGCGCTCCCCCGCGGGGGCGCCGCCCGGCCCCGCCGCGTCGCCCGCCGCCGCGCCGCCCTGCGCGCCCGCCCCCGCGCCCGCCCAGCCGCCCGCCCCCGCGGCGCCGCCCAGCGCGCCCGCCGCGCCCCCCGCGCCCCCCGCGCCGCCCGCGCCTCCCAGCGGAACGGTTCGCGCGCCCAACGTGACGGTGACGGCTGGCGGGCTCCTGGAGGCGGACGCGCACATCCGCGTGCTCACCCCGTCCGAGATCATGCGCACGCTGCCGCGCCTCGCGCCTCCCCCCGCACACCCCGCACACACCCCGCACCCCGCCACGAACACGGTACTACACCCGCCCTCGCATATACACTGCCTCACCACACGCACGCACACACATGACACGCGACACCTATACAATATTTATTTCCCTTTAGGTAAATTGTATTTAGCTTCTCTTGACTTTTGTATGTCACCTTGTTCAATATTATTTGTGTATTTAATATTATATATGATATTCTTATGTAATTTTTATTATGTCTGTTTTGCTACAAATGTATGTGATTTATAGATTTTGTACTATTATATACATATTACCATTCATACATGTTTGATAATTTTCTTTTAAATGAAATATTTATATATACACTTTATATATTTATAAAAAACAAGCACTCAACAATAAAGGTGTATATGCGAGTCGCTTAATGGACGTTGTTGGGTGATAGCGCGCTCTCGCACTCTCTCGCGATCCTTCTTTAACTTCACTCAAAATACATTTAAGTTTATACTTGTCACCCAACAAACTGGTTGTTAAATGGCGTTGTAAGCTGTGTGATTATTTTTTTTAATTTCATTTAGCTTTTTTTTATCGAGGATACTACTCTCGAACGCCTCCCGGACGCGTCCTCTGTATCCGTAACGTTGTTTATTTTAATTTTCGCTTTGTCTTGGTAGTGTTGGCTTTAACATTGGACGGTGGCTGGTATCGGTGTGCTAACAATTCTAACCCTAGTCTGTATGTAGTCGAATATTTCGTTGCGTTATTATGCTCTTGACTTTCTGTAATTTAGACCTAAGTTTACAGGTAATAGCGTAACATAAATATGATAAGACTGATTAACGATGATAATTATTTTTTTTAAGTTTTTTTTCAAGCACTGTAAATAAGCCTTATGTTTTTCTAGTATATAAGTTACTATAGTATATTTTTATATTATATCAAAAACATCAAATCAATCATAATGTATATTTTAATTGTTTAATATAACTTCATTCATTAATAACAGCGTAACATGGATGGAAAGAATTGATTGATATTACTAATATTTTGCATATACTTAATAAAAAATGTAACATTTTAATAAATTTTGATAACTGCAGCATGACGATGCTACTTAAATCTATTGTTCACCTTAACTAATATAGTATTTTTTTTACTGAGCATTAAATTTTTGGACATAAAATTACTCATGTAAAGAAATAGAGTTCCATGTTAAGTTAAATAGGGTTGTACAGAAGAAAATTTTGCGTTTAATGATTTTGCATGTGACTGTTTGGTAGCACATTTTGTTGTTTTATTTGTTGTATTTCGAAAGTTTACGCACGACTATTTATTATTCAAAGAAAAATTTTGAGAATCATGAATTACTGAACGTATGTCTCTATTGAATTTAATAGATGACATTTTAGAGAAAGCAATGTCGATCGATTAAAGTACATCACTTTAAAAAAACGATATTTAAAAAAATTATAGTTTGACACATAGTGTGAATACATTGCAATATAATATGAAGTGTAGTGCATGTGAGTAACGCTTAGTGGTGCGCTACTTGTGTCGGTGTGTCTGACGGCGCGGCGCGTGCTTGCAGGAGCAGGAGCGCGCCTGCAGCCAGCAGCGCAGCGCGCGCGAGGCCGAGCAGGAGCGCCAGTGGAAGCAGCTGCAGCAGATGCGCCAGCAGCAGACGCAGCAGCAGCAGCAGATCATACACGACCAGCGGATACAAGGTGTCTTGCACTTACGATATGTCATAGTTTGTTTTGTTGTACAATTGAGGTGTAGCCGTTTGTAGAAAATTTAGTATACGTTAATGATAATATTAATTAAGAGATAATTTTCATAAAATAAATTTAGTGTAAATTAATGGAATTTTTCAAAATAAATACAACAAACTTATAAATTATGAATTCAAAATCAATTCAAATGATGATTAATAATAAAAATAAGAATAATAAATGAATAGTAATAATTGTTCTGTACCAGTATATGGTAATTTAGTTATGTAAAGATTATATACAGTCAGACTTGGATAAGCGAGAATTCAAGGGACCGCGATCTCTTTCTCGCTTATGGAGGTTTCTCACTAACCCGAGTTTCTAGCTTATAGAGGTACAGGAGTGGCCTTTCTAATTTATAGAAATTTAAAAAAAATGCAAATGTGTAAATAAACATGTATGTATGTATAGGTATTATCCATCAAAACTTGACTATGATGTAACATTATTTCCTCGAAATTTAAGGATACAAAAACAATGTTGATTCCACAAAATTTAAGCCATAGAAATAAATAGCTGATGTTAAATTCGCCCGACTGTCGCTTATAGAATACAGGCAAGTAGCATTCTCAGATATAGAGGTTCACAGATGAAAAACGATTTTCTCTTATAGAGATTTCTGTTTCTCTGTTATAGAGGTTTTAGAGGGATAAAGTGACGGGACCCGGTAATTACTCTCACTTACAGAGTTTACTCGCTAAACCAGTTCTCACTTACTCAGGTTTGACTGTATTGATGAATAGATAAATCCGATAGAGAATATAAGTTCAGTATTGTATTATGCTCCATCAGAGCGTGTGTGTGTTCAAGCAGCGATGCAGCGGCTACGCGGCGCGGAGGGCAGCCCGCCCGCCGCGCCGCCCGCGTCGCCCGCGCCGGACGCGCCGCGGCCGCCGCACCAGCCGCCCGCGCAGCGCTTCCCGCTCTTCGCCACCAACGAGGACATCAACAGGCAGCTGCGCGACCTGCTGCAGCGACACCCCGACAAGATGTGGCCGCCGCGTGAGTATACTACTCGACACTGCTCATTTATCACTAATCAATGTTTAAACTTTCACATTTATTGTTATATTAGTAGGATGTGTGAAATACGATTTCTTTTTAAATGCCATGCAGTGCGTCTTATTTTATTTCTTATAAAAACTTTGAATTTATAAGAAGTCGTATAAAAGTTTGAAATAACAAACTACATGATCGTTTTAAATAATGCGTGCAGAGTCGTCGGAAGAAGGCGGGCGCGCGGGCGTGCCCGGCGAGGGCGCGTTCCGCTCGCCGCTGCCGGTGGCGCTGCGGCCGCGCGCCGCGCTGCCCTTCGCACAGGGACCGCACTTGCATCGACCTGAACATAGTCAGTATATTATATACTGCAGAGCTTTAAAGCATTTATTAGTAGTATTTTATAATAAAATATATGCACATATAGACTAACATAGAACTTTTTGGAAGTTGGTATAAATAACTAAAAATGCAATACAATAACAAACACAGGTCAAATTAATGTTATCAAATTATTTTATTATTAACCGCGATATACTAATAAATTTTCACTTAACTATCACAATTACAAATAGCGCAAGAATTAGGCAAAAAATGATGATGATTTTTTTTTTCAGTGATAATTCAACATCGTCTTGTGAGTGCGGAGGGTGCTCAGATGCAACAGAATGTCAACAACTCTGCCAATACACAGATGATGGAACAAAAGATTGCCGTGTCGCAGGCGAATGGTATATCATTTGTTTTTAATTCTATTTTTTTTCTCCATAACCGTTCTACAAGTTGACTTAAGACATTATCAATTTGTTTTTAGCATGGAGAATAGTAAATGGTATATGATTTTTTATATTGTTGTTCAATACTTGTGTATTTTATAACTCTTGAATATACCAACACTTGTATTTTTTTTAATTAATTTTATAAGGATTTCTCTAAAAATAACTTATGATCAAAACTTTTATTAGCAGCGAATCCAGACAAGCAAGATAGTGGTGCTGATAATGGTCAAGACGAAATGGATATTGGAGATATGGACAAGCTTGAACAAGACACAGGAAATATTGGAGAGGTATATATACTTTACGCTTTTTATCGTCTTAATTTTGATTCCTACACATATACAATCGGAATCATTCATTTTTATGTCATTATAAGTAATATAAACCATTCTATTTTTGTTTCTTAAAATCTATATCATCAATATATTAAATGCTATGTATGTTATGCTGTTCTATAATATATATAAAAACAAGATTTGATATGTAGAATGCACTTTCCGAGCAGGTGGACATCCTTACGGGGCTGGGCGGCGAGGACGACGAGGAGCTGCTGGAGTCGCTGACGGCGGAGATCGGCGAGCAGTTCAACATCCTGGAGTACGCCGACCCCGAGCTGGCGGCGCTGGGCGACGAGCACCTGCTGGACGGCCTCGACCTGCCCGACGACGTGCCCGAGCGCCTCGCGCCCGCCCGCCGCCACCACGAGTATGCCATGCTCATTATAATATCTTCCCGGCCGACGGCTTAACGTGCTGTACGGGAGTGCAATATATATAATAAAAAAATATGTGGCTAGATTTCTCAATACTTATATATATATAGTAAACTAGCAACTGACCCTCGCTTCACTCCGGTTCGTCTCTAGATACGTTTTAACGTTTAGTATAGATTGCTAAGAGATGAGATATTTTTCCGTGGTAAAATGTAACCTGTATGTTGACCCGGATAACCAGCTATCATAATACCAAATTTCATCAATATCTGTCCAGTGGTTTTCTCCTGATGCTGTCACAGAAAGACAGACAAAAATTCTAGAAACTATAGATTCGGCCCCTGTATGGATAATAATGTGTATTTCAAAAAAAAAAATATTTAGTGTACAGATTCGGCTTGATTACCATTTTATTATATGCGTAGATTGTCAGTTTAAATAAGTATACTTAAAATACTAGCTTCTAATATTACTTTGAATTTACAGAGACGACTCTGAAACAAAGGGAGATAACAAAATGGATAGTGAGCTGCAGAAAGCAGTTAAAAATATAGAATCAAATAAATCTGATGTAAAGGTTGAAATGGTAGAAGTTAAGTCTGAAAATCCTGAAACGAAATCCGACGTGCCGACCACCGTCACGCAAATGTTTCCTGAGAACATCCAACGAGTTATTTCACAAAATCAACAAATAGCCTTGCAGGTCTGCTTCAATGTGCTTATTAAACAACTCTCGAATTTTAAATTACATTATTACCAATGATATTATATTTATAAAATCCCAAAAATATTTAAATATATATAAATAAAGTGTAGTGTAGATTTCTTACATTAATTGTTGTTCTCAAATTTTGTTTATCAGAACGCTATGCAGGCAGTAAAAGCAGAGGTAAAAGCTGAGGCTGACGATAACAAACCTGAAGGCGAATGGCAGCGGCCCATGTTTTCAAATATGTTCGGTCTCCAATTGCAACAGGCAAGTTATACATAGCTTCTTTGAGTAAATAAAAAAATAACTAAAGTAAAATTCTTATGATTTTTTTTAAGTTTATTTTCATTTACGTTCATATAAATTAATTGATTTGGTATATATACGGCAGACTCAAGGCGGCGTGCAAGCGGTGCGCGCCGGCCCGCAGCAAGCGCCCGGCGTGCGCCCGCAGGGGCAGTTCATCAACCAACATGTACAGTTTGCACAGGTGTGCTTAGTAAATAATTGTACTATTATTGTACATATATTCAAAAGTTTGTGTGTAGGTGTTTGCTTATTACTCCTTCACGCTTAAATGGCTGGGCGGATTTTTACAGAGATAGAGTATAACTTGGAATAAGACAAGGGTATCCCTAAAGTGTAATATATTGTATTTTATTCAGAAATTTTTAACGTCCCACTGCTGGCCACGCTGGCCAAGAGCGGGTTGACTTGACATATCTTTCGAAAACTTGCTAGGTTCACTCAGGAAGTTTCATCACGAAGTTTTCCTTTATCGTAAGGCAAGTGGTAGTCATGTTACCATCTATATAAAAGAAACTGTTTTTGGAAATAGTTTCTTCTATTCTAATCTTTTTATTGGTAACTGAATGAAACTCGTTAATAGCTACTAAACTAAATATAAAATAAAATCGGTAGGCAAACAGAGGTGAAAAAGGTACTGAGCTGTTTTGTCTTTGTTACCTAAAAAAAATGCAGCTGGACAAATGATTATATATAATTTATACATATATTACTGGATAAATAAATAACCCCGAGTGTTGTGCTAGCCAAAAGATTCTATATCATTTACACATATATTACTGGATAAATAAATGATGTTGGGTGTCGTGTCGCAGGGCAGCCCGCAGAGCATCGTGAACGCGATGACGGCGCAGGTGACGGCGGCGCTGGCGGCGGGCCGCGCCATCGCGCCCGGCACGCGCCTGCTGGGCGCGGACGGCGCCGTGGGCGTGGTGCGCCACGACCGCTCCGTCGCGCTCGCCGCGCTGCCGCACTCCGGTAACTACCTACCTACTGTAATACTTTCTTAGATTTACGCGAATCCTTGACATTTTATATAAAACTATCTTTACTGACTTTTTTATACTATATAATATATTATACTACTATATAATATATAATGCCTTTAAATAAACTATATAATGCCTTTGAGACATCTAAAACCTTAGTCTCTTCCGTGACCATGATTGCTGTAGAGCATTCGAAACGTTGAGAACCAAATATCAAAATCTTAATCCGCGAAAAAGTCCGAAAAGATAGTTTTATTTAAAATGCCTACCTACTGATTATGTACTGTTTAATTAGATGAACGGTACGTAATTAGCCCCACTGCTGGCTGGCGAAGTGCGAGTGGACTTCACGTGTTTTTTGGCAACTTGTTAAGTTCCCTCAGACATGCGGGACTCTGTTTGAATTTACATACACACTATTTTCATTATAGCATGGTGCAGATGACAATACAAACTATCCCTTTTCAATTAAAGAATGTTCTTATGACTTATACACATGACGTAATATTTTTCTGCTCTAACCTAAAGAACACGAGCGTAAGGTATTAAATCATTGTTCGAAATATTTTATTGAATATAAAAAAATAATTTGTATTATTCCTTATTATCAGCTCGCAACATGGTGGCAGGTGCCCGGCAACTGGCGCCGCCTCCACTGCGACAAGACACCCCTCTGGCGGTTACACCGCTTGCCGGTTAGTATTGTTATATTATGAATAAATTTTGTTATTTGAGGTAAAGTCATTATTTTCATTAATGTAAGACAAGCTGTTTCTTACTGTTTCACCATATTGGAATACACATTTATCGTTCTTGATTCATATTCTTCTGCCTTTTTTTTTATCGTCGGGAAATGCATATACGCATACCACCTGATCCCTCAGGTGGTGATGTGGGGCCGGTATTACCCACTAAAACCCGACATCCCTTCCCCCCGCCTTAGTGGGACGCCGGAGGATCGCTTGCGCATAACTACTACGGCGCCCCGGCGGCAGGTCTGCCTAAACGCTAGACAGACCACCAAACCAATGGGGCTGCTCCACAGTCAACTCTGCTACGCCAGAGAGGTACCCGGAGCAGCCCCATTAAACCTAATCTCCGCCCAGCGAAGTAGGCCACTTCCAATCGGCTACAGAGGACAGGGAGAGCGGCAACGAAACACCGACACGTCTCAAACAAGGCTCTGCACGTGGGCGTGCGTAGTAAGGTGTATATAATGCAATATGTGCATTTCTTTTCGGTTTTTGCGCGGTTTTAATTTGCTTTTTTATTCCTGAACTCTCGAAAGTTTCATACTTTACAGCAATCACACAGCTATCTCTCCTTTGACTATGAGAATTTTATTTAAAATATCAAATATCCATGCGTATCTAAGAAAGTATTAAAGATTTAAGTATTTGCAGCGAACAGCGGCGGGGGCGTGGGCGCGGGCGCGCCGCGCAGCGCGCCGCCGCCGCCCTACCCGGGCCTGCGCGCGCCGCCGCCCTACCCGCAGATGCAGGTGAGTGCCGCCCCCCGCCCCCTACCTCCCCCCCATGTATTATGATACCATCGTCTCGTACTGCTAATGTGAATTGCTCACTCTAATCTATCTTATATTTTGTTGTTATAAATATGTACTAAAACTCTTACCTAATTAATCAAGCAAATGTTGTGCATTTTATACAAACAAGCTAAAATATAAATGATATAATTATCCTTGATTTTTAAATTAATGCTACTTTGAAATTAATATTTAAAGAATTAGCAATTCATTATTTACGGACGAATATAGATTTTACTTTAGACCTTTAGCAAATATCATACTCCTCGTATTTTATTTATATTCGTCTTATAACTTTTTAGTTGTAATCAATCTCATTTGTGGTGGACGTACTTCTTTAAAAATTCGTCTAATATATTTTATCTTATAACATAAAAACATTCATTATGAAAAATAATAACAATATGTATGTCCACCATTACTTTAGGAACATTGCTCAGATTCAATAGGAATTCAGATAACTTATATATTTTTTAGTATGATGACGAAACAAACATGAATACAATTATGTTTATCTGTTTGTTCACTACATAAATGTAGTTCTTTTATTATGCCTATATTTTTAAAAAGTTATCTGGATCACTTATTTTTTAAATAAATAAATATTAAATTTCTAATTAAATATAAATGTTGCTTTGTTTAAAATATAAAATTTAATTGTTTTGGAGGATTTTTTAATAATTAACTTGTTTTGCATGTTGTACATTTTTCTTCTAAATGTTTTAAATTGAACTTGTTCTGCCCCAAAACACGGGGTGTAACGGATTCATAGCTTTAAATGTATGCTGTTAAACTTGTGGTTTATATTTGTAATGATCACTTTAATTGTATACTTATTTAAATATATCTCAGTACGTGTAACCGTATTACCGCTTCGATTATGACCGCATCGCAGTATCATGTTTGTATCTATGTGAACGTATCCAAAGCAATATTAATCGAGCCACGCATCGGTGGAGGTTCAGTAACATCTGTACAGATAAATAAGTCAAAATCGCTCGTCCGATTTATAACATGCTTCCGAAACTAATATTGCATGGGTATATGAACTGTTAGCCTCACTTTCATACGTTTGTCTTGTGTGTTTTGTTGCGATTTATAATAAAAATAAGTCCAAAGTAGTCATATATTACGTGAACGGTATGAAAGCGAGGCGGTCGTGGAGGATGTTAGGCGACGTGCTGGCGTGTTGTTGCATGTGGGTGATTGGTGGGAGCAGGCGCCCTTTGACGCGGACGCGTGGGGCGACTGGCTGCACCGCCGCCCGCTGCTGCTGCAGGTACTGCCGCCCCCACTACCCGCACTGTCATCCCTCGATATCTACGACCCTCCTATTCTCGCGATAAGATAACCCTACACATTCATTCCAATCAATATCTTCGTTTGTATTGAAATTCAGAAATACAACAATATTATACAGAATACTGTTATATTAATGATTAAATTACTCAATACAACCAAACAAATGTATGTATCTATATACAACTCTTATGACCAATAAATTTCTCCTTTTCATTAAACTAGCTGCTCTTAAATTAGAATTCAACAATGCACTTTTCTGCACTGTGACACTTGCCAAGTACACATGTTAAAGATTAGCTTCATCCTTTACGTACTAGAATCTTTCGGCTCGCATGATATTCAATCCTTAAATTCATAGATTGGCTATGAAAAAAAAAATTACTTGTACTTGCCAAACTAACTCTTAAAAGAAGAAAATTTTATCCCTTCTAGTGACTTGTATCCCTTGTACCCTAAATTAATGGAATATGCGAAAGATTCACTGGAGTATTAAGATCCAATTACAGGGCCTCGTCACTACTAATCACCTTGTAGTTAGTGCTTTTTCTTTGCTTGCTCGCGGCACGCATGCGTACTTACTAACCTCTGTTCCTTTTCAGCATCTCTCCTAACATAACACTAATAAGAGAACAATATATCGTATGTAAATCAATTAATATATATTGCATACATTGAAGTATATTTCGAACAAAGAAATTATACCTATTTCGCTTTCCAGACCAACGGTGGTGGACAAGAATTGTATGGTTTCGGGTCATTGTGAATGTCCATAATTTCATAGACAAACTACTCTGTCTCTTGACAATAATATTGATGATGATACGTTCATAAATAAAGGAATTTAAGATTTTATAAAACAAACACAGTCCATCTTCTTACCATTCAAGTACCGAAAAACTTAATTATATATTTATAAAAAAAATTAAATAAAAAAATATATTTAAATGTTGTGTTAAAGTATTACTTGGTTTTAGTCTTACTTTTTATTTGAGTTTCTTGACAATTTAAATGTATTGATTTAAAATAGTTTACATTGTAATATTACGTTTATGAAGTATAAATTCACAGATATTGTCTTTTACTTTCGATTTCTAACAGATCAAGGAAGCATACAACACTAAATTAGTTAATTAAAAGTAGTATATTTAAATTTACACAAACATTTACACGGCCTTTATTTCCTTTTTGTTATTTTGCTATAGAAAGTAAAGCAAATTCGGCACTGTGTGTAGTACTAGATTTGTCAGCCTGAATTTAATAAATTGCACTTACCTCTTCCTTAGTACTTGAAATTAATTAATGAACCGATTTAATATATTTTATAAAATATATACCCCGTCAATTTTTTCTTTCTTAATGCTCGTAATATTTATTAAACGATAAACATTTGCTGATGAAAAACATAAAAAATAGTCACCGATTAATACATCGCTCACTCAACGAGTCGGCTTCGATCAGACCGGGTGTTAACGAGACGCATGATACATCGCGACCGGCGATCTGAGAGTCGACAGTCGGCGAGTGTCGAGGAGCGATGTGAAAACAGACATTTAACCGTCAGAACGTAAACCAGGAGCAACCGTTGCTTCTGGAGGAGCTGTTGGAGCAAGAGAAGCGAGAGCAGGAGCGGGAGGGAGGGGAGTGGGGAGGATCTTCAGGAGCGGGGACGCTGGGGGCGGGCGGGCCGCCCGCGCCGCCACCGGCGCCCCCGCCGTCCGTGCCGCTGTTCACGGCGGCGCCCCCGCCCGCGCCGCCCGCGCCGCCCGAGCGCGCCGTCTCCGAGGCCGACCACCACGCGCGCCTGCTCTACGAACAGTGGCTCAAGCAATACAACACTTTCGCCGCTGATCAGTTGCGCTACTACGAGCAAGAGGTCCAGAAACTACGCAAGATACGAAAGGTGAGTGATAGTGCGCTTCTGTGTTCGTGCGCTTCGTAGTCGCGTGTTTGCGTCCTCCAGTCCGCGGTTCTCTTTCAGGTATTGAGGGTGTGGGCACCTGTGTTAACCGAATGTCTATGTTTACTAACCGGGTGCTAGAGTAATGCGTCTCGCTTAGCCACAGCTACACTGTGACATTCTGTTTTCAGTCGCTGAATAGCAAGCAGCGTCAGTTAAGAAAATCTGGGAATGAATTAATGCCCAACGATGCAGCGGAACTGCAGCGGGTGTCGACCGAGCAGCAAGCACTCCAGAAACACTTGGAGGCTGCTAGAAAACAAGCCAGACAACACAGTATGCTTATTCAGGTATAAAAATTGTTTGGCTATGCGTGTTTCAATAAATATTATAAAAGATTTGGTAAAATTATATATTTCTTTCTTTTAGGAATACGAGACAAAACAACGACAACAAAATCCACAACTTGCGCAACAGACTGTTATTAATCAACAACAAATAACTAATCAAACAGTTTTCGCTCAGAATCAAAATATGAATCAGTCACAACAAATGCAACAACAAACTACTATCAATCGTCCAATGCAAATAGGATTACAAGGTTCTACTATACAGCAACAGACGCTTATACGGACACAACAAACAGTCCTTGGTTCAGACGGTCAGCCATTATCACAACAAAGAATAGGTCTAGTAACGTCACCTTTAAATACACAAGGCAGGATTTTGCAAGGTGGTCGTACTTTAGTTATCGAACAAGCCGGGGCTCCGCAACAACAGCTGGTTCGTCAGTTGTCAGCAGTTCAAGAACGCCCACAGTCAGTTGGAGGCATTGTACAATTTAGCCAGCAACAATTAGCAGGAGTCAGAAATGCAATGCCGACGGGAAACCAACAGCCTCGTCAACCGGGGTCACGGCCCGCGATGTCCCCATTACACATCCAATCTCCTCATTCTCAATCTCCACTCCATTCTATTGCGCCTCAATCCCCTCTACACCCCATGGCATCTCCGATGCAATCTCCACTTCACTCGCAACAATCTCCATTGCATCATACATCGCAGTCTCCACTGCATCCCTCAACCCAGTCACCTCTGCACACGCAACAATCGCCAATGCATTCTCAACAATCACCAATGCATGTACAGCAAACATCTAGTTTGCCGCAACAAAGCCCTATGCATCCTCAACAAAGTCCAATGCATCCACAACAGTCGCCTATCCATCAACAATCGTCGATGCATCCGCAAAATCAAATGTCAACGCAGCATTCACCGATGCATCCGCAACAAAGTCCCTTGCACCCGCAACAAAGTCCGATGCACCCGCAACAAAGTCCGATGCATCCGCAACAAAGTCCGATGCATCCCCAACAAAGCCCTATGCATCCTCAGCAGAGCCCTATGCATCCACAGCAAAGTCCAATGCATCCACAGCAGAGTCCGATGCACTCTCAACAGTCTCCGATGCATCTACAACAGTCCCCGATGCACACGCAACAGTCGCCCATGCAATCGTCTATGTCTCCGCAACATTTCTTGCAACAGTTTCAAGCTCAAAGAACAAGTCCGCAGCTGCCTACTCCGAGTCGTAGTCCTCAGGTATAGCAATTTTATTTCTCTTAAATTATTTCATAGATAGCACCAGTAAGTCTGTATAAAAGTAAAATTCATTATTTTCTAAAGCTAAAATTTTTATAGCTGTGTCTATATTTCTCTAAATAAATAATTATAGCTTTAAATATTTTTAAGTTGATTAGAAATTAAGCTGATTGCAGAACTAGCAAAGAACTCAATTTTCATCAGAATGCCATTCCTTGTTTTATAGAACATTGATTTTTTACCTATAAAAAGAACCTAATTTTATATATTTATTAATGTAGTGTTTTATACCTATAGTGTTGATATTTAATTTATTGTAAATGACATATTGTTTATTTTTTACATATAAAGTAAAAATGTCTCTCCATTTGTTTGAAGACGTTGTTTTTCTTGATTTTCTATCTTAGAGTCAAAATTCATGCAAATCTGTTGATTAACGGTTATTGCGCCATGGGTTTAAATATTCAAACATCTTATCAATCTATAATATTAATATAAGTTTTGTTTTTATCACAGATTTATCAACAATCACAAATACAAAGTCCAGTTGCGTCTCATTCACCACAGTTGCAGAATGTAAGTCTAACATACAAAAACACATACATACATAACATATAAAATATTTACATTAAAACCGGTACAGCTTAAATAATTTAAATTATGATTTCAGAATGACTATTCAACGGGGAGATTCTCACGTCCCGCTCCAGGATGTTCCCCGTTACCTTCGCGATTCGCTAGACCACCACATCATCAACAAGGTAATTAAATATATTTTTTTCATGTAATATTTATTTCATTAATACATACAATAAAATTCTAACTAAGTCGAATCTGTACATTCAATATTTTTTTGGAAAATCTTATTGAAATCGACATTATTATCGGTACAGAAGCCGAATCTATAGTTTTTAGAATTTTTGTCTGTCTGTCTGATACCGCATAACGGAAAAACCAATGGAGGGATTTTTATGAAATTTGGTATGATGATAGTTGTTTATTCGGGTCAACATATAGGATCCTTTTTACGGCGGGAAAATAATATTTCTGAGAAATCTATACAAAACTTTAAAACGTAAGGAGGGACAAACTTGAGCGGAGCGAGGGTGAGTCGCTAGTATATTTCATATAAAGTGAAATTAGAACGGAACAACATTTGTAATAAAGTGATTATTTGCAATTAGGTATGCGGGTTGGTGTACCTTTTGTGGGACGTCAGCAGACTTCTCCGCTCGGTAGCCCTCAACCGCTGCCTTCGCCTGGAAATACGACAAACGAAATGACTGTAAGTGCAACATTTATAATAATGTCGTATGTACTAATTCCGACCCTGTATCAATGTATAAATAAATGATTATTAAGAAATAAGAGACTAAGTAACATTTTTAATTTAATATTTTTTGAATTTAACTAAGTCAATAGTAAAGTAATTTATTATATTTAACAGTTGAATACAAAAGTAAACTAAATAAGTGTTAATCATGTTTATTTATTGTTTTAGCGACAGCAAATACTACAAAGGCAACAGTATAGTCCTATGGGCGGGGCTCCCGCGTCGCCGTCGCTGTCGCGGTCGCCGCACGTGGCGCGCACGCCCACGCCCTGCGCGTCGCCCGCCGCGTCGCCCGCGCCGCACCACGACCACGGCGGCGGCGCGCACCACCACCACATGGCACCCATGCCGCCCGGCTATAGATACTTCAAGCCCGGCCTCTTCGGGGGTGCTCCGGTCTGGCCAAACAAAGAGGACGATCGCCGACGAACGACCCATCTCAATAAAGTGTCCATTTTGAAGAGACGTACTCCACCAAGACCAAGATTCGCCGGAAAAACGGCTGCTACAGAACATCGACAAGACGAAATTAGTGAAAGAATCGATGCAAGGAAATTTGTACTGTACTCTTCGGATAGTATCGAATATCCGAGCACTTCAGATGAATCTGCGAGAATGAGTTTTAGTAAAGATGATGACGACATACAAGAATTTGATGAACATTTAGATGATGACGATATTGTGGTTGTCGAAGGTTCCGGAGCCATCTCTCCAGAAGAGCGCATTGCCACGGAGGAAGACTTTGAAGAATTGATTGACAGTGGAAAGCCAGAAGATGAAGCTGAAGAAGAAATGCCCCAAGATAAAGGCACACGTACTGAAACTACGACAAAAACTGTCGCAGTAATAAGCTTAGCACCGGCGAAACAGCCAAATAGCAACATGCAGCAATATAAAATAGTAAATCCGTCGCAAAGTTCAGCTCTTTCTCGCTTACCTGTTTTAAGTGCAGCAGTACTTGCACCTCATACAAATACGAAAATTCTTAATGAAGTTTCTCAAGCAACAGTAGCATCAGTATCTATTGCAAATCAAACCATTTCGGTACCAGTTTTAAAGAATCTTTCAGTTCCTATAGCGAATGTAACTGGACACGCTAGCGGTATGTCAAAATCGCAAATCAAAAAAGTGCCGCTTAATATAAGTAACCCGCCATTAGCTGTTAACATGTCATCGCAGTCACTATCAAAGCCAATCAGCTCTGTTATAAGTGTTATATCTTCCAATGTAGCCAAAAACGCTAGTATAAATCCTGTGATTACACTTGCTACATCAAACACGGTCGCCGGTGGGTCAAGAGTTCCTGTTTCTATTTTAACACATCATCAAGTGAAACAAAAAATAGTGAAAACTATAGAAAAACCCATGGCCTTATCTTTATCTAACACTAAATCATCGAGTTTAGCTGTTACTCACGACGTCACGTTACCAGCTAAGATATTTCAAGACGAAGCCGCCTCTCCCGATAGTACTGTAACCTCTGAAAGTAATTCCGATTTACAAAACCCTTCTAGCTCGCAACATTTGCTATCAATAACTTCACAAGACTCAAAGGATCAAAAATCTTCTCTTCTGAAGGATACTAAAGATATAGACATAGAAAGTGAAATTAGTCAACAAACAGAACTTCCACATACACTTTGCTTAACAGATAGGACACCACTATTATTGGGTAAAGCGGATATTAAAAGTCCTGATCCTATACCTGAAAAAATACCTGATAATATTATGGAGGGTGATGACGAAGATAAACCAGAAGATAACCTGCAAAGTCATTTGCTACTTTCGTACAGTAAATCCATGCAAGAACCACCTGTAGCGAGCACTCCGCCTACTGAAAGTACCTCGGAAGAGAACGTAGTAAAAACTATAAAGGCGATCGCAAACCAAACTAAGGAGATGGTCATAGATTCAAACATGCAAATAACATCTGATATAACCCAAGAATCTGTTCAAATATCTATACCTTCGCCGACTCCGTCTCAAGAGAGGTACCTTAATGACATTACTATGCGAGAGCATTCGGAAACAGTTGAAGGTAATCCGAAGCATGTGGAGTCCTTCGAAGATATGCTTTGTATGCTTGAAAACATCACTGATGATGCTAAACCATTTGGTATGAAACAACCAAATCCTAAAACAACTAATCCTCCAAATCAAAACGTTAATACTACGCCCAAAGCTGAGAATAAAGAAAGTCAAGAGCAACCAACATTTCCTGCCAGAGAGGCCGATAGGCTTGCCTTACAATCAGCAACAGTACCTCAATTATCACCTCTTTCCCAACCATCGGAATTAACTTCCAACATGGCTAATGTGTCACAACAACTACGTACAATTATGTCGTCGTTAAATACTAACTCTTCTAAAGTAGAGTCCCAATCCATTATAAGGAAAAATAGTGATGCTACGACACCAACTCAAGTTAACTTTGAAAGTTTGCTACCATCTTCAAAGGTAGAAATTGCTACGTCGCGGCCATCACCCGTGCAAAGAATAGAAAAACCTCAAGCACCGATATCCACTTCTGACACAGTTCCAATGAGTGCAGCACAACTAATTGGCACAAGAGTCAATACACTTTCGTCAATAGGGCAAATAAGGAAATCCCCTACAGTATCGCCCATCAGCTCACCTGTAGGAATACAAAACAGTCTAATGAAGTCTCCAGCACAATCCCCTTTGATTAACCATCAAACGTTTAATCCAAACGATGAACCTCAATGCTCTACATCGATCTCTTCTCAAATATTACAAATGCCGGCGCTCTCCAAAATTCATAGTAACTCACCCGTATCCACCTCGATCATGCATTCAAATAATATAACGACAACGAGCGTTAGTGGTTTCCAGAAAAATCAGGCTTTACCGACCAGCATTCTGGGGCATACTCTACTTCAACCTACGAGACAAATAAATGCAACCAATTTGCAATTTAATTCACAAAATATTAGTTCAAGTCAACCACCGGCTTTGGTAATGACTTCAAGAACAATTATTGGCAACAAAGAGCCAGCTCCTAATGTCACTGTGCGCACTCACAGTATAGTGAGTCCTGGTATTAGTCAAATGCAAGCCAAACCTACGCAATCGATTAATTTTATAACATCATCTAAGCTTCTGCACACGCAATTAACTTCCCCTTTGAAGAGATCCAAATCCACTGACGAACCCAAAAGTGAAATAATTGTTGGGCACATCCAGCCTACAAAACGTCATAGCGTAGAGTCAGTTATCGTTAAATCTGAACCTATGGAAACCGAGGAAGCAAATAATACTTCAATTACAACCATTGACAATGCGGGGAATAAAATTATTCAGCAAAACGCTGCAAGTCAGAGGAGCCACGATGAATCACAAAACGTATTATTAAAGCAGCTTTTGCAGACAACAACTACATCTTCAAATGTAGTTCCGCAAAGAACAATGACCATACAACGGACTGCACCTGCCCTGGGAACTATATCGTCTTTAGAAGCGCAGCTTGCGAGGCCGTCTATACCACCTCCTACATTAGGACTGACACAAGAAGTAGAATTACCTAAAAATTCCCCAAGGCTTATAACTACTGTAAGTTCTCCGTTCACTACTCGGCCAATTCAAACCTCTATACCTACTTCGTCTGTGTCACCTTTGATTTACACTTCAACTCAATCATTAATGGATGTACGGAAACCTCCAATGAAATTACTCAGTAAAGAAGAAACTACACCAATGCCAGAGTGCTCACCGACTATGAAAACTTTGCCGACGTATCCAATGAACATCGATAATCAACAGATACATCAAGCTATCAAGAAAGAAGTAGCGCCACCACAGCAGAGTCCTATCCATCGTCCGTTTACACCACTGGACGTGAAAAAGGAACTTCTTGATGAGAGTTCTCAGCAATCGGCAACTTCGGGAGTTTCAACTGCATCAGATCAGGGTAAACTAGACCAGCCAATGAAAGAAGAATATCCAGAAAGTGTGAACATGGATAATAATTCTGACATCAATCCTTCTGAAACGCCTTCAGAGGCTAAAAAAAGAAAACGTCGCGAATATCAACAAAAGAAGCGTAAACAGTTGCAACTGCATATGAAAGCTGCTGCTGAGAATAGTATGAATCCGGTTAACCCCAAAAAGCGACTTCGAAAAGGATCTCGATATGAAGAAGATTATGATACCTTCATTGACAACTTAATGACACAACTACGGCTATTGCCTCCTATGCAGATTCAAGAACCCGCACTGACCACTAACTTTGCAGTGTGCCCTCTCTTTGGGTCAGGTGATCTAACTAAACTTAAAAATAAAGATTATGATATTCTTAAAGGGGACTTAACTGGAGAGTTTGGTAATGCCAAAATTCCTAATGTCGCTGACTATTATAATACTAAACCGTTCGGTGATGAGGAACCATTACCTGAAAAATCGACGACTACGACCCAGAGAGGTTTTTACGATCAAGAATTTCAACCTATTGTATATGAGGAAGACCCAGATGATAAGAAACTTGATTTTATTTGCAAAGAGAGAGATACTGATACTCCGGACACTATTGTTAGTTGCTCTAGCCCAGAAGGATATGACATTGAACTCGATGATAGATTTCCATATCTTAAACCTATCGATGACGAAGACGATGAAGAAGATGAGGAAGCATCACTTTCTGGCCGAGTTTCGCCTATTATACCACTAATCGCACCTATACCCTTAAGAGTTAAACCGTTGTCATTATATCAAATTAAAGACGAAGAAGACAATCAAAAATCGCTTAAATGCTCGGATACCTATGCTCCTGTTAAGACTAAAATGGAAGATTCACCTAGCAGTACCGAGAGCAATGAAAATGTTACTGTTACTCTTACTTTGACTTCTGGTGCTGCAGAAGATATTCTCGGAGTATTAAAAGAACTGGCTGGTATACTGCACATACCACCACCTACGTCCTATCAAATTATAGAGCGGACGGCTACACCGCCGTCACATAAACTTGGGTTATACAGATCTAAAGGTAAAGACGGTAAAGAAGGAACACCGATTGATATACAAAGCATCCTTAATGGAGCCGCTAAATTCTGTCGACACTGCGATGTAGTAATTTTAGATTCCGTAGTAAGGGCGAAAGCCTCGGAATTCCCTCTATTATCGGCCAACAAAGGGAATGCCGAGGAAATTTTATGTGATAGTGATTCAGAACTATTTTTCTGTAGCACTCAATGCTATGAAAGATTTGCATGGCGTCCAACAAATATAATATTAGATGGAAAATCAAAAACTGCCCTCAAGGAAGATAGCAAATCAGATATTGAAACAAATCTATCAAAAGACAGAGATGATTTTGACACTGCGTCGACGGAAAGCATGGAAACGGATGATCTAGATATAAAACCAGATATTAAAGATGAAAAAATGGACTTATCTTTTATCGATTCATTAGACAACGACGAGTTAATGAAAGAAGTCGGTGACGATGTAAGTGCACTCGACGAAGACCTAAAGGGTATGGAGCCAGATGAAAAAAGTAATCAAAGTATGGAAAAGGAGAAGTACCGGGGTATCCGGTATAAGTCCTGGTCTCCCGGTTGTATTGGACCTCCCATCAAGTATAAGCGTCCAACAGACCGTGAGCTAACAGAGCTCGTTTTTCGTACTGGCGTAGCTATAATGCCCGTGACCAATGAAGATACTCGTAAATGTGAACTATGCGGTATTCAAGGGGACGGCGTCGCTGACGGCGTGTCGAGGCTGTTGAACTGCGACGTAGATAGATGGGTGCACCTCAACTGCGCCCTGTGGTCTGAAGGCGTGTACGAAACCGTGAGTGGCGCACTCATGAATGTAGACTCGGCCCTAGGAGCTGGTTCTAATGCTACTTGCGCAGTTTGTCGCAGACTGGGAGCCACCGTAAGGTGCTTCAAAGTTCGATGTGGCAGCGTTTACCATCTGGGATGTGCTGTGAAGGATAACTGCGTATTTTACAAGAATAAATCTGCATTTTGCGCTTCTCATGCGCCGAAGGTGAGTAATAATATTTATTAAATCACTTAGGACATATCTTTTTACAGACATTTATTCTTTTTGAGAGATTCTTTCGGCACTCCCTAGTCATATATAGCGGTCTTACTAAAGGATTTTAACCTGAATTAGCGACTATTTTGAATCTAATTCAAAGACTTAAGATTCTACAATCAATCCAACCTCCAAATCCACTGACAAATCGGCTAAAACTGCATCCTGTAAAGATAGACGACATTACTGACAATCTGAGACGTTAGATTAATCACTACTTTATCTTTCGAGAAAACACAATTAACAATAATATTGTATTAAATATATGGTTAAGATATATATATAGGTCTTATTTAAAAAAATGTTTTATAATGATATAATCAAAATAATCATGTAAATCAAGGTTATTAACAATTGGATGTATTTATGGAAAATGGATCCAGCCCAAGGAAATCATTTTTAGTTACTGTCATAAATGGTACCTACATATCAAGTTATATGTATACAGAAAGTCGATAAAATACTCAATATTACGGTTTTATTATATATATTATTTATTATATTATTTTACGATCTTGTTATTTTGATCTACCAATTTTACTAAAAGTCCTGTTTTCTGAAAAGTAAGTTTTTGTGGGTGCATCTATTGTGCAAAACTACATCAAATTATTAGTAATCGTAATAGCTCCAATAATGTGTAACTGTACGGGTGGGTGTGTGCGCAGAACGAGAAAGATAACGAGCTGACGACGCTGAGCGTGGGACGGCGCGTGTACGTGTGCCGCGACGAGCAGCGGCAGGTGGCGTCCGTGATGCTGCACTGCGACACCAACCACCTCATCCGCGTCGGCGGCCTCATCTTCCTCAGCCCCGGCCACCTGCTGCCGCACCAGCTCGCCGCCTTCCACACGCCCAACTACATATACCCTATCGGATATAAGATTGTGAGATATACTATATGTCTGTTTATTTTATTTACTTCTATTGTAGCACTATTAGTCTGAAACTAAACTGGTGTTTGCGGGCTGAGATTTTACTTAATATAGAAAAAACTCACACTAGCAATCTTAGTACCACCCTACTGGCCGGTAGGGACGCTGACGATTAATTACAGGCACTTTTAAATCATCAATAGTGTTTGATAGTTCTAACAAATAAACAAAACTTATTAGAGGGATTTAACAAATACATAAATTTGGAAAGTGTCATATAGCGGGTGTATAGTTAATGAAGGTTTTGTTATAATTGATTTAGGATTTTATATATGGAAAATATATTTTTATTATAATAAACAGTTCACTACATGCGGTATGTTTGTGTGTATGTGCGCAGGTGCGGTTCTACTGGTCGATGCGGCGCGCCAACAGCCGCTGCCGCTACGTGTGCTGGATCTCGGAGGACGAGGGCCGCCCGCGCTTCCACGTGCGCGTGCAGGACGACTCGCTGCACGAGATGAGCGCGCCCACGCCGCGCGCCGCCTGGGCCAAGGTACGCTACACCATCACACCACATACTAATATGAATATATGTAATACATAATATTATATAAATACTAGCAGAACCCGCGGCTTCGTTCGCGCTAAAACAACAAAAAATCTCTAAAAAGGTACCTAGGTTTCATACAAATTTTCATCCCTTTTTTATCTCCTTATTTTTTCTTCTTCATCCTGAATTTCGAAAAAGGCTAAAACACGTATTTATTTAATTGTATTGAAGAGCATTTATACCAAGTTTCAAGTAATTCTGATCATAAATATTTAATTGGGTTGTATTATAACCATCTGTATATGCATATGTTTTCCCGTAGCAATTAGATAATCTCCCGAGGTAAAAAGCAGCCTATGTCATTCTCCAGCCCTCCAACTATCTCCACACAAAAATCACGCCAATCCGTCACTCCGTTTCGACATGAAAGAAGGACAAATACCCAAACACTTTCACATTTATGATATTAGAATGGATAATATAAATATGTTGGGACATTAACACACCATCTAGTTCACCATGTAGAGGCCTGTGGCCTTAAAATACATACATATTATAAATATAAACACCCATGACTGCAGCACAAACATTCGTGCTCATCACACAAATGAATGCCCCCAACGGGACTCAAACCCGAGACCGCAGCACAGCAAGTAGAATCACTACAAACTGAGCTAAACGTGTCGTCGAATAGGCTGACATGATAAATGATCACTACAGTGATACTACACATACCTCGTCCTATACAAACAAATTGGACGACGCTAATGTTGTTACTTGAGTAGATAATAGATGGTGTTACTCGTTGGTGTACAAACTGTGTGTTTAGTTTACTTGCGCTATTTTCGTTTTCCTTAGACAATTTTTTAAAACCATAATATACTTACTTGAAATCTGTTTTTATCTTTTGTTAATTTTACACAAACTTGATTAACAGATGGATACATATAATGTTGTCTATTGACATTTATTTGAACTATTTGTTTTTATAACAATCTTCACTCATTAAAATATGTACGCAAAAGCTCTATACACACAATGAACTTACAAGAGAAATTATAGAAATATACTACTAAAATGAGAATCTCTTTGTTTTGTGAACTTCGGTTAAGTAGAAGAATGCAATTTAATTTTTTATATACTTATATATTTTTTAGGTTTTTTTTGTAAGAAATGTTTATAACATTTAATAATTAATATTTTTATTCTCATTATTCAATGGTAACTATAAGAATAAATAAATATTAAAATTAATGTTTTATCTAGGTGCTAGATGCAGTAGCCGCATTAAGAGAAGGAAGGGGTGAAGAGGGCGTTTTGAAATTATGGCCAAATTACGTGACAGGCGAGGATCTCTTCGGACTCACCGAGCCTGCCGTCGTCAGAGTACTTGAAAGCTTGCCAGGTGCGCTTACATCAATCATAATAAAAAATATATTATAAAAATACAAATTAAGCCCTATTTCTTTTATAACATTCTAATAATGTTACAGGGCCATAAATTGCTATTTATACTTAGTTTTATAATTTGTATCTAGTCTCTTCACTCTTCACTAAAATAATTACATTAAAATAAAATAAATTAAATGTTCACTAAAATAATTAAAGTATAATTTATAAGCATCCAATTAGCAACTTGCACTGATATTAAAATTATTTTTAACCAATGACTGAATTGTGTTTACATCAAGCGAAATGATCGCGAAACATGCATATTTATATATTACAGACATTTTGAAATGTCTGTATAGTGTTGTATTGGTGTAGTATTTAGTAGTGAGGCATCGTGTGTCGTTGCGCAGGCATCGAGACGCTGACGGACTACCGGTTCAAGTTCGGGCGGTCGGCGCTGCTGGAGGGCGGGCTGGCCGTGAACCCGTCGGGCTGCGCGCGCTGCGAGGCGCGCGGCGCGCGCGCGTGGCGGCGGCCGGCGCGCAGCCTGCAGCCCGCGCCGCCCGCGCCGCCCGACGCCGCGCTGTCGCCGCACGCGCACCCCGCGCACCCCGCCTGCCCCTACTCCAAGCAGTTCGTGCACACCAAGAGCAGCCAGTACAAGAAGATGAAGCTCGAGTGGCGCAACAACGTCTACCTCGCCAGGTGACCTGTGCAGACAGACATAACCAATAGGAAATATGCGTGTGATTTAAATAAAGGTGAAATATTTTTTTTTATAATCTTTATTGCTATTCAATTACGCCTATATCAAAATTTTTTAATGTAATTACTTTTTGATTAAGAAAATAATTAAAAAAAAGTGCCAATATAAGTGGGAAATTCAAAGTATTTGAAACGCACGTCATTGGTCAGACCGAATATGACCTCAAAGTATTATTGATGATTTTGTCGCTACAAACTAAATTAGTCATTTTTCTATGTATATATTTTCTTAATGAAGAAGAAATTATAATAAAAAATATTAATATAGACTTAATCCAAAAGCAATAAAGATTATAAAAAAAAATCACCTTTATTTAAATCACACGCATATTCCCTATTGACCTTAACATTTTAAATTAAATGATTTTATTTTAATTAAAACTTAATTAAATATAAAACAATTCCAAAACAAAACTAAAACGTATATTTATAATACAGGTCTAAAATCCAAGGACTGGGACTGTACGCCGCCCGGGACCTGGAGAAGCACACAATGGTCATAGAGTACATCGGCGAAATCATTCGTTCCGAACTCTCTGAAATCCGCGAGAAACAATACGAAGCTAAGGTAAAACGTCGTTATCTTGTGTCTTGGTCGCTTGACCACGATGCTTATGTCCGAAAGTGCGGAATTAGCGACCATATTTTGCGTGTAGTGATGCGAAAGAAAACCTTATGAAAACTCGAAAACACGCGTTTTCCCAGACATAAGACTAATCTAGATCGATTTTTCGACCCCGAAAACCCATATTATAACAAATTTTAGCGAGATCATTAGTCTTTTCCGAGATCGCGAAATAAATATACGATAATTGCTCGTTTAAAGGTATTAGATTAATTTTGTTTTTTGCAATGTAACAATAACATAATATACTTTCTCATATTTTTGACTTTTAAGGTATATGTTCAAAGTATGTACACTGTTGTGAAGAATTTGACTGTTACTAAGATGTAGGTTATAAGCATTTCCTTATGCCTCGTTATGGTTATGATAACATAGCTATGGAGCACAGCTACATCTCTTGTTATACCGTTGGATGGAAAATTTAGATAACAATTTTCTTTAAACTGGTCTGATGACACAGTCAGGTGGTAGATGCTAAAAAACTTTTCAACAGCTACAGACATTACAGTTGATCGTGTTTAGTGTAATATATTTGAATTCAATGACACGATATGTCGTGTAACTAGTATGTATGTGTGTGTGTTGTGTGCAACAGAACCGCGGCATCTACATGTTCCGGCTGGACGAGCGGCGCGTGGTGGACGCCACGCTGAGCGGCGGGCTGGCGCGCTACATCAACCACTCGTGCCAGCCCAACTGCGTGGCCGAGACCGTGGAGGTGGACCGCCAGCTGCGCATCATCATCTTCGCGCGCCGCCGCATCGCGCGCGGCGAGGAGGTACACGCGCCTCCACTCGCCTTGTCACGTTAGCTTCGTCTATCAACCGCCATCTCATACACATGTTTAACAAAAAATATCGATATATGGAATCAAAAATATCGATACATCGATGTATCTCGTATCGATATATCTTTCTCGGTCTACCTCTACTTCAGACCTAATACCTATATGACTTTCTTCCCTCATGATATACCCATACCAGTGTAAAGTGTATACCAAAAATCGATCAAAGGAACCTACTAAATGACTCACTGACATAAAATTGCATACGGCGAAGTCGCCTCTTACCCTCTACCCTTTTTATGTTAGGTACATTATTATATACTATGTATTTCACTGAATTCTACGTGTAGTGTATGTATAAATGTATGTACAACAGTCCGATTAGATCATTAAGGCAATATTAATACAGTCAAGATCTACAGTCAAGATCACTAGACGTGTTATTTATTCATCATTGTTTATCAGTGAAAGAGTGGCACGTGTCTAAACGAACCAATTAGCAACTTACAATTTATTAACTGAAATTAATTTCCTTAAAAGTCTTTCTAAAAAATATCAATGTTTAACTTTCGCCGTATATAATTAAAGTATTTTATTATACATATATCTTAATAATATTTTTTCTTATTAATAATTGTGTTTCCAGTTGGCATACGACTACAAATTCGACATTGAAGACGACGCGCACAAGATAATGTGCATGTGCGGAGCGCCCAACTGCCGCAAGTGGATGAACTAAGACGCGGCGGCGACATCGTTTGTGATATAATATAACTTTTTGTCAGAAATATAATAGAACCAACTCATCTGTGAGAGCTGTGAGAGGGCCTTACGTTGAGTAGTTTCACCGAGTAATGCTATGAATGTTAGTTGTGTGTACCAAAGTGATTTTACACTCTTATACTTATGTAAGTGCGTATTTTTAACATAATGGATTAGCCCTTTTAAGCTGACGTGTGATTTAAAATATAAATAAGACAATATCTACAGGATTTTAAAGGAAACGGTGAATATTAAGTAATTTTTTAATTCGACGACCGAATATAGTAGACGAAGTTTGTACATATTATTATAAGTAGGCATAAGAATCATTGTTGTTATTAAATTTTAACGTTTTAGATGTGAATGTTCCGAAAAATACGTAGAATTAATATTCGATATATTGTATCGATGTTTTCACTGCTTTATATCTTTCGACATTTTATTATCGTCTAATTTGTTAATGACTAAAGTTTATTTACTGTTGGATCGATTTATAAAATATTTTCATTATTACGTATAATGTACGATAAGTTCTCTGATAAATCATAATTTCATTTCATCGGTAGGCAAAGTTTATAATTTATATAAATAAATAATAATAATATTTTGTTATACGACAATCTCGGGAAGTGTAAGTACGCGGAGTAGGGTAGTGACGTAGGTTAAGTTACCGAATAGACGAGTGCATTTAGGCGCGGCGGGCGCGGGGAACACGCGACATAAATTCAACCTAGTTTCATACAAATATCGCCCCGACATCCCATTTGATACGTATTTTTACAATGTTAACGACATCCGTGATTATGAATTATTTACATGGTTGATGAACTATTTACATTGGTCTTACTTATATTTACAAAAATTATACTACAATTGTTTGTTACATCTAATGATGAATGAAGAATTTAAATAAAAGTGCAGGAGCAATCGAAAATTTCACAATAATATCCACCTCGTAATTAGCGAACCTCACACTAATGTCACAATAACTTTATATTGGCCGCTTCTTAATTTCAAGTGAATCTCATAGAAACGTGTTGAACTCCAGCTTACACTTAGTTATACTTTGATGTTTCATCACCTTTTGACTGTTGAATTTGTGCGCGATATATAGTTAGTATAATTTATAAATAGTATTTTTACGAATCGGATACGAAATAATTAAATTATACGATTTCTAATTAGTTCGTAAACTGTTTTCAAAGCAGTTTTTAAATGATTTCTAATATTTTTATTGAAATGAGAAGTTGTAATCTGAGCATGGGAAGTAGTAGTAAGTGTTCCCCAAAATTATTATCAAAATTTAAAATATATTTAGTTCCCATGAACACTCAATTATATATAAATAAATATATTTTCGTTTAGAATTCAATTTTATTTATTTTATAATTGAAACTTATCGAACACAAAGGATATAAACATTAGATTTAGTTTTTTATATTATTATTATAAGCCAGGTTGCCATCTGCAAACTCTTTGTCATGCAATGTAATTATAAGTTTGAATGTGCAATATATTCTCAGTACCGTTTGTAAATATCCACTTTGCTGATGCTCGAGAAGTCTTTTAATAATCATGTATTTTTGTTTTAATGCATTGTATGTATAATCTTAAGTGATGTGACGTCGCTTTTCCATCGACTTATTTATTTAAAGCATTCCCATTTTTTTACACGGATATATATATAGCTGACCGGTGGACGGATTTTCGAGTCCTAGTGAAATTATATCTTTTAGAAATATTCTATACTTAATATTTTTATCACATTATTTTCCTTTCATTAAATTTTTTAAGTAATATGTCATAGTTTTATTTTAACACCTTTAAAGTATTTCTTTTACAGAATTAATAAGTGTTTGTCCCAAATCTGTGTTTGCTTAGGAAATGAAATTAAATACAATTTGTTCCATATAAATTTTATTACAAACTTTGTTTTTGGACTTACTGCAAATCATACACCAGAGTACAATCAAAGTTAAACTAACAAAGCAAACCTTAATTGCATTAAATTATTTAAAACGGCTAGCCAACATTTTATGTAATTTTAGAAAAATCTATTAATTATTAATATCAAGAAAATTTGAAAACACTTTGTGCTTCGAATGGGTTGACAATAGCTCAGTTAATACAGCAGATATACAATTAAATCTCTGTAACAACAAAATGGTTTCAGGCCAGCCGCTTCAATTTTATATCTTCTATTTGCCAAAACATAATATAGATTATAGTACAAGTAATTTACAAAAATATAATCGTTATGTCGCGTTGACAAATATACAACACAATGAGCACTGTCAAAGTAATATCGGAACTATTATTGAATGTAAGTGGAATGAGAAAAAATAATCTAAAATATATATATTATATAGACAAATTGTAATTATTAAGAATAATTTTTTCCTAGGAAAAGAAATATAAAAAAAGATACTGATCAAAGTTTTGATAAAGTGATGTACACAGGAAAATGTCTTTGCACCATTACCTAATAGATACATATGTGTGTGTGTGTGTGTATATATATATATATATATATATATATATATATATATATATATATATATATATAGCGGTTTTAAAAACCTAAAATCCAATCCGAATAAAATTTAATCATATTAATTGAAAATAAATTATAACCAGTAACCAACAACCTCATACACTGATAAATGTCTTTATAAAAAATGATAATATTTCCTAGCATAATGTATGAGTACAAGAAATTGAAATAAACAATTGACGTTTGGAAAATGTACACATGTAGTAAATAAAACATTACACGTAGTATTCACCTTCCAACGATGACGCGCGAGATGAGCCGCGAGAGACGCCACGACGCACAATGATGCATTGCAAGCTATTTGAGGCGAAGTTATTTTGAACGCATTCAAAATTTTACCTCGCTAGCTAGTAACGTCTGGCTCGTAACCAACACAAAAACATTATCAATATATTTTTGTACTGTGATTTAGTATGTAAGTACATTGTAGATATTGAAGTTCAAGTGGCAATATTGGCTCTAGTCAGCACTATAAATAAATTCTTTTGTATCTCGTAAATCTATTGTATATGGTTTTAACATATTATTTTATCAATTGTGACTTATAGTAAATTTGGATACAAAACTATATGAAATTATTACAACATCATTTGAAATTTTTGATGAACATCCGGCACACGCGAATTTATGCCATATTGTGTCATCAAATTATGCAATACAAATCATTTTTATGTAAGAACAAATTTTAGAAATTAGAGCCAAAATAGATGTTTCATTACTAGCGAGCGAGAGGTCGGCCTATGTTTATATACGAGAACAATTCCATACACAAATGAAAACGTAGCCACATGCCGCCAACTATCACTAGCGATAAAACGCTAATTTAGTTATTCGATTCGATACTAAAAGTACTATAAAAATGTAAATAATATAATGCTCAGTCTAGCAATCAAGAGCATCAGACGAGACAGGCTGCTTACAGTGGGGCCAGTGTCAGAATTATCTGAATAAAGAGTATCATTTGAAGCCCACAAATTTTTAAATTTCTATAAAACTAATAAGATTTGAAAGACTGTAGAGTGTAGGTATTTCATTTATTCTATAAATATAAAATACATTAAAATGAAGAAAGAATAGTCAGTATGGGCAAAATTGATCACATGTTTGGCCCCATCATGTAAGTAAGCCTCTACTAGTGTTGCCAGAAGCAATTTTTTCGGAATGTTTCGATATTCAATGATGGGCATTCCAGTAAAGTAGATGATAAAAGTGTATAATTACTATCTATCTAACATATTGAGATTGATTTTTGTTACTATTTTACAAATCATAATGTATTGATAATTTTAAAACTGGATTTTATAATTTTATGGACTAAATTGCATTAATATGAATTTCCTTATGGATCTGGCAACACTAGCGTAAACTAAACATAGGCTACGTGGGGTGAAGCGTGTGGAGGCGGCGCGCGCTCAGTCGATGTACTGTGCGAGCCAGCGGAAGCCCTCCCCGTAGCCCTGGCGCTTTAGCACGGAGCACATGAACAGCTCCAATGGCCGCCCGGGCAGTTCCGACCGGGACACCTTGCCCTGCAATTGAAAAAACAATTTTAATCTGACTTTCTCACAGGGTAGAGCACACTCTGTAAACAAATGGTTTATATATGGTTTGAGACAATGTTTGAAAATAAGTTCACAATTATGGTGCCAATTATAAACTTTAAGCTAACTGTAACTATAATTATGCATATTATTCAACATTATATCCAAGAACAAATAAATATTGTATGTACTTTTTCTATTTTCTCTTAGTGATTCTAGCACATTCCATTTAGCCTTTTTTTATTTGCATGGTAAATTATAATTAACAATATATTTAAAACCATTTAAATTTCTATTTGAATTGGACTACAGTGATTAGCAATGATTTTAAATTCCTAAATGACAGCAATCAAAATAAAATTACCTTGCCAGTGGTCTGCTGAAAGAGGTTGAAAAACTGTCGTAATTCGTCTTCACTGGCAGCACCAGGTTTATCTATTTTGTTTCCCAAAATTAAAACAGGGCAATTACTGAGTGTTTCGTCTGTTAGTAACGAGTCTAACTCCGCCTTAGATTCTGGCAAACGTGGACGGTCGCACGCGTCTACAAGGAACACAATAGCGTCTACTGCAGGGAAGTAGTCGCGCCATACACGTCTGGCCTGCTGATGGCCACCCAGGTCAAAAGTAGTGAATCTCATGCTACCTATTGACAGCTCTTCAGATGCTATGTAAAATAGAAAAAGATAAATAAAATATAATTGTTAAAAGCATAATTTAGCTATTGAAATAATACAATAATATTTAATAAAAGTATATTAAATAAAAGCTGTGTATTATATAATGATAGAATCTGATTATAATATAAATGAAATCCTTCATGGTCAAATCTAATGTGACTAACTAAACTGGGCACAAAAACATAATAACTAGACAATACACTTATTTGAATTAATTTTTTTTTAAAGTCACACAAATATATCTGTCTTCTTGGAACAATAATATACAATGGCATTGTGAATAAAAAATGTATGTTAGACTCAAATTTGATTCTGAAATTAACAAATTTTGTAATATGAATAGAAAGAGAAAGCATTGCTTCATTATCCATAAAGAAAAAGAACAAGAAATATCATTTATTAACTACAAATTACTATTCTCTACATGCTAATTGTGTAATTAGCATATGTTAATTTATAATTAAAGGTAAACACAAACTTAATGAATATACAAATATGAAGATATTTAAAAAAATGATACAAAGATAATATCAATATCTCATAACATCAACATAAAGACCAGATCATATGCATTTATTGCAATAAATCTTAATGATCTTCACTGTATTTATATTTTACTAATAAAACATTACATTACACTAGCAGTATTTATTTTCTTGAATGGATCTAATAATTTGCCCACTAAAACATACAAAAAAATCATTAACTAAAACATAAAAAAATTAATTATGAAATAGGTAAAATCTCATGGAGCAAAAATATGTAAATTTAAATAAAAGAGCATAATATGCATATAATGTGATCTACAGTAATATTATATGTATAAATGTTATATTATAATATTTATACTCACTGGGATGCAATGTAGGTACATGTTGAGCTAGTCTGTCATCCTTCAACATATGCAGGAGTGTAGTCTTACCAGCATTATCCAAACCCAGGAACAAAAGTTTGCCAGATTTCTTATATAATCCTGTCACAAATGATATAAAAAACATCAAACTAAATTTAAATTTGAAAAGAAATTAACTTTTAATTTACTTAATTAAATTTGCCAGAATATAAAATTATCTTAATATGTATTAAGATAATTTTATTTATTATATTAATATAAGTAGTAAATAATCATTATCAACTTTCCCCATACAAAGTGTTATATTACTCTAATTTATAAATATATCAATGATACACAAATATATATCACAAATATTACAATAAAATGTTCAAAGTTTAGTTTGCTAGAAGCATGAAAATAACTTCTTGCAAAATTCATGATGACTATTCTTACTATATAAACTATTTATAATTAATATAAATTACCATCCATAAGTTTGAATTATAAGTAACTAAAACAATTAGGTTAAATGAAAGTATCCAAAAGTAAGAAAGTGCCTTGGAAAAAGTATTATAAATTATAATGTTACTGAACTTTACAAAAATAATATTTGCTTGAATGTAAATTACATTATTATTTTATTTATAATTAAATAAAGTTTCTTACCCAAGAACCCCAGAACACCAGTGAACCAATCCCAAATAAACATTTTGAATCTGGAAAATTTGTAGAAATGTTAATTCATAATATCATACAAATTTGCACAAAGAATACTAGATTAGTAAGAGTGACTTGCAAATCTAGTATACAATAGTGTATGTGTTGACATAAAAGCTAAAAGATGAACACTCCGTATATTCTTCCAACTCAGATACTTATGTAGTCTTTAAGGATTCATCGCAAATCGCAGGATTGCGATAATGGATTGAGTAATGTGAATGACAGAACGTCATTTGCGTAGTTGAAACTTCGATCAAAAATTCTCGAGAGTTGAAAATGAAATACTCACTTAATAAATTGTACTAGATTAACTAACACTAAAGGAAGTTTATCACAATGTTTTGCTCTTATTTGCAATATGTTTCGTCGCTAAAATTGACGATATTCTCGACGACGAAATATCAATCTGTTGGCAATGACGTACACTACTTCCGGAAGTCGTTAGTTGTCACACTGCTTTACGGATGCATTCGTATTCTAGTAACCCTGATATGGAACACATTATGACGTGAATTATTTTGATATTAGTACATCTATAAATTATAAAAAAACACTGCAATTACCCTTTGTAAGTACTTTTTATATTTTTACCGTCCGACCGTATACCTTATAGTAGATATTTGACACTTGAAAATAGAATAATTGAAATATTAGTTTATTTAATTTTATATATATATTTTATATAAAATTTTAGAATTTACCTGTTTAAGTATTTATAAGTTGGGAATAATGATAAAAATAATCTTTCATTTATAGATATAATATTATATATATTTTCATTTAATTATTTCTGTCGCTTTGACAATTGACATTTTATTTGACACTTCATGGAAACACAGCGTAACGGAAGTCTTTCTAGTGTTTGACAGCTTTTAAAGCTTAAGGTATCAAGAGAATTTTCTATAAAAAGTTTATGAAACAAGTGATTTTTAATGGAATATTGTAAAAATATAGTAGATTATTGCCTATTCCATGCGTGTACAAGTTTGTGAATTATAAAGTTTGCGGATTGGAAAGATTTTTTAAGGTTATAAAAGTGCTATAGAAGTGTTGTTAATTTCAGGCTAAACCATGGCTCCCAGAAAAAACAAAGTAGCGAAAGAGGAGGTGCAAGTAACTCTTGGACCGCAACATTTGGCCGGAGAAACTGTATTTGGAGTAGCTCACATTTTTGCTTCTTTCAATGACACATTTGTCCATGTTACCGACTTGTCTGGCCGGGAAACTATTGCCAGAGTTACTGGTGGAATGAAAGTTAAAGCTGACCGTGATGAAGCTTCACCTTACGCTGCTATGTTGGCCGCTCAGGTTCGTTATAATATGTTTATACTTTAGGTTAACAGGTATAATACTTGCTATCTTTAGGTTGTATGTTTAATGTTTCAAAGATACAACAAGCATCGAATTTTACGTTTGATGTAGTCATGTATATGTGATTCTTAGCTTTTATTAAGATTTTTTTCCTAAGTTGTTTCACTGTTTCACCAAAATTTACTCAAGTTTCAGATCTGAGATTTTTTAGTGTTACCTTGATTCGAACTATCCTAACAAAAATATTAAATGTATCATGCAGGGATACCTAAATTATTTTGAGCAAGAAACCCCTTTTACAAAATGAACAGATACCTCAGACCATAGCTATATTACTTTAAAAATCCGATCTCTATTTTTTTCCTATTGATACAAAATACTTTTAAAACTTGTGCATGCTTATCAATTGTTGAGTTTTACTTGTTACTTCCTACTAAAATAATAGTAATTGGACCCAGTTATGCAAAAAACAGCCATGTGCGTAAAAGTACCAACAGAGTTATAAGCATTTTTCTGTCAATAGTTGCACTTGGGTTATGTTTTGTTTTTCTGGTTATTTTAAAATTGAACAATATTTATATAAGTATTGTTTATTTTTTATAATAAAATGCTTATAACTCTGTTAGTATTTTTACGCACAGGGCTGTTTTTTGCATAACTGGGTCCAATTATAAGTCATAACAAGTTGGTACATGTAACACAACTTTTACAGTATCTTGAAAATTTCAAATTAGAACTTTTGTTAATTAATAATATAGGAGTCGATATTTAGACCTCGTCAATGCCCAAAATCAGATTACATTTTTGTGGACCCCTAGGAAAATGATATCAACCACTTTGGGAATTCCTGGTCTATAGCAATCTAAAAGATTTAAGTTTAATATTTATCAAAGATCATATTTTATTCTTTTTTATTATTGGTCAAACATTTTAGGATGTTGCTGAAAAATGCAAGACCCTTGGTATCACGGCACTCCATATTAAACTAAGAGCAACTGGTGGCAACAAGACCAAAACTCCAGGACCCGGAGCTCAGTCTGCACTCCGTGCTTTGGCTCGTTCCAACATGAAGATCGGCCGTATTGAGGATGTCACTCCAGTGCCATCGGACTCAACCCGTAGGAAGGGTGGTAGACGAGGACGCAGGCTGTAATTTTTTAGTTTAAGCAACTGTGGGCTGAAATATAAAGGTTTACAGTTCTTTTGTGTTTCACTTAAAATGCATACACACCTGGTTGCATATTTCTTTGAGTAATAACATTTTAACTTATTTTATTATTTGTATAAGTCATTACAGGTTTTGATTGTCCTATTATTTAAGTCCTAATGGAGTTAGATTTCCGAACGAAAATAGTATAATATATACATTGATTCTCATAAGCAACTTTGAAAATGGCCACAATAACCTCAGTATTTATACACCTATCATCTATACTAATATTATAAAGAGGTAAACTTTGTGAGTTGTGACATTGTAGGGGGTAATCTCTGGATCTACTGAACCGATTTAGATGAAATTTGGTAAGAAAATAGTTTGACCTATTTATCCTTTAAATCATCCCTTTATTTGGGTAAAAATGGGGATGAAAGTTGTAAAGGGAATCAAGCTAGGGACGAACCCGAGCGAAGCAAGGGTGAGTTGCTAGTATAATTGATGAACAAAAAGATGTGATTGCAAAATGATTGTGATACTAATATAAGTATAAAATGGAGAAGTACAATTATTATATGATGACAACAGCTATTTTTTTATCTACAATTATGATAAGTAGTTTATTAGTTAGAACAGATGAACATACATAATAATGTAATGATCAAAATTATTGCTCTCCTTTTGCTTCAACATAGTTGGGTAAAAAGTAGTATATTCCTAGATATAAGTTGTATTCATATACCTTTTAACTAGGTACCTTTTATTTTACATATTTCACTCAAAGCCAAGAGTACTGTTTCCTCAATTGTCTATGTATAAGATTCCATCAGGAACAAAAAAATCAAAATTATTGAAGTGTATCAACTTCATATTGAATTTAATGCAAAGTTGAAAAAAGATACAATGTAGTTAAAATAAATCACAACAGCGAGAGAAATGTTATGATTTAAAGAAAACCGATACAATGCGCTCGGTAAATCGATTTTTACTAATAATTATATGAGTGTGTACCAAATATTAGCAGATGGAGCTGTTTGTTTTTCCATGACATGCTGTTGACCATGGTAATGGTTAAAACTGTTTGGAAAAGTAATTTCATAATGATTTAAAAAAAACATTTTACTTGCCAAAACAATTGCCAGTTTCATGTTTTTCACTTTTTATTTGTGTAGTGGAATTACTTCCACGACATATAGACCAGAGTGCCAAGCACTTACTTCCAGTGCTCCATACTTTTTTAACAGATATTTTCTACTACTAAGAAGGTTAAATAAAAGAAACAACAATTCGAGAACAATAGATGTTATTAATATATTAATTAATATTTTAGATAAATAAATAGTTATTATTTAATATACATACTATGTTTTCTATGAATATACATTATATTTTACTGTTTACACACAACATTTAATTTGTAAGTACATACATACATACATATATTTTTTATAACTTGAAAAACGTCACAATGAGCGTGACGATTATCCCGTAATATTATATTACATTATTGCACTGTCATAGGGTCAGTTTTAAAATATTCTGAACCTCGGAGTCCGTTCTTGAAATATCTCTGTTGTAGTAACAAATGATTTTTTTTTCCAGACAGTTTCAAAAATATAATTCATATTCCCCATATGGTAAGTATATAATATGTAAATATATTTCATACATTAAAAGAAGATGATTCGTTTTATTATAACTTTCACCAAATTATCAGGACTATTCCTATATACACATTAATGTAACAATAATGACCTGTATCAAAGACAAATCTGAAGGTAATTAAAAATTATGAAAAATTCTTTGAGATCATCATGTTCACTCTTACCTAGCTCCTGGAGCTAAATACCTAATCTATAAATTTTATTATAATTTACATTTCTTCTCAAAAACATCTTTCTAAATTGCAGTTATAAAATGACATTTGCCTATGCCAGTAATAACAGTGTGGCCCTATGAAAATCGTAATTTAATACACACTCCACGAATATGTGATGCACAGATGAATAAAAAAAATCTGATTCATTTCCTTAAATTGTAAACAATTTTTATATTATACAAAGTATTTTTAAATCCTAACAGTTCTATTTCATTTTTACAGTATAAATTGTTAGTTGACCCATTCAAAAGTGACGCTTGGAAATTAATATAAAAAACATAATAATAGAATTTTAGTAAATATATATCTATACTCTTGTTATATTTCAACAACAAAAAAGCAGTCAAATATGATATGGCAAGTACAAGTTAAACAGAAGTCAAAATTATCACTAGACAAAAAGCGACGAAACAAAATAGATACCACAAATCACATCTACATCTGTATGTATATTATTAAAAAAAATAACACTACACAATATGAAACAAGGAAGTTGCAATATATTATCAACCAAATACGTATAATAACATATCGCGTACACAGTCACATATCGTTTATTTCACTTACTTAGGCCATCTGTTACACAGAAGAACATGTTGTATGATTGGAGCATGTTCTCGTTTTATCACTCATTAAAACAATATTTTTTATATAAATTTTATAAATTCGAGATACTGCAACGGCTTTTTTGCTTTTACATACAACACGACAAACGTCCGATAAATTGAGCCATAAATTAAGCAACATCTATTGAGATTTATTAAATGTAACACTATACTACAAAAAGGCGGCGTATAGCTGTAAATTTTCAAAACACCGTAAACATCAAGTATGTAGGTATGTATTTTGAATAATGTATATGCGTCATGTCGGGTCGGAGGCGGGCCTCGCGTGCGGCGTGCGCTACAAGGCCGTCTTTAAGCGGATCTTCTTGAGGTGCGAGGGCGCGGGGTTGGGGAAGGGCCTGCGCTTGGCGGCGACGGGGTCGGGCGCGCCGCCCGCCTCCTCCCACGCGCCCAGCTCCTCGGAGGAGGAGGAGGCGCGGCCCGCGCCCGCCGCGCCCGCGCGCAGCGACCGCGAGTAGCTGCGCTTGCTCAGCTTGGACGATATGGAGGTGCGCGCGTTCTCACCGTCGTCGGCCGCGCGACGACTCACTTTTGCCTTGACGATACCACTCACCTGCGTTTTGCTGGTGTTCGGTTTGCGGATCGCTAGTATGTTCCTTCGTTTGGTGGACAGAGTTTTCGGCTTGGGCTCATTTTCTGCCAAGTACCTAGTTCGGGAAGACGTTTTGACTGGCTCGTTTTTCTTAGCAAACTTCATGTTCATGTTGATAATGTCGTGTCCGGAGCGCTGCGGCAGGAGAGGTGGGATACGTTTCTTCTCATCGGTTTTTGCTCCAACATACGCGTTCTCTTTGCGCTCGTCCGTTACTTTGGCCTTAGAGCGCGCGTACAGCGGCATGCGCGTGGGGGACGACGTCTTGGGCCTCAGCCGTGACATTGTCAACTGAAATGAAATAATCAATTATGTTAACATATTGCGAATATGTTAATTATAATACTAAGAATCTATTCATTGGCTAGTGTTCTGCAATCGTTGTCCATAGCGTAAGTTTTAGTAAATGACAAGCGTGACGTTACTTTTAGGCGAAATAACACATTCCACTCTGATTAATTCCTTACCCCATATACTTAGTATTGGTGTTTGTTTTTTTATATAGAAGATTTGGGGAAGTGATTTAGCACTGAAAATTAAAGAGATTTTTTTTGTTAAGAACACAGTTAAAAATTAATTAGAAAAATAAATGAAAAGGTTAGTAGGAAAATTGGGAAAGGTAAAGAAAAATAATTATAAATAATTGAAAATAATGTACAAAATAAGATTTTTTTGTACATCAATAAGAAAAAAATATATAAACAATAGATATTGAACTTTAAAAATCAATTTAAAAACAGGAATTCTTTAAAATTAATATTGACTTTGTAAAAATTAAACAATTATACCAACTTATTAATAAAACTGACTTACATACGAGTATGTCATGTATTTTATATATGTATAAAAATTTTGGATTCTACATCAAAATTGTGTGTTTATAACATATACCTAACATGTATATAATTGTATAACGTAAGAGGTCCGGATACTTTTATCACAGGACGTAATTTTTTTGTTATGTACAACTTCAACCTGTGCTGTGTTAATGCTGCAAACTGGATGTGTTTGTGTGCGTGCGTATAAAATTATTATAATTGTATTTCGAACCAAGGTATTGATAGCCTCTTATCATTTCGATAGAATAATACGTTGCAAGCGTATTGCAGATAAAAATGAGAACGAAGTATAGGATAGATTAAATGTGTCCAAGGTACTTATTTGAGTGTGCATGTTTAAGTATAGCAAAATGCAAAGTACAAGTGAAAGCGAGTATACGAGTGAATGCGTGCGTACGTGTGTATATGAGTGCATGTGTGCGTGTGTGTGGGTGTGCGTGTACCTGCGGGCGCGCGGCGCGCGTGTGCGCGCGCAGCCAGTCGCGCACGGCGGACAGGGTGCGGTGCTCGGAGCAGGGCACGCGCGAGTTGGGGTGCTGCCCCGTCAGGTCGAGGATGGACGCGCCCAGCGACCGCCCCACCTGCGCGCACACCACGGGGTAAATTATATATCGACACATTTTGTCCAAGTGGCGTGTAATAAAGAATATATAATAATAAATATACATTATAATACCATTGCGGGGATCGAATCCGCGATCTTCGGTTCCTTTAATTTTAAAGATGGTAATTATTGATTCATAATTATACAATTAAAAAAACATACACAAAATCGTTATTGAATATATATCCACTCACTTCTTATCGTTGCAAATCTGTATGTTTAGCATGGCTTAAATCCATTACGTATGACGAGACTGAAGAACTTTTGACCATTGTTTATTAAAAAAATTTGCATTCATAAATCAAACACACACATACGCATACACACACACACACACTCACACATACATCAACATCATCTTATTGTTTTTTAGTTTTTATAAAATAGTTTAAATATTGTACGGAGGCGGGCGTTAATATCTGTAACACAGTTTATACTTTTGCAGTATCATTGTAGCCATTGTTGTTTACTGTATACTTACAAGAATTTTATACTAAATAAATAAATTTCATTTCAACTTAAATTTAGAATACCCAAGTGTGTTTACATAATACAATGTTTACATTTTGCAAAAATAAAAAAATATATATTACTAAAATAATGTCTAATCTAAATACTAATACAAACTGGATGTTAGAAACTCAAAAAGTGCCGATATTTGCAGCAGTGAGTGTTTTTACACTAGGAGAATTTAGAAGAGATATCGTGAAGCAACCATTAAAGCATATTCAAATACATATCTAAATATCAATAAATATATTAAAGATATCTACGAAATTTCTGTATGTTTATTCAAAAACAAACCTTCATCGCATCTATCTCTTCGAAACTCTCCATATTCTTAGCGCGATAGTGTCTTACCTGGAAGGTGACACGTCGTCTGAGATATGCCTTAAACTTAAAATTGTAGCTATTCTATACTAATATAACTTATAAAGAGGTAAAGTTTGCAAGTTAGTAGGGTTGTAATCACTGAATCTACTGAACCGATTTAGATGAAATTTGGTAAAAAGATACTTTGAGACCCTAGGATACTTTTTATCTCGGAAATCATCCCTTCCTTAAGGGGGTGAAAATGGGGATGAAAGTTTGTATTGGGAAAGCAAGCTAACGACGAACCCGAGCGAAGCGAGGGTGAGTCGCTAGTATATTATGTATTATTTTAATGCATGTATATTGTATACCTATGTATATTAATAAGAGGGGGATCAGTCCATAGTTCAGTACCAGTAACACAATTTTAATGACTAATAAAGGAAATGTGTACTTAACCATGGAAAATCTACAAAATATTTGGAAGAGCTCAATAAATAAATATATGGTGTAAACATTATGCATTTGTAGTAAATTTTAAAATATATTAAGTTAAAAAACACTTTGTTGTTGATATTGATTCTGAATATTACAATATAATATATAAGAATATTAAATTTGTCATGGTGTGACTTACATTTATTCAACTTATAGGTATCGCGTAATAACCTACTTGTGATGATGCGCGGTGGGAAAGCTTTGAATTAAGAACTATTTTGTAAGAACTTGAAAATTAGTTGATTTAGTTCAAGTCGAGTCTTATAAACTTCTATAAGCCTTCTGTAAGCTTCCTGGCAAAGTGGTTATTACGTAGGGCTGTCTTGATCTAGGGGCTGGCATGTGTCGCTGTAGATCCCGAGGTTATGGTTTCTAGTCCCGGGTCGAACCAAGTTTAACTATTGAGTTTTTCTGTCACGAAATTTTCAGTAACAGGTCAAAGTTGGGAAGTCGGCGATGTGTCGCGCCCGTGTCTCGGTGAGCACGTGTCGCGTCGGTCCTGCGCCAGTTGTCTTATCGATAGTGTGAAATTGTCGTCAAGGGTGAGAATGTATGAGATTGCACGTTCTGTATGCGCGCACATTTGCGCACTATAATATCTCTTGCGCACACGGCTAGTCTCAGTGCGATTGGCCGCCATGGTCTATATCAGTCAGGCGGACAACGTGGCAGGGGTCGCCCCTGCTCCCTTAGCAAGGGGTAATTACCTGGAAGGGGTTTACCTCTTCGAATATGTGCGGCGTGTACTTGGGCGGCGGCGCGTCGTGCGGCGCGGGGGGCGCGGCGGGGGGCGCGGCGGGGGGCGCGGCGGGGGGCGCGGCGGGCGCGGGGGGGTCGCGCGCGGCGGGCGGCAGCACGTTGACGAGGCGGCCCGTGTTGTAGTTGCACTCCAGCGTGTAGGAGCGCACCAGCCCCGTGGCCTTCAGCACCGCCACGCGCCCGGAGCCCTCGCGCGACATGCCGTCGCGCCGGTCCCTGCGACCCGAGCGACTAACTTAGGCGCCGTTTAATTACTTAAGGATCCCCAGGGGAAGGGGGGGTTAAGAAAATATAAACATGCCCTTATCTGGGCCGGGAGGGGCAGAGACAAAGTCCATTCTTACATGATATTTTAGAAGTCGTAACTTATTTTTAAAAATCGATTTCTATTCCGGATGCTGAATGATTTCCTTCATTCCAAAGTTTTCATTCAGAAAAACGAAATTGAATGAAAATATAAGAGGCGCGAGACCCGGAATTTGAACCCTACCAATTACCATATCAACTATGAATATGAAATAAAAGAAACAAAGTATACAGAACACACTTGAGATACATGTTCCTCTCGGTGAAATTACACGAGGAGAAGTGAAAGTGTAGATTGTTGAGCGACATGATGCGCGGCAGCAGCATGCACTCCACGCAGCTCTCCAGGTCCTCGAAGTGGTTGCCGTACATGAAGATGCCTGAGGGAAGAAACGGGAACGAATATAGCAGCTATAATTTAGATATTTAGTTTTTAACGTGTCTCGGTTAGGCAGACTGTCTCAGATTGTTAAAAAAAAACAGACTTTATTCTAGTAACACAATGGAAACAAATGCACAAAGCCCTAAAGCCTGTATTTGGCATTGGATCATAGTTCACCATGCTAACTCAATGCGGCTTAGTAGACACAAGTGTTCTGACAAGAGAACTGGTTAGGTTCTCCATTATGCCTGTTTCTTCACCATACTTACCAATTAGAAATGAGATTAAGTACAAACTGAACATGAGGCGTTAGAGGAACTTGAACGAATCTCTAAATTACTATTAATTTTTTTTAAACTTAATATTTAAACTATTTTATGATTTTGTATGCCAATGGCTCTTAATTCAGATAAGTTATATTCAAACTTTGCGGCAAAAACGTGATGCGAAATTACGTTTCACAAGAGTTCTTTTCTTGTTGCCGAAAGGTGATTTAAGAATTGAGGGTAAAATGGCAAGGAGTGGAAACCGCCAGGTAAAAATTTAAGGTTAAAGCTATAATAACACACATTAATTTTAGCGATATAGCAGTAGGGCTAAATACCTTTCTTAGAGGCGTGTCCGTGTAAGTCTATGTACAAGTAGAGTCCGGAGTCGTCCTCCCTCGCGGTGGGCGCGGTTGCGGCCTTTTTCTTCACCTTGCTCGGCGCTGACTTGGGATTTTCTTCTTTGACTACTGGCGGTTGTATGACAGGCTGAAAGAAAGAGTTTTTTTAATTTTATTTACTTATCGTTTTTAGATGGAAGTTGATGTTGTGTTGCCAGATAAAATTTATTTGGCAAGTGTGTCAAAGCAGTATATATATAATTATCATTTGAATTTACATTATAAAAAAAAAAATAAACGATAGTATTTTTTCTTTGTCAAGCATGGTCCCTTAGACTTAACCATTTCCCTGTTCCATGAGTCATATATGAACATTTCGATTGTTTAGCTAGTGTCTATTTTGCGGACAGTTAAGTTGTTAAGTATGGTTTAAGGCTAACTGACCATACTTTAGTCTTAGTTTGTAGCAACCCATTTTCTCCATATTTTGTTATATAATATCCTTAATAAGATCCGACACGTAGATGGCTAAAATGCCGCTAAAAATATGAATGTTACAGGTGTGCGAGTGTGCAAGTGTGTGTGTGTGTGTGCGTGTGTGTGTGTGTGTGTGTGTGTGTGTGTGTGCGTGCGTACCGGCGGCGCGGGCGGCGAGCGCGGCGCGTCGCCGCTGTCGGCCGACACGCCCGCCTGCGCGCCGGCGCCCGCCTGCATTCATTACGATTATTATTTGTAATTATAATTACGACTATGGAAAATTATTTTTATTAGAAAATTTCAAGTGTGGATTTCTTTAAAATATTTATTATACGGACGGTTTAGTGACTTCTATTGCTTATTCTACTTGTATTGTTGAATATAAATGTATATAATATATGAGTAGGGTCGACATCGACTTTTATTTTCACTAAACCGGTATAAATATATTTTGTATGGTCAACAAAAACTCACAAACCATGTGGTATTCAAATCGAAACCTCTAAAAATGCACCAGTCTATATGTATGTAAAGAAAACCACTTCATATGCGAGTGCTTTTTTTAAGTTTATTTTCATTACATAAATACTTTTTTAATTGATTCCAAATTTACTTTATTTTTTATTAGTTTCTAATTTTGACATTTAATAAAATAATTGATATAGTATTGATGTAATTATAAATGTTCCTCGAGAAGAGTTTATCGTTATTTAGATTGAAATAGAGGCCTTAAATGTCGTTTCTTTTATTATTACAGGTGAGATAATATTTTATTATAAGTGTAATTTTTAGAATGTTTTTTGTATTTTAATTTGTAATAGTGAAATAAATCTTTTATTATTACAGAAACGCAATTAAGTCTTTATTTTTCAAATAAGATAAATAACATTATTATATGTATATACAAATCCCACTACAAATTAAACTATTTATTATTATTTTTTATACAATATATTTATTAAATTTTATATAACCTAAATACATGTGGCTGTGTGACTCGTCGCTGGGTTCCTTTCCCATACAAACTTTCACTCTCATACACTCATAGATATATAAAATATGGTTTAAACATTTAAAATAGATTAGTCATTATAGCGTTATAATAAGTATTTAAAAACTAGTAAACTTACATTACTGTCATTATCTTCACACATAACGTATCTTTTGAAACAATTCGTGCAGAAGTAAATATTCTCTGCACTTTCAGCGAGCTCTGTCTCGTGAAGCTGTAACAAATCATTTAGTTATTTTCCTTATTATTTATAAAGAAACATAACATTCAGAAACTATCTACGTTGATTACTTTTCGTTCCTGATCGTCTATCTGTTGTCTTTGTTGTTCTCTGTACTCTTCTATGCTGTGACACGTACTCGAGTCCGGGAGCTATTAATATATAAGAGATATTAATATTATATAGGAAATTAAAAAAAAAATGAAGAATATACATATATTTCTTTTAAAAGAAGCAAATAAATTCGTGTATAAAAATAGCAGATTTCTGAATTACAAAATTAAAGTGCTCAGTATCATCTCTGTTACAGCTACAGGGTATTACTGCGACTATGCCTAGTGTATTATAGTCGCTGCATATTTACTGTCAAAGCCAGAGTAACAATTTTTACTTAATAATGGTGAGAACAAATAATATATATAAATTCTAGACTAATTGTATATTCTATCTAGTCGACATTGTACAATATTAGCGACTCATATACATTTTTTTAAGCAGAACCCTAATTCTTTTTTTTTTTAAATAAAAGTAGCTTAAGTTACTCCTTAAAACATCAGCTATCTGCCAGTGAAAGTCTCGTCAAAATCAGTCTAGCCGTTTCGGAGATTAGCCGGAACAAACAGATAGACAGACAGACAAAAAAATTAAATATTGTGATTTTCTTATAAATAACGTATATAATTAGATAATATACATATAGTAAAAAGCTATTATTTTGACATTACAAACAGACACTTCAATTTTATTTACCTGTATAGATCAATTGGACATTATTAAGTATTTATTTGGATCAGGGGAGAGTGTGTGTGTATACTCACGCGCGCGGCGCAGTAGCCGGGCAGGCGGCGCGCGAGGCCGGGCGCGCTGCGCTCCAGCGCCGCCGCCGCGCGCGCGCACTCGCCGCACCACCCCGTGCGCACGCGCGCCGCCTCGCTATGATACATACGTCATATCATAATATTTGATATTTTAAATAAAACTATCTTCATCTAGTACTGTTCTTTGTAGCATTTGAAATGTCGGGACCCAAAAATCAAAATAAATCCGCAAAAAAAAACCAAAATATATTTATAAAAAAATTAAACAAGCTATCACTGATAAAAGTTTAGGATATTCTTTTAGAATAACTCAAATAATTTACAATTCATACATTTTAAATAGACCAATTTTTAATCAATAAAACTTACTCAGCAACCGAAGTAGACTCCTTTAGCAAACTAATACTGTTTTTCAGCGTATCTCTTAAAGGTTTCAATGGATTAGTTCCATGTATGTTCAGATCCTCGCTGGAAGCTAAATGTACGTTGGAGCCTAGACAGGCCTTCAGGGCGGTCTCGTTGAGGAGGGAGCTATCCTCTATATTGGTGGACAGGTTTGACGATAAATCGCTAGTTTGTGATGGCATCTCTTGTAACTTCATATCGTATACCTGAGTAAGAAATAACAATGTTTCATGAATTTACTTTATTAATAATTATTGCCCATATTACGTTCTTAGAAATATTAAAAAAAATATACCTATTTGGCACAATAATTGTGGTTACGGTAAATATTTAGCTATCTTTATCGACTGAAATTAAAAAAAAACAAATAAAAGCTGTTTAAAATAATTTAAACAAATGAAATAAATTAAAATAAACAAAACTACATGATACAAAATTAAAACTACGTAATTAGTTAGATATAATTATTATTATATTTGGTAAGATATTTTAGAAAGCCACTGGTAGCCCGGTGGTAACGTGCTCGCTTGGGAAACCGAGTGAAGAGAGTTCAAACCGGGTCTTGCACCTCTAATATTTTCATGTGCGAATCTTTTCCAACATGGTTACCACTTGTCTTACGGTGAAGGAAAACATCGTGAGGAAACCTACATGTCTGAGAGAACCTAGCAAGTTTTCAAAAGACATATGAATTCCGCCAACCCGCACTTGGCCAGCGTGGTGGACTATGGCCTGATTGTCGGGACCTCGTATTGAAGTGAGGCCCATGCCCAGTAGTGGGACGTTAAAAAGGATTCATACACAAGATATTTTTGAAAAATATACATACATATCCCACATAGGTATATGAAGATATAGTGATTAGTTGAATTTTAATAATATGAGATATGAAAATTTATCGCAAAAGCTAATACAAATACTTATAATATATATTTGCAAACACATCAGCGATCGTAACGCTTTGATAAACAATGAATGATGCGAAAGTGCGTCACTGGAATATACGAGTTTTTGTTACACAGTAGTATTATTGATGTTCTTTCATTATTCAAATATAGTCAAAATCTATCCAAACTACATATATAATATTATAAATTCTAAACTAACTCTGTTTATCTGTAAGGTTTTCACGCCTAAACCATTGAATCAAAATTGATGAAATTTTAAAATAGAGATAGATAAGAATTTGGAGAAAGACGTAAGCTGCTTTTCGTTGCAAAAATAAAACTTGAAGGGGGTGAAATATGAGTTGAAATTTTGTATGGGGAACTAACTACCTAAATTTCACTCACGATAACTTTTTCCTATATAAAACGTATACCTACCCGTACGGTATACATCCGAGCGCTGCGAGCGCAAGTCGATAGTAATTATATACATACTAGCGGACCCGACAGACGTTGTCCTGTCTACACGTCTTTAATTTGAAAATTTCAAACTTTTTTTAATAATTTTTTTGATGAAAATTATTATTCAAATTGTGAATCTAAACCATTCCCAGATCCCTTTGAACACACACACAAAAAATTTCATCAAAATCGGTCCAGTCGTTTGAGAGAAGTTCAGTGACATACACACTCACAGAAGAATTATATATATAAAGATACCTACTTGTATATAATATTTCATTCGTCTTAGATACGAGAAGTCCTTCACTAAATAAATGCATGATGCATTGAAAATGGTTCTGCACATTATAAACACAATCATGTACGATCTACTCAGTTTATTGAAATTGTAGGTCACGTACGAGTCACATAATGCCTCCATAGGAAGGTGATGGATAATTGTTACTTTAACTAAATTATTATTATCTATACCTATTGCGGTAAAGTATATATATTTTTTTAATTTATGTAAGACCACCCATTGTATGAATTGAAACCCTATTTAAAAAATGTGAATATCGGTTTACAATTTTATATTTATTTGGGACCAAAGGGACTGAATATCATCGAGAGCTATTATATAATAATTATAATTAATGGGAGTATATTATAACGTTTCATATAATAGCATCTACAGGAATAATATAGGTATTACTTTACCTGTTCAGCCAAATTGGCTGCATCTCCACTCAATGTTTGCAATTGTGTCTTTTCTCTGGAACTTTCTACTGAGACTTGTTTGAAGACTGCAGAGGACTTGTTTGTTTTGGCCTTATCCCGTTTGTAGGACTCGCCTTTGTACGAGGGGGAACGAAGCCCTTTCTTTTTTTTGGTTTCAACTATCTGAAAATATCATTTATGATTATATGAAAGGTTCATACTTCATTTTATTTATTAAATTACTATTATTTTTTTCAAATTATTAATTTAAAATAAAATATTTAAATAACATTAACAAGCAAAAATGTGCTCAATGAAATATGTGTGGGTAAAATTTGCAAATAATAGTAGTACCTAAAAAAATAAAAAACTACAAACCCACCTCAGAACTCTCACTAATATTCGGGATACTTCGTGAAGTGAGGCTCTTGCCCTCTTCGCAGATATCTTCTTCTTTTTCATATCCAAAATGGTAATATCTAAAAATAAACGATCAAAATATATTCTATAATTTAAGAATTAATATATAAGAATAGGTAATATGCGTGATTTTTTTTATTTTTTTATACAATAGCTTATCATCGTTATATTATTGTAAAAAAAATATCCAACTCCACAAAAGTAAAATTTAATATATTTTTTTTAAATATACTCTTAGAGTCTTATGGCTCTCTTAGGATACACTCTGACGTCATATTCGGTTTGACCAATGGCGTTCGTTTCAACCACTTTGAATTACCCACCTATATTTGCACTTTTTAAATAATAATTATTTTCTTCATCGAAAATGAATTACATTAAAAATATTGACATAGGCTTAATTCAAAAGCAATAAAGCTTATAAAAAAATCATCTTTATTTAAATCACACGCATATTCCATATTGTCGCAGTTGGCCAGTGTAGCGGACTATGGCCTAATCCTCCATGCATATAAGGGACACCCGTGTCCAGCAATTGGACTTTAAAAAGGGCTGAATGTGATATACAAAATACTTCTGTTTAAGGCCTCGCAAACTCTACATGCGATAATCCACTTAGTTTTTAATAAAATTGAATATGACGCACACTTTACGCGACGTTGCGTCGCAACAAGACATCTTACTACATATATGGATTTACTAAACTAAACAACAAATAATTTAAGTCAGGCTAAGCTAATAAGCTTAAAACAAATTCCCCAATGTAATCTGAGTCCACGAACGAATGTTGGCTAAAGATAAATGAAAAAAAAAAACAAATTAAAAAATAAAACTTCGATATTCAGTTAATCTACTACAAAATCTAATTTAATTTAAAATGTAAAATTGACGATTCAAAAGAGCTGTATTTGAATAAAGTATATTTTATTTGATTTGATAATCAGGATGTTCATTAATTTAGTCGACTCGACGATTCTGCCTAAGTGTACGAAGTATCTGTTTTTATGCCTTACGGGTACGAGTTCTTTTTTTCTTTTAACGTTGGCAAATGCATTTACACATACCACCTATAGACATACAGGTGGTTATGAGAGACTCGCCGGCTAGAAAAGCCAGTACTACCCACTAAAATCCAATGTAACCCGCCGGGCGAATGAGGTGTCGCAGGAACGTTTACGCGCTCAACCACAACGCCCGACGGCAGGTCTGCCGAACCAGACCGCAACAATTACGGGGTTGCTCCAACAGTCCACTCTGCTATCAGAGAAGTACCTGAAGCAAAGGAGTTCGAACCCTGTCCGGAGCAAATATCTAAGTTCTTCAAATATCTAAAACTCACCTAATAAGAGCTCTCGAAGCATATACAGTTGGATGATACAGTAGAGACGGGTTCAAATACACTCTATTCAGATTAACACCCCTTGTGTCTGTCCTGTAGTGTCCGCGAGCGACCCCGTCCGGGTTGAGGAAGGGTATCATCTTAAACACGTACAACTTCCGCAACTGTATGGCGATTGGATCGTTCCTCGTGAGCAGGAGATTGAGAAAGCCGTTGAATACGAAACTGGACGGTGTCTCTCCCGGGTGCACTCGCGCTGATATGAATATTACCTGGGGATTTGTCTCTATTGTTATATATTTCATATCCTTTGAAAATATAGTGTTATTAATAAATATAAATATGTTGGGACATTAACACAACACCATCTAGTTCCATGGTAAGCTACGAGGCCTGTGTTATGGATACCAGATAGTTGATACACTACACATATATAAGTTTAAATACATACATATTATAAATATAAACACCCATGACTAAGTACAAACATTCGTGCTCATCACACAAATGAATGCCCCCAGCGGGACTCGAACCCGCGACCGCTGGCACTGCAAGTAGGGTCACTACAGACTGAGCCAAGCGTGTCGTCAATATATAATATTATTGATGAATTCATTTTTATAACATTGAAAGATATTATAAGACAATCAAATCGGTTTAAACAGTCATCTATAATCTTGTTTTATGTAAAAATAGTTACAAATAAGTAACTTAATATTTTGGTTTTAATACTATAAATAAATAATAATCAAATAATAAAATCGTGATAATAATTAGAAAAGAACTACCTTTTTATTTTGGAACTTAAACGGTCTCTCTTGATTTTCTGGAAACAGGTTTTTTAGTCTATCTTCTCTTTCAGTTGTGATACCATGATGTGATGTGATTGTTAATAAATCCACACGCCTCCCTACAATTGAATTTAAAATTTAAATATATACATTTTATCTTAAAATTTAATTTCAATACACATTCAATGCCAAAATACTTAAAATAAATTTTAATATGTATATTACTACAATGTGTAGTATTAAAAAAGGTAAGTTGTTTCTATACCAACCAACCAAGCCTAAGACTAACTCACCTTCTAATGAATAAATCAAACACTCCCTACAATAATAGATTTCATCAGGTGATTGTGGAGAAGGAAGAGGCAACATTTTCAAGTCAATAGAGTTAAGAGCTATTTGTAGCTCTGCAAATGAATATGGATATGTGAAAGCAAAGAATGTTGTTGCTTTTGTATTTTCTGAGGTCCTATATCTAAAACTCAGAGTAAATGTGTTGTCATCCGTCTGTAAAATAATTTGTATAATTGACTAATGATATCGTGAATAAATTTGACCTATTGCAAAAAGTAACATTACATGGAAAACTGTATTTTAAATGTACTTACAGAATGTACAGGACGATCTCTTATTCTCTCCCAGTGAGGTTTACCTGGCAATGTCCTAGTAACAGGTGCCATACCTTGATTATACATTTTACCTTGTTTATTTAAGTTAATTAAGTTAAGTCGCACCTAAAATAATAAATTTGCAAATTTAAAATATGTACTAAATTAATACTGACAAAATTAATATTATAGAGCATTTAAATGCCATTTGATATTAATGTAATACCTGCATATTAGGTTCACTAGCTTGTACACCAAAATAAAACCAGGTACGGTTTCCATTTTCAAACTCGGTACCAGCACAGTCAGGCCTTGTCCACAAATTGAACTCATAGTCAGGAGTTTCTGCTATATTAGTCTTAGGATTTACAGCTGGCGCTAAAAATATGTACCATTTAATCAATTTCATATTTTGTTAACCATAAATTGATCAATAATGTCATGTACACAATATTATAATTATTGGTCTGAATGTTATGTGAAGATAAAATACAATATAAAATTATATTTTCAAAACTTACCAATAAACTCAGTAGGTACTCGTTCAACATGTCCTAGGTTTCCCGAATCAAAATTGTGTATAAAATAAAAACCACCGCACTCAATTATATTATTGCGATCCATAATCGTATCGTTTGGCTACATTCTAAGAAAAATCATAAAAATATGCCAATATAATTATCAAAACACTAATTTTTGCCACTCAATAATATTAACTTCACTGTTTTCCAAACAAAATTATGTAATTTTGTTGACATCGATTGACGGATAACAGCTGATTTGTTTTATTGGTGATCTTTTAATATTATAAAACTAATCAAATGTATTAAATTTAAAATAATTTTTACTTAATAAATACGCACAATAATTTAAATTCGGTCATTGAAGATGTTGGTTGTAAATAAGTGCATTTAATTTTTATTTGGGATATCACTTTTTGCCATTGTGAAATTTTATTCAAGATGGCGGAATTGACATTCTTGGCCACACAAAGGAATATTTATTACGACAATAACTGCCAGTAACAAAAAAGTAAATGTCTTCACACACTATAATTTATCTAGTCTGAGACGAACTCGTGCATTTGAGTTTAGCGGTGATAAGGTTTTTGCAACTTTTGACACTAGTTCATAATATTATGAGTAACTAAGTAAATTTTAACGGTAACAGTTTTTACATTACTTTATCGTCTGTGTAAAAGTGTGTCTCTGATGAAAAAATGTCTGTCGAAAGGCGTTAAATCAGGGTGGCGCTACTTTAGCAAGTGAGTACATTAAAAAAAAGGCGTTACGTGTAGGATTACATTACTTCACACCTTTTTATTTGCTAACTCATTTTGAACTAGCATTGCCCGCGGCTCCGCCCGCGTTCTGATGACCAAAAACTAAATTCTTAGATTTACATATTAGTATACTCTTACATTGCAGTTTTGGTATTTTTTCTCAGAAATGAGATATTTTTCCACGGTAAAGTATCCTTTAAGTTGACCCCGATAAGAAGCTATCATCATATCAAATTTCATCGAAATCCCTTAAGTGGTTTTCCGTGTTGCGGTTACAGACAGACAGACAGAAAAATTCTAAAAACTATAGATTCGGACTCTGTATCGATAACAATGTTTATTTCAATTAGATTTTCCAAAAAATATTTAATGTAAAGATTTGACTTAGTTACAATTTTATTATATGTATAGATTAAATAAATAGATGAGGTTTTACATACTCCAGTTTCATTAAGTGCTCTAGTCACCCAAAAATATAACATTTTTCATTTCCACACATTTCACTCCGTCTACAACGGTCTGCTAAATTCATATCATACTCCTTACTTACGCTCACGCTGTTCTGCTGGGTTTTTAACTGTTATTTACAGCTTACAGGTGGTCACTGTATCATCTTGTCTCCCATATAAGATGGTTCTCCTTACCTCAACCCTCCATAATACCTCAGATCATTTATTACTATACTAGTACATAATACCAATCGCCTCTGTCGCGTATCTTTTAACTCTGTAGAAAAATGGCATAACTGGTATAACAATAACATGTCACGAGATGGCACTAGTATTGTAAGTTTTAAACCTCGAAATCATTTACTATTAATAATGTATTTTTGTAACACCAGAATTTTAGTTGATCACTTGTCGATTTTCAAATATTGGTTTAAATTAATATTTCAAATATTCCAGTCCTCGTCATTACCAATGGGGAAATTATTTTTATTTTGTTATAAATCTAAGCATTTTTAATAACCAATCAAATAAAACAAAGAATATTGTTTTAATATTTTAACTTCATTTCGTTTTAGATACATTTCACTTTCTCACTAAACAATATGCATAAAATAAATAGAACATATAATCCTAGTACTAGTTTAAAAACTTGTAAATTATCAACAGCTGATACACATTTACACATATATCACTGATTGTGAGTGTTAGATGTAATGCCGTAACACTTGCTCCACTGCTCCTTGTATGTGTTAATACTTGTTAGGAATATCTCTCATGAGTTTCGTGCTTATTCGATTTGGCTGCAACAAAAAATAAAAAAAGTATAAATGTTCCATTTTTAAATAGTATTATTGATCATTGGGCTATTATTATAATTGCGAAAAGTTTTTATGTCACACTGAAACAGGTGAACGGTTTTGGATGAGAAGTACACAATTATGACACTTCCCTAGGTGCATCCTTATGCACCTGAGCGAAGTGAGGGTATACTAGTTTTTATAAATAGTCCTTAATCCTTGCTAGATCTAAGAGATTAAAATACATCAATCAATGCATGCATGCTTTATGCGCGGTTGACATAAAACTTCTTTGGCAAATATCGCAATTAAATTATAACAAATCAATAATTGTAACGCATATTATGGCATATTGGAATCATATATTTATAGAATATCATATATGGAAAGAATATTATTTATATCCTTTCCGTATTTATTTTAGATTATATATTTGTCAGACAATAACAACGGTTACCATGGCAACATGGCAGTGTATTCTATATATTTATATGTTTATCTTTTTCTCGTGTCGCATTTTCGTTCATCGAGTTTCGAATCATAACGATTCTAAAGAAGTTTTACTTCTAAAACACACTTACATAATGCGAATAGTGTTGGTGAAGCCGGAGCCCTGCCTCCAGCCGGTGACGACGACCACGTTGTCGCCGGTCTTGAGGAAGCCGCGACCGCGACCGAACTTCAGGCCGTATTGGACCCGGTTGTCGACATCCTTCAGCCAGTCGCTGGCGGGGCTTTCTGTTAACGAATATTTATATAAAAAATATTTATCTATACTTTTTAAATAAAACTATCTTTTCGGATTATTTCGCTGATTTATTTTGATTTTTGGTTTCCGACGTTTCGAATGCTTTACAGCAAACATAGTCACGGGAGAGACTGAGGTGTTAGATGTCTCGAAGGTATAGTTGTTACAGACAGCCTACCCACAAATAAGAAAATGAAAAATTGCACCAAGTACCTTACAATATTTTATAACTTTAAACATTTTTATAATTTTAATTAGTTTTATAATTGAATATGGAAATTTATTAATTAATATTTATACTAATATAATAGAGAGGCAGATTTTGTTTGTTTGAACACGCTAATCTCATGAACTACTAATCTGATTTGAAAAAAACTTTTTGCATTCGATAGTCCGTTTATTGAGGGAGGCTTTAGGCTATATATCATATTGTATATAGTCTTATCTATTCCATACTATCCGTTAAGACATAACTATAGACGAACCCGAGCGAAGCGAGGGTGAGTCGCTAGTTATTTATAGTAGTGACTAGCATTGCCCGCGGCTCCGCCCGCGTTGAGATGACCAAAAACCAAATTTTTAGGTTTTACATATTAGTATACTCTTACAATACAGTTTCTGTAATTTTTTTCAGAAAAGAGATATTTTCCCGCGGTAAAAAGTATCCTATATGTTGACCCGGTTAACCAGCTATCATCATACCAAATTTACATCAAATTGGGCATGTTTAATTACTGAGTTTTTCTGTTAAGAAAAAATAGGGAAGTTGTTGAACGGAGTTGGCGATTATGCAACCCCGTGCCTCAGAGCATGTAAAGTCCTGCGCTGTAACTATCACCGGTTGTGACGAATAAAGAGTTCAATTGTGTCTGTACGTATACTTGTGCAATATAATATCTCGTGCGCATCTGGCTAGTCTCAGTGAGATTGGCCGTCGTGGCCGGGATCGGTTAGGGCTTAGGACGGCATTATTATCATTACATATAGTCTGAGCTTGTAGATCGACTAACCTGAATAAACAATAGGCAGGAGTCCCCTGTACAGATGCGCCTGGCGAGCCGTCTGGGGCATCCTGGTGACGGCGATGATGGGGCAACGCGGGCGGAACTGGCTGAGCAGGTGGGCGGAGCGGCCGCTAGTGGTGATCACCACGATGGCGGACGCCATGCACTTGGAGGACGCCTCCACCGCCGCTATGGCTACTGATTGGGCTGGTTCTAGTGTTTTTACCTGTGGAATTAGGATATTACAAGATTTCATTGTGACTGATGTCATATTGATAAATTTTATATAATAGGTTTGGAGTTGAATTAAAATAATATAGTTGTTTTAACCATTATTCCATAATTTCGCGCACATTCTTTGCAAATTAGATAAATATAACTTCCTGGTATTCACTAATTTTGTAATATTGAAACTGAAGAGATTAGGAACATTATATACTCTACAATTTTATGCCACCACCTTTTCAACTACAGGCTGCTTATCTAAACTTTAGGTTGCTAATAAGTATTTCTTGACAGAACTTAATTCCTTATATGCTATGTAGATAAATTTCACGAACAGGTCAATAAAGAGTTGCTTATATTGGACAGCAGCCTCAGCCTAAATATATTGGCAATATTGGGACCTTTGACCATCTTTCCTGAGAGCATGACGCAGTCTACACCATCGATTATGGCGTTGGTGATATCACACGTCATGGCGTTATTAGCACAGAGTATTTAAAGGTGGTGTAGAAGTGCACATACCTGTGCGCTGAGGTCGATAAAGAGCTGCTTGTGCCAGATGGCAGCCTCAGCCTCCTTGCAAATGTTGGCCATGGTGAGGACGCACTCTAGCGGGTAGTCCCCTTTGGCGGTCTCGCCGGAGAGCATCACGCAGTCGGCGCCGTCCAGTATGGCGTTGGCAACGTCGGAGGTCTCCGCACGCGTGGGCCGCGGCTTCTTCACCATGGACTCCAGCATTTGGGTGGCGCAGATTACTGGTTTGCCGACCTGGTTCATGTGGTCGATGGTGTTATGTTATTTAATTGGTTGTTGTAGCTTTGGTAAGATTAAAAGTAAATTAAGACGTATTGAGATAGTTACTTTTACTGTAAGGACTATTTTTGACTATTTTATGTTTCATGATTCTGTGCAGCGGGAGGCCACATTTCGAAATTATGGATTTGATAAAATACACTTGCGAACAAACCCGTAATTATATCAGTTAATACATACATATATGCCTAATACATACTTTTTATTTATTAACTGAGTCAACTACTACTTATACCATTTACCTTATTACAGCGCGCGATCATGGTTTTTTGTGCGAGGAACACCTTCTCTGGTGGGATTTCAATACCCAAGTCACCACGCGCCACCATGATGCCGTCAGATGCCTGGAAAATAAAATAAAAAATATACACTTTTATCACTTAATCTTTATTGAACATCCCAAGTTTAACACCCTGGAAGATAATACTAGCTAGAAAGTAAAAAGCTAAACAAGCAAGTCTTTGAAAACACGAAAATTTTAACCCTGTCACTTGACAGAAATATTTTTAAAGCAGAATAATCATACAAATTAAATTGACACTCATAAAATTGTAGATCAATTGTAATGAACAAAAACAATATAAAAAATGTTTGATTCAAAAATCTGAGCGACAAATTGAATGCAGAGTTCAACTTCAATGTACCGCATGACCTGTTTATTTAGCAAATGGATTATATCCGTTCTTAAATAGCCTGAATAGCCTGCTCATGTCAGAATATGTTAAAACTAGATGCAACTAGATTAAAGTAGAAATGTCTCACCCGCATGTGCAATCATTATATACAATTGTATGTCTTACATAAAACGAGGCAGAATTGAAATAAAAAAAAAATATAGAAGTAAAATCTCTTTTAACTGAAGTGGTTGACAAAAAACAGTTTTATTTAACCGTAATTAGCTGATTTTATAAAAATATATGGGATTTTTTTGTGGTTTCTATCACACAAATTATGTTACATATTTTATTATACTTATATATATTTAAAATAATATAGTTATTTAATGTACGCGTCAATTTATAATTCCATAAGTTGGGACTTGGGACATAATATTACTTTTTTGTCGCTTTCGACCTTGACATGTTTGCAAAGGTTAAATGGAGGACAGCGTATTCAGACTTATTGATCTGGTACAGTTTCACTTACATGAAACCATAATTATCATTCCCATACCTTTTTACTAGCAAAAATGTTATATTTCATTTAATACTAGAATTCCCCACGGCTCTGTCTGTGCGGTATGAAACCAAAAAGTGACCAATGTGTGCATAGATATAAGCTATCTTAATAGGGCATATTGCGTTATTTTTTTATTTTTTTTAATCCATAGCTAACATTGTTATATAATTTAAAAAAAAACAACCAGCCTTACTCTTTTGGTCCGAGTACTATCCATAGTCCATACTAACCGCAATGATCTCGTCCAGGTTGACCATGCCCTGGTGGTTCTCAATCTTGGAGATAATCTTGATGTTCTTTCCCTTCTCGCCGAGGATGGCGCGGATCTCTTGGAGCGCCGCGCCGTTGCGGATGAAGGACGCGAAGATCATGTCCACCTGCGAGATATAAGGGTTTATTATTATTTATCTATTAATATGTTATATTTAATTTATTAAAATCTAATTTAGTTTAGTTATTAAATCTATATAAAAAAACTAACGACTCGTTCGTTAGCGTTCGTCTCTAGGCAAAAACAAATCTATCCCACGGGAGCCGGACATTTTTCGAAGATGATATATAGCCTATAGCCTTTCTCAATAAACCAGATAACTAACGCAAAAAGAATTTTTCAAATCGGATTAATAGTTCCTGAGTATAGCGCGTTCAACCAAACAAACTCTGCCTCTTTAATAATATTAGTATTGATTAAAATTCTATTCGTTGGTAAGTGCACATGTTTTTAAAATGTACGTAATAATTGAAATTATTACAACAAATGTTTTCAGGCAAAGAAAAAGAAAATTTGCCCGGACAATTGGAAAATACTTGTTAATTATTATTTTATTGGCTGCTGCGTAACATTTATTAGCAATTAAAGAATAGTATCGACTATCGAATATATGTACAGATGGGATTCTTATGAATCTGTTTATAGATCGGTTGATTTTACGAGTGCGGAGAGTCTATCCATCATCGGAATCACTAACAGTAATTGACAAATGGAAGTGCACTTTGCGTTTGGTAAGTGTCTTTAAGATTACAACAAACACTTTAAAACACAAGTTTTACGTAAACTACATCGAAGTAAATTCCGAGAATCGTATCCACGACCTTAGTTAATTTTTCTGCAAATCCCATTAGTCATTTTTTACTTGTCATTTATAAATATACTCTCGACTCACCCTCGCTATGCTCGGGTTTGTCCCTACTTACGTTTTAACGTTAAGTAACGATTTCTCAGAGATTATTTTCCCGCTGTAAAAAGTATCCTATAAGTTGACCCGGATCCAGCTATCACCATACCAAATATCATTAAAATCCCTCCAGTGGTTTTTCCGTGATGCGGTAACAGACAGAGAGACAAAAATTCTAAAAACTATAGATTCGACCTCTGTATCGATAATAATGTCTACTTCAATAAGATTTTCCAAAAAATATTTAATGTACAGATTCGACTTCGTTACAATTTTATTATATGTATAGATGAACGTTAAGAATAATATGTTTGATAAATTCAAAGTCAAGTTTATATGCAAGGTCAGTTAAATACATTTCCTAGCAAGTGGAGAACTCTGATAACACCCGTGACTAGTTCACTTGATAACGTTATAATGAATTCCGATGGCTATAAACACAGTAAAATGTAAATATAACCCGGTAATAATATTATCTAGATACGGTATTTTAAACGGTTATTTTTTTTACAAATGTTAGGTGTTTCACCTTTTATCGGAAATATAACAGAAGTGGTAACGCGCTCGCTTAGGAAACCGAGGGAAGCGGGTTCTAGTCCCGGAGCTCCCACCTCTTATATTTTCATGTGTAAATCATTTTCAACACGATTACCATTTGTTTTATAGTGAATGAAAAAATCGTGAAGAAATGTGCATGTCTGACAGAACCTACCAAGTTTTCAAAAGACATGTCCGCCAACCCGCACTCGGTCAGCGTGGTGGACTATGGCCTGGTACCCCCTCGTATTGAAGGGAGGCCCGACAGGTGAAAATGGCTTAATACATACATATAAGAGACGTGAATTATCACTATACTTATTCTGCGAACCTTTAAAGTATCACATGAAATAATAATAAGTTGTATATATACAATATACAATTGCAATAAAAATACACTTTACATACATAAAAATTGATATTACATATGTACAATGTTTCAAACAAACACTTGAAACATTGTGCAATATGACTTGATATATGTAATAAGATTCATTCTGTTTGTTTGTAGTAATTAAAGCATTGTTTATTAATTCTCAGATATGCACATGTATGAATATGATATAAGCACGTGATAAGCTCACGTGTCAGCATCTTTAGATAGGGTTGCCAACTCTTTATACAAGAAATAAAACATATTTGATATTAGGGTTGGAGAGATAAAATAAAGAGTATTCTATAAAAAACAGTGTTTGGTTTCTTTTTTAAATTTTGAAATATATTTTAAGCTTCTTGCACAATTCAATAATTTGTTGTCATTTTTAAAATATTCGTATGCTTCTTCACAATTTAAAATCATCTATACTATAATATTGTAAAGAGCTAAAGTTTGTGAGTTTGTAGCGTTATAGGGGGTAATCTCTGGATCTACTGAACCGATATAGATGAAATTTGGTAAGAAGATAGTTTGAGACCTTGAGAAGGACATAGCATACTTTATATCCCGGAAAAAACCCTTAAGGGGCGTAAAAATGGGGATAAAAGTTTGTATGGCCAATCAACCTAGGGACAAACCTGAGCAAAGATAGGGTAAGTAAGTCTTCTTCCTGCCCATTTCCCAAGTCATTTGGGGTCGGCGCAGTAAGTCATCCTCTTCCATTCTCCCCTATTACTCGTCATCTCATCATTCACCCCTTTCTCTTTCATGTCTTGTCTCACACAATCTACCCATCTTTTCTTCGGTCTTCCTCTACCTTTCCATCCATCTACATTCATTTCCATCACTCTTCTCGTAACATGCGTTTCATCCCCTCCGCTTCACATGCCCATACCAACTAAGACGATTCCCTTTCAACTTCTCTGTCACTGGTGCTACTTGTAAGCTTCCTCTTATGTACTCATTCCTTATTTTATCCATCCTCGTCACTCCACACATCCACCTTAACATTCTCATCTCAGCAGCATGCAATCTTCTTTCATCAGTCTTCTTTGTAGCCCAGCATGCGATCCATACATAACGACAGGTCTTATTACGGATTTATAGATCTTACCCTTCAACTTAAGGGGCATCCGTTTATCGCAAGTTATCGCAAGGGTAAGTAATTATTTAGGGTAAGTAAGTCGCTAGTATTAAAATAAATAAGGAGCTCATTTTTATTAAATTAATAGAACCAACATCTGACCAACCAACCAATAGAAATGCCTGGCAGTGATAACTGTCAGTCTCACTTTTGACATTGACATTTCGTTTTGAATCGAAATTTGTAGGTTTACTTTTGTAGACAGATTTTATAGCACAAGATCCAGGGGACCATAAAAACAGTATTCCGGATACTTTTTTTTAATAGAACAGTAAAAAGTATGTTAGAGCGAAATAAAGTTATAATACTGTTTTTAACTGTATGATTGGTAACCCTATCTTTAGATGAGGTCTTGGACTTGGTTGAACGTGGGTGATATGGAGTGAAGGAATATTTATCAATTTTTTACAATATCACATAAGATTAATAGAATGAGAGATAAAAAAAGGAGATATCTACAGAGAAGTCTTAACAAAAGTTATATATATATATTACATATATATATATATTACATATATATATATATATTACATATATATATATATATATATATAGTATATATATAGTGTAGGTATAGTATATATATTTATAGGTACGTCTACAATTCTTACGATGTCTGCGCCTGATAGTGAGTAACGTAAATGTGTACCGTAAAATATTTTAATGGTGTAGGTATTGAAATTCGTTCTTACGAGTTAGATAAGTAATCTTTTAGCAAGAATAAAATATACCGTCATTGGTTGTTGTAAAATAAAATGCTTACCATGAGTTTATCAGTCATAAGATATTACACATTATATGTCATATCGGCTGTTTTTAGAATTCATCGTACGATACGGAAATATATGTTTATTTGTGTGCGTGAGCAAAACCTAAATTTACATCGCAACTCGGTTTGAGGGTTCCTTCTCACAATTTCTTTTTCTTTCAGTCACTGAGAAGAGTCAGCAAACAAACCGAATGCGACGAGACAGGAAGGGAGCTCAGTTTTACTTTCTGTACCTTTCAATCAAATATTTGTTCATTGCTATCATTAATCCCTGCACGACCGCGAACACGTCGGCTTTACAGTTAACAATAGATTTCTTAGAAATTTAATTAATTTCTTAGAAATTTACCTGGAGGTGCTATTGAGCAATGAAAATTGGCAGTTTCCCTTCTGTAAAATGCACATAACTATACGCGTTGCTAAAATTTATTATTAATTAAGTAAATATATTCTAAAGTACTTACGTTTTGTTCTAAACCGAAGAGTAAATCAGACTTATCCTTCTCGGAGACAGCAGGCAGATCAACTGGTAAGCCAGGCAAATTCACACCCTTTCTTGATCCCAACATGCCTGGCAATAGAAATATGATTCAGAACTACATATTATTTTAGACAATAAATCCCTACAATAAATCTAACGTCTAAATGGTATTAGTATGATATTTTGTATAGGATTGTAGTGTACGTGAAATGGATTTTTACAATCATGGAAGGATGTCCGGTGTCTCTGACAGCTACATATCACTAATAATAATGTTTAATAGGAATATGAATGTTTAAATTTTTATACTCGAAATACACTTTTTGTCACTTTTTACAATGAATGTCACTTTTAAAGTTTTAATCGTGGTAAATAAATTTCTTATTAATCACTCAATCATATCTGCAATGTCGTTTATACTTTGGCAGTGCCAATTTGATTATAATCATTAACCATTGCTCATAACTAAAACAAAATTTAAAATCTACCCGCAACTCACCTCCATTCTCAATATTACAAACGAGGGCATCAGCGGTGACAGACTGGCATATGACCGAGATGAGACCATCGTCTATGAAGATGCGGTTTCCCGGTTTCACCACGTTGGTTATGTTCTTGTAGTCCACGAACACCACCTCGGCGTTGCCGCTCTCCTGGTACGCGGGGTCTGTGCTCAGCCTGATGGTGGCACCCTTCTTCAGTTCCACTTCTGCAGAACCGCCCTGGTGGTACATATTATTATTAGAAAACATCTTGGATGATAAATAATTACCGTTTGACTTAAAAGCAACATCTACTTCTAAATCACATTAAGAGTAATTATTCCACATACGTTTTAAGAGTTAGTATGCAATAGATAGTCGATCGCTTGCTCTGTGAAAAACAAAAACAAATCTATCCCACGAGTACCGTATATTATTCCAGGATGAAAAGTAACCATGTGCTGTTCGAGATTATAATGTCTCTGTGCCAAATATCACCCAGATTCGTTCAGCCGTTGTGGTGAGATTGAGTAACAAACAGCTATCCATCCAAACTTACGTATTTTTAAAATTTATGAGTTTTTGAGATGAACAACGGAATTTATAATGGACGATTATATGTACGCAAAAATATTGAGTAAATTACACAAGAAATACACTCACATTGCCTCCTACTACTATTCCATTATTTTCTAGAGATTCAGCAAATACATTTTTTTGTTGTTTTGGGCTTCCATATCGTGCAAATATTTATTATGAATTCAAATGAAGTAGTTACTTTGAAATCACAAACAAATTCCTTTTAAAAATAATACTATCTATACTTATTATAAAAATAAGTCCCCCGGCCGCGTCTTTCTGTCCTCCTGTCTGTCCTCCTGTCTGTCTGTACGCGATAAACTCGAAAACTACTGAACGGATTTTTATACGGTTTTCAACAATAGAAAGAGTAATTCTTGAGGAAGGTTTAGGTATATAATTTATTATGCTTTTATGTAAATTAGCTGAAATACGGCGACAAATGTTGAAGAGGTCGCAAAAAATCTCGCCAAATGGGAACTTTCCACGCGAACGCCGCGTAAACTAGCAAAGATACAGTTAAGTAATGTACTAGAGAATTCAAAATCTATAAAAATGCTACAAAAAAGTCCGCGATAGCATATCTCTATCTCTTACGGTTGACTTACAATAACCACTTTTATGTTAACATTTTTAATTAAAAACATTACGTTATTTTCAAAGTTATTTTCTTTAGTTCGGTATTAATCCTTATCCAAATGAATATTTTAGTTAGCTTAGTCATTTAATGCAGATTAAAATTGCTCTTTACACTAAATCAATCAGATGAATAGTTTTTGAGATATCGTTGTTAGAAGTAATTAGTAGCGAAACATTTTTAATGCTTGGCGAGCATTGAGATGCCTACGGCGAGTCCATCCCCTCTGCCCCGCATCGCTCGACCGCCTGCTCAAGCTATATAAACCGGGCGATGTAGCGCGCGATCCTAGGATACTTTTTACCGCGGGAAAATATCTTATTTCTGAGGAAAAATACAAAAACTGCAATGTAAGAGTATACTAATATGTAACACCTAAGAATTTAGTTTTTGGTCATCTGAACGCGGGCGGAGCCGCGGGCAATGCTAGTACTACATAAAACTGAGGTTACTTCTACTTGCTGCAAATATTTATGCGCATTTGTGGCTGGCATTGTTCGACTTCCTCGAAACATTTACCAATAACTAGTTACGTAAAATTATATAAATATTTTTACTAAAAATATCGATTTGATATAAAAAGAAACATTTTTTTTGCTAAAATAATTGCATATCACTATACAATAAAAAATGTATACATATAAGATTTATAGTATCATTATATTTGATCGAATCGCATAAAAATTGAAATGTTAGCTTCTTCAAATCAGCTCAAATAACAATTATTTTAGCATGCGTTATGACGCATTAGTTCAACTTACATAGCTCGTATTACAAGTACAAGCGAATTAGCTCGGGAACGTCCATGTGTGCCTTTTTGCCATTTTATTCATGCGCATTATTTACCTCTTTAAAATGTTATTATAAACTAGCGACTCACCCTCGCTTCGCTCGGGTTCGTCCCTCGGTACGTTTTAATTTTTTTGAGCGCAACCCTAATTCTTTTTCTAAAATAAAAGTAGCCTATGTTACTCCCAATAAAATCAGCTATATTCCAGGGAAAGTCCCGTCAAAATCAGTCCAGTCGTTTCAGAGATTATCCGGAACAAACAGACAGTCAGACAAAAATGTAAAAAATTGTGTTTTTCTTATACGAGTATGTACCATATATAATTTCATATGCATTTAGTAAAACGTTATTTTAACATTACAAGCAGACACTTCAATTTTATTTATCTGTATAAATGTATAGATAAGTACTTACACCCTGCAAGAGGCCAGTTCTGATCTCAGGTCCCTTGGTGTCCAAGGCGATGGCGAGGGAGAATGGCACGCCGAGACGAGCGCTGTAGTTCTTCTCAGCCTCGCGGCAGTTGCGGATGGTCTCCGCGTGGTACTCGTGCGAGCCGTGCGAGAAGTTCATGCGCGCCACGTTCATGCCCGTCTCCATCATTTTCTCGAGCATGGACACTTCTCGGGAAACAGGACCTAGCGATTTGGATGGTTTTTTTATAAACAACATCCATACTAATATATAAATGTGAACGTGTGTTTGTTTGTTTATACTTCTCTCACGTCGAAACAGAGTGATGGTTTGGCGTGATTTTTTGTATGGAGATGGAGGTCTGGAGAGATCTAGGCTACTTTTTTAACGCGGGAGAGTATCTCATTTCCACTGGAAAATACGTTATAATACAACCCACAAAAACTTGTGTATATATGTATATTTATACATATAATAAAATTGTAACTAAACCGAATCTGCACGTTAGATATTTTTTGGAAAATCTTATTGAAATAAACAGAGTATTATCGATACACAGGCCGAATCTATAGTTTTTAGACTTTTTGTCTGTTTGTCTGTTACCGCATCACAGAAAAACCACTGGAGGGATTCCGATGAAATTTGGTATGGTGATAACTGGTTAGCGGAAAAATATCTCGTTTTTGAGAAAAAATACAATATCTGCAATTTATGAGTATACTAATATGTAAAACCTAAGAATTTAATTTTTGATCATCTGAACGCGGGCGGAGCTGCGGGCAATGCTAGTGTATGTATGTATGTATATAATATTTTATAAGCCACTTAGGAGCCTAACAGTAGCCTATAAGTACTACTTCAAGTTATGGGTTATCTGTGTACTAAATTTTATCCAAATCCCTCCATCCATTTGCTTGAGCGAGAAAGAGTAACAAACATTAAGCTTTCTCATTTAGGACAGTGATGTGATGAGAAGTTTCTTTCGTAGCATTAATGAAATACCAAATATTCATGCAGTTATTATTTGGAAAATAATCTAGAAGTTAATTTGTTGTATAATATCTCATATCAATTACATCAGATGTATGTATGATTGAGTAGCTTGTACTTGTAAAACCTTAAACCAAATTAATTATTTTTTGTGTAATATAAAATAAAAAAATGCATTTTTTATAATATACTCTACAGTAAATAAATTTTGTATACCAATGGTGCAGATGATTCCAGAAAGACGGACATAGGAAGCTTTAGAGTCAATATCCAAGGAGCACATGTGCTGGAGATGTGAGCCCGCATCTGCTGCAGCCAACTGCATGGAGGGCTTATCCTGAGAACCAGCCTGTGAACAATTCACACATATATAAAAAAAATATAATAATCAAAATAGAATACTAACAGGGTCTTAGAACAAGAAGGAATAATAATTTTGAAGTATCACTATTTATTACCCTTTTCAATAAAAATTGTTTATGACCATTGTTATGAGGTATTTCAGGAGAAAAGATGAGGAAAATTCATGTGTTATCCAAAAAAAATTATAATTATAAATTAAAGCAACTATGATGTTCAAACTTTACTAGCCATATATACTCATGATTTTGCTCTCAGGACTGTTTCCAGGAAGTATCCTATAAGTTATGCATAAGGTCATCTAAATAATGTGTTAAATTTTATTTGAACATGTATAAAGTTTATGCATGAAGAAGAAACGAACAACAAATTAAATTTTGCATTTATAATTAATATAAGTATAAGATAGACAAGATTTTAATAATTATTATTATCAATCTAGTTGCTATATTACAAAGTACTTATATACCTAAACACATAGATATATCAACAATAATAATACATGAAAAATATTTTCTGCAACAAAATTTTAGATGTGCATATAAAATAAGAAGAGCAATAGACAGGTGCTAATGTACTTGGCATTGAGCTGTTACCATAAATAGGTACTTTAGAAGTTAATACATACTTCTTTTATCCATCCATTTTAATATATTTTTTATCATAAATTTAAAGGTTTCTCATATTCTTTAGGTTGAGTGAAAACAACAGTCTATACAACACTGAAATTTAAAGATTCAATAAACTATAAATAAAGCAAAAGTGGCATAATTTCTTGTTTGGCTCATTTAGCTCATTAAATAAAATGTTATAAAAAGATATTATGTTTTTGTTTGTATATTTTACATATTTTATAGTATTTTATTTACTATAATTTTAGATAAAGATTGAAATTCTTCCCTGAAACTAAATAGAACTAGTTAAATATTTCGTATTAAAAATGTAAAATATAATTAGTAACTTCAATGTAATACATAATACTTTGCTTTTATCTTTCTATATATATATATATATATATATATATATATATATATATATATATATATATATATATATATATATATACCTAAGCCACAAGGGTAAATGATAAGTGTTGTTAAAAAAAATCAAAGTTCCAAGTAAGTAATTGCAATACATTATAATACCAGCGGCTCACCCTTGCTTCGCTCAGGTTCATCCCTAGGTATGTTTTAAAGGTAAGTATGGAATAGATACAATATGTATTATATTACTTCTCCACTACCTTGGATAGTAGCATGATGATATATAGCCTATATATAGCCTTCCTCAATAAAAGGGTCTATCTACTGCAAAAAGAATTTTTCAAACAGGATTACTAGTTCCTGAGATTAGCACATTCAAACAAACAAACTCATTCCTTTTTATAATATCAGTATAGATGTTCATTTAGTGACCTAAGACTACTTACTGACTGGGATTATTAGGTATATGCATAGAACACAATTCCATGACATCACTGAAGACAATATGGAAAAGATAATTAGCATGATAATTATTGAAATAGGTACATATATGTACTACAACTATTGTTTCTAATTTTACCATTACTTTTCACTCCAGGAAGCTGAAAAGTGACTTAATTTCTTTTCTCATATTATTTTTGGATGAGTAATTTTCTATTAGAACAGTATTAAGCGACGAAAACTGCTAGATAATTCGTCTATGATTAGAATAAATTAAACGCAACTACTACACGTAAGAAAATGAATAGAATATAAATAGAAAATCGTTACCTCAGTTTTTCCATCATAAATTGTTGACCACACCATATCTACACTATTATTACGAAAATATTTTTTAAATATACTATATTCAAACGGTAAGACCGGCAATGTTAGTGATCTTGAACTGCCCTTTAGTGTGGAAAACTTCTCTCGGCTGCAATGAAATGCGGACTTGCGTATTGGACACTGAATCACGAACGTCGGCGCGCGCATCGACGTCGAGCGGGGTGAGTAGACCAACTCTTTCGTGTTTTCAGTATAAAAATTAGGGGGACATTTCAAAGCTTTGTATTCGTATTCAGTATTCACCCCTTTCAATCTAAAGTTGTTACGTTGGCCAAAGCACAACAGTCTGATAGTAAAATGGGTAATTTTTTCTGCATAGCTGTTAGTAATCTAATTTTAAACGTTTGTAGAAGTGCCAACACGGTTGCCAATAAACGGTGCAAAATATGATCACAGACCTAGTGTTCTTTGTTTATATTATTTAGGTAAGTTACATTTTTTTAAAGTCCATGACAGATTTTCCCGCTCATTATGAATGAAGGAAAATAGACAATTTGACAAATACCAAAAAGGTATTTACTCTATTTCCGGTGTAATAATTTTCTAATGCTTTCAAAATTTAAATTCCTATTCGTTGTGCATATATTAGTAACAGTTGGTTCGAAATACAAGACGTGAGTTAATTACTTACTTAATTTTTTTTATTATTCGTTATAGGTGCCCGATTTTGAATTATAAGGTAAACGTTTATGAATTATATACCTATATAATACCACATAATCTTTAAGTATCAAAATATAAAGATATAAGTACTGTCAACTAAGTAGATAAATCCATGAAGTGCAGTTTGTATTTGGTTCGTAAATATTATTATATATTATTTTTAACTATCGCTTGGTAATGTTAATATTTTCTTTTGTTGCGGTTCTCCTCAACATTATCTGTTAAATCTAGACATTCGGTGCTTCGCCGTGATAATAGATAATATGTCCCGATAATTGTCGACTCACGCTTCGCATATTAAATCTAATATAACTTCAAAGTTATTTTTCGTATACGTATTGCGTTAGGATATAGAGTTTAAGGTCCAAATTTAACAAAGATCCTAAAGCTCTATTAAAGAATGCACTAGTTTTAAAAACTTGACAATGAAATGAAATAATCTGTAATACAGATTTATTTGAAATTAGTTAAAAATATTTTAAAGCAATATAGCTATTTAAATGTATATTTAATATGATAATTCCTGTATTTATAATGGTGACTTGATCTACCCGGCTTTTGAGATAGCTATCAATATGTATCTTCAAGGAATGTACCTAACAATAAGTTGTAAATGTTTAAAATGTATAAATTGAATTATTAAATTTAAATATTGCTTTTAGTTTAAAATAGGTTTTTATAAATTAATTTGACAAAAAAAAGATTTGGTAAATATTCTGTAAGAGTTCTATAAATCTCTCTGAGGAAAACTAAAGTTATTGAATGGAAAATTTTTCTATACAGTAAAAGTTTTCTATAAAGTAATAAGAAATCACATACATATGTCATATAACCATTACTATGTACAGTTTTATACTAAACTATAATTGTCGATGTAAAATATTAAATATCGACAATTTTTTAAATTTCAAATAACCTATTAGGTAGGTATATCTTATAAAATATTTATATAATAAATAATATTAAGAATTATAAATTCTTACAACACTTTTCTTAAAATATATAAAAAATTGTTTACTTACAGAAGCCATTGGAAATTAAGGAAATTAACTTGTAAGTTCAATTAATAAAAAGTTTGTTGAAGGAGTTATATTCTGTGTATATATAGATAGGTAGTTTGACAGTCAGCCACGACTTGCGAAGGACTTCTAAGGTCATTGCAATGTCACAGTTCATTTTTACACTAGCCACATTGATAATTTGTAACAGATAACTTTAACTAGGTAATTTTGCGGTTTTCATAAAAATATCACGTAGGATAATGATTTATATTATTTGTGGGTGCTGTACTAATATTTAAATTGAAATATTTTACATATTTGATATTTTATATTAATATTTTATTTTTAAAATACAAAATATTTTTATTTCCTTAGTAAAAACGCTGTTATTTTTTAAAATTATAGGTGAATACTTGAATAGGATGAATGAAGACAATCTACGGAAAACATTACGTAAAAACTTACAATAAAGCTTAAAAAATGTGTAATTACAGTACATACATTTATTTATTTAATCTCATATTAATGTAACATATAAAGTTATCGTTAAATAAAAGGTTTGTAATATATGCCCATGCCCCCTAAAAAGAAAAATTATCTATTTTACAGGTATATGTAACAATATCATATTAATGTTTAAATTGAAACCACAATAACAATATAATCTATGTTTACTGTGGTTACAAATAATGATAGCATGAAACTGATAATAAAAGAATTTGCATGTAGCATGGCATTTCTGTAGTTTGTGAATTTTACTTACTTTACGTATATTCCTCTGTTCCACAGCTTTCATTTTTTACACTAAATTAGCACGTCCTCAACAAAACACAGCTAAGCGCCTTCTGTACGATCGACTTATTTGACCAGTCTTATTGGTGATAACTAGGGGCCCCTTATCAGCTAACAAATAAACTTTAGCCTTAATCGAACTGTATGATTGATCTACTGAATGGTATCTTAAAACATTAGTTGTCAATTAAGAACAGATACTGTATTCTTTTTCCTATCAAGTTTGGTGTAGTTCAGAAGTCATTGAACTTCGATGGTCAATGACATTTTAATTTAGAACACCCATATATTTTTTATGCATAATGCAGGGGAAGAAAAAGAAATTTAATGAAATTTAATTTATTCCAATCCAATTTACAATGAAAATTATTCATAACATATTTTGTTTAATAAAAATAACTCATTATGTATAACTACTGACAAGAATTTTTACCTTTTTTAAAGGTTTTTTGGAATGGCATCCACAACAAATATACATATGAAAAGCAATGACTTACAAATTCCAAAACAAAATTTCCACTTGTTATGTTTAGTGTTTACATACAATTTAAGGTGTACATTTTCAAATTGCTTATTTTCGATTATACTAAACTGTATATGAAGTTAAAATGGTATGAATAAAGAAGTACCTACACAAATGATAAAAATATATTTAAAGATCTATGGTTTATTTCGAGTCCTTATTATTGATTCCCATTGACAATTAATTGGTACAATATATTAGAAATAAATCGGTTTTACTAATATATTTTTTTAAATTTTATTTGCAAATGTAATAATCATAAAAAGCATGCAAAAAATGTAACTCATAGAACTCTATTAAAAATAATATATATCTCAGTATATGAAATGGCAAAACTTACATAAAAACAGACATTTTTCTAGAGAAGTTTACTGTTTAACATTTACAACATGTCTAGCTCATCTTAACTATTAATAATTTTCGAGACATAGAATATGAAAATCAAGTCTGCAGTTAAGAGTCTTCAAAAAGAGAATATTTACATTTCAAGTAGAAAAATAGTTGTAGTCAAGTAGTCATAGGAAAGGCAACATCTTAAACAATAGCTATTTCGTATATTGTTAAAATTGTATAAATAAAGCAGTCATATTCCAAGCAAGCAAGTATTATGTCGTTGTAATAATAATAATCTTTAATTAACCAAAAGAGCATTTCCAAAAAATATGCAAGAATAGTTATAGAATTTTGATGTGAAGAATAACAATGTAAGACATTGAACATTTTTGGTGTTCGGCAAAACAGTGCTACCACGAAAACAAGTGGCAATAGGGACATCACTATACTCAGGTAGTTATGACTATATTTTTTAACACTATACACTTTCTAATTTAAAAATTTCTCTAAGGACAAAGTGCACTTATAATATTCGTGGTAATACTGTATTTATATATAAATTCTTTTATACTTAAATATTGTTCTGTTTTTGAACTATTATTCCAGTAATTAATTATTAAGGCCAAGTAATAACAAATAAACAAGCTTTACATGGAGCCTGTCAGTCGGTCAGTCTGTCGCTAATAAACGAGATTACTTTTTATTAGTGATTAAACATTTAGTGATCGAGTTATATTTCCTTTTTTCTATAATTAGGCCAATATTGTCATTTATATATATTAGCGTATAAAAGTACATTTTGCTATATTTGAAGTAAACAATAAGGAATATAATATATAGCATATTGAACAATCGATACAATGAAAGGTACAAGTATAAAAAATTATAATATTCAATTTTTATATTTTATATTATATTGTCAGATTGTAACATGTGGAAATAGCGAGAAAACTGTTTCATATTCTATATTTTACTATACACCTATTGATAGAATTCGTAATACCCTAGGTTTTAATACATTTTCGCTAAATCCATAATATCACGTCGGGCCACACTAACACAGTGTTGTAGCAGTCACCCCTCAAATGTCTTTTTAAGCTTAAATATATTAACTCAATACATTACAACAATGTCTTATTTAATTGTTACAAATAAAATCAAACCAATGTAGCGATAATATACAAACATTTATTATTCCTTGACTCGAGTGATGTAACTATTGGTAATATACCAACATACTGATCAACTAAATGACTACTTTGTTCAGAGCTGCCAGTGGCGCAGGCATGGACTGGGAAAGGAACAACACATAACAGAGAATATGCGTGATTTTTTTAATACTATCGTATCGCTTACATCGTTATAAAATAGGAAAAAAAAACCATATCCAAAAAATTTAAATTAAGTTTTTTTTAAATATCATGCAGATATGGATACTTTAAACGCCCGCCATTTTGGCGCTCTTGGCTTGATGTCATGGTCTATGACAACATTGCAATCAACGAATGAACAGGTTTAGAATTTAGATTGTTAGTACCAATTACAAACACCAAACATCAGCGCTCTCTTATGATAGACTTTGACGTCACATTCGGCCTGACCAATGGCGTTGCGTTTCAACTACTTTGAATTTCCCACCTATTTTTGCACTTTTCAATAATTATTTTCTTAATCAAAAAGAAAATAACACAAAAAAATATTGATAGTTACTTCATTCAGAAGCGATAGATTATAAAAAAAATATATATTTCACCTTTATTTAAATACGCATATTCCCTATTGTGATCACTGGTGTTGGTAATACTAAAAATGGTCTACAGAATCTATAATAACAACTCCTTACCTAACATTTGTTTTTAAAATGTCTGCAAAATGCAAAGAAGTATCGCCTGTATTTAAACACCATATAAGTACATATATGTATGTAATACACATATCAATCAGTGGGGCCAATTTCAAGTGTATTATGTATTAAAGAAAAACGCTTCCATAATAAAAGTGGAGTATCGGCGTCAGTGTTAATACCTTTAATTTATAAAATTTTATACTTTAAAGGGATGTTACACTAATGGGCGCGAAGGAAAGCAAACTTCAGGTTCAACAAAGTACAGGAGGTAGGATTTACATTTTCCTGGGGTTCATAGGATATTTTCACACATCTAGCCGGCTTCGCTTTTGACATAAAACAATAGATACGGCGTTGCAGCAGATCTCATCTTGGGTTCTGCTGATAGGAGATCTTCAAACTCTTCATTCGATATAGGTTTGACGAGGTCGTCATCGCAGGCGAGCCAACAAGCTTCTGGCCTCGGTCTGGGTACACAGCATTCATTTGCAGTACAACCGGAGGGGGAAGGTCTGGGTCTGTTGAACAGGGTTCTCATGAAGCTGGATCCGCTGTTGGTGGTGATGTCACCGCCGCCTTCGCGCTCACACTTGGTTTCGTGCGAGCTGTCTCGAGCGTACGCCACATAATGGCCGCCGGTGAGCGTCTGCCCGAGATGCATTATTACCGCCCATAATATATATCTAGAATTATAACATATTTACTCTACCATAAAGTGTTAACACAATTAGCTATTCAATTAAATTTATATCCTACTAATACTATAAATGTGAAAGTTTGTGAGGATGTTGAGAGGTAGATTATAGTCTGGAATAGCACATAGGTTACTTTTAATCCCGGAAAAATGGTCCGATTCCCGTGGGTTAGGTTTGTTTTGTCTCCAGACGAACCCGTAGCGAAACGAGGGTAGGTCACTAGTTTTATTAATAATTTTAGATAATAATAATAATTATGTCAGAACATAAATAATTCCTAATACTATAGGTTATATTTTTAGATCAACCAATAAATGCGTCCTTTTACACACTTACTTAAATACAAGAAAATTTATAAAATAAAACCACCTCTTCTTTGAACTACCTACATAATATTAAAAACATGCAATAAATACAATATAAAACTTAAAAAAAAAACCGACTTCCAGGCACTAATATAAACCCCAATTCAAAGGAAATCTATTATACGAGTATTTCGATACGTAAAACACATATTTCCCCATTAGATATTCATATCTTAAAATATTGTCGGCTGTCACCGACTTCGAAAATATCTGATTAGGTATCTATTTTAAATAAAAACCCCGTTTAGTTATTTTTTTTTAATTTAGTGCCTAGAAGTCGGTTTTTTTGTAAGTTTTATTTGTCCATTTTTAGTGTAGACGTAATAAGCAGGTAATTTGTTACAAGAAAGTTTTTTAATAACATGTTCGATTAAGCAATTTATTAAAAAAAAAAAAAATTATATAAAAAAAAAACGCTTGACCAATTTCGTATACCCTTTGAAACAAAGTAAAAATTTTCCGAATCGGTTCAGGCGTCTTCGAGTAATCGGTGAACATACATAAAAAAAAGATTCCGACGTATTGAAAACCTCCTTTTTGGAAGTCGTTTAAAAACAATATCAACTTTCGATACCTATGAGTAGGCGGATGTTCCGGCGGTCGCTTAGCGCAGGGCTCGCAGAAGCATGGCATGAGGAGGGGGGTGGGCGCGTGTCGGGTTATCTTCTCCATACCGCCACTGAACCGCTTCAACTGTAGCACGAGGAGCCGCGGCAGTCGAGAGTAGGCGACACTCCGCCTAGCCTCGTTGTAACGGAGACATCTTTCACACCAATACTGGAAAATAAAATAGATATTATAATTAGTCCTGTCACGGTCGCCACGTGATTTATTGCTCGACAAGCTTCGCGTTATGGGCGCAGCCACTAAGTACATTTTTAAAGTTTACCCACAAACAAATATATAACAATATGTAGTAATCATGTTGGAAATGATTTGCAAATGAAAATATTAGAGGTGCTCGGGTTTTGAACCAGTTTCACCCAAGCAAGCGTGTTCCCACTGGGATACCTATTAAGGATTCTAATAGGGGAATCATAAAAACGGCCCAGTTAGGAAGTTACACTGCCAAGTCAGCGTAATGTGCCTCTCTCAAATTTGAGTGTCATTAAAATTAATATTCCAAAAGTAATTATATTAAATTACATTATTATTACAAATGTGATAGTTTGTATGATTGTCACTTTTTCACGTTGAAATGACTGGACGGATTTCAATGAAATTTAATACTCGGGTAGGCACCTAGGGACGCATGAGCGATTCGGGAGCAACTTCTTAGTAATTCATTTTATTTATCAAATAGTTCGTACAAGTACAATACAAAAAGAATTGAAATTTAAGGTAAATCATCATCATCAATTCATCAGTTTTACCGTGCACCAGCGTCGTCGAAAATAGACAAAAAATTATGATTAATTATCTACACACACTATCCTAACAATATTAGCGTTTATTTATGTTACAATTTTAAAATTTTATCTGAATGTAATAATTATTATGTAAATTAAATAATATGCGGAATATAAATATTATGTATAATCAATACACACTTTATTCTGATCTCGCAAGTACTCGCTGGAGAGACAGGCGGCGCGGAAGGGCTCGTCGGGCGCGTCGTCGTCGCCCACCGGCACGCACAGCTCGCACACCGCCTGCGCCTTCTCCGTCACCGCCTCGCATTCTAGGCACATCGTGCGTACCACCATCGTGCCTGGGGAGAAGTAAAACAAAAAGAGTTATTTAATAAGCAGAACCTTCCCTCAAAGCGAGGGATATTTAATCAAAATTCAGTTTGGCTGACTTTAAAAACTAGTTTCCTCATGATGCTCTCCCTCACCGTAAGACGAGTGGGTATTTATGTTAAAAATACTTACACATGAAAATATTATCAGTGCGAGTGCAGTAGTACACTAATGTTAATTACAGTATATTTAACATTGATTGTAACATCCTTATTTACATCGCAGGCGCCGGAAAGCTTCATCAAAATCCATTCAGTAGTTTTTACGCAAAAAAGTAACAAACATACATTCTCACAAACTCACATTTATAATATTGCTAGCGACTCACCCTCGCTTCGCTCGGGTTCTTCCCTATGTATGTTTCAACGGTTAGTAAGAAATACTTTCAATTTCTCGGCTTTTCTGTACCATAATGTGCATGTATTATACATATAAACCTTCTTGAATCATTCTGTCTATTAAAAAACCGCATCAAAATCCGTTGCGTAGTTTTAAAGATCTAAGCATACAATATAAGGACAGACAGACTGCGGGAAGCGACTTTGTTTTATACTAAGTAGTGAAGTTATTTACCTTCGAAATCATCAGCTACAAAGTCCCAGCCGGGACGCGAGCGCTCGTCGCGCTCCGGGTCGGGCGAGGGCGCGCGCTCGTCGGACGGCGAGTGGCGCTTGTCGGTTGCCTTCACCTCCTTGCGCTTCTTCCACGACTTGCGCAGGTGCCCGAGCGTCTTGCCGCCGTCGCTGTCTATGTTCGTCCCGTGCCGACCGATCCCGTTGCTGTATTACAATTTATACACTATTTCATACAACAAACACACAAACAACAACGATACAACACACAGCACAAATATTATTTAATAATAATAAATAAACAACATAAATAACATAGTGCACAAAAAGTGAAATAAACCAACAAAAATAGTTTTATTAAAAAACATAATTGTTCTATATGCCCATCTTCAATGAAACTATCCATAGATAGATATCTTTAAAGAAAAAGTACTATTAATTATAAATTTATAAACAAAATCTTTAAAAATATGATACCTCCTATATATTTGAAAAAGTTTACCTATTATATCTATACTATAAATATCTGACATATGACTATAAAGATCTGACACATATCTCAAGATATTTAAAGAAAATAAATCAATAACATCAATACATATAATAATACATATAATAAAACAGTAACTTAGCGAAACTGTTGTGCGTTTCACGCAAAAAGTACTGAACCGATTTTAACTCATTTTTTTGTAGTGATAATTTATTACTCGGGTGAACATTTAGGATACCTTTATGTTATAGTCTACAGAAAAATCTGCAATAGCATAAGTCTTTCGCCTAAGGTACACTCTCAATAAATATTCATTTCTATTAAAGTGTATCTAGCGACGCACTCGAGCGAAGGGAGGGTAAGTCACTAGTCTATACACATAATAAAATTCTGAGCCGAATCTATAGCTTTTAGAATTTTCGTTTGTCTGTCTGTCTGAGAACGCATCACAAGAAAACCACTGAACAGATTTTGATGAAATTTGGTATGATGTTAGCTGGTTATCCGGGTCAAAGGGGAAAATATCTGATATGTGAAAAATTTATACTAACTGTTAAAACGTATCTGGGAAGAATTCGAGCAGAGCGAGGGTGAATCGCTAGTGAGTATATAAAATAGTGAAGTAATAATATTAGTAAACAATCTTCACCTATCGCCATTCTCCTGCAGCTGCAGGCGCGAGGCTCGCGCGCTCAGCGCTCGGCACGTCTCACGGATACTGTCGAGAATGCACACCAGTAGCTCGTGCGCATCTTGCTGTCTGTTACCTGGACGTTGTTATGGGTCACTATTATATGCACCAAAGTTTGTTTGTATGTATGTGTATATGTGTTTCGCTAAAACGGCTGGACGGATGTGACAATTAGTACACAGATAGAGGTACTATACCTAGAGTAGCAAATAGGGCTACTGTTAGGCATCCAGTGACGCACCCGATCGAAATGACAGTAAGTGACTTGTTATATAGGTACATATAAAGGATGATACTTTACGATAGGATGATTTACGCGAATATTTGACATTTTAAATAAAACTATCTTTTCGGATTATTTCGCGGATTTATTTTGATTTTTGGTTCAGCAATCATGGTCACGGGAGAGACTGAGGTGTTAGAAGGTCTCGAAGGTATAATTGTAACAATACCTTAAAATCAAAATAAATCCGCGAAATAATCCGAAATGATAGTTTTATTTAAAATATAAAGGATGATCAATTTTTGCCCGCGTTATAGTTACTTTGATAAAAAGCCTATGATGTAAGTTCCACTGAGAGCACTACTCGTATTATTTCGATAACAACTATATTCTTTGTGGCAGTTTCAGTATATCGTGTCGTTTAAGGCGGTTAGTATAGTTATTCGCCTGTATATGGACTGTTAATTCATTTGGATGCTCTGTCAACCGTTGTTGGTAGCGTTTGAAAAGGGAAGCCATTCTAATTTGCATTCAAATCTGTTGAGCCATTGATATGAACGAAGACACACTCTCATTCAAACTTTCATATTTATAATTATTATTAGTGTGAAATTAATTGTAATTGTAACATTTCATTTCTGTAGTTATAATACATTCTGCAATTGCACCAGATAAATTTTTATATTGACTAAGCATATTCTTTAAAAAAAAGAAATAAAACATTTCAAATTTACAATTGGCTAAGCTGTACCTTCAAAGGTAGAGTTGACTTCTCTCAAAGCCGCAAGGAAGGCGTCCGCCGCATACGGCTCGGGGCTCACATCGGTCCCGCTGTTGATACATTTGCTTTCCGCCGCACGAAGACTTAGGTATGTCTCGTGAAGTTTCTCTGTTGCTATCTGGAAAGGATATATCAATCTATACATATAATAAAAGTGTAACTGATCGCTGTCTGTACATAGAAGATATATGAGAAAAACTCATCGGTAGTCTTTATTTAAGCAATTGAACTCAAAACAATGATTTTTAGAATTTTTGTATGTTTGTCTGTTTATCCATTCGTTTGTGCGCGCTAATCTCAGAAATGGCTTAGCCTATTTCTATGCGGTTTTCACTAATATATTATGGTAAGCTTTCACTCAACATTTAATATTTGTTTTATTTCAATCGGTTCATATATAAAAAAGTAAGGTCAATTTAAAGTATCCTCTAGGGACGAACCCGAGGGGAGCGAGGGTGAGTTGCTAGCAATTAATAAGATTACATCGATCAAAAAAGTACTAGATATAATCAGCGACAAAAAATGTCCTCACCGAATGAGCGCTCATTTGGACATTTGAGCGCGCTTTTAATTTTTTTTGTGAAAACAACTTTAAAGCATTGCATTTAAGGTCCAATTTACATTGTTGTATATTTATTTCAACTAGAATAATTACCTAAACACAATTGGTGACAGTTTTAAGAGAACTTTTGCATGGGATTGTGTACCTATTACTTTTTTGATCAATGTAAGATTATTATAAAAATTGTGAAAGTTTATATATAAGTTTGTCACTCCACATATTTTAATAAAATATTTTAGTAAAGAAAAATGTTGAGATTAATTCTCATGTGGTCTTACAATAATACTAGGCAACAGCTAGTATTAAATATATCAAAATAGAGCTTACAATTTACCTCCTAAAATTTCTGTTTCAATTATTATTATTTTTCATAAATTTTTAATTTTTAAGTAAAATATAAACAAAGCTTAGAAGCTATTTGTAGAAAAATAGGTTTTGTATCTTAACAATTTATATAATATGAATAAGAATGGTACATCTCAACCTTGATCATTATAATTGTATGTAAATTTTATTAATTATTCAATATTGAATTGTCTATATTTTGTCTAAGAACACCATCGCTTCTAATATGAAACAAGTTTCCATTATACAATCAAGACAATGATAATAACATATACATATACAACACAGTGCTATATCATATGGTTTGAAATTTCTTTGACACAAGCTTTATGAGATTTTAAGATAAGATTAATAGTAAAAATCTTTATATTTTATTTCAACACTAGACACTCAACCTCGCTTGACTTGGGGTTGTCTCTTAAGTTGATTCCCGATACAAACTTTCATCCCCATTTACACCCCCTTAAAGAATGATTTCCGGGATAAAAAGTATCCTATGTCCTTCCCAGGGACTTAAACTATCTTCGTAGCAAATTTCATCTAAATCGGTTAAGTAGATCCACAGACCCTCTACAACGCCAAACTCAAAAACTTTACGTCTTTATATAATATATATTATATTTATATAATATATATAATACTAGTATAGATTGTATTTGTTATAATTTATATTTAATTAAAATTTTAATATTTTGGGTATCTGGTTAGTCTTAAGATGACAAGGAATGGAGGATGATGAAGAAGACAAGGTCTTAAGATGGATCTTCACTTTAAGAAGGCTTATAATGGTCTTAGAAAATGTTACTATGTATTACTTGTTTGGTCTGTCTTAATTATAAATTTACAAATAATTGATTAAAATTCGTAAGACAATGTTAGTTTTGCGAAGACTAGAGAATATATATTAATTTTTAATTCTCTTACTTGTATTTTACTCTTTCCCGAGCTATTATCTGACTGTCCTAATGAAAGAAGATCCTTGCTACTCCATGATCTGGTTCCTGATGAAGCAAGACCTGCTGCACTTCTACCCAGAGAGGAGCTCTTCAATCTAATACTGCCTAATTTTTGTTCCACTCGGCTGAGATCGGAAACCAGATGATGTAGATTATGAACAAATTGGGGGGCATATCTGGAAGATTAATTATAATACATAGGTTAGTTAGAAAACATATTTAAAATAATATATTCTTTTCTATTATTAAATATGAAAACTAATAAAAAATTGATTTTTTTTTCACAACTAACTAAATTTTTTATAAATTTTATTTTTAAATGTAACAGTAACAGCACTATATCCTAAAAACATTAAATAATCAACCATTAGTCATTGTCTAATAGTTAACACTGATGTTATTGTGATATAATTGTAATCAAAATGTTCAAATCTAAGTGATAAATCTCACTATCATATCAATCATTACTTAATTTTCCCAAATAATTAGGTCAATATAATACAGATAATTCAATAGGTCAGGTCCAGCATGGTGGACTATGGCCTGATCCCCCCTCATATTGAAGGGAGGCCTGTGCTCAGCAGTGGGACGTTAAGAAGGGCTGAATACATACATACAATTCAATAGAATAAATAAAAAAATGTTAAAATATCTTCATCAGGCTATATTTCTTCCAATTTTGAGAAAAGAAGCAGATACTCAATTCATTATAAGATCATGCTAAATTAAAGATTAACTAAATTAAAGATATTACATTTATATCTTACTAACCTCAAAGTATATAGAACACTATTTAAAAAACAGGTGTTTCCAAGATTGGAGAGAGTTGCAATGGGTGTTTTCCATTGGGTGCTCCCTCCATACTGGTTGTCTGGATGATGGCCATTCAACATGGCAGTGTTACTTTGAGACTGCTCCAAAACAACTAGCTCTGATTCTGTTAATATTTCTGCAATCACCCAGAAAACACTTATGAAAGTATCTTTTACGTTTACTCTAAATTTAGTTAACATTAAATATATTACTATTTAAAAGTGAATAAAAAAAACTATTTATTTACGCTATTTTCAGCTTCTAGCGTAGCGTAGTATTAAGACTTTTAATTAAATAATGAAGCACTAAAAATGACAGGTAAAAATTTAATAAACAAATGTCAGAATATACATACCTTTAGCTCTAGCTACTTCAGTCAATGGTCTTAACTTCTTAGCTGCATTCAATGTGTTGTGATAAGTGCTCTTTAGAGGTCTTTTCACAGGTTTATTCTCTTTATCGTCGTTAGGTCCTGGTGAAGAGCTTTCCTTATTCGTATTGGCAGCTATATTTTCTTTGCTTAGATGTGTAGCATTATTTCTATTAAGTGACAGTGAAAATTTAGTTTTCTCGACACCTTTTTTTATTTCCGAGAGAGGATTAACTGGCATCTTCAGAATACCTGCAAGAGATATCCAATAATAAGTATAATAGACGAAAGTAGTAACTACTTCGCCTTCTTAGATCGGTCAAGGATATTAGAGAAAATAAATAACTATATACAGCATACTTACGCCGAAAACTATATTATACACATTGACTTACATTATTTAAAATAAGGCAATGTATTTCCATTAATCAAAACGCTTAGAATAAACAGAAATTGAGAATAAATAGCCGCGTAGAACCCCATTCGTAGTAGACAGCCATGTTGAATTTTATTGTGTAATGTTGTCAATGATCATGCGTGTGTGCGTAAGCATAGAGTAAAATTATCTTTAAAGCTTGACCTACACATTACAGATATTCTTTTTACTTATGGTACAATGAGGAAGATTTCTCGAAACCAGGGCGCCACATGTATCGCCTATTTACATTCTGTCTGAGGTTAAGCAATTTATTATGAATCTCTTTTGTACCTGTTCTTTTGCTTCTATTGTGTTCAGTGTGACTAGTTCAAGGAGAGGAGAAGGAGAGGTGGATCCTGCGGGCTGTGGTGGTCCTCATAGAGTATGTAACCCTAGTGGTCCTAACTGACTGATCAATTCAACAGTCAACACACAGCTTATACCGCTAATCGTAGTAACGTGAAATTTGAATAACGTATTCATTCTATGATATAGGCATCCGATATAAGAGAAGTTTTTCGAAATTCATTCCCTAAGTGGGTAAAGTAGGAGATTAAAGATTGTATGAAACTGTCATTCTTAATGTGAAATACACAGAAAGTAGTGTTTAGCTTCAAGATAAAAAAAATAGAAATATATTTAATTGATTTTTTTCGAAATTCATCCCTTAAAGGGGTAAGTGGGTAATAATGTCAGAATCACTTGAAACTTGGTATTAATACTCTTCAATACAATTCAATAAATACGTCTTTTAGTATTCAATCTCATAAGGTGGTAAAATAGGGGATGAAAGGTTGTATAAAACTGTAATTAATATGTAAAAAAGTAAAAAAAACCTGTAGACGATTTAAGAGTTTTAAAATCACTTTGTTTACAATGATGTTCACATATCCTTTAATATAAAGATTGTGATTTCGCCAAATTTGGTTATTGCTTTAGCCTACAATTTCTTCAGTTTTTGTCTTTTGGGAACAAATGATATCTATTTTCTTTCCATCCTGGCACTGCACAATTTGTCATTTCATTTAAATTTTAAATAAAATGAAAAAAAAAATCCATTAACGCTATAGACGTTTACAATATACTAAGGGCTATAGTAATCGCGACATCTGGCGGGAGAAAAAGACAATAATCATCTCCGTTGAAAAATATTACTTGTTAGTTGTTTGTTTTTATTTCAAACTAGCGGCTCACCTTCCTTCGCTCAGGTTCGTTGCTAGGTACGTTTTGACGGTTAGTATGGAATAGATAGACTATATATCTTTATATATAATTATGGGTAGTTTTATATCCTTTACTTCACAAATATTGATTCCCCATACAGAGTTCCACCCTCCATTGGACCATTTCCATTCCCTTAAGGGGTGACTTCCGGAGTTAAAACTATTCTATGTCCTTCCCAGGCTAACAAACTATCTTCATACAAATGTTCATCTAAATCGGTTCAACCGTTTAATCGTGAAAAGGTAACAAACAAACAACTCTGTTTGTTTGTTACTTTTCGCATTTTTGTTTACTTTCGCATTTATAATATTAACCAGCAGAACCCGCGGCTTCGCTCGCGCTAAAACTACAAAAAACTCTCTAAAAATAGGTTTCATATTAAACTCTAATGCCCTATTTTACCCTCTTATGGGATTAATCTTGAAAAATGCTAAAACACGTATTTATTTAATTGTATACAAGAATAAGTTTCAGTAATTCTGATCACAAATATTTTTTTCATTGTATTATAACGTGTTGTTCCGTGGGAATGAGATAATATCCCGCGGTAAAAAGTAGTATATGTTACTCTCCAGCCCCCAACTACCTAGAAACAACCAACTCCAACTATCTACCCAAATTCTTCTATGGTTAATATTTTTAATTAATATTGAAAGTAAGACCGAGTCTGCACGACGTTGACGAGACAGCGTTCACGCTGCCATTACACTTTTTTTAACGTTGAGAAATGCATTTACGCATACCACCTGCATACAATCAGGTAGTTATGTGTGACTTACCTGTCAGAAAAGCCAGTACTACCCACAAAACGTAACCGGAACCTTACCCGTCTTTATGGGACGCCACAGGATCGCTTACGCATTTAACCACGACGCCCCGACGAGGTAGACCCGCTGCAGCAGACCACATGAACCTAAATTTGCTCCCAAAGTCCACTCTGCTATCAGAGAAGTACCAGGAGCAACTCATATTGCACAACGCCCTCCAAGTTGGGCCACTTCCCATTGCATCTCTTGGCTTCATTTCCGGACTGTAATGACTAATGAGATCCTCCACCACCGCAAAAGTAAAAAAATAATTATTAAAATAAAATCGAGTATTCGAGTAATTTTAAATAGGTAAATATTAAAAAAGATATACATAAGTTTATCTAGACAATCGAATAAAAAGCAAAGTCCTTAATAACTTTATTATTTCTAAAAAATACTACATGTATTTTTTATATCTTAAAACATAAAATATATCTTTATATAACAACCATAAAACTATGCACTGTTTTAGTCTGACACGACAATTCTTTCAATGAAAACTCTATATTTCAGTGGAAAAATGGAAATGAGGAGTCAGCAGCTACGTTTCATTTGTCACGAGGGAAGATGCATAAACTACAGATACACGGATAGTTACATCACATTTGGACATCGGTGCGAATAAGAGAACAAAAATATCTTAAGAATAATTCTCGGTCATATTGATCAATACGTGTAAATGGGATATTGAATATAATCTATTGACTATATTTAATATCCCACACACGTTTGTTATCAATTCACTTGATTTAACATTAGTTATTTGGTCTGAAATGGAAGGCCTCCCGGAAACTAGAGGAAAATAAAGCATCTTTTTTCCCAGTTTCTATTATCCTGTTTTATGTCGATAGAGAAGTAGTTTATAATATTAGTGCTTATGAAATGTATTGCTAATATTTTTTTGTATTATATATCAGGTGTTTTCATTAAATTATATGGATAAGAGTAGACCGATTTTTTGAAAGTCATATGAATATTTTTCATATTTATAATACAATAGAATTTCAACTGTATTTTGAAATGTTATTGTTTTAGGTGTATTGTGACAGAATATAGTAGTGTCTGAGAGCTAAAAATTGAACTGATACGGCAGAGTCTAGAGGCCAAATCAGATCGCATTCAATTTCCTCATTCGTAAGGAAACATGGAATATCCGGCGGTATTAGAATCTGTATTCTCCAATTTGCATACGTTGATGTACTAATATGTGACTTGGTACTGCAGTATTTCAATAAATCCAATTCTTTCTGATAATGTTTGTTTTACTTTAGTCTATATAGAAATTGATTCCATTTTCCATACGATGCGACAGAAAATTATTGTCTGTAAACACGGGGGGAAAAATATACGGAGGAGGTAGGTAACATTTCCATTCCCAAAGTAACTTGCCATCGGTGCTGAGACAATGTGTTCTTGGAACGAAAGAGATGGAATGAATGAAAGAGACCATCTTTCATCCGGAGTGGGACAAAAATCAATCACTTTAAATATTTCTAACTTTTGCAAATCGAAGTTGCGATCTACGCCGTAGAGCTTCGATCAGTAATACTACCGTAGAGGCTATGAATATTGACTACATATAAAAGTAAAGAGGCATATTTATTATAGAAGATTCAACATTTCAATGTAAAATAAAATTTTAATAGATTAATTAAATTACAGGTCACTCGACACTCGACATTCAAATCAAAAAATTATTACTAGATAGGTACTTATTATATTTGGAAATTGTAAATAATGAAAATAAATTTAGTAATTACCAGTAGAGCAATAATTATAAATATTATGTCCATTATAAAAAACTTAAATACTTCATTGTGAATATTACGTAGCTTACCTATAATTATAAAATGCACGAAATAAAATAATGAAAATAGCGACTCACACAACACGGGTAATTATTTTAATACAATATACATTTTTTGTCTTTATGTCTGTATGTATGTCTGTGTGCGCTTATAGATCGTACCTTAAAAGATAAATTTAGGAATTTAGAACATTGTAGGTCTTAAAAAAGGGAAGCGAGGGTAATATATATATACATATATATATATATATATACTCCTAGTATATATATTAATTAACTAATTTACACTCATGTGATCTACATTTGATGTACCTAACTGTGATACACTATTAACTAAATGTGCTACAACTTGAGATTTTTCTTTATTTTGTATAATTCATAATTAAATCATTCTATTTCTTTATATTTGTTTTCTCAACAGTAGACCTTTAAATTAACTTACGCTACTCGAAAGTATCTTCGAATTAATATTTTCGTCTTCATAATGTGTAAATATCAAATGTCAAAAAAAATAAGAATTATATGACTTAAATATCACCGTATTTTTGCAAGTTTACCTATTTCAATTTCCAACTCTGTTATTGTAATTTTCCATTAAGATTCTGTTAGACATGGCCCGATGTTTTTTATATATAAAAAAAATTGCTCATGTTTCGTCAAAATATTCCGTTTACAGTATATTTTTCTTTTTACATCAAATTTCCCCTCTCATCTCAATTACGTATTATATTTTACAATTACTTTGCCCTTAAGTCCACGATATTCGCGTCGCGACGCCTCATCAAACAATTTAATGGAAAAGAATGTACTTAAATATCGCTTTACCCTTGCCTTACCCCTTTTTGTAATCGAGAAATTTTTCGCCCTTGTAAATAAAATTTATTTATTGTATTTTAAAAATAAAGAGATTAGAGATGTTTTTAGTACATGCTTTTATATTTTTGAAGTTATGCTCCTTTTGGGACGTTTTGAAAAAAATATGAGAGTAAAATTTGTAAGATGCACACGCACACCGACAGCCAAAGAGCGACATAATGAATATAGCTGAAAGCGATATGATGAAGTTAGCTGATAACTGTTTGTTGTCACGGTAACCGTTGTTATTGTCTGACAAATCATATATAATATATATAATAGTACTTTATATAAATACACTAGCGACTCACCCTCGCTTCACTCGGGTTCGTCCCTAGGTTGATTCCCCATACAAACTTTCATCCCCATTTTCACCCCATTAAGGGATGATTTCCAGGATAAGAAGTATCCTATGTCCTTCCCAGGGTCTCACCAAATCTTCTTACCAAATTTCATCTAAATCGGTTCATTAGGTTCATCGATTCGTCACAAACTCACAATTCACAAACATCACCTCTTTATTATATTAGTATAGATAACTCATAAGTATTAGGTAATATCAGTTAATTAATTCCTCTTCAAGTGGCTTAGTAATAATTAAAACCATAGTATGTGCTTATTTTTCTTATCAATAATAAAAATGAATTGATATTGATAAAAGTAAAATTAATAAAAATATATAAACGAAACAACTAACAATTAAAATGAAATAAACGTAGCGTTACTTGTGAGTTTAGTCTCCTAACTTTGCTAACAATTCGCCTCATTAATCTGGCCACATTCCAGAATAAACCTTGCGATCATTTTAATTTAACTTTTGAGAGAACTCAATTCTTTTATAATGATTAACTTTTAAAAATGGAAAGTAAGATTTGTAGGTAGGTATTAGTATAATTTATGAGTCATACACAAAATGAAACAAAAAAAATAAAGAAATAAAACTTCGTCGTATTTATTAAAAATCAGTCTCATTTATTTAGTACAGATCAAAGCAACACAAATCAAAACAGAAACCAGATCGTTATTTAGATTTATCAAAAATATACAATATTTAAGATTTTTGTTGACCACAGAAGAGACACAGATCTACAGGAAAGAATATTTAGAATCAATATTACTTCGATAAAAATGTCAAACTAATTCGAATCAATTATTTAATATTTTAATAAAATCTTAAAAGACCTAACAAAACCTCAAACTTCAAATTTAATAATTTTTAATATAGTATTGTAAACAAAAATAAAGTAATCAGACAGGAACATCAACAGAAAATTATCAATAAATTTTAACATAGTAATAACGGGAACATCGGTAGAAAATAATTAAAAATATTTCAATCACTCTCATCACTTGAAGGAAACAAGGATCGTACTCTTAATTTCTTAGGTGGTGTAATCGAGTCATCGGAATAGTTATTCTCAAGAAGAATCCTTTTCTTGGGTGGTGTAATCGAGTCATCGGAATAGTTATTCTCAAGGAGAATCTTTTTTTTTTGGAGTAAGTGGTGGAGGCGTTACATTCTCTATGGAATTAGGTGATGGTGTGAACAAATTATGAGAATGTGGCGTTCTCGGTCCGGAGAGAGTGGATGCAGAAGCTGTTCCGGGGGAAACTGGGCTTGGCATAATAAGTTCTGATGACGTGCTTGAATGGGCTTCTGACAAAACTTCTAAAGTATCTGAAACACATGCAATCTGTATTTGACCGATCTCAAAATGTGGACAATTAGTGTTAGCTGCACAAGAAGTACAGCTTAGTCTTCTAGCATGAAGTACATTAGGCTCGGTTGCGCTCCAGGTGAGTTGATGGATTTGGAAAGTGCCTTTGAATGGACGACATTTATTTGCATTTGCTATACTTTGTATTTCGGAAATATGATCTTCATCGATACGAACAATTTCTATGCCCTTACAATTATTTTTCAAACAACTAACGAAACTGTCAATGTTCGATACATCTCTTCCATTTGCAACAAAATTGTCACACGTCCGTTTAACACAGCCACCAACACTGTCAGGCGCACCTTTACCGTGACCGGCCTCGCTGTAATGCCACACGATAGTATCTGCATTAGAAATTTTACTTATATAATTTACTATCATGTGAAACATAGTCTTGTTACGATATTGGGTGGTCGGTCCATCGCTAAGAATATGTAAAATCTTCAAATCTGGGGACAGCAATTTAATTTTATCTATGACGGGCTTCAGATGTCCACATATCAATACAGGATCGTGTCTTAAGTTTTCAGAGACAGAACAGATAGACGTAGTTTTTTACAATATTTTGTGGTGGTTGATTATTGACAGAGTAGTAGGACGCAGGTATGTAGAGAAAGGTGTAGTTTTGACCCGCCAAAATGAGCTGATTGAATTTCTGATCCGTACTTACAAACGTAATTTTCAGAAAAATCAATGTGCAAAAGACCTTCTAGTGGTGTAAGATTATGTTTAATTAGTCTTATAGCCTTATACTGATTAATAATGTTTGCAAGATGCTGCATAAACGTGGATAAATTTGCTTTTAAAATGTTTACCAGCAGCTGTTGAGACGTCTTCACGCTCTCTTTAATAGTCTTTTTGCAAGCTTTTTCAGTACCTTTAATAATCTCATTAAAAGTTTTAGTTACCCACCTTTGATAAATAATTGTATCATTGCCATTAATAATGTTAAAATTTGGAGACTTTTCAAAACACAGTGAACATTTCCGCTCCAAACAGCGTAAATTGAGATTATTATTACAGCAAAGAGATTTGACAAGATCGGTGGCGGATGAATAAGCTATTACCTTAGCCTGGTATAAAGCACGTACAATATAATCATTGTTAGTATGTACAGAACACAGGCAAGTATTTCTTGAAGCCGCTTTTGGGAATATTACCCAGAAAGGACGATATCAGCGAAACGTTTCATAAGAGATATCTAAACCGCTCGTAGTGTTAAACTTCTTATGCAGATTAAGAAGCGTATCATTTAAAAGACGTATTTGTCTTTTTATTTTTCTGCGCGTGATTGTCTCTTTTTTTCCGGCTGTAAGTCTGCTATTCTCGTCATCAATTAAAAAGTCACATATCTTTTGTTTCAAACTGATTTTCATTGTATTGTCCTGTTTATTTATTTTCTTCTTCCTTGTTAATTGCATCCTGTATTTAGCCAGCCTTCTTCTTCTTCTTCTCTTCCAATATATTTAATTTATTTTTTAAATGCTGGTTTTGAGCTTTTAATAGACGTGTATTTCTTAACCTTATTGCTTTACCCATAGCAAGACGTGAAAACGACGAACGTGAGGAGCAGGGGGACGGAGGTGGTGTATTTTCATTTAAGGATTTTTCAGTACGCTTCCATAATTTTTCTTTTTCGCGTCTAAGTTTAGACTTTTCACGCCACATTTTTCGTATTTGCCTCTGCTGTCTAGGTGTAAAGTCTTTAATTGTCTTCAATAAACCATCTTGTTTCTTCCGATGATATCTTTCCCTGTCTTTTCGTCGTCTTTCTTCTAAAGCAACTGCATCTAATTTAGCCCTAGCTCTTCGCATGCTTAATTTCTTCTGTTCACGTCTACGATTTTTTTTTCTTCTTTACTCAGTTCTGCCCTAGACCTACTTGAGCGAGGCATTATACCTAAAACAAAACAAACAATATCATGCGAAAAATCTACATAGTTACACTGCAAATCAGGACATAAACGCAGAAGAGCTATTTTTTTTATATAACATAAGTTAACCCAGAACTGTACAGGTAAATCTGTGTCAATATTGTCAAACTACCATTATACATTAAAAATCTGAGCTTTAGTCACTTTGACCTCAGACCAATAAAAAAGTATTTATTGGTCTGAGATTTTGACATATCTTTTCTGTGACATGCGACTTTCCTGTGGACATTGTTGTTCACAGAAAAGATGTCCACAGAAAAGATATTTTAGCCCTAGATCAAAAATCCTCTTTCATTTTCAAGGTTAGAAAAATGGCGAACAAGATTCGAAAAATACTCTTTAAAAGGCATTTCGGCTAAATATTTATAAATAAAATTATCACTTACTTGCCAAACTACAACAGGAACAGAAAAGTGACACTGATCTTTTACAAAATGAGTAATCGGAAGATTAAAACAATTAAAGCAATAAAAATGGACGTCAGTCTCTCGTAATGGCATAAGCGAATGTCAGAGTTTCTAATGTTACCTATTTGTGGACGATATACATCGATTTATTTAAAACACTCGATGTATAGTAACGATGCATCGTATAAACCGATGTATTGTTAATACTTCAACATCGAATATATATCGATGTTTTTCATTCGATACATCGACCAAGCAAATTAGGAATGAGTATACTATGAGTGAAACGAAACGTTATAATCAGTGCTGCCAATATAACAAACGCGCCTATCAGTTATTATAGGCTGAATTGGCTATGTTTCCATTGCCGCGGAGCCGGTATAGCAAAATTAAAAGTATTTAAATTAAACCAACAAAACAAAACAACAATATGGCCGACCGAGTCTCTGCTGTGGAAACGTGTGTTGTGTTTTAATACGATACAAGTGTTTGCTTTGTTTGAAACTAAAAAGAAACTTTGATTTATCAACAGGTATGTGTATTAATAAACAGAATAATGTATTTAGTGATAATGGGTTCGAAATTTTACTGGTAATATCACATTGTTTTGTTGTCAAAAAGTAGAAAGTAATTACTTATGTTGAAAATATTTTACGTTTTACTGCGCGTGCATATAACTAATTAACATATAAAAGAGAAGATTACGTTACGAAGTTTGCATTAATTTCGCAATGTAATACGATTTGATTGGAAGGTTATATTTTTACCCTGAAATACTACCTACCGTAGTGATTCCAAGTTATCGATACTATATTATCGATTATGATGCGGCATAAACATATTTGTATTTTACTAGGCAGTTAATAGGTATTATTATAAATACCCCGTAAACCGTGCTATAAAGTATTATTTTTTTAACTTTCAGTTATAATGGGACCTAAGAAAAAAAAGTTCAGTTTGGCAGTTCTTTAACAAAATTGATGATAAGAAAACGAAATGCAAACTATGTCAAAAGGAAATTAAGTCTGCTGGAAATACTACGAACTTAATTGGGCACGTTCGTAATGTTCATAAGGCTGCTTATCTTGAAATTCAGCCAAAACAAAATACATTAAATGCAGAAGAAATATCGAATCCTCTAAATACCAAGGTAACGCCTAACGATAACATTGATGATGGTTTACTTCAATCTGAACCGATTCCTAGTACAAGTGGCAGTGGCAATAAAAGATCCTGTGAGCCGTTACCGAAAACCGTAAATGAAACTATTGATTTAGACTTAGAAGAAAACGTTACCCCTTTAAAACGCCAAAAAACAATACAGGCCGCCTTTAAAGATATTTCTTCTTACTCAGAATCTGGACAGAAGACAAGGAAACTGAACAACTGTTTATTATTCATGATTTGCAAAGACCATCAGCCTTTCTCAATTGTTGAAAACGAAGGCTTCAGAACTCTAATGAAAACAGTTGCTCCTCAATATAAACTCCCGAGTAGAACAACTCTAAGACGCTGGCTGGACGATAAATATGAAGTAATTTCAGAGACAATTAAAAAAATGCTATCCTCTATAGAAGATATAACCCTAACAACGGATATTTGGTCGGATACCTTAAATATGAAAAGTTTTTTGGGCATCACAGCGCATTTCGGAATAGACATTGAACTATACTCAATCACTTTAGGCGTGTACGAATTGGATGAAAGACATACATCAGATTATCTTTCTGAAATTCTCTTAAAGGTATGCCAAGACTGGAAAATAGACCAAGAGAATGTAACGGCTGTTGTTACTGACAACGCAGCCAATATAGTAAAGGCGATCGAATTAGCGTTCGGTAGAAGGAAACATATCCCATGTTTTGCCCATACTTTGAATTTGGTAGCTGAAGGCACAATGATGTGTACTGAGTGGAGAAACATTGTTTCTAAAGTAAAAACAATAGTGACTTGGTTTAAACAGAGTTGCGTAGCTAGTGACGAGTTACGTAAAGCCACTGCTGCGGCTATGGAGTCTCCTGCTGGGGTAAAATTAATACAAAGCGTGGATACTCGTTGGAACAGTACATACTATATGTTACAAAGATTTCTAGAACTCCGCAGTGTCATAAATGATATTCTCTTCCGCCACCCCAGAGCACCTGCAATGCTCAGTGCATCGGATATATCTACTGTATCGTCTGTCATCGTGGTGTTGCGACCCTTGGAAGCGGCTACAAAAGAAATTTCGGGTGATAAATACTGCACAAGTAGTAAAATTATTCCCTTAGTTCGTTGCATGCTCTCTAAAATAACTTCAGCTGTTATAGAAGATCCCGTAGCGAAGGAGGTGCAAAAACTTGCTATTAATGAAATAAATAAAAGAATGGGTTCTATAGAACATGTGAGTGCTCTTGCTATCGCAAGTATTCTAGATCCACGGTTCAAAAGAATACATTTCAATGATGCAATAGCTTGTTCGAATGCTGTTTCGAAAATTAAGGATATAATGAAGAAGAATTTGCAAAGCAATGAAGAACCTGAGTCAGATTCTGATAAATCTGATAAAAATGAAGAGGTCTTTTCATTATGGACTGATCACCATAAGTTAGTGCATCGTAACTGGAAAATTAACAAATCTGAAGATGTTTTGTCTGACGAACTTTCAGTTTATCTCAGAAGTCCTGTTGGAAGACTGAACGAAAATCCGTTAGAAATCTGGAGGGATTATAAAATACAATTCCCGAAGCTGTACAAAATAGCTTTCAAGTATTTGACAATAGTTGGCACGTCAGTACCTTCAGAAAGACTTTTTTCACAGGCAGGGCTAGTTTTGACTGAACGAAGGAACCGATTGAAGGGGAAAAGATTAAGTAAACTTTTATTTTTACATAGCATTGACAAAAAATATTGGAATATGTAAAAAAAAATGTGTTGGCTGTGTGATTTTGAATTTGAATAAATATATTTCCTGCTTTTATTAATACATATTTTTGTTTTAATTAAGGCCTAACCTAAAATACGTCATGGCGAAAACAATCGATGTTTAAGAAACATCGATGTATTTCTCAATACATCGTATTACCATCGATGTGACCGGTCGATGCATTACATCGAAAAAAACATCGATGTATATTTTAAATGTCCATCCCTAATGTTACCAGTGTAAAAAATATTTCAATTACGGTAGGTTTAGTAGAAAATTTTAATACGCTGATTTTTTGCTCCACAGAAAAGACGTATATACATATAACCATTTGTTTATTTGAAATTGTTGTGAAAACCCAAAGCAAGTATTAGCAACTATAAAATAATATTAGTCTTTATTATAATATACGTCCATGAGAGTTGTCTATTTAATAATATGTGCATAAAAAAATAAGCTGTATATACTTAAACACACGTACTACGAATCTGAACAGTCCACAGAAGGGGACAAGGATTATTTTTTAATTATTTTTTTTATTATTTATAAATATTTTATAGGTTTAAATATTCGTTTTATACTATTGCATACAATAGGTCTAATTAATATTAAAAATCAGCATGTTTTGACTAATAAAAACCAGGTTATTTTATCCGAACATCGATATGTGTATGACCCTTATATTACTTATTTAACAAATTTATTATATTTATAATAAGATATTATTTTTGTCTCAAGGTTTTGTTTTAGTGTAGCCTAGCAATTCGATTTTAGTAATATTGTTATGAAACTGTATCTCAAAATATATCTGCTTTATTTAAATAAGCTTGTACCTACTATTAAATCTGTAAAAACAGATCTAGATACTAATATTTATTTTTGTTTGCCTGAATTCGTATTTGAGAAATATGTTTAAAAAGAATGAAAGAAAAGGACTACTCAACGATAACAAAACGTGGACGTAGCGAAGAAGTATGTATTACAAAAAGAAGTGGATGAATGTGAGTGGAAGGGTCATTAGAAAGTAGGGGGAGAACTCAAAGGTCTTTGAAGATCAAGCGTTTATATACTCAAAGGTTAGGTTAATAATTGGGTTAATAATTATATTAAATTAATATTATATTAATTAAAATAAAACTACATGATAGCTTGAGAATTCATCTTCTAATGTCATTGTTTTATGTTTCATATAATTTATAGTAACATCATAAAGTTTGTATATGTTTTATAAAATTATAAATTAAACTAATACAACATCTCCCTTTTTAAACTAAATTAAACAGCATGTTAAAAACATAAACAAAAAAAACAACATTAAATAAGTAACTCTATTATTTGGAAACATAATTAAATTAATTAGGATATCTTACTGGCGGACGAACAGTACGGCCATAAGACGTTGTATAGAAACCCTCTTCTCTATTACTAGTTGTTGGGGCATTCAAATCTACATCACTTGTAGGACAAGTACTGTATTCGGATTCAGAACTATCGTCAGAATCATAATTACAAGGTTTAATATAAAACCTATTTCTTATAAAAAACTTATCATTACTCTTTATCCTATACGTTCTACTATTTAATATATCCTTTATCACTCCTTTCCTCCAGAATCTCCCTACCTTAAATAAAACTATCTCTCCATAAGCTAATTTTCTTAATTGAGTTTTGTTCCTATTATAGTAATATTTATCGTTTTCTTGTCGTGTCTGTAAATTTTTTCTCAAGTTTTTATTAACTTTTGGAAAGAACATGTTTTTGCTCATAGGAATAATACCTCTAAGTTTCCTATGAAATAAATTTTCGGCTGGTGAAGGAATGATATTCGATATTGGAGTGTTACGAAACTCTAACAAAACTAAATACGGATCTCTACCATCATGTAATGCTTTCTTAAGAAGTTTTTTTATAGTTTGGATTTCTCGTTCAACCAAACCGTTTGACTGTGGGTACCCTGGACTAGATCGAATATGTTCAAAATGATAATCTCGAGAAAATTTATTAAAAATGTCACTGGTAAATTGTGGGCCCCCGTCACTCATTACTTGCTTGGGTATACCAAACCGACTAAAAATTTGCTTCAATTTATTAATGATTTCATCACTTGTAGTGGATTTCAAGAGGGCAACTTCTGGAAATTTGGATAAATAATCTATTAGTATATAAGTATGACCATTCAATTCAAACAGATCAATTCCAACCTTTTCCCAACATAATTCTGGCACCGGATGCGGTATTAGGGTTTCTCTTTTATTATTGTTACTAAAAAGCTTACATGTTTCACATCGAGATATCAAGTCTGTTATTTCGTGAATCATACCAGGCCAATACATAGCATCATTTGCCCTTAATAAAGTTTTTGTAATCCCTAAGTGAGGATAGTGTAAACGTCTTAACATTTCTTTTCTTAACTCATAAGGTATCACTATACAATCACCTTTAAATATTAAGTTAGATTTATATGTTAAACTATCTCTAACATGCCAATATTGTCTGATATCTTCAGGTAAAGAATTTTTATGATCAGGCCATCCATTAACAATCACATCCTTAAGTAATCTCATTTCATTATTACTTTCAGTCAAATTCTGAAAGTCACCTAATTGACTCTGACTAATATTTAAAGTAGAAATCATCATATTAATATTAGCCTCAATATTTTTTTCATCTAAATCTATTTCTAACATTTCATTTTCGTTAAATGACCTTGATAAAGTATCTGCTATATATAACTCTTTACCACGCTTGTACACTAAATCAAATTCATATTTAAGTAACTTTATCAACATACGTTGAATTCGTGGTGAACAAGAATTTAATGGCTTTTTAACAATGCCTATTAACGGATTGTGATCCGTTTCAATAATTATTTTCCTGCCAAAGATGAACTGGTTAAACTTTTCACAACCAAATAAAATAGCAAGCAATTCTTTTTCTATTTGTGCATAACGCTTTTGGCATTCGTTTAATGCTTTTGAGGCATAAGCTACCGGTAAACCATTTTGCATTAAAACAGCACCAAGACCATCTTTTGAAGCATCCACGGACAAAACAACCGGAAGCTTTTCATTAAAAAATTGCAATACTGGTTTATTAATTAACTTATTTTTTAATTCATTAAAAATTTTGTCATGTTCATGTAGCCACTCAAATTCAACATCTTTTTTAAGTAAATTTCTTAAAGGTGAAGTTATAGCTGCGAAATTTTTAATAAATTTTGAGACATAATTTACTACTCCTAGAAATCGTTCTAGTTCTTTCCTATCCCTGGGGCGTTTCATTGATATAATTGAAGTAATTCTACTATTATCTAATGTTATACCATTTTTATTTATTATATGACCTAAATATTTTAATTCAGGGACATTAATTTTACATTTTTCTTTATTGAGTTTCACATTTTCTAGCCTAAGTCTATCAAATACCTTCCTTAATCTAATATCATGTTCTTCTTTTGTCTTACCCCAAATAAGTATATCATCGATATATACTTCTACGCCTTCTAAATCTTCTAATATTTGACGCATTCTATGCTGATAAACTTCTGAAGCACTACATAACCCAAAGGGCATTCTCAGAAATTTATATCGACCAAATGGTGTATTAAAACAGCATAAATCAGAACTTTCTGACGTTAATTTTATGTTCCAAAAACCATTTTTAACATCTAAAGTACTGAAAAATGACGCACCTGACAATTTGCTAGTAATTTCATCTAACGTTGGTAATTCAAAATGTTGTCTTTGTATTGCATTATTCAGATCTTTAGGATCTAGACAAAGCCTCAAATCACCATTAGGTTTGTAAACGATGACCAAGGAGTTTACCCAATCAGTTGGATGCGTTATTTTACGTATGACATCTAAATTCTCTAATTCATCTAATTTATTTTTTAAACGAGGTTTTATTGCAAGTGGAACTCTTCTACTCGCATGTACAACAGGTGAAACATTAGGTTTCAATTTTATATCATATTCACCTTTCATACAACCTAAGCCATGAAATAAATCGTCATACTCTAAAGTGAAATTAGCTTCATTAATTTTATATACAGGATTAACTAATCCCATTTTAATAGCAGATTCTAGTCCTAAAATATTGCATGCTTTATTTGCATCTACCACAAAAAAGTCAAGTGAGTAATTTTTACCTTCGTATTTTATACGCAGGGAGCACTTGCCTATGCATTTGATTGGCTGACCTGTATATGTTGCAAGTCTAACTTTTGACTGAATAAGATTATTTTTATCTAAACCTAAAACAGATAAATTACTGGCTACTAAAATATTTGCTTGAGCTCCTGTATCTACTTTAAGTGTAAGAGGTATATTATCTACGCCTGCTACGACAGTCCAGTCTCTTGAACTTCTATCAACTGAATTTACAAAAATCTTTTCAAAATGCAAAATATTAATTTGCTCCTCTTCATTATTTTTATCTTCTTCAACTTCACACAAATATTGATTATTACATTGACTTGCAAAATGATTATATTTGTTACAGAGGATGCATTTCTTTCCGAATGCTAGACATCTATTTCTTATGTGTCGATAACCACATCTTTTACAGTCTATTTTGTATTTCTCGTCATGATCCTTATTAATTTTTAAGTTTTTTGGATGACTTATATTATACGAATTTTTATTTTTATTTATTTTACTGATAAAGTTTTCATTATTATAGGAATTCTCCGATGTGCTAGGATTAATGGAATATATATCTTCAAGCTGTTTTTTAGTTTCATGTGAAGTTCTGCATACATCTATTGCTTTATTAAGTGTCAAATCCTTAATTCGTAAAAGACGATCAACAACAGAAATGTCTAAAATTCCACAAACCAATTGATCCTTGATGAGACTTTCTGTAAGAACTCCAAACTCACACGAAGCACTCAAGTCTCTTAATTCAATTAAAAAATCTTCATACGATTCCCCTTGTTTTTGAGTTCTAGTAAAAAATTTGTATCTTTCATAAGTTACATTTTTTTCTGGATTAAAATGTTCTTCAAATTTTGCTATAACTTTATTAAAGTTATTCTTGTCATCAGGTTTATCAAATACAAAACTATTGAATAGCTTTAATCCACGGTCACCAATCACGTTAAGAAGTAGCGCTATTTTAGTTGCAGAATTTTTCTCTACATTACCAGACGCTACAATAAATATTTCATATTTTTGTTTAAATAACTTCCAATTTTCTGCCATTGACCCTATCCAGCACATTTCTGTAGGAACTCGTACTGCCGACATATTCATCTGACCATTCATCATCGTCACTATTAATATATATTTTATAATTCTTTATATTAAATACTGTAAACTTTCTTTATTTTATTATTTATATTGAATAAGTTTCAGTACCGACTGCGCCATGTTATATTAAATTAATATTATATTAATTAAAATAAAACTACATGATAGCTTGAGAATTCATCTTCTAATGTCATTGTTTTATGTTTCATATAATTTATAGTAACATCATAAAGTTTGTATATGTTTTATAAAATTATAAATTAAACTAATACAACATGAAACTGTATCTCAAAATATATCTGCTTTATTTAAATAAGCTTGTACCTACTATTAAATCTGAAAAAACTGATCTAGATACTAATATTTATTTTTGTTTGCCTGAATTCGTATTTGAGAAATATGTTTAAAAAGAATGAAAGAAAAGGACTACTCAACGATAACAAAACGTGGACGTAGCGAAGAAGTATGTATTACAAAAAGAAGTGGATGAATGTGAGTGGAAGGGTCATTAGAAAGTAGGGGGAGAACTCAAAGGTCTTTGAAGATCAAGCGTTTATATACTCAAAGGTTAGGTTAATAATTGGGAACTCTACTGAATGGAGCGTAACAGGTACAAATGTCCCAATATATTTATTTACTAGCATTCCTCGCGGCTCCGCCCGCGCTTAGATGACCAAAAAGCAAATTCTTAGGTTTTACATATAAGTTTAATCTTACATTGCAGTTTTTGTATTTTTTCTGAGAAATGAGATATTTTCCCGCGGTAAAAAGTACCCTATATGTTGACCCGGATAACCAGCAATCACCATACCAATTTTTTTTCAAAATCCCTCCAGTGGTTTTTGTGTGATGCGGTAACAGACAGACAGACAGACAGACGGGCGGACGGACGGACGGACGGACAGACAAAAATTCAAAATCTATAGATTCGGCCTATATATATTTCAATAAGATTTTCCAAAAAAATATTTAATGTACAGATTCGGCTCAGTATATTGTATACTGTAATCCTATTCACTTGTCGTATTTAAGTAATAGGTAAAAATCTAATTAATCACTAAAAATAAAAAATAAATACCTATATTCAAAAAGAAAGAATAATAATATTTAAGAAGAAGTAGATATGTACATAAGTGCAATAATATTATAAAATTAATAATTATTTTTGACTTTTCAGCATGCAACACAGATATCGTTGCTATGGATAATGGAAGCGTTGAAAAATTTACTCTTCCATAATTCATTCCGTTTCGTGTCAATGAGATAAATAATTAGGATGAGTTCCACCTCACTGGCCAAGATATGCTCCCTGTGTCGATCATAACGTATTCATCGTATAATTTTTCGCCACGGAGCGTTATAAATAATTAATAGTTGAATATGACGGGATGCTAGATTATGAATCAGCATGAAATCCGATAGAAAAATAATCAAATAATAATAATGATCAGTTATAAAAATAATCTTATTTGAGAAAAATTACGTTTTCTCAGACACCTATATAGATACACTTAAAAAATAAAACCTTATTTAAATACAAAAGATCCAAATCGATAAAGCCGTTTCCGCGATCCTTGAAATAAATTTAAATATAGAAATTGCTGATTATCATAAGGTATTTAAAAAAAATATAAACGTCAAAACAAAATTTGTTTTGCTTCCAATTCTTTCAAGACACGTAAAACTAAATCATTTATAACACTCAATACGTGCTTATTGGCTCCTATTGTGTTAATTTATATTAAATGAATAAATAAATACAAATGGATTTTCAATAATTGACTTACTATGAAACATTTCTTTATAGACCAATTTAAAGACTAATATAGATTTGTTACAGGCCATAAAATATTATTTTATTGCGTCAGTATTTAACGCCGTGCCTTCAGCCGAATTTGAGCTTGTAAACATTTATTACAATGGACTTGGTAAGATTTTTGTGTATAATACTTAGGTATAATATTAATAGATATAAAATAATAAAAAAAAATTATAACATTACGAGTACCAAAGCGTTCCAAATCATGGGATTTATTCAAAGAATTACGTATTTTAAATAAATAGATAACTATACTAGGTCGTTATTTACGCTGTCATTCTCTGTATTTACCTCGAAAACTTTTTATTCTAAACATTTTTTCAAGGTATGATTCATATTTATTGGAGAGTAGGCAATTTATGCGTTTTACTCTAGGTTATTATAATTTTAAAACTTTTCTTCGTTATATTTATTTTATTTAATTTTTAATATTGTGTTTTTGTGTTCTGCCGACTTGATTTAAATTTTGTTAGTAAAGTGTCGATTCTTTTCTCTTGCAACTGGCGGGTGAGTAGGTACGAAAGTATACTTACAAATTTAATTTTTATTATATTATATTATTATTATTTATTTATTTATTTTTGTTATTTTATACTAGCATTATTATATTTATATAAATTAATATATATATACATATTTATAGTTTTGATATCTTTGGTACGTATTTGACTTTTATTCTTTGTATTATTATATAAAAATATATATTGGATATTGTTTTAGTATATTATATTTATTTATTATATAGAACATACATATAAAATGATAAATGATTACAGTGTAAATGAATCTTTTATGTCCTTTCCCTCCCCCTCTGAAGGTGCTAGCAGCAACGACAGTTTTCATAGTATCCTAACCCTGAATGAAACTCTTGATTTGCACTTCTCAGATGTCTTGAAAAATTTTAATCTAATTCATATTAATGCACAGAGTATTCCAGCACATTATTCCGATATGTTATCTTGTCTTAACAATAAAAACATACACGCGGTTTTAGTCTCTGAGTCGTGGCTTAAGCCATGTCTCCCATCAAGCTCGTATGGGCTCCCAGGATTTCATTTGATTAGAAATGATCGCATTGGAAGAGGCGGCGGAGGTGTTGCCATCTACCTGCGTTCCCATATTCCCTTTTCCATTATAGACATGTCTCAGTCACAGGATAACGTAGAGGCGGAACACATGTTTATTGAGATTATTTTCTCTAATATTAAAATACTATTGGGGGTGTTTTATAATCCCAGTCTCACGATTGATTATTTCTCCTCATTTGAAATCCTGTTAGACAAGTATAGGCCTCTCTATGATCATGCCGTGATTATGGGTGATTTCAATACTTGTCTTCTAAAGAACGATCACCGAGCTAATCGCCTCCGTTGCTTAGTTGATGGATCGAATTTAAATATTCTTCCATTAGACGCTACCCATTACTTCCCAAATTGCAGTCCCTCGCTCCTTGATCTTATAATTGTTTCTTCCACTGATCATGTTGCTAAGCATGGTCAGTGCTCTGCTCCAGAGTTTTCCTTTCATGACCTTATTTTTTTATCTTATAAATTAAAGCCGCCAAAAGCTAAATCAAGAATTCTTCTGCAGCGCAATTTTGGTAGTATGGACGTGGAACGTTTGCGAGAAGACGCTGAACGGATTGACTGGGGGGTGGTTTCAAAGGCGGAAACCATTGATGAGCAAATGTCAATATTTACTTCACTTCTGATTGGGCTTTATGACATTCACGCTCCTGTTCGACCTGTCCGAATGAAGCATCTTCCGGCTCCATGGCTTACCCCTGAGATTAAAAACTGCAAAACAAAAAATATATGGCCAAATCGAAATATGCTGCAAATCCCAATGACAATAACAAAAGAAAATATATCAAGGCGCGTAATCGTTGCAATATGGTGTGTAGAGATAGCCAACGACGCCATATCTATAAATCTGTGATTGAAGAAGAAGATTCAGATAAAATCTGGAATTTTCTCAAATCTATTGGAGTAGGGAAGACACAAAATAATATTAATCCTCATAATATCGATTTAAATCTGTTAAATCAGCACTTCTCACTTTCAGGTACTATTGATAGTACAAAAAAGGTTACCACAATAAATCATCTTTCAGCTTCACCTACTCCTGATATTCCGCATTTTCAATTTAGTCAATTCTCCATAAGTGATGTTAAGAGAAATATTTTGTCTATAAAATCCAATGCTGTTGGGGCCGACTGCATTAGTCGTAAAATGATCGTTCCCGTCCTTGAAATAATAGCTCCTACAATCACTTCAATCTTAAATTTTTCCTTATGCTCCCATAAATTTCCTACTTCCTGGAAAGATGGACAAATAATTCCTATACCGAAAAAATCTAATCCTTCTTCTTTTTCCGATTATCGTCCAATTTCTATTCTCCCTTTCTTGTCGAAAGTGCTGGAGCGACTTGTGCACCGACAGCTAAGTACTTTTCTTTACAATCACAAATTGTTAAATCCCTTTCAATCCGGTTTCCGCATCGGTCATAGTACGACTACTGCCTTGGTCAAAATTGCAGATGATATTAGAGAAGGTATGAACAGCCAGAAAGTTACCATATTGACATTATTGGATTTCAGTAATGCCTTCAATACTGTAGATTTTGATATCCTACTTGCCATATTATCTTCTCTTAACATATCTCCTGAGGTGATTGATTGGTTTCGTAGTTACTTGTGCGGGCGCCGGCAACGCATACGAATTGAAGATCTTTTCTCTGATTGGTCTATGGTTAAAGCCGGTGTACCACAAGGTGGCGTGTTGTCTCCTCTCTTATTTTCGATTTTCATTAATTCTATTCCCCATCAAATCTCTTCTCTCTACCACCTATATGCGGACGACTTACAAATTTACACATCGTCATCTGTGCCAGACTTACCTCATGCAATTAGTTTAATTAATAGAGATCTGTCCTGTATTTCTGCATGGAGTGAATCTTATGGCCTTGATATTAATCCTTCTAAATCACAAGCAATTATAATAGGCAGCCAGAGGTTACTATCAAAAATATCACGATCTGGGACGCCACCGGTTATATTGAATGGTGTCGAAATTCAGTATTCTGATAAGGTAAAGAACCTGGGGATCATTTTTGACCAATATTTATCTTGGGCACCACAGGTAAGTGAACTGAGCCGAAAGATGTTTGGTGCAGTTTCCGCTCTTCGGAGGTTGCGAAATTTTTTGCCCATATCAACCAAAATTGCACTAGCAAATTCACTCCTTCTACCAATTCTTGATTACGCTGATACTTGCTATCTTGACGTTAAAGAGGAGCATCTAAATAGACTTGAGCGGCTTCAAAATCTTTGTATTCGGTTTATATTTGGCCTTCGTAAATATGACCATGTTTCAGAATTTCGCAAAAAGCTCAAGTGGCTCCCAATCCGCCTTCGCAGGAATACTCATGTACTTCATCTTCTCTACTGCGTGCTGTTCTACCCTTCTTCTCCTTTCTACCTTAGAGAGCGTTTCCAGTTTTTGAGTGATACCCATACTCTTCCACTTCGCTCTAGTGAAACGTTGTTGCTTAAAATTCCTTCTCACTCCTCCTGTTTCCTTACCAACTCCTTCGCAGTAAAGGCTGCGCGCTTATGGAATAATCTTCCAATAGACATCAGGCGTGCCAAAAGTTTTGATAATTTTAAGGTACAGTTAAAATCATATTATTTGTCTCTATAGTATCTTCTATTGAACTTTTTATACTTTTTCATCTGATCTACATTTATGTATGTATGCATTGTATTTATGCATTTATGTATGTATGTATGTATATATGTAATGTATGTATGTATGTATGTATGTATGTGTGTGTATGAATGTATGTATGTATATATGTATGTATGTATGTATTTATGTATATCTGTATTTAGGATATGCAATTGTGTGTAGTAAGTACACCGCCTACCATTTCATATAATTTCTCCTACGCCCTAAGGTTGCCTGGAAGAGATCGCTTATAGCGATAAGGCCGCCTGCTGTGCATCATCTATTGTTTATATCTTCTTTTTGTATATTTATTTGTGGTGTACAATAAAGCATCTATCTATCTATCTATCTATCTTATTATAATGTATTTTTGGTAGATGGATTTTGATGATCTGATGAGTATTTTGACAATTGTTATCAATCCCGTATGGTCTAGTGGCTAGGATACCTGGCTTTCACCCAGGAGGCTCGGGTTCGATTCCCGGTACGGGAATAACTTTGTTTTTTTTTTCATTTACTAAAAATAATATTAAAATTATTTAGATCGCGAAAATAACCTCTGTGATATACGATATTTTCACTGTATGTTTTGATGCCATGTTGAAAAAAAAATAAGATTCTACAGGACTTGTAATAAATGTACCCACATTTTATTCTAAAACTAAAAAAATCTTGTAATTTACTGACTTTAAACGTGAATTCACGTAGTATTATTACATAGAAAGCAACACTGACCTAATTACCACTACGCAACAATACTTACAATTACGATTCTATAAACCCAACCTTTTTTTATTAACTTCATTGAGACGATTAGGAAAGACGAAGACGTAAAAAATCTTAATGACCCATTAAACCCCAATTAAATCTATATCTAAATTTAATGTTGAACTAAGTGGAACTTTCATTGTACTCTTTGTTCCAAAGTAAACTTTTGTTAGCAGTAAAGATAATTAAGTATTTTTCAAAAGGCGTCGCTTTTTTATAATTCCCGTGAATAGCTTTCGTGTTCGCACGAAAACACGCAGTGGTTGTGAAATACAGATGCTTTTAATATTTTAATGCAAATATCTCTGTTCAAAAAATATCTCATTGTTATGTACGCTAGCAATCTTGAAACGTTAAGTAGTGAAATAGACCAGGGTCGATAATTTTTGAAACAAAAAAAATAATAATAGTAGGATGAAACCTATTGGAAAAGGAAGAGAATGTAACAAAAATGAAAGGAAAAATAATTTACGGGCGATCTGACGTCGGTAAGTGGGAGGGGGTGAGCTTTTACGGGTAAAAAACGGTTTATCTCGATTTCCGGCAAAACTACAGGTCCTATGAAAAAAAATTAAATGGCAAAATTGTAGGTAGTCAAAAGATCTACAACCTTTGCATTTACACTTTTTTCACATAACCTCAAAATTTGTGACAAATTCAAATAACCAAAATATATATCGAAAAAGCCCTCTAATTTTCAATCGAAAATTCTAACGTCAAAATATCTGCTTTTTTTATAAAGTTGGTGGGCCCTTTATTCGTTGAAATCTCTATTTTCTGATCACCCGTAAATTATTTTTCCTTTCATTTTTGTTATATTCTCTTCCATTTCCAATGGGTTCCATCCTACTATTTTTTTTTTTCACTTTTTACCATTTTCAGCCCTGGTCTAAAACATATTTTTTATAAGGAGGACCAAGAAGCAAATTTGGATAACTCTAAAATAATTAAAAACAAATTAAGTCATATAAAATAACTTTAATCGTACGGATGTATTGTAAGCTATATTTCTTTTTGCATCGAATAGCGAGGTACAAAGGGTAGGTAAAATTTTGTTTATCTATATATTTTTTCAAATTCAAGTATAAAATTCTTTATTCTATCTTGGTATCATAGAAATACATCTATTGTAGTTTCAGTGTAGCATGGTGCGGGAGATATTTGTCAAGCAGTCCCTTTTCACTAATGAACGTTGCTATGATTTACAAACACGGCGTATTATTTCTGCTCTAATCCAAATATTATAATAAAGGTCTGTGTGCGATTGTTTATTTGTTACTCCTTAACTCTCAAACGACTCGACGGATGTAGATGTACACAGATAGATTATGACCTGGAGTAACTCATTGCTAGGCACGCAAGGACCTGCTCCAGCGAAGTGTGGTGAGGTCTCTAGAATTACATAAAAATCTCCAGTCATAAAAATTTGAAAGCGCTGCTACCACTAATAAGCATGCAAATTGCAAATGCATTTGGTTGCAATCATCAAGCAATTATGATCAGTTGAGTACTTTACTAATTGAGTACTGGTAAAGTTAATGATTTATGTAATTAATTTAATATAGCAAACGTAGCTGCTAGACTAAAATCTACTCTATGTAATAAATATTGTTTTAGTACTAGCTTTTGGCTCTGGCTTTGCTCGTCTATGTGTTTTTCCATTTTATACCAAAATATATTATTTATTATTGAGGTATTATAGAGGTAGCTTAGGATAGAATGAAAATTAACGATTATATCGCACTAAATTTTTAAATATGTTAAATAAAACAACCCTCCTGCAAAATTTTTTTTTGTTGAATAAATCATTGACCAGTTCATGTTTGACAAGCACAGTGTTTCCCGTGAGAATGAAAGATTTTTCTGCAGTAAAAGGATAAAAGTTAAATTCCGTCACCAGTGCTTTTTGAGTGAAATGCAGACAAACAGACATTCTGTACACAATACGAAACGTTGATTGTTTTAAAAAAATATTACGTATAAGTACATTTCGATTTGTTACTATTTTATTATATGTATAGATTTGGAATGAGAAGAATGGTAGTGTAGTTAAGGGGATTAGGCCATATTCCATCACGCTGACCAAATGCGGATTGACTGACTCCACACATCTTTCCAAAATTACATAGGCGCTCTCAGACAATCATATTTTACTCACGATGTTTTCCTTTATCGCATGAGAGCGGCAATCATGTTGAAAAATGAGTTTCGTAAATTAAAGTCTCAGACGTGCGATTATGAGACAATTTCGTTAAAAATAACTCGCGCATCTAATTTAAAGACAACTAGGTAATTTAAATATACAAGTATTTTAACATCGTCTAGGATTCCCATAAAATTGCGTACAATGCTTACTATTATACTTAAATTCAATTGTAGGATTATGTTTAATGATTTTATGTAATGTAAACGCTTATTATATAGATATTGTGTATTTATTGTTATTTTGCTCCTTGCGTTCTTGCTTTTTATCTACCTATACTATGAACATGGTGGGGTTTTATACTCACTTGTAAATAATAAGTTTAAATAATTTATGGAAGTAACATTAGTAAAATGTTGAATATAATTTAAATAGAATTGTTCTAATAAATATTTTTTATTGGTCTCTTTGTAAAATGTCTTAACGTTTACTTCACAGTAAATATGGACGCTCCAAAAGCTCAAAGGCTTCGCGTAACGGTCAGTTCGTACTCTAATCCGTAGATCGAAATGATTGAATCGTCGAGTCGAAAGGGTAAGAAGAGGGTTAAAGGAATATAAATTGAACCATTTAGTATATGCGATGCACCTGTTCAGAGTTACTGGTCCAAGTGCTACTGAATGTATGTATACATGACGAGAAAGTGGATTTGCATCTAAATGTTGAGCTCAAGAAATCTCGAACATTTTGTATATAAGCCTTTTAGCTAGTTTACTTTGTATTGTACTGTATTGAATTCTTAAAAGAATTGCTGATGTTCAAAGTTTTATTTGTTTTCCATTTACTTAATCTAAATATGAATTTTATATTTCTAGACGTTGTTTTTCTTGCGTTTTGTTGTAATATTAACTAACAATTTACCTTGGTTTCACTCGGGTTCGTTCCTAAGTACCAGTCTTTTTGCCAAGTATGAAATTGCTTTGTTTCATACTATTTAGGCCACGCACACCGATAAAGTAAATATATAACCATTATTTCTTACTTCAATTAAATTTACTATGGTTTTTGACAGTAAGAAAGTTTTTATCTGAATAAGAAATGGCCTTGAAAGAATTTTCAGAATCGGTTCTCACAGATTACCATACTTCCATCTAAACTTACAAACTTTACCTCATTATAAAAATATTGTAGGTAAATAGTGATTAGAAAAATTAATAAAAATGGCTAAGTGTAATTTGATTATTATTAATAATATGTTATTCTTAGGAAGCATCTGCTGTATTCGATAAAAAACATAAACAGTGCGTTAACACGGTAATGTTATAACATTACCGTGGGGTTAACGTGTTATGTTATTTTCATCATCAATTAGGCTACGTTCAGATGGCAAAATTTTGACACGCGTTTTCAAATCGCGCGTCTAGACAGAAGGTTTAGACAAGCGGCAAACGCTCTATATCGATTCTCTTTCGATAAACGCTAACGCTTTGGTAATATCAATAACAATTTGGTAGCCAAACGTACAAAGACTTATCGAACGCTCAGTCTATTCGATCGTTCGATAACAATCGAATGTAGTCTATGAACGTCATTTTGACATTGTGAATTGCGCTAAAATTTTAACGTTTACTCAACACATAGGATTTTTAGGATTTCTTTATTAAAAATTCACTAATTATATTAGCAAAATGGCTTGAGGTAGTTAAAGTGTATATGGAAATAAAAAAAATACAATTATAATGTTATTAGATATCTTGAAATAAAGCAATTTAATAAGTTTTAATCATTCTTGCTTATGAAGCTTATATGAAGCTCAATTATTTTATTACAATGTACTTAAATCTTCTATAAATATTTATGTTAACACACACATAAATATACAAATTTGAGAATGGAACAAGAATATGTTCCGTTGATTTATACAAAGGTGTTTCAAGATTCAAATTTTATGTATGTGAATCGTTAGGCGTAATGTGCCAGCGACCTGTGAAAAAGTCACAACGTAAATCTTTATTTTTTAAATGATAATCTGTTTCTGTGGATTATATTATAGGATGGAAGATTATAGTAATATTATAATTTAGGTAATTTAAAAATCTATGAACAAAGTTCATGTTACAAAAAAAAGTATATTTCGTTTAGTGGAAGTGTAGGCGCATGAAGCTCTCCGGCGATTCCATTTATAAAATATGGGCCTGTTAAAAGATTCTATAATTTATCAAAATTTACTTACTTATTTGTTAAATTATATATATGATCTTCTTAAGCGCGTTCACAGTAACAGTTGAATTGATAAGCGTGTATTTAATAGCTTTCTAAGCCAAAAGGTGAGTATCCATATGTATCTGCGATGTCCAAGCCTTCTAGAATGTGAGTTAAACTATACACTATGTATATATGATACAGTATGTGAACTATTACACCAATCGGAATCCGTTTATTTTTAAGAGAAAAAAATAAATGATTAAATCCTGAAGTTTTATGGTTTTACAACGTTAGCAGGTAAATCAGGAATAAAAATTCGTAAAATGTCCCCGATGCCCAGCTACCCCCGAGAAATAGGTCGACGCAAAGCGTTGAAAAATATATTTTTTCAACTTCCGGCTTACTGTGACGTTCTATCGAAAAATGTTTTTTACAAAAGTTGTAGGTCTAGTAAAAATCTACAACTTTTATAAATGACACTTCTTACAATAGCCTCAAAGTTTTCGAGATATTTACATAAAAACTCGGTTTTTAAATTTTTCTTGGTTTTTTTATTTTTAATTTCTACAATATTCTTTTCATTTTCATGAAACTAGGGGAGTGTAATCTCCAAAATACATATAAGAAGCAAGAAAATTTTGAAACTTAAATATTTAGCCGTTTTCGAGAAATTTATGTTTTATGGTCTCGGGAGTCTGAATATCACCTCCAACTGTAAGTGGATTACATTTAAAAGTTTTTTGTTCAATTTTCAGATTGAGCTCATATTTTTCGTCTTGAACTCTACTTTTTGAAGAAATAAAAAAATTTACGGTCGTCCTGTAAAAACACCTTTAAAAATTGAAAAAATTGGAGAAATCGATAATTTATACTTTGTAAACATTTTTTTTAATTATCATTGAAAAAGTGTACTATATTGACCAAATATTTATAAAATGATTATACCAATGAATTTTTCGGAAAAAAAGAAAAAAAAGTGGTTTTAATAGGATACTTTTTACTACTAGAAAATATCTCATCGCTGAGAAATCTCTACTGACCGTTAAAACGTTCCTAGGGACGAACCAGAGCAGAGCCGGGTGAGTCGCTAGTATTCATATAACTGCCAAATTCTGAAAGACATAATACGACTGAAATTTATTGACGTAATAAATTTGCAAAGGATTAGGTAACTACGAGCACTATGCAACCTTCTCAAAAGCTGTGTACAGTCCAGCGTCAGCTTAGCAGATTTGGTTTTAGTTCGTATGGATGCTATATTCCGCAGAACAAAGGTTTGAGCGGTCTCGCTATGAATTAAAGATGCACGTCGAGCTGCTTGTTAGACCGTTGCTCAGAGTTTTTATACGTAGATTTAAACCGTTGTGTGAGGAAAATGAAAATTTTAAAGCCTTAGGGGTCTGAGAATTACAATTCTATTTTCTTGTTAACTTCACTAAGCGAGAGCGAAACTATATTTTAGTGCAATGCGTGTTTGGAACTCTATATTCCTTTGAAAGCGCTTAAGCTTAGGCGCCCTTGATAAATGAGTTATGAGTCAATTTGTGACGTGTTGAGTGAAATGTGATAAATTAATCCTTCCTTTGTTACTTTCTAAATGAATATGTATGTATGTAATAGTTAGTAAAATAGCTTAATACCTTTAGAATAAATATCAAAATAAGCCTTCAAAATAAGAGTGCAACGTGGAACTCACGTCCCCTCCAGTGACCATATAAATTATTAAAAGTTAAATGATTAAAACTTCTTAAAAGGCATCTTGTCTAATTGTCTCTATTGGTGAAAACAGAGTTAGCTCTTCTTTCGCCCACAGAACCACTTGCCATTCAGCACAAGAATGCAGGTGGCATTTTTGCCACGCGGGCATGACTTGTAAATACCTATATAATATTTAGTGTACATTTATTTTGCATATAATTACGAGTATAATTATGTGTACTCGTTATTGCTCTGTATTTTGTTTCCACACAATTTTTATGTTTAGCATATAAATTGAGAAATATAAATAGAGTAGTTCCTCCTCATTGAATTAGGTTTTTTAAGTTCTGATTGGGGTGTGCTCATTAGCGGGATGTCACCCGTTGCGTGAAGCCAAGGAACGCTCTGGGAGGTGGCTAAATTCGGTGGGTGGTGTACCATGCGGGTTGCTCCTGGTACTTCTATGATAGCAGAGTGGACCGTTGGAGCAACCCCATGGTTGTGGTATGATCCGGCAGACCTGCCATCTTGGCGTCGTGGTTGAGCGCGTAAGTGATCCTGCGACACCCCATTAAGACGGGGGAGGTTTTGTTGGGTTTTAGTGGGTAGTACTGGCTTTTCTAGCCGGTGAGTCCCATATAACCATTTGTATGTCTACAGGTGCTATGTGTAAATTCGTTTCCCAATATAAAAAAAAGGTTTTTTTAAGTTCAAAGACGATACCATTTATAATAAACTAGCCACTCAACCTTGCTTGGCTCGACTTCATCCCTAGGTACGTTTTAAATTAAAATGAATATAGTATGTTATCCTTAAGAGATAAACATATGCCATCGTGGACTTTTCTGTAGATCTATATAAGATACATAATTCGACTATACATTATTTTGTTATATCTCAAAGAGTTTAGGCAGGTTTTCGTTGAAAGCTCCCAGACGGCTTATTTTTTCCGACACCTGCAACAAATATCGTTATATTTTAGCCAATGTATACAAAAACGTAACAAATTATATACTAAAACCTTCCTCTTGAATCACTCTATCTATTAAAAAAACCGCATCAAAATCCGTTGCGTAGTTTTTAAGTTCTAAGCATACATAGAGACAGACAGACAGCGGGAAGCGACTTTGTTTTATACTATGTAGTGACAAGTAGTATTTAATATAATATAATGTAGTGACAAGTAGAAGTATTTAATATAAATGACTAAGTTTAGCATAAACACACAAAAAAGATGACATATACTTTATCACTGTATGTTATACACACGAAATAATTATGATGTAAAAAACTATTATTATGAGTCCAGTTGAAATGATTTAACTCTTCGATTAACAACTGTTGATCGAAGAATTTAACTTGACCGAAATTGTAACGAATACACGATTTAGATTATTATATGAAACTAGATAAGACGTTGTTGCATTCTCAAGATGGAGAACTTTATCCACTCTAACAAATTGAGAACACGTAAATCGCATCCAACTCCTCTCGGAAATATGATAGGATTATTCTGTAAGCGATGACACTTTGCTTTATGTGCTGTTGAAGAAGAAGCCTCTAAAGCTAGTTTACATAATAAATCCATGTTATTTTGTTTGTTTCAACACCGCAAAATTGAATTATAAGGATTAATGAAATCCATACTATAATATTATAAGTGTGAAAGTTTCTGAGGTTGGATGTTTGTTGCTCTTTCACTCCAGAACGGCTGAACGGATCTGGATGTTTGGCACAGATATAGATTATAGTCTGGGATAGAACATAGGTTACTTTTTTATTTTCGAAAACTGTACGGTTCCCGTAGGATAGATTTGTTTTTGTCTACGGATGGACTCGAAGGGAAGCGAGGATGAGTCGCTATTAATTGATAAATAATAGAAATACTCAGTGCATATAACAATTTTTTTGTATATAATATTGTTATATATTATTTATATAATGTTATATTTGTTGCGTAGTTAAAAGTGTCATTTTATCAAAGGAACATGCCTGAAACATGCTTAAGAAGAGGAATGTGTAGACTGATCAGTTTAAGTTTAGAGTTAAACGAAGATACGAACAAGCAAAAAAAGTTACGTAAAGCGGAGTGATAGTGCAAGTAAAATTAGGAATGTCAAATAGTGCTCACTGTGTAACATTTAAGTGTTTTTCGAAGTCTAGCTGTAATCTAACTCTAATAATTATCATTTATAACAATCATTTTGTAGCGAGGTATGACGAAGAAGAACTCTGGCACTAGTTTTATTGACCTATTAGTCAGCAAACCACCTCGATGGATATGAACGAATTATACAAAGAATGGTGTTATTGATACATATAAATGCACTCCAAAAGGAGCAGGTTTGATGCCAAGTCGACTGAATCTCTTACATACTTTTCAATTAAAAAGTTTATGTCGTTTTGCAAATTATATATTAGTTAACTACTGACTTGCTCTCGCTTCGCCTGGGTGCATCCCTATTCCCTAGGGATACATTTTCTTACTATTATATATTATTCTATGTCACTTCAGGTTTATAATCGGTTAATATCGAATAAATAATCTACATATAATATGATATACATCATATAATATGTAGCATATGCATATGTACAATAAGCGAGCTATCTAATGCAAGAATAATATTTCAAATCGGATAAGTATCTAGTTCCTGAGATTCAAGAAGAACAAACAACCTTTGCCTCTTTATAATATTAGTATAGATTTGTGAGCTACATTAGCACAAGTTTAGTATATGGAACGCGGCCCCTGGAGAAGTCAGCGGTATTTTTGGATAGACGATGTGATAGGGAGTTCAAATATATAAAAATTATTTTGAGGAAACCAAGGAGTCAAAAGTTATGGAGACTTAAACTTAGAACATTTCCATACATTATTATGACATTACTGCCATTTTGACCTTAAATTCAATTTTATTATAGCACCTCCCTGATGTATGTTCTTGTCGTGTTGTGGGGGGAGGGCGGTGCTCTTCAGCGTCCGGCAATGCAGCTGGGCGTAAAGCAAAGAGACACACCGGGAGGCGGCCTACCTCGGTAGGCTGTGTAATATGCGGGTTGCTCCTGGTACTTTTATGATATCTGAGTGAACCGTAGTTCCGTTGGATTATAGGTTTATAGCGGATTTTCAAACCGATGAGTCGCACATTATTACTTGTATATCTATTATATGATAGCTACCAGGACTTACGAAACGCATGTAAACTCATTTCCCAACGTTAAAAAAAGGTTTAATTTAGCAGATATAAAATTGAGTTAGAACGAAATAAATCTAAACTAACTACGCGTAACTAAGCTTGCTATAAAACTGGCTTTATTTAAAGAAAATTCTTTAATACTAAAGAATTCGTCACTATTCATGAGTAAGTCTTTGGTTAGAGCTGAGATCAGAGACCGTCTTGAGTAGTTTTTGTTTTATTTTAAAAGTAATTAAATTATGTACTTATATATTAACTTTGCATCGAAGTTTGTATAATATTATTATAATTTCCGTTCTAAATATGATACTAAATTCCTTTTTAATATTTTACAAATTGTTTGACTAATAATCTTTAATAATATTTTAATGTGGCAATAAATCTAAAATTATTAGTTTGATTACTATCTATTATTATTTTTATAATATATACCCAGAAAAATTATATATAATTAACATTTCTAATGAGAATAAGAGTTATAGCTGTTTAATACAACAAGGATGGCAACAACTTTTAATTACACAACTGCTATCTAGATAAATAAATGTACCTACTAAAATTTAATAAGTACAGTGACACTCTCGAGGGGTTTTAACGCTGGCAAGGATAAAGTTTTAGAGGCAAGTAAATGTACATTTTTGGAAGTGTATAAATGTTGTAAGTAAAAATGCTTGAATTTTGTATTTTTGCATGCCATTAGATAGAAACATAAAACATATTATTCGGTTAGTCCTATTACAATTATATGAAAAAAAAATGTGTGTGTACTTATGTACGCATTTAGGAAGATATGCTTCTTTGGCGTAACAGAACAAAAATAGCTAAAGACTCCCGTACGTCACAACTCTCTGTTTGTATAAGGAATTTTTCGATTATCATCATGTCGCTTTCAGCTAACTACATCATGTTACTTTTTGGCTGTCGGTATTCATCGTAAAAATTTTACTCTCCTAATTTTTTCCAATTGTGCCAAAAGAAGTATAACTTCAAAAATTATACATTTTTATTATTATCGTCATCCGATAAAGGCTGTAGTGATCTGTGTTTTTATGTTAAACTAAAAAATAGAGTAAGTATAGTAAAACAGTAAGACCCTTATATTATATATGTAACTAGTTATAAGTTGGCATGTTTGTCTCAGTTTATAGACCCTTTACTTGCTGTGCCAGCGGTCTCGGGTTCGAGTCCCGCTGGGGGCATTCCTTTGTGTGATGAGCACGAATGTTTGTACTTCAATAATGGATGTTTGTATAAAGTTATGTGTGTGTAGTGTATCAACTATCTGGTATCCATAACACAGGCCTTGTAGCTTACCATGAAACTAGATGGTGCTGTGTAATGTCCCAACATATTTATAAAAATAAATAAAGTTGTCGATATTACATCATGATGTCCCTTATCATCAACATATCCAATTAATTTTATTATTATCAACTGGCACGCTACGGAGCCATTCACCAGAAATTCAATTGACGAGAACTTAACTACGTACGCCTTTTGTATAATAAAAATATAGGTAATCATTATGACTAAATAAAGAAACAAATATTTTATTAAATTATATAACCTAATATATAAAATGACTTAGACTCCGCACCCAGTTTTAACTTTATCTAAGTCCAATGACATGCTCGACCGCTTTCAATTGTAACAATTTATTAAGGTCTCCTTAGTTTTATAGACTTACTGATAGTAAAAACCTTCTGTTTTTTTGCTATAGCTATATTAAAATAAATCTCGGTACCTATAAAGTAAAATTCGTTAGCTCACCAAACTTCGTAATTTTGCTTAGCTTAATATTCACTTGAAGCACAAAGGATATGAGAAAACAAGTAAAATAATTAAAGCAATATGTGTTCTTTTGGGACTTATAACTAGGTCTTGTAGGAGCCTGACTTCTAGTAATATAAAAGACATTGTAAATATTTATTGTATTAGAAAAATACTGTATTCCATGAAACATATAACATATCATAACCGCCTCGGTGGTGTAGTGGCTAGCATTTACGGCTGCACACTCGAAGGTCCTGGGCTCGAGTCCCGGGTCGGGCCAAGTTTAGTTATTGAGTCTTTCTGTATAGTAAGTCTCAGTAACAGCCCGGAGTTGGGAAGTTGGCGGTGTTTCACCCCCGTGCCTTGGAAAGCACGTAAAGCCGTCGGTCCTGCGCCTTAACTCTCACTGGACGTGTCGAGCGGTCGTCCCACCGGAGTATGAGAGTGACAGGAATAGAGAGTGCCCTTGTGTCTGCGCGTACACTTGTGCACTATAATATCTCCCGCGCAGTTGGCTAGTCTCAATGAGATTAGCCGCCGTAGCCGGAATCGGCTAGGAGAACATCATCATAACATATCATACTTATATAAAACTGAGCTTTAATTTAGTCGCTTATACTTCGATATTCATTTTATTTATCTTTGTATTCATATGTTATTTAATATTTATCTTTGTTATTTGTCGTTTTAATTTGTGCATGCGATCTAGATAACAATACAATATTTAGTTACCATCGCCAATGTAATGATAGAGTTGGAATGTGAACAATTAAACCTTTATACGCTTGCGTGTACAATCTTCAAGTTTAATTTGATTTGATCTGTTTTGACGATTTCTATATATTACAATTGATAAATATGTCCAATTTAGACTTTCAATATTTCTTTAATAGATCTAAGACATATGTGTTTTTGTTACTTTTTCATTTCTGAGCTTTTACTCGATGATAATGATCTGAATAACTTCTGCATAATAATATAACATCTATATAATAAGCAATATTTGCTAATTTAAATTTATTTGTAAAGTGTGCATATATGTATAATATAGTTTGTACATATTTCTATTTGTCATTAAGTGGTGTTGGTTTTCGTTGTTAGTTTATGTTGACTTTTTTATGTAGGGTTGCTCACTGAAAACCGCAAAAGTCTCTACGATAATAAAAAAAATTGGAAAGTGACTTAGACTTTGTTATAATCATTACTATTATTATATTTGCGTAAATGGTTTTCTCATTGGTCTGTCTTAAACTGATTGATAAGTTTAAAATTAAACTAATATCCCCTTACATATGGATTTTTTCTTGAATTTTATATGAAAGAGGAAAGGAAATAAGAACCATTAAAGTTTACAGTGAGCTAGAATAATAACTTCATTTACAATGATGAAAATTACAAATATACTTAATTACGTATACAAATTAATTAGTGTTAGCTAGTATTATGTGATCTGTGCAGTTAGCAAAGATGCAAGCATATTTATGCAAGTATATATATGCGCACAACATGTACACAAAAAATATAACTATACACGTTTTGTGGATTCATTTATTCTTGTCACTGAAATTGGTTTAAAAAGCTCTCAAATGTAAAAAAAGAAACTATTTATAAACAATATTATTTTAATGAATAAGCAATCGTTCATTTGCTACGTGGTTTTTAAAATTATTCTTGTTATATGTTTGTATAATTTTCAGAATCAAAATTATATAAACATTGTGGAATGATGCATAAGGCAATTAATATTAAATCTCAAATCAAAATTAGTTTAATTTTTACTTTCCAACATTACACATGTCATGTGTAATTTTGACAAGGATTATTCGAAGACTTAATTAATTCCTATATTACTTTATTCAACATCGGCATTTCATTTGCTTTGCCTTTGCTTGCTTTGCCATTGTGTGATGCATAATAGACGAATTGTTCCGTAGAAGCGATATCTTAAATGAATATTCTATATGATATCTTTTAAAATTTAAATGTGTAATATAACAGTTTTTGATTTTAGTTTTAGATTAGTAGTTGCTCCTTTGTGCATTTTTGGCTATTATTCATGGTTTAAGATTTCGCTATCTATATGCACTCTTCAAAAATTCCCAATCAATACTTTCTTAGATTTCGCATTTTAAATGAACTTATATTCTCGGATTTCTCTGTGGATTTTTTCCCAATCAGTATATCATTAAACTTATTAGTAACATAATTTAAATTTCGATGTAGCGGTGAATGTTTGACACAGATTACAAAGAGCTTTTTAGTTTATTAAAAAGATTCCATTTAAAAATGCCTTTGAACATGTTTCCTTACACTTACTACGAAACCAAGTTTTGCAGACAATTTCAAAGTTTTGCTAATAAGAAAATTTATATTACTAAAAAAATATTTTTTATTTAAGCGCAATTATTCTTATATTTAATCTAAGACATCATTATTTAAAATCTGTTCTTTCATATGAAAAGTCTGAAATCGGTAGAAACTTTTCAAACTTAATAATTTAATTTTAAAATTATTAAAAATGAATTATAGAAATTCACTTTGTTGATGAGTTACAAAAGGTTGGTGAATGTGTAAAATGCGTACAGATAAGTAAAATATGTGTGGACGTGCGGGCGTTACTAAGCTTGATTAATTTTATGAAAGGTTGTCGCCAGCCTCCATATTTATTAACCAGTAATTAAGAGACGTTAACAGAGAAAAAATGCCTGTTATTATATGATATTATAGAATAGTGACAAAAATAAAAATATAGGCTGTACGTGCTGTCAGTGTATGCAATAAGAAGCAAAAAAAAAGTCTAGAGGTGTCGTGGGTCACCGGTAGGAAAGTAGTTTCTTTCACTTTCTGCTCTTGGCTCATAAATTAGGATAAAAATTGTCACGAGTACTAAAGTATAATAAATATCAAGTAAAGGACATTGTACAATGTACATATTGAAGCTCATCAAAGAAAGGCAGACTGCCCGTGACCATGGCTGGTGCAATCCAGTCGAAACTCACCAAATCCACTTTCGAATTCACGCGTTAAGTGTCGTAGTGTAATTGTTTATAATTATGAAACGCGATAATTTAAGAAGTTATATATTATAGTTGTTCGTAAATATGGAATTAATAAGTATAAATGGATGGATTTGGATTCCTCCAAAGAAGGACTTGTATGATTTGATACAATACTATAAAAAATTAGACAAACATCTTGGTGTTTTCCTCTTGTCGGTTAAAGCAGCAATTAGATGTTTGTTGTAATAATTTAGTATTTTATTCAAATTTAAACTATTTCACAAGTGTTGATAATATAATATTTATGTATAAATTCAATTTTTCATAATTTAAATGACACCTTAATAGATAAAATATTTATATCGAAACGGTTTTTAAAGATTAATTTATCATAATTTTTTATTGCTAATGTCATTTAAATTAACGCGTTTTACATCTGTGTTTATCATTTAAATATCTCAATCAGGTTGATTAAGTCGCAGTATTACAAATAAAAAGTGAACTAAAAAGAAGAGAACAAATTGACGAAGGGACATAGTATTATGCAGTCTGAGACATATTTATTATATATATAATAAAATTCTAACTAAGTCGAATCTGTACATTAAATATTATTTTTGAAATTCTTATTAAAATAGACATTATTATCGATACAGAGGCCGAATCTATAGTTTATAGAATTTTTGTCTGTCTTTCTGTTACCGCATCACGGAAAAACCACTGCATAGATTTTGATGAAATTTGGTATGATGATAGCTGCTTATTCGGGTCAACATATAGGATACTTTTTATCGCGGGAAAATATATCATTTCTGAGAAATCTATACTAAACGTTAAAACGTAAGTAGGGACGAACCCGAGCGGAGCGAGGGTGAGTCGCTAGTATGTACATATAAATATTTAGAATATCTGTATGTCTCGACTGTGTCTTAATAATAATCGGTTGCTTATAATATATTTATAAACGAATTACATCACATTTTTTATAATATATAAAATGTATATAAACTCAAAGTGTAGGATTTATTTAATGTTTTAAATTTATTGTATGCATGAGCAAATAAGACTTCAGGTATGATTAAATGCAGACTTCATTTGTATGCACAAAGTCTTTCGTCGTATTTATATACAGGGTGAAACATGCACTAGCCTGGATGACTTTTTAACAATTTCTAGCTAAGATTGTTCACAGAGCTTTTACATTATTCATGATATTCTTTCAAAGTTCACATTGTTGTATTTGCTTAATAAAGCTTCGCAGGTGATGAATTGCTTACAGCAGACTGTAGATATGCTGAGAAGTAAATAAGCTAGTTGTTATAATCTTGTATAGTTGTAAGGATTTAACTTAGATTCTTGTATGACTTTTATTCGTGCTAGTTAGGTATAATTAAAACTACGACGAATGATCTATAAAATTAATTACAGAAGAGAAATTATAGGGCAAAAAAGGCATGGTCCATCGTATTCTAACGTATGTACAAACATATACTCGTGTATCAGAAAGTATTTTTTAATCATTTTTAATCTTTTGACAAATGTTTAAATAACGAATATCCTGGATTTGGCAATTTTTATATTCTAACGAAAATTACTATATTGATTGTTAATTACTAAATCGGGGATCCTAACAGTTTTTAAATTAAAAAAAGTCTTAATGACATATGTTAACAACTTATAATAGTTATTAACAGTTTTGACCGATGGTTTTAATAAATTGTTTCAATAGTGTATGCGAAGCTTTTAAAGGTTTATAATACTTTCATGTTATTGGTGCTATACCTACTTAAAATATGTTTCCAACACAGGCGTTTTTGAGGAACTTATTCTGATAACACTATAAAAATGTGTGTGTTTTTTTATAAATTAGACGTTTAGAAGTTTAATTATGAATATGATGTATTCCCAAATTTTTACGCCTTTGTCTATTTTTATTTAGCATTGCGTTGGAACTATGTTAAATATAGGCAAATTTAATGATAATTTAGGTAAGGGTAGGTATGGGATGAAGGGCTAAAACTGATAGATGAGATTACTGGATGTCAGCCGTCTCAATTACCCCTTTAACGTGTGTCGGAATAACGGTGTCGATAATTCGTATCCCACACACACACGTGATGAGCTGTGACAAATATTGCCTCGGGCGCAACTTCATTATGGTCGAGAGATGCGCAATGTAAAAGTAACTTATTTTATTCTTCATCCTTCATATAGTCTTATTTTGAAAGATGATGAATAAAATAAGTCACTGCAGGAAATCAATAAATATGTACCTATATGTATAATAATAAATAAATAAATATGTTGGGACATTAACACACAGCGCCATCTAGTTCCATGGTAAGCTACGAGGCTTGTGTTATGGATACCAGCTAGTTGATACACTACATATATATAACTTTAAATACATACATATTATAAATATAAACACCCATGACTAGAGTACACAAATTCATGCCCATCACACAAATGAATGCCCCCAGCGGGACTCGAACCCGCGACCGCTGGCACAGCAAGTAGGGTCACTACAAACTGAGCCAAACGTGTCGTCAATATGTACATAACTATTTACAAAATAATATTTATGATACCCAACAGTGAAGACTGCGATAATATATATGTATTATGTACGAGTATATGCCATATATATATATCTTAAAATTGACGTCTTAAAATATCAACAATTAACATTTCAACATCTTATGTTTGATGTATTTTCCTAAAGGTCATAGTAGATTTTTAATAAATAACATTTAAATGTTCTCATACTAATGAGGGTCACATTAGATTTGACGTACTAGACTGAATCTGTCTATCAATAATAAAACAGTAGTTTATCTAGGAATATATTAATTTAAATGTGTTTGCAATGCAATTTGTTATGCATCGTATTGTTGTTTTATAATTCGAATAATTAAATAATAACCATTATAATGTATAGAACGATATTATAATATTATTTAATTATGAAACCATTTCAATTTTTAGTTTATTTATGACACAAAATCAGGCAGCTTTAATACTTAATTAATCAACGAACGAGCTTACTATTGAACACATGTCTTCATATTTTGTTCTTTAATGAATTTTAGAACAACCGTGCAGAAAGTAGATATAAAATTAGATATGAAAAGATGGAATTACCTCTAAAGAAATTTTCTCCAGTCAACCGATGGGATATAGAGTTACGGAGCGCGTCAGTTGGGTAGGTACAAGAAGACATACATACATATAGAAGATATACTATGAAGATTATATACAACATACGTTAAATTCAAAGATATGATAAATAAACAATATAATTAAGAGCATAAATAAGCATATACGACATATATAAGAATAAGAAAAAAAATATCTTATATCTTTAAACGAGCAATTCTTGTATGTATGTATGTATGTATATACAAGAATTGCCGCCAACCATTTTCATGAATTTAGTATACAGGTGGTTTCGGGGGCGATAAATCGATCTAGATTAGTCTTACGTCTGAGAAAACGCGTGTTTTCGAGTTTTCATGCAGTTTTGTTATATTTATTCAAGTTTTTAGTTTAAAAAAAAGAAAAAGAAAATTGTACTGTAGGCCAAAAACTCCGAGCGAAGCTCGGTAGCCCAGGTACTTTTACATTTAAATGCATATAATCTTATTCTTATTTTGAAAATAAAAGGACGGGTCCCATGAGTGAAACTTGATATCTTCATTTTAAATCAACCTATTTTTTAGGTTTTTTCAGACTACTATTTCCTCTCGTGGTCATGATTACTGTAAAGCATTCGAAACGTGGAGAAACAAAAACCAAAATAAATCCGCGAAAAAATACGAAAGATAGTTTTAATCTAAGAAAGTATTGATTGAATCTAAGTAGTTGAGTATCTTTATTATTAAAGATACTTTTCTTCCATGTCCGTTAGTTCATTCCACGATGTTAGTTTTGTACGAATTGTAAAATATCATGGTTTTCTGTAATTTTAAGATACATTTTTTTTTCTAACATAAACCTTATCGATTAGTCAATAAAATAAATAATAAAAATATATGTAATTTTGCATTTTTAGTTGGTTCGACCCTATCTATCTACCTATTGCGGAGAATTCCCGCAAGCTGAAGCTTCTTTATTTGCGGTACTTTCCCGCTTTTCTGCTAGAAAATCAATCAAAGTATTACACGCAGTCTTGCACCGTATGTGTGTTATGTATATTATTTTGTTTTTCTGACGGTATTAGATGTGGGAATAAATGTGCTTAATTTTTTGGAAATGATTAATACTTATGAAAACGTTGTTCTATCTCCACGATTATTTGCTACAGTCCAACCCTTCTTTTACAAGTTATTGTTTTTGTTTAAAGGTTACAGATTAGATTTTATATTATGAAATCTAATTTTAACATGCCAGTCCTTAGAAATATAAGCTCCGCCACTCAACGAATCGACATATTTTGTAAAGATATTTACGGAGTAACTTAGCTACTTTTTTATCCTGGTGTATCAAATGCTTACATTATAATATGATCTATGACATGACCTGATTTTTGTTGTTGTTATACATACGTTACGGATTCAAGTTCCGCGACGGGCTGATTTTATGCCGTTCTTGTGAAGATAACGTGATAAGAATTTAAATTTGTAAAAGAACTAGAAAACTACATAATACTTTTGAAATTATTAGAGTGTAGCTCTTTTATTGGAATTTATAGACACTCAATCTGTACGACGTGGGCTTATTTAATAACGGTGTTTACAAAATTGTACCTATCTTTTTATTAAATTTTCAGACCCATTTAGCAATTTTGCCGCCCAATATTGCTTTTAGAAATTGCCAATTGTATTAGGGGGAAAATCTTATATACAACAGCTATCATAATGACCATAAAAGTTTGCTATTATATTTAAAGAAAAATAATTTATATGAAAATCATTCATTTCTTGCTTTCGGGACTAATATTATGCATAGATATAGAGCTGGGAGTCATCCCGTTGCCCTACGCCGGCGTTTTATAATACTTCTGGTTATGTTAGCTAATTTTATTAAAACTATAAAGCTTATTGCTATGATTTAAAAATTAAGATAACAAACAGCATTCAAAAGCTCTAGGTCACGTGAAAAACGTAGTAAAGTTTAAAAAAAACATACAATTTTAAATGGTAGAGATAAATTATAAACAAATTACATTATGCCGGACATCACTGCGCATATTTCTCATTCTTTCGATATATTTGCGGTATCGTTCATATTAATATAAATATCTAGATGAAATATTTTTTTAGTATAATATTCTTTGTGTTAAGACTTAAAATATAAGTTTTATCGACAAAGTCCAACTTCATTCTATATCAAAAGATATAAAAAAAATACGAAAACTGTATTATAAATCTATATTCTGTAGAGAAAGTGAACTACTAGCTTCATCGAAAATGCTTTTAAAAAATTTCTTGTAGATACATCGGCTACACGGGTGTATGAGTCATTATGTTTATGAATTTTTTGTAACGCATAATGATAAAATGTTTCTAGTATGAGATATTTGTTTCAGCGGAATGTATTAAATATATTTGTGTATCTTGACCTTCACTTCTACTTGAGCCATATGGCTGATTTTACGCAATTTTTGTAACAACAAAAGTGATTTAAATAACATTAGCGAATTAACAAGTAATTTATTTTTTACATGTAGGTATACAAAAATATTAAAAGCTTATCGAGACTATAGCGCATTAGTGTGAAACGATAATGAGTAAACATTATGTTAGTTTTTGATCTCTTTTCATAGAATTTACATTTCCCGACATAGTTCTGCTTTGTAGGGTAGGTACTAATTTATATAACAACTAGCATTACCCGCGGCTCCGCCCGCGTTCTGATGACCAAAAACCAAACTCTTAGGTTTTCCATATTAGTATACTCTTACATTGCAGCTTTTGTATATTTTATCATGAAATATTTTTCCGCGGTAAAAAGTATCCTATATGTTGACCCGGATAACCAGCTATCACCATACCAAATTTCATCAAAATCCTTCCAGTGGTTTTTCCGTGATGCGGTAACAGACAGACAGATAAACAAAAATTCAAAAAAAAACTATAGATTCGGCCTCTATATCGATAAAAATGTTTATTTCAATAAGATTTTCCAAAAAATATTTGTGCAGATTCGGCTTAGTTACAATTATATTATATGTATATAGGTACGTATATCGTTACAAAATACGCAGTATTTTGATACTGCCTTAGAAACGAATGTTTGGTACTGATTGTGAGTGAAAAATAACTGTGATTATATTCTTTATCTCGCAAAGTAAATATCATTTGCATAAATAAATATTACCGATAAGTACAGTATCAATTTAAGTGTCATCTTACCTATCTAAAGACGGTCGGGACTTTCATCTCCACATATTGTGAAAATATTTTGTGCTGTTCCTTTATATAGTCTTCATATTTATTTTATGTTGTATGTACCTATAGTAGATTTTAGTAGACTTTTGATAAACTTGACAGTTTCGTCAAAAAATTGGAAAAAAATGAGAAAAATATTATAAATTATATTTTAAAGTAGAATAACTTTGAAACGCGTCAGTTTATCGAAAAATTATACAAGAGCTTTTTTATAGAGCGTTCAATTTTATACAAGAAAAATGATTTGGTCTAGCCTTTTTGATGAACCATTAAAAAGTTATAAAATTCTAAACACAAAAAAAACAAGCTTTTCCATGTTAATCATATGGGAAATTGAAATTTATCATGCGGGATATCTTTATATTAATATTAAGGACTGTGGCTTTCACAGGATTTTTTTTTCATCATTTCCAAGAATGTTTTCGATATATTTAAGAAAAAAATATAGTCGATTTTTTTCAATCAGTCTATGTATAGTATAATTGGGATTGAACGCTTGTAAAAGTATGGAATAAAACTAGTGGTTCACTATTTCTAAGATGTTCCTCGTCCAATAATTACTTCCAATAGACTTTTATCGCACCGGAATCATTTTTCACACGGTATATTACTGGAAAAAAGTAGGGACAGTCACCAACAAGTTCATTTACAATATATTGCTGCGCGAATGACGAACAAACCTCTTCGTAAACATATATATTTTTTTTGTTTTCTATACCTGATAATACCTGATAATGCAACAACGTATGGGTATATTTAGTTTTTTTTTATTGATAGAACACTACAAGTATGCAGGGTAAAGGTAAGGAGAACCGTCTCATATGGGGGATAATTTGAGAAAGTGTCCACTTGAAATCTGTAAATTATAGTTTAACAACCGACCAGAATGGCGCTAGCGTAGGAAAATAAATTTAGCAGTTGTAAATGGAGTGAAGTGTGCTTAAGTTGAAGAATTTAATATTTTGGGTGACTTGAGTAGTTATGGAAACTATTTACATAGTATAAAATAATTAAATAAATATAACCTAAAAATATGTGGTGATATAAACTAGGGAGTGATTTATTTTTTGTGAACTTTAAATAAACCGTAATACTTTTGGTGCTTTCTTCAAAATTTACCTTGATGCTACTGTCGTGCCACCCTATTTCACGCCTTTCGACGGACACTATGTCATACATAGAGAAGGTTCTCCTTACCCTAATCTGCATTGCTAATGACATTGTACCTACTTAAAATGTTTGCTTCCGGTACGAGTTCAGTACTACAATGGTTTAAGAGCCTCTATTTCCATTTTTTTATATCTATGCACACTTTTTTTAATTGTAAATTTGTTATTATCAGAGCTATTATATTATAACTAATAAGTTCTCTAAAAAACCTATTTCTTTAAAGTAAACGAATTCAGTCAATTGTGTTATTAAATTTATATGAAATCCAAGTATTTCTTTACGAAAGCTCTACTTTAAAGATCTAGAAATGTTAAAAATTACTTTACAAAGTACATTTATGTTGTGTTTATATCTAATATATTTAAGCGAGCAATTCTTATATATATATATATATATATATATATATCAATATATAATCTGAATCTCAGAAACGGCTCCACCGATTTTCATGAAATTTAGTATACAAGGAAGGGGTTTCGGGGGCGATACATCGATCTAGATTAGTCTTATGTCTGGGAAAACGCGTGTTTTCGAATTTTCTTGCGGTTTTCTTTTGCATTATTACACGCAAAATATTATGTTCGATAATTTCGCACGGTCGGATATAAGCATCATAGTCAAGCGGCCAAGACGCAAGATTGAATAAGTGACCGGTCTCAAATCCCGGTACACAAAGGTATAATTTATTTTTGTTTTTTTTTTTAAGCTATTGCATAGCTTCTATCGCGGGCCTTGAGCGTGGGGATCGAATCCAGAAATTCCGTAACGAAAAAAACCTGACACCCCCCACTCCGACCGGCACAGAGGTGACACTTTTTAGTTTTTCCATCTATCGATAAATACCAGAACTTTTAATGACTTTTTGAAATATCACGCTTGTCTCTTTAGTTCAGCAACCCGCCTTTAGGTGGCATTGGTTGTATTGGAAAACTACCGTAATCAGCTGTTTGTGAGAAAGTATATAGGTGTATAGGTATTTATTATCTATGTACAACAGTGAATATCTGTACTCGTATAATTTGTGTACAAAGTGTTTTAAATATGAATAAACAAAGTGCATTTATTAATGAAGAAAGTCAAGGAAAAAAAATACTGCATTAATAAAATAAATAAATAATTATAATTGCATAAGTTGATAAAAAATGCTATGCAATAGCTTTACCGCGGCAGTCTCCGAGTGCCACATTTAATTTTTTTTTGTATTTATTCAAGTTGAATCTCGGAAAGGGCTCCAACGATTTTCACGTAATTTAACATGTTTCGGGGGCGATACATCGATCTAGATTAGTCTTATGTCTGAGAAAACGCGTGTTTTCGAGTTTTCAAGCAGTTTTCTTTTGCATTATTCCACGCAAAATATACAAAGTTTAAATATTTATTTAAGTTTTTACTTTTTTTTAAAAAGACGCAAGATTGACATGGCAATCATAGGTGTCCGGGTTCGAATCCCGGTTACAAAGGTAAAATTTATTTTGTATTTATTCAAGTTTGTAGTTTTTTTTTAAAGAAAATTGCACTTTTCAACCAAAACTACAAGCGAAGCTCAGTGGCTCAGGTACTTATAAGTAAAGTCTACAATTTACTTAAGTCTCTTCGAATGTAAATTTACTCGGTTTAAAGGTTTAAATATTTGAATATAAATTTGTATAAACTTAACGGCATACGCCATCAGTTAAAATGGCCAAATACAGTTGAGCATGATAAGTAGAGTTAGACATTTTTGTCGGCTGGGTTATGAATGTCGGCGGCCAGTTGATGACATATCAAAGGAACTTTGTATTTAAGATTCTATTTGCTCGATTAGTGTTGTTACAGCCAAACAACTTATGAGAATTTAACGTAGGTAATAATAATGCCAGAAATTACATCTAATATTAATCAAAAAATGGCTATTTATTAGCTTAATTAATATTATACATATATGATAATTTGCGAAGTGAGAGCCGTACTCGTACGCATAAATTCATTATCAAAGCTAAAAAAAATAATTAAAGTTTAGCCTCTTTTATTTTATAGGTATGTATATGATTAGCGACTCACCCTCGTCCCGCTCGGGTTCGTCCCTAGGAACGTTTTAACAGTTAATATAGATTTCTCAGAAAGGAGATATTTTCCCGCAGTAAAAAGTATCCTATATGTTGAGCCAATCAATCGCGGATATCAATCATCATGCCAAATTTTATCAAAATCTGTCGTCATTTTCTCGTGATGCATTCCCATACAGACAGACAAAAATTCTAAAAAAAAATTGATTCGGCCTCTGTATCGATAATAATGATTATTTTAATAAGATTTTAAAAAAATATTTAAAGTACAGTTTCGACTCAGTTAAAAATTTATTATATGTATAGAATAGATATATAAAATGTAAATAATATAAATTCAACAAAATTAGAATTAATTATTTTTAAATTCACTCGTCCGCCTCCATAAATTCCTTATTTACCTCATTTAAAATTGTTCTATTCTGTAGATTCAGAGAAAATTAGACGTGAGAAACGGACAAATAGGCAAGTAAATAAGTTAATTAATAAAAAATAAATAAATGAGTAATTTCCTCTTTCAATTACATTACAATCTATTCTAATATTATAAAGAGGCTTTTTTTTTTTATTTCTTGGTTTGTATCCAGAAGGCTCCGAAATTACTGAACCGATTTAAATGAAATTTGGTAAGAAGATAGTTTGAGACCCTGGAAAGGACATAGAATAGTTTTTATCCCCGAAATCATCCCTTAAGGAGGTGAAAGTTTGTATGGGGAAGCAACCTAGGGATCAACCCTAGCGAAGCGAGGGTGAGTCGCCAGTAATTGTATAAAGAAATTAAATAAATGCTAGCAACAGCAACAAATTTAGTGTTTCACACTATTCTGTCTGCCAATTAATAAAGGTCAATGTCAATTAAAAATGGTTACGCGGATAAGAACAGTAAATCTTGAAGCTATTATTTCTTACAATATAGAAATGAGTATTCAGTATAGTTATCGGTATACTTTGTAATCGAATCGTATTCTCATAATGTAACAAATATATATACATAAGTATTATAAATCTAATGTACAGACTCTATCAGCGAAGCTATATCACAATATATATATTCAATATAAAAATTGTTTGTTTTTGGTGGTAAGGTATGATAAAGTAGTGGTAGCCTAGTGGTAACGCGCTCGCTTGGGTAACCGAGTGAAGCGCGCTTAAAACCCGGGTCTCGCACCTCTGACATTTTCATGTGCGAATCATTTCCAACATGGTTACCACTTGTCTTACGGTGAAGGAAAACATCGTGTTGCAACCTCCATGTCTGAGGGAACTTAAAAGTTTTCGAAAGATGTGAAGTCCGCCAACCTGCACTTGGCCAGCGTGGTGGACTATGGCCTGATCCCCCTCGTATTGAAGGGAGGCACGTGTCTAACAGTGGGACGTTAGTTAAAAAGGGCTTAATATATATTGTTTGTTTTGTGACTGCTAAGAGTGCTGATTAAGCATAGTTTCGGTAGGTTAGTTCGGTTTACTTACCTGATATTGTGAAGAATAGAGGAGACTTAGTGGAGATTAGTAACCGGTTAAATAATCATTCAGATAATATCAGAATAATTTCATCCGAATCTGCAGCAAATATAACATGTAACGTCATTCATGACTATGACATTTCGAAGCGGAATAGGAAATGAGTTTTTTTACTTAAAATTATGAATTATGCAAAGTTATGTATCTAAGGCAATATAAATGAATGGCCTGTGATTTATTTGCATGCTATTATCATTTTTAATAAAATAATGCTTCTGTCTAGGGGTGTACAAGAATATATTGTATCCGGATGGCGGATGTTGAATACTGCTACTTAAATTTTAAAGCATATGTAAATAGGAAGAAAGTTGACACGTTTATATATAGAAAAACACAGTTTTAAAAGCTACTGTTAACATTATTACACAGTGATAGCTGTTACAAAGGTTTTGATAGAGAAGTTTGTTGCCGTCTTAATTCAACACTTACTTTTTTGAAAAGGCAGAAGTTTTATCTCGCGCGAATAAAATAACGAAATCTTATAAGTATGGCTTAAAATGGTGTTTTTAATTATATAATTAATATCCCAAAATATAAAAATATATTAGGTATTTCAAAAAATGACTTTTTATACTAATGGTTAAGGGCTTTTTCCTTTGATATACTTAAAGTTATTATAGAAATGTGTTTTTTTTATATCGACTTAATTTATTGATTCCTTGTACGATATTAGTGATAAATGTCGCTGATTTCATTAAAGTTAGAGAATTGTTGTTTTGTCAATGCTTGAGTGCATCTATACATATAATAAAATTGTAACTAAGTCGAAACTGTACATTAAATATTTTTAGGAAAATCTTATTGAAATAAACATTATTATACCGATACAGAGGCCGAATCTATAGTTTTTAGAATTTTTGTCTGTCTGTCTGTTACCGCATCACAGAAAAACCACTGGAGGGATTTTGATGAAATTTGGTGTGATAATAGCTGGCTATATGGGTCAACATATAGGATACTTTTTACTGCGGGAAAATATCTCATTTCTGAGAAATCTATACTAAACGTTAAAACGTAACTAGCGACGAACCCGAGCGGAGCGAAGGTGAATCGCTACTCGCTAGTATAATATATAATAATAAATCCATATAAATAAAAATGAATGTTTCTTTGTATGTTTGTATGCTCTTTAATACATTCAACCAATAGTGATGAAACTTTGTGGATTATTCTGCGTTTGCCCGTAAAGGTTCCTAGACCATTTTTTTGTATATTTGTTTTGCGTGCGTTCCTAAACCATTTATCCCTACAAACACAACCGAGAAAAGCGAGGGTAACTGGCTAGTTAAAACTGAATTCTCGTTCACAATACACAACCACATTCACAATTCATCTATACTTAGCACATAGCAAGTAAAACTATATTATGTAATATCTCTAAAGTATAAAATAATTAATTTTAATTATGAAAACAAAATATGTTACAAATAAAGTTAAAAGCATATTAAGTAGCTATAAAAAATTAAAGCAGGAGATGATTCACATTGAAATTAGAACGAAAATGGTATATATATGCGCTCCACTTTGAAGAATCTTCATTGGCATAGATAACCTTAAGAAAACTAAGACAATGCGGTCTCTTCTGCTGGTAAGCACACATTTTTTCAAAATTTATATATATATATATATATATATATATATATATAATTATATGATTATTTTAAAATTTAAATTAAGTACTTGTAAAATTAAGTAAAAAGTATATTCCACTTTGAGTTTAAGCAAGTACATTTTTTTTCAAAGCTCAAGGTTAAAATTTCATTTTAAATCATTTTATGTTACTGCCAGGTCGTCGGTTTGGCGGCGGTTGCGTTTGCGGCTGAAAAAGAAGTGTAAGTATATAGTAGGGCTTAACTTTTCTCCATAAAAATTCAATTTAATACTCAATATTATGAATAACATAAAAAAAACAGTAAAGTGAGCTATTGAAATATTATATAACTAGCATTGCCCGCGCGCGTTCAGATGACCAAAAACCAAATTCTTAGGTTTTACATATTAGTATACTCTTACAATGCAGTTTTTGTATTTGTTCTCAGAAATGAGATATTTTCCCGCGGTAAAAAGTATTCTACAGTGTGTTAAAAAAACCCTGTCCGATCCGTGAAGGTATTATTAGGTATCGCGATTCGATTCTATTTATGTAAAAAAAAAACAGATTCCAAGTAAAAAAAAATTACCCCGCTTAAAAATTTAAAATATTTCATACATTGTGAAACTTACATAGCAATACTGGTGACGTCATAAGGTCATGAACGCAGTTGACCTCAAAGTTCAAACTACGCTTATCAATTTGTATTTTGTAAGTAGGTAGTCTGTTATTCGATGAGGACGCCAATGCGATGGCTGTGATGGAGATGTTGTTCCATGTGACGGCCTCTACTAGTGATACAGGCTTGACAGCGTCGCAAAAGGTTATCACGGATTGTGGGCGTAAGGATTTAGCGTCGACCACACATATTCATGTCCGGCTGTTTAAAGACGCCTGTTCTATGAAAAGAACATTCATTGGTGAAAATAACCCTTTTAAAAATTCAGCGTCCTCTTCAATTTTTCCTTAAAATCCATGCACAATATTCCACTCTGGGGTTCATAATCACTGGGTAGTAAAGCTTGGACAGGACGGTAGTGGAAAGGATGCTGGCCATCTTCTTTTAACACTTCCCACACCTGAACGTGGTAAGCGCCCAGTTGTCGTGCCACAGAACGAGTACTTCGGGTGGGGTCCTCATTGAATAACACAAGCACTTGCTCTTCAATATCCATGTCGATACGCGGTGTCCTTGTATCAGCATGATGCGTTTCGTAGCCGTGAACACTGCTCGTGGTGTACATACGATTGTGAAGACGTTGAACCGCACGCTCTGACGGCACCATGGTACCCCGCGGAACTGCGAAACGCACTTCATAGTCTCTATGAGCCTCTGCATAATTGCAGTCACTCCTCCCCAAACACATTATCATATTACAGTACTCTTCATTCGTATACGACATAGTTAAAACTCAATTTCTCCAACACGTGCACTCGGATGCAATGTTTCGCGAAACTGACATAATTTTACGGCCTGTCCGCACTGCGATATTTCACCGCACGTTTTTATTCTCGCGTATTATATTCCGTGATCGAAATTGTACTTATTACGCACTGCGAATAAAATTTCGTACGATTTTTGTCAATTTGATGCAGTTCCCGACTGAGACAAACGTCTAAAATGATAAATCTACTATATCTACTGAGACATTTTAGTAATCTAAAATGATGTTTTTCTACATTAAATATCAAGAGTTGCGAAAATACAGTAAAAAGTTTTTCGGATATTACAGAATGACTACAAAATCATTCGATAAACCAATAGCGTCGGTGCACGACTGAGCGAAACGCGCGAATTTTATTTCGCAGTGCGGCCATAGCCATACATATTATATACTGTACAACACATTCGCGCGGAAATAATCCGCGCCGCATCGCGTTCAATTTGCATCAAATCACAGATTTTTTTTCCGCGCGAATTTTTAACCGCCAGTGCGGATACCCCTATAAGATTCAATGTGTTACAGAATTGCGAGAATAAAATCGTGTGGTGAAATATCGCAGTGCGGACAGGCCGTAAGTGAAATAAATAATAAAGCAAACAAATAGTGATCGTAAGTATGTAATTCAAGGTCGGGATAGCCTCTACACGTGCCGAGCGGTACCTTTGACAACGGGCGGCGCATCGTCTGTCGACACACATCAAAGATGCCGCCGCCACATGATTATAATACCGCCGAAATTAGTGTTGTACATTTATAAAATTTCCTAGAATTGTGGGGAAATTAGCAAAATAAATGAACTTTTTAAATTTCATTAATATGTTTACTATCATGAATATTTTATATTTCTTATTTTATTTGGTCATGTGATTGGGATACCTATACACTGGTTTCCGATCAGACAGGGTTTTTTTAACACACTGTATATGTTGACCCGGATAACCATCTATCACCATACCAAATTTCATCAAAATCCCTCGAGTGGTTTTTCTGTGATGCGGTAACAGATAGACAGACAAAAATTCTAAAAACTATAGATTCGGCCTCTGTATCGATAATGATGTTTATTTCAATAAGATTTTCCAAAAAATATTTAATGTACAGTATATTCACAATAACAGTATTAAATTTTTTAAAGCAAGTTAGAAAAAAGATAACATATTTTTAATGGCAATTTTAACTATTTTTCCCGTAGAGCGCCAATCAAGCCACTGCTCCAGTACTTCACCTCTACACCATCACCTACAACTTTCAACCCGTACAAGTACTACACTGCTAAGTACCAACCAGCAAAGGTTGAAAGTGCAGGTCGCTATAATCCCGGTAAATACGACCCCGGTAAATATGACCCTGGTCGTTACGACCCAGGCCGTTATGACCCAGGTCGTTACAACCCCGGGAAGTACGACTCTTCTGGACGTTACATCCCTGACAAATCTGGCCAATATAAGTAAGTTTTTATAGTCAAAAACAGGGTTTATTAGTCGTTTTTTTTTTATTTTTTTCTACAATAGCTTACATCGTTATATAATTGGAAAAAATATCCAACTCCTACTATAGATAGAACTATATATACTATAGATAGAACTATAATATTTTGTAAACATTTTTTTTAAATATCCTACAGTACCAATCGCATACACCAAAAAAACAGCGTTCTGTTACGAAAGACTTTGACGTCTCATTTGTTTTGACCAACGGCCTTGCGTTTCAATTAGGTGCTTTGAATTTCCCACCTATTTTTACACTTTTCAATAATTATTTTCTTAACTTAGAAAATATTTATGTATTTATTAAATTTGTGATAATATTTTAGTGGTGACAAAGGAGACCGTGGGGGTGCCGGGGGTTTCTATACCGGCTCATTTGATAAAGGTGGTCCTGGTGGCTTCTATGAAGGTGGTTCGGGTCCCGGTGGTCCCGGTGGTCCCGGTGGTCCCGGTAGTCCCGGTAGCCCAGGTGGCTCATTCAACAATCAAAATGGACAAAATGGTGCTGCTTTTGGAGAGTAAGTTTCAATTTTTTTTTAATTTATATGAATAAATATAAAACAGTAAATAGACCTTTACTTTAATATTTTTATTAATTTTACTATTTTTTTCAGAGTAAGTACTGTTGTGCCGGTAAGCTCTGTGGAGCCTGTGAGTGTTGCTGAAATCGCAAGCGTTGTTGAGCCAGTAAGCACTGTACCGACTTCCACCGCGGCCCCAATTGCTATTACCTCAGCCCCAAGTACTGCCGCACCTATTATCTTCACCTCTCCACCAGTATACGTAAAACCATCATCTGCTCCATTCATACCACCGGTAGCAAAAGTTATCCCTGGAAATTATGATTACAAATTCGGGCTTATCCGCTATGAAAACGACTTCGCACACCTAGAAGGCTACCACTACCTTTACGAAACTGAAAACAAAATTCTTGCTGAAGAAGAAGGACATATAGAAAAGATTGATAATGAAAGAAGTGGTATGAGGGCTAAGGGATTCTATCAATTTGTCGCTCCCAACGGAGTTACCTACAGGGTGGATTACACAGCCGACGAACGTGGTTTTATACCTAAAAGGACTCACGTGCCGTAATTATTTATTGTTATTATTATTATTTGTTATGTTTTTGAGAAAAATCTTTGTTTTGTTAAAACTTTTATTTCAAAGTTATTAGTTGTTAAATATATTGTAGTTAGGTACTTATTATTGTGTTTTATTATAAACTATTTTAATTTATTTACTACACGCCCGACTTAGTTCGCGTATACAGCGAATGGACGTAGGTATATAAAAGAAATCCTATAATTTAATATAAAATAAATCTTTATGACGTAAAAATATTTTTAGGGGAAAACCGAAGATTAAAATTTTACCGAATATCTCGTAGGAAAACTAAGGTTTAATGGAATACAAATCAGGCATTTTAAGAATTTTATCCTCTTGCCTTAATTTTTTTTATGAGATAAAAACTATCTTTACGTTAGCTTGGGTAAAAATTAACAGCATCACCAAATGCAAAGTTGAATGCTTTTCTTGCTTGAAACTGTCTCATTTTCACGTGACACATGATTTAACCGCTACACCAAAAATATATTTACATGTTTGGGTCGATAAAATTATAATTTAATTTTTGTTATTCATTTAATAGATCTTCTGATATATGTACTATAAGAGCTTTTTAATCGAATTTACATTAATTTTTTTGGCTCAGTTTGTAGTGACCCTACTTGCTGTGCCAACGGTCTCGGGTTCGAATCTCGCTGGGGGCATTCATTTGTGTGTTTATATTTATAATATGTATATATATATATATATATATATATATATATATATATATATATATATATATATATATATATATATATATATATATATATATATATATATATATTTAAAGTTATATACACTCCTTTGCAAAAAAAACGGGCACTTTTGATTTATTCGAGTACCTTTAGTATTAACAGTGGTAAAAGGGATTTAATGTAACAAAATAAAATAAATATTATTTACTGATGTAAAACACTTTTGTTTGGTAATTAAGTCGATCTTAGTTTATTTTATTTTGATTTTTAGGAAATAACTCATTTTGACAAAAAAAATAAGGTAACTTCAATTGACTTTCTCCTTTATTTAATAAAAGTTACAAACAATAAAATAAAAAATTAATATTGATTGTGGCCTTCTCTGGCTGAAATAACTGCTGCAATTCTTCGTGGCATGCTTTGGACGAGTTTTTTTATGAGTACTTGAGGAATACGCTCCCATTCGGCCGTAATAGCAATTTTAAGCTCTTGTATGTTCTGTGGGGCTGGGTGTACAGCTCTAACACGTCGTTTTAGAAGGTCCCATAGATGCTCAATGGGATTGAGGTCGGGACTTCGTGCTGTCTAATCTAAACGGCGGATCCCGACTTCACTTAAGTAAGTGTCTACGTCGCCCGCTCGGTGTGCTCGAGCGGCAGCGAGCAGCACTTCCTGTAACAGTTAACGCTGGTTGTGCATGAGGAATTAGGTATTTCGTAATGTAGCGTGGTGTATTTCGAGAGTCATTTTTTACGAAAACTAACTCTTTACAATCTTTAGAAGTTATGCCAGCCCAACAAATGACAGAGCCCTCACCGTACGGTTTAATTTCTTCAAAACATACCTCTGCATAATGTCGTCCTGGTCTTCTTAGGACTTTACGACGTCAATATTCACCAAATAAAGAGATTCTAACTTCATCAGAAAATAAAACCTTGCTGCATTCTACATCGGTCCACGTCGAACAATTTTGGGAAAATCTTAAGCTAGCAAAACGGTGCCCGAGGAGTAATTTAGGACCCCTAGCTGGTCTTCGACTGTGTATATCAACTCTAGAAGTCTCCTCCTGACAGTCCATACGCTAACACTCACATTTCTAACATCTTCAAGATTGTTTTTGATGTTATTGTAGGTAGATTTCCGATTTCGTAAATCTTGGCTCACAATATATCGATCGTCCCTGGGCTCTGTACATCGTTTCCTTCCTGATCTCGGTCTTCTTTTCAAAGAACCAGTTTCTTGAAACCTAGTCCAGGTCCTCTGAACAGTGGAACGACTGACACCAAACCGTTTCGACACATAACATTGAGTACAGCCATCTTGAAGAAGAGTCACTATATTACCAGCGATAATTATCTTGTCTGCCATATTACGGTATAAAATTTATCACGAATAACCAATTTAAACAATTTTTATCAACATCAATCCATTAAAATTACAAAAAAACCTTTTTTATTTATTTATAACACAATATCTAAAAACAAACTGCGAGCAAATGCTCAAATCGAGTAGAATATTTTTAAATAACTTTGAAATTTTGAAATTGGAACACTTTATTTTACTTGCTACTACTTTTTAATACGTAGACAATTGTCTCAAATTAATTGAATGCATATAAAACCTCTTTTGTTTAAGATTTCCATAACTGTACAGAAAAGTTTCGGGTGCCCGTTTTTTTTTGCAAATGGGTTTATTTGTAGTCTATCAACTATCTGGTATCCATAACAGATGCCTCGTAGCTTACCATGGAACTAGATGGTGTTGTGTGTTAATGCCCCAACATATTTATTATTTATTTATCAATTAATAAATTCTTTTAATACACCAATGAAAATTGTTCTTATAAAAAGAGTTCCGAAAAGAAAAATAAATGTAAAAATGAGATTTTTTTTAATTCCCTAACATAGTACATAGTACGTAGCACATAATGAGTTCAATATTAACATATACCTAGAAACATAATAATGTACATGATAAATCATATATGAGCAGTTTTAAGAAGTAACTTATGTTTCGTAAGTATTATATTTCTTTTCTCAAGGAATCTGTATACACATATAATGTTAAATAAGTGTTTACTTTGAGTAAAACTTCCAAAATTTTTATATAAAAGTTAAAAAAAAAGGAATGTTTCCTTGAGTAAAACTTGACACTTTCAACATTTAAGGTACTATTCTTCTATGTCACATTCATTTGTATATCATAGATCATATCATCATATCAGATCATCATCATATCATATCATCAGATCATAGATCAGGCGCATACTTATATTCTGAAGTTTCATATATATCACCCCTAACTTCAAGTGGACGTTTAGGTAAATTAAAAAAAAATCGTTCAATTTTTAGATAGGCCTCATTCTTTTTGTTTTGAACTCTACTTTTTGAAAAAATATTAACATTGTATGGTCGTCTTGTACAAACACCCATAAAAATTAAAAAAATTGGAGAAATCGATAATTTTTACTTTTTAAACTACATTTTTTCAATTATCATTGAAGAAGTGTTCTTTATTGGCCAAATTTTTATAAACTATTTTTTCGAATTTATTGATACTTTATTAATTTTTGATCAGTTTTGGAGTTAAATTTATTGATATTTTCTGAAAATTTTGATTTTAAGGTAATTACAGAAAGAAATGAAATTCATTAGTCTAATCAAGTTTATTCATTAGTTAAAAATATAATTAAAAAAAAATTAGTTGATATTTACAAAATTTAGTCATGATTTTGTTAAAAAATCATAAAAAACTTTTTTTTTAAATGATAAAAAAATTGATATCGGGTAAAAATAGCATATTATATAGGCTTATTAATACATTATGTAATATAATGCAGTCGGATCAGGGTCGCTACTAGATGACATTCTACAATCGCAAAAAATATATCTTAGGATTATGTCACGAGGTCAGAATTAAATTTTATACATTTCTTTGTTTTCTATTAGATATATCGATTGTTGAAACTTGAAAGATAACTTGTTTTAAGGGATCGTTAAAAAGAAATAAATTGACCACTAAAATGTTATGAATAGTAGAGTGTGTTTAGGCTCAACTACTAAAATAATTACTTCTCCTACCTAGTACGAGAATTATTCTATTACAAGTTGAGTCTTAATAAATAATAAATCTATTTTAATTGAAATTTAATATATTTATATGAAACAATCTGAAATTTCTCATTGTTAAATCACAATAGATGGCATTGATTTTGTAGACGGTCTAATTTTGTATTGGATGGGGTCTGAACGAGTATTGTGCTATCTGCTATACTAAGAAAATGTCTTGTGACTTGTGCAGTGTGAATGTCAACCAGTTATAAAAAATAGAGCTTCCGGATTCTTTTATCAAACTTAATGACCTATGAGAACAAGATTGTAAATAAAAATTAAGTGGCGGCGTTACCTTTGACATTGCAGTGCATAAAAAATACATATAAACAAATTTAAAACTAATAAAACGCTTTTTATTTTACGATCTTTACATAATATATATTTTAAATTTGAATAATTTTAAATATATTATATATATGTGCAAGTATTAAATTATTTAGCTGTGCATTAAATTTATTGCTTTATTTATATAAGGTTATAATGGGCTAATTTAACAGGTGGTGCACGTGCAAAAAATATTTTATTATTTTACAATTTATCAAGATTTTCGCAGTAGCTGTTTAACAACGATGTATTCAAATAAGGAAAAATAAAAAACAATCGGGGTGGCACTCCACATATACGAGTATATGTATATTGTATCTATACTAATATTATAAAGAGGTAAAGTTTGTGAGTTTGTAACGTTGTAGGGGGTAATTTCTGGATCTACTGAATCGATTTAGGTGAAATTTGATAAGAAGATAGAGACCCTGGGAAGGACATATGATAGTTTTTATCCCGGAAATCATTTCTTAAGTGGGTAAAAATGGGGATGAAAGTTTGTATTGGGAAGCCAGCAAAATTTAATAGTGTAAAAAAATAATAGTATAATATAAGAAAGCAGTCAAGGATAATTGACTCTCTATTTTTCTTAAGATTTATTCAAACATAAACTATAGCTTATTCAAACAGACTTTTATATAAACTTTTGGGTCATTTATACCTACATTTATATTAATAAAATTAATAGCCAAGAAACTTTATTTGTTAATTTTGTTTTCTTTATCTTGGAACAGTTCACGTAACTTTCTTTCAGCATATAGGGATTAAAGTCAATTACTCAATTTTCCACAAGAATGAACTTATATTGAAAATTCTTATTTAAGATGCATAGATTATACTAGACTTTTTCCAAGACTTAGTACATTAAGCTTAAGAGTATTTAATAATGTTTACGCGTTGGCGTTCAATTGTAAGTAATTTATTCAAGACGGAGTATAACTTGCCAGAAGCCTCCACTATTCATAGCATAAAATAAAAGATGCTCAAAGCAATAAAAGGTATTGTAATTCTATTCAAAGAAAATATTAAATACAACTTTACAGTCTTATATTTTTATATGAATAATAAACAGTTGTATATTAGTAATATCTTTGTGTCAAGTTGTTAATGGCTTAGATTTGACGACGACTCACTTGTCATGGCTACAACAAAATTAATTGTTGAACTGTCAAGGATATATTTTTTTTACGCCATGAACCATTTAATGCCATTTTAATTTATGATAATTTTAATCACAAATTTAAATGGAGCATGTTTTTATGGTGATTTTATTTGTAGTGTGATTAATCTAAATAATAGGTACTAAATGTAAGCACACAATGCTTTTTCGCATTTTCATGATCTTTAATAAATAGGCAAAGGCAAAACTGTTGAGTACCCTTTTTCTCCTCTGTTTATCCACCGATTTTGTTTTTTTTGTTAAGTTGCCATTGACGAGCTTTTTATTAAATAAAACATTTGGAAACAGATTTTTATTTTATATAGATATTAGATAGGTTAATGGCATTCATATATGTTTTTCCCTAATATCATAAAACTATTAAAATATGAGTACGAGAAAACCAAACACAACCCCCTTATAGCTTTTTATTTGGCATATTAATTCGACGCAGCTTTTTAATAGTTTCATAAAATTGTGAGATTATAAAGATTTTTGACTGACTTGTAATCAAATTGGTTTTAATTTTTATTTATTTTTGTATGTTTACTCGTACGTATGTTACATGATATCTTCATCAATTTTTTAAATCGACTTTAATCATTCTTTTTTTTGAATATGTTGAATTTCAAGGGTAGTTACATATTAATTTAAAAAAAAAACAACACCACTCCACACCCAAAACACACCACACACACAAAAGTTTTGCCAACTAAAGTTTTGGGCTGAAATGTCGAAACGTCATAGGCGGCATGACTATGAATCTGTTTAGTATGTGCTGCTTAACCCTTATAACAGAGCGATTAACGAGAGCATTAAAATTCGCAGGCGATATACTTAATTGGGTACGCAAGCAGTAAGATAAGTGAGTTCGTATGAAATATAAATTGTACATGATAGCAATTATGTTGTTGACTGAAATATATAACAAAAACAAACGGAAAAACTACGGGAACCGTACTTTTTCCGGGTTAAAAGAAACCTATGTGCTATTCCAGACCTTAATCTATTTCTGTGCCAAATTTCATCCAGAAATTTCATCCGTTCAGCCGTTTTCGTGTGATTTACTCAATCAATGGGACAAACACGTTACAAATTAATAGGATTTATGTAACTATTTATATTGGGTCTTGTTTTTAACGTTTAGCCAACGTAAACAATATCAATCTTATATATATTAGCTGTCTGTCTGTCTGATTTGTTTTTGATAGAGTAGCTAAAATTAAGTTTTTCAAATATAATGCAAATAATTTTAATTAATGTTGTTGTAACGTGGAAAGTAGGTAAAGTTGTAGTTATTGTGTGGATAATACTTAATTAAAAGAATTCTTTAGATTTAAAGATATTATTGTTAAAACTTATAAAACATGCATGCAAATATACACGAGGATACAATAATCAGTTTTATTCGCGTTGCTTTGTTAAAAGTGGCTCCACGAGATGTCATACACAAGTTAAATTATAATTATGAACTCACTAAGCTCGTGAAAGTCGTAGCTTAGTAGATGAAGTGCCTCTGTATCGCAAAACCTCCTATTGAAATGGTTTTCATCAGCGCTTGCTATTCATTTATTTTCAGGAAGTAAAAAAGCTTCGGTCTAGCTTTTCAGGTGAAATGTAATTTTATATCGCATTCAAATGACTCGACCATGGTTCGAGGATTGATAATATTATAACGGCGACCAAACTCACTAACATTTTATGTTCATTGTCATCAAATAAATATGTGTTTTAGCGTTTTTTGAAATTCATCCTATAAGGGAATAAAATAGAGGATGAAAGTTTGTATGAAACCTACCTTTTTAGAGATTTTTTTGTAGTTTTAGCGCGAGTGAAGCTGCGGGTGCTGCTGGTATTGAATAAAACAAACATTTTGAAGTACGCTACAAAGTGTCACGTCCATTTAGATCTGTAATTAAAAATTAATAAATATAAATTTGGTTTGAATTCGCTCATCGGAGTTTAATGCACAACCAAAGGAATGAAGACGGATTATATAAATTGGATTTGCTAATATGTGCTGATTTGCTATCAACTAGTCTATCGAATTGGGATCCAATTAAAGTCCCGTATTGTGATTCATTTGAATGGAGAATTTCATAAAGTCAAGCTTCTGTCAATCGATTTCTATTGTTCTCTTTTCGTACATAATTCGTTTGTTTCGAATTTTCTGTTATGGTTTATTACCAACATTGATATATATATATTCCAGTGCCCATAACGTTAATTTAAATAATTACTAAGTATAATTCACCGGATAAAGCCAGAGATTCAAACAGACAGCACAAAAGTCTTGCTAGTTAATTAAGAAAAAATACACTGTTAAAAACCATAGCGGTTTTCAACAGTTTGAAAATCGCACGCATTTCCATGATTTAGGAAGATAATGATAAAAATCTGGTGTGATATCTTATACCTGTAAGGTAAACGCAAAAGAGTAGATAAAACGTTTATCGTATCGATATACTAAGCGCCGTGCATGTATTTCATATAAAGGTTAGATATAATGGCAAGTATTGACTAAAAATTCAATATCCCTCATATCCCTGCTAGGGAGCGAAAGTTTGACATTCTTTTATGTGTTCACCTGAACATAATTACTTGGCTTAATTAAAAAATACCTAAAGAAATTTCATCACAAGTTCTTCATTGTGTTATGATACTAATTTTTACTCGCAGCTTTGCTCGCGTGAAAAGCATTTTCTTTTTTTAACAAAACACTTTGGCCGTTTGATTTCAGTCATTTAAAATGTTCAAAATTAAATTTTTGTATCAAAAATACATACTTGCTTAAGATACCAAAATGAAAAATACATGAATATTCTTTTCGAAAAAGTTTCCTACATACATAAAAGTCTCAAACATGCAGGTTTCCTCACGATGTTTTTCCTTCACCGTAAGGTAAGTGGTAATCATTTTAGAAAATGATTCGCACATGAAAATATCAGAGGTGTGAGACCCGGGATTTGAACCCGCTTCACTCGATTTCCCAAGCGAGCGTGTTACCACTAGGCTACCACTGCCTTGCCTAGCAAGTTTCCAAAAGACATGTGAAGTCCGCCAACCCGCACTTGGCCAGCGTGATGGACTATGGCCTGATCCCCCTCATATTGAAAGGAGGCCCGTACCCAGCAGTGGGACATTAAAAAGGGCTGAATACATACATAAAAGTAAAAAAATTATAATGTTAGAGAAGTAAAAACGAATTTCTCATCAAAATTAATCAAATAAACCGTGGCCTTACCTTGAACACTAGCTACTGTCAAGGTGGTTTTAAAATGATTTTCCCGACGTAGCGCATTTTTATTGGGAATGTCGGAGAGCTTCACATAAAATGAGCTTTACGGTAAAAGGTTTCATACGTTGTTTTCTTTTATGATACTCTAAATTTAGAGATAGAAGTGTATTGAACGCTTTTAAAATATAAATCAATATTTATACTGAAAATCAAAGACGATTAACAAAAAAGTTTGTCTATAATATTTTATCTATACACACATACATATAAATAAAATTGATGTGTCAGTTTGTAATGTCAAATTAACAGCGTTTTACTAATGAATATGAAATTATATACGGTACTTATAAGAAAAACACATTTTTTATAAATTTTGTCTGTATGCTGTTTGTTTCTGATAATCTCTGAAACGGCTGGACGAGTTTTGACGGGACTTTCACTAGAAGATAGCTAATGTTATAGGGAGTAACATAGGCTACTTTTATTTAAGAAAAAGAATTAGGGTTCCGCTCAAAAAATTAAAACGTACCTAGGGACGAACCCGAGCGAAGTGAGGCTGAGTCGCTAGTTATATTCATAAAAATACTCATTATTTTTTCAACTCATTATTTATGTTTAATAGACATAGTAAGTATCGTAATGTTTTTTCACTCATATGATGACTTTCCAATTTTTAAATAAAAATCAAAGCTGTTATTAGAACATGGAAATATTAAATATTTAAATTTTAGTAGCCAAACGAAAAGAATAACAAACTATCAGAGCTCAATCACGTCCATCTGCCACTTTGTAGTTTTTACATGTTTAATTGCTTTTTATTTCTAACTGATGTTTAACTTGAATGTTATTTATTACTGTAAAGTAAAAAAAATAGTTTTGTTGTTAATCTGTCAATTTGGGGATGAATAATAAATTCTTTTAAGTGCACCTCAATGTACAGTGGTTGGTCTTAGCGAAAGTGGTTTACTTGGGACAAGATACTTTAGTCATATACCTGTATTCAGCCCTTTTTAACGTCCCACTGCTGGGCACGGGCCTCCCTTCAATACGAGGGGGATCAGGCCATAGTCCACCACGCTGGCCAAGTGCGGGTTGGCGGACTTCGCATGTCTTTTGAAAACTTGCTAGGTTCTCTTAGACATGCAGGTTTCCTCACGATGTTTTCCTTCACCGTAAGGCAAGTGGTAATCATGTTAGAAATGATTCGCACATGAAAATATTAGAGGTGCGAGACCTGCGATTTGAACCCACTTCACTCGGTTTCCCAAGCAAGCGCGTTACCACTGCCTATAATATAGTCATATACCTATTGTATTTTTAATTTTATTTTTTTCATGATGTTTTCTCTCACCGTAAGGCAAGTAAGTTAGTAAAGTAAATGTATATGAAATAATATACGGTACTTACATAAGAAAAACACATTTTTTTTTATTTTTGTCTGTCTGTTGGTCTCTTTGTTTATTTGTTCCGGTTGATCTCCGAAACAGCTGGACTGATTTAGACGGGACTTCCGCTGGCAGATAGCTGATGTTATAAGTAGTACTTTAGGTTACTTTAATTTCAGAAAAAGAATTAGGGTTCCACTCAAAAAAATTAAAACGCACCTGTATGCAGGTGGTATGAGTAAATGCATTCATTTTTTGATCTAGTAAAAATTACTCATATCTGTGATATTTAGATTTTCAGTACCTAGTATTATTACGTGATTAGTCTTTTTATAACTACTTTGTTTAAGTATTTTTTTAAAAGGCTTCTATCCATTTATGACTTATTATCTAGCAACAGAGGTCAGACCTTTGATTTGTGTTACTGCGGTTGAAGTGGTACCTTTGGGTCCACTTGGCCGATTTAAATGGAAGTCAATTATGGTTTTAAATAAACTTCTTAGTATACATTTTTTAAATATTAATAAAATACAGCTATAGGTACTATTGTTTAATTCTCGAATCTAAAAGCATTGCCAAATACAGCCTTATTATATATGAATATATATTTTTTTATTTTGCGATAATATTCAACCGGAAATAGAGAAATTATCTAAAAAATATTTTTTATTTTATGATATTTTTTTGATATGTTAAAATGAAAATAGTCAAACCACTTACCTTACCAGCTTACACTATTTCTCGTATTACTCAGCATTGATAACAAATACTAATAAAAATAAGAATGAAATATTTTTTCAAGTAAAATTAGCATACATTTTATCACGTTTTCATGAAAGATATACGAGTAAATGCTTATTTTATATATATTTTTGTTTGTATTATTATAAAATAAACAATAAAAATATTTTAGTCTAAATTTGGGTAAAACAATTAAAATAAAAAACTTTTTAACAAAAAAATAAAAACCGACTTCAAACAAAAGCACTCAAAAGTAAAAAATAACTGATTGGTAGTTTTCATTTACTATACATACCTAATCAAATATTTTCGAAGTCGGTGTGCTTTGCTTTGTATGGGCTGGCACCGATTTCGAAAATATTTGATTAGGTATGTATTTGATAGGTAGGCTTTAATTACTTAGTCAAAGCACACCGACTTCGAAAATATTTGATTAGGTATGTATAGTAAATGAAAACTACCAATCAGTTATTTTTTACTTTTTAGTGCTTTTGTTTGAAGTCGGTTTTTATTCTTTTGTTAAAAGTTTTTATTTTTCCCTTTTTAGTGTAGACAGTAGTAGCAAAGTAAGAATTCTAACGTGATAGGCTTGTCAAATCAAACAAAATAGGCCCAAACTCAAAGTATTTACTATTAGCCGTTGAAGAGTTCCACCTATCCTCCTTCTGGCCTTGCCATCAGATCAGGTCAACAACACCGAACCACTGTACTATCAACGGGAATAGAAATACTTGCAAAGTTTCAAGTCAATATGACAATTAGAAGTAGGTTAAATTCATCATTAGTGGTTTTTCCACCCTTAGGGGTGGTATTTTTTTTTGAAATTTAAATGGGACCAATCTGGAAGTATACCCTTTCAAACAAAACAAAAATTGTCCAAATCGGTTAATAAATGACGGAGTTCTGAGGTAACAAACATAAAAAAATAAAAAAAATAAACATACAGTCGAATTGAGAACCTCCTCCTTTTTGAAGTCGGTTGAAAACAGTCATTCTTATTCAAACTAAAATACGATGCACCCTTGATTTAAGAAACACTGTTGTGTTTAATTAAAAGATAATCTTTTAGATAAAAGTGCGTCGCGGCATTTCTTTAATATCATCTTAGCCTTGACTTAATTAGACTTGACTTATTGAAATGTTGTAATTTACATTAGTGAATGATTAATTTATATAATTTTTTTATATAATTGATTGATACATATACTAACCTTTAATGCTATTTTGGAATTTTTAGAAGACTTTAAGAAAAGTGACTCTTGATTTTTGTACTTCTTCTTAATGTATGATCCTCTCCTTACTCTACTGCGGTGAAGCCTAAAAGAGGGTTATGTGTTTTACCTGTATGTACGTATATCCGACGGAACATAGCCTCGTAATTTTAATTATTCGTACTTCGTTAGATTTGACTTGATAACGAGAATGTTAAATTGATATTATGTATTAAAAATCAAAACTGCGGATTTTAGGCGCCAATTTTTGTTTCAGGCGTCAGGCGCAAATTTGTTTCTTCTAAGAGGCGATTGCTATGCTTGCGACATGCGATTGAAATACGTACATATATATATATATATATATATATATTTAGATAACAAATTGTTAAATAAAACTTCAAATGAATATATAACTGGCAAAATTAAAAGATATAAATAAAAATCTAAATTATAAGAATAAAAAAATCCGACTGCGTAAAAGTGAATTAGAAAAAAGGGAACAAGTTTATGAAGAAAAATAGTAATTCGCAGTCGGAGACTTACTATGAGTTTTGCTGAGTGTATGTCAACTCTGATGGTGCAATGCTTACTATTGTAATTGAAACTGATTGGAAATAGTTTTATGGTTTTTATGCAAAGATTCTTCTTTCAAAACTTTATAATAAGAAAGGGTTAAGGGTATAATAATTTCTCTCTTAACCCATGGTGCATTGGTTTTCAAGTATTTTTGGAATGTATTTTGCGTATATTTTATAATTAGTTGTTAGACTCCAACTTCTAAATTAAATGCTTAAAGTTAAGCTGACCTAAAACAAAGTAACGTAAATCCCAAACTAAGCCTGCTTTATAAACTAAACAATGAAAATAGCATGTGACGCTATATTTTACCTACACCAGATGATGTTTATGCTTAAAAGCTAATAAATAACCATAGCATGGATCACCAATCAGATGCAAATGTAATGCAAATTTCGACCTATTTTATTTTATAAATAAAAACATTCAACAGTCCATTAATCAAAAAATAATATGATTTACGCTTTTCTTTTTTTTTGTCATAACATTTTTGTAAAAATAAAAATTTTTGAATTATTATTTAGTACTTATCCTTATAACATTTTCAAACTATGTAAAAACTAGAAACGGTTAGTATGAAATAAAAATCTTTGAATTTCTCGGCTTTTCTGTACTATAATATGTATGTATTATACATATAAACCTTCCTCCTGATTCACTTTATCTATTGCTGAAAATTGCATTAAAATCCGTTGAGTAGTTTAAAAGATCTAAGCCAACAGACAGCGGAAGCGACTTCATTTTATACTATGTAAAGATAATTAGATTATTTATCGTAAAATTTGAATCTTATATAATATGTATGTAAGGAAATTTAAAAATTCTATGAAGTTTGGTTTTAAATTAATCCATTCTTAACCTCACTGTAATCTTCGTGATCGTAAATCTTTCACTAATACTTACAAGATAAATTACTATACGTTGTTAGATATTTTACGCATGACTTGTACTCGTACAGGTCTATCGATATAGATACGAGTATGTTAGTTGGATTGTTCTTATTTCACGCAGCAACGGAGCAAGATATCTATGTGATTGAGTGATGCGAGAGGGTGAAGGGAGGTGTGTTATTTAGTTATTTACACTATACGAAAAAATAGATGTTAAATGGGTACACATATATGGACGTACAGATAACGGTGATCCTATAAAGGTTCTGTATTTTTGTCAGAAATCCTGTTTAATTAGTTTGTAACAAAGGAACACTGGAAGTTTTAATGGTTTTAGTTTTTACCCATAGTGGTGGAATCCTTAACATTTATGTTACTTCCTTGAGGTATAATATTATTACAAAAACTGGTTAACAATTAGCTATGATATCGCGTTGCATACGCAAAAAAATGTACATACATCCGAATTAACTACCTCTTCGTTTTGGAACTTGTCTAAAGGAGAACAAGGTGTGAAAATTAAGAATAACCCTAATATATACTTCAAATTACTATAATTAGGGGTACATAAGACGTAAGTATTCGTTTTTCTACCCCCGAAGGGTTAATTAAAAAAACATAGCAAAATAGAATTAAGGGTATAAATTAAGTACTCATATTAAAAGACTGCTATTAACCTGAGCGAAGCTACAAGAATAGGCTAGTTCATCCTGAACTATTAAATTTGTATCTATGACAGTCAGGAAAGTATTTCTCATACATATTTAATAACAGTGTTCATTACATCAAAGATTGCTATCCATTATGTATAGAATTGTCAATTGAACTATTTCGCTACAAATAGGAGGAAAATAATGCGAGTGGAATAACAGATAGGTATATTTTTAGCCCCCGACGCAAAAAGAGGGATGTTATAAGTTTGACGTCGATGTCTGTTTGTGTGTGTGTGTGTGTGTGTGTGTGTGTGTGTCTGTCGGTGGTATCGTAGCTCTCAAACGGATGGACCGATTTCGATGCGGTTTTTTTTATTTGAAAGTCAGTTTCCTCGCTCTGATTCTTAGCTTTGTTTGGTTAATATCGGTTCAGCAGTGTAAGAGTATCAGCTCTTTTTCAAAAAGATTTAAGGCATTTTGGCGTATTGGCGATTACTCGATTAAGTGCTTCACGCGTGCCAGTGTAATCATCAAGAGGATTGTGAAGCTGTAAATTTTCATACAAAAAGCGATAACGTTTTTCCCCCCTTAAACATAGTCTAATTTTCATAATTTTTGGAAATGTTGTAGATCTAGGTCCGTACGTTTTTATTTTTTAGAAATATTGCGTACGACAGAAGTTATTAGCATCTAAATATCTATATTTTTGACCTAAAAACTTCCTCCAGCGTTTTTATTTTTTTAAATTAAACTAAACTGAATTACAAAATAAGGAAAACGTACAGACCTAGATTAAGGTGTACTGAATCTAATGAGACCAAAATCGTCTCATTTCGTTAATGTTTAGGGGGGTGAAAACGTTATCGCCCGAAACAATATTTCAAAAAGGAAATGTAGGTAATTGAGTCTAAAACTTGCAACTCTCTCTATCGCACCATACGGGTCGGGGGCAGGGGCATATTGTAGACTGTAGTGATGTTGAAGGTGCTATCGATATTATTATCTCCTATTGATATATCGATCGATACTGAAAGGATTCAATCCAAAGTTTAGAATTTTATTATACTCGTATGTATAGATTGTAACTAAGCCGTATCTGTACATTAAATATTTTTTGGAAAATATTATTGAAATAAACATTATTATCGATACAGAGGCTGAATCTATAGTTTTTTGAATTTTTGTCTGTCTGTCTGTATGTCTGTCTGTCTGTCTGTTACCACGTCACAGAAAAACCACTGGAGGGATTTTGATGAAATTTGGTATGGTGGTAGCTAGTTATCTGGATCAACATATTATAGGATTACCGCGGGAAAATATCTCATTTCTGAGAAAAAATACAAAACTGAATATATATATACAGGGTCATTTTTAATTTACTGAAGACCTTTTGGGAATATACTATTTACATCATAACAACAACCTCTGTAACAAGAAAAAAAATATTTCTTAAATTTTCATTTTCATACAAAAATAAAAATATTTTCTATATCATCATCATCATTATAACTGGCCAAGTTTGAATGAGTAAGGGCCACTTCCTACACCCCTCCACCCCTCGCCCTCCACCGGTCACGCGCTTTCTTTTGCTAATTGCTGGACTATTACCGTTTAGAAGGAGCAATAAAAATACTTTTATTTTTGTAAAATTTATATTTTAATTCTATATTCGTTTTAATTTATAATATTCGTTATTAATTTTATGAAAATTATTACGAATAGTATGTGTATAATTATATATATATATATATATATATAATATATATATATATATATATATATAGGCCGGGAGAGTTTACCAGAGGGGAGACAATAGCCACTGCTCATAGAATCTTTGTGGAACACGATATTGCAACATTGCCACACTTTTTAGATCCCACACACCTCCCCCTTCTCGCTCACGCGCGGCCATTTCTTTCGGCAGTGTGGCTTAGAACTCAGAAGTAATAACACGTTTTCGCGTCCGGTAAGTGATTATTTTCAATTTTACATATTTTTTAAGTATTGTTTTGTGTGAATAGGATCAAGCGAAGTACTTTTATAAATCTTGAATGTATTTATTCTGGTAAAACCTACGGCACATAACTTTTATCTACGTATCATAGTTTTTTGTAAAAATTAAATAGCACACAGATTGGCGTGGGGTGGGAGACATTAGCCACGCATCTGGAGGAGACTTTACCCAGGGTAATCTCTCCCGCAATTTTTTTTTAAATTTTTTTATGATTATTATTACTTTTTTCAGATAAACACCTAAAATGCCCTTCAAGTATATAAAAAAAGATACAAGAAGGAATAGAAGTAATTTAGATATATCAGTTATAAGAAATGCTTTAGACGACATTGATAAAGGAAAATCTATTAGAGGTGCTGCTTTGGAATACGGAATTGATCGGAACACATTACGGAATTATCATAGAAACAGGAATAAATTAACCAAACTAACTGAACTAGGTAGCCAATTTAAAACTTCTGTAATATTTACAATAGAGGAAGAAAAAGCGCTAGTTGACTATCTGCTAACATGTAGTAAAATGAATTATGGCCTGACCAGGAAGGAAGCTATGAAACTGGCAAATGAGTATGCAATAATCAATTCAAAAAAGATTCCACATTCTTGGACTTTAAAAAACTGCGCAGGAAAAGATTGGTTCAGAGGGTTCATGCAAAGAAACTCTGAACTAAGTTTGAGGACCCCGGAATCAACCAGTTTGTCCAGATCAACGAGTTTTAATAAAAAAAACATTACCGATTTCTTCGAAAATCTTAAGGAAGTTAGAGAGAAATACAAATTTGAAGCTCACAACATCTATAATTGTGACGAAACAGGGTGCACAACTGTACAAGAGTGTCCTAAAGTCATAGCCAGCAAGCATGTACGTCAAGTAGGACAAATTACTTCAGCTGAGCGTGGCACTCTTGTGACTGTTTGTTTCGCAGTCAACGCTCTGGGGAATGTTATTCCACCATTTTTTGTTTTCCCTAGGGTTAAATATAATGATACCTTTGTTGCTAGTGGACCGCCCGGCTCACAGGGTGACTCGTATCCAAGTGGATGGATGACAGTCAAAAGTTTCGTGAAATACATGAAGCATTTTGTGAAATATTCGAACGCATCTCTTCAAAACCCAGTTCTGCTTATCCTCGACAACCACGAGAGTCATGTCAATATTGAAGTCGTCCAATACGCAAAATTAAATGGAGTAACTTTGCTGACTTTACCACCACACTGCAGCAATAAGTTGCAGCCTTTAGATGTTGCCGTTTATTCATCTTTCAAGGCAAGGTATAAAGCGGCTTTGAATAATTGGATGCTAAGTAACCCAGGGCGAACAGTCACAATTTATAATATACCCGGTTTTGTAAGCACCATTATGTCTGAGGCTTTTAGTCAATCCAATATTTTGAGTGGATTTCGTAAAACTGGAATACATCCCTACAATCCAAACATCTTTACGGATGAAGATTTCTTATGTTCCGCAGTAACGGATAGGGAAATTACTAGTGAACTTCAAGGGCAGGAGGTTCCTTCAGTTGCTTCGCCTTCATTAACTCCCAAAGACCCTCCACATGTAACTATGGTTGAATCACCTTCAACATCAATTATACAACGTCAGTCAGAGCCTTCAACTACTGCATCAATATTCATGAGCAATATGGAAGAAACTGCGAGATCTGAAGCCAGTTCACCATCAATTTTAACTGAGGAACATTCTGGGTATGCAATCCTAATTTTAGAACAATCAAAAGAGGTGGTTACAACATCTCAACTTCTGGATATTTCAACTGTAGACTCAAGACAAAAGCCAAAAATAATTTTACCAGAAATAATTCGACCTTTTCCAAAATCTGCACCTAGAAAAAGTAAACGTTTTGGTAGACAGCCTGGGAAAACTAAAATTTTAACTAAAACACCAGAAAAACAAGACTTAGAACAAGACCATTGTAAACCGAAAAAGATGAAAACTAAAGTAACTAAAAATAAACAGAAAGGCAAAACAAAGAAAAGAACTGTCAAAAGACAAGTTTTACAGTCAAGTGAAAGTGAGACAGATCTTGAAGGAGAACCCAAGTATGTTAGCTCCGATAGCACATGGGATGAATTACCAGATAGAAGTGATAGTTGGTTTTGTTTCGTATGTGGGGCGGACGAAAAGATAGACATGAGACTTTGTATGATTTGTGGCAAATATGTTCATGAAATGTGTGTTGGATTGTCTAAAGAAGATAAGGAAGAGTTTATTTGCCCTCTCTGTTCTAATTAATAAGAAATTTATTAAGATTATAATTATTTTTGATGTTGATTTAATTCTACTGTTTTGAATTGTATTTTTGTTCTTTAGTTTAATAGTAATTTTAATTTTTGTTATGTTGATAATGAAAAGGGTATCCAAGACTGATTAGTAATTTAATAGTTATTGTAATGATGATTATAAGACATACTGTTTTAGACGGATTTAAGTAATTATTGCCAAAAATTAGAAAGTATTGTTGTTTTTGTGATTGATATTATTGCTTTACATTAAAACATTATAATTTTGTTATGAAGGACTACTAATTATAAGCTTTTAAATACTTATTATTTTTATAGTAACTGTTATATCTCAAAATATGTGTAATACTAGTTAGTTCCTTATATACATACCTCAAAATACCTCATGTTAACATTTTATTAAGTATAATAAGTGCCTTGTCTTTAGTATTATTATTTTTTTATAAAATAAAAGTTGTTTAGTGATTATTTTACTTATTTTTAAACCCGGGTAATAGCTCCCTACTTAGGGGGTCAAGTCTCCCACCCAGGTGGGAGAAATTAGCCAAATCTCATTTTGGAAGATTTCGCTAATAACTGCGAAACTATTGAAGTTACATCAAACTTTCCTAAGAGAAAATATAGCTAAATAATGCAGCTCAAGATACAATTCACAAAAAATAGTAACTTCTAGTTGTAGAAAAAAATATAAGCATTTTAGTCGAGCACGGGTATACTCTCCCGGACTCCCCACATACTATTCGTTATAATTTTTTCGAATTTATCGATATTTTATTAGTTTTTGGAAATAATTTTATTGATTTTTCTGAAAAAAAAGATTTTAGATATGTTAAAAAATCGTAAATCATCATCATTCATGATCAGGTCATTTTATGAATTTCTATTCCTTATATACCTGCTAACATTATAAAATCATAAACTTCAGGTTTTCAATAAAAAAAATATTTTAAAAATAAAAGGATTCCGATGGGTCTATTAGTACATAAACAACAAAAAATTCTAAAACTTTCAACTTTTGGAACGAGATTTTTGTAATTGATCTAAACCACCTATTTATTTTTTTATGATTTTTTGAAGTCATCAATCTAAACAAGTCAAATTTTAAATGATATTCGCCACAGAATTGTAATTTAGAGTTATTTCAGTTTATGAATAAAGGTGCGATGTAACTTGTAGGGAATGTATATTGTACGCAAACCGTTAAAATAATAAATATTAGATAAACTTTGAAATTGCTCTTGCGCCGAGTCGCGCCGCCCCCGCCCCCGCCCCCCGCAAGCGCCCTCGCGTCACCGGCTGCTGCTATCATAGTGTGTGAGAATTTGCGTATGTTGTATTTGTGTTGTTCACTGCCGAGGGGATGCAAAGCGGTATTAAACAGATAGCATTTTTAAAAATACCTACTCTCGCCGCGTATCGGCACTTCACAATCCTCTTAAATGACAACTATTTCCGTAGGGAGTTTTTTAAATTTTTAATTTATAAATATAATTAATATTAGTTAAAACTCCTTGTTTATTTATTTGTAACATGAAAACATTATATTAATAATGTTGGTGTGTCGTTTATTTAATAACTAAAGACTCCTAATTTAAATTCATTAATAAACCCGCTCGTAACTTAAATATATTAATATCCCAAGGGGATGTACTTGATTTAGTAGGATCAAATGTGGCCTATGCTAAGCTACCCTAACGTCATATGTCTTGTCACAAAATACACATTAAGTAGAATGCTTAATGTGATTTTTGGGAGTAAAGCTTGTTTTCTGAATAATTAACCAACGAATACATTAGTGCCTGTTAAGACCTGATTATATGAGACGTATTAAATACAAGCGATTCACCCTCATTTCGCTCGGGTTCATCCCTAGGTTGCTTCCCAATACGAACTTTCATCCCTATTTTAACCCTTAAGGGATGATTTCTGAGATAAAAAGTATCCTATGTCCTTCCCAGGGTCCCAAACTATCTTCTTACCGAATATCATCTAAATCGGTTAAATAGATCTGGAGATTACCCCCTACAACGTCACAAACTCACAAATTTACAAACCCACAAACTCACAAAGATGTCAGTCACACTTTACTTGGAGGTGTTAAAAAAAATAGCCAATATATATAGCCAGATACTTCTTTAATAGAATTGCAGCTTATACAGGGTAAAGTAAAGTATATTCATGAGCGGTAATTTTATTTTTAATTTTAATAGTATGAGAAAATTATTGAGTATTTCGATATACTTTGATTGTAATCTAATACTCCAGTTAATATTAAAGTAACTTGACCTACCGGGAATCCAAAACTACTACGCAAATAGGAACTCCTTTTCGCGGGTTTTTTATATACGAAAAAAATATATATATCTCAACCACGAAATAAATATGTAGGTATGTTTGTACACTTCTTAGTATTAATATCCCAAACTAACTCACAAACTTTACCTCTTTATAATATTAGTATAGATAACATAGTATTAAAGGTTCATTTTAAGCTAAGTATTGAAGGCTACAATAACAATAATAATAAATTCCTCCTATTACAGACACGGTGGTCAATCCTATTCAGACTGGACATTTTCGCAGGGCATAATAGTGTAAAGTTCGTGTGCAGATACAAGTGCACCCGCTTTTTCTTTTACCATCTATTTCAGGTGGGACGATAATCCGACAACTTTGCGTTGTTATGAAAATATTCTTTAGAGAAAGCTTCCATTCCGAGTACTTAGACCATTACTGGAACCCAGAACTTCCGGGTCTGCATTTAGTTCCTAACTTACTGTGGCGTTGACAAAATTATCATCCAATGGAATCTATTTATATGACATTTCTTTCTACTTTCAGAAACTAGAAATATGAATCAGGAGTTATGAATGTATGTATTCAGCCCTTTTTGATGTCCCACTGCTGGGCACGGGCCTCCCTTCAATACGAGGGGGATCAGGCCATAGTCCACCACGCTGGCCAAGTGCGGATTGGCGGACTTCACATGTGTTTCGAAAACTTGCTAGGTTCTCACAGACATGCAGGTTTCCTCACGATGTTTTCCTTCACCGTAAGGTAAGTGGTAATCATGTTAGAAATGATTCGCACATGAAAATATCAGAGGTGCGAGACCCGGGATTTGAACCCGCTTCAGTCGATTTCCCAAGCGAGCGCGTTACCACTGGGCTACTATAGTTATGAATCTATTATATTAATTTATTATTCAACAAGATAAGTTTTGTTATAAAATATCTGATTGGTAAAACAGAACCTCGCTGTTAGTATTGATAAAGCGAACGGCAGTACAACTAACTTCAACAAACGGTTGGCAGCTTTCCAAGTAAGGCATCGCACAATACTAAGACAAGTCTTTGCTTTTTATATGATAAGAGTGATTTTATTATATTAACGTTAAGAGTATGAAATTATTATAATGGTTTGTTAAGATTTGTGTAATTATAATGATCTTTTATGATATGTGATGTAATATTAGTTAAATTTGAAGTTAAATTATTTTGTCTTCTTTTTGGGCTCATTTTTTTAATCCCTCCACGACCGCGGACACGCCAGCGTTACAGTTAACAATAGATTTCTTAGAAATTTAATTAATTTCTTAAAAAATTACTTGGAGGTGTTAAAAAAAATCTTTAATAGAATTGCAGCTTATACAGGGTAAAGTATATTCATGGGCGGTAATTTTATTTAATTTTAATAGTATGAGAAAATTATTGAGTATTTCGATATACTTTGATTGTAATCTAATACTCCAGTTAATATTAAAGTAACTTGACCTACCGGGAATCCAAAACTACTACGCAAATAGGAACTCCTTTTCGCGGGGTTTTTTTATATACGAAAAAAAATATTTATATCTTAACCACGAAATAAATATGTAGGTATGTTTGTACACTTCTTAGTATTAATATCCCTTATGCAGTTATTTACTTTGTGCTGTTTTACCGTCTTGTGACTAAAGATTGCAAGTTATATTTGCATACAGTCCACGATATTTCACCGCGATAAATATATTAGGCCTTGAGTATTTTAGTTTCTTTATTCGTTTATAATCCAGCGTAAGTTCTATTTTAATTTACTTAAATAATATTAATTTATTAAAACGGTACATGGATGACTTGTTTCTTATGAAAACTCATTGTACTAGCGTCTCACAGATTCTTGACGTGATGTGCTGAAGCTGTGCGCAGTATTGAAACGCAGACACCATAATATGAATAAGTACCTCTACAGAGACAAACTTTCAAACAACCACGCAACATAATGCACAAGTGCTGTATAAGGTACCGAGGAATTCACATAGGCGCTGCTCTTTGACATAGCCGGTTTATTGATTACTAGCAGTACCCGCGGCTTCGTTCGCGCTAAAACTACAAAAAGAAATCTCTACAAAGGTAGTTACATACAAATTTTCATCTTCTATTTTACCCTCTTATAGGAGGAATTTCGAAAAATGCTAAAACACGTATTAATTTAATTTTATTGAAAAGCATTAATACCAAGTTTCAAGTAATTCTGATCAAAAATATTTTTTGGATTGTATTATAAAGTGTTTTCCTGTGGGAATTAGGTAAACTCCTGCGATAAAAAGTAGCCCATGTCACTCTCCAGCCCTCCAACTATCTCCACAAAAACACGCCAATCCGTCTCTACGTTTCGACGTGAAAGAAGGACCAACAAACAAACGAACAAACTTTCACATTTATAATATTAGTATGGATTCCTCCAAGAGTTAATGTAATATCAGACCGAGCGCCATAGGTATTCAAAAGAAAACGCACACACCGCTTTATGTAGTAGCGTACCTATCGTTGCGCGGTTGTATGAAGCTTGTCTCTGTAGGGATATTTTCTCATGTGCCGTATACCGCGTTTACTGTTATTACTAACGTTTAATGTCGTGTCAAGGAGAAAACAAATTACAACCAGAAGAATTGCTCTACAATCTACTTCTCCTCTGTTTTTAATCGTATGAATCTCTTGAGTTCCATTTTTCGGGCATTTACTAAGCCTACTAGGATTATCATCATTTTTCTCATTTCGGCCAAAAAGAGAAAATTCAGTCTTTTGTTTAAAATTTCGATTCAAAGTAGGTACAGGTATATCATATTTCGAATCCACTATAATTGTCACACTGATGCATATTGCAGGTGCGTATCCAGAGTTAAATTTTTTTTCATAGGCTGAAATATGCATATAATAAAACTGTAACTTAGCAAAACCTGTACATGATTTTTTTTATAAACAATGACTGTAAACGTGTAACGTATAGTGTACAGAATATAGAACCCCAAACTAAATTTTTAACTGTATGTCTGTTTGTTTGTGCGGATTCACGCAAAAAGCTGAACCGTTTATAACCAAATTTTGTGTAGTAATAACTTATTACTCGGGTCAACATTAATCTATTAATCCTTCTATTCTCAAACTTCAGGTTCTTAAAAAATATATTTGGCTTTGGGGGGGGGGGATCATGACCCCCATGACCCCTCTGGATCCGCGCTTGGTATATTGGATTCGTACTATGTATAGCACAGCAATAGTTATATAATTTCATATTTTATAGCATCTAAATCATTCATTCTTGTAACATTCAATGCAATAATAAATATTCTAATGTTTATTTTATGCGGCACTCGGCACTTAAAAGGGCGATATTGCATACTTCAAGTGCTTCATACCCGATACCCAATCGATATAAAATTGCGTTCAAAGTATTATTAGTGGGAATAAATCGAGTATATTGCAAGAAATTAATAAAAAAATCTACAGATCTGGTGTCTGCCACGACCTTAGAGTACATTGAAAATGAATCTGCCAAATGAATTGAATTAAGTTTTTAACATATTAATTACTAGCAGAGCAACCGATTTTGCCCGCGTACTACAAAAAAGTATTTGGACGCATAAAAATATTATCTATACATATAATAAAACTCTAGAGGTCGCATGTCTGTACAGAGAAAAAATATTCTAAAAACTGAGTCAGGGGGATGAAAGAAGAGAAATAGAAAAAATCCAGATTTTTTTTCAATTTTTCAACCGACTTCAAAAAGGAGGAGGTTCTCAATTCGACTGTATTTTTTTTTATATTTGTTACCTCAGAACTCCGTCATTTATTTAACCGATTTGGACAATTTTTGTGTTGTTTGAAAGTGTATACTTCCAGATTGGTCCCATTTAGATTTCAAAAAAAAAAATACCACCCCTAAGGGTGGAAAAATAGCTAATGATGAATTTAACCTACTTCTAATTGTCATATTGACTTGAAACTTTGCAAGTGTTTCTATTTCCGTTGATAGTACAGTGGTTCGGTATTGTTGACCTGATCTGATGGTAAGGCCAGAAGGTGGATAGGTGGAACTCTTCAATGGCTAATAGTAGAGACTTTGAGTTTGGGCTTATTTTGATTGATTTGACAAGCCTAACACGTTAGAATTCTTACTTTGCTACTACTGTCTACACTAAAAAGGGAAAAATAAAAACTTTTTAACAAAAAAATAAAAACCGACTTCAAACAAAAGCACTAAAAAGTAAAAAATTACTGATTGGTAGTTTTCATTTACTATACATACCAAATCAAATATTTTCGAATAAAAAGAATTGAAAATGTGCAAAGTATAACGCAATATAATGCATCGTATGGACATAAGTACTTTTGTTTAAAACTATTTCTGGCAAGTACCATCTTTTACTTTCAGAGAGCGCTTGAGATTGATTGATTTATTTTAGCGTTTCAGAACAAGTGCGATTGATATCTTTTTAGATAAGACTGTTATCGATATTACTTTTGTATACTTTTAGGTGAAGATATAATTAAAAAAGAAAAGTTATTAAAAAAATTTGGACATATAATAAATGTACTACATAAAAGTAAATGCATTTATTCTTAGCGTATAAGTCACTTGGAATCTGCCGAGCACTATTTTTGTCACTGCTAGAGAAGATAAAATGGGGTCTTTAAGAAGACATCAAGGTCTTTAAGACCATTTCGACTTCATGGGCCAATGGTTTCTATTAGAAACCAACAGAAATCCATACATACATATGTACTCAACCGGAGACGTAAAACGGTAACGAAATATTCTTTACCAAAAAGTATACGCTGATTAATGACGTGCAGCCAGTAAAACAAGTTGATCGATGCTTAAAGTTTCGTCATTAGGGCATTTTGATTTCCACTTGTCTAAGGCTTCTGAAGCACGAGTGGTTTGTGTTGGTTTGACTTTACAATGTGAAAACTAGGCTTTAGAACTGTGTTCAGAAGCGAGAAACGCTGGAAGTGCTACACTTGAAATTGAATACACTTTCAAGCTACTAGTGCATATTAAAGGCATATTTTCAGTTTACGAAAGATCTGAATAGTATTTTGTATTTATTTATTGTATTTATTTATGTACCACAAAAAAACATACAAGTGAAAACAGATACCATGTGTACAAAGGATGACTTATCTCTTTAAGAGATCTCTACCAGAAACCCTCAAGCGCGAGAAAATATAAAAATAATAATGCGGTGTGGTGTAGGTACAAACTACAAACATCAATTATAATATAAATATACACATATACAATCATACATATGTATGTATTTTGTATACGTATGTACGTACATAGATACATCGACATACATATTACATACATATTACATATTATTATTATTAGTCAAAAATTTGTTTAGATAACTGATTTTTAAAACAGTTTATTGCAGCGCGATCGTGGTAACGGTTAACTAAGTTGAATTAAAAGGACTACCCTTGGCTACTTGATTTCTTATCTGAATTTTGAGCGGAGGAAAAAAAATCATAAAACCTTTTCTATGTAAAATTTTAAGCTCTACACATTTTTATTAAAACTTTTTTGTCTATTTTTTATCGTTTTCGAGGAATTGTGAAAAAACACTTTTGACAATTTATTTTCTACCATTGTCGGGTATTGCAGACACGAAAACCTTTACGCGTTGTTTTTGTATTATTAAAACTTCATTATATTAAAAATGCAAAGTTGAGTGCCAAAATTTTGATTTCAGGCCCTATTTGACAGTACTAAATGTGAGTCGCTAGTGAAAAATAAATAACGTAAACGTTAAATTGCTTTTGTGTTGAGTTTATTTTTACATTCAGAGATTGTTTATTAAGCTAATCCCACGCGCACTACAATTTTTCTTGTAGTAACAATTTCCCGACAGCGGTAAATTGAAATAAAACCTCTAAGTTCTATTGCCTGAATTTCACTTTATAGATATGTCCAAATAAAATGGGTCCCTGGATTTTTATCACTTCAAATGTGTGTTGTTGACCTATATAGTTTATGATTTCAATAGAACGACTGCATTGTAAAAGTTACTTTGCACTTGCAGTTTGATTTTATCTATCAACAAGAAAGATCGTTGTAAACAAAAAAACATTAATTTGATAACCGCTGAGCTATTTATAAGAAACTAGCATTGCCTGCGGCTCCGCCTGAGTTCAGATGACCAAAAACCAAATTCTTAAGTTTTACATATAAGTATACTCTTACATTGCAGTTTGTGTATTTTTTCTCAGAAATGAGATATTTTCCCGCAGTAAAAAGAATCATATATGTCGACCCGGATAACCAGCTACCATCACACCAAATTTCATCAAAATCTCTCCAGTGGTTTTTCCGTGATGAGGTAACAGGCAGACAGACAGACAGACAAAAATTCTATAAACTATAGGTTCGGCATCTGAATCGATAATAATGTCTATTGCAATAAGATTTTCCAAAAAAATATTTAATGTACAGATTCGGCTTAGTTAGAATTTTATTATATAATAATAATATAATAATAATAATAATCTTTATTTCAGACGTAAGTACATCCATATATTGTTAATTGGTTAGTAACAATTATACTTAATACTACGTTAGTATTGTTAGTATTTTTTGCATAAAATATTACTTATTTATTCTTTATTTATCTTAGCCCAATGGCCAACTCCATCCAGTGTTTCTGAAAGGGGCAGTCCATTCTGGCCGAAATACACTTTAAAATACTGTTGTGGCTATCGCGTAGACGCTGCATCAAAGAAATAGCTTTCTTGCGCATAATGGCATGAAACCCATCTGTGTGTGCCTCTGCGAACATCTTTGAAGCACTACAACGCCACGACAGCCCCAACAGCATTCTAAAGGCATTATTATATTGATAATTAAATAAAAAATATTTAATGTACAGATTCGGCTTAGTTAGAATTTTATTACATGCACCTATAGATTAGTAATCTTAAATATTTGGCAGTTTTGTTCATAATTGTGGAAAGTATATCTTCATATACATACCTAGTACCTACTTCATCAAAAGTAGAATTTTGAAAATTTTCTTATTTATATTATAAAGAGATAGCAGCCATAAATAATATAAAATCTTTAATTTAGTTTGACCAATTTAAATTTCTAGATTGGTGAATCTAGATATTTTATGTGAGCTGTTTTATTTAACCATCCCTTCATGATGTACGTATAAGTATATATCTACCGTCTTGAATAATTTAAATGTTGATTACCAGTAATTATATAATACCTTACATTGCTGTAGAAACCCTTGGCCCATGGATTAAAAGTGCTAAGCTCTTCTTAAAAGACATAACACCCCGTCTTATCACCTCTACTGGTGACAGGAGGGCTGGCGCATTTTTCGCCCAAAGAATCGGCATTGCCATTCAACGGGGGAATGCGGCTAGCATTCTTGCCACTATTCCACGCGGACATGACTTGTACAGTAATAACTAAGCGTACATATGTTTTGTATATATAATTAAGTATATTTGTAATTTTCTTTTTTGTAAATAAACCTAATATTCTGTAAAAAATTACCAGTCTAGTAGTTAATAGTCCAGTAATCTTGTAGCACCTATTATACTGAATTCTTGGAAGATAATTTTAAAATTGCTTTTGTGCTAACGCGGCTGTTTAATGGTAAATTATATTTCAGTTGAGTTCATTGTTACGAATGCGCCTTTTTAGCTGTAAACTGTAAATATCCTTACATTTTTAAATAGTTTGAGATAGAACTTATAAGTTAACTTATTTTAGAGGATAGCTAGGAAATTCTATTTTAGAGAATGAGAAGGACATATGGGCTTACTACATTTCTATATAGTATACATTTTTAGTTTTTTAAAGGCAATATAGTGACATAGTGCTATTCATTTATTTATAGGTACTTTTTGGCGCTATTCTATTTTAATTTTTTTTTTGTTAATTAGGATAATAAATGTAAAATACTTCTGTGTATGTATTGCATGACTTTCATTAATATAACAATGTGTATCAACAATATTAATGGTTAATAATAATTGTTATATATTATTTTAAAACATTTTACATTTTTACATAAAAGATCTATAGCAAATTTAAAGCATTGAGAATTTGCAGAAAAATTAAAAAAAAGAGTAAAATGGTCGTGATGGTTAGGATAATGTTTTTACAGTCCAGGTTTTTCAGATTTCGCATAAGCTTTGAAGTTAGAATATGCAATAATAAAATAAAGTGGCTGGAGGCCAGCTTGTTTAAGAGGGCGAAAAAAAATTGAAGTGCTTACTTCCATTTCAAAAGAATACGCATTTTGCTGGCAAATATTGCGCCTACTGCTCTAATTAAAAAAAATTCTAAGGTTCTAATAGAAGACATATCTGCTTTAAATAAGGAACCTTTATAGGATCACTTGTCCGTCTGTCTATCTGTCTGTTCGTAAAGACCCTTTTTCTCAAGAACGCTGATAGTATCGAGTTGAAATTATTGTTAAATAATCAGATCTGCCACCCCTTAGAGCTGTGAAAAAATCAAACTTCTAAATCAACTTTATGACACAAGGGAATCAAAACCTACAGGGTACATCCCATTGAGTTAGAATCATGAAATTTGGCAAGAAGCAATGTCTTATAGCACAAGTAAAGGAAAAAATACCAAACGAAAACCCTAAATTAGTGGTTACATCACAAAAAATTTTTTTTGCAATTATAAACTTATTTTTATGTTTCATGCTACGAAACTCAGAGTGACGGTGTGAGATTCAGACTCGCTCTTGTCCGTTTTATAATTTGATAGTTATATTTAATATGAGAGATGACAACAACATTGAAAGAGACATCATCTTCCTTGCTAAAGTATTAATTACAAGATTTTATTTAATTTGCAATGTTTGTTTGTTCAGGAAAAATCTTGCAACAGGATTTTAAAGCAGTTATCCTGAACCGATTGAGCTGAAATGTTGCATATACGTTAATGGTGAATGCATGGTTTGATCAACAATAACAGTGGCTAAGTGACGTCATTCTAAATCCAACACAGCGGACTCCAAAAGATGGCGGACTGTGATTTTTTTAATGATATGCTGTAAAAGGCAATTTTGATCTATATTAAATGCACAACGTGTTTATTTAATTGTATATGAATTAATACTTTATTTATTCCCATTATATAAAATCACAATTTTTTTTAGTAATGTGTAAAATATAAAAATGGTTACTGCGGATTATCCTTAGGAGATGGACATATACCATCGTGGATTTTTCTGTACCCTTTTTATGATTTATATTTCCGTAGTATATTATTTTGATTTATCTCGTTAGGTTTAGCCAGCGTTAGCAATGTAAGCGCCCAAAAATATGTTTTTATGATATCATTTTCTTTAAATTCTTGGCTTTTCTCTACTATAATATGCATATATTATACATATAATATATGCATAACCTACCGGAAGAAGTTTTCTAAATGAAAGAGAAAACTCCATCAAAATCCGTTGTGTTTTTTAAAAGGAGTTAGCGGAGAAACAGATAGGCAAAAACAGCTAGTTTGCTTTATAATATTTATAGTTAAAATGTGGTCGAGAGATTTACCTGTGTAGATAAACAAGTAAAAAAATGTTAAAAATAATATGTTTTTTATAAAATAGGTAAAAGTCGCGACGAGCTTTTTTATCATATAAATTGTGTAATGTAATTTATTGATGGATTTGATTATAATTGATGAATTTCTTATTTTTAGAGATTTAACTTAAAAATGATTTTTTTTATAATTATTTTATTGCCTTTAAATAGGTACAGCTTACGTTACTATTAAGAAACATTCTTAGTAAGTCCGTAGTATGCCCGTAGATAATTGGGGAGATAATTTAAAAAATAACACATTATCAGATATAAAAAATGTAATATAGGTCCGAATTTTTTTTTATTCTCTACACGTACTTTTTAACTTTCAACCGAATAAGGCTTCGATTGCGCAGTTTTGCGATAAGGCTTGCTAGCCAAGTAAGTAGTTAACATTATTATTTTTATAGCCTACTAGCATTGCCCGCGGCTCCGCCCGCGTTCACATGACCAAAAACCAAATTCTTAGGTTTTACATATTAGTATACTTTTACAATGCAGTTTTAGTATTTTTTCTCAGAAATGCGATATTTTCCCGCGGTAAAAAGTATCCTATATGTTGACCCAAATGACCAGCTAACATCATACCAAATTTCATCAAAATCTGTCCACTGGTTTTCTCGTGATGCGGTAACAGACAGACAGACAAAAATTCTAAAAACTATATATTCGGACTCTGTATCGATAATAATGTTTATTTAATGTACAGATTCGACTTAGTTACAATTTTATTATATGTATAGATTGGTAAAATTATTGATTTTTAGACTGCAAGTATGACAGTTAAGTACTACATGTTATTGCAAATTTGAAACATTTCAATCAATTACTTAAGTAATTATATTATGTAATCTTTTATATTACTAATGTAATTTCCATTGAAAAGCCGAAAAATATTAAGAAGTTGCGAGAGCGGCTAAAAGATAACGGTAAAAATCTTATTAGTTACGAGTTAATAGACTTACATTAATTATTTATTGCATTACCTGTTTTTATTAATTTAAAATGAAGCAGACTAGATTATTTCAAAATATTTACATAACATATTTAAGGAAATAAACATATATCTATTAACAAAAGTGTATTAAAACAGTACAGACCTTGCATCTTTCTTATAAAAAAAACAAAACAGGCATATGCTTCAAATATAATTTAGTACATCTTTTGAGAAGACTGAAATGTGAAGTCGATGAATTACACCCTACTTTATAATTTCTAATACATATTTTATAATATAAGAAGTAACACGTGTATGTTCTTTGTATTACAGAGTGATGTTTGTACAAGCTGTGCAGATGTTTATTGGGCTTAGGGCTACGTCGAGACGTGTCATTGCGAACACGGGAGTTATCACTTATCACACAGGCCGTATTATCCTATATTCTGTTAGGAGTGCAGAATAATGTAGTAAGTCACTGCAATATTTGCCTATTCAACAAGATATACAATATTACATTTAACTTAATAGTTATAATTTACTTACAATAAAAAGGACGTTAAAATTACAATTATACTTAATTATATATACAAAACAAATCTATACATATAATAAAATTCTAACTAAAATGAATCTGTAGCTATATTAAATATGTTTTGGAAAATCTTATTGAAATAGACATTATTATCGGTACAGAGGCCGAATTTATAGTTTTTAGAATTTGACATGACTTGTACAGTAATAATAATTAAATATTATAGGTATATAAATATATATACACACTAGCATTACGGGCGGCTTCGTCCGCGTTCATATGACCAAAAACCAAATTCTTAGGTTTTACACATTAGTATACACTTAAAAATACAAAAACAGCATTGTAAAATGCTATTTTTGTATTTTTTCTCAGAAATGAGATATTTTCCCGCGGTAAAAAGTATCCTATATGTTGACCCGGACAACCAGCTATCACCACACCAAATTTCATCAAAATCCCTCCAGTGGTTTTTCTGTGCTTCGGTAACAGACAGACAGACAAAAATTCTAAAAACTATAGATTCGGTTTCTGTATCGATAGTAATGTTTATTTCAATAAAATTTTCCGAAAAATATTTAATGTGCAGATTCAGCTTAGCTACAATTTTATTATATGTATAGAAGAGACAAAATAAATAGTTTCTAATCTAAATATTAATGACGTGCTCAGTAGTTCTTCAATATGTAATTTGAATTAATTAAATTAGGTGTCTATTATAGTGTCTATTGTAGTCCTTAGAAGATATACTTTGATGATTTACACCGATCTATACAGATAATACAGATATATATATATATATATATATATATATATATATATATATATATAATTGAAGTGTCTGTTTGTAATGTCGAAATAACAGCTTTTTACTAAAAAAAATGCATATAAAATCATGTAAGGTACTTATAAGAAAAACATAATTTTTAAATTCAATTTCAAAATTTAAAATTTTTGTCTGTCTGTCTGTTTGTTCCAGCTAATCTCCGTAACGGCTAAACTGATTTTAACGGGACTTTCACTGAAAGATAGCTGATATTATAAAGAGTAACTTAAGCTACTGTTATTTTAGAAAAAGAATAAGGGTTAAGCGAGCGTTTCTCGCTAGTTATATTATAAAACATAGAGCAACATTAAATTAAAAAAAATACCTAACGAGAAGGCTAAGGAGAGCTACGCTACGCTTCGCTCCCGCCTTAGCTTTCTCAACCTAAATTATCCAAGTCGGACTGTCGCTTAATTAATCGAAAATAAATAATGTACTTAGATTAAAAAAATTGTCTACTTACGTTTATAAATTGCATGAGTACCTACACTTAAAACTATGGTAATACTATTAAAACAAAAACTAGAAACGAGCGTATACGAAAATTAACAAAAACTAATAACTCTTGGAAAATAATATGAGAAAAATAACTATGAAAAAGAGCAAAAAATATGAAAACTTGAACGCGTTTAATGAGATCATATTCACAGAAACTATCGAACTTCGCGGTATTTTGTGACTACCCGCCAAAAATACTGAAAAGTATTCACAGATAATAAAATCAAATAATGGTTTAAATATTTTTGCTAAACGAAAATTAATTATATAATTCAATATTTTACATAAATCAAATAAAAACTCATAAATGCATGCATGAATTGAAAATAACATATTTCTATTTTAAAATCTTATGCCAATTTTCACTTCTAATAATTATCGTATTCTATACCTCTCTCGAAATGTTTTGACAACTGTCTTATGATGCATAAAGCATGCTCCAGGCGTGTCTTTTTAATCATTATTATTATTATTATGTATGACATTACGCGACAGTATGTAAACAAATAATACATAAAAAGTAAGTGAATATGATTAGTTTTCCTCAATTTTTATTTCCGGGAACTTTTTCCATAAAGTAGAGATCAAAAGTACTTATTTAATAATTATTTATTTATATAATATATTAGAATAATGATGACAAATTTATTTATCCTTTTTCTTTGTTTGAACTCGGATGTTCCTCGCGCTCTCTGAAACAAACATTTTCGCACGGTAGCTAACTGTGGATCAATCAGTGTGAGTCTTCTTTCTATGAATAGTATGACTCAAGGTGCTATTAAATACCCAAATTTTGGGGTTGCGTGTAAATAAGACATCTAGGAATGTTAAAGAATTCTCAGATTTCAATTCATTTTTCATTCATTCATTCATTTCATTCAATTCCATTGTTCATTGTATGTTGGATTTATGGAATTGATGTTATAAGAATACAGGTATTTTATCAGATGATAATATTGTGAAAGTATAATTTACACACCAGTTATGTTTTTGGAGGCAGCCAGGGGATGCAAAGAAATGCAAATCAACTTAAAATTAATTTATTAACTAAAATTTCTTACTACTAAAATGACTGTCGATCGATGTTAGATCAAATCAGTGAAGATGCAGCCAAGTAATGCCTTTTATACTACATTATTGTAGGAAGTTGTGACATTGGCATTGATGAAATGTAGGTGGCTGCTGCGCTTGCACTTGCGCCTGACCTTGTCTTGTCGTCGCTGCGCGAGGTTTGTAGAGCAAAGCTGATGCGACGATTCGAGTTCCGTAACATACTGCTCACAGGAAATCAAAATAAATCTGCGAAACAATCCATAAAGAAGGCCTTTGCTCTTGTCAAAAATGTAAAAAACAGACTATACAAATTATAATAAAAAAATTAACATGTAATTACCCGTTTAATTAATTACTTAGTTAATGTAATTAAGTTGTTTTGATTAATTATTGATATAAAATGTAATCAAATATATTTAGCTCCCTTAAGCGTGAACCAATTAAAACAAACAATCATATAATTTTCCTCGTTTACTAATTATTATTATTCAATATTCGATGATTAAAGTAAATAAATAAATAGAATTAATAGAAATTATAATTGTAAATTAAAGAAATGAAATTGAGCATAATAATGCCACACTATTCCACTAGGTGCAGGTTTTATTGTAGTGAGTGGTATAATGTTTTACCTAGGGTTTTACTCAATTTATAAAAAAAAATCTTTATTGTATTACACCCATTTTCTATTAAGTTAGAACAAAGTAGGTATACCAAAGTGAAAATAGGTATAGCGATATTGTTCTTTGGCTTAAATTATTTTATAAAAACTTATCAACATTTTTTGGATAATAAATTATTATTATTAAAAATACCTTAACGGTCAATAATACTGCACAGGTGTAACGTGTGAAGGATAGAGGTAAGGGACTGTACTTGTGTAAAGAAAACTCCCTTCGGATATGTTTATTTTGGGATAGTACTACTCGTATTTTACGGTCGGTTTTAATTTAAAAATGAAATACGCTTACAAATAAGTTATATTTACAAAAACTGTGTTTGACTACGTAAGAAGTTGTGATTTTATTTATATGTCAGAAATACATAAAACTTTTATATGGATCTAAATGGGTCGTAGTCTAGTTTGTGAATTGCTATGCTTGACAAATTTTCAGTCTGATCCCCAAATAAGACGGTATTCTTTAGGTCTAGCTTCATTGTGTAGAGCTTGCTACTAAATAAAACCCATCTGACAATGTAGGTTTATATTATAACCTAAAAATTCTTGAAAGCTCGACGATTACCTCGAATAAATACAGTTAAGTTGCTTGTGGTAATATTTTGTCAATATGCTACTTTGCTATTGTCTTTTCTTATTCTGAAAGTAATATTTTATATTACTCATGGCATCTCAAACATCAAAATTCATTCATAACTCTTTAAATATTACAGATAGAAACACACATTTGTTATCATCTAACAAATTCACCAAATACTCGCCACATGAACTTTTCCATTATTCTATAGAAACCCTTTCTTTATCTTAGATAAGAAGCCAATGTTAGAAATAGTCACACACACCTCTGGGACCTCTGTATCAAATAACAAAAAGAGAAGATAAAATAGTTTGGCAATAAATTATGGATTTAAAAAACTAAAAGAGAAACACGCTTTGAAGCAACAGCATGCATGGGATGTGAAAACGAATGAATTGAGCCTCAATTCTGAAGTTTTACTTCCTTTGAAGAATTTCTGCCTTCACTTGATTGCAACAAATCCGCACCATTTTGTTAGTGAGATTTTAGAAATATTGTGATGTTTCGTACATAGTACAGGAACTCTATTGACTATTTAATTCCCTAGTGGATGTAAAGAAATACAAATAGTAAAATTACTTAAAAATATTTTTAAAGACTTTAAATGATTCATAGTTTCAATTATATCATAGTCTACGATAAGTACATAAAATATATTATTAATTGTCTTAAGTAAAAGGTTAAGGGTAGTGAAGGTTTTTGGTGTGATAGCCGTGAGAACAACACGTCTCGCGTCAGCTCTCTTTATCTTATGTTTATTATTATAATAATGTATTTTATATAGTCATCGATCAAAAAAATACTAGATATACTCCTCCTCACCGAATGAGAGCTCATTTGAACAGTGCGCTTTTAAGTTTTTTTGTGAAAACAACTTCGAGCATTGCATTTAAGGTTTATTCACATTATTGTATATTTATTTCAAATAGAAAATTACCTTATCACAATTAGTGACAGTTTTAAGATAACTTTTGCATAGCAGTGTGTATCTAGTACTTTTTTAATCAATGTGTGTAGTCTGTATAATTTATTTAGTTATTAAATATGCTAACATATGTATAAGAATCGTAAAAAAATACTTTTAAAAATTGACATGGAACAAGATAAGATCCATGTTAGGAGCCATGACAATGTATGATTTTAGTTTTGAATCAAAATTTATATTGACTTGCAGAAAAATAATTATTAAAAAAATCTGTACGACTTGAACTGGCGGGTGCTATCGTAGGTATAGCCGATTTAGGTTCTCGATATGTTATGATAATGTAGTTTTATGTGACATACTCGTAAAATTGAAATATACATGTATGTAACATAAAAAAGTTGTCTGTCACGGGACGCATGGCAGATGTGAAACATCTATGTTAATATTAGAATTAATAATAATTAATGAATAAAAACCTATAACGGAATAAGGAAAAAATAGTTTCGTTAATAAAATTAATTTATTTTTCTTTAGTTGCGCTTGATGTTAAAAAGGTTTGATTTCTAATCCTACAGGTTATTAGTAAATTAAACATGTTCCATTAACAGTCATAAATATAATCAGTATTTATAAACAATAATTTTATCAAAAAATGAAAGACGATATTAGGAATAGAATAATATACTGGGAACATTTTTGACGTCAACAGTTGTTGTAAACAGTACAACATGGTCTGTGTTCCCATGAGATAATGGTTTTAACTTAACGAAATATAAAATTATGAAGGATTACTCACGCATGCAGGCGAGCGGGGTTTTTATATTATTTGACAAACTTAGTTAATTTCTTTTTGATGTAATTTTTTTTATATACATAATTAACAATTTACTAGCAAGAGTTCAATTACATAATTTAAAAATTATCTTTAGGTATAATATTATGTTTGTTTATCAATGTTCAACTACGTCATAGTTTGTAACTTTGTAGATTTGATTGCTTTAAAAAATATAAATACGATAATTGTACACAAAATATATTGGCCATAAGAAATTTTAATTATATGATTATATTTTATTTTTAAATATTAGTATTTTCATATAACATAGGGCTGTATACACATTTGACGTTTGCGCGATTTCTCGTTCAGAAGTTCTGGATCAGAACTCAAATCGCGATGGGAGAGCGTCGGGTCAACAGTGTCACTCCGACCGCACGCTTATGAACACCGAGCGCGCCAAAGCTGCCTGGTACTTCAATACTATCCAAATATTCATTATCTGTGTAATTTTTGGCGGGAATTATACTTTAAAAATTTTTTACACATGATTTAAACGGCACTAAAGTGTAAATAAATTTATGTGAACTAGTTAAAGTTTGTTATAGAAAGTATTTAAAATTAGTGTGTAATAGATAATTTAAAAACTTAAAAGTGTTTTTGTGAATGAAAAATATCTGTGTGTTTATTTCAAAATTAAATTGGTAACAAATGACTCCTTAATGTTAGTATTGTTAGAGAATGTTATAAACTTTCTTCTCAAGCAAGTGTAACTTAATTTGGTGCCGACAGGTAAGTTGTTCCTGAATTTACTTAAAATTAGTAGAACATATGGTTATTAGCTCCATTGCTATTTTTTTTATTTTTTGAATAATATATTTTTTAATTAATTTATTATATTTTTGGGAGTGTAAATACCCTCTCGGATCTTGCATTTAAATTATTTGTACATTTATTTTTTTAACTTTTAACATTTAATTTCTTTTTTTTTAATATGGATACTTTTAAACTATTTTTTCTAAGAGGGTTTTATTTTAATAGTAAAATTATTTATTACCTATATTAAGCATCGTTAACTTACTTTGGCAGTTGACAGAACGTGTTAGGAAATTAGTTATACCATAAAAATCATATACTGTGTTTTCGTATACTTAAACTAACCCCAACTAAAAAGTAAGTTTCTAATACATAATTGTGATCATTTAGAATGGATTAAATATATTAATAAAGGACACAAACACAAATGATTACTTTTTTTTTAAACATAAAATCATAATAATAAAAAAAATAGAATATTAATTTCATTAAATATTGCAAGCGACATTAAAAAGAGAATACAATTTACCAATTAGTAATATTAAGAGTATAACTATTTTATATATTGGTAATTAAACAATGCATTTAAAGTTAAAGTACACAAATTGATAATATTTTAAAAGCTGAATGTTCGCCATGAAAAGTAGAGTACCTATATGTTATTAAGATATGCCGACGGCAATCGAGTGCATCTTTTATATAATATATAACATAATTATTTACATACTATGTGTAACTTCGTGAATTATCTTAAAATCCAATTTCACGCTGTTAATAAAATTAAAATAATATATTCACTTTTTATTCTCTTCAATTAGTAAATAGACAATCTTGTCAATCTCAATCTTTCAGTCCCCTTCTATACATCGTAAAATTTGACAACTAAATCTCCGAGCATTAGGATTTAGGATCATTGCATACAAAATAGCATCTTGGAAATAGTCTTTGAAACGACGGTTGTCTTTATAAAAAAAATCTTTTTAAAAACAATGACAGAAAAATACACAGTAAGAATATTTCTCTTGAGAGTGAATGTTTTTATATTTTTTTAAATAACATATTATGTATGTATGTATGTGTGCTATAAGCGCTTTACTTAACTATTAATTTAACGTTTGTTTGTGTACAAATATAGAATTAATAGATACAATAAGTAACGATGAATTTGATTGAAAAATAACTTATTTTTATTATCAAAACAGTTTTATATTTTTAAATGAAGCTTAAAAAGAATAGTTTAACTTACAAATTATTTTATTAAAGTAAAACCGGGTAACATAAACCTTTACATTGTATATTTTCGCAAAAGTACGAAAATACAGTCGTAAATTTATAAAAGTACATACTTCATGATCGCGACGTAAATGAGCTTATAGCAAGCACTCTGCTTGCGGTTAGATTAAAAGTAAGTGCTTATTTCGTATGTACTATTCTTTTCTAAGGGATATTATTAAAATATAAAAAAAACCCGACTTCCAGGCACTAAAATCAGATATTTTTGAAGTCGGTGCCAGCCGATGCAAAGCAAATCTAATACATTTCGATACGTAAAACACATATTTACCTATTAGATATTCATATCTTAAAATATTGTCCGCTAAAAATTTTTCCAAATCGGTTCAGGCGTCTTCGAGTAATCGGTGAACATACATAAAAAAAAAGATTTCGACGAATTGAGTACCTCCTCCTTTTTGGAAGTCAGTTAAAACAATTTTAACATAAACAAATATAGATTTAAGTAATGAAATCACATATTATATTGTACGCTTAAATAATTTCATCGATGTATATAGTTAAGTAAGACAACGACAAGATTCTAAATATTATTTCTACTCCCAAAAACAATCTAAATGTAGCTCAATTTGTTTAAAACACCTCCTAAATTATGCATCTGACGTTTGTTTATAGCATATGTGTAATCGTTTTAGTGATTACATTAAAGTATCATAAATAAAAATGTATGATTATTATATGACGCACATAGCTATGTTATAAAAATTTTAAATTCTTGCCAATAAACAGGGTATGGCTGGAAAGTTTATTATTAAAATTATATTACATTAATTTTAATACTGTATGGTTATCATTAAGATATTTAATCATTAAATTATTTTTCACTTCTGAAATAATAATAAATCGAACCTGCCTTGTAATATTGTTTATTATGTTCTGCCCGCGGATACTCTCGCGTAGTAAATACGTTGATAAAAATGTAATTGCTCATATAACGTTATATGTATTTTGTATACCTATATATTTCGACAGTTTATATATTAGGGTGCTCGATGAAAAAAAATCTTCCCTATACTTGTACACAAGGCGAGAGAACTCATTTATAAAATTTTATATATAATAACTTTATTATTAAAGAAATGAGAAAGTAAAAAATATTCACATAACATGATATTCATTTATATACTTACTACTATGCAAAAAAGGTTGATTTTGTGACTAGTAGACCAACAAGTAAACGTAGCACCGGAAATATCTCATATCTCAAAAACTACTCGATTAAAGATTTGGATTTTGGATTAATGAATTTGGATAAGTAGGTACACAAGTAGACTATGACCTGGAGTAACACAAAGGCACCGAAGGATGCGTCTGGACGAAGCGAGGCGGCCAGTATATACATACATAACATATATATATATATATATATATATATATATATATATATATATATATATATACCACCTCTTATTCAATTTCACTCCTCAGTTACATGTAGGTAGGGGGTCAACCTATACTCATTTTTCATAACTTGACAATAGCTAATGCTGTTAATGTGTAAAACATAATTGTTATGATTCACATAAAACACCTTTGAAAATTTCAGCTTTATTTTTTACCCATGGAAGAACAAAAATTGCCACCGCGTGTCACGCTTATTGGACGGAGGGGCTTACTGACTTACTTAAAACATTTCGTAAGACCAATTGTACCTTAATGGTTTTTGACATCTTTAATGAAACACGTATTTCAGCGTTTCCAAATTTAACCTGAAGACTTAAAGGGCTTTAAAAGCTCGGGCAGGTTGAGGCTGCTAACAAAATATAAAGCCACAGGTTTATTGCCTATATAAATTCGTTAGGTAATTTTTATTATTGAGTTTGTTGACTTTATCACTAAATGTGATGTGTTCATTTTCTTAATGAATAAATAATATGTAATGAAAAAATAAAAAAATACATATATAACATATTTCTGTAAACTTTTCAAAGGACTTTGGTAGTGGTTGGTATTGCAATGGAAATCTTCTCATATCAGTTAGAGCTGAGACTTGCTAAATGTATAATCCATACTAATATTATTATAAATGTGAAAGTTTGTTTGTTTGTTTGTTTGTTTGTTTGTTTGTTTGTTTGTCCTTCTTTCACGTCGAAACGGAGTGACGGATTGGCATGATTTTTTGTGTGGAAATAGTTAGAGGGCTGGAGAGTGACATGGCTAATTTACCGCGGGAGATTATCTAATGCCCACGGGAAAACACCTTACAATACAATACAAAAAAATATTTATGATCAGAATTATTAGAAACTTGGTATTAATGCTCTTCAATAAAATTAAATAAATACGTGTTTTAGCATTTTTAGAAGTTTATCCTATAAGGGGGTAAAATAGGGGATGAAAGTTTATATATGAAACTACCTTTTTTAGAGTTTTTTTTGTAGTTTTTAGTAGCGAAGCCGCGGGTTCTGCTAGTATACATATATATTACATAGATTGTAGCGATAACATTATCGACGCTCATATTAAGTAACTTTCACAGTAATTTGACTATTCAGGTTCTGTTATATCTAAATTTAATTTAAACTATTCTAGAGTGCAAATTTTGCTAGTCATAATAAAATCTGGTAAAATTTTTTACTTTTTGAAGTTATACTTCTTTTGGCATATTTGGAAAAAAAATTAGAGTAAAATTTTTACGATGGCCGCGCATATCGACAGCCAAAAAGCGACATCATGAAGTTAGCTGAAAGCAACATGATGAAGTTAGCCGCATTCCTTTTACAACAGTTGTGACATACGGGATGAAATCTTTAGCTATTTTTGTTCTGTTACTGTATACTGATGCTATCGCTACTGTTAAATTCGACAAGATGTTTATTTACTGAACTACAAAAAATACTGTTATTTGAGTTTTACCTAATCAAGGATTATTTTAAAATATCCTTGTAAGTCTTTATTGATGTATTTTTCAATTTAGTTGTCATAACTTTTAATTTAACAATTCTAAATTACATAGGAGAACGTTATTACTTATAACGTATTAAAATGCACGAGTGCTGTGGACATTGTGTGATATTTTGTAGTCTCATTCAACGCTGAGTGATTAAAACTACGTTTTACTATTGTAAATATAAGATTTCCAAGGTAAAAGTGCTAGCACAAAACTTTTAGGCCCCGTATGACGGTTTGTATTGTATAATAATAAAAGATTTTTTTTATTTTTTTTGTTAAGATTGCGAGTATGATGAATGCGCGTGTAAGTCATTAATTTTGGAGTATAACATATACATTATATAATAGCTAGAAAAATTCAGGGAGTCTACGTGAAATATCTTATTTTTACGTGAAATATTTCTAAGCTCATACGAAGGGACAGCTAACCGGATACTGTTTTTATGTATTATTTTAACCCTTATCAAAAAGTAATTTCTGCAAAGTTTCGTTTATTCCGTGACAATACCATTCTCGTACATAACAACAATATTAATAGTATAAATTTTAAGCATTTGTTTATTTATAAAACAACTAAACTAACTAAATACATATAATAAAATTGTAACTAAGTCGAATCTGTACATTCGATATTTTTTGGAAAATCTTATTGAAATAAACATTATTATCGATACAGAGGCCGATATCCGGGTCAACATATAGAATACTTTTTACCGCGGAAAAATATCTCATTTCTGAGAAAAAATACAAAAACTGCATTGTAAGAGAATACTAATTACTAATATGTAAAACCTAAGAATTTGGTTTTTGGTCATCTGAACGCGGGCGGAGCCGCGGGCAATGCTAGTGAATAAATATTTTATCTGTATTAATCTTGCGGTGTACGAAGATTTAAAGTAAAATTTGAGATAATTTGCATCGCAAGATTGAATATGATCTGGAGTAAAATATAAGCACCAACAGACATACCCGATCAAAGCTTAGGATAAGTCTCTATAATAAGTTAATATATATAAAGATCAAAGTTTTTAATATGCAGCCTGACAGGGCCGCGTTGTAAGCAGAAGTAGGTATCACGTAGGTACCTAGTAGTACAAAAATAAAGATGAATGTATGTTGTATTTTAAAGCCTAGAAAGACAATCCTTCGATTACTATTAAAAGGTAAATGTTTGAACACATTGTATAATCTAGCATACGTACAGACAAAGCATATTTACCCGCTAATTAAACTTTACAATTATAGTTATAGTAATATTTTAACAGCCTACATAATCTCAGGTAGGTAATTCATTAGAAAATAAAAGCACTCGTATGGAAGAAACGTTAAAGTGGGTCAGGTATCCGAGAAGAGCGGAGTCACTTGAGTTGTTGCCAGTTTAAGCAAACATTTAAAGAGAGTCAATATCCAATTGTTTTCAATTTCTATTGCACAAATAGATTTCATATTGATTTAATTGATTTGACATCAACATATATGTACATAATTATATCAATTATCTAGTTCTAAGACATCTAAAAGCATGTGCTAACTTTATTGAAAAACCATGATTAACATCTTACTTCGTATTTGTGTTATATATAGGTATGTAATTTGGTAGATATTAATATTAGCACGCTCACGTTTCGATAAGGCCTTAGATAGGCTTTTATATAAAATAAGAATTACGTTTCTAATATAACCCATCTGTAATAGCTTGTCACTCTAAGCCAAGTTTTATCATCGCCTTGGGTGAAATCGCACCGTTGCCCTCATTTACCCTATTAAAAGCTTATGGTTTACATCGTAATTCCTCTTTATAACATTTTATTAGCAACTGACATCGCCTTCAGTCGATTCTTATTTTTAATTTAAGTTACGTTTAAAGTCTTAACGTTTAGTCTATACTAACTCTACAGTTCTCAGACATGAGATATTTTTTCCCAGTAAAAAATGTCCTTTATTTTGACCTGGATAACCAGCTATCATTATACCAAATTTAATCAAAATCAGACTAATTAATCAGACAGAGAGACGGATAGACAAAAATATTAAAAACTATAGATTCGGCCTCTGTAATAATTATTATTTCTATAAGATTTTCCAAAAATATTTAATGTACAGATTCGACTCAGAATATTATTATAGGTATAGATGACACTTCTCAAAACTAATTAGAAATATAGGAAATATCCCAGAGATAAATTTAAAAAATCCAGAAATACGTGATTAATTAATTATGTTGTCGAGCATTAATATTAAATCTCACCAAAAACTGGCACGAACAATATTACGTCCCATATATGTACATTAATATACTTTGCAACCCTTTTCAGAATTTTAAAACGTATTTTTGAACTTTTTTAATGGTCTTTGTTTAAATACGCTCTCAAAATTTCAGTCATTAAGGCTAGGGATAAGCAGGATTTCTTTATCTATACTAATATTATAAATGTGAAAGTTTGTGAGTATGGATATTGTTATGCACGCCAGAACGGCTGATCAGATCTCGATGAAATTTGGCACAGGGATAGATTATAGTCTGGAATAACACATAGGCTACTTTTTATCTCGAAAAAATATACGGTTCCCGAGGGATAGGTTTTTGTTTTCCTAGAGGCGAACCCAAGCGAAGCGGGGGTAAGCTTTGCTAACTAATTTTAGAGTTTGTTAATCTCTGTATTTTACATATAAGTGCAACAAAGAATAGTATAAATATTTTACCATTGTTAAGATTTCAAGTGCATTGAATTCTGATCTTCATGATATTTGATCTATGGATTTATTCTGGATTAAAAAGGATTAGATATCAGGCTCTGTTAGATCGTAAAGTTGTAAAATTCTGCTAGAACGTGATACCACTCGGTTCAATATTTAAGTTAGCTTACGTTCTGGTAATACAAAAAGTTTCCAGGGAGAATAAAAAGAGGATGAGATGCTGTAAAAACGAAAGTGGAGCTGTTTTTTTTACAATCTTTTATTCACTACGAGATAAGTGATAGAGCCTCATAGTATAAAAAATGAGATTTTTTTATAACATGCAACTTCTTGAAGAAAATGAAAGACTTAAATTAAGATAATTAATTTTAGCACTTCCGGGTAAATTTCCAAGAAATTAATTAAAATTCTAAGAAATCTATTGTTAACTGACACGCCGGCGTGGAGGGATTGAAAATTAAGCTGCGATTTTTCCAAATGTAGTAAATAATCTTCAACGTAACATATTTCCACTATTTCGTGTATGTCGTAAATAGTGTTCGTGTAAAGAAGTAGATTATGTCATAATAATATAAAGTTTTACTCCAAAATAGCTTACCAAAGCCGAAACTATCACAAGGGTTAGCGTTCCTTTTGGATACAGTTAACCTTTTTTTTTTAACGTTGGGAAATGCATTTACGCACGACGTGTGGGACTCACCGGCGTAATACAGCCAGTACTACCCACTAAAACCCAACAAAACCTTCCCCCGTCTTAATGGGGCGTCGCAGGATCGCTTACGCATTCAACTACGATGCCCCGACGGCAGGTCTACCAAAGCAGACCACTACAACCATGGGGTTGCTCCCAGGTCCACTCTGCTATCAGAGAAGTACCAGGAGCAACCCGCAAGGTACACCGCCCCCCGAAGAGGGCCACCTCCCACCCAACGTGCGTTATTTATATTATATTATTATATATATTATGATATTAGTATACTAATATGTAAAACCTAAGAATTTGGTTTTTGGTCATCTGAACGCGGTTGGAGCTGCGGGTAATGATAGTTTTATTATATGTATAGATGTAGGTATATATTGCATTTTTCGTTGTTAGTAAATCGCATGAGGCCTCTATGATATTCACATAAAACCATGTCTTTGACGTCTTTTTTACTATAAAACTGAACTTTGAAGTTACAAAATATATACTTTGCTTTCTCTTTGAACACGCTTTCAATAAAAATCTCACTGCCTTTGAGAATTGCCATGATATTCAAGAAGCATGTAGGTTCTAAATATTCCAGCGATTTTTCTTTAACTTCATTTTGTTACACCTTTATAATATCATAGTTTAAAATATCTAAAGTCAGAAAAATAGTATAATGAAGTTAATATAGAAATACTATTTGTAATATTGTAGCAAACATTTTGCGGTGAAATAGAGTAAAATTCAAATGTAAAAATACGTACAAGATTCAATCATCCTATAAAAATCACAAAGTAGGTCGCATAACCAAGGAGAGTCAAGTGACTAGAGCTTATTGGCAGTTTAAGCAAATACGCTTGGGGAATCGATATTAATTTGAAATTAATTACTCGTTTCTTATATACCAAATACCAAATTGTACTACATATGTTGCGTTATATGAGTTTACTTATATTTTACTAGCAAATACAAAAACAAATCTATCCCTCAGGAACTGTGTATTTTTCCGGGATAAAAAGCAGCTTATGTGTGATTCCAGACTATAATCTATTTCTGTGCCAAATTTCATCCAGATCTGTTCAGCCGTTCTGGCGTGACAGAGTAACAAACTTCCATAAATACCTATTCACAAACTTTCACATCTATAGTACATATAATAAAATTGTAACTAAGCCGAATCTGTACATTAAATATTTTTTCGAAAATCTGATTGAAATAGACATTATTATCGATACAGAGGCCGAATCTATAGGTTTTAAAATTTTTGTCTGTCTGTCTGCCTGTCTGTCTGTTTGTTACCGCATCAGGGAAAAACGAAATTTGGTTTGATGTTAGCTGATTATCTGACTTTTTGCTGCGGGAAAATATCTCATCTCTGTGAAAGCGATACTAAACGACAAAACGTAAGTAGGGACGAACCCGAGTGTAGCGAGGGTGGGTCGCTAGTTTATAATATTTATACAGACTAACGAAAACGATTTACTCTTGAGCTCGTAATATATTACGATAAATTCCGTAAAGTAACATAAAACGTTAAGTAAAGTAAAGTATACCTAAAAGTACGTACCTACATATTAACTATTATGAATATTTTCGGATTTTATCGTGGTTTTATTTTATATTTTAATATATATTTAGAAGTAGGTACAACGTAGGTAACTGACTATCCATCAATTACTATTAAAAGGTAAATGTTTAAACACATTGTATAATCTAGCATACTTATAGACAAGACATAGGTATTTACAGGCTAATGAAACTTTACACTTTTAGTTAAAGTAATATTTTAACAGCCTACACAATCTCAGGTAGGTAATTCATTAGAAAATAAAAGCACTCGTATGGAAGAAACGTTAAAGTGGGTCAGGTATCCGAGAAGAGCGGAGTCACTCGAGTTTGTTGCCAGTTTAAGCAAACATTTAAAGAGAGTCAATATCCAATTGTTTTCAATTTCTATTACACAAATAGATTTCATATTGATTTAATTGATTTGACATCAACATATACATAATTGTATCAATTATCTAGTTCTAAGACGTCTAAAAGCATGTGCTAATTTTATTGAAAAACCATGATTAATTAAGTCAACAACTTACTTCGTATTTGTGTTATATATTATTATATATGTGATTTGGTAAATATTAATATATTATTAACACGCTCATACTTCGAACAGGCCTCAGATAGGCTTTCATATAAAAAATAACGTTTCTAATAGAAACCATCAGTTTACTATTAAAAGCTTATGGTTTACATCGTAATTCCTCTTTATAACATTCTATTAGCAACTTACATCGCGTTCATTCGATTCTTATTTTTAAAACTAGCGACTGATCCTCGCTCCGCTCGGGCTCGTCCCTAGTTTAAAGTTTTTAAGATTAGTCTATACTAACTCCATAGCTCTCTTCCTGCAATAAAAAGTATCCTATATTTTGATTCGGATAACCAGCTATCATTATACTAAATTCTCGAATATGAAAATTTCAGTCGTTAAGACCAAGGATAAGCAGGATTTCTTTATAAGTGATGTTTGTCCGATCTAAGGAGATCCATTAGAACTCGGGTCAAAGAACACATACGAGTAGCTGATGTGAAACACCGTCGCAATACAACATCTGCAGTCTGTAAACATAGGCAGGAACGCCCAAGCCACTACATTCGCTTTGATAGTACACTAATACTCGCGAAAGAGAACCGTTATCGCCCCAGGATGATTCGCGAAGCTATTGAAATTAAAAAATATTCAACCTTCAATAGGGAAGATAGCTGGGTACTGCCATGATCTTGGGATCCTGTAATAAGCATAATGAAATCTAATGGCAAAAGCAAATATAACAGACCAGTAGATGTAGTTAGTTCATACTGTGTGGATCGCCATAATAACAGTAATTCTGATTAATATTTTTTGTCTATAAAATAGTGTTGCTAAATATTTTAACTTTAAATAACAATCTATTATAATAATCTATAATAACAATTTAAAATGTCAAATATTCGAATAACAATCTAAATTAATATTTTAACTTCTTTTAAATTAAAACAATATATTGCTTAAATAAATGATTAATATTTTAAATTTTTAATATTATTTATGGTTATACATAATATAATAATAGCAACACTAATAATAGTAATTAATAAAGTTTAAAAAAATATATTAATATTTATAATAATAACAGCTAAAATTAAATAAATAATATTGCTGTATTTAATTATAATACTTATTAAAAAAAATGTTTAGAAATAAAAATCAACAAATATTGTAAGGTACTTTAGTGCCATTATTTTAATATCGAAAATAACTTCAACTGGCTTTATAATAAAAATTACATAGTGATGCTTTGTAAATACACGCCTCTTTGCATCTACATATGTATATAACAATTATTATGCTACGTATTTAAATTATTAGCAAATTAGTTAATTACACAATTAAACTTTAAAAGAAGCAAGAACATTGTTGTTAAAGCTTTTATCTATAGAGATTTGGAGTTAGCTTAGTATTAAACTTTAATCCTCTGGGCTTCAACATAGGCTAAGACTAAATGACAAACCTCTTAAATAGTCCAGTTGCCACTCTACTGATATTCGACTTGTTGTTAAATACATTACCTATACGATATTCTGATTTATGAAATGGATTTGGTAAGATTTTTTTATATGTATTATTTAATTTATATACTATTCTTTATTGCACTTATATGTAAAATACAGAGAGTAACAAGCAATAAAATTAGTTAGCAAAGGTGGACTTATCTCTAGAAGAGATCTCTTCCAGTCAACCTAAGTGAGTTAGAGAGATAGTATTAAAATGCAGGCTAAAGTGCAGTAACTCAAATGTAAATACTTAAATAAATATATATTATATATACATATAACAAAGCATTATACATATTAGATACATAAATATATGTACATACTACTACATACACAAATACATATCTATATAATATAATGCATAATAATAGTAGTTAATATAATTATTGTGGAATAACTTGGGTGAGAAAGTGCTGTTTTATTTTCTTTTTAAAGGCAGTTATAGAGGGGCTTAATTGGATGTCTTTCGGAAGTTTGTTCCAGAGCAATGCGGCATACACCGAAAAAGATTGTAGAGAGAACTTAGTGTTGCTCTTGGGTATGTCAAGCATCGCAGTAATGCAAGGCCGCCTGGAACGAGTAGGAGTAGGGAGAATTTGGAAGCGAGAACGAAGGTATGAAGGAGAATTGGGATCATTAAGAATATTGAAGAGGAATGAAAGGATATGCATATCACGGCGAAGGAAGAAGATTTATTACATTATATAATCGAATTTAACAATTTCGATTATAGGCTACCTATATATTATGTTACTTTATGTACATTTCTAAATATCTTTTCACCTTTATAGGGCTATTGCTATTACCTTACGAACGAGGATGATACCATATAGACTTCGTCCTCTTTGAGTGCTCGTTTCAAATATTAGCCCGAGTGAAGATTAAATCAGGATCACCATCTGGTAGGCGCTACACTTAAAATACTGTGTATCATACCTGATGAACAAAGAAGGACAAAGAGGATAACTAGAAAAAGTTGGATTTTTCAAATAAATTCATGTATGCCATATATGAATGTTTACGGTATTTATCAATCCTAAATTAATAAATTCATTTTATTATATGTTATAACCGATTTATCGTTTAACGAACAATAGAAAGAAAATTGGCCAATTATATAAATTAATCTAATTAATTGGTACACTTATATGGCGGTCTCTTTGTAAAGTACGTTATGATGATAACGTTAAAGGCTTTAAATTTATTTATTTTCAATGTTTTAGGCTTGTTTTAGTTTCAGATGTATAAATAAAAAAACAGTATTAATTTAAAGCTGAAACATTAATGTTTAGTTTATTTACTGTATTACGCATAGCGTAATACGAGTATCGCAAGATAGTCGAGAACGTTGTAAATTAATCAAATCAATTTGAACTACGATATGATGTAAGATGTGCCTAATCATCACATTCACAGATTATCATCATTCAATCTTGTTTACATTAGAAATCCTTCAACCAATAAATCAACAATAGTATTCGATTGCCTTCAAATAATATAAATGCGTTTTAATTAAATAAATATTATATAATAAATCAGTGGTAGCACAGTGGTAGCGCGCTCGTTTGGGAAACCGAGTGAAGCGGGTTCAAATCCCGGGTCTCGCATCTCTGATATTTTCATGTACGAATCATTTCTAACACGATTACCACTTGTCTTAACGGTGAAGGAAAAACATTGTGAGGAAATCTGCATGTCTGAGAGAACCTAGCAAGTTTTAAAAAACATGTGAAGTCCGCCAACCCACACTTGGCCAGCGTGGTGGACTATGATCCTCCTCGTATCGAAGGGAGGCCCGTGCCCAGCAGAGGGACGTTAAAAAGGGCTGAATGGTATATTTAATAATACTAGCGACTCACCTTCGCTTCGCTCGGGTTCGTCCCTAGCTTGATTCCCCATATAAACTTTCATGCCCATTTTCATCCCCTTAAGGGATGATTTCGAGGACAAAAGTATCCTATGTCCTTCCCAGATCTCAAACTATCTTCTTACCAAAGTTCATCTAAATCGGTTCAGTAGATCCACAGATTACCCCCTACAACGTCACAAACTCACAAACTTTACCTCTTTATAATAGTATATAATAATAAAATATTTTATTCAAACTAATAATAAAAATACTTGAATAAAATATTTCGGTGTAATTAAACGTCAGTATTGTAAGGATCAAGAAGGCAATCCTACTAAGAAGAGCCGGCGAAAAATTCAACAGTTAGTCTGACGGAAATAATATTTTTATATACTATATTACTTACAATATATTTCTGTACTTAGAAGGCAATTGTGCTAGAAAAAACCGGCAACAAATTCAACAGTTACTTTCGTAAAAATAATATGAATATACATCTAACAATACAATAATTTTGTACATATCTTGAGTGAGTATCAACTAGAAGTACCTACTCCTACACATTTACACCTGGAAAATATTTATTGAAGGAACAATATGCTTTGCATCATAGCGTATTTTTAACCGACTTTCAAAAAGGAGGAGGTTTGGAAAATTCTTTTTTTGTTTCAAAGGACTACCTACTTTCCAGGAGATCCCATTTAAATGTTGTCGAAATCGGTCAAGCGGTGTTTAAAAAAATCAACAATAAATTATTGAAGCTATACTTCTTTTGGTAGGTTTGGAAAAAATAAGAGAGTAAAATTTTTACGATGCACGCGCGACACACCGATAGCCAAAAAACGACAAGATTTGCTGCATTCCTTTTACAAACAGAGACTTGTGACATACGGGATGAAATCTTAAGCTATTTTTGTTCTGTTACGCCACAAAAGTATAACTTCTTACGTTTATGTACACGTTATTTTTAAAAAAATTGCTTAATCGAATATGTTATTAAAAAACTGTCTTCTTACAAACTACCAGCTTATTACGTATACACTAAAAATGAAAAAAAAAAACAGTAAGAAGAGGTTAAGTTGCACGTAAAGGATGAGGATATAATATACCCTATACAAAAATTGGGGATAAATAAACATAAAAATATAATGAATAATGCAAAAAATCACCTTTTTAGAGCAAATTATTTCAGCAACTTCGAATTTATTATACAAAATTTTATTATTATTGTTAATGTTTATTTTAAAAATGGAAATATTTTTATTGTTTATTTTAATTCCAGTCTTGTTCGTAAACTTAAAGAGTCAAAAGCTGCACTTACAGGAGCTTTAGTGATTCAATCAGTAGGATCAATATTTTTCCATATTATAATTTTACCAGAGGGATGAAAATATGGCCAAAAACGCGTGCTCTGGCTTTGAACAATAATTTGCGGCCAAATTTTTTTTCGCGATTTTCTATTAATTATGCATTAGTTAATTAATATTTTTTCCTGCTTGAACATGAGCATTACAAGTGCGATAATTGTTAAATAACAAATCTGAGATTTTTTCTTTTTTTTTTCAAAAATATTGAAAGGTCTCAGAAGAGATTCCCGTTGGAAAAATAAAAAAAAACTTATTTTTCACTTTGTTTTAAAAATCATCCACATACCATTCTGAATTAAATGACACCTCTTACATATTTTTCCCAGACTGCTGAAAAAAGTTGATCTAAAAGACACTTGTTGACTAGACTATAGAGATTTGTGGAGACCAAAATATGTATAGTTAAGTTATTTTGAGCAGTGGATTCAAAGAAAAGATCATTTTCGTTGTTATTTGCATTAATAATTTTCCTAAAGCTTTCTTCAATATTCTAATATTTGTTTCAAATAAGCACAAGATTAAATTTTGTATTGTTTTAAAATCAAATATTTTCAATAAAATCATTTCTGAAGTACTTTAATAATAATAAGTACTCTGATGAAATAAAATCGAATAAACGATGTATCAAATTGTATTGTTACGTCTCACTGTTAGGCACGAGCCTCCATTCAATAAGCTTTACCTTTACCGTATTTAGTTTTACCGTAAGGTAAGTGGTAATAATGTTGAAAAAAGAATTGCACATGAGAATATCAGATGTGCGAGACCCGGGATTTGAACTCGCTTCAATTAGTTTACACAAGCAAGCGCGTTACCAATTGGCTACCGTTGTCTTTTATGTATTAAATACTACGTAATATTTCAAATAATAAAAATTCAATACAGGTTCAATAGTAAATGGCTTTTTCGGTTATTATGGCTACTTGTAAGCAGAAATTTATTGAGCTTTTTGTAACGATACTTGGTTTTTATAAATATGAATGATTTCTAAGCAATGTTTTTTATGTTGATATTTTAATGATATTTCATTATACTGCTTGCTTTAAATTGCTGATATTATAACTATATAGGCATATCGTACGTACTTTATACTTATTATATTTTCCAAATAATTCAAGGCGATTAATAAAATCCAGTAACTTAAGCGATAAAAATAAGACATTCCTTTAGTAACTACCTGTTAACCTAAAACGTTGCAAGGCGCGTCTGTTATTTTTCTGACACTGTCACTCGCGTATCGTACGTGTAACCTTTAACTAATTTAATTCCGTTCGTACTGTATAAATTTCCATTATTCATCCATAGACACAAGTGATTTATTATATAAATACGCTCTTTTGTTAAATCCAATATACTGTAATGGTGATTTATTTTCTTACACCCCTTCCACATATGTAGGTAATTTTCTATTAAAGCTAATAAGTATACCTATCCATCAGTGGCGTAGCTATGCTAATAAAACCAATGCGGTCGCATGGGCCCCTTATTCAAGGGGCCCTCAGCGGGTCACAAACGAGTCTTTTATTCAAAACCTTTTTTTCGAGGATGGCACCCATAGAAATTTAAAAAAGGCCTTTTGCATTGGGGCCCAAAAAGGCTAATTTCCCACGACTTTCCATTATTGTCAATGAAATTACTAATAACTGCCTCATTGGTCGAGTGGCAAGACTTCTTTACTACCTCTTTCTTGTATCTACTAGCTGTTACCTATATAATTATTATGAATTTTATAACATAATATTTTTTACAACATACTATCCACACACAACTACTTTAGGATTTACGCTTTCTCAGCTGAAAGAGCCGAAATTGCTCGTGAACAATTTAATCAGATTACTGTTTTCAACCCTTTTTGTACAAAAAGATTGGGGAAATATTATATCAGTAATTATATAGAACAAAAACAGTTAAAATTTATTGAGGTCGAATATATTACTTACTTATTAAAGAACAGATAAAGTATTAATGCTAAAATGCGAATAAAAGTAAATACACAACAATTTGAATTTCCTTAATCGTCAAAGTTTTTTAACAATTTCTTGGTCGAAATATTTATGTTTGAGAACAAATTTATAAACTTTTGCCAGCCGATGCAAATCAAATCTAATATATTTCGCAATTCGATACGTAAAATACATATTTACCTATTAGATATTCATATCTTAAAATATTGTAGGCTGGCACCGACTTCAAAAATATCTGATTAGGTATCTATTCTAAATGAAAACCTCCGTTTAGTTATTTTTTACATTTTAGTGCCTGGAAGTCAGTTTTTATTTTTTGTTAAAAAGTTTTTATTTTTCCATTTTTAGCGTAGACTTAATAAGCAGGTAATGTGTAAGAAGAAAGTTTTTTAATAACATATTCGATTAAATATTTAAAATATATATATATATATATATATATATATATATATATATATATATATATAGTTGATTTTTTTAAAAATCGCTGTACCGATTTCGATAAAATTTATATCCGACCACCTGGAAAGTATACCCTTTAAAACAAAAAAAAATCCAAATCAGTTCAGGCGTCTTCGAGTAATCGGTGAACATACATAAAAAAAAGAAAAAAAAAGATTCCAACGAATTGATAACCTCCTCCTTTTTGGAAGTCGGTTAAAAAGTATCCTATATGTTGACCCGGATAACCAGATATTATCATCGTAGAGGTTAACTGGAGGAATAGTCCTCTTGCCTTGCTCCCGCTCAACACCCTAGGGAGCTGGGTGTAACTGAAAATCAGCACTGCTTGAGATTTCGGTTTTAGCAGCATTAGCTGAGTTATTACCCTTTTCCATAAGTTACTTTAAGCTTTACTGATTCTGATAACTTTTTTCACTCTTTTTTATGGCAATAAATACTTTTTTATTTATTTATTTATCACACCAAATTTCATCAAAATCTGACAAGTACGTAGTTTTTTCGTGATGCGGTAACAGACAGACACACAAAAATTCTAAAAACTATAGATTCAGCCTCTGCATCGATAATAATGTCTATTTCAATAAGATTTTCCAAAAAATATTTCATATACGGATTCGGCTTAGTAACAATTTTATTCTATGTATAGACTAGATAATGTTATATAATGAGTTTTCGCACACCACTGTATCAATTAATTGAAGACGTGCTTGAAAACAGCACTCGTGCGCACTTATCTCGTTAGTGCGGGCTTTGTATAGAACAAAAGTTAAGTATCTCCAAATAATTAATCTGCTTACTATTACTTACAAATACTAAGAAATTATTTATAAGCTTAATAAATAGCATAAAATAAATATGGAAAAGAATGGAGATTAAATTTAGTTATTATTTATATTAGTTTTTTTTTCTCTAATTTATTTTATTATTTTAAATAACTAGTATATATCTCTCATAAACTATTTTTTGGTCTGTTTTGGACAAAAAGATGACTAATATATATATTTATATATTTTTTATGATTCATAGCTTTCTTACGCCTTTGTAAGCGCAAAAATGTTGGCCTTCTGTAATAATTAAAATATATTAGTGTAAAATATTTTAATAATATAATTTATTTTCTTGAAATTATTATAATGATTTTCTGTAAGCTATATCCTTGTAGTATTCAGGCCTTTTTAACGTCCCACTGCTGGGCACGGGCCTCCCTTCAGTACGAGAGGGATCAGGCCATAGTCCACCACGCTGGCCAAGTGCGGTTTGGCGGATACATCCCTGTAGTAAATATACTAAAATCTTTACTTTTAATATAACTTAAGAAGCTCGCCGTAATGCAATACCTCCATTAAAACTTTTACGTACTTATGTACATATATACACACACGTAGGTATAGCTTTATGCAAGAAAATCCTTTTATTAGAGTTTTGGTCGGAAGTGACAGCTTTAGGACGTCTGCCAGTCTAAAAGACTATGCTATTAACTTCATGTTATCCACGAAGATGAAAATTAAACAAAGGAAATATTTAGAATCGATTGTTCTCAGAATATATGATATGTTTAGTAAGATAATATTCAGTAAGGAAACTTACAATAACAATTTTACTTACAAATATACTTGGTAAATGATATGGTATGGTTTAATAATTTATATAAAGACTAGAATATCCCGCGGCTTCGCCCGCGTTTAAATGACCAAAAACCAAATTCTTAAATTTTACATACATATTAGTAGGTATACTCTTACAATGCGGTTTTTTTATTTTTTGTCAGAAATGAGATATTTTCCTGTGGTAAAAAGTATCCTATATGTTTTCTCGTGACACAGTAACAGACAGACAGACAAAAATTCTAATAACTATAGATTTGGCATCTGTATCGGTTATAATGACTATTTCAAAAGATTTTCCAAAAAAATATATTAAATTGCAGATTCAACTCAGAATTTGATTATATGTATAGAAGTTGTTAACATGAATTGTAATCGCGCAGTAGAACCTTAACGCTTAGTAGTAAATTGTTCTTGAATGATTAAAACTGCTCTGGACAGTAAATATGTACAATTATGTGTTTTATATAATTTGTCATTGAAAGCTACTAAAGTCAATTTTACTCACCTTGTAAGGTACATGGGACATTTTTTACCTATCGGTATCTTGATCCAGTTTCTAACTTTCTGTTCTTTCTGAAGATTGTTCTAAAGTGCAACTGAGTGGTGTCACGGGAATTACAGGTTCTAATTAGTTTCCAGGAGTCAGTGATCAGTTAAAGTATTAAATGACTTTATCAAGTTAGATTTTACTCATTTACCTTCCTTGATTTTATTTTAAGTAGTTTATGGTTTGCGTTTGTCCAGTGAAAATACATAACTCTTACAAGATCACTCTTGTGTCTGTTATAGACAATTTTTTCTGATTCTGCTTGATTATATAAATTGAAATTTGGCACAAAAATATACGTACATATAATACAATATTAAGTATATAATTTGTCGATTTATGTAGATCATATGATGTAAACTTGATATTTAAAAGAAATATTTTAACTTGTATTTAATTATTTATTAGATGAATTAATATTGTAAATATATGCCCAAATCTGATTTATAACTATAAAGCATATTTTCTGAGAACCGAAATTCGCATATATTTTCTTAGACAGCGTAAAATAGAACGAGGTGTAGCATTCCTCCTGTCTACTGCGCAAAGTTAATCTTGAAGCTATAGGTATATAAGATTGTCATTTTGAGACTCTGTACTTAATAAAAGGTTTATTACATGCTAGGTACAAAAGGTCGGTTTTATTAATGTATTATCCAAAACATTGACTTGAAAGCAGGACTATAAATCGACTGCTCAATCACTGACAATCGGATGAAGTTAATGAAATGTTTGTGGTTAATTCGTTCATGGTTTGAGTAAATTAATAGCCGTATGTATTGGTAATTTTGGTTAATTTGCTACTACTATTATTATAGAAATATTAAGCGTATTGCTACATATGGATAATTTCAAATATAGTATTTATATGTTATCTATATTATCTTACTGCCTCGGTGGTGTAGTGGCTAGCATGTACGGCTGCACACCCGGAGGTCCTGGGTTCGAGTCCCGGGTCGGGCCAAGTTTAGTTATTGAGTCTTCCTGTATAGTAAGTCTCAGTAACAGCCCGGAGTTGGGAAGTAGGCGGTGTTTCACCCCCGTGCCTCGGAGAGCACGTAAAGCCGTCGGTCCTGCGCCTTAACTCTCACCGGTCGTGTCGAGTGGTCGTCCCACCGGAGTATGGGAGTGATAGGAATAGAGAGTGCACTTGTGTCTGCGCGTACACTTGAGCACTATAATATGTCCTGCGCAGTTGGCTATCTCATTGAGATTGGCCGCCGTGGCCGGAATCGGCTAGGAGAACATCATATTATCTTATAATTAATCAACAGTTGTTATATTAACTGCCTCGGTGGTGTAGTGGCTAGCATGTACGGCTGCACACTCGGAGGTCCTGGGTTCGAGTCCCGGGTCAGGCCAAGTTTAGTTATTGAGTCTTTCTGTATAGTAAGTCTCAGTAACAACCCGGAGTTGGGAAGTTGGCGGTGTTTCACCCCCGTGCCTCGGAGAGCACGTAAAGCCGTCGGTCCTGCGCCTTAACTCTCACTGGTCGTGTCGAGTAGTCGTCTCACCGGAGTATGAGAGTGACAGGAATAGAGAGTGCCCTTGTGTCTGCGCGTACACTTGCGCACTATAATATCTCCTGCGCAGTTGGCTAGTCTCAATGAGATTGGCCGCCGTAGCCGGAGTCGGCTAGGAGAACATCATCATATTAATACGGGTGTATGATTTTTTGTCGATATGTTAGCGATATCTTTTTCTATTATGAATCCGATTTATATAATGAACAGGGTTAATCGCGGATTGTCTTATAAATTAGGTATAAAATATCCTTTACTTAAAGTTAATTTATAATTTTCATGTCGGTGTAACGTTTGCGTGCAAATCATTATTTTAATTACATAATAATGATAACTTTAATAGTGACAATGTATTAATAGGTTTCCAGTATAAATTGGCCATTATTAACAAGTCTTCAAGATGAATTATTATTAACTAGTGTTCTTCTTCGTCCGCGTACTTGAGTTATGTATTACTGTATCTTTACGTATAAATTAAAATCTGTTCAGTAGTGCTTTCATAAAAGAATAACAGACACATCCATATCTATACTCTTTCGCTTGTATAGTAACATACATCTATACAAAATTTCTTGTTTATATTATTAGTAGAATAACGAAATAATCCGCTCATAAATCAAATTTACTTATATTCACTAATTATTGAAAAATCAGCAATCTCGTAATGGGTTTGTAGTGCATATTCACAGAAGGTGCTTTTACACTTTATGAATTGTTTACTTACTACTGTTTAAAACCATTAAACAATTAAGAACTAATACCTCCAGGTACATTTCTAAGAAATTAATTAAATTTCTAAGAAATCTATTGTTAACTGTAACGCCGACGTGTCCGCGGTCGTAGGGGGATGAATTAATTCATTCAGACTCAATTTTGAAATATTTGTCATATTTTATATTATAAACTATATTTACAAAATAAAACACTTTGCGGTTTAACGACATCTTCAATTATATCTATTAAAGCTAACAAAAATAGGCCGAAATAGCGCTGTCCAATTAATTTGTCTGGCATCAGGCATCTGTACTAGTAATATTATGCCATCTGTACACAAGTTTAAAATATTATTGCAATAATCACTATTAAAAGAATTTCCTTAATAAATACAAAATAAAAAAAAAACAAGTTTTTTATGAATTTTTTTTTCAGGTAAGTACATTTCTAAAACACGAGCACCGCGTTTCAATTTTAATTCATATCCGTTCATATTCTTGTATATGAATTATGCAGTAATGTTCATATTTTTTCATTTGTTTCTTTAAAGAGAAATACAATAACTTAGTGAGAGATGGCTTTAAGTATTTTATATAAAACTAACTTGTCTAGTTTTCAAGTAAAGTTTAAAGTTGTAAGAAAACTTTATCAAACTAAGTTGAATTTACCTCAATAGACTAGATATAATTAGTATAGAGTTTAAAACATAATATAATATAGGTAATAAAATATGTGCTTTATTGATGCTATGAATATTTAAAAAAATTTAAAAAGAGAGCCCTACAAAATATATTTTCATAGAAGTATAAGCGAGTAGTACACAACACACACAACAATATTATATATATATATACATATATATATATATATATATATATATAACATATCTATATCTACACCCCTTGACAGACACTAGAGAGATATAAGTTAGACAGGGAGTTAATGTTAGTTTGATGGGATTCGATGGCATCTTCCTATGTCATCCTATGGTCGTAATGGTTATTATAACTTTTATAAGCCATCGAATCACATATCCATCTACTCTCGCAATGCTACCGTAAACAACAGTTGCTAATCAACCATTTTTTAGCGAAAATAAGAGAGTGCTAGTGTATTCATGAACTTCAGATTAACACAAATTCCTTATAACCTTATCTAGTTTCAAAAATATTAATTATATATTATTATAAAATCGTGTTTACATCATATTAATCGTAAAGTACGCCATTAAGTGACCATCAATAAAGTGACTTGTTGAATCTAATACTTAAACAATGTTAATGAATTGTTTTTGTATTATGAATATTTTACTAGGTACAGATAAATGGCAAAGAAAGAAATTGTACGCGTTAAAAATTTATATATACTACGTACATAGTGTAATATTTCAGTTTATTACAACAATAAAAAATATCCTTCCTCTGGAAAGCTAAGAGCGGGAGCTGAAATTCTTTAAATAGACGGCTGAATAGTTTACTCTGAAAGATGTTTCCAAGTTAACAACGTACCTACTTATCTATTAAGTAGTAAAAATATTAGTTGGTTTTCTTTTTAGGGATTTTGTCTTGGTTTATTTCTGATTACAATAATGTGTTTTAAGGAGATGAAAACTTTTCTCTTTAAAAAAAAACAAAAAAAAAAAATAAGCACGTAAATTCACTTTTCATATTTATTTGATGACACGTTTGGCTCAGTTTGTAGTGACCCTACTTGCTGTGCCAGCGGTCGCGGGTTCGAGTCCCGCTGGGGGCATTCATTTGTCTAATGAGCATGAATGTTTGTACTCCAGTCATGGGTGTTTATATTTATAATATGTACGTATTTATAGTTATATATTATGTGTATTGTATCAACTATCTGGTATCCGTAATACAAGTCTCGTAGCATACCATTGAACTAGATGGTGCTATGTGTTAATGTAATGTCCTAACATATAACATATTTTAATCTGTTATGTATGTACCACTATTACGTATAAGGTTCTCTCTTCTTCCTAGCAGAAATTTCTAAAAGAACCAACCACATTTTATAGGAAAAGAATTGAAGAATTTTCTATTATTAAAATTTCATAAGGACCAGATGAGGTGGTAGTCTGTCGGGGTAAGGTCTGGGCAGTGGGTAAGGTACCCACCTTGTGACAGAACAGAACATTAAAGTTCAAGGAACTTTCTTGATACCCTAGCTGTACGGGACATTATCATTTGAATGAAGTTTTTAAGGCTAACGTGTCCACGCTCGACGAGAACGCTTTTCGTAGAGTTTCCATTTCACTCTTTGCAGGCGCTCAACATATCTTTCCGCAAAAAATTGATAAATTTAGCTTTAAAACGTATGATGCTTTATGACTCGACAATATCACCATGCACACAATAAAATCTTTCTTTCATGGGTAATTGCTATCGGATTTGATAAGGATGGTGGATCCCTAACAAGTCCTTCTTTTTTAATATTGTCGTCCCATACATGTATTATCATATTTCATCGTATGTGTGCAGAATAAATCCATAATTTACTTAGTACCTAGTTCTAATTATAATTCTCTTTCTAAAGTACTAATACGCAAATTAATAAAATTAGTAATGTAGAAACTTAAGGACTGTTACAAAATTTCGAGCATTTTCTCGTCAAATTTAGTTTATTGTTAAAATAAATACTTAATTAGTAGCTTATACACTTGAAGGTCGTTTTTGTAATTGATCAATTACTAGGTTTCACCCCAGCACCACTCGTGTGTTGACCATGATAATAAACTGATTGTCTATATAATATTCACGTAAATTCGCAAACTTCATTGAGAACTGTTCTGGATATTAGCGTGTATAGTCACATAGACAGGCTGACACATTTTAAATAGTATTATTTTTATACTTATCTTACTTTTACTTATAAATTGCTTAAAAGATATTTGTATCACTTTCTTAACCGCCTCCATGTTTTAATAGTTTTAAATATTCAGGTAATAATATTACCCTATTATTAATTAAATGTTTAAAAGGTAAATAAGAAAATAATTATAAAGAATAAACATAGTTTTACATCCCAAGAATAGTTAAGTTTTAAAAATATATTTTAAAAAACAAACAGATTTTAAGCAACATTTACATAGTATTGACTAGCGACTCACCATCGCTTCGCTCGGGTGTATTCCTAGGAATGTAGATTTTGATCACAATTTCATGGGTTTTAATTTTTTTTGCGCAGAATCCTATGTTACTCCTCACAACATCAGCTATCTGCCATTAAAAGTCCCGTCGAAATCGGTCCATCCTTTTCGGAGATTAGCCGAAATAAACAGATAGACAGACAAAAAATTTAAAAATAGTTTTCTTTTATAAGTACCGTATATAATTTCATATGAATTTTGTAAAAAGCTTTTATTCTGACATTACAATCAGATACTTCAATTTTATTTATTTGTATAGACTATAGATAAAGTAAACGAAATGAAAGTATCGGTACAGACTTCTTTACACTGGTAGCTGATAATGTCAATGTCATTTAGATGGTTTTTGTTGCTTTTGTTATACAGTTTTAATATTCATAATTTTATAGATCTAATATTTATACAATAAAATAACTGTTACTCATGCGAGCATGTTTGATAAATGTTTGTTAAGTTAATAGTTGTTTTACCATAATGTCCCTAATTTTAGTATACACCAAGTACATTTTGTAGGTCGCTAAGGTTCATGCCTCATAGTAACATCACACCCATCACACGCACATAATAATTATATCGTAATATTAATATGTTACATTTGCGTACATTCCATAAATAAAACTCAATTATTTTTAGTAATAAATTATTAATAAGTAATTATCATAATTTTGTTCACGTTTTGTAATTTATCCCTGAAACATAAATTTTAAAATTTTGTAGTATTTTATGATACAAATGTTGCTTCAAAGAGATTAAGATGGGACAATTTCGTTGCTTAACAACACATAAGAGATGAAGTCCTTCAATTTTGATTAAATACAGCAATAAACTGTCTGGGTGATCTGATCAAAGTAATAACCGATAGATAAGTTTTATTATAACGTAGCGTAACGTATTAATTTATAACATGTATGACGTATGCATCGATAATATGATATTCTACCTAATTTCGTCATATAAGCAGTAAACTGAAATTGTACTTTTCATGGAAAATATCAATGGCGATAATTACTTTATAAATCCTAGAGTTTAAATATTATAAAGTTTCACAATTTTAACTGAAACACTAAGATTGTAGCTGTCATATAAACCATCAACTTTGCCGCCAACAGAACTAAAGCAGACTTATTAGCTGCAGCAGATTGAATACTAGAAGTGCTCACCAGCTGCAACTGTTCTTTGACCTTTGAAATTTTAACAATTTAAGCTTAAGAAATTCCAACTTAGTTTTCAGTTACAGTAAGTATTATATTTTAATTCAACATTTAAAAATATATAAGTACTTTATAGTATATACATACATATACTAAAGTGCTTATTACTACAATATATTGGTTTAATAGAAAACTATACATACATATAATAAAATAGTAACTTAGCGAAATCTGTACATATTTTTTTAAAACAATGATTGTAACGTATTGAGTACAGAATTATAGATACCAAAACAATACCTAGTTATTAAAGTTTTTGTCTGTTTATCTGTTTGTATGTCTGATTGTGTGTGCGAGTTTCACGCAAAAAGCACTAAACCAATTTTAACAAAATTTTGTGTAGTGATAAGTTATTACTCGAGTCAATATTTAGGATACCTTTTACTACAGAAATATTTTTTATTCCCACGGGAAAATAAAATAACTGGTTCTATCGAGTCATCCTAAGGTATATGACATTAAATATAACTGTTTTTATCTTCGTAATATTATATTTAAAACGCACCTGGAGGTACGCATCCCAGCGAAGCGAGGGTGAATTGCTAGTATACTACTAGGTACAAAATATGGCTTAAAAATAATATTTAATAAATAGATAAGATTATACGAACTATTAACCTTGCTGCTAATGGGCAACTGGACTTGATGTCGCTCCTGCAGTATGTTATCAAGTAATAGAAGTGCTTAACGATTGGAACTACTCTTTGACCTTTAGATAAATTCCAAAGCTGAGTTGAAGAATTTCATATTTTCAGCTACAATAAAGCAATTACGTAGCAGCATTACGTATATTTTATATACAAAAAAAATATAATAGTTGTGCTTTCATTGGGTGTTAATGTGTCCCAAAAAAGCTTACAAATGGAAAAGCTTTGATGATGATGTTCTCCTAGCCGATTCCGGCCACGGCGGCCAATCTCAATGAGATTAGCCAACTGCGCAGGAGATATTATAGTGCTCAAGTGTACGCGCAGATACAAGTGCACTCTCTATTCCTATCACTCTCATACTCCGGTGGGACGACACGAGACACGACCGGAGAGAGTTAAGGCGCAGGACCAACGGCTTTACGTGCTCTCCGAGGCACGGGGGCGAAACACCGCCAACTTCCCAATTACGGGCTGTTACTGAGACTTACTATACAGGAAGACTCAATAACTAAACTTGGCCCGACCCGGGACTCGAACCCAGGACCTCCGGGTGTGCAGCCGTACATGCTAGCCACTACACCACCGAGGCAGTTACAAGTGGAAAAGCTTTACTTGTGACTTGTTAAAAATAGCTTTATTAAACATCGCAAAAATGTTTTATTTTTAAATCAAATTTAATTTATGTTAAGATATATGTAGCCATAAAATAATAGAAAAGAGCTTTTCTCCTCTTCTAAATGGTTACAGCATCCTAAAATATAAATTAAAAAAATATATTTAAAATCCATCATCGTCAGTTCATATAATAATTTTGCACACAATAGCATACTTATTTATTCATTAAGCGAGCATTTCTTCCAACTGTACTTAATAGAGTACTATGTTACTTCAAAAGCCAGCTAACATACGAGTAATGCTTTAAATTTTTAACCCGCAATTTTAGTTACTGTAAATAGAAATTTGATCTAGCTTCCGCCTATAGTTATGCAAGTAAATGTTTTTACGTGCAAAACAAAGTAAGTACGTGTAAAGTCGTGGTAATTTGATGATCGCTAAACTTCTATGTCGGTCCATAGTTTAAGCGTATTTTTTTTAATTTTTGTAATCTAAATTAAAAGTTACGTTTATTGAAATATATCGAATCGTTTCCATCTTGGGTGTGCGCTGACAGATAGATGAGGAGGCAAATAATATAAAAAACTTCATAATCCCTAACACTTTTACAAATTACAATATCAGGGTGGGTCTTGAAATACCAGAAAATTAACAGCTAATAGCGAAAGCAATAATGAAATGCATTTCACAGTTGATTGATGCACCATAATGGGTCCTATGGTTTCTGTTGACATTTGACAATTAGTCTTATTAATGTTAATGTTAGCTTCATTACCCATGTACCCTTTTGTATTGACCCAATTATAATAAAATTACTTCGTTGTGTTAATATACATGGGTTTAGTTGAAGTGTAATAATATAAGCATGCAAATAACAATATCTAAATCAGTAGGATCAAAATTACATTAAAAAGTATTGTTTATTGTAATCTATATTATACTTCAAACATATTACTGGAATTCGCATCCTTTGTAACACTGTTAGAATTATTGCTATTAACACTGTACATATTCCTAACATATAGGTACTATTATTATGAATAGTACAAATAGTAGTGATATTTTTTGTACGGAAATAATAAATAAATAAATTAATTAATATATATATATATATATATATATATATATATATATATATATATGCATATGTGTGTGTGTGTGTTACAAAATTAGTAAGTATTTTAAGTTCTTTTTTAAATTACTACTTCTTAAATCATTAAACAACAAGGTAAAGTTTAAATTTATTTTATTATCGCTATATTATTTATACGGTGGTAAGAGAACGTTGGCAAAATTAAAAATAAATAAATGACATTTAATAAATGAAATGGATATTAATAGATCATTAGTTATAATTAATATTAATAATAAGTTATTAATATTTTCCCATTCCCATTCATTTATATCAATAAGCAAATTTATTATTAGAAAATTAGCGAGGTAACACGTGGGTAATCACTACCGTGATTGTTAATCTCCTTACTTTAGTCTGGATGATCACTACTGTGTCATATGTTGATCCCTGATCTTCGTTGATCGTGAGAGTGCGTAAAGTTTTCTTCCGTACCCTCCGCTTATTAAGTGTTTAGCTTTTGTGTGCTATGTACAGGGTGTTAGGGGAGAGTCCGCCGGAATATGCGCACCCGTGAATCTCGTCTTATGCAGGGAGCTTTTGGCCGAGTTGAATAAATTCCTTCGAGGTGTGACTGTGAATACGAGATGTACTCGATGCGTGTTTGATGATGACGATGATGGGTTGATATGAGACAAGTTTTGCCGGTCTATTTATAGGAGTTGGTCGGTGTCCCCTAGGGCGAGACTAAGGGATTATATTTATATTCTACTAATATTATAAACGCAATCACGCAAAACTACTGAATGGATTTTAAATAAAAAGTTTGTTAGTCTCTCTCGTGAATATAGTTGCTGTAAAGCATCCAAAACGTCGGGACCTAAAAATCAAAATAAATCCGCGAAAAAATAAGAAAGGATAGCTTTATTTAAAATTTTGATTTGTTTATACTCAGCAGATAGCACTCCATCCAGATTTTTGACTTGGACAAATGTAATGTCAAAGTCTCAGTGCTTATGCAAACTCGGCATTATAATTTTTAGCGCGCTTTTTCTTATAGTTTTATTTAAAGTAAAATATTTATGGAGGAAGAATCGAAAATATAACTGCACTAAAGTAGATTATTTTGAAGACAGATGGTGAGATTTTTGTATAAGTTTATAATATGTATATAGTAGGTATTTATCACTTTACATGACGTATTAGTAGTACCTATTGCATTTTTTCCATACAATACTCGTATATATTTGCAAGCTTGTGTTCATAAAATTGCACTCATTAAACCGAATACAATTTACATGGTAAGCTTAAAATGCCCAATAAAATTTTGCATACATTTACTCGTCATTTTGAACGATATGTTGTTATACCTTTTCTCATATTTATTTCATTTTATTTTCGTTTCTCTCATATGCAAATTGTAAATCCACAGCAGAACAATGATTAAGTGTTTTATAATTAATTGAATCGAATGTTTCTCATCTTTTAATACCTGGCACATAACTTTAGTTTGGCAGTATTTAACTTTGTTTTATTTTAAGCTGGTGATGCCATAATTCGATTGCTTTATGATATTAAACTCGGTTCACTGACGGTCGCGTGAAGTAAAAAATATGGCATTTTTCCCATTATCATGTAATGTTTTAGTCTGCGAATAATTTAACTATCTTTATAATTTCAGAAAGCCAATTCTAATTAACAATATGCAAAAGTGAGCTTTTTAATTAATTAGCTTGCTCTTTTTTCTATGCAGCAGAAAAGTAAGGGATTGATGGAGTCGGATATTTTATATTAGCGACTCACCCTCGCTCCGCTCGGGTTCTTCATTAGTTACATTTTAACGTTTAGTATAGATTTTTTGATAGATGAGGTATTTTCCCACAGTAAAAAGTATCCTTTATGTTGACCCGGATAATCAGTTATCAACATACTAAATTTCATCAAAATCCCTCCAGTGGTTTTTCCGTGATGCGGTCACAGACAGACAGACAAAATTCTAAAAACTATAGATTCAGCGTCTGTGTCGATAATAATGTCTATTTCAATAAGATTTTCAAAAAAATATTTTATGTACAGATTCGGCTTATTTAAAATTTTATTATATGTATAAACGAGGAATGTACTTTACAAATTACATTTCATTATATTTACGTGAAATAAGTCTAGGGAGTTATTTATATTTATATGTACTTGAATAAGAAACTTTAATAATATATAATATGTTGTATTTATTTTCGGGATTCACCCTTTTTATATTATCTACAATTAGATAATGGTGTATGTATTAAATTTCACTGCCTTTAAAAGAAAATGTATAGTTAGAGATAATAAGTACAAATATTAAATATTTTCTTTCAAAAGTCAATACTCGTAACATCAGGGCGCAATATAATGACGCATATTGTATCCCAATGAAATTGTGGTTGCAAAGGCTCGAGTGCCTGATTTTTTCGCGATTAGATCACGGATTGCTTCATTCTGGAATCGTTTGAGTCTCTAATAACGAGATGCTTGCAACGTTGGTCGACAGCACGATTCTTAAGTTTTGGCTTTCGGTGCACCAGGAGGCTAATAAAAAATAGATTTATATAGATTTAGCAGTAATTGATCTATGTAGGTACTCAGCAGTGATTTTTAATCTTAGTTTAACTTAATGAAGAGTCTCACTGAATTTTGTTTTTATAATATTTTGTTTTTACATGCTTATACTCGTATGCATAAGTGATGTAAAAAAATATTGACTTGGGATAACTACATTTATGTATCTAATATATTTAAACGAGCAATTCTTGTATATTTATTTATACTGGAAATCTCGGAAACGGCTCTAACGATTTCGCTGAAATTTGGTATGTGGGTGTTTTCGGAGGAGAAAAATCGATGTAGATTAGTCTTGTCTGGGAAAACCGTGATTTCGAGCTTTCATTTCTTTGGCATTTTTCCACGCAAAATATGGTCGCTAATTACGCGCGCTCGGACATAAGCATCGTGGTCAAGCGGCCAAGGCGCAAGATTGACGATCATAGGTGTCCGGGTTCGAGTTCTGGTTAGATACAAAGTTTTTACTTAAAAAAAAAAGAAAATGGTACTTTTGGCCAAAAACTCCGAGCAAAGCTCGGTCGCCTTGGTGCTGTGTTATTATACTGTAAATTGGGTTTATACCTTTGCAATGAATATTATTATTATTATAATATATATATATATATATATATATATATATATATATATATATATATATATATATATATAATATATTATAATAAGCTTAGTATACGTTTCTCTTTAACAGCTGTTTGATTAACAAAAAGGTACCTAACTTCTAAATACTAATTTTACAGTTTTTTGGCCAACAGTATGTTTGATAGTATTAATATGTATATAGCATTTAAGATTTTATTTAAGTTGAGAATCTATTATGTTCATCTATACTAATATTATAAAGAGGTAAAGTTTGTGATCTTGTGAGTTTGTGGGTTTGTGAGTTTGTGAGTTTGTGACGTTGTAGGGGGTAATCTCTGGATCTACTGAACTGATTTTCAAAATTCTTTTACCAATAGACAGCCACGTTCTTTCTGAGTGTCATAGGCTATATATGAACCCAAAAAATGAAAAGGCTTTTTCGTGGTAGTCGGATTTGCAAAGTAAGTCGGAGAAAAAACGGTCGAACGAAAACCGTTTCTTACGAACGCTGCCTTAACGATGAGAGATATATGATTATGTTCTAGAGAAAAGTTGTAGAGCTTAATAATGCCTATAAAAAAGTCAGCGACAGCATATGTCTAACTTTTATATTTAAGTCACAAAAAGTAGTTTTTTATATTAAAAAAATAATTTAAATCGGTAGGTCATGTTTATTGGTCATATTATCAACAATTATGAATTCTTATCAAAATAAGTAAATTCATCGTCTAAAATGTTTAAAACAAAAGACTTTTCCCTTTTACTGCATATAATTTGGACAAATGGTTAAAGAGATAATACAACATATTCGTAGGTATGGACGAACTCGAGCGAACTGTTTGTCTGTTTTCCTGTTTGTACGGGCTAATCTCCGAATCTATTGGACCGATTTAAATGAAATTTGGCATGATGGTACCTTATATCCCCGGGCAACATCTTAGATACTTTTCATCTCGGAAAATTAAAAAGTTTCCGGGGGATAGTTAAAAAACTATAACAACTTATACAGCTTAGTACACAAAAACTACTGATTGGATTTTAATGAAAGTTTACAATAATATAGTGCGTACATGACAAAAACAAATCAGCTACTTTTCATCCCGGAAAATTAAAGAGTTTCCGTGGGATAGTCAAAAAACTACAGTAACTTACACAGCTTAGTACACAAAAACTACTGATTGGGTTTTGATGAAACTTTACAATAATATAGTTCATACATCAGAATAACAAATAGGTTACTTTTTATCCCGGAAAAATGTACTGTTCCCGTGGGATAGATGTTTTTGTTTATTTGTAACGTTTTATGTACACAACATAGGCCCCAAAACAATAGTTATTAAAAAGATTGTCTGTTTGTCTGCTTGCCTGTATGTCTGTTTGTCTGTTTTTGCGTAAGCGTTTCACGCAAAAAGTAATGTACTGATTTCAACGAAATTTGGTGAAGTGATAACTTATTACTCGAGTCAACATTTAGGATACCTTTTGTATGTATGTATGTATTTATGTATGTATGTATTCAGCCCTTTTTAACGTCCCACTGCTGGGCACGGGCCTCCCTTCAGTACGAGGGGGATCAGCCCATAGTCCACGCTGGCCATGTGCAGGTTGGCGGACTTCACATGTCTTTTGAAAACCTGCTAGGTTCTCTCAGACATGCATGTTTCCTCACGATGTTTTACTTCACCATTAAGACAAGTGGTAATTGTGTTAGAAATGATTTGCATATGAAAATATCAGAGGTGCGAGACCCGGGATTTGAACTTGCTTCACTCGGTTTCCCAAGCGAGCGCGTTACCACTGGGATACCACTGCCTAGATACCTTTTACTTCAAGAAAATCTTTCTTTCCTACGGGAAAATACAATAACTGGTTTTATCGAGTCCTCCCTAGAAACCTTCCGCTGGCTATGCCTTAAGACATACATACATTAAAACCATTAAAACAATATACTAAAAAATCGTAGGTCTTGAAAAGTCCTACAGAAAAGTCCTGAATTGTATATGTCTATCTCCTAAGTTACACTCGCAATATTTATTCTTATCTATACATATAATGAAACTAACTTAGTCAAATCGATGTGCGCATTTCACGCAAAAAGTACTCTACCGATTTTAATTAAATTTTGTATTGTGATAAAACTTAGTACTCGGGTCAACATTTAGGATACCTTTTACGACAGGCAAATTATTCATTCCCATGGGAAAACACAATAACTGGTTCTATCGAATCGTCCGTAGATATGGTTAACATTGGCTCAACTTTAAAAGATAGATCAAAACATTGTAGAAGAAAATTGTAAGTCTTAAAAAGTCTATAAAAAAGTTCTCAATAGTATATGTCTATCTCCTAAGGTACACTCGCTGTAACTATTTTCATTATTATATGTTACTGTTTTATTATACGTTATTTATTCTATCTATATATAATAAAACTGTAGAGGTTAGAAAAAAAAAGCTAAAAACCGAGTCAGTTCTCTTCTTACATCCCGAAAGAAGAGAAATAGAACAAATCCAGTTATTTTTTTTTTATTTTTTGTTTCTCTGTCTGTTTGCCTTTTTGTACGGGCTAATTTCCGAAACTATTGAACCGATTTAAATGAAATTTTGCATGGTAGCACCTTATATCCCCGGTCAACATCTAAGATACTTTTCATTCCAGAAAATTAAAAAGTGTCCGTGGGATAGTTAAAAAACTCAATCAATCAATCAATCAGCCTATCGCCGTCCACTGCTGAACAAAGGCCTCCCCCAAAGAGCGCCAACCATCCCGGTCTTGGGCAGCCTGCATCCATCCACTGCCAGCCACCTTTCTTAGATCATCTGTCCATCGTGCTGCAGGGCGTCCTACACTACGCTGGCCTAAACGTGGTCTCCACTCTAGCACGCTTCGGCTCCATCGGCCATCCGTACGTCTGGAGACATGACCAGCCCACTTCCACTTCAGCGAGCTTATTCTGTGCGCGATGTCGGTTACTTTAGTTCTCTGGCGAATGACTTCATTAGTTAAAAAACTATAGTAACTTATTTAGCTTGGTACACAACAACTTATGCACCTAATTTAGTAAAATTTGGCATGCTGATACCTTATATTGCCGGTCAAACAACAGGTAACTTTTCATCCCGGAAAAATAAACGGTTCCCGTGGGCTACATCTGTTTGTGCTTTTCTAGAGGCGAACCCGAGCGAAGCGAGGGTGAGGCGCTAGTATTATATATACACTCTTATCATACGCTACCAGCTAGACTGAAAATTCATATAATATATATATTTTTTGTTATACTAATTTTATATTTATTTCAATGAGACACGACCAGTATGACTAATTAAGATAAATATTAATTATCCTGTTCGAAATAAAGTTTCTTGCTATAAGACTGTTATCTTAAGTACAAGTTACATTTTCGCGTTTTCTTTTTTCTGTGAATTAAAGTTTTATACTTTCAAAGTCAGTATTCTAAATACAGTTTCTTTAAGCAAAACTGAAGCTGTATCAACGTAAGGAATACTAATTAATTTAGACTTAAAAGTTTTATAAATTACATGATATTTAAAAAAAAGAAAAACTTTGTAAGCATTATATTTCTACAAAACATATATTTACTATATTTGCTATATTGTTCTGTACACATTCATATATTCATGAATTTTACAGTTTTTATCGTCCATATAAGTCAAGGACACTCGTCAATATTGTTACGACATTTTAATCAGCCCAATGGTAGTCGTGTCTCTTTGGAAAGCGCGATGATAACGGAATCTTTAAAATCTGAGATTTGATTTTGATCATGGAGAATGGAGATTACCATTTGTTAACACGATAAAAGAAACATACATAATATGGCCTCTTGCCATACCAAGCAGTGCAAGAAAAAGGATAGCTTCCTTATAATAATTAATAGGGTAATAGTTTAAGCGTGAGTAGTGCTAATAGGTATTAATGTTCATTTAATTGAGTGAAATGAGACTACTTTAAACAAATATGGCGTATGCATATTTTTTATTGTTAAAACTAAACTTTTTGAACCCTTTGTAGATTCTAATAGGCCCACGTAAATATGTAGACCGATGTGATTATTAGATTATTAGTTTATCTCTATTGGAGAGTCTTATCCGTTTTACAAAGCGATTTTGCCAAAATATACATATTTTTATTTTATTGCGTACGGAAGTCTTTTTTAACCCCCGACGCAAAAAGAGGGGTGTTATAAGTTTGACGTCGCTGTCTGTCTGTCTGTGGCATCCTAGCTCTCAAACAGATGGACCGATTTCGATGCGGTTTTTTTCATTTGAAAGCCAGTTTCCTTGCGGTGGTTCTTAGCTATGTTTGGTAAATAATCGTCCAGCAGTGTAAGAGTATCACCTCTTTTCCAAAATGATGAATGATTTTGGCGTATGACTACTCGATTAAGTGCTTAACGCGTTCCAGTGTAATCGCTAAATGACAATTATGTTGCGTAGGGGGTTTTTAAATTTTTAATTTATAATTATAATTACTTTTGTTGAACTATCATTTATTAGTGTCACACCTTAGACTGAATTAGAGGCGTGGCAATGTGACATATGTACATACGTGTGTAATTTATTAGGTATAATTTGTGAGTTTGTATGTATATCGAAATTTTTTGTATATAGCGACATTATCCCTGAGTGTTGTAGCTCAAAATTATGTGTGGTTTAGCAAGCTTATCACGTCTTTTGTTTAGCACATGAAAAATGCCACTTAGAACAGCGTACTTTGTATGCGGAACAGTCTGCCTGAGCCGCTAGTTGCTCATAACTGAATATGTTGTTCAGTGGCTAGCATGGATGGCTGCTGTTCGGAGGTGCTGGGATCGAGTCCCGGGTCAGGCCAAGTTTAGTTATTGAGATTTTCTATCAAGAAATTCTCAGTAACGGCCTGGAGCTGAGAAGTTGGCGTTGTTTCACCCCCGTGTCACGGAGAGCACATAAAGCCGCCAATCTTTCTTCGAGTTGAGTTGTCATTTCATTGGAGTATAGGAGTGACAAGAATAGAGTGGACTCTTGTGTATTATAATATCTCCTGCGCACATGGCTAGTCTTAGTGAGTGACCGTCGTAGTCGGTATACTGTCAGAGGGACATTATTATTATTATAACTCTTAAAGGTCGTGGGTTCTACTTATTATTGGGTCTTTTAGTGCATGCTTGAAATGATGTGACATTAGAAAAAATATAAGTCTATGCCGAAGAAGTTTGTATAAAGATAAAATTTCCTAAGCCTTAATAAATAATATTTATCTCCTTTTAATAGATTCCTTGGTGTTATTTCTCTCTTTATACGTATATTTTGCAACAGTTATATACCTAATATTAGGCAGTAGTAGCCAAGTGGTAATGTGCTCGCTTGGGAAACCGAGTGAAGCGGGATCAAATCCCGGATCTCGCCCTTCTGATATTTTCATGTGCGAACCCTTTCCAACATGATTACCTTAACGGTGAAGGGAAACATCGTGAGGAAACCTACTTGTCTGAGAGAACCTAGGAACTTTTCGAAGTCCTTTTTGAAGTCCGCCGACCTGCACTTGGGCAGCGTGGCGGACTATGACCTCATCCTTATCGCATTCAAGGGAAATTGAATACAGTTATATAATCACCTAGAGTAATTAATCTTGAAAAAATATAAACATATTTAAAAAAATTTGTCAAACGTCGAGCTCGAACGCTAGACTTAAATGCCAAACAAACATATTTTTTATTACTATCACGTTGGGTATGTAACATATATTTTTCAATTTAAGCGCAATGCATCATAATTTTACATTCCTATCACTTCAGAAATTAAATGAATGTAGTCTCCGGAGATATAGGAAAGCTGGCAGCCACATCGACTCTTCATACATATGCGCTTGGCTACCCAAAGGTGCTACGTTGCCAGCATTTTTAAGAAATAGACATAGTACTTTTCCATATCTGTGTCGATACCTTTTTATGCCAATCTTTTAATTGTATTTTAAACTAGCGACTCACCTTTACTTCGCTCGGGTTCATCCCTAGGTACGTTTTAATGGCTAGTATGTAATAGATAAACTGTAATAGGGATAAAATAAACAGTTCTGAACTTTTCGATTTTCCAACAATTTTTTTGGGGGTTTCCAATATTTTTTTTATACTTAAAACACCCTTGACACACCCACAAAACAAAAAAAGAATTATTCTAATCGGTCCAACCGTTTTTGAGTTTTAGCGAGACTAACGAATGGCAATTGATTTATATATATATATATATATATATAAATAAAAGTTAACAACAGAACGGATATAAAAGTGTGAAATAAAAAAAACATTGTTTCCAAAAGGCAATTTCTACAAGAGCTTTCAGCAGGTTACCATAACTTATACGCTGGTTGTCCATGACCATAGTTGTTTGCATAATAGTAGTGAACATATCATGCGTAACTGTATATTAATAGAACAAAAACACAAATAGGTAAGGTGCCTAGGCCTGCTGATAGATACCACATTCAAATGGAGATACCATATTGAACACGTATGTAATGCTAGCTATGATGAGTTACAACAATTTTTGGCTAATATTATTATACTTAAAAATAGATTTCTCTATAAAGTGAAAATAATGCTTTATTATTCACTGGCTGACTCATGCATCCAGTATGGCCTCATTAGTTATGGTCGAACTTATAACAGCTATATCAATCAAAACAAATAACAGTTCAAAATATTAAAAAGTGTGCCACAAAATATTACAAATTAAAGAAAACAATAAAACATATCTGTGTATATTCGGGCGGTGGAGCGGAATCGCTTGTGCGAGCGAGAGCCGGACAAACAACACATTCGGAGAAAAAACAACTAACATGTAACAACAATGACCACATTAGGTCAAAATTGCAAAATTATTTTTGTTTCTGTGCATAAAAAATAAGAATATATATTATGTAATACTCGAGTAATATACATATTCAGTACCCAATAATGTAGCATTACATAAATCTTAGTGGTTATTAAAAAATATTATGTAAAAATTTTAATGATAATAAGGGAAAAGAAGTTGCTGCTAATTTGGGTCCAAAGTTACTATTGTATCTATGAATTAATAAAAAACTATGAAGGATATAAATATATTTTTGATATGCGATACATTAGTAAAATATTGAAAACAAAACCTAGGGAAGCCCTCACTAAGAATATTTTTGATTTCATTTGAAACAGTGATATATAGATAGTCCCTTGATGTGACTTGATAAAAACTGGACAAAAAACAACCGAGTTCGTTTTAAATAAGACTATCTTTATGGATTATTTCGAGGACTTATTTTGATTTTTGGTTCCCAACGTTTCGAATGCTTTACAGCAATTGTGGGCACGGGTGAGTTATTTAAAATGTCAAATATTCGCATAAATGTAAGAAAGTATTAACCGAGTTCGTGTTAGTTTTTTAAAGCTATAACCATTAAGAAATATGAAGTGGTAAAATATGAAAAAAACATTTTGCTTTAGTATCAAAAGTATTTCGATATCTTCGCTAAACCGTCGAATAACTCCCAAGTTATAACAATGACAAGTGAGCAAAATACATAAACGTGACTTTTTTGGTTTACAAAGTTAGTAATGTCACAGAAATAGATGTATCATTAATAAATTGAGTCTTAACTTATACCTATCTATATTTTAGCTGTTTTTAATTTAATTAATCTATAAATACTTGTTCTTTTTTTGAGCTTTACAGAGTGCTAATCAGATACCGCGTTGTTTTGACCATTAAATTGACCAATATTATTATATTGTGATGATTTCTTTATGTCGGCATGTGATACGTATACGTTTTCTATACTAATATTATAAAGAGGTAATGTTTGTGAGTTTGTGATGTTGTAGGGGATAATCTCTGGATCTACTGAACCGATTTCGATGAAATTTGGTAGGAAGATAATTTGAGACCCTGGGAAGGACATAGGATACTTTTTATCCCGAAAATTCCCTAAAGGTGGTGAAAGTTTGTATGGGGAATCAAGCCAGGGACGAACCCGAGCGAAGCGAGGATGGATCACAAGTATATTTATCATTTTGACTGTGCGTTATGCATGCCCATTTTTGTAGATCTAGGAACGCTTGAAAATCATATTAAAACACATATTTACTAGAGTTTTACAATGCTAATAATAATGTAAGACTAAGGAATTATACAATTCATATTAACACTCCAATAGAACGTCCGGTTTTAAATATTGATACTTGCTGTTAGTTTAGAATTTTAATGTAGAGGTTGCTTGAGTAGTGAAAATTGAGAGTGGCCGTACCCATGGGCCTTTGGTACAGTTTAAAAACTGCAGTGAGACTGACGTACCAATAAAAGAACACAGGAAATAGGTTGAGCCTACATAATTCAAAAGTACTTGTAATAAGTCTAATTGAATAAAGTTTATTTCATTTCATTTAATCATTTATCTTGAAACTCACTAAATTCAGATGATGCATTCTCAACAGATATATAAACTTAAATTCTACTATCACGAGATAAAACTTTACGTTGCTAATAAAAAACGTGCAAATCATTACATTGACTAAATTCAACCGCAAACTAGCAATGTTTGCCAAACATTGACATATGAGCAAAACGGAGAGTATTTCGTTACAAACTTGGCAATGTATCACATTATACATACTTGGCAAGGTATTCGTATCACATACTTGAAATGCTTAAATGAACTATACTTATATATGTGTAAACATCAAAACTATGAAATACTGATAAAAATAATATGGAAGAAATTTCATTTTCACATGGTCACACTTCTTTCAATATATTGTATTTTTTATTATTTTTATAATTTTCTATTTTATATTTATTTCTTCCCAATACGGTATTAGTGTTGCAAAATAATTAACTAAAATTGTCACACGTATCTTGTTGTAATTTTTTAAATGTATAATACATACAATGTTCATTTAAGGGGTAACTAGAATTTTCGTATGGCCTCTCCCATGTATTGACCTTGTCGTGGTGGGGTGGGGTGTAGTCAAGAAATGTTCGTAGGAGGCGGCCTGTCTCGGTGGGCTGTGTACCTTGCGGGTTGCTCCTGGTACTTCTCTGAATGCAGAGGGGACCGTGGGAGCAACCCCATGGTTGTGGTCTGCTCTGGCAGGCCAGCGTCGATTTTGCGATGATTTTTGGGATTGTTGGTTACTTATAAAAATACTTGCTTAAGAGAGTCACTTTAACTAATTGCGTGTTCATGTAAATAATAGTGCAACACCTAAAGAATAAGAAAGTCATTTATTTATTACACGTGCCGCCAGAATTGTGGCGCGTAGACGACTGGTTACATTATTATACTTTCATATAAAACTCGCGCGACTTCGAAATGCTTACTATGCATTCGGTCCCCCACAATAGCTCCTTTCTTTTTGAAAAAAAATTCCACACCATTAAAGCGGAGAAGGTTCTGTTGCGTTTTGTGGATGGTGCTGGTTTTTCTGGTCGGCGAGTCCCATATAACCACCTGTATGTAGGCAGGTGGTACGCGTAAATGTTGGATTCACATCTAGAATAGGGGCACATTAAAATGTAAAGAATATATTCTAAAATTTCTATTATCATAAAAAATAGTGGACCGTAGGGACACATTAGAATATATTATTTATATTCTAATGTGTCCCTATGGTCCACTATTTTTTATAATAATAGAAATTTTATTGATAGACATTATGCTGGTCGATTTGTGTGTAAAGTTTGTGAGTTTGTGACGTTGTAGGGGGTAATCTCTGGATTTACTGAACCGATTTAGATGAAATTTACTTTTTATACCAGGTATCATCTCTTAAGGGGGTGAAAATAGGGATGAAAGTTTGTATGGGGAATCAAGCCAGGGACGAACCCGAGCGGAGCGAGGGTGACTCGCTAGTACATAATAAAGTATTTGACTTTATTTGGTTTTTATCTTAAATACAATGATCCTTAGTTAATATATACATGGATAAAAACCCAAAATTCTTCAGGGGAAAATATACCTATCCTATTGACACCCATCCTTACTAGTAATTATTATTTATTAGTCTTTGTATGTAGGCTTTTATAATTTACACCACTATTTTATTGTACATTATTTTTAATATACTAAGGCTGTAATAACTTGATCATAGAAGGTATGACGATGTTAAACTTGTATTATAGAAGTAGTTGTAGATGGTAAATGTTTGTTCTATGGCAACATATGTAGTTTACTTCTAAGTCAGACTCTTATGAGATTCTCAAGTTCCTATTAGTGAGGCTTCTAAACTTTCAACTTTCCAATATACACCTTTCTCATCTTTTTAAGAAAATTAAAAAAAATGACTTTGGTATATATATGCGGGTATATCATGTATAACAAACTCGGTTATATATTGTTTTTATATTTAAAATTTTACCTAAGATACATAATAATATAAGATGTGCAAAACAATATTTACGTAACTGGGGCTTAAGCTCTCAGTAACTTTCTTCAATGTGTATAACGTTTTTGTATTAAAACCGTTTGGTTTATTATTTCGGTCTTTTGTTTTTGAGTTACTAAGTAGAAAAATTGTTTTTTTTTATGATGTGAATACATTTTAACTTATCTGATATACAAAGTAAGTACAATCATCAAAAAAGATCAACACATCATGCATTTATATATTAATTAATTTTCTAACTTTTTCAGTTTAAGTTTTGAACCATTTTCTAGTTACCTCTAGAAAGACAATACAAATTGCGATTTTCGAATTACTTTTCTTTAATTTGTATTTTGTAATTCAAATCCATATTATACATATAAAACATGAATAAGTTGTTTATAATATTCAATAACATGGCTTAACCGACGCGATAGCGGAAACACTCGTTCAATGGACGTAAAGATAAGGGCCCTTATTGAAATATCCGCTCAATTGGCGCAACTGACGCCATCAGCCCAGTGATTTAGATTTATACTCCTATCCACGCTGCTTTCGTAGGTTTTCTTATGTTGTGTGAAGATAAATGACTTGTGACATATGATGTGGCATATGTAGTAGTACGCTTCATCAGTTTCAGTTGTCTAACCATATCTGAATAATATCAACAATATTGGAATTTGACAGGTTATATCATAAAAAGGAATTTACCTAAATGTATTATGTATTAACATAATATATTATGCTGATCTTAAACTATTTTACTACTGTAACTTAACTAAGGCACTCGATAATAATTGTGCTTACATTAATATCGGTAATATGATAATTATGCCTCGGTGGTGTAGTGGCTAGCATGTACGGCTGCACACCCGGAGGTCCTGGGTTCGAGTCCCAGGTCGGGCCAAGTTTAGTTATTGAATCTTTCTGTATAGTAAGTCTCAGTAACAGCCCGGAGTTGGGAAGTTGGCGGTGTTTCACCCCCGTGCCTCGGAGAGCACGTAAAGCCGTCGGTCCTGCGCCTTAAGCCCAGTTCGCATTAAGCTAGTATTTTAGTCTAGTAGCGAGTAATTTAGTAACTAAACGTGTCTGAACACTAAAAATTTAGTCGATTAGTTTAGTAAGTAATTTAGTCGAGTCAATCCATTTTATTCTATTTTTTTGGGCGAGTAGCAGCCCCCACCACGCGTCCGAGCTCACTGGTTCACCGGCTAAACAAGTACGAACCTGTCGAATTAGTCGAGTTCATTAGTTGCCGCCATAATGTCGTTACGCTGGAGCAAAGAAATGACTTTTAAATTTGTTTCGAAATATGTTGAACACGAATGCTTGTGGAATATTAGGTCCTTGCATTATAAAAACAAGTATATGAAACATTCCGCATACTTAGATTTGGAAAAAATTAATGAATATACCATTTTCGTACCCATAGCTTCTTTTTAATAATCACACAAATTTCCTCATCCACCTCTTCTAAAATAGCCGTTACGATCAGCTTAATCAGTTTATTTACTTTATTGCGTTGTAGGCTGTTCATCTTGCAAAACACCACTCACTTGTAAACTGTACTCGACCAAAGTGCGAACAATTTTTGGTGAGTAGCGAGTAATTTAGCTACTAAATTACTCGCTACTAGACTAAAATACTAGCTTAATGCGAACTAAGCTTTAACTCTCACCGGTCGTGTCGATTGGTCGTCCCACCGGAGTATGAGAGTGATAGGATTAGAGAGTGCATATGTGTCTGCGCGTACACTTGAGCACTATAATATCTCTTGCGCAGTTGGCTAATCTCAATGAGTTTGGCCGCCGTAGCCGGAATCGGCTAGGAGAACATCATCATGATAATTACTGCACAAAATAAATTATGAAATCTAAAAGTAAAGATTTTTTATTTATGTAATAGGTATTTAATGTTTTAACTAGATAGATAGGTGATATATAGGAAATCAATTATTAGATAGGATATATGATTTTACTCAAACAAATATAATTTCGGCTAGCTATTATAATTACGAAAGTTTGTACACGTGTATGTTTGTGTATGTTTTTTACTATTTCACGCTAAAACGGATCTATAGATCAGATTTAAATTAAATTTAGTACACGGATGGTCTATCTGGAGTAACACATATGCTATTAGGTTAGGTAAAGTAAATAGAGTGGGTAATATTTATAAAACATATATTAAAACATCTGACCGTTCTATAAATGTTTCCTTGTGTGCTTTACAAGGCAATAATTACTATTCTGGTGTTTGATCGCTCATTTGGCTTTTAAAGAATTACAAAATTAGATCAAGTAATTCATATCGTAAGTAACGTAAAATTTACAATATCCAAGTGCTCTATTACTAAGCCATAATAATTTCTTTCCAGTCCGCCTGATTGTATTTTAATTTACACTTGCTTAAGTATTTCGTGCCTAACATTATTGTATATTGTTAGATGTTTATCTTTTTATTGTTTGTTCATGGGGTTGAACCTTATCGTTCTTGCCTATATTCCTATTTTCTAAAAGAAAGAACGAGAAATAGGAAAAATAATGGGAAAAATATTAATTTATAATATTTAGTATACATATAGTAATGAATGTAATCCAAAAATTTATTAGATATTACTTAAAAGTTGAGTTTTAATCTATACATAGGTATAATAAAATCGTAACTAAGTCGTATCTGTACATTAAATATTTTTTCTAAAATCTTATTGAAATAAACATTATTATCGATACAGAGGCCGAATCTATAGTTTTTAGAATTTTTGTCTGTCTGTCTGTCGGTCTGTCTGTGTGTCTGTTACCGCATCACAGAAAAACCACTGGAGGGATTTTGATGAAATTTTGTTATCCGGCTGGTTATCCGGGTCAACATATAGGATTCCGCAGGGGTATTGTAGTGTGTGCGCAAGCGATCCTGCAACGCCCCATTGCACTGCGGCGAAGGGTTCCGCTGTGGGTTTTAGTGAGTAGGAGTCTCACAGTACCTTGTCCGTTATGACGGCGGGCAGGGTCCCCATGATGGGTTCAAGAAAAAAGGGTCAACATATAGGATACTTTTTACCGCGGAAAAATAAGACTGAATAACTGACTGATAAAACTGAAATGTAAGAGTATACTTGTAAAACCTAAGAATTTGGTTTTGGTCATCTAAACGCGAGCGGAGCCGGGGGCAATGCTAGACATTTATAAAGGACAAAATTTCATATAATTTTTGGCACTTTGGCGCGTGTCAGTGTCGAAACGTCAGTAATGAGGTTATCGTCAGCCGCGGCAAATGCTTCCCGTGCACATTTTAACTGATGCCGACAAGACGGTAACTTCGTTTACATGATAGATTACCAAATATTATAGGATTAATATTCATAGGTATTACATAGTTTAAAGTAAATGAGTTTTAGTATGAAGAAAATTTAAATTTTGACACCCTAGGTTAAAATGAGATTATAATTAGGGCTTATTATTATTATATGAATTGTTATGAACAATTCACTTAACTTTTTTTATGTTGAATAGATTATAACTAGTAACTACATAATATATAATAACAATAAAGATATAACTTTTAGTAACAAAATATAAAACTGTCTTTTGCTTTTGAAAACATACATTTTTGCCATATTATTAGAAAAAATATGAGATCTCGATATTATTTATGGTGAATAATAAAATTTTTATTATAAAATAAACGGTGGATGTCGTAAAACGCAACTTCTGCTTGGCTATTTATTGCCAATAGCATGCATATTTTTACGTCTTCATGCAAGAAAACATAATAATTTATAACAGACACGTATGACTGACACAGTAATCAGTCTATATGTACAAAATACAAAAGATAAAGCAATCTTTAAGCTGTTTGGCTTTATATTTCTTCAAGTTTCTTCTTTAGTCGTGTTAATGTTATTTAATTCCATTTTTATTATTTTAATTGAAGCACACTGATGTATGAAAATTAGTAAATCGTGTTCTAATTAGCAAAAATAAAACAACTATGATTTATTTTAATACCTCTAATGTAAATATTTTTATTTAGAAGTCGTTTTTTATTATATAAACAACTAAAATTTACTGGCTAATTGGTACTTGTGTGTCTACTTTATCACACAATTAAATCTTCCACTTTCTAACAATAGACTTAACTATCTAATACCTTTAAACGAGCAATTCTTGTATATTTATATATATATTTATATATCTTGTATATTTATATATATATATATAAATATATATAAACCGCGATCTCGGAAACCGCTCTAACGAATTCGCTGAAATTTGCTATGTGCGTGTTTTCGGGGGCGAAAAATCAATCTAGATTAGTCTAATGTGTGGGAAATGCGTGTTTTCGAGTTTTCATGCGGTTTTCTTTTGCATTATTCCACGCAAAATATGTTTGCTAATTTGCGGTCAAGGTGCAAGATTGAAAATCACAGGTGTCCGGGATCGAATATCGGTCGGATACATTTTTTTTTTGTATTTATACAAGTTTTTAGTTAGTTTTTTGTTTTTAAACCAAATTAAAAAAAAGTACTTTTGGCCAAAAACTTTAAGCGAAGTTCGATCACCAAAGTACTTTCATATTTGTGTAGATAAGTCCTCAATTCTATATTAAAGTTGTTGAAGCATTTTGACATTATTTATATTTTTTCTATGAAATTTCATCTGAGTCATTGGAAGCTTTAAAAAGTTGTAAAACACTAACAGGTTCAAAATTAAACATTATAGTAATAGCAAGTTGTAGAGAGTCGAGGCAGTGGTAGCCCAGTGGTAACGCGCTCACTTGAGAAACCGAGTGAAGCGGGTTCAAATCCCGGGTCTCACACCACTGATATTTTCATGTGCGAATCATTTCTAACATGATTACCACTTGCCTTACGGTGAAGGAAAACATCGTGAGGAAACCTGCATGTCTGAGAGAACTTAGCAAGTTTTCGAAAGACATGTGAAGTCCGCCAACCCGTACTTGGCCAGCGTGGTGGACTATGGCCTGATTCCCCTCGTACTGAAGGGAGGCCCGTGCCCAGCAGTGGGACGATAAAAAGGGCTGAATATAAGTTGTAGTTAGACCGATGGGTAATTTTCTTAAATTTGGTTAAAATATATGATGATATAATTATATACGATACCGTTTGCATGATGCTCTTGATATAAAAAATAAAAACATTGGTATTTGAAATTCCTACAGTAAGAAAGTATGCGTTTTGAAACAGAATAATAAACACATGTCAAACTCATTTTATTCTAAATGTTTATAAACCAAGTTTACTTATTTGTTTCGTTGCTAGTTTAGCGTTATATTAAAAGCAGCTCTCACGCTAGTAATATTTACACAAACTATCACAAACTATACTACACTGTTTATTGGTTTGATTTAACCTTGAATGCATACATCGATATATTGCGTGTCTCGAGAGTTTGGTTCATTACTTATAGTCAAAATATTTGTTTTTTATCTTTTTACAATGCGTTTGAGAAAAATAATATATACCTAGTTAAAGTGATAATCTTGTAAAACACTGATATTAAGCTTCTTTGTACTAATATTATTTATTATATTGTTAGGATAGTGTTTGTTCACGTCCAACACCTGGTTCCTAAAAATATGGTATAATAGTTATCTATGTTGTGATCAAATCAAAATACGGGCTTGCTTATATAAAATTCGAACTTCAAACTTGGATTTATGAGACTTTTTACACTTGTACAATAATTATTAAAGGTTTTTTTACTTACATTTTATTTTTTACTTCATGTCAAAAATATTCTTATAATTTTGGTGTAATATCCAGATGGTCACTAAATTCAAAAGAATTGAAGCGTATCGTTTTTATATGAATTTTAACGCAAAATATGCTAAATGAGATATTTGGGCCTCTTGACTCACGTTTTTAGTATTCACGTAATTTTAAAGATTAATCTCCGTAAGTTCGTGACTGGAAAGTGTAGATCTATTTAATTTGGTTGTGGTTTTACCCTAATAAAACATTTAAATTGCCTTTACCGTATTTGGTATTAAACGTTTGTGCTTTGTAATACTAATTATAAGTATTTTAAATAAAACTATCTTTGAGAGACTCACCGTGACCATGGATACTGTAAAGCATTCGAAACGTCGGGAATCAAAAATGCAAATAAATCCGCGACAAAATCCGAAAAGATAGTTTTATTTAAAATGTTAAATATTCGCGTAAATCTAAGAAAGTAATTATAAGTACTTAAATTGTATATATTTTGATGATAATCAAACTTACTCAATCTATTATATTATCAAATATTATCTACATATCTTCGAGATTTTTTTTACCTTCACTCACCCCTTTTGGGAGTTATTAGAAAGAATTTATTGTTATTATCTTTCTTAAAACCCAATAAGTTAAATGTGCTATCATTTAACTTCAAAAAAAATAAATCCCTTCCACGGGTTTCAAACCAGCAATCTGTGCTAATCACAGGCACATTACCAAATGCGACACGCTGAGCGTCTGTACATATAAAATGTCAATGCCCAAATATTTTTTTGATAATGCATAAAATTGTTTAAATCAAGTATTTTTTCTGAGAAAAAATACATATATCTAGTATCGGTTAATAATTAACAAGATTAAACAAATGTGTTTTCGCAGGCAAAGAAATCCAAGTATTCATTAATATAAAGGAAATGCAGATATAATCTAAGCGTACTATAATATTTTTATGTTGTTATCTCTCAGATAGGAAGTAGGTACATTTTCAAGTTATTTATTAGAGCGTGTTAGAAGGTAGTTAATGAGTATAGTTGAGTAAAGCTATGTTCACTTCGTCAACCGGCTCAGGAATAAACTAGAAATAGTGATGAGAGACAAATCATGGCTACATTTTAACTCTCAACATGTAACATATTTTTCCTGTAAATTATGTAATGTTATCGGGGGGCACGGAGTGCCCCCGCCAAGTCGAGCAAAAAAGGGCACGACAGTACCATCCTTTTCTCGAAGCGATTCAGAGCATTTTCCACCCCCCCATAACTTCGTTATGGATAAAGCTAGAAGCCTGAATTTTCAGTGACTAAAAGAACATAATAAAACTAGGTATATTTCCAAATAACATTCAATTTGAACCTGTAGTTTAAGAACTGTTGCAGATCAAAATTCGTTAATATCGTCACTCACACACTCACTCACTCACTCACCGATCATCAAAATTCTAAGGTACTTCTAGCAGACATAGGAGTTTCAAATTTTGAACACAATTAGTGTTTAGCCTATAACGCAAGGAAAAACTCAAACATCATGCAATTTCAATCCTGTTTTCGATATATTCAAACTGCATAAGTAACTTTGTATTCCTATACAAATAGATATGCGATATATGGGATTACAAAGTTATGTTTGCAGTTCATACATATCATTTTTCGTCACTTAAACTACCCAAATGTATAGCTGGGTAAATAGTAGATATACTTTAAGTGTTAGCGACGACTAAAATATAATTATCAATATTGTAAATAGTTTTAAGAAATAATATATTTAATATATAAATTATCTATACTAATATTATAAAGAGGTAAAGTTTGTGATCTTGTGAGTTTGTGAGTTTGTGACGTTGTAGGGGGTAATCTCTGGATCTACTGAACCGACTTTCAAAATTCTTTTACCAATAGAAAGCCACGTTCTTTCTGAGTGTCATAGGCTATATATTAACCCGAAAAATGAAAAGGCTTTTTCGCGGAAGTCGGATTTGCAAAGTAAGTCGGAGAAAAAACGGTCGAACGAAAACGTTTCTTACGAACGCTGCCTTAACGATGAGAGATATATGATTATGTTCTAGAGAAAAGTTGTAGAGCTTAATAATGCCTACAAAAAAGTTAGCGACAGCATACGTCTAACTTTTATATTTAAGTCACAAAAAGTAGTTTTTTATAATAAAAAAATCATTTAAATCGGTAGGTCATGTTTATTGGTCATATTATCAACAATTATGAATTCTTATCAAAATAAGTAAATATTCTTTTACAAAGTATGATTTTGATATGAATTAGAAAACTTGTCAACATCTCATTGCTCGTAATTGTACCCACCTATTAGAACATGGAATATAGAGGTCATGAAATATCAATCTCTTCGAAAATTACTTTTAAAATGGAATGGAATACAACTTTCGGGATTTAACTACGATGCTGCAGATAGACACATAAATCTACACGTCTTATTAAACTTATGTAAGTCGAATATCAGTATCGGGGTAGGTATTTAGGGTCAACAATGAAATTAAAATGTTCGTTAAATTAACTATACATATTTATACTTAATGCATAAGATAGTAGTATTAAAGTCCGGGAGTCCGTAATTTCCCAATACAATAGACTTAGATTCTTTATCATCCAGACTTGTCAAAATTTGTTACCTATATCAAAGCCTCTGAAAAAAGCCCACAGAGACAAGGAGTGGGCTTTTAAAAAGTCCTTACCTGACACACAAGAAATAGTACAAGAAAAGAGAAAAAGAAGAAATATTTACAAAAAGAAATGAGATCCCATCAAAAACATTCTGTATAAAAATTGCAAGTCTCGCAACGCATTTCTTCTACCGCAAAAAGCTATGAGATGTAATGTAAAACCAAGTCGGTTAATTTATTCATTACCTATCTATGGAAGCATCTATCCGACAACTTTGTCATAAATCGTTACCGAATTAGTTAAGTTACAACATTTTATAGTGACCGTATTAATATTAGATATATTTATTTCTTTAATTAATAGAATGACTTGGCCATCGCACATGATAATAGAATCTACAAATAACATTGCATGCATTATTTATGTTAGTGTATGCATAAATTTGAGCCGCTAGTGTTCAGTTCATCTCAGCCCAAACACGTCCACAGCTGGACCCCCAAAAAGTTCCACGACAACCAGTCTTGTGCCATCCGCATCCAGTGGGCTCCAGCGACTTTGACCAAGTCGTCCGTCCACCTTGGTCATGATATGTTTAATTACGACTATTTAAAGTAGTAGACTCATATGTGATTATGTTTCCGTGCGATGGACAAGTCATTCTATTAATTAAAGAAATAAATATATCTAATATTAATACGGTCACTATAAAATGTTGTAACTTAACTAATTCGGTAACGATTTATGACAAAGTTGTCGGATAGATGCTTCCATAGATAGGTAATGAATAAATTAACCGACTTGGTTTTACATTACATCTCATAGCTTTTTGCGGTAGAAGAAATGCGTTGCGAGACTTGCAATTTTTATACAGAATGTTTCTGATGGGATATAAATTTAATACCTATATTTATAAGAAATATTCCCTGCAAGTTTATATATTAGTAACCTTGCTCGGGTGATATATTTTTTGGAATTAATATATAATTTTCGAAACCTTTTTTCGCTACTTTTGAAAAAATAATTTGCTTTAAAATGACCTTTTGAAAGATTTTAGACATATGTAGCTATACTTAATATCATTAAAATCTGTTTAGCCGTTCAGCCATGAATCTAAGCGGATAGAGAGACTCCATATTCATAGAGTTCACGTGCATGAAATATTGCATATGCATGAAGTGCGGGCAGAAGGTAGATTTAATATAATATAATATACCTATTAAATAAAATTACCGACATATTATGTCGGTAGTGGCAGAATAATACATTCTTTGGACATTTAGAGGTTTTGAATAATGATCAATGCTTAGGTATTATTAAATTGGATAATATTTACGAACAAAGATCGAATCTACAGAAGATAAATAAAAAAAGCGTTACTTTTGAAAATAGTCACTAAGGAAATCTTATGTATATACTAATAGTAAAAGTTTTTTAGGTGTTAGCATACACGGGCCACCTTAGCTTAGATAATACATTCCTACTACTTACTACTTAGTGTGATGGAGGCCAATTCCTATCCTTTTTATATTTTACCCTTTATCTCTTTCCAAATCATCGTTATTTGTAATCAGACTGTACGTACTAAAGGTCACGTCTGAGAACAAATTATCATGAAGACATAAAATATGAAAACATAGCTTTTAATGACTATACTCTCATATTTAATTAGGTACTTACTTATATTTTTAAGAATTTTCTTCCTAAAAACAATTTTTAATGTAGTTTTTAATATTTAACAATACTATTTGTAAGATGTTAAAACACTGTTGCTAACGAACACAAAATGTAAACATAATATTTAAACGCTTTATTTGGAAGAATGGACAATGGACATTTATTTAAGTAACAACAACGAGTTGGTATGATGCCAGGACGCAGATATTTCCATATACTGAATAATTGCACAAAGCAAAATATATTCGCGGAAGTTTCTTTTAGGCAAACTTTTTTAGATTAAATATTGGGTTTTTAAAGATGTACAACATTAAATAGGTATTTTTTACAGAAAAAAAAAATGCTTTTACAGCATATTCGTCGTATGATATATTCCAAAAGTTTTTATAACAATAACAATTGACTGCTTGTAAATCAAATGGGAGAATTTATAATAAATTAGATTAAGGTTTTAATTCTCCATTGTGCACGCGTTTGCAAAGCAAGGTTTATATTTTACTGGTTACAAACTATTTTTACTATCTTTTCGGATTATTTCGCGAATTTCGTGCTTTCGTGCCATTTTTCAATTTTTTGAATTCAATTTGTTATTTTGTGGGTAGGCTGTCTGTAACAACTATATAATGCCTTTGAGACATCTAACACCCTAGTCTCCCCCGTGACCATGATTGCTGTAAAGCATTCGAAACGCCGGGAACCGAAAATCAAATGAAATTGAAATGTCAAATATTCGCGTAAATCTAAGAAAGTATTATGGTTGCAGACTAAGTAGCAATACAATACATACAGCAGCAAGATCTTTCAAAGGAAAATATATTTATTTTGTATTTAATTCATGGAATAAAAATTTAAAATTAACGCACAGCCTCAACCGCTGGATTTAGGAGCATGAGAATTTAAAAAGAATTTCTTATTTAATAACGAGGGTAAAAAGAGACCAAGAGATCCAAAGAGGTTAAATAAGTATGGGATGAAAGTTCGTATGGAATTTCATCATTTTCAAAATTAGAAACAGCAATAAAATTTAAGTTTTATTCTTTTTCTGAAACGTATAGGTAAGATCGTAAACACTCTGTATCTCATACGGCATAGGTACCTCAACTATTGTTCAATTTTTTTTAAGTTTTATGTAAGTAGCTGAAAATATGCGTGCTTTATAGAAAACTTATATTACTAAATGATAATTAATTAATCATTTATGTCTAAACTAAATTATTGTGTAAAGTATTTTTATATACGACAAGTCAAATACTTTTCTTCCATTGAAAATAGTCTCCATACCTACCACAAAGTATGCCCTATTATAAAGTCTTGAAAAGAATTTTATTACGTATGAAGTTCATTTAGAGCCGTAATGAGTGCATATTAGACGTAAAATGCGTCATTGTATTCTGTACGAGATAAAAATATTTTGCACTTACAATAATAAATAAACTATATTACATTTTCATTTATAAACCTTGTACTAGTGACTTACGCTAATTTATGTATGGTAGGGAGCGTATTTGTTTCTCCAGGTCCTGGTTTATCTTTGTACTGAATTTAATTCAAGTCGTTTCAACGTGAAGGTGTAACAAACATACACACATACATAAAATCTTTCACGCTTATAACGGTAATCCAATTAAATAGTAAAACTAAAAACATATATTTATTTTTGATTTTTTATTTTATTTTTTATTAAATCTATACTAATAAATGGAGAGCCGATTTTTTTGTTCGGTTATAATGCGACAACTACTGAGCCGATCGGAGTAATACTCATAACATAAGATGCAGCGTGTTTCGGGGAAGGTTTTAGTATAATATGATATGTTGGTGATTAATGTACTATGCGGACGGAGCCGCAGGAACACTTTAGTATTTTATATTACATTTAATTTAATCAGTGCAGTATAATTATATGACATTTATGTTATAAACACCTATCTTAGTTTTAAACTTAATGTCTACGTACATACAACGCGATTATCGTAGACTAATCGCAAAAAAAATAAAAGTAAAAAACATTTTTAAGCTTTTATTTTAATGCGCAAAAAAAGAAGAAAAATATTAAATGCGTATTTAATATTTCGTATCTATACTGTTGACCGTTGTATAGTTGCTTCGTTTAGAGGCAATCCTAAATGGAGAATCAGGTCATGATTATCATAAAAAGTCATTGCCATCGGAACTGAACCAACATGTAAAATTTTAGCTCTGTACGATAAGAGGAAGTGGTTCTAATTTAGCTTGCAAGATGTGTGACCTTATACAAATATACCAACTAACAAACATTGCAAGTTAAAAGCTTGTAAAAATATTCAAAGAACTGTGATGTTAGTATAAATTATTTTGGTACTAATGTAAATCTAATTCCATTCTAAACGTCTTTCAGCTTTTTCACTGACGCTTTTCGAATGCTTCGAACAAATTTCAAATATACGAGTAATATCAAGTATCAACTACCTACTTTTTGAAATTTTTTACATGGACAAATAGAGGCAATGAATCCGGAAAAAAAAGAGTTTTTATCAAGTAAGAAAATGATGAACAATTATTATATTGTTCATGAATTTTGTCAGTTTTGTTACTGTCATAAAGAAAATTGTGTAGTTTTCAGGATATTGTACCTGCAAATTTATTCTACACTCGATTCTATCTCGATCTCTCTCTCTCTCGATCGATATATCTTCGATTATAGCTTTTAGGCGTGCAATCTGCAATGTAGCCAATGTTATAAATAATAAAATAACACATCTTACTTTAGTAGATTTTATTGTAGCCGCAGACGAAGCTTTAACCCTTAGAACAAAACAAGCTAAGTTTACTACTCCAAAATATTGCGTCTGGGCTCGGGATTACTGATAATTCCCTACGAATACATTTTACTCGATGAACTTGAATGTATAACCTAAGATAAATCTAGATTAGATAGTGTTTAGGTGAAGCTGGATTCTCAACTATAAAGTTTATTCTAAAACTGTATGTCTGATCGTTTCTCGAAGTTTCATTGCGGGTGTCATAGTCATAAATGTAGGTACTTGATTCTATTGGACAATTTTGAAGTCCGATGAGATGGCACATAAACTTGTATACGGTTTGTTGTTACTTTATCTATATGACAAACAGAATGAAATTAACTGAAATAGAAAAATACATATAGGGCAAGTTTTAGATAATGTATCTTTTGTTGACCTTATGAAGGTAAAACGACCTTAAGGTTTGGGGTTAACTTAAGCGGTTAACCTGTAACCAACACTTCTTAGTATATAAAATTAAGTGACTATCATTTATTTAATCAGTTACATAAGAAAATACAATCAAATTATAAAATTTTAAATTTCATCTTGAAGATATAAAAATTCGCGATTCATATAGCTAATGAAAGTGTTGCTAATGTTATGAACTGGATCATAAAATATTAAGTATCTACAATCGTTATTTTATCTTATAATACCTTTATTATTAAAAAATTGCAATTAAGCTTGCAATGTTTGTTAGTTGGTATGTTTCTATGGGTCAAATCTTGCAAGCTCAATAAGAACCACTTTCCCGTACTCTACGAGTTGAAAGCTTACATGTTGGTTCCGATGATCATATTTTTTATGATAGTTATGACCTGATTCTCTATCTATTGGTTCTAGACGAAACAACTCCTCAACGCTTTACAGTTCAGACAAGATATTTTATATACGCATTCAATCATGACTCAGTAAACTTAAATAGTGCACCCACGCCATGGCATGTATATTTACATATTACCTTAATTATAATTATTAAGTAAAAAAATAACCTTTTACTTTCATGCGCTAAAATGAAGAAACTAAACTATAAAAGAAAAGTTTTTAGAAATGTGACACACATTTCTAATTTTAAATAATTAATTTATTTATCATAAATTGCTTGATAATTCTAATAATAGTCAATACTTTTAGTTCTATTTAGAAGAAGAAGAAAACAAACAGACAGACAGACGCATTTAAAGCAAAGTCGCTAGACAAAACTTTGTTTAAAATATTATTTAGATACACGTATTTTATACACTGAAGAACGATGTAGAAGCCAATCAAACATTACTCGGATTTTGTGGAAATTGGCATCTAGGGATACGAGGAATTACTGGTTTCAATTTTACTACCAGTCTAGGTGCATCATGGGAATAACATCATTTTCAATTATTATTTATATGTATGTATGTATATGTATGTATGTATGTATATGTATGATATTAAGTACATCATATATAATAGGTATATGTATATACACACAATATTGACAATACCTATGATTTTGACGGACTCGTAAGATAACATTAAAAATAAAATATTTTTTTTAATTCAAATTTTTATTTGATAGAATTAAATTTATTTCCTTTATTTACAAACCGTATAAATTATTACTATTGTAAGTTATATATATTTTATATTAAATTTTATTATAAACTCATCCGTATCTCATATCTAAGACTAAAATTTCATTGCTATGCATCATAAGAAGCATTTGTGGCTGACTTACATTCATCATAAAACATTAAATAAATTCACACACCTTTCACACACCCTACATAATAAAAAAAAATAAAAAAATAAAAAAAATACGCATAGACCTTGAGCCTTGAACTTGAGCCTCGCGGACAGCTGATCGAGGTGACGTAATGTCATCTTTCCTCCCGCGCACCGCACCTCGGTGTTTACCATTAGCGGCGCCCGCGCATTAGCATCTACGATCTTTTCAAGTTAATTAAAAGTTAAAAAGTTTCAACTCCTTACTCCAGTCAGTCGCAATCCGCACGCTAGACGAGAGACACGTACCGCTCGCTTACTCGCCATTCCAAGCTTACGTACTTAATCATATAAGCTTCGTAATTTTATGTATATTATTTCTACTATCTTTGTGCTTTCTATCGTGTAAACTGTATGAACTATCTTTCCGCTTTGCTCTTTCTCCTTCTATATTTTGTGGGTGTAAAATAGTGCATTAAAGGCTGTGAATTGTACATAGACTTTTATTAAGTTCTCGCCAACTCAACAACAACACACTACCAAACCCCCACAGTGGTGACCCCAATTGAACATTAAAATGAGCAGTGACGACGGTGCTACAGCAGAATCTGGACCCTCTGCGAAAAGTCCACGTGTTCGCCAACGTGTTAAGAAATGTGAGCGAGTTTCAACGGACCGAGATCTTTCGACGGAGTTATTTCGTGTCGGCGTGCGTATACCGCCATTTTGGATAGAAAAACCTAAGATTTGGTTTGCACAAATTGAAGCGCAATTTAACTTAGCACGGATAACAGATGACAACACTAAATTTTATTACGTTCTGGCGCATTTGGACGGGCAATATTCTGCAACGGTCGAGGATATAATTGAAAATCCACCCTCTACTGGCAAGTACGAAAAGCTTAAATCAGAGCTTATTAAGCGTGTTTCTATATCGAGACAGAAGAAGGTGAAACAATTATTACAATCTGAGGAATTAGGAGATCGCAAACCTTCTCAATTTTTGCGACACTTACAACAATTAGCAGGACCGAATATGCCTGACGATTTTATTATGGATGTGTGGACTAGTCGTTTACCAAATAATTTACAGACTATTATCGCTTCTCAACCTAATATGGCTCTTCAAGATTTAGCCGAATTAGCGGACAGGGTACATGATATAGCACCTAGCCAGCCTCAATTGGCAGTGGCATCTATTTCAAGGTTAGAATCGGCGATGGATGTCATGGCGCGTCAAATAACGGCATTGACGAAGCAAGTGAGTGAACTGACTACCCAGAACTTCGATCGTGCGCGTCCACGGCATAGACAAAGGCCACGTCAGCGCAGTCATTCCAATTCTAGAAGATCACATTCCAACTTTATGAAGTTTCCCATATGCTGGTATCACTACAAATTCGGCAATAAAGCGACTAGATGTACCTTACCATGTGATTATAAGTCGGGAAACGAGACGGGCAGTCGGTGATGGCGGCTGACGATTGCCCTCCGTCTTCTAATACTGGTCGCCTGTTTGTGACAGATCATAGTTCGAAAGTGCAATTTTTAATCGATACAGGAAGTGATGTGAGTGTTTTTCCTCATGACGCGATTCAACAACGACGTGCAAAAACGGATTACCAGTTGTGTGCAGCAAATGGTACTACGATCAACACGTATGGTTATGTACAACTTATTTTAAATTTAGGCTTACGTAGAGAATTTATGTGGCGTTTTGTAGTTGCAGATGTATCTAAAGCAATTATTGGCGTAGATTTTTTATCTTATTTTAATTTAGTTGTAGATATTCGCAATAAACGCTTAATAGATAATACAACTAATTTGTGTACTGTAGCCATGATTTCTAGTAGAGTAGATAGTCTAGTGTCTAGCGTTAAGATCATGACTTGTGATAATAAATATAATAATATACTTTCCGAATTTTCTGAGATCACTCGACCAGCTGGCCCAGTACGCATCATAAAACACAACATTACACACCACATTCGCACCACACCAGGCCCACCAGTAGCTTGCTCACCAAGACGTCTCGCTCCAGATAAGCTAAGGATAGCTAAGGCTGAGTTTGAAGCCATGTTGGCTAATGGCACAGCTCGACCTTCAGAAAGCTCCTGGTCCTCACCGCTTCATCTAGCCCCCAAAAAGGACAATAGCTGGCGTCCTTGTGGTGACTACAGGATGCTAAATGCTAGGACAATTCCTGACAAATATCCCATTAGGCATATCCAGGACTTTGCTCATAGCCTTTCTGGATGTAACATATTTTCTACGGTTGACTTAGTTAAAGCATATAACCAGTTACCAGTTTTTGAGCAGGATATTCCAAAAACTGCTATAACTACACCGTTCGGACTCTTCGAATTTCCATATATGACTTTTGGTCTACGGAACGCCGCTCAGACCTTCCAAAGGTTTATAGATGAAGTGACACGTGGTTTAGATTTTTGTTACCCGTATCTCGATGACATATTAGTATTTTCGAAGGATGAGTCACAACATCAGGACCATCTTCGTCAACTCTTCACGAGGTTAAGAGACTATGGCATTTTAATAAATACCTCTAAGTGTCAATTTGGAGTAACAGAAGTCACTTTTCTAGGCTACCATATTTCACAGGCCGGCACTAAACCTTTGGAGAGTAAAGTAGAGGCAATAAAAAATTACCCCGTACCTAATACGGCTAAGCAGCTTAGGAGATTTTTGGGTATGATTAATTTCTATAGGAGGTTTATACCTCAAGCAGCTCATATCCAAGCCCCTTTAAACGCCCTCTTAACTGGTTCCGTGAAAGCCTCTCAGACTGTAGACATATGTGGAGATTCGTTGAAAGCATTCGAGAAATGTAAAGACAGTTTGTGCAATGCAGCTATGTTAGCACACCCTGATCCTGACTCAAAACTAAGCCTTGTAACTGACGCTTCAGATTTCGCCATTGGTAGCGTTTTGCAGCAGTTAAAGGATGGTAACTGGCAACCTCTAGCTTACTTTTCTCGTAAGTTGAGTCCATCGCAAAGGAAATACTCGCCCTACGACAGAGAACTTCTAGCAATTTACGAGAGTATTAAATACTTTAGACATTGGCTAGAGACAACAAGCTTTACTATTTATACTGACCACAAACCCTTATGTTATGCATTTAGTGAGCGTAAGAATAATTGCTCGCCGCGTCAATATAGATATCTGGACTACATATCTCAATTTTCTACAGATATATGTCACATTTCTGGCAAGGACAACGTAGTCGCAGACACATTATCACGCATCGAAGAGTTACAGATCCCTGTAGATTTCAAAGTGTTAGCTCAGGCTCAAAACTCTGATAGCGAACTTAATAAATACCTAAAAGAAGATTCTTCTCTGCGTATTGAAAGGATGACAATCCCAGGTAGTCGCACTTATCTGTACTGCGATGTCAGTACAACGACACCTAGGCCTTTCATACCTCAATCATTACGCAAACAAGTTTTTAATAGCCTGCATTCATTAAGCCATCCCGGCGCTAATGCTAGTGCTAAACTCGTAGCACAACGCTACGTATGGCCGCAGATGAGAAAGCAGTGTCGCGAGTGGGCTAGGGCATGTTTGGATTGCCAACGCGCGAAGGTGAATCGACACGTGTCGTCTCCTCTGGGCACGCACGATATACTGAAGGCGCGTTTCAAATATGTGCATCTAGACCTCATCGGACCATTACCTCCATCTGCCGAGTATCGGTACTGCTTAACAGCCGTCGATCGTTTCACACGATGGGCCGAAGCTGTACCTCTTACCGATATTACGGCGGAGTCTGTAGCCAAAGCATTTTTATCCGAATGGGTTGCACGTTATGGTTGCCCTACAGACATTGTCACTGATCGTGGTAGGCAGTTTGAGTCTACGCTATTTCAGCAGCTTTCGAAGTCTATTGGCTTCCGACATCGTAAAACAACTGCTTACCATCCTCAGTGCAATGGTCTAGTCGAGCGATTCCATAGACAATTAAAAGCAGCAATAATGTGCCATGCTGATTGTAGATGGTCGGAATCGCTACCATTTATTCTCCTTGGAATACGAAGTTCCTTCAAGGAGGACTTACAATGTTCCTCAGCAGAGCTCGTTTATGGAGAACCTTTACGTCTTCCAGGCGATTTCTTTGACCAGAGCATTGACAAGTGTACAACTGATATAACAGATTTTTCTTCCCGTATCAGATCATTTGCCAATGACTTAAAACCAGTCCCTGTTAGACATCACACACATAATAATAAAATTTTTATATACAAAGACCTCTCATCATGTTCACACGTATTTTTACGCGAAGATTCTCTTCGAGGTGCACTTCAAGCAGCATATACTGGCCCGCATGAAGTAATCGAAAGAGATTCAAAAGTTTTTTAAAATCCGTATAAAAGGTAAAGATGTCACAGTATCGATAGACCGTATAAAACCAGCCTACATACTGTCAGACCAAAACATTACACCTAAAGCTTTCGATGATAAAAATGTTACCATCACTCCAATTTTAAAAACTACTCGATCGGGTCGTAAAGTTAGATTTCCAGACTACTTTCGCCCGTGAACGGTCTCTGGAGGGGAGTGATGTGGCTGACTTACATTCATCATAAAACATTAAATAAATTCACACACCTTTCACACACCCTACATAATAAAAAAAAATAAAAAAATAAAAAAAATACGCATAGACCTTGAGCCTTGAACTTGAGCCTCGCGGACAGCTGATCGAGGTGACGTAATGTCATCTTTCCTCCCGCGCACCGCACCTCGGTGTTTACCATTAGCGGCGCCCGCGCATTAGCATCTACGATCTTTTCAAGTTAATTAAAAGTTAAAAAGTTTCAACTCCTTACTCCAGTCAGTCGCAATCCGCACGCTAGACGAGAGACACGTACCGCTCGCTTACTCGCCATTCCAAGCTTACGTACTTAATCATATAAGCTTCGTAATTTTATGTATATTATTTCTACTATCTTTGTGCTTTCTATCGTGTAAACTGTATGAACTATCTTTCCGCTTTGCTCTTTCTCCTTCTATATTTTGTGGGTGTAAAATAGTGCATTAAAGGCTGTGAATTGTACATAGACTTTTATTAAGTTCTCGCCAACTCAACAACAACACACTACCAAACCCCCACACATTTCCATACTAGCATATTTAGTCGACACGTCAAAGAAACTGCTTATTCCCCTTTCTGCATACACATATCATATTTTAAATCATATCTTTTACTAGGTACGTCTATCATTTAAAATTCTTTTTGGAAAATAATCTAAATAAGTACATACAGTATTTATTTTTATGGATTGCTTAACTAAAATAGTTAAACTACAGCTTGAGTTCTAAAGTTTAATTAAACAGTTTAATTTTAGAACTACTGGTAAAATATGAACTTTTAGTGAGAGTTTTATTCCTACAATAATACAAAGATCGATTAGGGCAACGATGTAAAGAAAGGCGACCATTGTACTGCAAAGAATTGCAGCGGGCTTTGCTTGCTGTATATACAAAAATAGATCATTTTTTTGTCTAGTTATTATAATTTCTTGAACATTGATCAATTCCCTAGTGCGAACCTTACACTTCGCCATATTTATTAGTTGCTTTACATTAGTTTGTTTAACTATTTTTAGATTCCTGTGTATACTTGTATTCGTGTATGTATTGTTGTCAATTGTCATAATAAATAGGCCAGGAACTATTTGCTATCTTAAAGTTTTATGCAAAATCTTACATTATAATGAGCTAAATTACTTAAAATAAAACAGTATTGACGCAACTGAAGTAATAAGCCATATTTGAAACTGGCGATATACTTACCACATCAATAAATAAACGGAATATTTATTAATGTGGATATACCTTGATCAAACTGTGTTAAAAATATAAAGTTCACGTTAACACACCTTACACCTTCGTCTTTGCCTTTGGTTTCCTGAGTAAGTTGGTATGTTAAGTACAGCCAATATGTGGGTTAAAGGAGTTTAAGTTAGATTAGTATAGGTAATGTGATTTTTTAATAATTGAAATTTTAAATTTTTCATTTATTACCTTGTCTTATCATAGAATCGCTAGATCGTAGGTTTTTCGCTATTTCTTATGCAAGTATTTCTTATAAATCTCTTATAAGGTATCCTTATAAGTATTTGTTTCTTATAAGTATTTCTAATTTCTATTTTAATGTAATTTGTATCTTTTATGTATCTTCCATATTTTTACAATTTTGTTTTACGTAGGTATAATACGACTAGTAGACATAACAAAAAAATGCAGCCTATGTAGTATTTTGTTATTGATTTTATTATTATTGAATTAATTTAAATACAAATTGTATTCGTTCTTTAATTCTATAAAGCAGTAAGTGTGTTGTTTGCATGGACAGTGTAGAATCTCCGTATAATTTATTTTTACACTATTATTAGTAAGAGAGTTTTCAATGCTACATTGGGAAAATACTTATCAACTCAAACTAGACCTAGATATAAAATATAATATAGAGCATATTATTAGGAAACCCTTGGAATTCGCTCTAAAATAAAGCGTTTGTCAAATCTAACCCCTAAAGTTAAAACACAGTAAAAAAATTAGGATGGAAATATAATTTCCGTATATCCGTATATACGTAGCCGCAAAATTTCAAAGATCAGAAAGGTATTTACTTAATAACTTAGGTATTTGCTGAAAGGGATACGTCGGCAGACAGTAACATGTAAATCTCGAGGCTTCGTTTTATGTTCGTGTTTTAAAGCAAAAGTTTGAATGAATCAGTTTTGCTGAAATTATTTTGCTAAATCACGCAAATATGACATTTTTATGTTTTTATTGGGATCTCAGGATTATTGACTACAGCTTTACTTTTAATATTGTAACAGCAATTGGCCTTGACAATGCAATCTTAATTAATTACATCGAATATGAGGTTATTATAAAAACGATTTTGTGTAAGATTTCCTTACTTTGTTTGTTTCCCTGTGTTTGTTTTATTTTCCTTACTGTACTTTAGTTTAAATATTAAATAAAATTAATAATTGATCGTATTGACTCTTGTAGGGAGAGTTAGAATATTATATTACGCATATATTAAAGGCATACAGCGACAATAAGTGATTAATACTGTTATCCGGAACAATGATTTGTTTATTAATTAAATCAAGTCCACCATATCGCTCCGACATTGTCCACTTATACAGCACTTAAAATACATAACCCATAATACGCAGTCCCTGTAAATAAATGCTGTTCTTTGTGGTCTATTTTATTATGTACATTTAATGTACATCTGTCATGTAATAGTTTTATAAAGAAAGTTTTAAATAGCATTTACTTTTAAACCGTATATAAACGAATGAGGAAACCCAGTTTGAGGGAATACTTTCAGAATTCAAATAACACGTCTGTAAAGAATATTTTTCTCGCTGCTCATATTTGTTGTATACGGCTTCTTTTTACGTTTGCTATAGGAATAAAAAGTGACTTCTATTTACTCGTATTACGTCATCAGCTTTGCCCCGCTATCGTGCAACTAGCTACAGAGTTATGTATGTAGGTACTATTTAAAGACTTGGATATTCATTTATGGATATGTATTTTATAGAACATTAAAAATATATTAATAATTTATTTGAAAAATACATTTATCTGTAGTGTTTATTGTAACAAAAATAAAGTTGTAAGTTATTTCTTAATTATTTTATCTACAATAAAAGATTTAAGATATTTAGCTAAGTGTCACAAGAAAGAATTGTAAGGCATTTTTATTTCAACCAAAAGGATTTTCTACAAGACTTTTTGCGATATCAAATCTCTTATCAAGTTAAATCGACAGTTCTTATACAATCGAAGATTAAGTACCTACCTTTTGTTTTGTCGAGTCTGAATCTTTTAGCTTCTAAGCATTTTAGAATTTATATACTACTAGCAGAACCCGCGGCTTCGCTCGCGCTAAAACTACAAAAAAATCTCTTAAAATGGTTTAATACAAACTTTCATCCGCTATTTTACCCCCATATGGGATGAATTTCGAAAAATGCTAAATTACGATTTAATTAATTGTATTGAAGTGCATTAATACCAAATTTCAAGTAATTCTGATCATAAAGATTTTTTGGATTGCATTATAACGTGTTTTCCCGTGGGAAAGAGATAATTTTCCGCGGTAAAAAGTAGCCTATGTCACTCTCCAGCCCTCCAAGTATCTCCTCATAAAAAATCACGCCAATACGCCAAGCCGTTTCGTCATTAAAGAAAGACAGACAAAACAAACAAACACACTTTCACATTTATAATATTAGTATGGATTTAACTAGACCAAAAAGTATCAAAAAAGCGAAATTATTTGAAAGTTGGTTAATGTGTTATTAAATTGAAATAATTGAATATATGAAGTGATTCGCTTATTCAATATATTAAACCAAATACTTCTCATCTGACTTGCATATTTTTTTATAATTATTGAAATGAAAATATTGCTCGCTATCTTATATTCATATTTTAAAGCTTTTTCGGTCCTAATATTATTAATCTATGGTTTATTAGCACCTTTCAAAAAAATGGAAAAATCTATAAAAATGATTAAAAAATCTGAGCACGAAGCGTTGGCTCAGTAGGTACAATATACCTCAACATCGGCGGAAAGTATTTAATATAATGAAATTTGCCTTTTTTCAGAATATAGCTAGTACTTGATTTTTAATAACATATTTTTAGAGAACACATACATATAAGCTAAGACATTTATACAGGTTAGTATTATTGTGACATTATTCTACTTTACAAATCTGCGAATTTGCAATCAGGATGATGGATAGTTTAAATTGTTGCTGAAACTACAATCAAGCACATTCAAATATAGACGTACTTAATACATTTTTGGTAATTGAAAACGTTGTTCAACTTAAGATAAAATGGCTCGCTTGTGAAAATACGAGTATAAATGCAAACATGCACTTTACTTTAAAATACTTACTTAAATAATTTGAAATTATGTTTTTTGTTTTTTGTACACACAAAATGTGCAAACGGTAGTTGTGATTGTAAGTAGTTTTTATATTTGCTTATTTTTTTTAAAAACATTCGAAAGGTTCGGCAATTAGCGAGCCTGTTTACATGGTTATCGATTTCTGTGTATTTACTTATATTTAGTAAAATATATATTTTTTAATTTAAATATTAAATATCAACCAAATATTAACGATGTCTATGTAGAAAACTAGTGAAAACTAGTCAAACTTTTTTTTTAGTTATAGTTTTAATTTTTCATTTTAGATAATAAACAAGCAAAGCAAATCATAGTTGTTCTAATAAGATGTACTCGTATAGGAAACACTTAACAATTATTGTCTCGCTGGGTTTATTTGTTACCTACGTATTCTCAAAAATTAGGGAGGAAAGAAAATCTTTCTAAATTGGTGATGGACTCATGACATTCATTAATCATTTAATGCTGAATTAAAGAAACTTTTGTTGATGACACATTTGGCAGTCACGTTATCGTACAAAAACAATAGAATAAAATTATACGCATTTTTTTTGAATATTTGAACAGGTTTATAAAATAAGGCATTTTTTTTTAAATCGATTTATCACGATTCAAGGGTATATTCACTACAAAAGAATCACTACAATCGGTTCACAATTGGCGTTCCGAATTGAGAGAAAATTTAATTTTAATACAATGTAATTCTAATTCACAATACTCTTTTAATATTTAGTACCTGGACGACCGAGCTTCGCTCGGAGTTTTTGGCTGTAAGTACAATTTTCTTTTAAAAAATAAAAACTTGAATAAATACAAAAAAAATAAAGTAAAAGCTTTTTATCCGACCGGTACTCGAACCTGGACACCTGTGATCGTCAATCTTGCGCCTTGGCCGCTTGACCACGATGCTAATGTCTAAGCGTAAGAAATTAGCGACCATATTTTGCGTGGAATAATGTGAAAGAAAACCGCATGAAAATTCCAAAACACGCATTTCCCAGAAATAAGATTAATCTAGATTTTTCGCCCCCAAAATCCTCCACATACCAAACAGCGAAATCGTTAGAGCCGTTTCCGAGATCGCCGGTATAAATAAATATACAAGAATTGCCCGTTTAAATATATTAAATAATTAATCAATAGCTTCTAAAAGTGAAATTCATTGTAAATGTTAAAAGTCATCCAATAAAATTGAAAATTGGTTAACCGCACGAGCTCTTCAAAAGCATTTCATTTGTAAATTAATTTGATTTGTAATGTGATGTAAATTAATTGAGTTTTAATCTTAACCTACATATATGTGTATATATATATATATATATATATATATATATATATATATATACTAGTGGCTCACCCTCGCTTTGCTCGGGTTCGCCTCTAGAAAAATACTAATAGAGATCTGTTAGTTCCCACGGGAACTGTTCGCTTTTTCGGGATGAAAAGTAACCTGTTGTTTGACCGGCAATATAAGGCATCAGAATGTTAAATTTTACTAAATTATATGCATAAGTTGTTGTGTACTAAGCTGTATAAGGTATTATAGTTTTTTAACTATCCCACGGGAACTCTTTAATTTTCTGGGATGAAAAGTATCTAAGATATTGCCCGGGGATATAAGGTACCACCATGCAACATTTCATTTAAATTGGTCCAACAGTTTCGGAGATTAGCCCGTACAAACAGACAAACAGACAGAGAAACAAAAAAATTGAAAAAAATCTGGATTAGTTCTATTTGTCTGTTCTTAAATCCCCCTGACTCGGTTTTTAGCGTTTTTTTTCTATGTACAGACATTCGACCTCTATTTTATTATAGTATATATATCTATATATAGTATGTATAGGGGTAAACTCCACATCCAATGTTCTAATTCCAATAACATTCTTTAATATACAGGTAGTTTTTAGCTATGTCATCCATTAATATTATATAGGCTAGAAATTATAATATATACCTAGTATTCTGCTAAAATAATCCAATCGGAGGTGATTTTGAGTAATTTTTTATTTGCATATATGTTACACATATTTAACTATTGTTATTGTATTTTTTACATCCCACTGCGGGGGTGGGCCTCCCTTCAATGCGAGAGGGATCAGGCCATAGTCCACCACGATGGCCAAGTTGTCGGAATCATAATAATTACATAAATAAAATTACAATAAATTAAATTACTTCATTTTATATTATCTATTAGGCATTAAAAATACGAGTGAGTATACATAGATGAAATAATTCTATCAATTTTTATAAAATCGTATTTTTTTATTTTAATCAGTACATTATATTTTTTTAAATAAATATTTTATTTTTAAATTATAATAACCTTAGTCTACAAGTCAAACAATGTAAGCTTTTTTTAATTTACTTGTTGTGTATTAAAAGAATTCGCGTGTTGTTGTGTATTGAAAGTCGTAAATTTAGCGACGCGAGTGTGCATGACCTATACGTAACATACGTAATATATTACACGAGATACAGCTGTGCTCGATAAAATTAACTACATTAATAGTGTATGTAGAAAATACACCGAGCCACAAATTGTATCAAAATTATGAAAATTGTTTTAAAAACATTAAAACAAGTAAGGCAAAATGAAAATTCTATACTTAAACAATTTTTCGGTTTATTTGTTTAATTTGTTTTAATTCAATTTAATTCTTATGTTCAATGGCTTTCTAGGAGTGCCGTTTGGGCACCAAATCAAATTAAATCTGTTTTAATTAGAAAATCATCGATATTTTAAATAAAACTATCTTGATTTTTCGGAATTTTATTAGGACTTTTTCACGGATTTATTTTGAATTTTGTTTCCCGACGTTTCGAATGCTTTACATCAATCATGGTTTCGAGAGAGACTAAGGTTTTAGGTGTCTCAAAGGCATTAATATAGTTCTTACAAATAGCCTGTGTGTCTGTCTGAGAAATCTATACAAAAGGTTAGAACGTAACTAGTGTGGAGGGTGAGTCGCTAGTTGGTAATGAATATTTTAAATACTAATATTACTGGCTTCATATCGATTTTCAGCACAAAACATAGTTTACGTATAATTTTATCCTAATGAGACTTAACTAAACTAATTAATGGCCTTATCATTTACATATTATATTAACTTTCTCGGAAATATGAGTTTTAAGCAGCAGCAATAATGAAACATAATGAAAATAAATATTTTAATTAATGAGCTGGTACACTTTAATGATTAACTTTTTGCACCAAATTAACAAAATTAGTATAATTGCATTGTTCATCTGGTTGACAACTTATATGGTGTATATGGTGGCAGATCATGAATGCTACCATATAATGATCAGATATGGTAGATTCGTGTTACAAATCAAATCAAAGTGCTGCTGGTTTTATCTGTCAACACATTTTCACTTTTACTTAACCTGATCGCAATTGTTTACCGAAATATGACTGACTGACAATGACTACGAGATGATAATAGAGAGTGTACCTGTATTTTAGCACACATCTGTGCATATCTTTATCTTTATATAGTAAAAAAAAGTGGCTAATGTGTCCACTTGTACGCTTAGTTCTTCCAAAGTACGTAATAGATTTGGATATGTTTCTCATAATCTTTTAGTTTATTTCTTTGGGAAGATATATTTATGTGTATGCATATATTTACTTGACGAGTTGATTACATACTATCGATTTCATTTCGTAAATAAAAATTGATGTTTTGTAGTCAAGTCTGAGAGAAACCTGGGCGATTGCTAGTAATATCTATAGTTTGATAAAAGCCCGCTAAAGTGGTCTAAGTAGCTCTACAGAGGTCACGATTTTATTCGGGAAAAATGTTATTATTGGCCGTATAACCATATTTTAACTATATTTGTCGCTGTTTGCGAGTATATTGTTATGTTCAGAATATATTTCTTTGAAAATTTATGTATTATGTACCTATTATATCATTGTATGTGCAGATAGCTCAAGAATGGCTATTATGTATGAAACTATAACGTACATAAATATTAATATTCATTTTAAAATAAATTTACTTCTGAAAATAGTTAAAATCACTCAGAATGATGATAATATTGTAGTTTTTAAATAATCCATATGATTGTAATATCTGGTAAGTTAACACAAATATAACTCGATTTTATAGTTGTTTTTACATAATCTAATAATGAAATCGATTTAGGTGCCTAACAACTAGCAATCTTGACATTAGGCGTGTAAATGTTGACATATTCGTCAATAAAGGAACTCGGTCAGTGTTAATTGCGCTTAGGCACGAGGGTCCTTGGATATAACTAATGATTCGCACTATCTATCCTTAATTTGTTAATATTTGAATGATGCCAAACATACATTTAGAGACTTCTGTCCTAAATTTTGTTTAGAGTGCTATCGTGTGTACGATGAGATCAAAGGATACATCTTTGATACGTAATAGTGTCCTTAATAAATAAGATTTATGATAATGTTATATTCATATATGAGCAACAAATCTTATTTATCAGAAAAAATTGTAAGGATGTAAGCTACAAATATTAGTGTGCTGAAAATTTGATATTTACGAAAGAAATAACAATAGGAAAGTAAGTGACTCTATAGCGAATACTTAGGCCTTAGATATTCTTAAATAATTTGCATGGATTTCAAATCAAAGAGAATTTTATTAAGATTAGTTCGCATTTCCCCTCACTACACTTATTATATCTTGCTTTGACGGATTATTTCTATTTACTTTTAACTACAGACTTTGGGATATGGAATATTGCTATGAAAATATAAAAATTGAATTTACTTTATTTTTTAAATTGATTTTTTTTTGTTTTATGTGAAAAGAGGATATGTGCTTGGTACTAGCGAGTAGCCCAGCTTCACTTAGGCTCGTATCTTGTCGAAACATTCAAATATCTTTTTTTTTTATTATTAAAAATGGGCTTACTCTTGACTTTCATCTTAGCTCGAAGGCATAGATAAGGTCTATGATCTAGCGAGTTTGCCCAGGAGAAGCCTGTTAGACGAAAACAGGGAAAATACGTTAACATTTGGAGTTGAATGTCGTAAAGAGACCCTCGCGCTTACAATTAATTTCTAGGGAGCTAGAACCGCTAGCTGTCACTTTAATAATTATATAACTAGAATTATTGCTAATATATTCATAAAATTTACATCTAATATGATTATTTTATTAAATTTATGTAATTTAGTCAAGAAAAGCCAGTACTATGATATCTGCATACCTCTTAGGCCAGTTGACGCTCATCGAGGAATCCCTAAACTATCGACTTAATTATCCTAAAGTTCATACTTGATTTTCCTAGTTATTTGAGAGAATATCCCCTTTCTCCTAAGAAAGGGGAAGAGAGACGATTGAGACTATGACACGCACAACGAGAGATGATAATGTGGCACTTGGGAGACGGCCCATCTTGGAAATACCTGGAATGGACCATGGGTTCTGGTTGTCTGCGTCAGTGGGTTAGCCGCCGAGATTACTTGGTTGAGTGAGTGAGTGAACGGGCAAGGTTTTGTTGGGTTTTAGTGAGTACTACTGGTTTTTCTAGCCGGCGAGTCCAACATAACTTCCTATGTGTATGCAGGTGGTATTTGCAAATGTATTTCCCAAAGTTCAAAGGTCGAACGAAACAAACAGCTGTAATACTGGATATTCTTATTAGATACTTTGCTCCTAAAGTTAGATTGGTCCTATTCTACTAATATTACAAACGCAAAAGTTTATGGGGATGGATGGATGTTTGCTACTCTTTCACGCAAAAACTATTAAAGGGACTTTGATGAAATTTTACAGTAATATAGCTTATACATCAGAATAACACTAAGGCTATAATTTCCATAAGATGTAGTAATACATGATTGAACTACACGTCCGGAAAATGCTAGGAATAGCAATAAGTTAGAGGTATAATTTTGTATGAGTTTACAATAGTTTCTTTTTTGTGAAAATCATTATTTTAATTATTATAAAGATATCATCATAAAAACACATTAAAATTAAAATCTCATCTAAAGAAGATAAATAATAATGTTAAACTTGTAGGAAACATAATTAATTCATCATAATTTCTTTACATAAATAATTTTCCGATATTTCTGCTATTAAGAGCATATGGAGCTTATGCTATGTTTACAAACAAACCCAAACGTTACGTGTAAAGTGTAAACTAAGATCAAGATCAAAGACCAATATTGCTAATTTCTGCATTGATTTCGTAAAGCGTCTAAAGTTTTGAATAAACATACTGATACCTACGTAAAAATATAACTTATTTTTAATTGCGTTATAAAAACTTTCAATTAACATTGTCTTATAAGTAAATCGTATTTTTTTAACGTATTTAAAAAGTTTTAACTCGTTTCCAATTTAATAGGCTGATGATGATAGAAATATATAATAGGCGATGAAAACCTGTCTGTCCCCAAGATACAATCTATGTCCTGGACGAATACACTTTGTATTAAAAGTGATAATATAATCATTTTATTCAGGCTCTAACTTAATTAAAGACAATATTAGACAGTCCACAAGACGATGCTGAAAGTAAGTCAGATATATGTATATGTGTGATATATGATGATTTTCTAACCGATTTCGAGACTAGCCATCTGGAACAGGAAATATCAGGTATAGTGCATAAGTGTACACGCAGACACCAGTGCACTCTCTATTCCTTTCAGTCTCATATTCCGCTGGGCCAATAACTTAACACTGTCCGAGGCACGGGGGTGAAATACCGTCAACTTTCCAACTCCAGGCTGTTACTGAGAATTTCTTAACAGAGAGACTCAAAAAACTTATCTTAGCACGACCAGGGACTCGAACACAGGACCTCCGGATGTGCAGTTTATAAATTATACATTGATTGATGTACCTATAGTTCTTAAAAAAGTACATATTTTGAGTATTTTTTGTGTGAAAATAAATATATCATAGGATTATACTTATTTGTTGACGATTGTCTCCGATACATAAAGGTCGTAGCTATTTTACAGCATGCGTAAAAGTGAGGTAATAATGTAAGGAACTCAATATATCGTTCAAAAGAGGTCGAAAGCTTTCAGGGGCCTTTTGTGTGTAAGTTAATAAGCAGTTTATGTCCACATCGCTTATTCAGCCACTTTCATGATATAATCTCAAAAGAATCATTAAAGTTTACTTTTCAATATATACCTACCTATCCCTGGTCTCAAAAAATATAAATTAGGTACATTTAAAGGCGTTACAGTAAAATATTTTTGAGGAAGCGTCTATATTTTTTTCATGAAATTAGAAAAATAAAAGGAAAATGCGTAATTATAGACTTTTAAGTGTCTATTTGCTTGTAGTTATATTAATTTATACTAAACTTAATAAGGTCATAAGGCACAGGATATATATGAGTATAAGTGACAATAATTAAACCCACAGAAAATAATCGATTGTTTACTAACAAAGGATATATTACAAAACGGCAATACATTCCTCTTTTATTTATTTCTAATGAGGGATCGTATCCCGCGGGACCCTCTCATCCGGAGGATAAACGAGATCTAATATGGTTATGATCGACATACCGTAACACACATTTGATAGATAACGTTTCATTGTTATGTGCTTTTTGTTTATTTATTCAGTATTCTCAGATTGTTTTTATTTTAGTTTGTAATGTAAAACACAGTAATAAGTTATTATGACTGTTGATTGTTTAATGTTATTACCATTGATTTTGTCATATAAATTAATTATAAGTTAAGTGTTATCTAAGCAAATTAATGTGGATAAACATCACTGTAAACTAAAAAATCATGGTGTCGAATCGTAAGAAGTTTGGCGTTAATTAAAGTTTTGCATTAATGTTGTATTAAAAATAAATATGGTATAAACATACAAGATATATATAAGAGTTCGTGAATATAAAAACAATATAAGAAATTGTCCTAAGCAGAAAGATAGATAGTAAGATTTCTCACCTTTTTTTTAACGTTGGGAAATGCATTTACGCACGACGTGTGGGACTCACCGTTGTAATACAGCCAGCACTACCCACTAAAACCCAACAAAACCTTCCCCCGTCTTAATGGGGCGTCGCAGGATCGCTTACGCATTCAACTACATACGCCCCGACGGTAGGTCTGCCGAAGCAGACCACCACAACCATGGGGTTGCTCCAAGGTCCACTCTGCTATCAGAGAAGTACCAGGAGCAACCCGCATGGTACACCGCCCCCCGAAGAGGGCCACCTCCCACCGCCCACCGAAGTGGGCAACCTCCCTGTGCGTTTCTTAGCTTCGCGTCCGGTTGGATTGCCGGGCACTACTGAGCCCCCCCACCACGACAAGGTGAACGCACGTTTGGGAGATTTCTCACCTAGAATTATGTCAGCCATTCAACTAAGACTTAGTATAGTAAATATAGTTTTATAAAAATAGCAATTAGTATAAAGCTGTTTAATTTAATTCAGCGATATTATTCCCAAATGTTTGACTTGCTAATTCAAACATCCTTACATGCCCTATCACTTAGAACTTCCCTGTCTTAAACCTTAGCATTCCAAAATGTAAGAGCAAAGTAGCTAAATCTCCCAAGAACTGAAAACTCGCCATCGAAACCTTGCGGAATTAGTCTGTTAACCTTTACATTTGGCGCTATGTTCGAGTAAAGTACCTAATCTACTAATTATTGTCATTAAGACAATAAGTATTATGATATATATTTTTAATATTCGGCTTTCCCATAACATATAATACTATTGATTTAATCTGAAATAATTAACATACAGGGAAAAGAGATATGGGATTGGGCAGTTATTTCTGTCGAACAAATAAAAAAAAATTAGACTAAATATGTTTTAAATAATTACTTCAACGTACTATGCAAGATATGAAGGCACAGTGGATTACATTGGAGCCTTCATAACGCCGAGTACATAACCTATCTGTCTAAAGTTTACCGAGATAGAAATTTGACACAAGCTCTATACGAATTATGTCAAATTCCTATTGCTACTATAAAAACTACAATTACCGTTATTGGCTACCACCGTAAGATTTTTTTTGAAACAGCGGTTTTTTTTCAGCTGTCAGAGAGAATTATAATATAACCTGTCAATTTTGTTATACCTTATCTTAAGAAGTGATAGTTTCAATATATTTTTTTATTCATTTATAATGTATTCATTCTCTTTCAGGCACTGGCATGCTATAATGGTGGACGGGCTGAGTCCAACAACAGCCACCAATGGGACGACATATACTGACGTCCCTAATTTTTATATCACATTTTTCGAAGAGAACAATAATCGCTATTACAATCAGACAAGCAATATTACAGAGGTAGGTTCACCACTATGGTTTATGTGACGGAGAAATGGAGAGAACATTTCTTTGTCACATAAACCAAATAAGTTAGTTCGATAAGTTTGGAATAATACTAAAAAAAAATTATTTTATCTGCTTGTTTGCATGAAATATAAATTTTTTAATTATATTTTAAAAAGTAGACAAATTTAAAACAAGTCTAAAATTCATATGAAAATTCGTTATTTTTAAACTACGCGTATAGCTGCGGACAAATAATAGTTGATAACTAGCGACTTTACCCTCGCTCTGCTCGGGTTCGCCCTAGTTACGTTTTAATTTTTTGTACCTGTAGATTTCTCAAAGATGAGATATTTTTCCGCAGTAAAAAGTATCTTATATGTTGACCCGGATAACCAGCTATCATCATACCTAATTTCATCAAAATCTGTTCAGTGATGATGATCTCGTAATGCGTTCCAAGACTGACAGATAGACAGATAAAAATTCTTAAAACTATAGATTCGGTCTCTGCGACAATAATAATGACTATTTCAATAATATTTTCCGAAATTTTTTTATTATAAGTATACAGATTCGATTCAGTTAGAATTTTATTATATGTATAGATAATAAGATAAGTAGGTTCATAATAATTTAATATAAGAATAAATTAGGTGTAATAAATTTAAATTTTATTCCATCAAGGTGTTCTAATTTATTCTTATAATAATTAGCATGTAAATGTATTTTCTTTTACTCAGGAATACCAGTCATTCATATTGCCATGGTGGCGTCAGATATTATGGACGGTGTTGTTTGCGGGCATGGTGGTGGTGGCGACGGTGGGCAACGTCGTCGTCATATGGATCGTCCTGGCGAATAAACGAATGAGAAGTGTCACTAATTACTTTTTAGGTAAGAATTATGGAATGCAACATCAAACTTTATGGGGGCTACCGCGCTTGAATTCAACGCGAGAGGGCGCTAGTGTAGAGTGAGGTCTCTAGAAATGTCAAATGGTAATGAACGGTTACTGCTTGCGAGCTTTTTATCGCGTATTTTAATAATATTCATGATTATTGTAAAGATTGTGCCGTTCCTGATCATTTGTGGCAGACACGGTACAGCACAATAAATCTTATTTGTTTAAAAGAAGAATTAAGAAGAAGTCAATATTTTATTTATTTGGTTATAATTAATAATTTAAAATCCTGATAGAACTGTTTTCGCGCTAAAAATTATAATTATTATATTAAATTTATTGGTCCTGCCTGCCGCACTAAGAAATACTTTCCAAAGACAGAGATAGGATCTCACTCGCCAGTGGCGCCAACTGGTGCCATCACAAACGATGACCCTCATTGACAAATCTAGACTAATATTACAAAGAGGTAAACGTAAGTTTATAGATTTGGATTAAGTATTATCCATACTTTAAAACTACTGATCTAATAGTGAAAATTATTTTACTAATATGAAGCTACGAGTACAAACAACCGAGTGCTATAGGCTATTTTTTATTCTACAAAAATGTATTTACTGTTATAATTTATAATAACTTAAATTGAAGACGGAAAAAATGTTGCTGGTTGCTGGTTTGAAATAACGTCAAAAATGTATGGTGAAAACCTATTCACCTAGAGAAACACTCGAGCTAATCTATGTTAAGTCGCTGTGTTATATATATATATATATATATATATATATATATATATATATATATAATTGGTTTTAAAGTTGTTGCCACATACAGTGTTTATATACTATACTAGTACAGTTCAATTTTTATTGGCTTCATAAAAACAGATTCATATTAAAAGTTCATCGTATCAAAGGTACGAAAATGAACTAGTTTTGCTTTGAGCACAGTGTTTTTCAGAAAGTATTTTGAGCTAAAATCAGGTCATGAAAAGCTGAATTTCCGGACACGATCAGTTTTAACCTATGCATTATTTATTACAAAAATAAATTGCGAATAGATTTCGAATTGCTTAGTCGGTATAAAAGTGAACTACAATTTGATGATACTTTTAAACTCAATCAATTTGATGATACTTTTAAACTCAATCAATTTGATGATACTTTTAAACTCAATCAATTTGATGATACTTTTAAACTCAATCAATTTGATGATACTTTTAAATTCAATCGCGAGTAAATAAAGTTTAATAAATAGCTGAGGAATTTATGCAAAAAGTAGGTTTATTATAATTACATAGGTATAAAAAATTAGTAAGTACTTTAAAAAAACTTGAAACCATCCCCTATTTTTCTTTGATTGGTTATAAACGCCGAAATATGTTTTATTTCTTACCAAAATTATAGGATGTAATGATTTTTTTCCCAATACACTATTTTAATTTTACATTTCAATCCCTATTTCACCCCTTTCAAGTTTTATTTTTGGGACAAAAAGTATCCTATGTCCTTCTCCAAGGCCCCATCCCTCTCAATACCAAACTTGATCAATATTGATTCAAGAGTTTAGGCTTGAAAACGTAACAGACAGACAGACAGGCAGAGATGATAAGAGATGCTATTATTATTTATAATTACATATAATAAAGATTTATTAAAATAATATACTAACGATTGAGTAATCTTCATTCAAGACATATAAATTAAATGTTTTCTCGTAAATTTGACCATATCTTCCAGTTTTCATCAATTATTAAAGTATTATGTTAAAAGTTAAAAACTAATTATTTCCCAATATTTACCATAAGACCAGCCTAACATTTAAATCTATTGTAAACGATAACCTGATCCTTTTACCCAATAGTTTGATGTTTCTCATTTTCCTAAACTACATTCAATAGAAACTTTGCAACATTCCCAAACAACTATCTAAGTATTCTATAAAGTTTATTAAACGGTTTAAACTCGATTTTCTCGAGTTATAAATGAACTAACTTAATAGAGCCCTAAACGTAAACATTAGTGACGAAAATTAATATTTTTTTACTTTACACGTTACTATAAAGCGTTAAATACAAAATAAGTGTGTAAATGCTTGGCATAATAGAAATATGAAAAAGTATATCGGAAAATTTACATATTAAGTAATAATCATTTTTTTTTAAATTTACCCAAATATTTAATACTTTAAATAAAAAAATTAAAATATTAAGCAGTACTACTACCATATTTACAAATTAAACAATATTAATTAATTTCTTTGTGTTTTTTTTAATCTACATAATAATAACTAAATACATTTGACGGTCTGTTAGATAAACACTATCTTTTATCATTAGAACTCGGGTCAAGGAACACATAGCTGAAGTGAAGCACCGTCGCAATACAAATCTGCGGCCTGTCAAAATAGTCAGGATCGCCCAAACCACTACATAAGATTCGATAAACTTCAAATCCTCGTAACAGATTATCGTTATCGTCCTAGAATGGTATGAGAAGCTATCGAAATTTGAAAAAAAAAAACATCTAAATTTTATCGGGAAGATGGCTGGGTGCTATCATTGTCGTGGGTACCTGTATTTAATATAATAAAATCAAGGATCAAAACTAAAAGTACACAACAGATCGTTAAATATAGCCTAGTTCTTACTGTGCAGATGAAAATAATGGCATTTAAAAATAATATTGTTAATTAATTTTAAATATTATTATTTTTTTGGATTTTGTTGTGATTTTTGATCGTCCCATAAGATAAACTTATTATAGACGTGCCCTTTAAAATTATATTAATACAATTCTTTCGAAGAAAAAGCAACTTGCACCGAAGCATCTTACAATACTTTGTTAATTTTAAGTGTAAATATTATTAAATTGTAGGACTATATCCTAGTAAGAATTATTACTTTCACGAGTTCGAATTGAACGAACTTGATTCATTCAATATACTAAAATCGTATATGAAGTTACTGTAGGTACTGTATTACAATATACTGAGGCACTTTTATATGTATCTACATATATACGAGTAGAACACTAGCTTGATTCTCCATACAAAGTTTCATCCCCATTTTCACCCCCTTAAGGGATGATTTGCGGGATAAAGTATCCTATGTCCTTCCCTGGGTCTCAAACTATCTTCTTACCAAATTTCATCTAAATCAGTTCAGTAGATCTAGAAATTACCCCCTACAACGTCACAAACTCACAAACTTTATCTCTTTATAATATTAGTATAGATTTTAATTAAGCAAAATAAATCATGCCCACTTGTTAGTCTAAAGTAATCTAATGCAAATTATTCCAGCGAAAATTGTAGATGCCTACTACAAAAGCGCTTACCTACGCTCTCAAGTCTGTCATTTTCTCAGTTTTATCGGGAATGTAAACTAATGTTGTTATTATATTTGACTGAGATAGAATGTTTTTATGTAATTTATTTTAAATGATATTAACTCCAAATGCTATTTTATTTTAAAAAGCATATTAAAATTATAAATATATCGACACAAACCACTAAAACCATTAGTAATAAGAATTTTCAGAGAATATCTATATCTTTAAGGTGAAAATAGATGCTATTAGAATTATTAGCTAATATTAGTTAAAAATGAAAAAAATCTAATAGTAATTATTAAGGTCTAATCCTGGATTATTTCAACAGTGAACCTGTCAGTGGCCGACGCGATGGTGTCGACGCTCAATGTAACCTTCAACTTCACGTATATGCTCTATTCGGATTGGCCCTTCGGCCACTTCTACTGCAAGTTTTGTCAGTTCATCGCCGTGCTCAGTATATCTGCTTCAGTCTTCACCTTGATGGCTATCAGTATAGACCGGTAATTAAGATGCTTTTGTTTTGACTTATAATTAAAAAAAATTAAGAAATAATTATACTTACTCATAAGCAGCCATTTATTGGCAAATTATTTATGATATGGATTTTATCAATTATAATTTTCTATTAGATAAAGCAATGTTAACCCAGTAGTAACGCGCTTGTTTAGGAAACCAGGTGAAGCGGGTTCAAATCCCGCGTCTCGCACCTCTAATATTTTCATGTGAAAATCATTTTCGACATGATTACCGCTTGCCTAGCGGTAAAGGAAATCTTCTCGAGGAAACCTGTATTATTGTTATATATTCAACATACATTACTTTTTACTGCGGGAAAATATTTCATCTTTGAGAAATCTATACAAAACGTTAAAACGTAAGTAGGGACGAACCCGAGCGAAGCGCGGGTGAGTCGCTACTCGCTAGTCTTTATATATATAATTCTTCTGTGAGTGTGTATGTCACTGAACTTCTCTCAAACGACTGGACCGATTTTGATGAAATTTTTTGTGTGTGTTCAAGGGGATCTGGGAATGGTTTAGATTCACAATTGTACACGGTAGGTGGCGCTGCTGTCGGTGTGACAAAGGGTTTGTTTTTTTAGTAGTTGATCGCGGGCGAAGCCGCGGGTACAGCTAGTCTTATATATAAAATTTCCATGTCACAATGTTTGTTACCGTACTCCTCCGAAACGGCTTTACCGATTTTTACCAAATTTTATATGCGTATTCAGTAGGTCTTAGAATCGGCTACTATCTATTTTCCATACCCCTAAGTGATAAGGATAAGGGTGGTCCTCCCAGACCTCCCCCCCCCCCAGGGACGAACCCGAGCGGAGCGAGGGTGAGTTGCTAGTATTACTATAAATTTAAGAACAAACCTGAAACACCACTATTAAAATTAGACTATCAAAACTTTTTACAAATTAAAAAAAAAAGATATTGATCATAAAACGTAACTTCAAATGTAGCCTTGGAAAAAGTGGAAAGAGAAGTAAGGAGTAACATGTTCATTACGATTCAGTATAAACGAGGAAATTAATTGTTACGTAAATAAATCTTCTATTAGGATAAATATCCCCACAGTTTTTATTTAAATTACCCAGACATAAAATAACATTGTAGGAAGTGCCAAGTTATGACAGTATCAAAGAGAAGTGCTGTTTTTACAAGCTTATATTTATCTTGTAATGTTTGTATGTTTGTTTGTTCGAATCAAATCTTGCAACTGAATTTTAAAGCAGTTATGCTCAACCGATTGAATTGAAAATTGGCATATACGTTTAGCTTAGATGACAATGCATGGTTCGATAAGTGACGTCATTCTAAATCCAACATGGCGGATTACGTTTTTTATGCACCCCCATGACATGGATATCAAATGAAAGGATTGGCTGAGAAGAATACTAATAAATACCTAAAAATAAAATAATACTTTAAATTAAATCAAACCCATTTATTACGTAACACAGTTTATACAAGCCTATATTTAAAATAGTTTTTTAAATATTATTTTATACTTTAAAGTTTAAACTATCAATATTTTTCACAACTTATAAATAATCAATATTTTTTGCTTTTATTTAATTTGAATATATGCTTACACGCCTACTTTTGTAAAAATATTAAGTTAGAAAATAAAATTCTCGAATAAAATGATACATAGTATGTAAGGACTAAGGTAGTGTTAAATGTAATATATTAAAATATGCGAGAAAGCCGAAAAAAGGTTAAAATGTTCCAGAATGATTTCAAACGGAGAAATAAAAGAATTTAAATTTGATATTATTTTAGAAAATTGGTGGGTAGCCCAGAAGGGCCGTATTATTAAATCATTACAACAAACGCGTAAGGTTTCTGGTCCATTAAATATAATTACTTATGAAAATTAATATAAAGCGCTTAAAATTCTCAATAAACACTTTGCTATATTTAATTATAATCATCATCAGTCTCCTAACTTATGAGAGCTGTAGATAGGAGTGACGATGTTAATGCGTGGCGTGTAAATTGCTAAATTATTCAAATATGTTGGGTTATAATTATGTTTGATCATTTCATATTCGAGTATTTATAAAAATTTACATTGTATTCTACCCTTTTTACCTCCCATTGCTGGGCACGGGTCTCTCTTCAATACGAGGTGGATAGTCCACCACGCTGGCCAAGTGCGGGTAGGCGGAATTCACATGTCTTTCGAAACCTTGTTAGGCTCTCTCAGACATGTTAACTTTTACGCGAATTTTATATTTTTTGGCTTGAAATTCAAGAAAAAACTTGAATTTCAAGAAAAAAATCTAAGTTTGGAATAATTACTTTTAAGATATCTTTATAGTCTTTGTATCTGTAACATTTAAAAAGTCATACAATATATAATTTTGTCATTAACTTTTTTATCACTTACGTTGTAAAACTTACAATTTATATTAACCTTAATTTAAAACACTTTGCGATCTTTTACTGTAGATTTCAATAAAGTCCTCTATAATAAAATATATTACGCTTCTCTCTCCCGATGAAATAAGAATATCACATAAAAATCTCTCTTGTAGGTTATAAAATTCGTACATATTCGATTACAGTGAGGCTTGTGCATTCATTATTAAATTCTCAAAATAAATCCACTGCTCAAAGAATGTTAACGACAGACGCTTCGGAATTCAATGTTCTTTTTATCATTAGGCATGTCCGATCTAAAGAGCTTCAACGTGCTCAAATAGCATTCGTTTGACTACTCGCTATTTCAAATGAAAATATTGTCTGATGCTTTGCTTAATTAACATTTATTTAAAAGTCTATATATTTTGTTAATAACTGAAGGAAACATTGGGTTTTATTTATCACTTTCTATTGTGAGATAAATATCTGTTTTAATACTAATTTTGTTTTGTTAAATATTTACGAACTACTAACCCTCTCGCTTCCCTAGGGCTCGTGCCCGCATTTATAAACAAATTCTTGCAATATATTTATTTATACTCCACAGGAAGTACTTAATTTAAAACAGATCGATGCATTGCTCTATTGTCGAATTGATATTAAAACAATCATAGATAGTACGAGTATAACATACAACATTAGTAAAAAAACTCGAAAGTGCAATATGTATTCAGCCCTTTTTTTAACATCCGACTGCTGGGCACAAGCCTCCATTCAATACGAGAAGGATCAGGCTATAGTCCACCACGTTTGCCAAGTATGGGCGAACTGGTAGGTTCTTTCAGACTTGCAGGTTTCCTTCACCGATAGACAAGTGATAATCTTGTTGAAAATGATTCGCACATGAAAATATCAAATGTGCGAGACCCGGGATTTGAACCCGCTTCACTCGGTTTTCCAAGCGAGCGCGCTACCACTGGGCTACCACTACTTCCAAAGTGCAATTTACTTACTATTAAAAAGATTAATGTTAACATTATAATTATTGTTATAGCATGCATATAAGCGCTATAATTTATTTTATCACGTTTAGGATTTGACCATTTGTTCTTATTTTTATCTATTTTCGCAAATGTCTTTTAAGCACTGATAAAATGTTGCGTAAACTTATATAAAAATACGAGAAGTATTCATAAATTCTTCTATAGGTAAAACACGACTGTCAATACTTGTTATCTTCATCTAAATATTGAATCTTAATTATTATCATAAAATTTCTTTCTTTTATGCCAAATCTTTTAATAACTTAAATCCTAAGATTTGACATTTAAGATATTATTCAAATCATTACAATTATAACTTGCTTGATTGAATCAAACACTCAAAGTTACTAAAAGTTTTGTAGAAAATAATTTATCTTTTCAAGAAATTATGTTTGAATACCAATATAATATTGTAGTTCATTTTGTCATAATTATTTAAGTAAAGTAAGTTATTATTAGATATACCTAATATTAATTACACGATCCGTCCGGCTTCGATCGCGAATGGCATATGGAAAACACAAATCGAGTTATGAGTAAAAGTTTATATGCTGCAGCCGGCAGCGCCATTTACTGGCGAGTTAAAACAAAATTAATGTCATAAAACCTTTTCCATGTAAAACTTTTGGAGTTTTGCGGTTTTGCACAAACGAACCTTCACGTTTTTGTTTGGAGAGAAGATGATTAGAGTGATGTAGAGAGATTAAATAACTTTATTTTCAGTTATAATGTTCATTATTAAACAAATTTAAGTTATAATGTTAATTATTAAACAGAAAGTGATGTGTCTATAATCATATTTGAATGTTTTAGGTACGTGGCAATAATGAGTCCTCTTAGGCCAAGACTCGGCAAGCGAGCGACTCTCGGCATCGCCGCTGCGATATGGGCGGGGAGTTCAATCATAAGCAGTCCTAATATCATTTACTTTACAACAGATGTTGATTTTTTGCCAGATGGAACTACGAGGTATGTTAATGTAAAGTTTAAAAAAAGGAATTTTCTAAGGTATCTTCTTATGTTGATTTCGTTATAACATTATATACGTTGTAAAATGAACCAATAAAAGCGAGACTTATTTTTAACTACATCGTAATATAAGCTAAGACGAGCTTAGAAAGCAAGATCTGATCCGTAGATTTAATATAGGTACGTTTTGGCTAGTAGGTTCTAAAAAACAAACGATTTTTAAATTAAATAAATTAGTCGCCTCGCCTCTAGTTTTTTTTCGTTCTATTTGGCTATTTCTTATATATTTTTCTTTTTCTTTTATTATAATCTTGAGTTTCTGGGACCGAGCCCCGAATCGGACTAAGTGTTTACAATTATTACATTTCTTTACAAGAAAATCGAATGTGTTAAATCTTCATGCCTTGTGGAACATGTAAAGCTGTCTGTCCTTCCCCTATCCAGCCCCTCATCACACCGGTTGTGTCGGATTGACATCCCACTGGACTTTGAGAGTGAAAGACGCAGATAATGCACTTATGTTTGCGTATATTCATGGTCAGAAACTATTTTTAAATAAATCCAAGAGCCATTAAAAGGTGATATTACCCTTTTATATATATATATTAATTGAACTAGCAGCTCACCCTCGCTTCGCTCGTGTACATCCATAGGAATTTTTTAAATAGATTTAAATAGTTATTAGCCAGCTATATATGAGTAAGCTGGTTGATTTGAAACCCTTATTAATTTGCGGTGTACCGTATCGACGGGATGACCATCAAATGTTTGACAGGTACTAACCCCAGGAACATTTATAGAAAATGTGTCTATTTTTATTCTGCACGGTTCACGCGACAACGTACTGCGGTACTTTCTTTATATCAAAGCAATTTTCATTGCGCCATTATTGATTGCCAAACTTGATTAGGCGAGCTGTTTCGTAGTTGTTTAATGGTACCATATATCAGAAAATATGATAAATAAAAGATGCTTTTGGGTATTACGAAATGAACGAGGTTTAAAATACCTTAAAGCTCTATAGATCAAATTTGTAATGGAAATTATTTATTAGATAGTCTTGTGTAGGTATAATATTTTATAAATTGAAGTTAATATTGTATGTCACGTGAGACATGGGCGTAATGTAAGCTAAGCTACTCGTAGCTTCATGCCCTCTGTCACAATTACACACGTACGTTTCTTGATAAAAGTTTTCTTTCTCCACATTTCAACACGAAAACTGAACTACTTACTACATTTATTCTATTCTACGAAATATTTTTAACTTTTTTTTGAAATTTGCTTATTTAAAACTTAAAATTTACTTATAAAATATTGAAATAGCTGTTGTATAACTAATGTTAATTAATATTGAACTTCTGTATCTGTATAATTATTTGATGATTTGTTAAAATAATTTCATGGTAATTTATTTAATGTATTTACTGTTTTGTTCTGTTATAAATGAAAAATATTTTCGTCGCTAATAAAGTAAATAGGTAATCAAAATAACACTTTGTTCTAGACGCGTGTGCTTTCCGGATTGGCCGGATGGTATCACCACGAAGTCGCAGCTAGAGTATTTGTGAGTAATTACTCTTATCCACTATTTTACGTATAGGTATCTATACTAATGAATGGACAGCCGATTTTTCTGTTCGGTTATACTGCGATAACTACTGAACCGATCGGAATAATACTCATACCATAAGATGCAGCGTGTTTCGGAGGTTTTAGTATATGATATGTTGGTGATTAATGTACTATGCGGGCGGAGCCGCAGGAAAACGCTAGTAACTCATAAACAATGATATGCCTAAAATTCAAAATTAAGTTAATATTTTAAAAAAGAAACTTTTATAATGTATGATGAAACATCTATCAACTAAGGTATAGCTAAAAATATATTAGTTGTAGTTCAAAAAATATTTATTTTTAATGTAATTTGAAACTTTTTACTAAATTTTATCGAGTACTTCACGTATGTGGAGTTACAGAAAAAACTGACCAATGCGTGTCGGATTATGTGGAAAATAATCAGCTTTTTCCCTTATCCTCATGATGCAATTGTCATTAATAACTCACAAAATTAGACTTCATTTAGATATGCTGTGCATATAAGTGTACTAATTTTCCCCACCACTGGATTCAAAGAAAATAATCTCTGTCAAACCAATAGACAAGAGCTCCGTGAATGTGATGGGAAGACCCTTATACGATCAGTCTCGCCTGTCTACGTGTCTATCTATATACTACTTCGCCTGATAAAACGCCTGACAAACGTTAATAAGACGTTACTATGAGAGGCATATTAGATTTCAAAAATGCCAAAGGCGTTGTATCATGTTTGAAAGTAACTATTAATTATATGAAAATAGTTCTAATAAGAGGTACTAGTATTTAAAAATATATAGTTGAAAAGATATTTAAAATAATCTATAATAGTACATTGGTCATGTTTTTCATATTTATAATAATATATATATATATATATATATATATATATATATATATATATATATATATATATATATATATATTTTTTTTACGTTTACAAACTTTTTTTTTATAGGTACAATGTAGCGTTTATGGTACTAACATACTTCCTGCCGATAATATCTATGACGTACACGTATGCAAAAGTTGGCGTGGAGCTATGGGGATCGAAATCCATCGGCGAGTGTACTCAGAGGCAACTGGACAACGTGAAGAGCAAACGACGGGTAAATATTAACATTATAAGTAGTATTCTGTAAGAGCTTTGTTATGAAAACCGACAGCTGGTTCCGCTATCATATTTCATACAACATATATAAAGTGCATTTACAGATATAATTGTCGATTTAGATAAAACTTAAAGTATAACGTTACATTGTTCTCGTAGGTTTTGTATTGTAATTTATCACACCGTTGGTTCCGTACCCGAAGCGTGCTTTTTGTTAATTTTGAAAATGCATTTATGCATACGACATGTCAATATACAGGTGGTTATGTGGGACTTGCCGGCTAGAAAAACCAGTAGTCCCACTAAAACCTAAAAAACTTCCCCGTCTCAATGGGGCGTCGCAGGATCGCTTAAGCACTCAACGACGATGCCCATACAGCAGGTCTGCCGAAGCAGACCACAACAACCATGGGGTTGCTCCAACGGTCCACTATGCCGTCATGGAAGTACCAGGAGCAACCCGCATGGTACACCCTCCTTGTGCGTTGTGCGTTTCTTGGCTTTACGCATGGCTGCACTGCCGAACGCTAATGAGTCCCCCCAATAAAACAATATTTTTTTAATTTCGAGACAATGTTCCGTGACGTAGAAATTTCATCCCAAAACTTTTTACTATATTATACAGCACAATAATAAATAGTTTAGGGACGACATATATTTTCCATGGTAGAATATTTTACTAACATCAACTAGCTAAATTCAAAATATATATTGAGTGTTTGAAGTATATAGGTAGCGGGATTGTAACCCACAGCGCGTTAGCTGACAATGAATATTTAATAACTAATCCTCCCTCTAAAACGTTAAAATTATATAGAAACTTATCGAATCGTTTAACTAAATAGCTCAAGTATATTATGAAAGCGTGGTAACGCTTTTGAAGTCAAATTTACGTAATATTGAAAAATTACTCACCTAAAAATGTTTTTCTATTGATAAAATTAACATAACTTCGTCCTACAACTTTACACAATGTCGTATTTCGGCATTTCCCAAACACTTAACTCGACAATCACTTAGTATAAAATCCCAGAGTACAAGGAACTGAAGCTGTCCATTAATATTAGATTTACTTAAGCGATTGGAATAGAACTTGGCAATTTTCAACCCAAAAAACAAGTTACGCTTTAGAAACTCCATTGAAATCCGACTACTTGTTTAGGAGCATCCTATAGTTTACATTACAAAATTCGCCCATTACGTATTTATAAGTGGTATAAAAGTGACAGTAACAATTAATATTTAGTAAATATTCACCCCAATTTATTGATTTACTTAAGGGCAAAGTAGGTACGGTCTAAACACCAACGTGCGTTCACTTTTTCGTGGTGGGGGGGCTCATTAGTATCCGGCAGTTCAGTCGGGCGTAAAGGCAAGAATCGCACAGGGAGGTGACCCACTTCGGTGGACAGCGTGCCGTGCGGGTTGCTCCTGGACCCTGGTACTTCTTTGACGGCAAATTATACTGTTGGAGCCACCCCATGGTTGTTGTGGTCTGCTTCAGCAGACCTACCGTCGGGGCGTCGTGGTTGAGTGCGTAAGCGTTTCTGCGAGGCCCCATTAAAACGAGGGAGGTTTTGTTGGGTTTCCGTGCGTAGTACTGGCTTTTCTAGCCGGTGAGTCCCATATCTTTACCGGTGGTATGCGTAAATGCATTTCCCAACATAAACAAAAAACAGAAGGTACTACGGTCTAAGCAGTTGGGTTTAAAAGTATAAAATTTAGAATGAGCGTTTCTTATAAAATATACCGAGATGAGAGTTAAAATACGACTTTTGAATATATGGCTAAATAAAACATCAATAAAAATCCTTATTTTTTTAAGGTTAAACATAGACATGAAATTTTTACTTAAGGTGTAATATTTGACGACACGTTTGGCTCAGTTGGTAGTGTACCTACCCTACTTGCTGTTCCAGCGGTCGCGGGTTCGAGTCCCGCTGGGGGCATTCATTTGTGTAATGAGCACGAATGTTTGTTCTCCAGTCATGGGTGTTTATATTTATAATATGTATGTATTTAAAGTTATATATATATATGTAGTGTATCAACTATCTGGTATCCATAACACAAGCCTCGTAGCTTACCATGGAACTAGATGGTGCTGTGTGTTAATGTCCCAACATTTATTTATTATTATTTATTTATATGTGAAGTGTTTGCTAATAAAAAATCCTATCGGGCCGTTCTTAGAATACAATGATTTGTTCATTGATTTTCAAAATTAAAATAACATTTTCTATCTAGGTGGTGAAAATGATGATAGTCGTGGTAGTGATATTCGCAGTCTGCTGGTTACCGTTCCACGTTTACTTCGTGATAACGTCGTACTACCCGGACGTGGTGAACTACCCGCACATACAGGAGATATACCTGGCAATCTACTGGCTCGCTATGAGCAACTCCATGTACAATCCCATCATTTATTGCTGGATGAATTCTAAGTAAGTATAGTTTTGTTTTAGTTAAAACTATTTTTACGTGACTGAGGCGAAGCACAAAGAAAGATTATGTGTTTGACCCGTATGTATGTATGTATGTATTTATGTATGTATGTATGTATGTATGTATGTATGTATGTATGTATGTATGCATGTATGTATGCTATGTCTCTGAATGCATAATAGTATGTACCTTCGTTAACTTGTTTTCATCTTTTTAGTTAGTTTTATAACGCAGTCAAGTTTTTTATTTTTATTTCTTATAGAAAATGAATATTAAAAAATTAAAAATTACTCTTGTATGAATAATTGTTCGATTCTTTTAAAGTACAAGAAGAAACATGGGATTAAAACAGAATTGGATATATCAAGTTAACCTCTAGTATTATATTAGTTAGAAAGAAATCTTTGGAGCAGTTGACTTAGATGCGATTTTGCTCTGAGTTTAATAGAAAGATGAAAAATATGGCACAAGATAACTTTATGTAATATTATTAAAATATAAAAATCTTATATAAAAGGTCGATTATACATATTGAGAAATATGGTAGAATATTTTAGTCAATGAAACTTTCATTTAATTCACTGGCTGAATAGAAGGTTTGGTGTTTTTATTTTTTGGATAGAACCTTTTCATCAGTGCCTCATCTTTTTGATCGAATTCAGATATAGTTATAACCAATTTCAAGATGAAACGTTGCGGAGGTAATCGTTAAGTCAGGATAAATAAAAAATGATATCATGCCGCTATATAGACACAGTAGCTCTACCTGGTGTTATTATATTAATTACAGTAGTAGGTAATGCGAATAAATTTGGAAATATATTTATTACGTGACTTACTTTACTCGCTTTGCTCAGGCGCGTCCCTAGGTACGTTTTAAATAGATATGATTAGTTATTGCGAGTTTGCCTTAGTAAAAAGACTTAAGCTTTTTAAATAAAACTATCATTTCGGATTTTGTCGCGGATTTATTTGTAACAATACAAATAAATCCGCGACAAAATCCGAAAAGATAGTTTTATTTAAAATGTCAAATATTCGCGTAAATCTAAGAAAGTATTATAAGACTTAAGCTATTGCAATTTTTCTGTAGGTCTTATTAAGACCTACAGTTTTCTAGTATAGTATATTATATGATTATATTATATAAATATGTTTTGATGTGTCTCTTAAGGTTTAGCCAGCGTTAGACATGTAAATTTCTAAGGACGACTCATTCGGTTCTATCGACAACCAGTTATTATATTTTCCCGTAGGAATAAAAGATTTTCCTGTAGTAAAAATATTCTAAATGTTGACTCGAGTAATAAGTTATCAATACACAAAATTTTGTTAAAATCGGTTCAGTACTTTTTGCGTGAAACGCGTACATCGATTTCGCTAAGTTATTGTTTTATTATATGTATATAGAAAATAATAATAAGGTAACTGATAGATTTTTAACTTGCAACAATAATACCTACATTTGATTTATTTCCATCAATTATATTTATCTTTGAACATAAACTACTCAATTCCATTTTTTATTTTTATTTCTGTGTTTTTGATAGGTTTAGACGAGGATTCAAGCAATTCTTTTGGTGTTGCGGTGCAATGGGCGGCGGCCTCAGCCGGCAACGCGGCTTTGGTCCAGACAGACTCGATAGATCTATGCGATCTTTCTCTCCCAGCAGGAGGAACGGCACAAGTACGTATAAACGTACTAAACTAAGTAATAATACTTAGTATTTTGTCAATTTGTTTATAATATTTGTATTTTTATCAAAGGTTTATTTATATGAAGTAGCAATCACTTTACTTTAGCTTTTTAAACCATTTTAACAACTTCATCCATTTTTTATTACTTCATCATTGGAATGAAGCAGTGCAGTTCTTGAAATTATTTTAAAAAAAGTTTAAGAAATCGTTCGACTATATCAAAGTGATTGCATCAATTCAGAAAGCCATTCCATTATGTAAATACATATGCCTTTGCTATTTCTTAAAGTAAAATGTGAAGAGAAAGAAATATTTATTTGTCGTGTCGCTGTCTGCAAAGTGTTTGCTTCTTCTCATCATTTACGCCGTTTATTTCTAAAGCTTCTTTCAGTTATTATTTTTTAATATTAAGATCATAGACGAGAGCATTTTCTGCGTAGGTATATTCAAGACCACAATCAAAACTACAAAATTCATCAATAACCCACCCGACTCTCCTCATTTGCTACATGCAAATAAAATACACAAGTAGGAGCAAGGTGGCCAATCCAGAGCGTTGGTAATTTCTGGCATCTTAAATATTAAAGCGGACTGCCTTGTTATAATGATTGGTTTCAAAATTTACATTTCAGTAGTTAGGCTCGTTTGACTTGCTCGATAAATAAAGAAAATTTCATTTTGCTTCAAAAGGCCTTTCTTCCTTTTCAGTAGCGGCTTCGCTTAGCTTATTATAGTAAATCGTGAGAGCTAACACTTTGTTTTTCCGACTTAGGCAAGTTTTGTAAGTGAATAAAAAATAAAAAAACGTGACATTTTACTTGAAGTCCAACAAATTGCATAACCTTACAATATTTACCTAAGTCTGTAGTAGTTGAAAATGGAAAAATCATTGTTTCCAAAATCAAAAAAAAGTATAAAGTACGAAACAAATCCTCCACTCTCAGGTACTATAAGGATATCGCTACACAGCACATACAATAATCCGCTAATGGGGAGCTCCTGACGGCGCGGCGCCCCCGGCACGTCCGGCGCGTGCGGCGACCGCGCGCATACTGACGCGCACACGCACGCGCATGCGCAGGAGGACCGCACGTGGATATGACGGGGCCGCGCGCGCCCCGCGCCCACGCCGCACGACCTCTACGGGTGAGAGTGGTAACTATGATCAAGTTTAGCTGTAGTGTAACTCAGGGCTGCCAGTAGAGCCAACTAATTTTATACCTCTGGCTCACTCAAATTATACCAAATCAAATTTTATCACACAAATTAACAAAACTGTTTAGAAATAGTCTGTGACGAATAAAAAATATCAATAAAATACGTAATTACCTAAAATGAAATATACTTAAAATAACCATATTTTACAATTTTCGTATTCAATTATACGATCTGGCAGCCCTGGTGTAACTATCGCTCTGAAGAAAGCTGCAAATGAATTCGCAGTTACCGCCCCCTGTTTTCATTTCACATGGTCTCCATGGGCGAGAGTGATAGCAAGTATAACTGCCGCTCTGAAGTAAGCTGTAAATGACTTTATAGTTGCCGCTCCCGGCCTGCATCTTATTCCATTCATATCCCATGCTTTTTATGGGTGATAATGATAACTCTTACTAAGTATGGCAATTGTCACCCTAAATAAACTGCAAACGAATTCGCAGTTGTATATATTTGTAAAGTTCTTGTCATTTATTCAGTCACAGTGGTCTGTTTTATTTATTACTAGCCGAACCCGCGGCTTCACTCGCGCTAAAACTACAAAAAAAACTCTAAAATGGTACGTTTCATACAAATTTTTATCTGCTATTTTATCCCCTTATGGGATGAATTTAAAAAAAAATGCTAAAACATGTATTTAATTAATTTTATTGAAGGCCATATTATGCCCTACCAAGTTTCAAGTAATTCTGATCACAAATATTTTTTGGATTGCATTATAACGTCTTTTCCCGTGGGAAAGAGATAATCTCTCGTGTTAAATTCAAATTCCAATGAGATGTAAGCAATAGGAGATCAGCGCAAGACCATGCGCAGATGATGTGCGTAACATGAACGCGCGTTGTCTACGCGGGCCTCAACGTCGTTTGTAGAGACCCTAAAAAAATTATGTACTTAACATGTCAATTTCCCAAATACTTCAGAGCGGCACAGCTAAAATAACATAACTACGAATATATCTTTACATCGACACCTGCAAGGAAAAACATTATAACTCAGTATTATAGAAAATTTGAAGTTGGATAGTTTAAAATTAATAAATATTAAAAAAAAGCAATACTGAGGAGTTACAATATTATTACTTGCAAGTGGTCGATAATATCCTCATCTGTATGTGTTTGACTTATGAAGATTGATTACATTTAATAATAATATCTTCTATCGAAAGTGAAATTATTTAAAAAGTAAAATAATATTTTTTTTATTTACCTGTATATTATTTGTATAATATAATTTTTTATAACCTTTTATTCTGCACGTAATTTTGTTTCTATCTTAAACATTTCTGTATTTTTATTGGTTTGGAACATAGCAGCTTTGTTGTCCGAACACTACTAGTATCGAGTCTTTCTTATAAACTAGCGACTCACCCTCGCTTCGCTCGGGTTAGTCCCTAGCTTGCTTCCCCATACAAACTTTCATCCCCATATTCACCCCCTTAAGGGATGATTTCCGGGATAAAAAGTATCCTCCTATAGCATCACAAGCTTTACCTCTTTATAATATTAGTATAGATAAATAAACCTCAAAATGAAGTACACCGGTAAATATGTACTCTACTCTCTTAGTAAGATATTTTTCAATTATTATTAATACATATGCGGGTCTCACGTATTCTAACCATATGACCTGAATATTAATGCTTTGAGGCTATGCTATTACATGCTCTTTTTATTGTTCTTTTATCGATAGCGATTTTAGAATGTCAGCTTTTACAACACAAATTAAATTTGCTTCGGACCTTTTCTCAGATTTTCTCACGATATTTTTCTTTACTAATTATTTACCTATAACCTGATATATAAATAATTCCAATTAGTACAAACATCCAATTGAGCGTTTTGCCAGTGGTACTACTTTAGCCTATTTTAGGGCTAATACAATATTTACCTGGCCTAAGATAGAACCTATAACTTCCAACATAGTACAAAGAACTGCTCACAGCTGTTATTCTTATTTTAATACGTCTCGCCTCTTAAATATTTAAATATTATCCATTAGAAATTTGTTTCTAAGGCTTACGCCTACGCTATACGTAACGAAAGCTTAGTAATGGTTGTAGACACAATCAATATTACACTTCCAGTAAATTTCACTTTCGATAGTACATTACATTCGTAGAAATACTCATTAGTTATATATGTTTATATATTCTGTCTAGTTTAGATATCACTCTGTGCTTCGCTGTTTATACTGTAACATATATTTTATCCATTATGAAATTACATACGTACATATGTTTTGTGTTATTTATTTTTTATAAAAAAAGCATTTATTATGATACAAATCGAATGTGTAATGAAGTCTAATATTGACTTAAAATCAATTGTTTTTACAAATAAATAATACATTATCATCTGTTCAATTAAGTAAACATATATGTATAAGAAATAAAAAATAGAATTTAATAAGTAAATAAGATACATATTCTTCTACACTCATATCTAGACTTCGTTCAAAGGACCAATATATACGATATTTAAGAAAACATACGATAAATGGAATCTTAAAACGAGTTATGACTTAGGTCCGCGCCAGATTCCTTCAAAATGAGAAAATTCCTCAGGGAATATAGTCCTGGGAATTGTTTATGACTCGATATTAAATTTGATTGAGCTGAACGGAATTACAATTTCAATAAAAATATAGATCACATCACACGTAGTTCGTTCGTTTGTAAGAAATCTATTTGATATCAGTAGCTTATACGAGATATCATGTTGACTAAATATTTATGTATCACAGACTCGTATATGTATTTCTAACTGACTTTCAAAAAAGGAGGTTCTCAATTCGTCGGAATCTTTTTTTATAAAATTTATTTACAATAATCATGGTTACGGGAGAGCACGTAAATAAATCTTCGAATATAGTTTTACTTAAAATGTCAAATATTCGCGTAAATCTAAGAAAGTATTACGTTCGATACCGAATTAAAAATGAAATGAGAATTTGTAAATATGACATGGAATATTTTAAATATTCTTTTTCAAATATAATAAATTTAAGATATCAAATAATTTTAAAACAATGAAAATTAAAACAGATAATGGAAAAATTCATTTAATAAAAGCGATTTCCAGATAGTACCAACATAATATAATAATACGTGTATATGAAAAATAATAAGTGTATAAATTGTTTTCAACAAACTTTTATTAAGTTATTGTAAATAAATTAAATAGTCTATTGAAATTTTCAATTTAAACTGGTAATATAATAGTCTAAGAGGCAGTCGTGTGATATATTAAGTACATAAATTATTATATACTAGCGACTCACCCTCGCTACGCTCGGGTTTGTCCCTACGTACGTTTTACCGGTAATATACATTTTTCAGAAATGAGATATTTTCCCGCAATAAAAAGTATCCTATATGTTAATCCGGATAACCAGCTATAATCATACCAAATTTCATCAAAATCCCTCCAATTTAATGTACAGGTTCGGCTTAGTTACAATTTTTTTATACGTTAACACAAATTTGGGTATGTAGAAGAAATTGTCATATTGAGCAATTTTTTCGTCATACACATATGCCTGTAATCTCATATAGGCTGTACTACTGTAAAAAGTGGGTTAATTTATTTATTTATTATTTATGTATTAATTTAAAAATAATTATTTATTAGTGTATTAATGATCATAATGACTATAAATAAATTATTATTGTAAAAATTAAAATATACATTACCACGAATCCATTTTTATCTTTAAATGTAATAACTTTTCCTACAAAGCTGTCCAAAAAAGTCCATTGAAATTCTAGAGATATTCAATATATATTAATAAAAACGACACAAATATTTTAATTCAGTCTACAAATGAAATACAATAAAGACTGAACAAAGCGAGAGTAAGTTGGGATTTATTTATAGAAAATAAAAGGTTTTAATTTCGACAGTAAATAGAGCTTCCATCGGTATACATTTCTGACAAAATGGAAATATATAACTATTTCTTTATCTAAAGTCCACATATTTACACTCGTAAATGTATTATTATATTATTTCAGCTGAAGTAAAATAGATTTTTTGAATTTTATATCGAGCCCGCAGCAATTTCATCGGGATATTGAAATAAATTTACCGGCCAAAGTAGATTTTAGGCCAAACCGGTTCATCTAAAATGTGTCAGGATATACAGTGTTTAGCCCAGGACAATCAAGTTTGGCCTAGGCCAAACTGATTGGAATAACATAGCACTTATGATATGGGGGGATCTGGATTCGAAATAAAAAAAGGCCTAACGAGAAGGCTATGGAGGGAGCTACGTTACGTTTCACTCCCGCCTACATTACCATACCAAGCCGGGTCTGTTACATAAGAATACCACCCACTCCTCCAGAGGTCGCGTCCCATATAAACAGCCGAATAATATCTTAAACCCAGTTCGGCCTAGGCCAAACTAGTTAAGCCTAAAGTATTTTGTATTTTGTCCGGGCTAAAATACTATATCTTGTCACACTTTGGATGTACCGATTTGGCCTGAAATCTAGTTTGACCGTTAAATAATACATAAACTAAACTGTAATAATATATTTAAATGTGAGTTAATAAAACTGCAAATTATATTGTTAAGCGGGTCTAACATTTACAAATCGAATTTTCCTTATAATTATGTTAGTAAATATAAAATTATTATATGTAGATAGATAAGAAAAATGTGTAGTAGTGAAATAAGCTAAATCAGATTTAAATACCACAAAGATCATAAAAAGAAATGCAAATGATACATATAATAGAATAAATAAAATAAAAATGAAAATATCGTAGAGCGTATGCTTAATTTTCATATTACGCATAAATTCGTCTCTTGAACTATAATGTAAATATTTATTTATGTTTTATGTATGTAATATAATGTATAAAAAAACTCTTTGGCTTTATCCATACAAAAATGCTATAATCGCGATTACAAAATGGGGGTGGGGGTAAGTTGAAATATACTTCACGACCTATTCTCATACCTACCAAATATACAAAAAAACATAAAAACCAGTCTAACCGTTTCGGGGTAGTGCGACCACAAACACCGTGACACGAGATTTTTATATATATGTAATATGACGAGGGGAGAGGGGCACACGCTATGTATATACTATTCGTAAGTTGTGTATTATTAGCATAGTCTGTGACTGTATGTGATCGTAAATTCCAGAAGTTTTTAAAACGTACTAAAATAATTTATCTTAGATCCATATAAAAAAATGAATGTATTTTTGTTTGTTTTAATGTATGCGAGTATTTTCATGTTATTAAGAATTCGCCACTATTAATACAATATGTACCTATCTATATTATACATATTATGACGGTCTATACTCGCAAATCTGTGTGGGGCTATTATAATTAAATAAAACTTTTTTAAGTATTTTAAAGTAGTCCGCCAACCCGCACTTGGCCAGCGTGGTGGACTATAGCCTGATCCCCCTCGTATTGAAGGGCGGCCCGTGCCTAGCAGTGGGACGTTAAAAGGGCTGAATACAAGTATTTTAAAAATGTTTTATTTAAATCATTATTTTCTGGTATTAAGTTTAGTCTTCCTGATCGTTTGTCCCAGTTCTAAGCTAAATTTTAACTTTCTAGATTATTAGGAAGTTAGTTTAACAAATAAAAAATGTATGGAACAGGACAGATGAAAGATGTAATATTTGTCTTAAGCTGTATTGTAATTTTCAATTCTTAATCTAAAAGATTGAGATTAATCAGATTGTATTTGTACCGAATAAGCAAACATACAAGAAATTGAGTTAATAAAAATGTTGTAATAAAAAGATATATAGACTTTTATTTTAGATCCCAAACAATCAATAAGTAATAGAAAAAAATCATATTAACGACAAATCTGAAAGTCCAAAAAGAATTGTTCTATATATTATTTTTAAGAAATTCTCGAATTAAGGGATTACTTAAATTGAATTTAGAAAATCTTTGCTTTTTTGCTATCTGTCAATTCTTTATTAAATTAAAATATTTCTTTTTAATATTGGAATGAATCTCTTTAAAGATTTCAAGATATACGCGACCAACGATAGAAAGTGAACGAAAGGTGAGTTTTTATCTTATACGAGTATATCTATACAGATAATTAAAATTGAATTATCTGTTTGTAATGTTAAAATAAACAGGTTTTTACTAAATGCATATGAAAGTATATATGGTAATAATAAGAAATAAAACATTTTTTTAAATGTTTGCCTGTCTATCTGTTTGTTCCAGCTAATCTCCGAAATGGCTGAACCGATTTTGACGGGCCTTTCACTGGCAGATGCTATAAGGAGTAACTTAGGCTACTTTTATTTTAGAAAAATATTCAGGGTTCAACGCACCCGAGCGAAGCGGGAATAATTCGCTAGTATTTAATATAATGAAAACATCTACAATGTCTACGGCTGTGGCATTATTAAATGTATAACTATAAATTTTAACAGGACCCAGACAGACAGACAGACAGATAGACAAAAATTCTAAAAACTATAGATTCGGCCTCTGTATCGATAATAATAAGATTTTCCAAAACATATTTAATGTACAGATTCGGCTTCGTTACAATTTTATTATATGTATAGATATTCAGTTACTGCTAACTTCTTAACAATTTAGTTTCAATCGGTTGAAAAAAAATCCCAAAATATAGTTAGCTTTCCGTAAAATTTGGCAACCATAATTAATAGTTATAGTTGTTATAAGACTAATACTGAAAATTATTTAAACTTTTGAAGTACTTTTTTATCGATAATTTAATAATTTACTTCTAGCAACAAATAAATTGTTGTATGAAAGTAATTTCGATCATACTGAAAAATCTATCATCTACACTGTTAAAATCCTGGATGAAAATATATAATATGGTTGGCTTACTTAACTTTGTAACGTTTGTACAATGCATTATACAATTAAGTTTGAAGGGATTTATACAATGTAAGCTCTAAAGCTGATTAAGCAACACATCAGTGATCGCAACAGCTAATAATGTGCATTCAATTGTACAGTGATATTATTACCTAATATTATTTCATACACAATCATAAGTTAGTCAAATATTTTTTATGCAAATTATTATCATTATTAAGTGACAAAAAATATTAAAATACTTACTTAAAATTTATACTAGGTTGATTGAGAAATATTCCTACAATAACAGGTATTTTATAATTTATTTTTCTTAATTAAAAGAATTATTTTTGACAAACAGTGATGTCTTATTATAAAATATTAAAGATTGTCTGATAATCGTATGTACACATGTTATGAAGAAGCTATTTCCATGTTGGGGATGAATATTTGTATTTGGTATATAAATGTTCGAGGCGATTGACACTGCAAAGTATTTGCTCAATTAGTTCAACCGAACCACTCGTTAAGTAAACCGAAAACCACGGTTTAAACTTTCTAAAACTTCCCTCTTACTGTAACTTCTGTTTAAATTAAATAGAAATTTTCCTAATTACACAAAGAAACATCAAAATTTGTCAGCTCAAAACATGTTTCTTGTTAAGTGAATATAAAATTTTATGATAATCAGATATTAAAAATTCCCCGACAGTCGCTAAAGCTTCTCTTAATTAAAACTCAAAATAAACTTAAACTTTCCAATATGAAAATTTAAAAATAGGAGAATTTAAATGAAACTATTTTTTTGGATTATGTCGCGGATCATTTTGGGATCGATGTGCACGATTTTATTTGAAGAAGCTTAAAACCCCATATTTATTTACCTAATGTATACAATAGAGTGATGATGATGATGTTCTCCTGACCATTTCCGGCCACGGCGGCCAATCTCATTGAGACTAGCCAACTGCGCAGGAGATATTATAGTGCTCAAGTGCACACGCAGACACAAGGGCACTCTCTATTCCTGTCACTCTCATACTCCGATGGGACGACTACTCGACACGACCGGTGAGAGATAAGGCGCAGGACCGACAGCTTTACGTGCTCTCCGAGGCACGGGGGTGAAACACCGCCAACTTCCCAACTCTGGGCTATTAATGAGTCTTTCTATACAGAAAGACTCAATAACTAAACTTGGCCCGACCCGGGACTCGAACCCAGGACCTCCAGGTGTGCAGCCGTACATGCTAGCCGCTACACCACCGAGGCAGTTACAATAGAGTAACTGCAATGTAAAACGCATGCATTACTGCACAATTAAATTATGAACTTAGTATGGTACTCTTAAGCTCTTTACGTAATGACCAATTTGTATTACATTTAACGTATTTTGTTCGAACCTTATTCTTCCAGTTATAAATGAGCAAATGTTTATCGGTTTCCAATTCTATCCCACGACCATGGAGCAATATATTGGTGATTTTTTATTTAGAGTGATGTAAGTTTTTTGTTCCAGTGCGCTAAATTAGTGGATATACAAGTATATATAATAAAAAATTAAAGACATGAAAGGTGAAATTAAAGCTAAACCGTAAAGACAGCGTATGAATATCTAGAATGACATGTTACGAGTAGTTTACAATACTATACAGTATACTTATGTACTTAATAATAGAAATTGGGCTTATTTTATTTACTTACATAGATAATAGATGGCATTTAATATTAATCCACATACTGTCGAACTATTTTAATGTACTATAATTAATTTTGCATTTAATTATAATTTGAAAGAACCAACCAATGAACAATAATTAAAAATATTTACAGAGCGCGTAAAAACTCTATCAATCTGTTTCGCTTCCTTATTTTTAAAACCAGAATTGTCTTTCTTGAATCTTTTTTTTTTATAATGTTACGTACACATCTACAATAAAACGATATATAACGCCATCTCATCTAAATAACAAAACTTGGCCAGACCAGACTCAAAACCAGAACCTTCGGATGTGCAGCCGTACATGCTAACCACTACGCATGTGTAATGTAAGTAACAATAAGGAAGTTGGTGGTGTAGAAAGACTGGCAGATACATTGATCGGATCTTAGAAAAACAATTCATCGTAACTTGCAAAATCCATCTTCAAAGTATCAAGATGAAATTTCATACCAATATAGGTTCCGAATTTAAACATTTGATGGTTTTTATCTCATAAATCATCCGTCGCCCGAGGGATAGCCAAATGTGTCGGCAAGAGGCATCAGTTTGAGCTGTATAAATTATAGATGGGTCTGGTTTCTATTTCAAATTATTTTTATCAAGATATCCTACTAAAACAGTAGCAGCACGTGGGTTATAAGACATATCTTTTAATATGAAAAATTGTGTTATTTCACCGACTAAAACTCACTGTAAAGGATTATTTTCAAGGATTATATTGTGATGATATCGTATGGCCTTCCCTGTTATTACAGGGAAGGTCAGGGAAGTTATATTTAACTTCTTATAAGAGATTGTATTTTGTTACTAATATTTATCGTTTATCTTACTATTAAAAATGCAAAATTATTGGACCAGAACTGCCAATTTAATTTGAAAAATTCTTTGATGTCATTTTAAAGCCTGTCGATGGTCGAGAATTAGCGGAGAAAGTATACATAAGAAATGATCTGTGCTCAAACGCTGTATGTATGTATGTATGTATGTATGTATATGTCATTGAAATATTATCAGAATTCGTAATTTTGTTCATTTTCTTGCTTTGTTTCATATGCCGTGTGTTTTTAATTCAATGGAATAATTATAATTATTGCACTATCATTTTAAACCAAGTTTAGAATATAATATAATAGTTAATCGCTTAGAAGAAATTTATTTTAAATTAAATTTTCTAAAGCACATCAGCGGATGAGATTGAAAAAGTTTTTGAATTTCAGAGTTGAGCTAATAGAAAAATGTGGAACTTACTACATTTTAGGGTTGTCAAGGTTATTAAATACTTGGTCAGAAGAGGAAAAAATAAAACTGCAAGGAAAAAAAAATAACAATATAACTAATTTTCAATATAAATACTAATATTTTCAAAATTAATTAAAATTTCCTTAAATTACTGACCTTTCCTTGAATGACATAATCTAATGACCTAATGACGAATTGTTACCGACTCCTTCATGACTTTTTCATTCTGACTTCATTTTTCAGGTGATAATGATGAAGTAATCTGTGCCCAACTGGCACGCTTTGAAGCCATTATCAAGAAAACTGAATTTACATTTTATTATAACATGTACAATGTGTGTACATATGTATATTACACGACACATTTAAGTAGTGTATGACTTGCACAAAAACAACAAGAAATAGGATTTAACACATTTTTTTACATATTTATTTGGTTGTTGTTAAAAATATCAACATATAAGTACTATAAACAGTATTAAAACTATTTTCCTATTTAACTTACGAGCTCCTAATAAGTACGTACCACTTCGAAATTTCTTACTCAGTTAAGAGTATCTAAGTGAAATTCAATCGGATTGGGCGTTGCCTGATTCAATATTGACCTGTGGAGCGGACAGCTAATACGTTTAGTAATTAGTCTTTCTATCGTTATACTCAATAGGATTTAAATAGTTGTTCATAGTTATAAATTGTTGCTGTCACAAAGATGTCAGTCCTCTCTGGTGTTCATGCTTTGGAATTTAATTACCTTATTTTTCGTAGGATTTATTTAACTTGCATGCAAATGCTCTTTTGGTTTTCTTTTATTTTATGTTTATTTATACACAAACCCAATATATCACTGTCGTTTACAACATATTATTACATTAAACTAGCGTGTTATTTTTATTACATTACACTAGCGTTTTTATTTTATTACATTACACTAGAGTTTGCCCGGCTCTGCACGCGTCTAAATAACTTTGGTTTATTTGCTTGAGAACGACAAATTTTCGCAGCATTAAAAAGTAAAAGTATTGTAGTCTTTACAGAGCTGCTTAATCTTATTTTTCCTGGGCTTCCAAGCCTAGTACTATGAGTGGTCGTGGTGGTGGTGCTTTGCTCGTTATATCCGCAAGCGATATTACAACGTATCACGATCGTGACTATAGGTATTCGCTTTGGGTTTAGTGAGAAAGAGTTTGACAGTCCCCTGCCTGTTCAAGGCCGGCGAGCGTATTGGTCCTTAGCGATATCTCAAAAAAATTAAAAAAGGAACAGGTATATCTAAAGGTCTAATCTAAAGATATATCTCAAGATCTCTAAATGATAGTGACATTATATACCCATACATATACAATACAATAACTATAACGTGTTGTGTAACGTGTGTATTTGTAGAAAATACAAGTATGAATGCGCATTTACTTATCCAGATAAAGGTTGATAATTTGAAAATGTATCATTAAAATACCCATGATAATGAATAGACAGGCGTTATAGGTTTCATGCGTTGGCGGGCATATGGGCGGAGTTCATTTCCTGCCAATATTGACTCGGCCACAATTAGCGCTACCATTTGCATTTGTGTGTCACACCCGAATTTACCACTAATCGATTATTACTGGTCATTAATTTGGAATTAATATAGAGAAAATGATATAATGTCTGTAAGTTATTCTGTTGTTATTTAAATATTATCTAAGTAATTTATGTGTCAATTTTTATATGTATTTTTTTCTTGATATTATAGAATATAATATGATTTAACCATACAATATACAATCATTATAAATAATAATAAAATATATAAACACAGCCTACGTTTAAACTATGTTAAAAATAAATAAAACCTAACTTACGTTTTACGTGAGAGAGAAAGAGAGTGTGGAACTAAAATATTATTCATGTAGGTAGTAGTACAATTTAAAACGAAGACTGACATGTAAACTTTTATGGTTTTTAACATTTGCAAATCGTAAGAGGAAAAAAAATAATTGAAAAAGTTGATTTTATCTTCCGTGGTACAATGTACCTATATTTTATTACCCAGCTTATGCTAAACCATGAACTTTGTTATTGATTTATATACAAACTAGCGGACCCGACAGACGTTGTCCTGTCTACACGTCTTTAATTAGAAAATTTCAAACTTTTTTTAATAATTTTTTTGATGAAAATTATTATTCAAATTGTGAATCTAAACCATTCCCAGATCCCCTTGAACACACACAAAAAATTTCATCAAAATCGGTCCAGTCGTTTGAGAGAAGTTCAGTGACATACACACTCACAGAAGAATTATATATATCTTTATATATTCGTAATTTGACTTGTGTTGTAAAAATAAATAATTAAATTATTATTATTGTTTTAATAAGAAAAAGTTCAAAAAACTTCTTACTTTTTGAATATCTTTCTAATTAATTATAGCAGTTGAACCTTGAATCAAATCACCATTTTAACGATATTCTGTGACGGAGCTTAAAAAAACTTTTTGAGTGCTATTCTTTCTAATTTAATTTAGTACCAATATTGACTTCAATTATTATCAATAATAATTAACTTTCTTTTCATTAAGTAAGGAATACATTTGCAATTAAATTAATACATTTTCATTAAGCTGGTCTAGTCTAATTAAGAAGATAACAAATTGAACATTTTAACATTTCATTTCAACTTTATTTTAATTGAAATAAAAAAAAAAAGTAATCCTTAACAAAAACGTGTACAATCTTGTTTTACATTATGATGATAGAACGTCGACTTACATATAAATATAGAACAGATATGTAAAATATTAAAAAATATATATTTTTCATTCCTAAGTGAATACATGATTTAAAAGCTTAGGTACCTATGTGAATAAAACTATGAAACTTCTTGATTATTTACACGGAATACGATTAACTTTACACTCTACATCCACACTAAACATCCACAGATAGATATACACTCAAGCACTCACGAATACTTATGTACAAATAGTATGTACGCTCTGACCGGGATTCGAACACATGACCACTGCTCACTCACAGTACGATGCTTCATTGTCAAGTGGTTGCTAGTCCCTGTCATATATTTTTAGGACTCATATGGTGTTGAGGAGGAAATCAAGTAAATTGGTACTACAGATTTTATTACACCTGTCGAGGGACGGAAGAATGCATTGGCCTCGTATAGAAAGGTAATTCGTATTATTGGAACTATTGGTATTGATTTCTTCGTGAAAAATAAACGATAACACATTAATTAACTTCTAAAAAAATTGCTAAGATATTTAAAAGAAAACAACTTATTATTTAACAACAAGTAATTATATTTAATTAAACCGTTTTGAGCTAGCTTCAAAAACGACTCATATTATGTAGTATTTATTATTGGAGTTGAAAATTTTGTATATATGTTTATGAGATGATAATGATGAGAGATGTGAGGTTCTTAATACACACACGTACGAGTATGTACATAATATGTACAGTATTTTATTAATTCGCCTAATTACTTATCATAAGAAGAGTAAAGTTTCATCAAAGTTGTTTAAAAATGAGGATTTTTTTTAAGTTATCCAATATCAAGGCACGACTAACTTGACGACAAGTTTGGCTCAGTTTGTAGTGACCCTACTTGCTGAGCCTGCGGTTGCGGGTTCGAGTACCGCTGGGGCATTCATTTGTGTGACGAGCACGAATGTTTGTACTCTAGTCATGGGTGTTTATATTTATAATATGTATGAATTTAAATCGATAATCGAATATCTGGTATCCATAACACAAGCGCAAGCTTTACATGGAACTAGATGGCGATGTGTGTTAATGTCCCAACATATTTAATTTATTTTTTTATTTAAAAGGACGAATCAATAAATCTTATGATATTTTGCACAAAATAAATCTAAAATCCGCATTTCAAAATTGAAGGTCAACTCTTATTAAAGAATAATGAATGGCACTGACCTTAAGAAAGATTAGTATAGTAGGCAATTTGAAAAATATTTTTTGATTTAAAATATTACTTTAACCTTTTTTTATTTTATACTTATATCATACTAGCAGAACCCGCGGCTTCGCTCGCGCTAAAACTACAAAACATCTCTAAAAAGTTTCATACAAATTTTCATCCCTTTTCATGTATTTATTTAATTTTATTGAAGAGCATTAATACCAAGTTTCAAGTAATTCTGATCATAAATATTTTTTGGATTGTATTATAAAGTTTTTTCCAATGGGAATTAGGTAAATTCCCGCAGTAAAAAGAAGCCTATGTCACTCTCCAGCCCTCCAACTATGTCCATATAAAAAATCCCGCCAATCCGTCATTCCGTCTTGACGTGAAAGAAGGACAAACAAACAAACAAACAAACAAACAAACAAACACACTTTCACATTTATAACATTAGTATGGAAGTATGGTTATACATAATTAATGCTGTATCTGGGCGATGTAAGGGTGGGTAAAATTATAAAATTAGCATTCTCTATATAAATAGGAAAAACAGAAAAAAATCAGTAGGTACCTTTTTCTCTTCTATTTCTCAACCGGTTTTATTTTATTTTGTTTAGTAGCTATTGACGAGTTATAGTGTTTTCAATAAAATAAAAATCGGAAACAGTTTTCTTCTATTATATGAGATACGTAAATTCTATATATGCATGTTTTTCTCAAATTATTAAAAATAATTATTGATTATGGTCGAAACTCGACCATGAGGCGAACAGTAAGTAATAAATATAAATAGCGGTCTAATAAGTTTCTTCGCTACATCAAATGACCTACAAATAAAGCTGGCCAATTAAGTGATGTCTGACTAATTAAAGTGCACCATTTGTGTAAACATGCTTTGAATAAATAACTTTGATAGCTCGCTAAGTTATTACCTTTACGATGTTCGTCTAGACTTTTGACATGACACCTATCGTACGTATCTTGAATTATTGCATTAATATACATAATTTATTTTATTCTTATTAATTATGTACGTGCCTATATTTGTATTGTATGTGTTTATTTTAGTGTATGGTAGGTATGTTTTAACGGTTAGTATGGAATACAAATATTTGAATTTCTCGGCTTTTCTGTACTATAATATGCATGCATTATACATATAAACCTTCCTCTTAAATCACTTTATCTATTAAAAAAACTGCATCAAAATCCGTTGCGTAGTTTAAAAGATCTAAGCATACATAGGGACAAACAGACAGCGGGAAGTATACTACTTACCATTTAGGTCATTCACTTAGCCCTCCACCTTAAGATTACCTAGTAGAGATTGCTTTTAGCGATAAGACTGCCTGCTGTGCATCAAATATTATAAACATATCTTTCTCTTATGGTATACAACAAAGAGTAATATTAATCTTAGAAATGCAAATGTAGTTTGTTTGTAAGTTTATTAGTTTGTCCGGACTAAAGGGACGTGATATCTCTGCGGTTTTAGTGTAGGTACCACAAAAAGTTACTAAAAATCATGTGGGTGTGGCCATACTACTCCAGAAAAAAACGACGTCGGGTAGATAGATCAGAATATTTTTTTAACAATTTCGGCTGCAAATAAATTAGTTATTTTTACAAAAAAACCTTTAAACTTTGATGTTGAATAAACAGGCGGGCGTGTTCAGATAACGTAAAAGTTGTTTTTTTTTTTTAAATTCCCAAAGCATTAATGCAAAGGGTCTACGTCAAATGTCCGTCCAACATACATTGGAAATGAAAGCTTTTAAAAGGTTCCAAAATCTAATTGAGTATTAGCTGATTTCAATTGTTTTCATATTTTTTTGAAGGTGATGACGGTGAGGTCAACATGTCAAGATAAAGCGGGTTTTACTAGGAATGTTGAAAACTATAATAGCCTCATTCTTCTTCCTTCTACACGACATTGGCGAAGTAATCTGTGTCCAGCTGGCACGCCTAAAAGCCAAATAACAAAGAATTGAACTATAATGTATTTAATATATGTATGTATATATAAAATTCCCGTGTCACGATGTTGGTCCGCGAAGAACTCCGAAACAACCTATCCGATCGTAACGTAATTTGTTTTCAAAATGTGTGATTTGTTCCAACTTAAAAGATACGATAGTTTTTATCCTGATTATTTCCTTTTTTATTACAAAATGAATGATTTAAATATCCGGAGAGGGATTCCGGAGAGAGAACATGTGAAACGGCTACCCTAAGCCATATATAGTCTATCTATTCCATACTAACCGTTAAAACGTACCTAGCAACGAACCTGAGCGAAGTGAGGGTGAGTCGCTAGTGTATATATATATATATTCTTTATTGCACAAATAAATTATAAAAAACAAAATACATAGAAAGTGACGTGGACAAAGGTGGACTTATCTCTATAAGAGATCTCTTCCAGTCAACCCATGCATGTGGGAAATAGTGTTAAATAGCGGGACAGAAAGAGAAAGTGCAGAATTTTTGTTATAGTAAAGTATACAAGTATGACACATAAATAAAAGTTAAATATATGAATACATTAATATACATATATGAAAATATAAAAAACATATACATATTTTAATTACATACATATTATATAACATAAATACAATTATAGATATATAATATAAACATGTAATCTAATACATACCAAAACTATATAAATATATACGTACATATAAATATATACATAAACATACATATGCAAATAAATGTTAAACAGAAAAATATATTGTTCAAGATTGAGCTAGAAAATGCTTTTTATGTTCGTTTTAAACACAGCTGTAGAAGGGCTCTCCTGTAGGATTTTAGGAAGTTTATTCCATAACACTGCTGCACGTTTTGTAAAAACTTGGTGTTACTTGTCGGTATCTCAAGCATCGATGTGATGCAGGGTCGCCTGGAACGTGTAGGAGTCGGAAGCAGGTTGAACCGGGAACGAAGGTAAGAAGGAAAATTGTGATTATGAAGAACTGTGTATCTATATAATGAAAAACTAAATCTCGGATTTCATAAAATAGTATAAATAAAATTTTTAATTTGGTAGTAAAAATGACAACTTAGAAGAAGTAAAATGTATTAGAAAAAATAAAATCTTCAACAAATTTCGGTAACAGTCAATCTCGAATATGCTATTGATAAATTAAACAGTACGATTACCATTAAAATATGCTTTCTGAATAAGTACATTTCCAAATGATAATAGAGTACTGAAAATCACTTGTGTAAAAGATATTATTTAAATAGCAAGTAGTTTTTAAGACCTGTAAAAAGTAAAATTACACCTCTAATACGGAAAAGGTCTACACCAAAATTTTCATATTGAAATTAGGGTATTTCGGAAGACAGGAAAGCTAGATGCGATTTTCGTGTTTGCAATTTTGCAGTGGATTACGTTTCAGAATAACACCGCCGCTCACTCTTCACAGTAATAAGCTCGCTTATTTGCGCATTTTCCATATTTATCACTTGTTCTGAAATATAGTGCGCGTGGCTTTTTAGAGTAATGGTAATGTATTTTACTAATAAATTGCATTAAATGTACACGTCTCCATATTAACTTTTTTTCATTTATTTCGTGATCATCTTTCCTTTAAGTCCACATATCTATTTACATATTTTTATTTCCGATACAAAAAGTGATTTTTAGGAACAGGGTACATTTAAGAAAAAAATTAGATACAAAAATCCCAAGCAGGCGGCTCGTCCATGTTTTATTCATAGCGATACTGCTTCAGCCTTTGTTCTATGAAATACCGGTTCTATAGAAAACTTCTTTGTGCATCCCAAGCTTATTGTTACTAAACTATGAAACGTAAAGCTTATCTTGATATATAGCTTTATTAAAAATATATGACGATGTTTTCAATGGTATTTATAATTTTTAAATGCACTTTTCTTTATTTTTAGGCTGCGCATCTGTCAGCCTTAGAGAGTAGTAAAGCAAAAATTTATTTAGTATGCACAAAATTCGCATCTATATATTTATACTGTCAGTTTAGTTGAGTTGATGTCAACTGGTATCAATAAATATCTATATTAATAGAGTAACCGTTTATCTCGCGCAGGCACCAAACCTGTGTCCTACATTTTTGGTAAATCTATTAATTCTATAAGTGTAATTATGTTTAAGTTTATTGAAACGATATTCTTTTAATTTAACTTTACCTAAAACAAATTTAGAACAAATCAATCAAGTTCAGCGCCGAAAGTCAAAGTAAATATCATTAATACGCCAATCTTGGACACAACTTAAAACTATTTCTTGTTTGAAAATTAATAAAGTCCCTGAAATGGTTATAAATAAATAAAACTAGTCCACCTTTGTCTTGAAGAATTCATTGTTTCTTGGGAAAACCGAGACTATTGCTAAAATTTTCATACACGACCCATATATCTGTTTCAAAACGAGAGTACCCATACGCATTGTATAATTTACAATTTTTTTGTACAGCAACAGGTTTTATGTCAATTTTCTAGCTTTACAATGCTTTTAATTTTATAAATAATATATCACACTTATATTATAAACACGAACGTTCAAGGGATTTAAATGAAACTCATTCTGAGCAGACGGGACAGCTGAATATTCTGTGGACACATCCCTTGTTGACGTACCTATCACGCCAATAAAGTAATAGCTGAAAAGTAGATAAAAAATTACCCAATACCCAATAAAAAAAATGAAATAACTATGGATAGAAAAAAAAATTTTTTTTCTATTTATAGTTGTTGAACGTTATAGCCTAAAGAGCTGTAGTTATCAAAAATGTGCTTTCGTAACAAAGGAATATTGAAACCATAATCGGAATTAAAACCTCAACCTAACTAACATCCATTGTACAAGTTTCTACGTATTTATCTTTGATTCATTTGATAATATTATCTATATCTTGATTGATAATATTATCTTCGATTAACATTCTTCGAATAAGCTTCCATATAAAGGTAATGAAAGAAAAGAAAATTCTTGTATGTATGTACATAATATATTCTCTGTAAACCAGGAATAGTTAGTTCAATTTAAATCTCTTGAGATTTGCTACGACTACTATTTCAAATACACAAATTTTATTCGAGCTAGTAAAGACATTTTACTTAGGGAGTTGTTCGAGGAAAGCGGACTTCCACGTACTTTTCACATGTTGTGAAAAATACTTGTGTTTAAAACATGTGTATATAATAATAAAAATGCTGTATAAGAATCTTATAATAATATTCTTACTTAATTTCCCATTAGGTTAGGTTAGGTGTTGTATTGTTTTATCCTGATCGAACGAATAATTCGTCCTGATTTTACCATACAAGAAATAATTTTTATTTCAAATCTGTTAAAAGTACGAAAACCAATGTTCATGACTCCGCTTAAAAAATTGCCAGATATAATATTTACACAATTTGTGTTTTCATATTTTATTTATTAGTTGCAGATTCTAAGATCCTGGGTTGGGGTTTCGGATCGAACCAAATATAATTATTATTGGATCAGGTTATCATTAGTCATTCAATGGAGTTGAAAATTTTGCAATCATTTGGTCCAGCGTATTGAAGAGCACGCACAGCCGTCAATCATGTGCCCAATCTCTTATCGATCGTATCGTCCCACTGAACTATAAGAGTAAAAAAATAGGGAATACATTTTTATTTCTTTCTCGAAATTGTTATAAATTAAGCTAAATCAGATAGAAGATGAGACAGTATAGACGTTTATTGCACAGTTTTGTCACTGTTATGTCGAGGCATGGTTCACTCGTAGCTGGAAGCCAATTTAACAAATTGAGATTGATGGCGTTGTGCCTGAAACATTGCCTTGTAAAATAATGTCAATAGATATACCTATTCCAAAATCAATTAAAGATTAGATTCTTTAATATTTATCATCATCATCATCATCAGCCATATTTATATTATAATATCTACTAGTTTCTGCTCTGAGACTTTGCGGAAAACTGTGTGTTAAAAAATGTTTCTTTATGTTTTATTTCTTTTAATGTGTTTGGTTTGGGCTGTATATTAATAAACTGCCTCAGTGGTTTAGTAGCTTGCATATACGGCTGAAAATCTGGAGATTTAGGGATCGAATCATGGGTCGGGTCAAGTTTAGATATTTATTGGTGGTGGTGTAAGAGAAAGATATACTTAGTAAATCTCAGAGTGGATAGAGTTTTACACCCGTTCCTCGGAAAGCAGGTAAAGCTTCTTTCTTTCTTAAAAGGTCGGTCCTGCGCCTGATCTTTCACTGGCCGTGTTGAATGATCGTCCAACTGAATTAAGAGAGTGATAATAAAATTGTAACTAATCCGAATCTGTACATTAAATATTTTTTGGGAAATCTTATTGAAATAAACATTATTATCGATACAGAGGCCGAATCTATAGTTTTTAGAATTTTTGTCTGTCTGTCTGTTACCGCATCACAGAAAAACCACTGGAGGGATTTTGATGAAATTTGGGATGATGATAGCCGATTATCCAAGTCAACATATAGGATACTTTTTACCGCTGGAAAATGTCTCATTTCTGAGAACAAATACAAAAACTGCAATGTATACTAATATTTAAAACCTAAGAATTTGGTTTTTCGTCATCTGAACGCGGGCGGAGCCGCGGGCAATGCTAGTTTTATATATACATCTCGTAATATTAGTAAAATTCTAACATTAGGCATTATATGACGCTGATCACGGATAATTTTAAACATTTTTAATTTTTAATGCACTTGAAGTATACATATACCTAATATACATATTGCTAGTATTCCTAAAATTCAAGACAATAGAAACATAAGATTCTAAGGCAACGTGGTTATGATATTGAATGGTTTTGATAAAACAAGCTTTGAAACAGCCGCGTATCAGCTTCGCGGTACTGCATTGAATAACTTAGTAGGTACCTCAGTTTCATTTGCAGTGCTCTGAATTTGATGCTAGATAAGGGATAATTTGACTGACTTTTGCTCGCGGCTTCGCCCGCGTTTGTTAAAAAATTCTCCGTACGCTATCGGTGAATAACTTTCAGATATTTGCAACAAACGTACATTTCGTTTTTATTTATATATTTTTTTATTTGCACTCCACTTACATCTGGAGTAGTGCAATAATATGAGTAGAAATATATTTTAAAAAGAGTTCATTTTGATATACTTACATATATTTTTTTTCAAAATGTAGATAATAATGCAGTTACAGTTTCATCAAAATGTCTATTTTTCTATTATTTTTTTCATCATCATACTCACTCTAATTATTCTTTATATATATAGCATGTTTTATACAAAATTATTTCAAGAAATAATAAATTTCTTCCATAAAGAAGCTAAAATAATTGATACTCTTAATAATTACAATAGAACTGTTCTATCCATGTAGTCATTTAATTCCCATTTTCCTCCCTTTATTTAAAAAAGTACTATGTAAATTGTACTAAAATAAAAAATATATATATTAAAAATTTAATAAGTCAGCTTACTATACCAGCTTTACTGAAAATATGTAAACCAAAAATTGTTACGATGCCACAAAAGTAAGTAACCAAGGCTTTTCTAGAACCCCTGCTGTTTTATATAAAATTTCAATGTAAAATTTGTTAGAAAATCTGGTTATTTCTTAAGCTCATTAGTAATAGCTAATAACAAATGCACGCAGTTGTTTTGATTACAATGAATTAATAAGAAAATTTATCTACGAGTAAATAAAATAATAATGTGATGTACATACAAATGAAACGAATACCTACTCTAAAAATTAAATTTTAACATCGTAAAGAATACATTTCTGCAGGGCCGGATTTACCCTATGTGCCCTGGGCACCGTCAAAAATACCGTCCTTATTACCTATATACTGCATTACCTATAGGTATGTTACACTAGGATCTCTAGGTACGTTTTTATTTTTTTGAACGGGACCCTAATTCTTATTCTTAAATAATATTAGCCTATGTTACTCCTGATAACATCAGCTATATGCCAGTGAAAGTCCCATCAAAATCAGTCCAGCCGTTTCGGAGAACTCATAAGTCACTATATTTTATATCCGTAACTTTTTTGATTGCATTTTATTATTAGTGCAAAATATGCGCGGCAAATTCAAAACTATGTAACGTGGCATATTAGTTATAATGAAATGTGAAGTCAGATCAGGCGCGGTTCCAGAGTTAAATTTGGGGGATCATAGGCATTTTATGATATACATATCATAATTTGGGGGGGGGGGGGGGGGCTTTTGAGGTTATTATAAAAGTCGTAGATTTTTATTAGACCTACAACTTTTGTAAAGAATATTTTTCGATAGGATGTCACACCTAAATGGCATAAATTGAAAAAAAAAGCAATTTTTAAACGGTTTGCTATACTTGTCTTGTTTGCTATAAACGTAAAAACATAAAACATCCAGTTTTAATTTTTTGTGTAGCACATCGCGATCGTAATATTTGTATAGCGCTATTTAAATTAAAGAAAAACTTATTAGCGAATAAAAACTTAATTTGTTTCGAATTAGGCATTTAAAAAAATTGTATTATTCCTTCTTTTCTTAAACTTTATACTTCTCAAAAAAGTATATTTGGCTTTGGGGGGGGGGGGGTAGGATCATGAACCCCCCCCCCCAATCCGCGCTTGAGTCAGATGCGAAGTCAACAGATTGATATTAATGACATGGTATTGGGAGTGTTTTAAAAAATATTTTTAACTACAGTCCTCCACTCTTACTTAATTAATCAATTGCAGGCTGTAGCCATCGATCAATAATTATTGATCGAAGATTGCAACACCCATGAAAATACGGTGGCCTTGTGCAAATAGCACAACTGGCTGTATAATAATACAGTATATATTTTTTAATGAAAATATACAATGTGATTTCGAACGCCTTCCTTCCGCCTCATAAACCAAATTTGAATTTAGAAAAAAAATCTGTAAGGAAAATTTACTAAGCCTCATTTACGAGGGACCGGAACCTTTCAATCAATTCTTTGTGGTCATCAGACTGTATATAGTTGTTTGGCTGAGATAGCACCTTCAAAGTTGCTGTCTATTTTTTTAATGTATTTTTCTTAGTAATTTATGTATATAACTGAATTCTTTCTACCGAAAAATCATTATTTATTATGAAAAATCTTCGTTTCTTCTAAGAACGAAGATTAACCTAGTGTATCGATGTATTCAAGCATTCGCAAACTTTTGTAACGATGGCAGGGGATGGTGCAATTCAATATTATAATATATATATATATAAAGGATTTTGTAAAAAATCAAAACTGTATCATATTTTTTTTAAATGTAACATCTTTGGCAGTGGTTGGTATTTTAAATATAATATACTTACATAATATTCTATGTCCCTAATTATGTTAGCCGAACTTTATAATTGCGTTTCATACTCTAAAAAAAATACAGTCGAATTTAGAACCTCCTCCTTTTTGAAGTCGGTTGAAAAGTAATATTTATTTCCGTTATAGCTAGATACATTAAAACTGCATATAAATTTAAATATACGTACGCGAATTCCATGGGCAATATTAATAGAAAATAAAACATTGAAATTGAGTCTGAACTTAGGAAAAAAAAGTTATGATTGTATAATTAAGAATTTTTTTTGTTTATATATAAAATACCTACATGAATTTTCGTTATGAAACTTCTAAAGTGCAGCCAATTTATTTTTATATATTTATGTGGCTAAAGCGTATCTACGTCTCCATTCAAAAACTTTAAATTTTTAAATTTATTCATAAGTAATAACGACTTACATCTATCGAGTTCAACCCAGGGGAATAAAATTTAAATCGTCCCTAACATTTTCATATATTTTTATATATTATTTTTATATATTATTTTTTGCTTTACGTTATTTATCTTGCATGGTACAAATAAAAATAAAAAAAAATACGTAAACGTTTGTTAAAACGCTTTAATCACTGAAAAGCACATCTAATTTGCGTATTTCTTTTTAATATTGTATCTAATATTATGAACTAGTCTAGAATAATCTTATTGAAATAGTCATTATTGTCAATACATAGGCCGAAACTATAGTTTTTAGAATTTTTATCTGTCTGTCTGTTTGTGACTTTGATGAAATTTGGTATGATAATAGCTGGTTATCTGGGTCAACATATAGAATAGGATACTTTTTACTGCGGGAAAATATCTCATCTCTGAGAAATCTATACTAAGCGTTTAAACGTAAGTACGTACTTACTAAGATAGATTTTTCTTCCAAAATCAGCAATTGATGGCTCTTACCTTACGTACCCTATACGAATTACGATGCCTACTCTTCAGAACCTCTTTCATCTACTTTTAAAACCAACATGTTGCGGCCTGCCGAAAAATCTTGTGTCTGGCATTACGAGATTTCCCTATCCATAAATAAATAGCGTGAGAACAGAAATAATTCTGATAACCAATCCACATTTAATCTAACTTTATAGCTAACGTAATAATTCAGCAATAAAGAGATCAAAGCAGCAAGCTAAATATTTTTCAGGAATGAGGAAAAATAATTCGAAAAAAATAGAATTTTCGGAAACCGCTACCGTTATATGGTTTTCGACGCAACTCTGCTATGATTATTATTATAATTGCTTCAATAGTTGGCGTCATATAATAAAAGTTATTTGAAAATTCCATAGTTTGAATAAAGTTTACGTATAAAGTACTTTACTATAAAACACGCGAAAATATCTTATACCTTATGACAGCTGTATCACTTCACTTCTATGTGAGCGCAATAAAATTGTAAATCCCATAAAATGCACAGCCAGACTAGACCAGTCTATATGATATCTCTCTATATCTACATATGTAAATAAAAATGAATGTTGCTAAGCGCAGTACTCGAGAACGGCTCTACCAATTTACCTTTTTTTCGTAAGTTCCTTAAAGTACACGGAAAGTTTTAATAAAGAGAAAAAATATAAAATAAGGTATATATATATATTTATATAAAACAAAGTCGTGTTAGTTACACCATTTATAACTCAAGAACGGCTGGACCAATTTTCATAATATTTGATTTTTTGGATTTCTCTTATTCCGGAATAAGATAATAAGTATTAAAACATCAAAAAAAAAATTATATGGCTAACGCTGGCTAATAGCTATTTATATCTATTTAAAACGCTTAGCGACGAACCCGAGCAAAACGAGGGTGAGTAGTATATAATATCAGTCAAAGGAATATATTTTTCTTCCTAATTTGTTTGTTTGTTCATATTTTACTAGAGGAAAGTTATAAAAAAATCTTTTCGGTTTTTTCCCTTTAGTATGTCATACTGAGATTATAATTGTAAAGTAATTATACCTAACTAGCGGCTCATCCTCGCTTCGCTCGGGTTCGTCGCTAGGTACGTTTTAAATATATATAAATAGTTATTACCCAGCGTTAGCCATATAAATGTTAATATGGTTGTTAAGTATTCTTAAATAAGTATTCTTAAATTTTATAATTTTCCGCGCAATTTATTATTTTTTTCTTTCATAAGAACCTTCTCCTGACAATAATAAACACAAACAAAAAATAGTTAAATCGGTCCAGCCATTCACGCGTGATGGCGTGACCAAGGGAAATAGGGATTCATTTTTATATATATATATATATATATATATATATATATATATATATATATATATATATACAAAAATATATAAAAAAATATACAAAAAATAGTTAAATCGGTCCAGCCATTCACGCGTGATGGCGTGACCAAGGGAAATAGGGATATATATATATATAGATTGAAAATGAAAATGAACAAGCTATAATATAAAAATATAAGTAGGCGTATATTTTAAAAAAGACGAAATGTAAAAAGGCTCAAAAAATAGTGGTTTCATTTTTATAGCACTCCTGATAGGTTTATGTAAAAATATTTTTCTATCATAGAATATTTGTTAATATATGGTATAAAAATTTTCATACTTGGTACAAGGACAAGATCGCACCGTATTTAAAATAGTACCTGCTTTGTTTGACCTTACTGTCTCGAAAATTTATTGTATAGTGGTATCATCACTTGCTTTCAATATGTTGCGATTTTTACAAGAAATAATTCTGTAGTGTGAAACGCGTTGGCGTGTGGCGAGTTTTCTTTAACGCCTCCATCCAAAAAGTTGTATTTTTATACAAGGATAGTGTAAAAGGTTAATGTAGCTTTCAATTACTGAAATAAATTTCAAAATTGAATCAGATATTGCCACTTTTAACATAAAGAATAAATAAAATAAAAATAACCTTTACATATTTCGTCTGACCTTTTGATATATAACATGAATTAAATTACATTTTTTAACTATATATTTCTTAATTGTAAAATGGAGTAGATACGGGTAAATCTAAAAAAATGAGGTACTAAAGCTTTGCAGAATATACGTTTACTAGTTTTTGTGATATGAGATTAAGTTCGTCCATAATATCTTTAATAAATAATACGAATTACTTATTTTATTTTAGTGTTAACCTAACGAAATATGTTAGTAAAAACAATATAATATTTGACAGTACGGAACCATCGATGCGGGAGTCCGAATCGCACTCGCCAGATTTTTATATTTTAATATCAAAGCATAAATTTATAAGCTTACTAATCTGAAAATCATTTTAGTCATCAAAATATTGGATCAACTATATAAAGCCAAAATATTTTTTTAGTAAATTAAACACGTGCGAAGCCGCGGGCACTACTAGTAAATGTACGCTATATAAACCAAAATGACATTCATTATGTTTATTTGTATAATATCGCTTTCCACCTTAGAGCACTTTAAGGTCCTTTATAAGTGTGAGAGCGTACTTTCCTTCTTTAGAAGAGATATTTTTTTTCATTGTTATATGTAAGATATGATGGAATAATAAAACTAACCTCGATTATTTTATATAAAGGTCTCTTTAAATTATAGCTAGAATTTTGCCTGTGTTAGATAAGGAGATGTTGATAAATTGAACGTGTTTTATTCACAATGCTTTTGTACTGGTCTAAATTTGTACGATTTCTTTGTTGTATGATCAGCAAAAGGAAAAAGGTAGGAAATGTCTTATAAATGTTTACAAAAATTCTGATTTTATATTACTTACTATAAAATTTTACTGCTTCATTAGGATTTTATAAAAATTCTACGAGACAATGTATACCGTTTACACGTCATGAGCTTTTAATACTATCCGGCCGAAAGTGGTGGGAAATTTTATGATTTAAAGTAATAGGATTCATACTTATATAGAATCAGCAGATAATTAATTATAATACGTACAATAAAAGGGTAAAATTTTGAAAATGATAAGAATTTTCTTAATCGTCTACATTCTTCGTTCTTATAGTTCACGAAAATATTTCACCTCAAATATCTCACTTTGGTCACACGCAAGGTTGCCTGGAAGAGATCGCTATAAGCGATAAGACCGTTTTCTGTACATCTTTTCTGTATGTGTTTATGTATTTTTGTGTGTATTTTTTTTGGTGTACAATAAAGTGTATATTATTATTATTATTGCTTTATATAGCTTTTGTGATTATGGTCGAGGTACTTTTGTAGGTCAGTCGAATCTTATGAGCAACCTATAAAGGTTTCGTATTACAGAAATTATAGTCAATGATACCAAATCTCTTCATACGTATTCCTATCAAATGAGCTGACCTTCCACATAACCTCGTCATAAACTAGACTAAACTTTGCTTAGTAGTTGCAGTTCGATGCCCATTTGTGATAAATATTGATTATATAGATGTTTGTCTTAACTTGATTATGCAGCGAATCCTTCATGGTTAATCATTTACCAACCATTCTCCTTAACCAACAGAATATAAAAATATAATGATAATAAATAATTAATTATTCTTATAAATATTCCATTCACAAGTAATTAAAGCTTCAAAGTACGTACAAAGTTACTATAAAGTAACAATATTTGGTATTACACTCTGTTTTAAAACACACATGTCGTTTCCGCAAGTATTTGGCATCTTGCCAAAAGAGATTTTTTAGTAAGTTGTCTTTAAGCTGTTAATGGGCTTTTGATGGACTTCTTTCATAAAATTGTAGCTTTTGCTGCAAACGGCTTGAAAGTGCTTACTAATGACATTTATTTTAAACGACATATAATGGGTATAATTAGTAATTTTAGTAATTTATGTATTTACTTATTACAATTTCTTCAAAAAAACTTATCTTATGTCTGATTGCTGACCCTTTGTAATGTTTCTCTTGTACTCGTAGTTGTTAAACACTTTAGAACATACCTAATCATTCAAACTTTTTTTTGATATCACAATGGTATTAATATTGTCCAAATGAAATATTCACCCAACTGGCTCAAAATTGTAATATTTGTATACAATAATGAAATATATCCTACTAGCATTGCCCGCAGCTCCACTCGCGTTCAGATGACCAAAAAGCTAATTCTTAGGTTTTACATATTAGTATACTCTTACATGGCACTTTTTGCGTATTTTCTCAAAAATGAAACATTTTCCCGCGGTAAAAAGTATTCTATATGTTGACCCGGATAACCAGCTATCACCATGCCAAATTTTATTAAAATCCGTTTAATGGTTTTTCTGTGATGTGGTAACAGACAGAAAGACGAAAATTCTAAAAACTATAGATTCGGCCTCTGTATCGATAATAATATTTACTTCAATAAGATTTTCCAAAAAATATTGAATGTACAGATTTGGCTTAGTTACAATTTTATTATATGTATAGATTATTCATTATATGTTTCTATCTAGGTAATAAACAATTATTATTGCCAATTACTATATGTTAATGAGAACGAAAAAAAGGTATAAGTAGAAAAAAAATAGAAATGTAGTTTGACGTTAGTATAATGATAATGTCTTTCAGAAAAAAAAACTTTCACTCTCAAAGTCCGATGGAATAATGATCCGACGTAACGCATAGACTTACGAGTTCAGGCGCAAGAACACTGAACTGGCTGTTACTAAAATTTCTTGTTTGAAAATCTCAATAATTATAATTGACCCGGTTCGGGACTCGAACCCAGGCCAAACTGCAACTTAGCCAATTGATAATTGAGGCAGTTTCACATTATTATACTTATTATTTATGCTTTTAAATTTAATCGTGTTTTAATTTTATTCACTATTTATTGTGTATAAAGACTACTACGAGAATACTAAAATTTATCAAAATGTAAAAATAATGCTTGAAACTCTGTATTTGTTGAGTGTCTCTTGGGTGTTTGTTGCACTTAAACTAAAGAACACTTCATAATTCAATGTCGTGCTATGAATGTATGAGAAATAAAATTATTCTCATGGGTAATACGATACAACAGCTTGTATTCTTGTAACGATATTTATGAAAACCTTTTCTTTCCAGCTGAAAATATGTCATTTTTACAGGTAAGTACAAAAATGCTATCAAAACGTTCACAGAAAGCTAATCTCTAATTCAAGACGAGAATGTAATCTGAATGAACTAAAAAACCATTCTAGAAAGAGATAGATTAGCTCTTCTTCAGAATGACTGCGGAAAAATGCATGAGAGATACTGACTGACTGGTCTTAAGAGTTACCGTATACCAATGATTCAGTGTTTTATTCTTTAATACCACGGTAATATTACATACAGTATTCCATCTTCATACAAATGATCGGAAATCGAGTTATACCTACGCGTGTCGCGTTCGGTATACACTCGGTAGACAACCGTGCGGGGCTGCCACATCGTATCATTGAATACGAAAATTGTATAATGTGTTTATGTTATGTAACTTTTATAATTTGATACAATAATAAACATTTTATTCCTCCCGTAACTTCGCTAATATCAAACAAAAAAGTATCGAGACATCGCATGTTTTAAAAATAAAAATTAATTAATTAAATTAAAATAAAATAAAAATTAAAGTATTTTTAATTAAACTTTTTATCCGAATGCGGATTCTTTATACTATTGAATTTAACAATAAAGCTTTTCGTACGTCTCAGTCGAGGCGTAAATATTTTCAAATCTCAAATTAATAGCAGCCTTGTCGCTCGGCTGTATGTAATTATTTCAAGGACAGGCCCGAGTTGGAATACTGTATGCATTACATTACCGTGTTAAGACTCTTTTTAAAATGCTTAATTTACTATTTTGAGATAACTTGTAAAATATACGTTTAATTAACATTTTGACTGACAAGTGCCAGAAATATTTTCAAACCTTCGCAGCCTGATATTTTTAGTAAACATTTTATTTAATTTAGATTTCTATGTAATTTTCTGCTATTCTTATGGTGTGTCGTGTGATGTCATGAGGTACCTACTAAATAACGAGCGTAGCACACGGCGAGTGGCGACAGTCGCGTGTTCCGCTCCAGTCTAGCTAGTCACGTATGTACCTCTTTATCCATAAACAACCAAAATGATTTAATATCAGATTTTGACAAATTTACTTTACAAAGCTAACGTGAGACATGATTGAAATTCATTTTTGCAGGCTTATATTTAACTAGTTTGTTTGTTCGGGTCAAATTTTGCTATTGAATTTTAAAGCAGTTATTGTCAACCGATTGAGCTGAAATTTTGCATACACGTTTAGTTTGAATGAAAATGTATAGTTAGCTTAGTGACATCATTCTAAATCCAATATGGTGGACTCCCAAAGATACGGACTATGTTTTTTTAATGCACCTGATCCCCATGTTATGGATATCAAATGAAAGGCTTTGCTGAAAAGAATACGAATAAAAAAATAAGTAAAAAACAAAAATAATACTAAAAAAGAATGTTTTTAAAAACAAGGTTTTATTTAATTGCTTTAAAAAGAACGAAATGATCTTTAAATTAAATTGAGCCCATCAATTTATTACATTACACAATTTATATAATACTAGCATTGCCCGCGGCTCTGCCCGCGTTCAGATGACCAAAAACCAAATTCTTAGGTTTTACATACAGTATATTTACAGCTATCACTATACCAAATTTCATCATAATCCCTCCAGTGGTTTTCAGTGATGCTGTAACAGACAGACAGACAAAAAATCTAAAAACTATATATTCGGCCTCTGTATCGGTAATAATGTCTATTTTGATAAGATTTTCAAAAAATATTTAATGTACAGATTCGGGTTAGTTACAATTTTATTATATGTATAGATAAAAGCTTGTCGCGAGATTTAACTGTGTAGATAAACAAGAATATAATAATACTTAAAACTAACAAAAGCACAATCAGATTTATCCCACGGGAACCGGTCATTTTTCCTATTCCTAAGTGAATACAAATATTCAGCAAATCTTGTCCTACTTATTTACAATACTACTTTCAAGCTTAGTATAGAACATGTTATTGAACACGAGTTTAACTTGTCTAAAGCAAGAGCCGGCTAAAAATATAAATATTGTATTTGTTTCTGACAGTAATAAATTGCTTTTTTTATTTATTAAAGAGTTCAGAGATTTTTTATGTACCAGTATTCACCAGAACTTTCTGCCTTTTTGTCATCTTTTTAAACCTTTTTTTCACAAACAAACAGAAAGAAAAGATAATTTTAAATATATTTCAAAATCCATATCCATACTAATATTATATATGCGAAAGTAACTTTGTCCTTCTGTCTGTTCGTCTGTCTGTCTCGCTGTCTGTATGTCTGTTACGTTTTTTTACTTAAGCCACTCAACCACTTTTGATAAGTTTGGAGAGGAATAGGTCTTTGGAGAAGCATATACATAGGATACTTTTTGTTACAAAAAAGAAACTTGAAATGGTTGAAATAGGGGTCGAAATAAATCATTACTCAAGTTAAGGTCAAAAAAAAATTTTTATCCTATAATTCTGGGCAGACATAAAGAATATTTCAGCGTTGATGACCAATCAAGGTGAAATAGGAGATGATTTCAAGTTTTTTTTAAAGTACTTACCTACTTTTCTATACCTATGTAAATATGGTCTATTTATTCCATACTAACCGTTACAATGTACCTGATAAATGTTGCTAATTTGTAAGAAATTAAGACACGTCCGCTAAACAAAGTCAACTTTAGTTATAGTCACGAAACAAAGCAAGTTTTGGGTTCAACTCCCAGTTTTGCAAACTTTGCTATTTTAGAATAAAGTAAGATTGATAGAGTAAAGATTACTTGAAGACTACCAGAATACAAGTTGAAGAAGGTAATGTTATGATGGTGTTTTAATGAAAGTACATAATAATATACTCTCTCCCCTCTGCTGAGTTCACTTTGTATAGTTAAATAATTGTAAAAAAGTTCCATTGTAATGGAGAGCGTTCATTAAAATTAGGTATATATATATATATATACTTTGAATTTTTAATTTGTTTATTTTTTGGGGTAGTCAGCAATTGTAATATCATAACTTGGCTTATATACTCGTAAATACTTTAAATAATAATTGACCAATTTCAAACGTCACATATTCCTAATATATGCTAGTTGTGAAGCGATTTTCATAAATCTTCTTTCGATTAAAATGTGATACTGCAAGAATGGTCCCATATAAAATTCCAAACAACCAAACATAATTTTTATGTTGTCTATCAAAATTGCATACTATCTTACTTATACCGCTTATGCCATTGGTAGTGTACTTAAAATATTGACATTTAACTTAAATGTAGAACTTGAGTTATAAAAAAAACTATTTCATTGCTCATAAAAGTCTATTTCATATGACTCTTTTTTGAATTTGAATTTAATTTGAAGTGTCGGTCCACTCTTATAAACTCGATGTCAGACATGTAACATCCAGTCCTTTGTTTCTCGCAAACATGATTTTTGGGGTATAGGAATATTTTTATATTTTTTAGGAATACTTTAATATTTTTCACTTCTGTATTCTGAAAATTTACTAGATTTTAAATCTATGGAGTTACATATTGGCTATTAAATGTTGGAATTTTTTTTGATGACTTATTTATCTATACTAATATTATAAAGAGGTAAAGTTTATGAGTTTGTGAATTGTGACGTTGTGACGTTGTAGGGGGTAATCTTTGGATCTACTGAACCGATTTAGATGAAATTTGGTAAGAAGATAGTTTGAGACCCTGGGAAGGAAATAGGATATTTTTTTATTCCGGAAATCATCCCTTAAGGGAGTGAAAATGGGGATGAAAGTTTGTATGGGGAATGAAGCTAGGGACGAACCCGAGCAAAGCGAGGCTGAGTCGCTAGTCTACAAATAAATGCAGCAGGGAGCTAGAAACGGAGTGTTGTTTACATCTTATTTATAAATGCATATTATGTATATATCTAAGTATTATAAACACATATGGATATTATGTATGCTCTTAAAATCTGTATCTGTAAGCCATTTCTGTACCCAACTCATGAACTTTACCAATATTGCGAAATTCTAACGGTTCGGCAACTTTTTTTATTAAATATTATAGCAACATTCTGAACTAAACTTTGATCCATCCATGAGCGCTAATCGAAGAATCTATCCAGTATGTAACATGTAACAATGACCGGGGAAATTAAAAACATTGTTTATGCACACATTTTATAGTTATTGGGGACCTTATATCGATAAACAAATTAATAAAAAAAACGTGTGTGTGTACTTATGTAGGCACGTAAGAAGTTATACTTCTTTGGCGTAACAGAACAAAAATAGCTGAAGATTTCATCCCGTATATCACAACTCTCTGTTGTTGTCGCTTTTAGGCTGTGTGTGTGCGCGCGCATCGTAAAAATTTTGCTCTCATAATTCTTTCAAAACGTGCCAAAAGAAGAATAACTTCAAAAACTTAATATTTTTTTTGAGAATAATAAAACATGCAAATTGAAAGTGAATCAGCTGCTTAAAAATGTAGAGGTCGAATTTCTGTACATAAAATATTTGTAATTTAGTTCATAATACATTATGTCAATCAAAAATTAATCAAAGAGTCTAAATATGGCAACAATTATTCATTAATTTTTAAAAACCTCCCTAATTTGGTTAATTTTGACCGCAGTTAAAGTTATAAAACCTTTTTGATGTAAAATTATAAGCTCTACATATTTTTATTAAAACTTTTTTGTCTAACTTTTACCGTTTTCGAGTAATTGCGAAGAAATACTTTTGACTATTTTTTATATTTTTTTTTTTTCTCTTTATTTAAAGGAGCTTTATCACTCAGTGATTATGTCGCCCCCGTAATAAAAATTACATATTTTATGAACACATTCTTAATTACAATTCACACTATAAACCTATTCATGACGTTGTATGGCAAATAGCAATGTACAAAGCATCCTTGCTTGCTCCGATAAGGGGCAAGCCAAGATACTATTGCACAGACCTACTTGATAATTTTTAGTAAAAATATGTCGACGTTCATCCGAGTTCCGTTCACATTCCATCAAAACATGTTGTATATCATCCATGGTTCCACATATTTCACAATTTGGAGATTCCGATAAACCCATTAGATATGTAAATTTGTTTGAAGGAATATGACCCGATCTCAACCTCAATAAAGCGACCACATATCTTCTTCTTATATTGTCAAACCACGGGTGACGAAGAGGCTCACTCTGCAACGTTCTATACCAAATACCTTTTGTAAGTGACCGCTCGTCAAAATATTCATGCCATGTTTGTCTGCATAATAACTTCACGTTTACCAGAAAGTCTGAAGGTAAAGGTAAACAGGTATAAGGTGTACCATCATAAGCTGCTTGACGAGCGGCGCAGTCAGCCTCCTCGTTTCCCATAATCCCTATATGCGAAAGGTATCCACTGAATAACAACATTTTTATTCGTTTCACGTAGTCTACAAATTTTGTCTATTATAATCATGGCTAACGGGATGCCTCGACAATTCGAGGGTATCTGAGCCAAATGTTGGAGGCTGCTTTTTGAGTCTGTAAAAATAACAAAATTTCCTGCTTCTATATTAGTTAAATATGAAAGTGCCTCAGCAATAGCTATAAGTTCACAATTCATAATAGAAATATTAACATTGATTTTAAATTTTTTTGAAATATTTTCCTGAGGATCATAGAAAGCAGCCCCCATGCATGTTTTATCTCTAGACCCATCTGTATACAATTTATAGTGTGAACAGTATTTATTATTCATAAATTCCAAACATAACACTCTAAGTTCCATGACATTAGTTAGTCTTTTAGCAGTTAGTATTCCAGGGACTTCATTATATAGTACATTTGATAAATCAATATTATTAGGCCACGTACTTAAACTAAACACATGGGGAATATCATTTGAATACATGTCTACTTGTCTATACGTTCTGTGTACATTTACTAACAATGGATTGTTTTTATTTCTCCAGTAACCTCCTTGGCATAGGTCGGACAGTTCTTCTAAAATAGTGATAGTTATTTTTTATATTTTTGAACCTTTACAAGTTGTTTTTGTATCATTAAAACTACATAATAGCAAAAATGCAAAGTTGAGTGCCAACATTTTGATTTCAGACCTTATTTGACTGGACTAAACAAACGAATATTATTTTAACATTTTTATAATATTACTATGGAAGTATATTTTCTATTCTTAATCAAAATTGAAGTGATACTTACAACAGTTATCATAATACTCAAATATAAATTCATAAACAACAAAACAATGTGTACTTTGAATTAACTAAACCGATTCTATCCGTTTCTCGCTGTCTAAGTAGCGAAGTTATACAGTAGCAGATTAGAGGATGGTGTTGATTCAAAAAAATGTAATTAATTGTGTTTTTCTTTAAAGAAAATTGCAGCCTGAAGTTGAACAAAATTACCATCTCTCTCAGTATTGTTTATTTTGCCTTTCTCTTCAGACTATGTGTGTGACGCAGTATACTCGTTTTTGTGTATCACTATAGCTCTGTAACGTCATCTGCAAAGAAATCTCACACTCATTATAGATTCAATATATGAGCACGTGCTAAAATTCGGTTGGAAAAACATTAATAGTTTTACTGAGCATGAAACTAATGGAAATCGAACCCATTATTACCGTAGCAGATGGTGCAAAAGCCACTAATGACATAATATTTATTTTAAAGATAAATAAGCCTAAATTTAGTAGTATGAACTGAGCCTTAATGAAGGTTTTATTGAGGAAAGCGCCTAATACATCCGACCGCTAAGATCTTGCTCGTATTATTATACACGAATGTCTCTGATTAAGCAGACGGGAGATTAGTGTATGCATAATTATCTTGAAATAATGTAAGAAGAACAAGTTTTGGCTATAGCTAGGTATATAATGTTACATACAAATAAAACTAGTCTAAAATTCAATTTAAGATATTAAATGTGAGTATATTTCAAACACAAATTATCTTAAACAGCATACACTAAAACAGTATTTCAAATCCAGTTTGGTTATAATGTAACTTTAAATTTTTCATCTTTAAAACTACAAAAAAATCTCTAAAAAGGCAGTTTCATACAAAGTTTCGTCCCGAATTTTACCCCATTATAGGATGAATTTCGACAAATGCTAAAACACGTATTTATTTAATTTTATTGAAGAATATTAATATGTACCAAGTTTTCAGTAATTCTGATCATAAATATTTTTTTTGGGTTGTATTATAACATGTTTTCCTGTGGGAATTAGATAATCTTCCACGGTACAAAGTAGCCTATGTCACTCTTCAGCCCTCCATCTATCTCCACAAAAAAAATCACACCAATCCATCCCTCCGTTTCAACGTGAAAGAAGGACAAACAAACATACTTTCACATTTATAATATTAGTATATGGATTTATTGCTACTACTACGAATATATGCCTATTGCATACAATAATAACAGAAAATATAGGAAATGATGATGAAAATAAATGATAAATCATATGAATTGTTAACATGTGACAGAAATTTAAATTAAATTTGGTTTTGGAAAACATTTACATTCGAAAACTTGGGTATAGTAATATACCAAAGTTTTAGAAATTTGTAAATGGAATTCTTGAGAAGCTCAATTAACAATTCGTTCTTAATAAACTTTGTGACTACGGAAATGAATTGCTTAGAAGAATATCTTAGAAATCGGTATATATCAACGGAATATGACAAATGTTAGACACATTAGACTTGAGTTAAGTTTACAAATAATTTTCAAGTTATAAGTAGGTATAAGTGTGTAATAATGAAAATTAATTTAATTAATATGTTATATTCTGATCGAGCTACAATATGCGAATCTTAACATTTTCTTTAGGATTAAATTAAACGAGCATATTTTTAATTCACGTTATCCTATAATGATCATAGAGACTGAAGAATTAGATATTATTTAATGCCAATTATTATATTAAAAAACTAGCGGACCCGACAGACGTTGTCCTGTCTACACGTCTTTAATTTGAAAATTTCAAACTTTTTTTAATAATTTTTTTGATGAAAATTATCATTCAAATTGTGAATCTAAACCATTCCCAGATCCCCTTGAACACACACAAAAAATTTCATCAAAATCGGTCCAGTCGTTTGAGAGAAGTTCAGTGACATACACACTCACAGAAAAATTATATATATAAAGATAACACGAACGAAGCCTGGTACGATCACTAACATGTTGCCATCAACGCTTAACTTTAACATTTTCTAACTTTATATTCTAAAGATTTAAAACTATTTAAAACTTCTGCAAACTTCATGTTAATATTTAGGTAAGCTGTTTCAAAGACAACGTAATTTAGATACATAGCAGTTTGTTATCTTTTGATGCTATTACTGGAATGATAACGATATACACACCTACAAATTTATGAGTAAATTTTATAGGTACGTTTTTAGTTTATGTGAATATATTAAACAATTTTAATGAGATTTTTGGGAAATTCAAATGAAATCTGAAAATATAGTTTTATTTAAAATAATAAAATTAAACTAAACAGCTTGCATTGAAAACCATCTAAGTGTAAATCATATTGTCTATTAAAAATTATAGCTGAACCCTTAATTGAAATCAACCTCGTTTTAATCCAAACATCTAACATTGCAAAGTAACATGCCTCTCGTTTGTATTTATCGAATAAGGACAGTTTCACATGTTATCTGCAATCTTATATATGTTCTTCTATTTTCATTCACCCTTTTTAAAGTCCCACAGCTGGGCAAGGGCGTCCCCTCTGTGTAAGGGGGTTAAGCAATTGTTTACCACACTGACCAAGTGTGGGTTGGAGCTTTACATGTCTTTCGAAAGCTAGTTAAATTCTGTCGGAAATCAGAGTTTCTTTTAGATTCTTCGCCATATTGCATTCGTATGACAAATAGTAATCAAGTAATATTAGAGGATTTCTGATAGGTTTACTTGGCTTATAAAGTGGACGCATTACGAGTGGACGAGTGGGCTACCACTGCCTTATATTATGTGAAATAAAAAGTAAATATGAAAAGTAAAAAGGAACAATCTAGCGGTTTTTATAAGATTTTTACAGCGGGATCAAAACGAAAAGTCTTAAGGGGTGCAGCATTTTTAAAGGAGATCGCCAGCAGAAGGGCCCACCTTTGGGGGCTTACATGAATGTGCTTTAGTTGTAAATTTTTATGTTAAAAATTCGATAGAATCCTCAAATTAATGGACAGTCTCTCGCCCAGGCTTAAAAGCACATATAATTTACGTTTTATTCAAATTATGATGGAAATATCGTTACTATCATGTTGAACTATTCACTATTTTAGAAGCGCTATGCTACTTTGCAAAGGCAGTGGTAGCCCAGTAGTAACGCGCTCGCTGGAGAACCTGAGTGAAGCGGATTCAAATCCCGGGTCTCGGACTTATATTTCCATGTGCGAATCATTTTTAGCACATAACATGATCACCACTTGTCTAACGGTGAAGGAAAACATCGTGAGGAAATCTACGTTCCCCTCGTATTGAAGGCCCGGGAGGCCCAGCAGTGGGACGTTAAAAAGGGCTGAACACAATGCTACAGTCAGATTTCAAACAGTAAATGGTGATAAATTTGTTGTTTTTTAGACTCCAGATGTAGCTCAATCTAACATTAAAAGCGCATCAGTAGCTTACGGATGCATAATTTAATAATGGCAAAAATAATTATGCAATGAAATCCCCTTACGTTCATATATTTGGAAATGAAATAGTAGATAAATTGGTTAAAGCACCTTTTTTGTTAACGTTGGGAAATGCATATACGCACGAGGTGTGGGACTCACCGGCGTAATAAAGCACCTACGTATTATTGAATGTTACACCATACTATACAAATTGCCTCCACTTGGTTCGAAAAAAAAAGTTTTTTGTTAAAAGTCAAAAGAAAAAGGCATTTGGCTTAAGACTATTCAGACTGAACCAATAATTCATATTTTGATTGATTAGATCTGTTTGAATAAACAAGATACTGTACTTGCTGTGCGTCTTAGTTCTGGATACATATTAAATTTTAATTTTAATGGGTAGACCTTCTACACCTAATTGTTCCCAATGTCTTCTGATTTAGCTGCATTATTAGTCTAAACATTTCCTTACATAACAATGCGGAATACAGTAAACTAAATTCATTTAACTTAGCCCGAGTAGAAGCCACAAGCCACAAATACTCATTATTCGTGTACTGACTAATTTCATTTGTTACCTTCCAGAATTTTCGATGGTTTTGTCAACATTGCAATGCTATCAAACAGACTAAGCCTTTTGAATAACAATTTCATTCCAAAATGTGTTTATGTCAGTATCCAAGCCAGTCTCTTTAATGCCTTGAAATACCAATGTTATTCCAGTAAGCTTTCGCTACTTATACGTAAAGTTTAGTACAGATTGACAATGAAAAACTGCGATTTTCAGTAAAATAATGAATTAATTTTTCTACATAATACCAACGATCGACCATAGTACGGTGTTATGACTCTTATGGATAGCCTATTGGTTGCATTTACGTATTACTAAGTACTAAGTAGTTAATTTTATTCAAATAGTTTAGGAACTGAATAATTAGACAGAATATACTTACAATAATTGTTATTTTCAAAAAAATCTATATTGTTTTTAATTTTAAATCATAATGAATATAACTTTGAGATCGCTCCAATTTCAATAAGTTCATGTAAATATATATGATTGGATGGGTTTGCTATTCATATATTGGGAATATATTTAAGTTTAGATGTTGCTAATCATCTTGCTTAAATTCGGACACAAAATTATAATGGCTATATTGTTCAAAGTTTTGGATATTACGATTACTGTACTAACAACTTAGTATAAAACTTAATCAAGTATTAACTGATGAGTGACGTTATATATTTGTAAATTTACTTATTTACATGGTTAACAGTTGAACCTAGAATAATTAAATAATATGTATAACCAGATAAATAATTATGTATTGATACGGGAGAAAACCTGTTACCAAACTAGAATGCTGGAATGTTAAACACATTAAAAAATACTAAAAGATAAACACAAGCACATCTATCCCACGGGAACCGTACATTTTTCCGGGATAAAAAGTAGCCTATGTGTTATTCTAATTTATGAGCTATATTATTCTAAAGTTTCATTAAAATCCATTCAGTAGTTTTTGCTTGAAAGATTAACAAACCATACATCTATACATCCAGACATCAAGACTTCCATACATCCTCACAAACTTTCGTATTTATAATATTATTAGGTTTAGTAGGATTTAACAATTACTAACATAAATATCTGTGGTCATCTAGCATGACCCCAAAAAAGGCAGGATATAAACCGTTCCATGGGGCCGAGTAAATCGCCCATGAATCCCAAAAGTTTGCAATACTCAAATCAATCAAGGCTCACACCATCGCAACGATATGCCCCGAACGGCGAACATTCTGTTTTAGATATAAACCTGAATATCTACTGACGTTATATATTTGGCCAAAATCACATTTTTTTAATAAATTAATTCAGCTAGTAAATGTATATATAATAAGAATAAAATATTATTCATCTATACATTTAATTTAGTGATAGAGCCTTATCAGTAGATTGAATATTTTTTGAGAAATCCTATTGAATAGCATTTATAATTATTATCGATACTGAGTCCTGATCTACAATTTTTAAGATTTTTATAGGAAACTTTTTTTTTTAATTTATAGGATAGGTATTTTCTTAAATTCCTAAGAAAAATATAAAAATTGGGAAGAGTATCATCACTTCGACAATACAAATATTTTATATGAAGATATAAAATAAGGCAAAAAATAATTAAAAATATCTGCCGTTGAAAGTACCAAAAAGCGAAATTTATACGGAATGTATATTCAATAATAGTGTATAATGTGTTGTTTTTTTTTTAACTGCACGGTGGTGTAGTGGCTACCATGTACGGCTGCACACCGGAGGTCCTGGGTTCGAGTCCCGGGTCGGGCCAAGTTTAGCTATTGAGTCTTTCTGTATAGTAAGTCTCAGTAACAGCCCGGAGTTAGGAAGTTGGCGGTGTTTCACCCCCGTGCCTCGGAGAGTACGTAAAGCCGTTGGTCCTGCGCCTTAACTCTCACCGGTCGTGTCGAGTGGTCGTCCCATCGGAGTATGAGAGTGATAGTAATAGAGAGTGCACTTGTGTCTGCGCGTACACTTGTGCACTATAATATCTACTGCGCAGTTAGCTAAACTCAATGAGATTGGCCGCCATAGCCGGAATCGGCTAGGAGAACATCATCATCATAATGTGTTGTTTAAAATTTAGCCAATAGATGTCGCCATGAGTTTTTAAAATTCAAAATGTAAATTCCAAAACAAAATAAATGTATTAAATTGATCTATTTATGATACCTATATGCAGGCTCCGTCCTGTGCAATTACAAGTCGCGGACCGAGGGCGTCTTAGTATTATTTTTGTATTTATTTACTTACATATTTTGTTATACGCACACTAAAATTAAATTAGTGCTATCATAATATACCTACATAAGTTTTATCGACAGCAATAGTAAGTTTGTATTTCATACCAGATACCATATTTAGGAAATTTAAAGATGTCATGGAAAATAAAGTAATTTTGTGATTGCTAAATTGACAAGGCGATTGAATTAAAATGATAGGATAGTACCTACCTCAAAACTTGCTCATCGTATCTTCTTCAAAGCAACTTTCGTTAAAAGTACTTGTGTTAAACAATGGCTTTAAATTTCAAAATATTACTAATATAGTTTTATTTATAAAAATAGATTTATATAAAACGTTTAGAAACACAACTAACTTTTATGAAACATGTGTATGAATACCCAAATCAATTCAAGGCCAATAGAAAAATGGCACTGAATAAATATGAAAAATGGTACTTTGAAAAACTGCTACACATCTACGCAAAAAGGGCATTTATTCAACATCTAGCAAATCGAGTAATATTTCAATCGACCATTTATTTACTGTTCTCTGAACCGGAATATTCGACGATAGATATTAATGTGGCGACTATATTGGAATTCTTTATTTTCGCGGTCTAATAACGTCCTTTTTTAATCTAATGGTAAATTAAGTAATTATTTATTATCCGTTTTTTCGATTTTACAAAATTCAGATTATTTCATACTAGCGACTCACCCTCGATTCGCTCGGGTTCGTAGCTTGATTCCCCATACAAACTTTCATCCTTCCCCCCTTAATGGATAATTTCCGGGATAAAATGTATCCTATGTCCTTCCCAGGGTCTCAAACTCTCTTCTTACCAAATTTCATTTAAACCGGTTCAGTAGATCCAGAGATTACCCCCTACAACGTCACAAACTCACAAACTTTACCTCTTTATAATATTAGTATAGAAAAGTTGTTTACACATTTCTATTTAGATTGACATATTATGTATGTAAAGGCACAGTCAGTATGTACTGTGTCTTCTAAGTAGGCATTTCTAAGTGTCATTAAACTTAAAGGCAGTCTTTTAAATATTAATAATCAGCCTGTTTATTTATCTTCATGTCTAACATTGCCGAGTTTTCTTTCTATCAATTAAGAAAATCTTAAGAGCTCAGCTCTCTGTTTCACAAAGTAAAGTAAAATAAATTGTAATAACAACTACATATATGCTACTGTTTGGTATGTATATGTAAATAAATGGTATATTATGTAAAATAAATAAGAAAAATATGCAATAAATGTCGTGGTTGAAACCATAACTTAATTTTATGTGGCTGTGAAATATTTCAAGAAAATATTTGTTTGTTCAATAACTATTTATAGGATCGAATGACAAACACAAAGAAGTCTTTGATTAACAATGAAATAACTTTTTAGTATTCGAAACTAAATAATATGTATAATTCAAAGAACATAAGTACACCTTATTTACATTATATATAAAATAGACCCAATAATATCGACACATGAGTTTTAATGCCCCATAAGTGTTCCGTCAGAATAAGCAGCTCTCACTAAACAAGCTTGATACACGTGTTCGAATGGAATCGGAAATATTTCGATTTCATTCAACGTTACAGCCCAAGCTTCAGTTAGCACAGCTGTTATTTCCGGAAAATCTTTTACTATCTGACAATTTTATGAAATGGTAGGGGAGCCGACGAAGCTAAATGGGGATTTACTCGAGCGTCGTAGAGACCTATTGGGATGCAAAGCTTAGATGATAAGAAGAAAAAAATGTTATATGATATATACCTTTACATCGGTGGGGGAAGCGGCTATAGATTTTTAAATATGTAAAAAAAAACTGTTGCATAGACATCCTCGAGCGCGTCAGATATTGATAGCATAAATGCCCTACGTATTTTTAATAATGTACGTATGTTAATCTGATCGTTTGCATGATGCGGGTGGTTGTATTTAAGGGTTGAAAATGAAAAAAAAAAAATTTAATCGAGCGCGTCAGATTTTCTAAGGGAGTGTTAATTGCACCAAAAAAAAGCTCTCATTCACTAATCTGACGATTTCGATGGGACGCAAACTCGCGGCCATTTTCATAATGTGCAAAAAAAAATCGCCATCTTGAAATACTCAAGCGCGTCAGATTAAGATATATATGGTTCATCTTTATGTTCTAAACGTACTGTCTCATAATCTGACGATTATCTAGAGGGATTCGCCTGATCTGACAAAAAAATTTAGAAAAACGGTTCACCTTAAAGGCCATACCTGCAACTTCCCGCTAATTCCATTCCTGTGCGCTTAAAATTGTACTTATGGCATTTTTGAGCTCAAAATATAATTTATGTGATATTTTGAGCTCGCAGAGTTCAAAGAAATAATATTTCTATGCATTTGAGCTCTCCCAGCTCGAAAGTCTGAAAGAAGTTTCATAGAACACTATTTTTGGAATTTTCAAACCGCAATAACTTTTGAATAGATCAAGCAATCCTCATAAGTTATTTTCAGGTTTTAATTGATCGAACCAAAAATTTCGGAGTAATCCCGAAAAAACACTTTTTTTCGGTTTTCTTTCGTTCACGATATCTCTCGAATTGAAGATCCAGAGATATTTCATTAATTCGCGAATTATTCGAAAACTTTCGAATTATTCGAAATTTTTACGAATTATTCGAATTTCGAATCGAATATTGATATTCGATTCGATTCGAACGATGTTCGCACACCCCTAGACTCTTTATGATCAGCTGTGATGGTGTCATGGCGGCAGAAACCAGAGTGGGGACGGAGTGAGAGAGTAATAGATAGAGAAAGAGTGAGAGAGGAATAGAAACGCGGAGAAGGAAATGTAGGCATCACGCAGCTGCACGCATTTAACTTTATCGACGAATTTTTGTTATTTCGGCTTGCGGAAATCGTCAGATTATATATTTTTCATTATTCTTGCATTATTTCCTTCAAAATAAAAAAAAATTTAGCTACGCTCGAGAATGTCGAGATGACGTTTTTTTTTTACAACTTTGTTGCCCTCCCCTTTTTTTACGTCACTCTCAAATTGTCAGATTAGTGGAATATACACTTTTTAGGATGTAATTAACTCACCCTACCTTAATCTGACGCGCTCGAGAATTTCTGGTGGTCAATTTTTTTTTACTAATCTGATCCTGTATCCTTCACGGGCGGCCTTATATATGGGCCTCATGTTTTGTGGAGGTACTTAACCGGGTACAAGGTATCCCCCTGTATATTAATCTGCCGCGCTCGAGTAACTACAGAAAATCCCCTCTTGGGCTCCCCTACTAAAACTATCAAAGGCTTGCGGCTTCATAGAATTGCTACAGAGCTATGAGAGTAACGCTTAATGCTTTCGTACCTTTTACATTTTCACAATTTTGATAGTTTTATCCGTAGGTACTAATATGGAATTTACTTATAAGTTACGAGTATATCATACAAGTGTTTGGTTTAATAGGAATATTCTAGTTTGATTAAAAATGAAGTAAGGGGTTAAAGTTATTTTTAGCAAAGGAAATATAGGAACCAGAAAGATATCATTAAAAGTTAGTAAAATATAGTAAACTTTCTTTCTCGTCGTTTCAAGTTTCAAATCATTAAATTTCCTTTTCAGTCACAGCCTACAAGCTTAAAATACGTAAATAAAACGTCGTGTTCACTTCCGCATAGAATAAAAAAAACAATGTCAAGTACGACAGGGTTCATCTGATCCTAGCAAGAAAAATTATTTCTTGCGTAGACAGATCATCAATCTTACAATCGCCGCCAGATAAGTGACTCGTCGACAGTCAGTAAAGCTCACTAGTCATTAAGTTCGACGACACGATATCACTGCTAACTTATTTATTTGGAAAAATATAATATAATAATCTATTTGATATTATAAAAATTATATTAATTGCCTTGAGAAAAATCTAGTCTGATTTATGTATGCATTATAAACAGGAAGTTTTGAGATAAAAATATTCTGGTTACATATTATCAATTAACTTAATTTCGTGCTAAATGCAAATAGCTAAAACCTTTTAAATAATTTTTAACCTGTTATTATATTGTTTTTATTATATGATAATAAATATCGACTCACCCTTGCTCCACTCGGGTTCGTCCCTGGTTACGTTTTAACGTTTATTATAGATTTCTCAGATATGAGATACTTCCCCGCAGTAAGAAGTATACTATATGTTGATGAAAATCTGTCCAGTGGTTTTCTCGTGATGCGTTTCCAGACAGACAGAGAGACAGGCACAAAAATTCTAAAAACTACAGATTAGACCTTTGTATCGATAATAATGACTATTTCAATAAGATTTTCTAAAAAAATATTTAATGTACAGATTCGACTCAGAATTTTCTTATATGTATATAAATATTAAATAAATTCACATTAAAAATATTTACTCATTCCGTCCATGTACGTGCTACAGTGATATAAATTTTAATACAAGGATGAATTAAATACAATTTCTTCAACCATGTCCATCAAATTTAAGAAATACATTTTGATGTTTCGTAATTTTTATTATGCAATAACTTTGTTCAAACATGTTCACATAAATTCAAATAATTACCTAAAAAAAGTAAAAAAAAAAGTTTTAAATATATAGATAGGAATTTTAATTTAAAAGAGAAAAGATTTCTATAGTTTTTTACGTATGACGAGCTGTCCTGGATATATCGAATGAAACGCGTTTTTTTACGACAGTGGCGCCGCCAGCGCCTCTCGAGCGACCCCTCTAACTTGACTTACGGCTAAGAAAATGCACCTTTATCGAATGGTAATATCGCGGAAATGACTTTATTTTATGTAGATTGATTCACCTATTGACCGAACTATACGATAAAATATATAATCTACCTATCAGGCAGGTGCTTAGGCACCAATTCATATTAGTTAATATTTTATATATGTAGTAACTAATACTAAAAATATTAATTCGATTTTCTATTATAATTCTAGTCTAAGAATTTTTATATGAATATTAATAAATTAAAAAAACTCGTAATATCAAAAACAGGCTCTTAAACTCAAAAAAAATACAACAGACAAATACGTCTTACGACGACAAACTTAATGGGACTTCTGGATCAAAACAAACCGCAGAAGCCCAAACTCAAAATATTTATTCGAAGCTTTTGTAGAGTTCCACTATCCACCGTCTAGCTTCACCAACAGATGATACCGAATTATTATACTGTCATCAAAAATACGAGTATATGATACACAACATACAAGTTTCAAGTTACTATGACAATTAGAAGCAAACAAAAATAATTTGTTTACATACTTAAAATTTCATTTTTTGTATTTTCTCCAAAACGGTAGGCTCTATGCCAAATAAAATTATATAATTATTCCCTCCACGACCGCGGACACACCGGTGTGTCAGTTAACAATAGATTTCTTAGAATTTCAATTAATTTCTTAGTAATTTACCCGGAGGTGATAAATTAAATACGATTTAAATTTGCAGAATCAGTCAAGATCAACGTACATAAAAATATAACACTCTCCTTTTAGAATAAAATTACATCATATCTAATTAAAAAATATTTTATACGTGTAACTAGCGACTTACCCTTGCTTCGCTCGGGTGCATCCCTACTACCCTAGATGCGTTTTGAATAGATATGAATAGTTATTGCGAGTGGACCTTAGGAGAAAAGCTTAAAACTATTGCAGATTTTTCTGTAGGCCCTATTGAGACTTACAATTTTCTAGTAAATTATTTTGATGTACCTATCTCGTAAGGTTTAGCCAGCGTCAGCCATACAAATTTCTAAGGACGACTCGATAGAACTAGTTACTGTTCCGTGGGAATGAAAGATTTTCCTGTAGTAAAAGGTATCCTAAATGTTGACTCGTATTATAAGTTAGCACTAAACAATTTAGTTAATAGCGAATATCGATTTCGCTAAGTTACTATTTTATTATAATAATGTATATATTAATTATTATTATAATATAAAATATTTAAATATTATATAGATTTACCAAATTACCACAAACACATCTAATTAATTATTATTTATATTCTTGACCTTATTAGTTCATTGGTTTTTATAAATAATCCGGATATTATGACCAAATATATCAATATATCAATGTTTGACATTTGACACATGACATATAATTTATTTCTGCTTAATTTTTTTTTAATTATGACTATATGATGATATGAATAGTGGCTTAGTAACTTATAATATTATTTTTTAACTAAGACAGTATAAAACAAATAGAAAAAATACACTATTTAAATTGATGTTTTTTTTAAATGTATAAGTATGGCTCCACTTTTGAGATATAATTGAATTCTGTACTCGATCTACAAAATATTACTATGAATAATTTGTAATAAAACACTATTAGAACATTTAATTATAATTAATAATATTTATTACCTTTGTAACATAAATTTCAACAACGCATTTTTTTTGCAAAAACAATTATAATAATAAATAACTAAGGCAAGTGAGCGCCTTGAGGTATAAAACCACGCTCATCGGCTGTATAATCCACCCTGTAGGTAACTCCATCGGGGGCGACGAATTCGTAGAATCCCCTAGCCTTCATACCACTTCTTTCATTATCAATTCTCTCAATATGTCCTTCTTCCCCGGCAGCTATTTTGTTTTCAGTTTCATAAAGGTAACGATATCCTTCTGGGATATACTCGTTTTCATAGCGCATGAGACCGTATTTGTAGTCATAATTTCCAGGGTTGACTTTAACCACCGGTGCTACGTATATTGGTTTAGTGTATACTGATGCAGAACTGAAGGCTTTAACAGGAGTGAAAGAGCCTCGGAGTTCGGGAATGGCAATAGGATCCTCGGAGGGAGCAGATGTTTCTACCTTCTCAGCCACGATTACGGGCACTGATGCGATAGAGCTTACTGGTTCGATCGGGCTTAGTTTGGCAGTGCTTGCTGGTTCAGCAGTGATTTTTACAGGCTCAGCATTGATTTCAGCCTCAGCAGCCTTTACTACAGGTTCGGCATTGCTTACTACAGGCTCAACAGCCTTTGCTGCAGGCTCAACAGCCTCTACTAAAGGCTCGGCAGCCTTAACTAAAAGTTCGGCATTGCTTACAGGCTCAGCAGTGTTTGCTACAGACTCGACAACCTTTACAGTCTCAGGAGCGTCTGCCGGTTCAGCAGAGGTTGCTGGCTCAGCAACACTCACTAGCTTGACAGAGCTTACAGGTTCAACGGCTGGTGACACAATACTCAACCTGAAAAAATTAAAAATAATAATATAATAAGTATATGTTTTCTCTTGTATGTGAAAAATCGCAATTTTTGTACTTTAATTTTAACTCATTTAAATGTTGTACAATATCCATATTAATAGCACTTACTGTTCGATATTAGAAACATCTTGTCCATTTTGGTTGTTGCTATCTTTATCATCAGAGACGCCACCAGCTAGAGAGCCACCTATTTTGAGTGAACCACTGGCGCCTACATTGTCTTCGCGCTCACCGCTAAAAATAGTATCACAAATTGATTATATAACATGGTGTAGCCTACATATTATATTCGTATGTAGTTATCATAGATGGACATTTAAAATTTGCTTATTTAGGGCCAGGTGAAATGACCAGAACTATCGTTCTCGCTGTGGTCGCAATGACGTGCATTCCAACTGCAATGTGCAAATGGTTTTTCAGGGTGCTATTTACCGGGGTTGTTGCAACAAAACTTATCAATGTTTGACGGATCGTACCTTGCAATATCAGCGCCTTGGTTTGAAGTTGAAAGTGAAGGCGAGGGCGATAAAACCTGGAATAATGGGTTGACTGGTGCTCTATGGGAAGAAAATAATACAATATTTAAATAATATCCCTTTGTTATTTCTATGGTAAACTATGAATAAACTATGTAAAACTATGAAAAAACTATGTATAAAGTGTAGAAATACTAAATAAAATTGAGTTTTACGAAAGTATTTATAACAACATGCTTCTTTTTATTCTTAAACTTTTTTGTATATAATTAATTATTATAAAACAAGTAAATTTTGATTATAAAATTTTACTCACACTTCATCTTCAGCTGCAAAGATGATCGCCGCTAGGCTGACAACCTGATAGTAAAAAAAGTAAGCTAATGTAGATTTTATTATAAGTTTTATTTTTATTATTATTTATTCAGTTTACACGAATAAAAATTTAATAAAAGAGATAAAAAAATAGGACACAAGGACAAAATTAAGATATTATAGGATTCAGTAAATCGGATGTTAAAACACAAGAATTTGTCACAGGGCATTTTCTCCAAATATACTGAAATAAAATATTGAAAATTAAATGATACATTAGAATATTAAATTAACACTAATTGTTATAATAAAGGAGTTAGATCTTCGTGGCATTAACAACATTTCGCCATTTTAATTTTTTTTTCTAAAATGCGTCTCACTATGAAACGGGTTATGTAAAATAAAACTATCTTAACGAATTTTGTGCAAATATATTTAGATTTTTGGTTTCCGACATTTCGAATGATTTATTGCAATCATGGTCACGGGTGATATTGAGGTTTTTGACGTCTAAAAATAATTATTATACAATAGTTATTATAGAGACGTCTCACACAAAATCATAAATTAATTTGGGAGAAAAAAAAGTCACAAAAGTATATGGAACTTAAATTAATAATAATTAATAATTCTAATATTATTAATTGTTTGTTATATTGTATCATCTATACATTCCTACCAGTTCCAAAGTGAGCACTTATAAAATGTAAAAAAAAATGAAAACTGGCGGCAGGTTGTTGACACCAACTGCCTTTGAAAACTATTTAAACTCGAAATTGGGGGTTAGACTACAAGAAAAAAGTTTTACCATTTAAGCAGTACAATTAAAATTATGTAAAAGAAAATATATGACAATTCGTTTTTTTAAAGCTCCCGAGCTAAAAGTATTCGAAAAATAACAAATATTATACCTATTTAACCTCAATAACAAAAAAAAAATATCTAGGTACAAAAACCTAAAACCTTTCTCGAAATTGAGTCTGACACGGACTTTGCAAATTTTTACTGAGTTCGTATAATTAAATTTATTCTTAGAAATCGAGATAGAAGGCTAATTATTCAAAGCTTAAAATCGACCTTTACATAAATATACTATGGTATAGTAATAATAATATGACATTTTCTATAAATAAATAAGTTTGTAGATAAAATAATTTTATAAAATGCTTACCAGAAGAAGAGATCGAAGAAGAGACATTGTGTTAGTGTTAGGATATCTGTGATAATATAGATTCTCCTTAGATGAGCGCCTATATATACGATCTCGGCTTTAATTTAATGTAAATCATCTCATCACGTTTATTACCTACTTAATATGCCCCTGACTTTAATTGTTATTTATATCATTTTTAGTAAATTATAAATTTGTGAAGTGTTTGATATTTATGAATCTAATTCATATTGTTTGCAAAGGGTATTTTTTTGGGATGGCTTACATTAGTTTTATATTCGATTTGTAGGTGCATTGTCATTATAAGCAGAATGCTTGCCTTTCTATGTCTTATATTAATATATTTATATTTGTTATAATTTTTCACAATAAAATACTTTTAACTAACTAACAAACTTTAACTAACTTTAAATTTGAAAGCTCGTTTTTTTTAAATATTAATAAAATATGCAGAACCAAAGTCGTACTTTGTCTAGTTAATAAAATCCTATTCATGTACAGAGGAATTTACAAGGATTGTAAGAAATTTACAAAATGTGTCGTTATTAAGCATCTTAGCCTTATAACTCTATATTATTTGCTCATAATTTGACAAAAGCTCGTAAGCTTCACTTAATATTTTTGTTTAGATTAGGTATTTTATTAAATTATAAGGATGCTTTGTGGTGTCCTTTATGTGATGAGACGGTGACCTATATAATTATAAATTTAAAATAATGAATAAAATATATACTAGTAAATAACACTGCATATGTCAAATTAGCATGGAAAAAAAATCAATCAAATATAACAAAATCGATTTTAAAAAAAAAGCCGGTTTTTTTTTAATTTTGAATTAGAGAGACACGATATTGTCAACATCCGTCAAGGGCTACAAATACGTTTTTTTTTTTAAATAATTGCGTCTGAGGTGAGAAAATCATTTCAAATTAACGTAAATTAGCATCGTGATATGTTTTAATGTCATAAAAATTAATCAAATTGTGGCCTTTAGACTCAATTTTATGAATGCATATCGAATATTTTAATAAAATATAACGATTCAGTTTCCTACTCATATTATATTCGAAGGAAGTGTACGTAGTACTTTGGGATCCCTTAGTAATAATAAATTATTATAAGATTTTTTTTTCTATAAGAAGAAAAATGAGTGAAGTAAAATTTTTTGGCTGTGTGTCAGATACAGCCCCTATCATTAAATTAAAATAAATCAAAATATAAATATAATATTTGTTATAAAATTATCAGTAATAAAAATTCAATTTTTATAAGTAGTAATTATTATCGGGGGGCACGGAGTGCCCCCGCCAAGTCGAGCAAAAAAGGGCACGACAGTACCATCCTTTTCTCGAAGCGATTCAGAGCATTTTCCACCCCCCCATAACTTCGTTATGGATAAAGCTAGAAGCCTGAATTTTCAGTGACTAAAAGAACATAATAAAACTAGGCATATTTCCAAATTACATTCAATTTGAACCTGTAGTTTAAGAACTGTTGCAGATCAAAATTCGTTAATATCGTCACTCACACACTCACTCACTCACCGATCATCAAAATTCTAAGGTACTTCTAGCAGACATAGGAGCTTCAAATTTTGAACACAATTAGTGTTTAGCCTATAACGGAAGGAAAAACTCAAACATCATGCAATTTCAATCCTGTTTTCGAGATATACAAACTGCATAAGTAACTTTGTATTCCTATACAAATAGATATGCGATATATGGGATTACAAAGTTATTTTTGCAGTTCATACATATCATTTTTCGTCACTTAAACTACCCAAATGTATAGCTGGGTAAATAGTGGATATACTGTAAGTGTTAGCGACGACTAAAATGTAATTATCAATATTGTAAAGAGTTTTAAGAAATAATATATTTAATATATAAATTAAAACTTATATGTATAAAAGATCTTAAATATAAAAGAAATATACAAGTAATCGAACACTCGTGTGTTCCGTAGCGAGAGTCGCCCGGGGGAATTCGGGTGGTATCCGTAATAGGATTTCCCAACTATAAAAAAAAAGTACAGAGCCCTCGGAGCGTTAGTTTGTCTTCTACTTGACTAATACATACAATATGTATTTATCAATATTTAGTTTAGTCATGTTAAAAAAACACAGGAATAACTCATATATTATTTTATTAACTTAAATATCCAACTTAAAATATATCTTTCTCAGAGTTCCGTTTGTTATCACTAAGTATTTAATTTGTTAGTCAATTTCTCCACTTTAACGACGTCAAGGAACGCTAGAAGGTTTAGGTATTTTTTAAAATAATAGGTCACAATAAAATAGCACATAATATAAATATTTTGATATAAATAAACTTCATCATAGCTTGCCTTAATTTGTGCCGTTATGTCAAATATAAATTTCATTTAAAAATCATAAAATATTTTAATTAAATTTACACTATTTTTTCCTTACATTATTTATTTTAAATATTATTTTTTCATTTCCCGATATCTTACTTTTATTTTTTTCACCTCATTCATATATTCTTATAAAATTTATAATTAATGGTAAATTAATTATACAATAGTTGCACTGTAAAAGGGGGTTAGGTTAGTGTTTTACCTGTAGGTATGTATGTTTGTACGTCCGATCCTATGTTCCCTCGTAATTACTAACCTAATTTCGATTGGTCTATTTATTAATGTTTATATTTGCAATTATATGTATTAGAAAAGTATTTTTAAACGCGAAAATAATATTTTAAGCTTTTTTAGTAGCTGTATACATTTTTATGCATATACAAATGGGTACATAAATGTAATGTGAAGCGTGTATAGTTTATACCTACTAATATTCGATTACTGTTATTTATAATTAATTGATTAAAATATATACCTAATTAAGAAACAACTTGACGATTACTTAATTTTGAAACAAAGCTCGTACATTTTCTTTTACAAAGAATCTTGTTGATATGAATTAGAAAACCTTCTCAACATCTCATTGCTCGTAATTGTACCCACCTATTAGAACATGGAATATAGAGGTCATGAAATATCAATCTCTTCGAAAATTACTTTTAAAATGGAATGGAATACAACTTTCGGGATTTAACTACGATGCTGCAGATAGACACATAAATCTACACATCTTATTAAACTTATGTAAGTCGAATATCAGTATCGGGGTAGGTATTTAGGGTCAACAATGAAATTTAAATATTCGTTAAATTAACTATACATATTTATTCTTAATGCATAAGATAGTAGTATTAAAGTCCAGGAGTCCGTAATTTCCCAATACAATAGACTTAGATTTTTTATCATCCAGACTTGTCAAAATTTGTTACCTATATCAAAGCCTCTGAAAAAAGCCCACAGAGACAAGGAGTGGGCTTTTAAAAAGTCCTTAGCTGTCACACAAGAAATAGTACAAGAAAAGAGAAAAAGAAGAAATATTTACAAAAAGAAATGAGATCCCATCAAAAACATTCTGTAAAAATATTGCAAGTCTCGCAACGCATTTCTTCTACCTCAAAAAGCTATGAGATGTAATGTAAAACCAAGTCGGTTAATTTATTCATTACCTATCTATGAAAGCATCTATCCGACAACTTTGTCATAAATCGTTACCGAATTAGTTAAGTTACAACATTTTATAGTGACCGTATTAATATTAGATATATTTATTTCTTTAATTAATAGAATGACTTGGCCATCGCACATGATAATAGAATCTACAAATAACAAAATTTACCTAAAATTAGCGTTCTGAGTGCATTATTTATGTTAGTGTATGCATAAATTTGACCCGCTAGTGCTATGTTCAGTTCATCTCAGCCCAAACACACACACAGTTGGACATAGGCCTCTCCCAAAAAGTTCCACGACAACCAGTCTTGTGCCATCCGCATCTAGTGGGCTCCAGCGACTTTGACCAAGTCGTCCGTCCACCTTGGTCATGATATGTTTAATTAGGGCTATTTAAAGTAGTAGACTCTTATGTGATTATGTTTCCGTGCGATGGCCAAGTCATTCTATTAATTAAAGAAATAAATATATCTAATATTAATACGGTCACTATAAAATGTTGTAACTTAACTAATTCGGTAACGATTTATGACAAAGTTGTCGGATAGATGCTTTCATAGATAGGTAATGAATAAATTAACCGACTTGGTTTTACATTACATCTCATAGCTTTTTGAGGTAGAAGAAATGCGTTGCGAGACTTGCAATATTTTTACAGAATGTTTTTGATGGGATAAAACTTTCCGCGACACTCACTTTTCCAATGTATTGACTTACCCCTCAAACACGCCTACAGAAATTTTACTTCAAAATCTTTTTTAATTAAATCAATTTTTAAAGGATTCTTAATATAATTAGCGTTTGATATTTCACGAATTCTACTTCAATTATGATGATTATATCTCGAATTTCCATACATACAATTAAAAAGTGAAATTAGCCTTATTTAATTTTTTTTTATTGTTAGAAAATGCATTTTGGCACGAGGTGTGGGACTCACCGACAAAAATCACACAGTAAAACTCATTGGAACCTCCCCCGTCTTGGGGTCGCAGGATCTTACGCACTCAATCACGACGCCCCGACGGCAGGCCTACCGAAGATGACCACAACAACCATGGGGTTGCTCCACAGTTCACTCTACTATAAGAGAAGCACCAGGAGCAACCCGTATAGCACACCGCCCACCGTGGTGGGTCCCAGTGCGTTTCTTTCTTAATAAACCTATTATAGTTTAGACATCCCGTTGCTAGAGACACTTAAGATATTAAGAAACGAAGAAGCGTCAATACATATCTGTACTAGCCAAAAGAATACGCAGCTATTTTCTCATACGTATTAATTTGTGGTAATACGCAAGCAAGTAAAAAGTTAGCATCAGTCACATCTATACGAGAATTTCCATCATTCTATAATACTTCATCGATCAAATGAAACCTGACTGTATGCAGTCCCATAAACTAAACAGATAAGGCACGATTAATCTACGTTCCACAAACAAAGCTGTTATGATTCTAGAATATTGATATGGAACATTTATCAGGGATCCTTTCGTAATCGTTCTGTTATATAATATGGTCCAATCTCGGAAGCCGCAGGTGGCAGCCGCGAATATGAGTTTTTACATAATATTTTTTTTAATATTAGTGTTTGCCCGTGACTCTGCTTTGGTAGTTTTTATATATAATTGCTGACTGCCTCGGTGGTGTAGTGGCTAGCATGTACGGCTGCACACCCAGAGGTCCTGAGTTCGACTCCCGGGTCGGGCCAAGTTTAGTTATTGAGTCTTTCTGTTTAGTAAGCCTCAGTAACAGCCCAGAGTTGGGAAGTTGGCGGTGTTTCACCCCTGTGTCTCGGAGAGCACGTAAAGCCGTCGGTCATGCGCCTTAACTCTCACCGGTCGTGTCGAGCGGTCGTCCCACCGGAGTATGAGCGTGACAGGAATAGAGAATGCACGTTATATCTGCGCGTACACTTGTGCACTATAATATCTCCTGCGCAGTTGGCTAGCCTCAATGAGATTGGCCGCCGTAGCCGGAATCGGTCAGGAGAACATCATATATAATTACTAATCTCTAAAGGGTCATAGCATAGACTAGATGTTAGATAGTTTTTAATCTTCCTCAATAAATAATAAAAGTATCTATCAAATCAGAGTAGTAGTTTTTGAGATAAACTCGTTAAATTTAACAAAAAAAAAACAATAAACAAAAAACAAACTATTTAATTTTATATTAGTACTAGCGGTTCACCCTCGCTTCGCTCGGTTTCAAGGCTCATTCAAGGGGGTAAAATAGGGCATGACAGTTTGTATGAAACCTACCTTTTTAGAGTTTTTTTTTGTAGTTTTAGCGCGAGCGAAGCCGCGGGTTCTGCTAGTTATTAAAAATTAAAAAAACCCCTACGCAAATTAATTGTCATTTAACGATTACACTGGCACGCGTGAAGCACTTAATCGAGTAAACATACGGCAAATACCTTACATCATTTTGGAAAAGAGATGATACTCTTACACTGCTGGACCATCGATGCTGGATATCGATTGTTATTTTAACGAAAATATTTTATACTATAAACATTTTACCGGATTAGTTGTTAAGGCCGATGTTTTACGTGAGTCGCAAGACAGAGTCGAATTACGAATAAATTAATAGTAAAAAAATCGTTTTTAAAAACAAGCTTTTATAGGTTTATTGCCTTCTTTTTACCACATTAAAATGAAAGCTGGTTTTATAAACATTTTTTAAATAATTTTATCTAATTTCTTAGTTTCAATGTTATATTAAAAAAAGAAACAGTCGAATTGAGAACCTCCTCCTTTTTGAAGTCGGTTGAAAATCGTGTTAGTACAGTTAACCGCTGCGAAATTGTTTCGTATGAAGCCAATTCTTGATAGAAAATCAGGTCATAATTATCATAGAAAGCCCTCGTCATCGGAAATGAACCAACATGCAACATTTCTATTCTGTAGGATTCAAGGAAATGGATCTAATTTAGCTTGCAAGATTTAACCTATACAAACATACGAAATAACAAACATTGCAAGTTAAATAAAAGCATGTAAAAATAATAGAATTAGTTTTAAGTAATCGAACATGCTTCTGTAGTCGTAAACTTTGCGCGTGATTCGTTAAACTTCCTGTAACTTTGAAAAAATGTGTTGTAAAATAGAAGATACGTTAAGTATCTAGTTTTTGAGATAAGTGATTTTTCTAGTAACTTTAATTTTGTTTTCAAGAAATATTATTGCTATCTTAATTTTGTGCTCAATAAAATATTTCGTGAAAACGCAAATATTTTATTTTAGCATCAGCTTAACAAAATACATGTCTTCATCAGTGAAAACAACCTAATATTTGTTGGTACGGAAACCTCGATGCGCTCAGTTACTTGCTTTCATATTTAAGTAGCATTGCACGTGGCTCCGCCCACGTTCAGATGACCAAAAACCAAATTCTTAGGCCCCAGTTGACCCGGATAACCAGCTATCACCATACGAAATTTCATCAAGATCCCTCCAGTGGGTTTTCTGTGATGCGGTAACAGACAGGCAGACAGACAGACTGACAGACAAAAATTCTAAAAACTATAGACTCGGCCTCTGTATCGATAATAATGTTTATATCAATAAGATTTTTCAAAAAATATTTAATGTACAGATTTATACATATAATAAAATTGTTACTAAGCCAGTTACAATTGTATTATATGTATAAAAGATCAGCGCAATATACATTTTCTGTTACAAATTGCTTCAGTGAATAAAATATTACTTATATTTTAAGCTTAAAAACTAAGCGCTGCGAATAAAAGGATTAACAATTATTACGAACTATAATAAAACAGTAGAGGTCGAATGTCTGCACATAGCAAAAAAATGCTAAAAACCGAGTCAGGGGGATGTAAGAAGACAAATAGAACAAATCCAGTTTTTTTTCAATTTTTCTGTTTCTCTGTCTGTCTGTTTGTCTGTTTGTACGGGCTAATCTCCGAATCTATTAGACCAATTTAAATGAAATTTTGCATGGTGGTACCTTATATCCCCAGGCAACATCTTAGATACTTTTTATCCCGGAAAATTAAAGAGTTCCCGTGGGATAGTTAAAAAACTATAATAACCTATACAACTTATGCACCTAACTTAGTAAAAGCTAACATTCTGATACCGTATATTGCCGGTAAAACAACAGGTTACTTTTCATCCGGGAAAATTGAACGGTTCCCGTGGGAACTAATAGATCTCTATTAGTGTTTTTCTAGAGGCGAACCCGAGCGAAGCGAGGGTGAGCCGCTAGTTACGAATAAAAGAAAAAAGAACTAAGAGGCGACGCGGTCAAACACTAGTACCTACATCTGACAAAATCATTTATTCAATAACTAATAATATCATGTCTCAGCTAATTTAAATTCTTTATTTTAAAAGCTCATAGCGACTTCTTTTAATGACTTTTTAAATAACATATACTTAGAATATGTTAATCAGTTATCACCATACCAAATTTCATCAAAATCCATCCAGTGGTTTCTTGTTCTCATACAGGCAGATAGACAAACTTTTAAAAGCTTGGACTCGGGCTATACAATATCTATAGTGTTGGCTATTAAAATAGGTATTTAAAAAAAATCAATATAAATACGCAGATAAGTTACAATTTTATTATATGTATAGATTATTATAAATGGCTAATGGGTGTTAATAAAAATATAATATACTAGCAGAACCCGCGGCTTCGCTCGCGTTAAAACTACAGAAAAATCCTAAAGAAGTAGGTTTTATACAAACTTTTATACCCTATTTTACTCCTTTATGGGATGAATTTCGAAAAATACTAATTATATTGAATTATTTAATTATATTGAAGAGCATTAATATCAAGTTTCAAGTAATTCTGATCATAAATATTTTTTGGGTTGTATTATAACGTGTTTTCCCGTAGGAATGAGATTATCTCCCAAAAGTAGCCTATGTCACTCCCCAGCCCTCCAACTATCTCCACACAAAAAATCACGTCAATCCGTCACTCCGTTTCGACTTGAAAGGAAAACAAACAAACACACACACACACTTTCACATTTATAATATTAGTATGTATGTAATTTCTAAATATAAATTCATCATGCTACTAGAGCGTAGTAATTGATTGAATCTTTGTCAAACAAGGTTTGCCGGTGTGCATGTAGTTGAAAATAAACTTCTCGAATAAACCAGCGAAGATTTTATGATATTATCGCGGAAATGTGTGTTTGCTGAAATTTACGCGACGTCAACATCACATATTAGGTCAGAGTATATATCTATGTACATTGGAGGTTAAAAGTTCGATTTCTATCTGACGTAAATATAGTAGTAATAGTAGATACACGCTTCTATTACAACTCTATTTATATTATTACGTCAGAACCTCCTTTAAAAAATCGTAAGAAAACGGCCTGTGTGTGCCATTAGAAGATATACGAATTTTTCTTGCTAATTCTCTTGAAGTAGAATAAATCGTAAGGGGAAAACCACACATAGCACATTTTATTTTCTGCTACAAGCTGCCAAAGAGGCCATGGATGTATGACAAGCAGTTTTCAAACAGACAAAAATTCTAAAAATCATCGTTTTGGATTCGATTGCCTTAAAAAGATTCCAAATTATATCCTCCATGTACAGACAGCGATCAATTACACTTTTATTATATGTATAAATTATTCTTAAATCAGACTCTAATTCATCCGAAGCTTACACGAAAATCGGATCCACGACTTTTGGGAGAAGTGTTAAAAGCAGTCAAGTATTTATCTATAAAACAAACAACTAATGCCGTGTTTTATTTGTTTCTTTATTTATTATGGGATCAAATATAATTCAAGCGCAAAATAAATTTTATGTACAAGAAAGAAATATCTCTATTCTAAGTATTTGAAATCCGAATAAGCCGTGTTTTGTCAGGTCTATATAAATGTATGTATAAACCGTTAATGCCTTGTTCAAAGGTAAACGAATACTTAAAAGGAAATAGAGATAAGTGCTTGCGCACATCGTAGATTCCATATAGTGGAGGCAAATTGACAAAATGTTTATATATATATATATATATATATATATAATTTGACTACTATTACATATGCGAAAGTTTCTTTCACACATAGACACTATTACCTAAAATTATGCATAGCCAACAGTTACTACAGTAGTAGCAGATAGTATAAAGCAAGTCGCTGTTTTTGTCCGTCTGTTTCTCTGCGTACTTCTTCTAACCTTGTCATAACCTATATCTACGCATACATTATATCAATCAAGCTTGAAAGAAAGACAAATGAATAAACAGGAAAAAATGTAATATCTACTTTATAAAGCTAAAATGAATCTTTTTATTTATAATACATCAATCACTAGACTATATAAAAAAAGCAAAACAGCGACTTTGTCATTAAATTTATGAAGAGACAAACTAAGGCTATAGAAAAGCCTTATGGGAACGCCTCATGGGAGAGCTCTTTGAACATTCTTTCTTTATTTTCTAAAAAGCATTGTATACTCTTAAATTCTTTTATATAAAATAAATCTATCGTCGTATTGACATGCCAGTATCGTACCTTATTTTAACATAAACATTAAAGGTAGACTTAAATTAGATACCAATTATTATTATTTTTTATCTTTGTAAGATTTAGATACTAGTTTTTTAGCAGAGTTTATAATATAATACTTATTTATCAAAATCACTTACTTTGATCATTGATTTATATAGGTTTTATTTTTAATACTAAGCGAATTACTCTCGATTCTTTCGGGTACTTTCCCTAGATGTCAAACAGTATCTAGTGTGTTTAGGTTATAGTATATCTCTACTTCGATGGGTATCCACCTTATGGTGGTTGGGGGTCTCATTATCGTCCGGCAATCAAACTGGGCGTAAATTCAAGAAACGCACTTGGGCCCACCTTGTTGAGCAGTGTGCCATGCTGCCACGGTTGCTCCTGGTACTTCTCTGATAGCAGAGTCGATCGAGGAGGTAGTTATTGTGAACTGCTTCGGTAGACCAGCCGTCGGGGTGGTATCATCCTGCAACGCCCTAAAAGGATAGGGAAGATTTTTTGGTATTAGTGGCTACTGAAGTACGTAAGTTCTAGGCAGTAAGTCTCTTCTATATAATCGAACTATTTCTATACATAATATGTGTTTGATTATGACGAAATTTTATATGTACTTGTTCTTAATTATTATAATTTTTTTTGTTTATAATGATGATTTTAATTTTACTTCTTATTATTATGTATCATTATCAATTTCTTTTGTATTACGACATTTATCTTTACAGATATTATTTATTATTATTATTTTTTTAATTTTTGTATTTTTAATTCATGAATATTTAAATGCTATGTACACTTATAATTGACATACATATAAGGTATATTATTATTACATTAATTAAATTGAAAATGTTTCATATGTATGTTGTAAGTGTGCTTTTTACAAATAAATAAATAAATAAATATGTACAGATTGGGTGGGACCTGACACATCGACTATTGTTAGGGATATCCCAATGGGCGCACGTTGGAGAAGTTTAAGTACATTGGTGGTTTTATGTAAAATTTTATGTTTTATTCACGAAGCGAGGGTAAGTCGCTAGATATATGTATATAAGGACACCAATTCACTCAAACTTCTCCAATGTGCGGCCATAAGGATAAAGTAGAATATTGTTTATTTCGGGATTTACACAAAGATGTGAGTAAATCGATTGTAAAGAGAAAATGTTCTCGTACGAGTCTTGCGTAACACTTCATACTAAGAATTTGACTCAATTTATATGAAAATTTAACATTTTTCTTTAATAAGTACACCCATTATGTATTTGTACATATATATACATAATATTACATATTATAATATCTCATTCCTAGATGTATGCTTATATTTTCGATAAGTGTATAAAATAGCGTTGACCAAGAAATACATGTAGATTTTACACGTACAAAAGGATATTTAAAATGTTTGACTTACGAGGGTAAAACTGACTAAGTAAACTTACTGAAAGTTGACTGATGAATAATTCTGGAATATATCGACGATAGGAAGAGACCGCGTTTCATCTAAAATGTGTTCCGGTAATAGATATATGAAAGATATTGTAGTTACAATTGTAATTACGAGGATATTTTGTTACGTTTGTACTGTTTTCAACCGACTTCAAAAAGGAGGAGGTTCTCAATTCGACTGTATGTTTTTTTTTTTTTTTTTTATGTTTGTTACCTCAGAACTCCGTCATTTATTAACCGATTTGGACAATTTTTGTTTTGTTTGAAAGGGTATACTTCCAGATTGGTCCCATTTAAATTTCAAAAAAAAATACCACCCCTAAGGGTGGAAAAACAACTAATGATGAATTTAACCTACTTCTAATTGTCATATTGACTTGAAACTTTGCAAGTATTTCTATTTCCGTTGATAGTACAGTGGTTCGGTGTTGTTGACCTGATCTGATGGCAAGGCTAGAAGGTGGATAGGTGGAACTCTTCAACGGCTAATAGTACATACTTTGAGTTTGGGCTTATTTTGTTTGATTTGACAAGCCTAACACGTTAGAATCCTTACTTTGCTACTACTGTCTACACTAAAAAGGGAAAAATAAAAACTTTTTAACAAAAAAATATAAACCGACTTCAAAGAAAAGCACTAAAAAGTAAAAAATAACTGATTGGTAGTTTTCATTTACTATACATACCTAATCAAATATTTTCGAAGTCGGTGTGCTTTGGCTAAGTAATTAAAGCATACCTATTAAATACATACCTAATCAAATATTTTCGTAATCGATGCCAGCCCATACAAAGCAAAGCACACCGACTTCGAAAATATTTGATTAGGTATGTATAGTAAATGAAAACTACCAATCAGTTATTTTTTACTTTTTAGTGCTTTTCTTTGAAGTCAGTTTTTATTTTTTTGTTAAAAAGTTTTTTTTATGGCTGTATAAATTTAAATTAAATTCTTCAAAGACGCTTCAATGCTAGCAACAATTTCATATTAAATATGTATAAATTTTCAAATGTAAAATTTAAATTAATCATCAGAAACAAGACCTGATATGAAAATAAATCGACACTTATTTAAATTATATTATTGATCCGAATAATCTAACTTTGACTCTCTATTTAATTTTTTTTACCGCCTCCAAAGCATTTAGAGATAAACGATTTAAATTGTGAAACAATTTACATGTAACTTTTTTTAAATTATAGTTTTAAATACTGTTTATTAAATTTAAATATTATTTATAACTTTATTAACTTTCACATTTATTCAATACTAGTGGCTCACCCTCGCTTCGCTCGGGTTCGCCTCTAGAAAAACACTAATAGAGATCTATTAGTTCCCACGGGAACCGTACATTTTTCCGGGATAAAAAGTAATCTATTTATAATTGTAAAGTTTCATTGAAATCCAATCAGTAGTTTTTGTGTACTAAGCTGTATAAGTTCTTATAGTTTTTTTTAACTATTCCACGGAAACTATTGTATTTTCCGGAATAAAAAGTATCTAAGATGTTGCCTGGGAATATAAGGTACCACCATGCAAAATTTCATTTAAATCGGTCCAATAGATTCGGAGTTTCGCCCGTACAAACAGACAAACAGACAGAGAAACAAAAAAATTGAAAAAAATCTGGAATTGTTCTATTTGTCTTCTTACACCCCCCTGACTCGGTTTTTAGCACTTTTTTGCTATGTACAGACATTCAACCTCTACTGTTTTATTATAGTATAGATATAAGAAAAACTATATCTCTTCTCCGTTGAAATTTTAAAATATTGATACTAATATATTTTAAAACTAATTATATATTAAATTATTAATTATTTCATTTAAAATCAGAACTTAAACTTAAAGCATAAAATGTTAGCGTATTTACATAACTTTAACCACATCTCAAATCAATCAATCACAATTTAAACAATAATAGATCCAGTCACAAATGTGTAACGGCTTTTAGGCAATTGTACATATGATTAAAATGGTACAAAGCTTTTGCGTGATTTTCAAGCATTTTTAATCTTAAAAACCTATATAAGTATTTATTTTGATACCATTTTCTACCTCTCGTCGGAATCTCTCTGAATATCAGAAGAAAAGAAAATTGCTGGTTTCGTTATACAACAAACAGATATTGTTTGCGTGAATTGCATTTCATTGTACATTAAAAGTTTATTAATTACTAGCAGAAACCGCGGCTTTGCTCGCGCAAAAATTACGAAAGAAAAACCTTTTAAAAGGTAGTTTTCAGACAAACTTTCATCCCCTTTACCCCTTTATGGAATAAATTTTGAAAAATGCTAAAACATTTATTTAATTGTATTGAAGAGCATTAATACCTAGTTTCAAATAATTCTGATCACAAATATTTTTTTGGGTTCTATTACAACGTTTTCCCATGGCAATGAGATAATCTCCCGCAGTAAAAAGTAGTATATGTCACTCTCCAGCCCTCCAAACTATCTCCACACGAAAAATCACGCCCATCCGTCACTCTGTTTCGACGTGAAAGAAGTACAAAGAAACAAAAAAAAACAAACCAACAGACTTTCACGTTTTTAATATTAAATATTGATTTAAAATTATACTAAGCATTGTAGATTTCTTTCAAAGATGAAAAATTCTATCCATTTTTGCGCGTCACTGAGCAATACAACTTATGGACATAAAACGCATACTAGAGTAAAAATTGAAAATTCTTAGTTGAAATTTCTTAGTTTAAAATATTACGTAGGTATATGTATTTTTAACGGTTCGCTGTATTTAACCTATTGAAAGTTAAAACATAAATAAAAATTAAATTTTACGTAGGTATTCTTTTCTTCTCTCGACCTCAAAAGGTCGTATTAAAGTTCTATGATGCGTGTGTTTAGGGAAATTGTGCGCATATTACATATTACATAATAGGCATGTATATTATGTCGCTAGAAAAGGTACTTGCATTATTTTGACAACACGTTTGGCTCAGTTTGTAGCGAACTTACTTGGCCAGTGGTCGCAGGTTCGAGTCCCACTGGGGGCATTCATTTGTGTGATGAGCACGAATGTTTGTACTCTAGTCATGGGTATATATGTATTATATAATATGTATGTATTTTAAGTTATATATTAACTATCTGGTATCCATAATACAAGCCTCGTAGCTCGTTGGCTAGCATGTACGGCTGCAGATGCGGAGGTTCTGAGTTCGATTATTATTGAGCAAAGCATGCATATTATTTCGTCGCAGAATACTTTATTGATGCAAATGTATGGGATATATTTATAGTTCACGCAGGATAAAAATATAATTATTGAATTGTAATAATACTGTAAATTATAATTATATTTTAAAACTAGCGACTTATTACATCAGATATCTGCCAGTAAAAAATCGTTAAAATCAGTCCAGCCGTTTCGGAGATCAGCCGAAACAAAGAGACAGACAGACAAAAAAATTAAAAATTATATTTTTCTTATAAGTACCTTATATAATTTCATATGGGTTTAGTAAAAAGCTGTTATTTTGACATTACAAACAGACACTTCAATTTTATTTATCTGTATAGAAGAGCAACTCTTGAGTTTCTCGCCGACTCTTCTCAGCAGAAAGGCTTCTAAGCCGGTGGTAGATTCCTCACGAACTGACTACATTGACAAAGTAAAATTGACGATTCAAAAGTGCTATATTTATTCAAAATAATAATAGATACCCATTTTTTTACAGGTTTACGAATAAACATTTTTAATTAAATTTCAGTTTAATATTTAGTAGAAGCACAGATCATATAATACTGTAAGTTGGAGCAAAATCGATAATTTTTTGTCATTACTGCCAGCTTAGTCGCTTTTAAGCCGCTTTTAAGTCGCTAAGAAACTTTTCATTGTTTTGTTACATTTATTAATTAATAATCTGATTTAATTATTTTTGTTCTTTAATAGTAAGATCTAAAGAAATTCTCTCTCTTTAATAAAATTGTTAACAATTACTACTTTTCTAAGAAGAGCCAGGAGGGTCATGTTACAGGGCTAACCTAGTTGAACTCCTGTCTCCTACGTAAACCATATGTACATTGTAAACTATACATTTAAAATGTAATATTCTCTATTGTACACATGTCTGAAATCTATACTTAATATTATAAAGAGGTAAAGTTTGTGAGTTTGTGAGTTTGTGACGTTGTAGGGGGTAATCTGGATCTACTGAACTGATTTAGATAAAATTTTGTAAGAAGATAGATTGAGATCCTGAGAAGGACATAGGATGCTTTTTATCCCGGAAATCATCCTCCCGGGGGTGATAATGGGGATAAAAGTTTGTATGGGGAATCAAGCTAGGGACGAACCCGAGCGAAGCGAGGGTGAGTCGCTAGTAATTAATATGAAATAAAACAAAATTACAAGATAATTTTAATTCTCGTAAGGTGGGCTTTACGAAAAAATCTAAAATCAATAATTATTGTGGCTTCTTCTCTTTATCAAATAAATTTCCATAGTAAAAATAAGACCACATATTTAGCTTTTTTAGGAACCGGTTCTAAATGAATGTATGATGTAAAAGTAATTAATGAGTAAACCTGTATATAGTAATGTCATATTTTTATCGTGTGTTTTTTATTATTAATATATCCTATAAAGTATAAAATATCTATATAAATAAAAATGAATTACCGAAATGTTTGTACGCGCAAAACTTCGGATCGACTGCACCAAATTGGATAATTCTTTTTTTTATGTGTGTTAGTTATTGTCAGAACGGTTTATATAATAGAAGACAATTAAAAAATTTTTTTTTATAATTTTTTTTTCAAATCTCATGATATGAAAAGTGAGTGAGTGAAATAGTTTTTATGCCGGAAATCATGCCTTAAGAGGGTGAGAATGGGGATGAGAGTTTGTATGGGGAAGCAAGTAATTAATAAAATAAATACACATGGTGTATATAATTACACAACACACTCCATGGCTCCTACCTACATTAGACCGCATTGGGAACATAAAATGATAAAACTATACCATTCAGAATATACCTGCGTAATAGAATATGCTACCACCAACAAAGACAATACTGCTTTTATCACTTTTACGTCTGCGGAGTCGTAATATTTCTATTTAATATGATTTTTTCTACTATCTACACCTAATATATTTTAAATATATTATAATAACATATACTTAAAAAAGAATCTATACATTCATTATCATATGGGAAAAAATATATGTAAATAGCTAGTTTAAAGTGGACGATCACCTAGCCGGTAGTCCGACCAAGTCAAAGCATTGACAGGACTCCCGATTACCACGGCCTTGAGATAATGTGACGTAGAAACGCCAAA